>OU618546.1:20114961-22521211 GCA_914829495.1 Eilema sororculum
GAAGGATCTATCTTCGAGGATCCGAATACTTATACTGTTCGGGAGGATACTCCGTCAGGTGACAATAAAAAAAAACTCTCAAACAAAAAAGATGACCAAAATGGTGTATGATTTGAAATCTCTGCATACATTTTATAAAAAAAGACTACGGGAGGTACTGGCAATAGAACTATGTATATTCCCGGTTCTCGGTTGGTAGATTGATTGAAAAACGGTTTATGCCTCTTAAATCAGTTCGGTATGGAACCTTTAGCACGCGGGTCCGACCCAAACTTCACTGGATTTTTATTCATTGGCTACGTATCATTTTCCACAAGTTTACTAATTTCAGCATTAGGTAGGTACCTACTTGACACTGGCCAGTCGCGAGTGTAAATTCCAGTATTTTGAATGTCTACAATGTATACTACGATGAATATTATACAAAACTCGGAAAATGATTAGCAAAAAAGTGCATTGAGAAAGCTGATAAAAACGATGAAACAAATTAAATTTAGAACGTATGGGTGAGTGAAGTATCCGTGCATCAACTATTTATTTATCCAGCTGATGATTTTAATCGAATGAATTTTTAGACACAAAATCGATTGATAATAAGAACTCCGTTCAATAGGGTCCGTTTCTAAAACAATGTTAAAACAGACATGAGGAATGAGCATAGGCATGAGCGAGCATCAAATAAAAGTATGGTAAGTAAATCACTTACGGGACCGGTCATAACCCATTTGGAACACCGTTTCTACAAGTTCCGGTTGCTGGGGAGCCGTTGTTGGCACCGGTGTCAACGGAATTGATATAGAATTATTTTGATTTTGATGCATATTTGTTGGAACTGTTAACAAAAGCACAATTTACTTCCAGAATAAGTAAGTTGAAAATACAATCTCAAGTGTCAAATCTATTGACTTATCATTGAGTAAATGCCGGTTGCACCCGATGCCCTCGCCTTGGAGTCCAGGTCAACTAATTGAACTATTGTTGTACTATTTATACTGTTGATTGATGGCACTTGGTGGAATTCATTGTTACACGTATATTAAAGAACACTTGTACTTGCCTTACGGCATTCTCAAAGGTTTACATTTACCAAAAATGCCGTAAGGCGAAACCAGGTTTAATAGAATAAATATTTCGGAAAAAGTACAAGTGTTCTCAATAATATTGAGAGCACTTGTTATATATATATATTATGTGGAACTATTATTAGGTACTACAAAACTGCTTCGTAAACGTATCACGAGTTTAAACGATATAGCAGATTGACCCCCACCATAAGGGCTTATATAATGTTTGTGTTAGGTAATTCCACTACTGCCTATGCATTTCAGCAGGTTCTCTAAATACTACGTGCTAAGATCAAGGTAAAGCATATAGATCAGTATAGTTCAGAAAAATGAAAAAATCATAAGTATATGTCTTGAAGTGTAGGAGTATTGTTACTAAACATCAAAATCGCGGGAATCTAATAATGTTCCCAATTTATGTCAAAACTGTCACTCTTCCTTCCGAGTATGTGCGAAGTCAAAAGCCTGGTACTGTAATATTCACCGGATTTATAGGATTCACCGTGCGGGTCCATCGCGTGGCAGAGAGAGAAACACAAGCAGATCTCGAAACTTGTGACGTTTGTTTAGGTTTGAGGCATTTGAATTAAAATTATTATCTTATGTCGTCATGCGTCTAATTTTTACGTATTTTGCATAGATGATAGCATATACCATGGTACAGGTATTTTGAGGCATAGGTACCTCAAAACGCCATCTAGTAGACTAGATGGCTTAAAAACAAAAATTTAAGCCATCCAGGTACTTAGAATAATATAATAATCTGATGGATGAGGCTGAAATTGGCAGCCAAAATAGGTAGCCAAGATTGGCACCAAAATTATAACAGCCAAACACATATTCCCATTACAAGCAGGTCTCAGACAATTTACAGAAGTATCACCATCATAATTTTTATATTGCTGCTACTTGTATTGATTTTGGCTGCTGAATTCAGCCTCATAATAATTTGGAATACTTGCCAGGCATGTTTTGCTGTTTATTTCGTTTGCCCTTATTATTTAGCTTCCCAGCACTAGGCATGTAGGGTGGTGTAAAACTTCTATTAGGATCTCCAACGGCATTTTGTTGCATTTGAACGGGATGTGGAACCCCAACTGGTTGAGGAACTGGATGTTGGATACCGATTGGGTTCTGAGTCGCAAATGGATTCTGTGGATCCATTCCAAATGCCATGACAGGAGCATTTGGAATCCCTATATTTGGGTTGCTAATCGTATTCACTGTACTAGGATCATTTGGCTTGTTAACAAAGACAGCTTGCGCTTGACGTATTTTTTCTCGTTGCATCGATTTCATTTTCATTTGGAATTTGAGTATCTTCTTTTGCTGGTTGGCTGTATTTCTGAAATCAAATGTAAATTTTTCGTTCATAAAAGCTAATAATAACAAATAGTCTAAAATAAATGAAATGGTAACAGAGTAGGTACTTAGTGCGAGTTTTTTCCCACCTACATCCACAAGGGCGGAGCCACGGATTTTAGCTAGTTTTTTTTAAACAGAAACCATTTAACTATTCTACAAATGTACTAAATTCTCAGTTCGACGTACGATGGAGAGAATCTTCTACAAATCAGAAGCAAGCCGGTCTCGCACTCTTCTTCCCAGCATGGCAATCAAAAGCACCTAAGTAAACGATTATAACTAATATCGTAAAAAAGAATTTTAGGTTTGAAAAAAAAAAACAAAAGAGTGCGTAGTGCAAGTTTTTCTCAGTCAATATGAGAAAGATCTCGCACTACGCAATCTTTTGTTTTCTTGATGAATAAACGATGATTTTATTGACTTGTTATAATTTTTTGCGCATAAGTACAAATCATTGGTGTCATCATCATCTACATAAAGACATTAGACCTGATTGCATCCGAGGCCACGGTGCCCTCGGAGCTCAGGCTCCGCCTTCCGGCTCTTGCTCCTCC
Source organism: Eilema sororculum (assembly GCA_914829495.1). Lineage (NCBI taxonomy): Eukaryota > Metazoa > Arthropoda > Insecta > Lepidoptera > Erebidae > Eilema > Eilema sororculum. Next base: position 20,117,945 of record OU618546.1, read on the forward strand.
ACTTCGCACGATCTTGGGCGTCAAAGATAGTGAGACCGTTTGCACGCATGTCACCCTCCACGACGCCAAGCCAGCACTTCTTGGGCCTACCCCTTCTACCTGGATCCGGTGGGGGCGCCATTGCCAGGAATTTGTTACCCACATAGCTGGGCGGTTGCCGCAAGACGTGGCCGCACCAGCGGAGGCGGCTCTCTTGCATTTTATCTGCGATGTCACGGACATGAAGGCTGCCACGATCTTTACGCGTGACTTTACACATCCACCGCAGCATTTTCATCTCCGTGACACGCAGCATTTGCTTGTGTCACTCCGACAGCGGCCACGCCTCCTCACAGCCGTGCAAAAGGACAGGTCTAATGATCATTTTATAGACCTGCCCCTTCAGCCTAACTGGCATTCACATGTGACGCTAGTCATTTCCCGCCACGTAGCCCACGCGGCGGCAATACGTGCCTTGACGTGGTAGTCGATGTCACCAGAAACGTGAAGTACAGATCCCAGGTACTTAACCTGAACCGTGCGCTCGACCAAGTTATCGTCTATGCGGACGGGTGTGGGATCTGTTGAGTTTAACGCCAAATATTCTGTCTTCGCCACCGCCAGCTTCAGACCGCCGTTCTCAACCGCCTCCTTCCACACTTTCGCACGTCGCACCAATCTGTTCCTGCCTGCGTCCATCAGCGCAATGTCATCAGCATACATAAGCAACCATGGCGGCTAACGTGAGTTTCTGATGCTGTCTGACAAAACGTCTAATACCAAGCTGAACAGGTAGGGACTAAGTACGGATTCCTTGGTGTACTCCGACGGTGATGGGGAAGGTTTTCGTTTTTCTAACAGCGGTCCGAACCACGGAACCGGAATCTTGGTACATATCTCGGATGGTGTCGATATAAGCCTCTGGGACTCCTTTTGACCTCCTCTTTGGAGTCACTGGTGTATGTAAGAAAGAATAACTATAGCCCTAGGCAGGCACTGTTTAGCTACACCAGGAGTATCAATCGCACATTACTAAAAGCAATATCTAAAAGATAGGAGTAGCTCTTTGCAATTTAAAATAAATGTTTTGAAATTAACTTACTCTCTCTTTTTCCCCACAATGGTTATTATATTAGGTTTCTCAGTGTTTTGTAACAAAATTCGTTGTTGGTTGGTTGGTTTGGGTACTTGATTACTGTTATTAATATCGGTCGTAAGTTTAGGGTTTACCACTTCTTGTAGAGGCTTAAACTTAGGCACTGGTCCTGGATCATTTGTTATATTTATTAGGTTAGAATTGTGTTTATTAGGTGGGCGGGCAGATGCGGCAGCATTTGCTTTAAGTTTGGGGTTTACCACTTCTTGGAGAGGCTTAAACTTAGGCTCTGGTCCTGAATTATTTGTTATATTTATTAGGTTAGAATTTAGTTCATTAGGTGGGCGGGCAGATGCAGCAACATTTGCTTTAAGTTTGGGGTTTACCACTTCTTGTAGAGGCTTAAACTTAGGCTCTGGTCCTGAATTATCTGTTATATTTATTAGGTTAGAATTTAGTTTATTAGGTGGGCGTGCAGATGCAGCAACATTTGCTTTAAGTTTAACCACTTCTTGTAGAGGCTTAAACTTAGGCTCTGGTCCTGAATTATCTGTTATATTTATTAGGTTAGAATTTAGTTTATTAGGTGGGCGTGCAGATGCCGCAACATTTGCTTTAAGTTTAGGGTTTGCCACTTCTTGGACAGGCTTAAACTTAGGCTCTGGTCCTCGATTATTTGTTATATTTATTAGGTTAGAATTTAGTTTATTAGGTGGATGGGCAGATGCAGCAACATTTGCTTTAAGTTTAGGGTTTACCACTTCTTGTACAGGCTTAAACTTAGGCACTGGTCCTGGATTATTTGTTATATTTATTAGGTTAGAATTTAATTTATTAGGTAGGCGGGCAGATGCAGCAAAATTTCCTTTAAGCTTTGGAATATTTTTAGGGGTATATAATTTGGAGGGACGAACTGGTTGGCCAGAAACACCGGGGCGAATATTTTGACCAGAAATACCTGGGCGAATAGTAGGACCAGGAGTACCTGGGCGAATAGTAGGATCAGGAGTAACTGGGCGAATAGCAGGACCAGGAGTACCTGGGCGAATAGCAGGGCCAGGAGTACCTGGGCGAATAGTAGGATCAGGAGTAACTGGGCGAATAGCAGGACCAGGAGTACCTGGGCGAATAGCAGCGCCAGGAGTACCTGGGCGAACAGCAGGACTAGGAGTACCTGGGCGAACAGCAGGACCAGCAGTACCTGGGCGAATAGCAGGACCAGGAGTACCTGAGCGAATAGCAGGACCAGGAGTACCTGGGCGAATAACAGGACCGGGAGCACCTGGGCGAATAGCAGGACCAGGAATATCTGGGCGAATAGCAGGACCAGGAGTACCTGGGCGAATAGTAGGATCAGGAGTAACTGGACGTATGGCAGGACCAGGAGTACCTGGTCGAACAGCAGGACCAGGAGTACCTGGGCGAACAGCAGGACCAGGAGTACCTGGGCGAATAGCAGGACCAGTAATACCTGGGCGAATAGGTTGACCGGAAATAACTGGTCGAATAGTATGAGCCGAAATACCTGGTCGAATAAGTTGACCAGATGCAACTGGGCGAACAGGTTGACCAGATGCGACTGGGCGAACAGGTTGACCAGACGTAACTGGAGCAATAGACTGGCTTTTAGTTGTATTTTTAATAATAGCTTTCTCTGAATATTGTTGACTAGCTTTTTGATCATTGGCTACTGCAGATACAGCTTCATTCTTTTTATTATCTTTGAAAATAGGTTCATTGGAAGCACTTGGGTTGGATAGATCTGTTGTATTTACTTGTTTGAGTTCTATCAATTGTCGATTAGTAACCAAATTTTGTTTTGATTGTGGGACATATTTAGTTTCTGTAGCCTGCCGCCAAAACTGAAGACCAGTAGGCTCGTTTGATCCCTTCGTTTTCCGTTTCCGTTTTTTGGAACTGGAACAGAGAGGTCTCAATGAGTTACATTAAGTAACATTATTAATTTTGGCGTTCATATAGATAAGACGGAAACCAGTAAACCATTAGTAGCAATAGAAGGGACAATAAGACCATGTGCCAACTTTCCAACCTTTATTAAGGAATAGTAACATGCGAGTGACACTCCAATTATATTTTTTACAAGTATAGTGTTGTAGCTTTAAGTGTGTTGCAACTTTTTTGAAGTGAAAACTGAATTCTTTGGCACGTTGGGCATGTTTTGGACGACTTTTTTTGAGATTAAAATAACTTTTGAATCGCGACTTTTACGGTCACTACTTTTACCTTTACGGACAATACACATGCAACACCTCTGTTATCAATTTCATCAAGATTTTAACCCAGTTCAGCCATAATTTTTTATCTTCCCCTATTTTTATTTCTTTTCTTTCATTTTTAGGATTCCATACCCAAAGAGTAAAATCTCTGTCTGTCCGTCTGTCTGTCACCAGAGTGTCTCTTATCTTACTCTCTCTCTATCTTGTCACTGTCACACAAAGTACTAAAAACAGAAATAAATATTGCACATGCTTCATTTTAAAATTGTTGTGCTCACTAATAATAAGGTCAACAGGTATACACTTTAAATATTAAATAAATGTAAATGAATAATAATCAGAAATATTACTTTTTTATACACATAATTGCCAAGCACACGGCCCACCTGATGGAAAATGGTTACCAAGGTCTATGGACATGTGCCACACCGGGAGACACACTCATACCGCCATTACTAGTAGTGACTTAAAGCTCAATGGATTTAGTCTGGGCTGGCCGAACTAACCTCAGAGGCATGAAGGTTATGTCGATTGGTAGCATCAGCCAAAAGATTACAACAGTAACGTTAAGTAAATCGTTAAAATATCTAAAACTTGAAACTAACGTTTAATTTTAGATATTTTAAGTATTAATGTTCCTTTATTTATGTGTATTTGTAGACATAAATAATTATAAGATGTACTGTTATAAGGTATGATGCAGTTGACAAGTGACATAATTCGAATACATTGGGAAAAATGAAATGCTCAAGTGGGACTTGAACCCACGACCTTACCCTTACAGGGGGATTGCTCTTTCAACTGAGCTATTGAGCCACATCTGAATCACTTCAAATTTCCCTTCTATTTATATCCGTCTTTAAGGGCAACGTTGTAAGTATTAAAATTTTAAAGTTAGCATAATAAATGCTATAAAAAATTCATTATAATGTGACATAACATAATGTTTTAGAGAGTGGAACAGACTACCGGAAGACGATATTTTGGCACCCAGTGTGAATGCTTTTAAAAACAGACTCGACAAAATCTCCAGATCACCCGACACACACGCATCAGCTGTTAGTGTTTTTCACAATAGCTGTTAGTGTTTTTTACATAAATAATAATAATAAATAACCACAAAAAAAACTTTTACAGAAAATATTAAGTTACATAGGCCATTTTTATATCTATTACACATTAACATCTCACCACTCCTTGTACTACTACGTACAAATACCGGTTTGATTTTCAAGTTGAAATGTGTTCTAAATTAGCCAATTCACCGTTAAAGGATTTTTTTTTCACTTCAGTGGCAGAAAAAAGTCTCTCATCATGAAAATCTTATTTCTACTACTACATGCAACATTGTATGATAAAAAACCCTGAGCCAGACTTATTTGTGTGATTTGATAAATCAAAGTTAGATGATACTTAAAGATTCTTTTGTATGTTTTCATTAAACTTAAATGTCAGAATTTTTGAATTTCTATTTTCTAATACTTTGCTTGTTTCAGAACTTTTAAAATTATTTGATGTAACTATGGCTCACACCTGATACTTTTTGACAATATTGGAAACAAAACAATGGAATTAGGTTTTACTGTCAACATGACATGCAGGGATTATAGTTTAGTGAAAATTTACAACAGAATCAGCACCAATATACTTAAAACTTAAATAATTATCCTGCAGGAAATTTGCTGGCAGGACAGCTGATGTTAGTTATTATTTTGTTACCATTATTTTACGTGATTGACTTATTAGGCCATAATAATAATTAATATATATTGTGAGGATGCTTTACTAGCGGCAAGCACGAACAATATATTTAGTGTGACTCGAATTTGAACATAAATAATAACAGTAACAAATGCATGTCAATAAAAACGTTTCACAAGTATGGGATACAATGTAAACCATCTTTGTGACAGTATTAAACACTGTTTTAATATACTATAGTGGTACTTACGACGGTGCATTTTGCATTTTGCGTTAAATTGATAAGAATTCAGCTTAAAAATTATGTTTACTTGCCACTCACAACACAAGTTAGTCTTACATGCAATGACGTTCCGTTACAGCTATTGACAGATATTCCATGAATTGAAAAACAAAAGAATAATAAACGTAACAAAACATACTGATTTATACGCACAAGAAAGAGAGGGCATAAAATATTATGCTTTAAATATATCATTGACTACGCGATTGCATGGAACGCGAGACGAAACGACAAACTTGACATTTATATTTAACTCATTGTCAAATTTGACACTAATGACGCGTAGATCCGAGTGCGAAAATCAGATTTTCAAGGATTTTCACAGATGTTCACATAATGTTCACAGATAGAAAAACTTAAAATCGAATATAGTCTGGCCTTATGGTGCGTCCACACTTGTGTTACGGACAACGGACCGGACATCGTGACATCGCTACAGTACATGTACGCTAAGTGTGGACGGGGAACGGCTCGACCAGTGACACCGTGACCGTGTCAGTACCATAAACTTAAAATTCTAACCCACAGGGTGGCCCTATTCAACATATACAAATTTTAGTTATACATATATGAGGCAAACATGAGACAGACCATGAAACATCACTTTGTCTCTTTTTTTTCTAATATACAGTTTTGCCTGTAAAAAAGAGACAAAACATTTAAGTTATTTCTCATTTGGGAAAATGAGTGTATACATTTGACAGCGTGCCGAGTTTTGGCACAATCCATGAATGATTTGTTACACTCATTCATTACTTTACTCTACACGAAACTACAAGAAGCATGATAGTGATGTACTCCAACAAATGATTTGTCGACGAAAATACTCTTTTTTCACATAATAGTACAAATTAACTAATAGCTGGTACAGATAACTCACTGTCTGGAAAATCAACAATCTAACTCAGTTAAGTTCCTTAAGTTAGGGAGATTAACCTCTGCATACCTACAAATTTGTCGGCCTACGGTTATTATTATTTTCTTACTTCGCAGTCGCTCGGCCACAGCCCGCCAAAAATAGCTTAGTGGAGATCGCCGAAGATTTGTGTTAAAACAAATATTGATGCGTATACAGAGAGTATCACGCAATACAAAGCTGGCTTTATCACAAGGAGTTTTATTAAAAAAATTTAATGCGAGGTTTTGCATCATTACTGCTCGGAGAAGAAGACGTGAAGAGCCTCATTTACAAAAAATCAAGAGGAGGCCTTATATACGCCTCATCGAGCGTGGTAAACATACACATAACACAAAAACGGAAAAATTAATTAAAATGCACCTGACAAACAAGAGAACCCCCGTAAGTTATTATTTATATATATTTAAATTTATGTGTGAATTTTATGATATGAAAAATATTTTTGCCGATTCTGATGCAACACATAGCACTAATCACAAGTTTCTTTTAATTAAATGTGTAATACAGATTTTTCTAGACATCAGGTTTAGACACCACGATCGTACACAATGCGATAAGCTGTCACATCGACAATATTTAAATAAAAAATGCTTATAATGTTTTTATTGTTATTTTCTTCGCATAAACCGTCATGATGATACCATGCGCCTAGCATTTTTCTATACTCCTAAATATAAGATATCGACAAATATTACGATACTAGAAGCTACAGCCCTAACGTAGTAACCGTCGGCCATACGTTCATTCACGAAAATGGAACGTAGGTATACACGCCTAATCTGTAGGTATGGCCTATCTACTAAGCGCGCAAGCGTTATTCCTATATCTATGTTCTAACCACAGGGTGGCCCTATTCAACATATACAAATTTTAGTTATACATATATGAGGCAAACATGAGACAGACCATGAAACAACACTTTGTCTCTTTTTTTCTAATATACAGTTTTGCCTGTAAAAAAGAGACAAAACATTTAAGTTATTTCTCACTTGGGAAAATGAGAGTATAGATTTGACAGCGTGCCGAGTTTTGGCAACATCCATGAATGATTTGTTACACTCATTCATTACTTTACTCTACACGAAACTACAAGAAGCATGATAGTGATGTACTCCAACAAATGATTTGTCGACGAAAATACTCTTTTTTCACATAATAGTACAAATTAACTAATAGCTGGTACAGATAACTCACTGTCTGGAAAGTCAACAATCTAACTCAGTTAAGTTCCTTAAGTTAGAGAGATTAACCTCTGCATACCTACAAATTTGTCGGCCTACGGTTATTATTATTTTCTTACTTCGCAGTCGCTCGGCCACAGCCCGCCAAAAATAGCTTAGTGGAGATCGCCGAAGATTTGTGTTAAAACAAATATTGATGCGTATACAGAGAGTATCACGCAATACAAAGCTGGCTTTATCACAAGGAGTTTTATTTAAAAAAAAATGCGAGGTTTTGCATCATTACTGCTCGGAGAAGAAGACGTGAAGAGCCTCATTTACAAAAAATCAAGAGGAGGCCTTATATACGCCTCATCGAGCGTGGCAAATATACACATAACACAAAAACGGAAAAATTAATTAAAATGCACCTGACAAACAAGAGAACCCCCGAAAGTTATTACTTATATATATTTAAATTTATGTGTGAATTTTATGATATGAAAAATATTTTTGGCGATTCTGATGCAACACATAGCACTAATCACAAGTTTCTTTTAATTAAATGTGTAATACAGACTTTTCTAGACATCAGGTTTAGACACCACGATCGTACACAATGCGATAAGCTGTCACATCGACAATATTTAAATAAAAAATGCTTATAATATTTTTATTGTTATTTTCTTCGCATAAACCGTCATGATGATACCATGCGCCTAGCATTTTTCTATACTCCTAAATATAAGATATCGACAAATATTACGATACTAGAAGCTACAGCCCTAACGTAGTAACCGTCGGCCATATAGCTCGTGCGAGTTAACATGGCACCTGCCTCGAAGACACCCACCTCCCGCTTACCCGCGCGCGACCCCGCTCTCGCCGTGCGAGGCTAGTAGCGTCAGCGTACACGCCTCCCGCTCCCCCGCGCAAAGCCCCGAGCTAGGTGCCATGTTAACTCGCACGAGTTGTACGTTCATTCACGAAAATGGAACGTAGGTATACACGCCTAATCTGTAGGTATGGCCTATCTACTAAGCGCGCGAGCGTTCTTCCTATATCTATGATTCTAACCGACAAGAGTGAGTTTTAGCTGCCAATACATGAAGGATAGGTCGCGATAGGTACTATATTATTTTTCAAAACTGGTGTAAAATCAAGTTTTTATGTATAAAACAATGGTGCATTTTTAGACTTATCGTTTTGGACAACGCACAAGTCCAATCTCCCTAGGGAGCTTCTGGTAAAGTCCCCACAACTTTGTTGAGGCAGCAATCATCTCATTCATCGTCATCATCATCATCAACTGACAGCCTCTGTGGCGTGGCGGGAGGCGGGAGGCGGGAGGCGGGAGGCGGGAGGCGGGAGGCGGGAAGCGGGCGGCGGGAGGCGGGAGGCGCGAGGCGGGAGGCGGAGGCGGGAGGCGGGACGCTGGGAGGCGGGAGGCGGGAGGCGGGAGGCGGGAGGCGGGAGGCGGGAGGCGGGAGGCGGGAGGCGGGAGGCGGGAGGCGGGAGGTGGGAGGCGGGAGGCGGGAGGCGGGAGGCGGGAGGCGGGAGGCGGGAGGCGTTTTTTATTTGACGCAATTTGCCTTAAAACATGATGTTAAATGTGGTTGAAAATGTTTATACTGTTGATTGATGGCACTTGGTGGAATCTGCTAGGTACACATATTGAGTAAGACGCTTTGTACTTTTCCACTATATAAATATAGTGGAAAGGTACAAAACGTCTTACTCAATATAATATGTCCTTGAAAATGTATTAATTCCTACAACCTGGCCTTAAGCAAAATATGTCTGGATATCTTTAGGTTTCAAATAATGTATGGGATTCTGTCGGACACCCACGAATCTACAATTTAACAACAAAATATTTTTTTTATTCGTAATTTCGCGCCAGTAGTTACTGTTCCTGAGATCACATTCAACCAAACAAGCAAACAAACACCTGTAGGTAATATTACATTGTTACCTACCTATGAAATTTTTCATTCATTTTCAACTAAACGTTTTATTCAAAGTATGTGTTCAAGATTTTTGAACTCAAATAAAACCGAGGGCAAAATGCTGAATGAGGTCAAGCTCTAACCGAATATTTATATGTTTTTTTTTCTATGGTCATCACATTCCATTTTGCACCAAAACTAATGATGTTCTTTACTTACTTACCCAAGTAAGTCGGCACAACATAGGTTTGCAAGAACTATGTGATAAGCCTACATCATGAATATGTTCCGGTGTTAGAATAGAATGCAATATTTCCAGGTAAAATTAAAGGTATTCTCATCATTTTCCCCAAGATTTATTCTCGTAATATCAGCCATAAGTATCTACGTCAGTAAAGTAATATTAGCAGTGCATGCACCCGGAGCGTTACAAAATGCAATATTGCTCGTTAAAGCCACTTGACCCGTAGGTCCCCCGTATACACAGGCTGTTTCATTATTTTCAGAATGAACGACGTGGAAAAAATTACGCTAAAGAAATAATGTGAAGTTTATATTGACTTTCAGCACATGTACAATGGTAGCAATATTTTTCACATTTAAGTATGGAACGAGTTATAAAGCATCAGGTATGTGACTAGGATTTTGATTTTAATCATCATCATTTGGAGTCTGGTCTGCTTTCCTATTCTATTCTCTTTTGTTTTGTTCGGCAGGTAGGTATCGGGCAAATAGTTACAAGGCTGGCTGTTATGAAATTCTCAGTGCTACGGCGCGGCATTTAGAAACGTGTCCACTACCTACACGGCAATAGATACTATGGCAACTATGGGACCTGGGTAAAGATGAATGTTAGTACTTACCTACTTAATTGGATACCTACTTTATAATGTTTCAGTATTTAGCATTCAACATGGTGTAGTTGCTCAATGTTCGAGTATTTGGCATTCAACCCATGTTGTTGTTAATTGCTGCTTAGTCCATTGGTAGTATGTAGGTGCCAGTACCTACTACTCACTATAAAATCAGTTTTATGATGTTGCTTAAATACTTTTTGGAGGCAAATCATTTCAGGAAGCATACAGGCTTAAACTCATATATTCACATTAGGTTGGTAAGTATAAGAGTATGATTGAGAAAGCCGAAAGTTATAGAGAATTTATAAAGGGAAAACATCCTACGTAGGTAATTGCTTTTTTGAACAATATTGTTGAAGAAAAAAAACATCAAAAACATAAATGTCATCACAAAGTAAGATGAAGTCTCATTAGGTACCTACCAATTTCTTCCTAGACTTAGTATTTTTTTTAAATTGAAATGGGACTACTTTTAGAAGTATTATTCTGTTATTCTGTTAGGACCTGATTAAGTAAAATTACATTTTAAAACATGTAACTTCAAGAGTTAACACGAAAAAGTAAAATTTAAATTTTATCGAAAACTGTAGGATAATCTGGCTTTTACGGAAGTGATTTCAGTTTGACCCTTAACTTCAAGAGGCAGGCCTACGTCAGAGTTAGCCCGTTGATCAGCAAGTGTCTTTTGTCTAACTTTGGTGGGGCCCCATACACCCAAAACCACAATTAAATAGATACTCTACACAATTAAAAACATCCTGTACAAATGTAACCTCCGCCGAGGTCGTGATCAAATACATTTAAACTTTATTACCTTCCATCGAAATCATGATGGTAATAATTACTCAATTTGTTAACAATTCGAATTATAACATGGACTCAGTCAGCCAGTGTAGTCCTATTATTAATATCAGACTTTATCTTGCTGCTGAGAACCTTTTCCTTGTTTAAATACTAGAACTCTACTCAGTATTACGTTACGGTTTTACAATAAGCTTTACTTTTTTAATAATATCTAAGTGTTAATGCCGTTTTGTGAGAGTTGTGTCTAAAAATATTGTTTTTTACGAGTTAAAGTGTACTAGATACTGATTTTTAAATCGAAAATAATTGTGAATTTCTGTTAAAAACAAGTTTAGTTGTTACCGCTTTTTGTGTTGTTTTTTTTGTGTAAAAAATAGTGAATTTAATTGGTTTTGAAATAAGTTTCGTTGGTGGGTATTTTTTTCAGCAGTAAGTAACATGTAGGAGTATGTACCTACCTAGGTACCTACATACTTTGGTGTTGTTGTCTCTTATTTTCTGTTTACTAGGTAGGTACTTATACGACTAACGCTTAGCAAGTACCTACTTAATGAAATACTGAACGAGTCCGAGTGTTTTCTTCAGTTATCTACGTTAAATTTTAAGTAGGTATTTAAGTATGAAACATTTATTATTTGAATCAATCATAAAACTCTATACAAACATAATTTGATAGACTGTAGGATGTCGCTGAATCGAAACAATTTCACATTTTTGTTCTAGGGATAGGAACTCAAATGTTATAGTTTTTATTTTTAGGTAGGTAATGGAGTTTAATGCTTGTAGCTCAAAGTGGCTTGCGATTTTATAGGACATTTGGAAAAGACTGATTTATTTATTTATTCTTTATGCACGAAGGGCGGACTTATACGGCATTACTCTGCCAGTCTACCATAGGGTGGTGCAGAGCTAGTACGAGGTAGGCGCGTGTTAATGTGGGAGGATATACATAAATTATAGACAACCCATAAAGACATAAAAAAAAAATGTACATATAAAATAATATAATATACAAATAAAATAGAATACAAACAGGTTATACTAAAATAAATATGTATATTTACATATCATATATAAATAAGTGTAGAAATATCATTATCGTTGAGACGATGATTCTGCCAATTTCGTGGTGATCAATTGCCGTACCCTGGACTTGAACACATCGCGGCTCGTGCTCTTCCTGATCTCCAGAGGAAACTAGTGCGTTCCATAGACGAACAGCCTCAACAAAGAAAGAGGAGCCTAAAAAGTTAGTTTTATGAGAAGGAAATGCGAGAAGCCGGTTATCAGTAGAGCGAAGATTTTTAACATTGTTGGAACATAGGAGCTGAAAATAGGAAGTTAAATAGGTAGGGATAGTACTCATAAGTATTGAGGTTTGACCCTTTCTCTCATAGCTCTACTTGTTGCTACCACGAAAGCCAACATTGGGACTACGGGGCCACAATGTGCACGCTATGGTTGCAACTAAGCCTGAAATTGAGATATCTTTTTAAGACCACTTAGGTGGCAGACAAGCATATGCTCTACAAAGAAAACGGTTATCGTGGCCTATGGAGGTGAGCAACACCAGCTTCTTTAGACAAGTGACACATCGTTGGCCACTGTTGTAAAATACATTTTTGACGTTTAGGTATGACAGTTGTCATAAATACATATACTCACGCCTGTAAATCCCCGAAGGTGTAGGCAGAGATGTATTAACATCCACGTTTCGCCAACTATTCGGTCCCACTTAATAAGGGGCGAGCCTATTGCAGTCTAGCAAGCACTGTGTCTTGGGCTGTATGTTTGCTGTCGGATGGAGAACAGCCCTATCCCTTTGTCGTCTTTTACGACACCCACAGGAAGAGCTGGGGTGGTAGGACCACCCCAGCTCTACTCCACCGGGAACCAACACGGCTAACTTATCGACCGCTGTCAAGCCATCCCATACAATGATTAATCTATTATTTTCTATTCTACAAACATATTGTCACTTGTCTAGAGACAGAATGTCGAATCGGACTAAAAGACTCAGTAGTCCGATGATTTATAATCATCTGTATCATCGGACTACTAAACCGAAAAAATCTCAGTAGTTCGATCATCGGACTATTTAATCGGTCACACTTGCGCTGCTGAGTCTGTAAAAAGGTCATATCTGGGGGTACCTTTTTTTTTAACCGTGGGGGAACTGCCGTGCCGGACTCCTACCGACTAAAAACCCCCACGGTAACGCCCAGAAGCCTATGGTTGGGAGCCCCGGGTAAGCCTTCGGAAGGATGTCCCAGCGGAAGGATGTCCCAAGGCTATCTGGGGGTACCTACCTACGCATAACTATGACTTAATTTATTAAAAAATATATATTTGTATTCTACACTGTGAGCCGTACCTTCAGTCTTCAATAATGCTCTTTGATATTTACGGAATGAAAGACTGCAGTTTCTTGATATTGATTACATATTATATGAGTTGATATGACTCATGACTTTGGGATTCATTGATGTTCGTTGAAGTTTTGCTATCATGTTAATAACAAACTAGAGTTAACGGATTATAATGGCTTGTTTTGGAAATATTTGCTTCGATAGTAAAACACTCGCCGGGATATTTACCATGTTTCTTATAGTTATTGAGGATCCGATATTTCGGCGCTGTTTCAAGCGCCATGTTCACGGATGCATTACTATCAATGTGAATGACCAATATGACCATGTCAATCTCGAATCATACAATATTTGCTTCATACGCTGGATGGTGTGGTCACCTAGTAAAATCACCATCAATAAATCAAAATCAAAATTATCCATTACGGACATACAGGTATTGTCATTGATATATTGTTACTAGGATATTATACTGATATATTTTTGTAGTTTACCTTACCTATATCGATGTCACACCAGTAAAAGCCAAAATAAACGAAAATATAAAAGTAGGACTATAAAATGTACCAACCTACCTTTCAGGAATGAAACTTGTTACTTACTTATTTCTTGTTAATAGAGTTAATAGACCTGTGGAAACAAATATCATTTTTTATTTATTTATTTATTTAATGTCTTAAAACATCTATCTTATCACTACTGCCCACCTCTTCGAGAACTTATTCCTTATGTGTGAGTGACCTATGGCTTAGGTACATAAAAGCTATAATGATTATCAACATTGACATTAAATTACTTACATAGATCACACTGGCCTTAAGTCTGTTAACCTAAATAGTTTAGATTACATTTCACGATCACACAAGATTACAATTAAATAACGACTCTTAACTAGTTCATTGAATCTGCTTCGATTCTTACTCGGCTATTAACTACGCGAAAAAGAGACAACAATATCCAATGAACCGTTCTTTTTTTAACAAAAATCTTAGTTATAAACTTAAAAAGTAATCCAGACAATAGCTTAGGTCTCATGATCAATAGGTATAGGGCTATGGGAAACACCAGACAATGTGTTTTCCCATAAGCGTGAGGTATAGACACTGGAGACTACTCAGTCGTTTCATATTGAGGAAACGAGTGACAACGCGTGCGCGCCAAAAGTATAAAAAGTTTGGAGGGAAATTGAAGGTGTCATGGCGAAAGCAGTAGTTATTTTGAGGTAATTATAATTTGTTTACCTATGCTTGTTTTTTTTTTATTTTGTCCAAAATGTAACACAGACTTGCATTACATTTGGATTTCATTGATTCAATTTCTTTGTTTCATAAAACTTGAAGCACTATTTCATTCATTTATGGTAATTAAAGTTTTGCTGTAGGTTTTACTGAGGTGCTTTTACATTATGAGCCCCTGCATAAAATATTGTTAGCTATAAAAATATAAAATCGCTAAAACTATAAAGTAGATATTATTTCAACGCCTTTTAGAAGTTTTGCGAATGTTTTAAGAAATATTCTGTTTTTCATAATAATTTGTCTAACGACACACCACCAGGCTCTCGATTCTACTAAAGCTGCCACAGTCACTGCAAAAAATTACATTAAATACGTTTCATTACACTTTTTCATACACTCTACAAAAAGTCACTTAATTTTGAACTTTAACCACATCACTTTAAAGTCTATTATTTAATGTAGTTTTTCTGCACTCGCTGTGGCACGACTGTGGTTTAGCTTTAGTAGAATCGAGGCCCTATCCTGATACTTTCCGTTCAATTAATACCTTTCGCGGTTACAATAACACTTTATAAAAAAACAGCGCTCACATTTAACTCCAAAAAATTATTGTGAAAGCGTAACACTAACGAAATTCGTTTTTTAATTGAGTTCGGTTCTATAAGAATATAAATTTAACAAAAAACATTGATGAAAATAAATTAGCACCCATATTATTATTTTTTGTCAATATTAAATGTTTTTTTATTGTGGAGTTAGTGTGGATTCACATTAAATTTCGCGCCAAATAACTAATTCGTATTTTCCTTGTTTTTTTTTAAATGTTTATCCGCTTGAAAGTTTAAAAACTGAACAATGAGGTTCATTAATTCACTGTTAACATTGTCATGGATATAAAGTTAAAACGGTGTTTACGTGCAATATCACGATTGTAATGAATAGCGAGAAGTTTTTGTTCAACTATAATTGTTTTACGTTTGTATAGCATTTTATAAATTACATTCAAGGATGGCAAGGCTGTGTGTGACCAAGGTCAACTTCTGGATGAACTGGTTACGGAACGTTGCACTTTGTGTTGTTCGAAATATTAATGTTGTGGATAGGTAATTGCAGTCTCTCGCTAAAGATCAGAGGTGACGAGAACCTACTACTAACAATCAATTAAGTTTAGTTAAAGAGGTTAACAAGAATAGGTACTAGCAATGGTTTTACGTTTCGAACCTACTTTTTTATTGCACAAATGGTTTTCTAACTAACTATTTTGAATTAGTCGCGGTTTTCTTCAAAAATATTCATTTAATAAAAGCTATTATAAAATCGCATAACATCTAGGGGGAACGTTGACCATCCCACAATTTCGTTGTATTTCTTATTTTTTAAATAAATATTCCACTAATTATTCTACTACTAACTAAACATTCTACGCAACGCCATCTAGACTCACGCGGTTTCCCGCAAGTTTATTGCCCGCGAGTTGATGAATGACCCGGTAAACTTTTATAGCTTGTGTTATTTGTTTTTTTTTGTGTTTATTGTTTTTTTTTTGTGTTGTTGTTAATATAGCTCCTTGTATAGTTCCAACCTTAAGAAATCGACCTTGTCTGATGTTAAAAATGTTCTATCTAAGAATCGAATCATACTTGTCATATTATCGATTAGGGCATCTTTTATTGGTCAGTCTTGTTAAATAACTATATTAGAGGTTCCAATCGCTATCAGTTTACAAAGAGACTACTTGTATCTTGGCGGTGTCTACTCAAGTGTCTACTCGAGCTCCAGACACTCAAGCCAAAATTCTGGTAGTTTCGGATTAGCAAATCAGTTTCGTTGTCCACTCCGCAGGATCACCAAGTGTGTGTATCTTGGGCGTGTGGCTATATGGTCAAATTATTGAGATTACGGGATATACTCGTATCACAATACTACGCTATTATTATTATTTATGCTGTGACAATACCTTCAATTAATTAGTCCTAATTAGCCCCTTTAGTTACCTAATCTATAAATGTTTTAATAACACGTTCATTATACCTACTTACTGCTAAGAGAGAAGTCCTTGTATCTGTTTCCGAAATCTACAATTTGATCGTTCGTGACTTGATGAATTCCAGGTAGGTTTTAGGTAAACATTTCCCATTATCTCTTTTATTTTTGAAAAGCATACGTCAATTTGAGTTTACCTCGCCTGATGGAAAGCTAAAGCTCATCTTCACTCACCGATTAAATTGAAAATGAAAATGAGTTTATTGCCAAATAATTTACAGCATTGTGCGTTTCACTGTGGCCTCACACTAGGCAAGACTGTCCTGTGGGTGCCATTGGATTGCGATTGGAGAAAGACATTGATAAAAAGAAGTATTTGAAACTTTATGTTGTGCGTTGAAACCTATTCTTTATCCGAACGCCAATCTTAGATGCATCTGAGGCTCGCACTGTATTTTGACCCCTGCACAATTGTTCATGTTGACTCCCCAGTCCCTAAATGGTAGAGTCCTGGGTTTACGCTATCCAGTTTCAATATGGTGAAACTGGATAGCGTAAACCCAGGACTCTACCATGCGTTTGTTTTGACTTATAAGGGTGCCATTCGCATCTAACCTGTCAATCGTAGAAGAATGCTTACACCAGAGCCTCGTTTGTTAATCAACCAGGCGTAACAGTTTGCAGGTGAAGTGACCTATGCTCTGAAGATGTTGGTGTGGTCATATATTTTGTACTTTGAAAATTATTTATAACTAGCTTTTGCCCACGGCTCCACCCGCGTGGATGTCGGTTATCGCGACCAAACATAGCCTATGTCCTTTCTCATGGTCTAATCTACGGTCAGACAGACAGAAAGATAGACAGACAGACAGAGTTACTTTCGCATTTATAATATACATGGACTAGTATTATAATAATAGCACATACTACCATAACAACTTACAACTTGATCTTTTAAGTGACCCGCGATAAATAAGTAATGTAATTAAAATAAAGTTGCATTAATTTAATTAATTTTATCAGCTTTTATCAAAAGCAATGGCTGTGCATTCCGTTCTTGATAAGAATATGTATACATGTACACATTACCTCTATAGGTATTGTAAATATTTCGTAGGCCACTAAAAGACTTTTTTTTTTCGTGCGGATTTCCCCTCGGATACCTCCCCCGCCGGAGCCGGAAGGGGAGGTTATGTCGGACCCGAACCGACTAAAACCGCACGCCGACTTAGGGTCATGGTGCTAGGCCGGAGGTGAGATTGTCTTCGAATTATTCCTCGCACCCCAGCTGACCCAGGGCCATCCTTTACGGTCTGGCCCTCCTCAGGGGCCACTAAAAGGCTATGTTTTCATAGACTTGATCACGAGGTCCTAGTCCAGGGTTTGGGCTCCAAACTTGGTAAAGTATTATTAAGATTTCTATTACTTTTCAATAACAGTCCTTAAAACCTTGAACCAATTCAACAACCTGGGTGGTGCTGATAGACTTCAGGATTCTCTTGTAACAGAACATCACGTATTCACCGTTTTAACCGAGCCAAGCATTTTATTTTTATTTCTTTTTTTATTCAGAATATTATAATCGAAATCACTAATATTCCCTCTAACCCCTCCAACTAAGCTAAATTGCTTGTGTTAGGAATGGGTTCACGTCGTCGGTAGTGTAATAGCCAGGATTCGAACCCGAGACGTTTCGATTGTAAGTTATCTTAACCACTAACGCCCGTTCCCAATTACATACTTACAGTTAAAGATAGATCGCAACAGTCAAATTTGATCGGCTGTTTAAATTCAAAACATGGTAACTGATTTTTTTTGCGGGAAAGCGCATCGCGGTATAATTTTATTTTCCGAAATTGGTGTGAAATAGGAGTTACTATGTTTTGAATTTAAACAGCCGAGCACTTTATCAGTAGATGCGATCTATCTTTAACTGTCAGTATGTTATTGGGAACGGCGGTAAGCTACCGACGCTTGCCGACCGACGTTGCAACTAACATTTAGACCATCTTTCCAGCGAACTCTCTTGTCGATGCAAATTTATTCTCCTTTCGCGAGCTGGCCAAAAGGCTTGATATAGAGCTAGCACTGTCGTTTATTTTTCCGTTCGCAAGAATGCTCATTACAAGTGAATACTGTTGTATTAGCACCTTATGACGTGAGCACTTGATGCAGCTGTCAAGTAAGTACTCAGCCTAATATATTAACAGTAACGTTTTCGTTCTTTCCAGTTTGACAATCATCTTCGTCGGTAGCGTACAATGCGATAAAATGAATGTAACAACTAATGGCACAGGCATTTGTGATGGCGGGCAATACAAATACGTCGCTGATATGAAGAGAGGCTTAGCTGGATGTGTCGTGATTGTAGGATATCTGGAACTCGTGTTTAGAACCATGAAGAATAATTTTACTGACATGCAGTTTAACGATCTGAGAGAGGTAGGAATAGAATAAGCATAAAATTTAAAAATTAAAAAGCCCCCGACACTCCCCATCCGCACTTTAACCCCCATAACTTTTAAAGGGTTCAACCGATTTTCACCAAACATGAACACTTGCACATAAGTCACCTGTAATACAAAAAAAACTAAATTGAAATCGCTTCATCCGTTCGGGAGCTATGATGCCACAGACACACATACAGACAAACATGTCAAACTTATAACATCTCTCTCTTTGCGTTGGGGGTTAAAAATATCCTACTAATATCATCTCCTACAATATATCAAAGTTAGTGAAGATATTTGGATGTTTGTTCCTTAATCATGCTCTAACATCTCCACGGATGTGTCTGAAACTTAGTACAGGGATAGAATGAAATCTGGAATGATACATGGGCTACTTCATTACCCGGGATTAGGTTTCCATGGGTAGCGAGAAAGGGATCAAAATTATCGGGCGACCATCAGCTAGTGTTATATAAGTTAAACTACTCATCTAATATCAGGTAAAAGTTCGAATATCCATACTAATACTAATCCATACTAATATTATAAATGCGAAAGTAACTCTGTCTGTCTGTCTGTCTGTCTGTCTGTATGTTACGCTTTCATGCCTAAACCACTGAACCGATTTTGATGAAATTTGGTATAGGGGTAGATTAGACCTTGAGAAAGGACATAGGCTATGTTTTGTCGCGATAACCGACATCCACGCGGGCGGAGCCGCGGGCAAAGGCTATTAGTTTCATATTATCTGGAATAGATTTCACTTTGAAATTCCATTGATGTCACATTGGATGATTTTAGGTTAAGTGGATTTAATTATTTTCAGTCAGTTCAGATCCAGAACATTTAGTTGGGTAAAAGCTTGAAATCGGATTAAAATCCAATGATGCCGTTGGTGCATGGTTACATAAAGCAAGAAAGAAGGAAAATTGATTTTGTTTCAAAAATATCACAAGGATTGCTGCTGTTGATATAATTAATTTTTGTGGTGTATTCATATTTCAGATAACAGAATACTTAGTGATCTACAGAGCGTACGGTTTGGAGTCCGTGGGTCAACTCTTCCCAGCGTTGACAAGGATCAGAGGAAATAGATTGTTGGACAGTTACGCTTTAATTATATACGATAACCCAAATCTAAGAGAGGTAAAGTATCATATATATAGATAAAATATCATAAGAAGGAGTAAGATTTTGTAAGCCACTATTATTATGTCGCTTTCTAGTACATGGGCCACTTTGAGTTTGATTGCTAATTACAATACCTACCTTACAATTTTATTGTAGGTAGCATGTGACTAAGTAAGGTAAGGTTCTTGGTATAATTTGAACGACATAATATGTCAGCCTTTGTATAGATGGATCAGAATATAGGTACGGTAAGATTGAGATAAAAATATGATCATTTAATTACAACAAAGTTAAACATGAAAAAATACCTACGTTGATACGTAGTATAGTTTTCGATATTTGAAAATAATTTCATTCGCTACTGGACGTCTAAAAATTTGCATTTATATTGTTCCCAATGGAATTTTATAAAAAAATATTTAGTTTTCTCGATTGAATAGAATATAATTATTATTATTATTGCATTTATATTGCTAAAAATTGGAGGTTCCAAGTGGGATCCAACCAAATCTTTGCCAGTTCACATGCCGATTCACGGAATCATGATTCCGATTGATGGTTTCAGATTGCTCTCTACAACTTGCTCCAAATCGACAGAGGCGGAATAATATTGTGGGACTCGCCTCAGGCATGTTACATTGATACGATAGATTGGAGAGTCTTGGCACCTAAAGCGAGACATATCATTAGTCCATCAGAAGCACAAGTAGAATGCAGTGTACCATGTAATTGTCCTTACGGATCCAAAAACCGTTGTTGGACAAATAAGTAAGTTCTTTTCTTGAATAGAGTTTCTGAGGAGGCGTGTGTGCTGCCATTTAAATTTGGTAAAGTTTTTGGGAATGTGATTTATGTGTGAATTTAACGAATTCTTTGCGATCAAAGCGAAGATATTTGATGAAGAGTTTCAAACATCTCATTTCATATAGAGTTTCATTAGGGTGCAGAGAATGGTATACAAAATTGATTTAGTTTACAAAGTCAAAGGTAAGTTGTTCGGCTGTTTAGGACCGCACGGTATATACTCGTAGATACCTCATCTGTATACCGTACTGGATACTTATCTATATTAGATTAAACAAAAAGTTGTAGTAAAATATTATTAAAGAACACCGTATTTACAAAAAATAATTTCTCGTTTCAGAAAATGCCAGCTTTTCATAGAAGAAGAGCAATGTAATGATCAATGTCTTGGGTGTCGTAAAACTGCAAAAGATGTTTGTTTTACGTGTCAGAATTATAATCACCGGTTCGAATGCATTTCTGAATGTCCACCTGGAACGTAAGTATCTATTATGATTTTGATTACTTAAATACAAAATTATTCAATATTTCAATGTACGATATTCACATAAACTCCCGGCACTGTCATGATCATTATATTTATAAAGTATTCAACTGTAAGGCCTCTTACATTTGGAAGTTCATAGTCCTCCTTTCTACACTATTCTTGCCGACAACGGTTTTTTTTAAACTAAAATTTCTGTTTTAATTACACTACTTACATCGATAGCTTGAATTTTTTTCTGGATGGATTGTACTCGTCATCAAAACGAAAAACGACATCTCTGAGTTTCTGAGAGACGCGATTTTTGCAATTCATCATTGGCTCCATTATTTATTTACCTAGCTGTAAGTTTTCAAGAATAGTTCAAAGAGGTACACCCTAAATGACACCATCAATATAATTAGAAAAAAATAGTTTCCTATTCATTGTCATTGTCGCTTACAGGCTAACAGGGCCTTTCAATCATCCATATAACATTTTGTACCATATCCACTCCCACCCTATCCTATCCTACCCAAGGTTAGTCATTTCATAACTTTTGTTTGCCTATTTCAGAATTGTCATGGTCGATAATCAATACTGTATAACAAAGCAAGAGTGCTACGAACTCCACCAAATAGTATGGAATAATACCTGCATTTCTGAATGCCCTATAGATTATAAACTAAATAATAAAACAGCAAAGCCTACTTGCGAACCTTGTATTCATTGTGAAATGGTTAGTACATTGATTCCATTATTTCCTCATACACATACTGCCGAAACAGAAGATAGATGTTCTTTGATAGGCCTTTTAAGTTTGCTTATAACGAGGCAATTATTGTCAGCAATTAATAGGCGTACTTATGGGCAAGCTTTAGTCTTAGATGGAAAGCGTTGGGGATCAGGACTATCTTAGATTCTAAAATATTTTGCTATGTAAGTATATATTGGCAGTAGTTTAGTTTTTTTAATTATCTCTCATTATTGTGTTCATCTGTTAACGACAGGGGAATACCTGTGTAGTACGTTATGCATTGGTGATTAATTGCCCAGGTACAATAAAAATATCTTTATTTTCAGAATTGTTCCAGTTTGGCGATACATTCTTTAGGAGCCATTCAAAATGCAGATAAATGTGTTTATATAAATGGTTCTATAACAATTCGTATGAGATACATTGTATATGTTATGGACGAGCTGAAAAAATATTTAAATAAGATACAGGAGGTATCTGATTATATTGCAATAGAATCATCAGATTTTATAACCTCTTTAGATTTTCTATCGTCACTTCGGGTCATTAAAGGCAATAAATTAAAGGATAATAGATACAGTTTATACGTCCACAATAATCTAAATATGCTAACATTATTTACTCCGGAAGTAACAAAGAAGCTGGTAATTAATAACGGTACAATGTGGTTCCAGCAGAATCCTGTGCTATGTATGAACATCATACAAGAAATAAAAGACCGTTTTCCAGTTCCTCCTACCGATTTAGATATTCCTCTAGGTTCTAATGGATACCCGGGTGGATGCGAAGTGCCTGTTAATTATACTATAATATCCAGCAGTGAAACAACTATTCACATAAGGTTTTCAATAGATGACTATAATAGAAATTATACAGTTTTGTATGTACGACTATCACCAGATATTAACTCAAAAGCAGTTCCTGAGAGTTGCTGTCATTTTGAATGGCATAACGTTGATATTAAATTGAATAACGGTCAAAATTACAGCGATGTACAACTAAACAATTTAGTACCAGCGTCTACATATACTTTTTGTGTCGAGATATTTAATCCTATAAACCGTCAATTAAGTAGAAGTAATATGGTTAACATCACCACTGTTGTAGGGACTCCTGAACCACCTTTTATACTAGAACTAGTCGCTTCTACTTCGAATGTTGTAATATTGCGCTGGACTGACCATAAAAACTATATTGAACATATAAAAAATTACGAGTTAGAAGTTGAGCTGCTAGAAATGAACTTTAGGGAATCTAAGGTAGATTATTGTAAATTCAAAGATGATTTTTTTGAAGAAAACGATATTCATCATGCTATTGTTAGAGAAGTACCGCCAGCTTATAAAAGGGACTGTGAAACAATGTGTGGTATACTTTCTTCGGTAACTCCTGGAGCTATTGCAGAAGAATATTTTGAAGTATGTGATGATCATTTCAGCTGCAGTGATAGTGAAGAGATTGTAATCGCAAAAAATTCAACGCATCGAAACTATGTTCGGACCTTATTTTTGAAATTAAAGGGGCCGAGAAATGACTTTCAAGTTGGTGGCTTGGCTCCGTTTAGTGATTACAGATTTAAGCTGAGAGCATGTATTGAAAATAAATGTAGCAGATCAGCTCGAGGTACTGTCAGAACATTTCGGTCAAAAACTGCTGATGTTATGTCGAACGTGTCTGCTTATGCTGACGAATTAGGCTATGTAACAGTCAAATGGGAAACCCCAAAAATAAGTAACGGTCCGATCCTAAGTTATTCTGTTGAAGTTTTACCCAAGGTTAATACAATACCTAATATCATGCCTCACGTCATATGTGTACAGTGGAATGAAACGATGGCTGTTGTTAAATCGGTCATAACAACCAAATATTTGGTAAAAGTCTGTCTCAGGACTCTTGCTACAAGTAGAAACTGTAGTGATTTTGTAGTAGTTGTCGCACCTGTATTACCTACTGCGTTACCAATTTCAAAAATGTATCTACTGTGGACGGGTGTTCTTTGTGGTATTTTAATGTACATTGTAACATGTCTAGTGGGGTGTTTAAGAATACAGAGAAGAGTGAGGAGCGATACAATACCTTTAGTCGACAGCATGTCTTCATATCATGTGGAGAGTGAACCACCAGCCCAAATGTTATCAGACTTCATGCTACTTCATACAATGCCTATAGAGTAATATGTTTGTGATATTATTGTAACATTTTATATAATATTGTACTGTATACAAGAAATTAGTTCAAATTGAATGAAAACATTGTATTTTCAGGTAAATTAATGGAGCGTGAAAGAGTTAATTGATTTGAAATGAGAAACATTTTGTTTTCCTTTTACTACGGTTTTGATTACTTTGGTTGTATTTTTAGTCTCGAACAAAAATATAATTTTAGAACCTCGCATTTTAAAGAATTATATTCTGTTTTTACCAATTATGGATTTTATTTGTGAAGGTATATTATTCTTACTGAATACATTATACATAGCGGTAAATTTAGTTGAAATCAGTTAACACAGAAGGCCATTGTTCTAAATCGAATTCGCCAGTTTGCAAGTGTGCAACTAGAACCCACAGATTTGATTGAGCTCAAAGTTACAACTAAATTAAACCATGAATTTTAGATAAACCCATTTTAAACTAGGAAACATATTTAAAGCAAGAAGCAAGCAAGCATTAAACTAGGAACTCCCCAAAATTAAAAGCACAGGTGTAGTTTTAAAACAATGATTAAATATTAAAAACTCAGCTGCAGTGAATATTTTGGTTTACCACAGCCATCAGATAGTGCATGCTAATGGAACTATCCCATCTCTTCTCATGGACCTCGTGCAGGGTCCTTAAAGAAAAGAGTAAGTTTTTCATGAAATCCAATATTTAGAAATTCTCATATTTTCGAGTAGCTTTTAACTTCTTCTTCTTCTTCTAAATTTAACTTGTTGGTGAAAAAAATAGTTATACCTACGCAGTAAGAATCACAAGTTGAAGCCAATTTACGTAATTTTCAGTAACTGTTGTATTGTGTATCTACTCTTAGCATTACAAAATGGCCTGTGTAGACGAGGGTCTTTTGTCCGCAGAGGACAAAATGC
The DNA here is from genome assembly GCA_914829495.1 of Eilema sororculum. Taxonomy (NCBI): domain Eukaryota; kingdom Metazoa; phylum Arthropoda; class Insecta; order Lepidoptera; family Erebidae; genus Eilema; species Eilema sororculum. The sequence continues at coordinate 20,143,207 of OU618546.1, forward strand.
CTGAATCTTGAACACAATGTCCCCAGAGAAGTTGCCACGGACTGAATGCACACGGCGTGCGATAATTTGGTGTAGTCTACTTAGAGCACTCAGCTGAATAGCTCCTGTGCAAATAGCACCTAACCATGTCCACGAAGAGCACCTATCAAGATTTTTGGCAGGTGCTATTTGTGGATAACAATTTATTTTTACAATATTATATATAGTGCTGGGATGTATAGGGTGCATGCTGTTGCTCGGCAATTTAGTGAGGCGCATGCTATGGAAGCAAATAATATTCTGAAATTACCTTGTGTTATTGTATTATGAAGTTTAATAAATAGAGAAGACGTTTTAAAATAGCTGCTGCGCCTGATCACATTAGTTTAATTTTGTCACTCTCCCGTACCTTTTTCTACAGATGTCGTTGGTTACTTATAGTACATACGTATTCTCCTAAACGTACTTTTAACCTATTACCTATGTGTATTTATTGAATTGAGTAATGGGTCTATAATTATCAATATCGTCTTTGTTCGAGTTCTTCACTTTGGAGCCTGTGGTTAATTTCCCTGCTTTTACTTCAACTTCACACTGAGATCATTAGCAATTAAGTCAACACTCTTTCCAATTTGATCTAAAGGACGAGAATGTAAGTACACTGACAAAAATCTCTCGTCTGCTTAAGCCATAACAGCCGTTGTACGCTGAAGTTGGGTATTATAAGTTAAAAGCAAAGTTACTACAGGTAATGTAATTACATAATGTATGACAAGTGTACGTAATGCGAACGAAATAATGTGTGAGACATTTATTTCTTGCATTACGGTAATTATGGAAGTGAAATATGGCATTCGGGTAGAACGTCTGTGTTTATGTTAGCCAAGAATGCTGTAACAAAAAATGTTTGGTAAATACAAGCATTAGATAGAACTGAACTAGGAGTGGTACTTATAATTTTTGTCTCAAATTGTACAAAATTGTATAATAGACTTAAAATTTATGTTCATGATTACGATAATGACTATAACTAGTGAATTAGGTCGAATAAAATTAGCAGCATAGTTCTAAATAGCGGTTCTGAATTTTTCCTAAATAATATGCTTTTATGAGAATTAATATTTTTTTCTAAAAAAATTACAACAGAGGGTACTTCAAGTTTACAAATTACCTTAAAGATGTTTTCATCATTAACAGTTTTCTTACTATTAATGATATTTTAGTTGGATAATTTATAATTTAATTTAAATTGAAGGAATTGCTCCATTGGTTTCTCAGATTTGGCTAAAAGTAATTGGAATCAGCGACAGCGTAAAGCTGGTGAAGTGAAATTATCTGACGTTATCTAAACTTTTTCACTTTTAAACTTTCTTCCTATTTTCTCTCATAAATGAATTTGTTGCCAACATAACTGGCATTCCCTTCTCTATATATTCAACTTTAGGGCGACGGTGGAGTTATCTACTGTGTGTGTGGTGTGGCCCAGTAGCTCAGTTGGAAGACCTACCCCCTGTAAGGAAAAGGTCGTGGGTTCAAGCCCCACGTGAGTAATTAATTTTCCTGATGTAATCAGCATAATAAATGCTATAAAATTTAATTCAAATAACTTGCATGTTTGGGACCGATAGGTTACCTAACTAAGGATTAACTACATTTAGTACTACTACTTCAAGGAATCTATTATTTAATTTTGGAAATAGTAAGTGTGTAAGAGGCCTATGTCCAGCAGTGGACTGCCGCGGGCTGATGATGATGAAGTGTGTAAGTAGAGATATATTTCAAAAATCTTGTTGGTTAGTAAAATGGTCAATATCTGGTCAAAATTTTGGTGACTCCAGTATAATCTCAAGAATGTATTATAGGAAAATTTCCACTTTAAAAAACGTGTCCACGAATGTTCCACCAAGAAATGGATTACTGGGTCACTGGTTCAAAATCCGCCCGCCCGTATAAAACAAGCTATTACTTATAATTTTTCAAAAACAAGCTTTAATATGTTTTTACAATACGATAACTCTACTATTATTACAGAAGAGATTCTCTTCATTATATTCCGAACAACCAAGCATCGCATAGAAATGCTTGCGTTTAATTAGTCCCGTAGAAGATCTGTCGGGTTGAGATAAGGTATTTTACGTCTAATTGCCAAACGGTCGGACGAATATTGTCTTTATTATTAGGATTTAGGCAGTTATGTATGTATATCCATCGTTTGAAAGGGCAATTATACCGTGGAATTAAGGCATGAGGTGACGTCATGCGTAAATCTCTAAAGGGTGGGCTGAACCATGAATATAGTTTGGTTTATTTAGATTTCATGCCACAGAGAGTACATATACTTACAGTCTTTTTAGTACAGACTACACATAGTAGGGTTCTGTTGGATTCTGGCAAACGTTTTTTCGTGAAACTTTACAATAACATAGCTTATACATCAGGATAACACATAGGCTAATATATCATCACGCTACTACTTAAGGGAACGGAGCAGTGATCATTAATGTCAACAAATTCAGCCAGCCTCGGTATATACGCAGAAGTGACAGTGTGGTTATTTCTGTTGCTGTTTAGATAACTATATCACTGTATAAGAGGGTGCAGCAGGAACGGGATCGGACGCCACGCGGGTGGAAATTAAGTGGCGGTACGAAGTTCGCCGGGGCCGCTAGTAACACAATAAAAGTAGGCACAGTAGAGACAATAAATTGGGTTTAAACGATTTATTTAAAAGATAATATACAATAAATGTTATAAACACATATTAATATAACTTTGTTTTATATAATAATAATAATAATACACTCATTCAATTCTGTATTGTACTGCTGTGGCGGCATGTCGTATAGCAGGTGCTAAATTTCCCATCAAAGATCCTGCCATACGACCTAAACCTGCTATACCAGCATGGCAATGCAGAATTGAACGACGAGTGGCCGAGGCAAGGGTGCTCATCGGTAAACTAATCTGCTTCAGGTCGGGCAATACTCGCCCAAGGGTGATGCGCTATGTGACCCGAGCGTTTGCGGGAACTGATATTAGTCCCCACGATTATACGTCTCGGGTCACAGAGCGTATTGACTTCCTGAAGCAGAAAGTCTATGCTTGGGCAAACCGTATACGGAGATATAAAAAACGAGTTGATCGATATACCCTCAACTGTATGTTCCAAAGAGACCAAAGGTGGGTATATAGAAGCTGGGAGCGAACAGAAGAAAGTGTGGATGACGTGCGACGGCCGGATGCTGAAGCCACAAATGCGTTCTGGCGCAGCATTTGGTCAGTGCCCGTTAGCCACACTGAAGGCGATTGGATGCGTGAGGTCGAAAGAGCATGCGAAACCATTCCAGAAATGGAAGAAATTAACATTGATGCCATTGATGTAGATTGTGCGGTCCGTCCGCTGTCTAATTGGAAATCTCCGGGACCGGATGGACTGCACAATTTCTTTCTAAAATGGCTACGGAGTTCGCATGTTGTTTTGGCCTCGCAATTTCAATCCGCTGTTGAATCTGGGACGCTACTAGCTTTTATGACGACAGGAGTTACTCACCTGCTCCATAAAACTGGTAGTACCCTGGAGCCCAATAATTATAGACCGATTACATGTCTCCCAACGGTCTATAAACTTCTTACATCCATCCTGAGAGCTAAGATTAACAATCATATAAACAATAATTCTATTATGTGTGCCTCTCAGAATGGATGTAGGAATGGGGCCCGGGGTACTAAGGAGCTCCTCCTGATTGATATGACTATTAGCCAACAAGCTCGCCGCAATCGTAAGGATCTGGCGGCATGCTGGATAGATTACAAGAAAGCGTTTGACTCCGTGCCACATACATGGCTTTTGAGGGTGCTGGAGTTGTATAAAGTGAATACAACTCTATGTACCTTCCTAAGGTCATGTATGGGGCAATGGAGGACGGTTCTTTTCTATCCAGGGTGTCGCCAGGCTTTGGGTAGTGGCGAGCCGATAATAATAAAGCGGGGTATTTTTCAAGGGGACAGTCTGAGTCCCCTTTGGTTCTGCTTAGCCCTGAACCCACTTAGTACTTTACTAGTGAATTCAGGGTTAGGTTATAGGTTACGAAGAGAGGGTCAGATGGTTTCCCACCTCTTTTACATGGATAATTTAAAGCTATTCGCCCACACCAACCCTCAATTAATAGCTTTACTGAAGGTTACTGAAACATTCAGTAATTCTATTAAAATGGCGTTTGGTGTGGACAAATGTGCAGTCATTCATGTAAAGCGAGGGCGGGTGGTGGAGTCGGAGGGTATACAACTATCCGATTCCACTAACCTGAGATCACTCCTCGTAACTGAGACCTATAAATACTTGGGTATGTCACAGACGCTATGCATCAATGAGGCCGACATGAAACAAATGTTACAGGACCGTTTCTTTGGCCGCCTGAAAAAAGTACTTAACAGTCTTCTGTCAGGTGGTAACAAGGTGCGTGCCTGTAACAGTTGGGTCATGCCACTCTTGATGTACTCTTTTGGCATACTCAAGTGGACTCAGACTGAACTCGATACCATCGATAGGAAAGTCCGGGCTCAATTGACTGCATTCCGAATGCACCACCCACGGTCGTCAGTCATGAGATTGTACATCCCGCGGAAATGTGGGGGTCGAGGTTTTTTAAATGCTAAGACCCTTCATAATCGCGAGGTGTGCAATCTCAGAGACTACTTTCTTAAGTCGAACGTGGACATGCATCGTGATGTAGTCAACGTAGATACCGGGCTTACCCCGCTCGGTTTGGCTAAAGAGAACTGGCGCAGGCCTACAATAGTTAGCACTGACAGCCGCAGGGAGGTATGGCAGAGTAAGGAGCTACATGGCAGGTTCTATCGGGCCCTACACAGGCCCGAAGTAGATCTACTAGCGTCCGTGTCCTGGCTACGTTTCAGTGACCTTTTTGGGGAAACTGAAGGTTTTGTCTGTGCAATTGCAGATGAAGTTATTAAGACGAATAACTACCGGAAGTATATCATGAGGGATGGCACAATTGACATTTGTCGAGCGTGTCACCAACCTGGTGAATCCCTCAGGCATATTACTTCCGGTTGTTCTCGTCTTGCTAACGGCGAGTACTTGCACAGACATAATCAAGTAGCCAGGATAATCCATCAGCGACTTGCTCTGAAATACAACCTTGTGGAAGTTGAGGTGCCGTACTATAGGTATGTTCCTGAGCCAGTTCTAGAAAATAGTCATATCACTTTGTACTGGGATCGGTCTATCATCACTGATAGGACTGTTGTAGCTAACAAGCCTGACATTGTGGTGATAGACCGATCCGAACGCCGAGCATTGATTGTTGATGTCACCATTCCTCATGACGAGAATCTCGTGAAAGCTGAGAAAGATAAACAAGTTAAATACTTGAACTTGGCCCACGAGGTTGTCGACATGTGGAATGTTGACTCAGCAATCATTGTACCGATAGTCGTATCAGTCAACAGACTGATAGCAAAGAGCCTCGACCAACATCTAAAGAGGCTCGGGTTGGATGGTTGGGTCAAGGGCCAGATGCAGAAGGCAGTACTCCTTGATACGGCGCGCATCGTGAGGAAGTTCCTCTCTCTGGAGCCCTGACCACCGGTAGCTTGGTCCCTGTACTCGATGTCGGTGGGATACTATTTTTTATATTTTTAAATATATTTTCATTTTTTTTTTAGGATGTATTTAAAAATGTAATTTATATTGTGTTATACTCGAATAAAGGAAATAATAATATTATTAGTATTTATTAGTATTTTTTTTTTTTTATTAGTATTTTTCCCCGCCGACGTCGCCAACACCTGTACGTCGGTCGGGGAGAGGCCGACCGCCGTCCAGCTTGGGGTCCCGAGGCCCACCGGCCTCGAATAGGGCCCCCGCTACCGGTGGTAATGTGCGCCGCATGCGATGGACGTCATCCATTAATGAGAATGTCATGCGGGCATATTTTGCGGCTACAGGGGGAGGAGCCAACCTCACTGCGTACCGTGATCGCATGCTTATTCTGTTTCAGGATCTTGAACCAACTGTTAATGTTTCGGCGCAACGACTGTCGGATCAGGTGCGGGTTATCCAGCGGTGTCACTTGTTGGATAGCTCCGTACTTGAGAGGCTACGCTCTGACTTGCAGAACAACGATATTATCCCTCCTCCACCACAGGCCGTGATGCAGGTGGTTCCGCAGGAAACACAGCCTGTACATACCGATTGTGGGTTGGATAATGTCGCTTCTTCAGTGAGTACTCAGTACATTGCTCAAATAAGGAATGCTTTGGAGTGTGCCGTTCGTGATTATCGGTCAATGAATTATCAAATTAGACCTCGTTTACCGCGTTTGCCAGTGCATAAACGAAATATAGCGCTAGTGTGTGCCTTGGATTCACTGTTACCTAGTTATTTAGATAATAGTGAGCATATCGGTGATACGCACTCAATTTTGTACTGTGCCGCCTATGCAGCCTGTCGAGTAGCTGGTGTTAAATTTCCAGAATATAACACCGCTACTAGACCTAAGTCAGGGAAACCGAGGTGGCAGTGCAGAATTGAGCGTCGTATCGCTGAGACCAGGGCACTCATTGGCAAGCTAATCTGCTTCAGGTCGGGCAATACACGCCCGAGAGTCATGCGCTTTGTGAATCGGGTATTCTCGGGAACTGGCGTCAATCCCATCGATTATACATCCCGAGTCACAGAGCGCATCGACTTCTTGAAGCAGAAAGTTTATGCATGGGCAAACCGCATAAAGCGGTACAAAAAAAGATGTGACCGATATACACTGAATCGCACATTCCAAAGAGATGAAAGATGGGTGTATAGAAATTGGGAGCGAGCTGATTCTGTGGGTGACGAGCACTTGCCGGATGTTGCTGCCACAAACACATTTTGGCGCAACATTTGGTCGGTTCCCGTGGCTCACACAGAGGGTGACTGGGTGCGAAAAATCAAGCGATCGTGTGAAGCGATTGAAACAATGGAGCCTGTAACAATATCAGAGGATGACATTGCTTGTGTAGTTCGTTCGCTACCGAACTGGAAAGCTGCCGGTCCGGACGGACTACACAACTTCTGGTTAAAGTGGCTCCGGAGCTCACACGCCCGTTTGGCTTTTCAATTCCAGTCAGCTTTAGAGTCGGGTTCGCTTCCAAGTTTTATGACTACAGGCATCACCCATCTGCTCTATAAGTCTGGTTGTGCCATGAACCCCAAGAACTATAGACCGATCACGTGTCTGCCTACAGTTTATAAACTTCTTACATCTGTCCTGAGAATAAAAATAGCTAGTCATATAACTAGAAACTCTATCTTATCCTACTCTCAGAATGGATGTAGAAGTGGGGCTCGTGGCACAAAAGAGCTCCTTATTATTGACACGGCTGTCAACCAGCAGGTTCGCCGTAATCGGAGAGATATGGCGACATGCTGGATAGATTATAAGAAGGCCTATGACTCCGTGCCACATGCGTGGCTCTTGAGGGTGCTTGAATTGTATAAAGTTGATACAACTCTTTGCACCTTCTTGAAGGCATGTATGGGGCAATGGAGTACGGCTCATCGCTATCCTGGGTGTCGACATATTCCGGATGACGGTGAGCTTATAAAGATTGAGCGAGGTATATTTCAGGGTGACAGTTTGAGTCCCTTGTGGTTCTGTTTGGCCCTGAATCCTCTAAGTACTATGTTAGAGGATTCAGGGCTAGGCTATTGTTTGCAGAGAGGTAGTCAGGTTATATCCCACCTTCTTTACATGGATGACCTCAAATTGTTTGCCCCTAACAACCGCCAACTAATGGAGCTACTAAAGGTAACGGAAACTTTTAGTACCTCCATTAGGATGGAGTTTGGTGTGGATAAATGTGCGGTCATGCATGTAAAAAAAGGTGAAATTGTGGAATCTGAGGGGATAGAACTCTCAGATTCTACAAAACTTAGATCCCTCTCTGTGAACGATACCTACAAATATCTGGGTATGTCACAGGCGTTAGGTGTTAACGAATCGGGTATGAAGCAATCGTTACGGGAGCGCTTTTTCTGCCGTCTGAAAAAAGTACTGAAGAGTCTTTTGTCAGGCGGTAACAAGGTGCGTGCCTATAACGATTGGGTCATACCAGTCCTAACCTACTCCTTTGGAATACTCAGATGGACTCAAACTGAGTTGGAAGCCCTGGATAGAAGAGTTCGAACACTGCTTACTGCATATCGAATGCACCACCCACGTTCCTCAGTAATGAGGTTGTATATACCGCGGAAGTTTGGAGGTCGGGGTTTTTTAAACATTAAGACTCTACACAACCGCGAGATATGCAACCTTAGAGAATATTTTCTCAAGGTGAATGTGGATGTCCATCGAGATGTAGTGGCAGTGGACCGCGGACTTACCCCGCTCGCTCTTGCGAAAGAGAACTGGCGCAAGCCTGCAATACTCAGTATCAATGATCGCAAGGAAGTATGGAAGAGTAAAGAACTGCATGGACGATTTCATCGGGCCTTATATGGGCCCGATGTAGATTTAAAAGCATCTGTATCCTGGTTACGCTTCGGTGATCTCTTTGGAGAAACCGAAGGTTTTGTCTGTGCAATTACTGATGAAGTTGTAATGTAGAACAACTATCGGAGATATATCCTTAGGGATGGTACGGTTGATATCTGTCGGGCATGTCACCGTCCCGGAGAATCCCTCAGACATATAATCTCTGGTTGTTCTCGTCTAGTAAATGGCGAGTATTTGCATAGACACAACCAAGTAGCCAGGATTGTCCATCAGCAACTTGCTCTTAAATATAAACTTGTAGATTCAGAGGTGTCGTATTACAGGTACGTGCCCGACCCAGTTCTTGACGATGGATGGTCGTGTCACATTGTACTGGGATCGATCTATCGTCACTGACAGGACTATTGTAGCCAATAAGCCTGATATAGTGGTGATAGATCGATTAGAGCGCCGCGCAATAATTATCGATGTCACCATTCCGCATGATGAGAATCTCGTGAAAGCCGAAAAAAATAAGCAAATAAAATATTTGGACCTGGCTCACGAGGTTGTCGACATGTGGAATGTGGATTCGGCGATTATTGTTCCGATAGTCGTGTCGGTTCACGGACTGATTGCCAAGAGCCTCGACCAACATCTCAAGAGGCTCGCGTTAGACAGTTGGGTCGGGAGCTTGATGCAGAAGGCGGTACTCCTCGACACGGCACACATTGTGAGGAGGTTCCTCTCCTTGGAGCCCTAACCACCGGTAGCTTGGTCCCTGTACCCGATGCCGGTGGGGTACTATTTTTTATATTTTTAAATAGATGTTTTTTTATATGTATTTAAAAATATAATTTATACGGTGTTTTTAAATGAATAAAGAGGATAATAATAATAATGTTTATTGTCTCAAGAAATCAATGAAATACATGGGTTGTAGCCCTAGATCCCACACTAGGATTCCCTGTGTTGTGAGATACTAGTCTCTTTCATTCCTATAAGGATTACATTGCACAGAAGACAATCTGACAAAATATTAAAGAAATATACTTTTTTATTACCTGTCTATATATGACATACATTCAATTAAGCCTCGTTACCACATTTCCCATATCTACGCTTCTGGCATACGTATTCCAAACTTCTAAATTCATAATTATTTTCATTATTTTTTCAGGAGCTCCACGAATCTTGACAAAAGTACTATTTCCTAATTACTTCTTTATTAATAAACCTGTATTTATAGTAATATTCTAAAATAAAGTAAAGAGTATACCTTTTTTTTTTTTTTTTTTTTTTTTTCGTGCGGAAATCCCCACGGATACCCCCCCTGCCGGAGCCGGAAGGGGAGGTTATGTCGGACTCGAACCGACTAAAACCGCACGCCGACTGTGGGTCTTGGTGCTAGGCCGGAGGTGAGGTTGTCAAAGACATATCCCTCGCACCCCGGCTGACCCAGGGCCATCCCTTACGGTCTGGCCCTCCTCAGGAGGGGGGACAACGGTGTCCCCAACTCGCCCCCGGAATGGGGAGGCGCGCTATTCAGCGCGCCGCCACCGTGGCCTGCTTCTGCTGGGGTGACAGGCGGCTCCACCCGTCACCCCCAGGCCCGCGCTCATGGGGGACGGAGGTCAGTCAGTGCCCTCCGACGCCCGAGTTGCCTGCGCGCGCGGGCGGCGCGATCCGCGAGTCTTTCTCGCTCGCGCCGCCTCTCCCGCTCCGCCGTCTCCTTCACGACCATTACCTGCTCGCTGAAGGAGACGCCGGCCGCCCACGCGTCCGCGCAGCGGACCATTGCTGTGAGCAGGGTGGCGAGGGTGAGAACTCTCACTCCCAGGGCCGCCACTAGCTCCCGCCTCGGTTCGGCCCATGCCGGGCACTCGGTGAGCGTGTGCAGCCCCGTGTCCTCGCTCGCGTCGCAGTGATGGCACTCGGACGTTGGCTCCTTTTCGATCCGACACAGATATCTCCCGAAGCACCCGTGCCCGGTGATAATCTGCGTCAGTCGATACGAGAGGCTGCCATGTGGCCTCTCGAGCCATTCCCCCATGATGGGCCTTACCGCCTCTATGACGGCATGCCCTGCGCGTCGTTGCTCAAGTCGTCGCTCCCACTCCGCCACCATGATCCCGTGGAGCCGGGACCTCTCGGCCCGAATGTCTTCGGGCTCGGGATCGTATCCCCGCTCCCGCGCCTCCTTACGGAACCGATACAGTGCCGTGTAAAGAGTATACCTACTATTAAACACTATTTCATTAAACCGTAGTGAACTACTCAAAGGCATCGCTCCACGTTTCTTCAGTGCCCTGTAAAGCACCATTTAGACGGATAATCCGTTGCTCATTCAGTTGCTATTGCGGAGAGTTAATAACCTTCCCTGGTTTCTTTCAATATTGATTCGAGAGGTTTTATACGGAAAATTGCTGTCAGCAGTAAAATTCTGCCGGGGAAATATTATTAAGAGGTGTATTTTAGTTGAGGTAGCTTAAACTGTTGGTAAAGTGTATTTTAAAGCAAAATCATTATGTATTTCCGTGCTATTTAGTATTATATCTTGCATATATATAGGTTGTAATATTTCAAAAAAAAAATAAAAAAAAAAATATGATTTCTGGAATAGGGATAAAAACACACTGTCAACTGCATATTTAGTGATAAAATTTATACGTAGCGTAAGCTATAGTACAATTTGGCAGATATGATTGGGCTGAATCGACCATCATCTCACTTTACGCACTAAGTAGGTAAATGTAGCACAGGATGAAAGAAATGGATAATGCAGTGATAAGTTATCTATAGGCTGGAATCCATACTAATATTATAAATGCGAAAGTAACTCTGTCTGTCTGTATGTTACGCTAAACCACTGAACGGATTTTGATGAAATTTAGTATAGAGTAGATTAGACCATGAGAAAGGACATAGGCTATATTTGGTCCCTATAACCGACATCTACGCGGGCGGAGCCAGTCAAAAGCTAGTAGTATAATAAATTATGCTAACTTTTATCCCAGGAATAGGCACATGTGAGATGCGAGAACGAGATTAGCATTATGTATTTGTGATAACATACATCCTCAATGAATTTTCCTCACGCACTTTAAGGCCCGTATTCTAGAATGACATTCGGCCTGAATAGCGATTTATCTGAAGACAGGTTGCTTAGACAGATTGATAGATTGGCATATTGCCTATACAACCTGTCCTCAGATAAATCGCGATTCAGGCTGAGTGTCATTTTAGAATACGGACGTAGACTTCATAATATTCTAATTAGGGCAATACCTACAGATGGTTGGGATAAAAGATGATTCTATGAGAGGAAACATTACCGGATGAAGCCTAGATTCAGAATTGAATACGTTTGGAGTTTGGAACTTTTGGTATCGTTTTAAATCTGACTAATTAGCTAACATTAAGACGAATTAGGAACTGGAACATTTATCTTCCATTCATTAAAAAGCATTAGAAGTTCCTCGGGACTTGCGATTTTACAGTACGTTTCTCCATACAAACCAACTCACTGAAAATATTTATCAGAACGTTTATAATTTGATACTAGACTTCCTGAAAAATTATTTGAACTTAAATGAATATGTGAATGTTTAAAAATATAGAGCGTTTGTAATATTTTTCGGGGGAATTCCTTCTTTTCCTGAGAGTTCATTCCTACGGATCCTAGAGTTCCTGGTAAAAGACTCACATGGACGGAATCCTATATGGTTTTAGTTAGTGCGATCCCAACATAGCCACTTCAATACTAGCCCTGGTAAGTGTACCTACTCATTGGTCGTATCCACAAACTTAAAAAAAGGCGTAACCAAGCTCATCCGTGTCTTAATTTTATTCACAACGGTTTTTTTCTGCCGTTTAAATAATTTCGAGTAGCAATCATAACATAACATAAACTCACGCCTGTATTCCCCGAAGGCAGAGGTGCTAGCACCCACATTTCGCCAGTTTAGTAGCAATCACCTAAACATATTTACAAACTTTCAAATAAATATAATATTAGTAGGACGAGTAACTTCAAACGTAAATAAAACGATGTGTTTACATCAAAATGTAAAATAGTTTACAAGGGACACCATACCCTCCCCATAGGTGTTATGCAAAGCGGCTAAGGGATATGTTGTCCTAATGAGCGTCAAGGGACACTTAGTAGGTATGTGTCAAACATCAAAACTATCTTGTATAGAATGGTTTACAAAGAAAATAAATATATTCTATAAACTAGCTGTTACCCGCGACTTCGTCCGCGTTTAGTTCGGAATAGCTCAAACTCTTTATTAAACATGGTGGTAGATTTTTATCCCAAGTGGAACGGAAGTACCTACTGGAGATAGTGAATTTTACGCAAAGGAAACATTTGTTTATTTAAAAAAAGAAACAAACTGTATTCAAATCATTTCGAAAACTCGCTTGACATCATCCACCTTGTATTTTTAAATTAAATATTATGAAGACAGTCTTTTGAGTGACTGACTTATAAATACAGGGCTTAACTACTGAAAACTACGAAAATTGACAGACTTCTTCTATGGGCTTGGCAAATATTGCGGAAGGATTTTGAAAAATTCAACATTTTGCTGACGAAATCATTATCAAGTATGTTATGAACATTGTTATATGTGGACTTGGTAATGTTCACCATTTTTAATGGTTTGAATATTCTTCCTTCCTCCCGAATTCTTAAAACATGCTGCCACCACTTACGAACTGAACAAATTAAAATAAATACATCACGTATCACACAAAATAGTTTCAAGAAAACCCGGTGCCTTGCACGCCCTGAGCAGTGAGCAGTCGTTCTCTTTTTTGCCGAGCCAATGGTGGGTAGTTCCAGTTTTATGATAAATTCCATCGACCACAGTCACATCGTTGTTCATTGCTTTACACAGAGGTAGAGAAGAGGGGCGCAGTGGGCAAGAGAGCAAATACAGCATTGACTGGGATGGTGTCATATAGCCTCATTTTGCTATATAGTACTTGTATTGGTAAGCTTGTTTCCAGCAGATGATGTAGATACTTCCAAATTGATACTGGAGTTGATGTCCACGTGGCGGATTTTTTGGTCTGATGAAATTTACCGGAACTGTGTGTTTCTCTGCCCACATTTAGTCTCTTTTATATAATAGGAACAGCGGTATCTTTTATATACCTAACACATAGGTTGGCTTCTCCTGGCGTACTGTTATCATTTCTGGGATAGATTTACGTATTTACTTTTAGATACCTACTTATTAGACGGAATAGATAATATCGCAGCGGCGTGCGTTGCTAGTCATCAGGTCACTAACATTGTATAATGTCTGCAGTTGCATAAAGACGTTGTCTCTCAGGCTGTATTTTACCATTTCTACCGCACCACGGCGAGTGAAAGAGCCTATTAAGAGCCTTTCAACTAATCTCTCCTTCCTTCCGTCAGTCACATACGGTAGAAATAATGCCACCTCGAACCAAGCTGTTCGGAACTTCATTTCTTTATCTTGCGGTTAAGAAATGTATTGCTCTGCCCACACATGTGTTTTCTTCTTTTTAAGATCCGGAGTTTTTTATATAGGACACGTCAATTTAACTTCACCTCGACTGATGTTAAGCTACAGGCAAAGATCCGGAAATAGGCTCACCATTATAAACATGTACCATCTTAACAATGGTGGCACTCATCTTTATGGGATCATCAGAAGACTTTTCACGCCCCCCTTTAAGGACCCGGGACTGTAGGAAGAAGTAAACCGTGAGCTGGCAGGGATTTCAGGTCTTAATGGGGCGACATAGGAATGGGTCACCAAACTGCTTGGTTCTTGATGGAATATTCTGATCCGTATGTGGATGACATCTGAGCCTTGCATGCGTTGTCCTGTGTAGGAAAGGAGAGGGTGGAACTAATTGCAATAGCTCATCAGAACATTCACCATGGTAGAGACGGTAATACGATAGGGACAAATATCTCCCAGAATACTTGAGATGTGCTTCATAGAAGATGCAACGATTTACTTCTTCCATGAGCGCGGCTTTGATGGTGATAGCTTAGGCTAGCCGAAGCAATCCCTGCTCTTCACGTTGAGACCGCCTATTTATGATAGGTAACCAAGGCAGGTATTACTGGAGTACCTAACCCCAGAATACCACCAATGCCCCATTCCTCTGTTAAATTTTAATCGGTTTGATTCCAATATTGCGCTTGCCTCGATGTGGTGGCATCGGTATCGATAGGGGATACCAGTTTCAGTTTTATGACTTCTCAGGCGGGTGGGGACCACATTTTCATTCTCCGAATTGAAGAGTTTTGTATAGAGCTAAGAATATTATATAATAAGTTCTACTATTACTGTCACACAGCCTAATTTTATGTATTAGCTATAGAATACTAAGCATATAATTTATATTTTACTTCAAATATAACTATAAATACAATAAAATACACAATAAAATAAAAAAATTAAACAAAAGTAAATAAAAAACCATAAAAAAGAAAAATTACTTTTTAGATGGATTCGACCGCGACTCAGCTAAGTTATAAGTCCACCGCAGACGTATTGAGCCACAGTTGCCATGAAATCGTAGTGTGAAATAGACGTTTACATATTATGTCATAAAAACATTCTGCCCCATTACTTATTATAATAGCGTGATGATATAATAATTATGAAAGCCAGGAGTATTTTTACCGAACCAGCTGCTTACTAATTTGTTGGATTCGAGAGAAAATCGTTCGAGAACAATATGAATTCTATCGAGACACCTGGTGTGCCAAAGATTCTGCAGTGACCTGACCTGACTTGGCTGAGATGTAGAACTCTGGCCTCTCGAAGTTCTTCAGATTCCTATGACCGAATATCTTTTTGTAAGCATTGTTGCTTCTATAATGGTTCGATCTATTCACACAATCACAAATTGTTAGGCGTGATATGCTATTATTGACATAACTTTTTTATTTATGAACCGATTTCAATAAAACAAACACTGAATGTTAAGTGAAGCCTGCCACAATATATTAATGAAAACCGCAACCAAATCCGTTCAGCCGATTCTGAGATTAACGTGCACAAACTCACAGACAAACAGAGAAACAGATAAACAGACAAACAGACAAAAATTCCAAAAAACGTTGATTTGGGTTCTATTACGTTTATAAAGTCCCCCTATAACAATTTTTTTCATTTCCTTTCCATGTACAGACATCGATCGTTTACAGATTTATTATATGTATAGATATAGATAATTAAATACATTCCACAACATTCAACACAACGCTATCTAGACCCATGGTAAGCCTAACTAGCCTTGGTTATGAATCTCTAGAGTTCGGATAAATATACTTAGATACTTTTTTTTGTAAATACATACATAGAAACACCCAGACCAATGAAAATAGCCATATTCATGCATACAAATATTTGCACAGCGCGGAACGCCACAAAGGCTGTCCAGTAAATTGGTATAACCAGAAAAACAAAATATTATTTGTATAGAAGCTAACCTTTATATTACCATTATAAACTCGGTTACTAAAATAACTGTAACAACCACTGACCACACCAAATTGTCGACTTTAATTCGGGTTCTAACTACTGTATGTAATTTTAGTTCTTGACAGGGGACTCTCCCAAGAGGACAAGTATAATAACTTTTGTTATTACCACAACGTTGGAGCTGTTGGTAACTTAAATGTTAAAACCCTAAGAATAAGGTGTGATCATGGTCATTCCTTGACAAGTAACGTTTGTCACATAGTAACTGTTGCAAGGGTAGTTTTTTTTTTTTCGTGTGGAAATCCCCTCGGATACCCCCGCTGCCGGAGCCGGAAGGGGAGGTTATGTCGAACTCGAACCGACTAAAACCGCACGCCGACTGTGGGTCTTGGTGCTAGGCCGGAGGTGAGGTTGTCATAGACATATCCCTCGCACCCCGGCTGACCCAGGGCCATCCCTTACGGTCTGGCCCTCCTCAGGAGGACAACGGTGTCCCCAACTCGCCCCCGGAATGGGGAGGCGCGCTATTTAGCGCGCCGCCGCGTTGCAAGGGTAGCAGTTGCTGTAGTTTGCTTTGCAGCAACAGGTTCGTAAGAAAGCTGGTAGATGGCTCCACCGTCGTCCTTAAAGACGGATTAAAAAGAAGGGAAATTTGAAGTGATTCAGGTGTGGCTTATTAGCTCAGTTGGATGCGCATTCCCCCTATAAGGGAAAGATCGTAGGTTCAAGTCCCACTTGAGCGCTTCTTTATCCCGATGTATTTCGAATTTAAAAGTTAGCATAATATATGCTATAAAAATTCAATCAAGCATTATTAACTTTAAATTCTCACCCGCTGCTGCAGCCTCAATGATATATAGCGAATCGCTAGTCGTACCAAAATGTCCATGTTGTATGTACCAAAATGTAACAGGCGAAAGGTAGATATAGGTAAGTATTACCCGAAGGGGGCCATCTCGAAAGAGATGGTCCTGGGTCTGCCGGGGTGCGAGAGATATGCTTTTGGCAATCTCACCTCCGGCAGCCAAGGACCCAAGACGGCGTGCGTTTTAGTTGGTTCGAGTCCGACATAACCGCCTCCACCGGCTCCGTGGGGATTTTTCGCACGATTTGATGGCGATAGATAGCTATGATACCTATGTAGGTCTCGGATGCATCGGAGATCAACGCCAAGATGACTACGGAATAACAGTCATTTATTTGTCTTTATCCCGGTGAAAGAAAGACGTGAGTATCTATATTTATTAGTTATGGTTGGCTCAATAGTTCAGTTGGAATAGCATTCCCCCTGTAAGGGAAAGGTCGTGGGTTCAAGTCCCACTTGAGCGATTCTTTTTCCCTGATGTATTTCTTAATTATGCTATAAAAAATTCATTCAAATACAATATATAAATAATAAATAAATAAATAAAATAGTTTATTGACTCAACAAAACAAATCAGGTAAGTTCACAAATATTTCTTAACGCATAAACAGGCATATTTCGATATTCCCATTACATGTTTTACTGGTGCCCAAACTAAGCTAAGTTTGTATTTTGGGCAAACAAACAGGCATATTTATATATCAATACAAAATGATGGTGATAATGATAGTTCCGGATACAAAAATGATAAATTTAAGGTATTGACATGACAGGAGATATCCACTCTCAAATTCAATTAAACTGTCAACTAAACCAGAGTGGGGTAACCACAGTAAACTTATATTTGTTTCCCAATAACAAACTATTTAGATTATTATTCGAAACATTTTGACTGTTCAGTTCTCTTCAGATCTCATTACAAGTTCCTACAGTTTGTTTAATTGGCTACCCACTACACGTAATTGAGGCACCTGTGCCAATTTAACTTGGACTTCTCCGCCCCCTGCGGTTCGTACTAAATTGGGTTAATATAGAGAGAATCAGCTTAATTTAAAGGTCTTGAAAAGTTGGATATTCAAATGCAACAGCCGGTTGCGTTTGCAAGTGTAATTTGATGATTTCAGTGCCCTTCGTCCATGTAATTGTTGTATGAATTGTCTCGATGTGGTTTGTTGTGGCTTGTTTATTGTACCAAATAAAGTGTGATGAAATGATCTTGATTTAACAGTATTGATTAATTTGGTGTGTCAGTTTCAAATATTCAAGCGCTATGCGTATCAGAAACTAAATGTGTCGACGGTAAACGTGCTCTAAAATGTTACATTCGCACCGGGCTTCACGCCATCATTCAGCAGTGAGGCACACCAGCGAGGACCCTGGGACGCCGGCATCATCACCAGCTCCGATGTCAACAAGCTAAGGGCATACTACCATCTTTGCACTGGGGATTCAAACAACACCTCGGCAGAATATTTATACGAATCCATCCCCTGAGATTGTACTCTAAATACCTAATTATAAATTTATGTAACAACCTTATTTTAACGATTACAATGTATTCAATTGTCAATCCAATCCTTTCATTTTATCTCTCTGCTCATACCCTAGCCGGTAATCAGTAGGTATATCACTACATTACATTTCACATTAAATTTGTTATTATTAATTACATTTTTACAGCTCTCATAGCTCAATTAGTTAACTTCATTATTATCAACAAGTAGAAACCTATTTTCCGTTACTATCAGAATGAACAATATAATTGTCACCATAACCCATTTTCACTTATAGCACTTAGTTTCTAAAACTATAATCTAACAAGTGCATGCTGTGATGAAAGCCACATTTTAAATTTTGAACCGTATATCGAACTGTTCCTCAGAAGTATACTCGGCAACTCAACTATTCCATTTCGGTTCATATATAATATATCTACCTAGCATGTTGTTAGTTCTGTTTCGAAACATATTGATCTTACGAAAAGCTTTGTTCTCTGAAAAAAGTTACATTTCACTGAGTTGGACAAGAAATTCTCTCACACCATTCGCCGTATAAGTTGTAGAATCTCAATTTTCCTATTTTCAATATATTCTTCTAGACAGTTATCAACACTGAAACTAAATATAGGTAGATACTGTAAAATATTTACGGAGGGAGGGGATAGATATACAAATTTACAATGGAGTTTCAATATTATGTCTTGTAGAATTTCTTTCCATCGAACGTTGACTACTGGTCAACGTCGATGGATTTGTGACATCCTTTTGAGCACATTACCTACTGGTAATGTGCTCAAAAGGATGTCACAAATCTCAATATAGGAAGAGTATTCAGATATCAAAGGATAATGAGACCCGCCCAGTCTGGAGTTGTTCCTACAGTTACTAGTAAGGAGCAGACTAATACCGGTGTAGAAATATATTGAATAATAATCTAACTGCCGATTACTGTGGAGCACTTATTGAATGGTGTTTGGCGTTTGTGGAATTCTATAGAGCTGAAAATACCTGTTTACGATACTGTAAATGTCCCCTAGAATTTTTTAAGTGTAACTATGTTTTATGAACAATTTATATCCACAGTAAGCTCTATGTTATGTTGGGTAAAATCATTTTTTTTTTTCAATTACCAGTTTATTGCTTTGGAATAAAAGATACGTCAAAATGTAGCAAATATCTTACAAGGTAGGTAATATTTCTAAGACACGTTAATAGGTTACCACGTTTCTAAGGAAAATGAATATTAAGGTAGCCAATACAAAACGAAATATTCAATTAACCTTCTATAAGATTCCTTTCATTACCGAAAGTATTTTTTCATTCATCTATTCAAAGAGGAAACAGGGTTCGTTCAGTAGTTTGGTAATTAATAAGTAATTAAAAGCTATAGACCAAGCTATAACGTATATCTAGTTGATGTAGAGAACCTATACTCTTAGCGTAATTATTTTTCAAGCAACAATACTCTACACCTCAGTGTTAATGTGATACGGAAAAACGTGTTGTTTCAGCCCCTCTAAAGAAGTGCTAAATCGTTGTTTTTCTAGTGCGAAGTGCTAATTCTATTCTAACATATAGAATGATAAATATATGGAACTAGCTTTTGCCCGCGGCTCCGCCCGCGTGGATGTCGGTTATCGCGACCAAACATAGCCTATGTCCTTCCTCAAGGTCTAATCTACCCCTATACAAAATTTCATCAAAATCGGTTCTGTGGTTACGGCGTGAAAGCGTAACATGCAGATAGACAGACAGACAGAATTACTTTCGCATTTATAATATTAGTATGCATTGACACTTATTTGACGTTTATGGCGTTTTAAACAGTCCTCAACGTATGTTAATCCCATACATAAGTGTACACGTCACAAAAAGTATCCCGAAATGAAACACCACACTCAGAATGGAATCTCAGTAGTTTATTAAACCTCTGACTATTTAAACACATGTACGAAAATCTTAATAGCGCGATTCAGACACTAGTTTCAAACGCCATCTATTGAGAAAGTGTAGAACTAAAGTTACAAAACATAATATCAAACAACGTACTTAGACATCCTGCCCACCATGGGCAGCCATGTCCATCAACGAGAAAACATACAAAGGTCAATTTGACACATTCGAGAAAACAAAATACGTTATTAACAATAACATAGGAGTAAGCAATTGTTACTCAAAATAAACATACAAGTTTTATAGGCAACAAAATATAGTACAAACAAGATAAAAGGAAATCACAAATAGTAACTTAACAAAGTTATGAACATGGTTGCAAAAAAGACTACATTATTATGTGGTTACAGGCAATAGAATTAATTTAGACACAGGTCTTTTGATTTCATTATTATTGCATTTAATGGAAACCACACGTGTAACCTTGTCCAAACCTGGGTGCTTTTTAATAACTAGACCATATAGCCATCTAGCAGGTGGAAGACCATCCTCTTTAACTAGGACTACATCCCCGACATTAGGTTCAAGAGTACGATCAGTCCATTTATACCTATGTTGCAATTGAGTAAGGTATTCCAAAGACCATCTACGCCAAAAATCTTGTACCATTCTCTGAGTGAGATGCCACCGTTTAAGACTACTAATAGTTGTGTTCTCGTAATTGAAATCAGGTACAGTAACCAACGGTTCACCCACTAAAAAATGACCTGGTGTCAATGGACACCCTTCCTCCGGATTATTAGGCAATTGTGATATGGGTCTGGAGTTTAGGCATGCCTCAATTTGGCTGAGCACAGTTATCATTTCTTCAAAGGTTAACGTACTGTTGCCTATCACTCTCTTTAAGTGGTGTTTTGTGGATTTAATACCTGCCTCCCATAACCCTCCAAAATTAGGAGCGTGGGGGGGTATGAAATGCCAATTAGTTCCATTGGTACTAAGAAAGTCCGCTATCTCTGGAGCAATAATCGACTTTTCGGCATCAAATAATATTTTTAATTCCTTAGCACTGCCAACAAATGTAGTGCCGTTGTCACTCCACAAATCTAGCACTCTACCGCGTCTGGCTACAAATCGTTTGAATGCAGCTAAAAAACTTTGAGCGGTCATGTCATTAACAACTTCAAGGTGGATGGCCCGAGTGGCCATACAAATAAACAGACAGATATACCCCTTTGTGGAATGATGACCGCGGCCCTTGGTAGCTCGGATATTTATTGGACCGGCATAGTCTACACCACTACTCTGGAAAGGTCTTCCAGCTGTAACTCTGGATTTAGGTAATTGTCCCATCAGTTGCTGATTTGGTTTCGCTGAATGCCGAATACAGATTACACACTTATGAACATATTGCCTCACGAGCGTCTTTGCATTTATAACCCAATATTTGGACCTCAAATAATTAAGCATTAATTGTGGTCCTCCATGTAAGGTTCGGTCGTGAGCTTCTCCAATCAACAGATTTGTAAAGTGAGATTTGTAAGGAATAAGAATAGGATGCTTCATGTCATCATTAACAGGAGCCTGTTGCAAGCGTCCACCTACTCTCAATATACCCTGTTCGTCAAGGAAGGGACTCAACGAGGTAAGTTTGCTTGCTTTACTAGTTTTTCCTTTACATTTTAGCAAATTTATATCTTCACTAAAGCACTGATACTGGCAGAGTTTCACACAGGTGAGTATAGATTCATTTAGTTCCTTAGTAGTTAGCCAAGTAGTTTTGTGTTCTTCATCTTCTGATTTCCCTCTCTTCCTGACTCTTCTACAGTATGCTATTACTCTTACCAATCTGTTAAATTTCGAGAATTTTGTCAATATACTGTCATCCACTTCTTGAGTTTTAGTTACATGACAATTTATCTTAATTTTCCTTTCTTCCAAACTAGTCTCCTCTATCTTTCCCTTAATATAATTTATCCTTTCTTTTTGTAACCACACAGGGCCGTTCTTCCAGAGCTGTAAGCTATTACAGTCCGAAGGTTTTGTTCCTCTTGAAGCGCAATCTGCCGGGTTCTCCTTTGACGAGACGTACGCCCATTGACTTCGATCTACAATATTAAGTATTTCAGATACCCGGTTTGCAACAAATACCTTCCAACGACTGGGGTTACTTGCTAGCCAAGCTAATACAATCTCGGAATCTGTCCAGGCATGTAAATGCTGCTTCGGAACCTTTAAAATTGTAGCTGTTTCTTGCAGTAGTTTGGCCAGCAAAACCCCTCCACATAGCTCCAACCGGGGTATCGATACTTGTTTTATTGGTGCAATTTTTGTCTTCGACGTAATCAAGGTTACATATATTTTTCCATCTGGAGCTATTACACGGGAATATACGACCGCGGAATATGCCACCTTCGAGGCATCTGAAAAGCCATGCAGTTCCAAAAGATGACTATTGCTACATAAATGAATCCAACGTGGTATTCGAAAGTTGGTGAGCTTACATCGATCACTTCTGTATTCAATCCAGTCCTTGAGTAAGCTGGAAGGCAGTTCTTCATCCCATTCAATTCCTGCCAACCACAGTCTTTGGATGAAGTACTTCGCAGTGGTAATGGCGGGAGCGATCCATCCCAGAGGATCAAACAGACGCGCTATGTCCGATATCACCTTACGCTTGGTTATAGGTGGTTCCAACTCCGGAAGATGAACAGAATACTCAAATTCGTCAGTTTTCTTGTTCCACATTAGACCTAAAATTTTTGAAACTGTATCTGTCTTTATTTCCAAATTACCTTCTGATTCTAATTTTGCATCCTTAATAGATTCTAATAATTGTTCGCTACTACTAGACCACTTCTGAAGTTGGAATCCACCACGGTTTAGCATCTCGGTTAGCTGCCGATATATTTCCAACCCTTCTGCCACTGATTCACATCCCGACATGAGATCATCCATGTAGAAATCACTTAGTACCTTGTCTCTTACTAATGGAAATTCTGTTCCTTCATCTCTAGCTAACTGCTGTAGGGATCGAACTGCTAAATATGGAGCCGACGATGTACCAAACGTAACCCGCAAATGACGAAGATGTTGAATTGGCAAATCTGGGCTTTCTCGCCATAGTATTCGAAGATAGTCCACATCATCTTTGGATACCTTGACTTGCCGGTACATTTTAATGATGTCTGCCACTAGACAGATGGGATGGCAACGCCAACGCATAATGATGTGACGCAGGTCAGGTTGCAACGGCGGTCCTACCATTAAGTCACTATTTAAGGACTTGCCGTTTGTATTAACACAGGAAGCATCAAATACTATACGCAATTTAGTCGTACTTTTATCATTACGTACAACAGCGTGATGAGGTAAGTATACTGCGTCCTCCTTGTTGATATCCTGCACTACCTCCATGTGATTAAGTGATAAATATTCATTAATCACAGCTGAATACTGCTTCTTTAAATCGGGATTTTTCAATAGACGTCTTTCAAGCATGAAAAATCGTTTCAAGGCTATATCCCTTGAACCGCCGTATTTACAACTAGGATCGGATGACCTAAATGGTAATTTTACCACGTATCGACCAGATTCATCTCGTTTAGTTGTAGCTGAAAAAAGGGTTTCACATTGAGTTTCTTCTGGAGTTAACAGCTTGCTTCCGAACTCACAAGTAGGTTCCGACTCCAGTTCCCAAAACCTTTTTAGGAGATCAACTTCCTCCTGTTGTGAAGAATACAGGCTAATACAATTATGACTCGTCTCGTTATGGTTGAATTTACCGATATGGCCAGAAAGGATCCAGCCAAGTTTGGTATTTTGCGCAACCGCGTAACCTGGCGGACCTTTGACTAATCCTTCCAATATTATCTGGCCATAAACTTCAGCACCTAAAAGAAGATCTATCTTATTTGGGGTAGCAAATGACGGATCCGCTAGTTCCATAGCCGAGATCGTAGTTAAAACTTGAGTCCTTACCTTCTCCTGTGGTAAAAGAGTTGTTAATCTTTTCAAAACGTAAGCCTTGACAGTAACGACAAAGCTGGGGTCAACTCGTGACTGAACGTGAATAACAACCATTGAATTAGAAGTTAGGGATTGACATTGATCACCACCAATGCCTGTAATTTTACCTCTAGTAGGTATTCTTTCAAGACCTAATAGCTGGACCATGGACTCCGTCACAAACGAAGCCTGAGATCCCTGATCTAACAAAGATCTTAGAACAAAAACGGTCCCGTTACGTGACTGTGCCTTTACCAGGGCAGTGGCTAATAGTACTTGACCTTGATTATTTGAGAAACAACTAACAATATCTGTGGACTCGCTCTGAGGTGGGTTGGTTAATAGGGCTGTAGTAACATCTTTCTCCATCGTCTGTACAGCCGTATTCTCTTCGTTAACTGATTTCGAGATATTTTTGGAATGTAGTAAACTATGATGCTTACGCTTACATAAACGACACCTTGTAGACTGGCGACATGAATATACTGAGTGACTAGCTCCTAAACAATTAAAGCACAAACCATTCGTTTGGACAAAATTACGTCTTGTATCAACGTCTTCTTGACAGAACTTCTTACAATTAGCTATTTTATGGTTATCCTGACAATACGAACAAGACAATGCTGTGGACACAGAGTGTGCCTTCACAGACGATACATTACGCTGCGATGTTACATTACGTTGATTCTTACTAGTATCTAGGAATTCGAGAGCTCTAAATCTTTGTTCAAGAAAACTTTGGAATTGTTTAAATGTAGGTAACTGATTGGACGTATCACTAATTTTCAATTCCCATTGTTTACGTGACTCATTGTCTAACTTTAAACTTAAAATATATATGAGTATTATGTCCCAATTTACAACACTAATCCCTAAATTAGTTAATGCATACAAACATTCATTAGATGTATCCAATAATTCCTTTAATGCGTGGGCTGATTCTGTTACAATATTCCTTTGGGTCATAAACCGCTTTAATATATTATTTGCCAAATATTTTGTGTTATTATATCTGTCTTCTAACTGTGACCAGCAAGTTAGGTAATTATTACTAGTAATAGGAATGTGCCGTAAAAGACTTTCAGCTTCGCCAGACAAATGAGTTTTCAAATAATGAAGTTTTTGCACATCATCCAATTTGCGGTTGCCATGTATTAAGGATATAAACAAATCTCGAAAACTTATCCACTCAGAATAATTTCCAGAAAACTTTGGTAAAGAAATTTTTGGTAATTTAATATCACATGACTTCTCCGAAGCTTCAGTAGTAGCACTCTGCAATGTTGATTTTTGTGGTTTTAGTTTAGTAAACATTTCTTTAAGTTCTATTTTGTAATCAAAATATACTTCTTCTGTAGACTGATATAGACTAGTAGAATGATACTTAGATGCGGCATATGTGGTTTCTTCTACCTCTTGCAGGATCTTATAATGTGTATCATTAAACAATGTCCACTGCTTTTCTAAATTGTCCAATCTTACTTCAATGTAACTTTGTGTAATTCTCTCCTTTGGAGATTTTTTGAAGTTAGAACGTGCTCGAGTAATAGCCGTACTTGTGTTCAACTGAATTTTGTCGTACGCTTCCATGTTGTGCAAAACAAATAGTTTTACTTCCAATCACTGAGTTTTTATTGCACTAAGTCACTGAAGCAGATATAAATTCTTCGAAAATTTTACAAGTCTTTTTCACAAAGTGTACTTCTAACCAAAATCGGGCATAGGTTCCCCGTCTCTTCACTTTTTTAGAAATTATTCTAAGTCCATGCCCTAAACTTCAAATTTATCTAAGTCCAAACTGATACTAAATTTTCTAAGTCCAAACTAACACTTTAACTTTTGTATTTTAATTTAATAGTTTATCTAAAGTCAATAACTCCACTGATATAATAATTAAAAGTACTCACAGTTTGTCTTCAATCACTTCATACACTGTCCACTCACGTGATAGGTAGCTCGCCCAAGGGGTAGGAGGGGGTCAACTGTCCCTGTCCCCTCACACTGCGGATACTGCTTACTCCAACTTCACTGTGGCGCAGCTGATGCACAGTACAGCCCAATGTACGCGTGCCGGCACTTGCGCTGCTCCACTCTTCGCCCCTGTTGCGCCGCTGCAATAGCTCCACGGAGGACAATGCACTCCCAGTCCTTTATCGGCTCACGAAGGACCAAATGTACACGTCACAAAAAGTATCCCGAAATGAAACACCACACTCAGAATGGAATCTCAGTAGTTTATTAAACCTCTGACTATTTAAACACATGTACGAAAATCTTAATAGCGCGATTCAGACACTAGTTTCAAACGCCATCTATTGAGAAAGTGTAGAACTAAAGTTACAAAACATAATATCAAACAACGTACTTAGACATAAGATTTTTTTAAATATATATTTATATTTTTTTATATATCCCATACATTGGAAAAAACGAAAATCAGAAGTTGAAAATACTAAATCCAACAAACGGATTATATGTGAACCTCCTAATGATGACATGAAACCAAATGAACTTGAATTATACATTGATCAATATACAAATGTATTGCTAATTGAGCCAGGGTTGCGTAAGTTAGTTTATAGAAATACACTAATTATTTGAAGACCTCTATAAACATCTCTGTATATTTTCTCTGTGATTGCCTCACTCCGGGGGCGGACCAGTGGGCGTACCTACCACTCTACACATCGGGAAGCTTCGCAGACGATGATTGAAAATATGTATTTAGCTGCAAATAACAACGTCAGGCGTAGACGGAGACTTATTGAATTATATACGTTCATTCCATTAGATTAGATGAGGAAAAAATGTGAGCACATTTTCTTATGAGCTTCAAGCAATATTATTTACGTCATGTCTGATGCAATGAATGTACGTTTGGTGATCAGGTTTCTGAACATTACTTCTTCAAGTATCTACTATAGGCAGAATATAATACCTTATTTGTTTTGTTAACCAACTTCATAAAAGGAAGACTATTTCAATATAAGACTCTCACTTGTATTTCCGTACATTGGACCATGAGATAGAATTTGAGATGAAACTCTGCATCTAAAAATGAAATTTTGAATAGGTGTGATGTGGTAATATTTTTTTTAGTTTTGGCAAGAATATCAGTATCATACAGTACCCAAGACTTAATACCTAGCACACTCGCATGGCCCTTGCAAAAATATATACTTTCCCCGACTCACTCAGTATATGGACACTGTAAGATTTGGAGATCAGATAGGTGGCATACAATGACCAACACACAGATGACGCTCCTTCATCAAAAGTTTCTACGAAGAACACTCCACTAGACGTCATCCATCAAATTTTTATTTTATACTTTTTAAATTGATCTACTAGTCAAGCTCTTTAATTTCATACTCATATTGAGGGAGTTATGAAGAAATATGTATTCCGACATGTTGTGGCGGCGGCCATCTTGGACCGATTTTTTCAAACATAGCTAAGAACACTCCCAACTAATATACCTTTCAAACAAAAAAAAGCACATCCAAATCGGTTTATCCGTGTGGGTGCTACGATGCCACAGACACATAGACACGTCAAACTTATAAAACCCCGTCGTTTTTGCGTCGGGGGTTAATAAAAACACCCCTTCTCTGCATAGTTGAGAAGAAACTTCAAACAACTTCAGAGTTATCAAGTTCATATGTGTAAATACAATAGATAGTGGTGCCAGAGACAACAAACTAGCTGTTATAATGTTACACAAAGTTGCTTGCGTCTCTGTGCCTGACAACCTTCTAAGTAGAGTTGAGTTCAAAGTTTGAGATCGATATTGCTTTATGCGGTTGGATCTTTGTTTGTTCTTATATGTATTGTGTTCTTCGATTAAGAAGGGTATATTGATTGCTATTTGCTGAGGAGTTCATATTTAGTTCGATATTCAAATATATCTTGCGAATATATGGCTTGTTTGTTTCAAATTCAAATATCATTGTTTAATGATTTTTTTAAAGCATTTGTTATGCTAACTTTAAAATTCGAATACGTCGGGAAAAATTAAAAGCTCAAGTAGGACTTGAAAACACGATCTTTCCCTTACAGGGAGAATGCTCTTCCAGCTGAGCTATGAAGCTATGATGCCACACCTGAATCACTTCAAATTTCCCTTTTCTTTCTAGCCATGGGTGGCGTGGAGGGAAGGTTGGCGGTGGAGCCATCTACCAACTTTCTTACGAACTGTTGGAACCAATGAATGATTTTCCAACCATTTTTAAACACTGATTTTTGATGAATCCCCCGAAAGCTCAAGTGGGACTCGAACCCACGACCTTTCCCTTAAGTTTCAAGCTCAAGTCCCACTCGAGCATTCATTTTTCCCGATGTATTCGAGTGTCATTTACTATTATATACATTACATTCTTTAGAGTATGTAACGGTAATGTATTACAAATGCTTGTCCTCGTCTATATTCTTTCTGACACAATAACTATGGTACGTATTCAGAGTAATTGTTCAACATGATACCCACGGCTACATTCTATCATCGCACCGTCCACGGCAGGCAAGGAATTCATTCTCATACGTTTGATACTAACGTGTCACTGACCGTAAACGGGGCGCACAGTCAGGTATGAAAGGTAGGTATGAAACTTAGGTACGAATCGAATCGAAACGGAACGATTTCTTTGCTGTGGTTTTTCAAAGCAACTACTTCTTCAAGAAGGGTATTAGAAGGTGCCTACAAAGTTGGCAGCATGAGTGTGATGCCACGATCTGGTGTTGCATACGTCCATATAACACTGCAAGATTTGTCCGTCAATCCATGTGCTTGTCTGCCACTTTATCTGCTATAGACACAGTGCCTGAAGTTTTGGAAGCTTTTCAGCATCTATAGTTACGAAGAGCACATCTTTAGAAATTCATTTGAATGAAAGTTTTATAGCATTCATTATGCTAACTTTCAAATTCGAAATACGTCGGGAAAAATGAAGTGCTCAAGTGGGACTTGAACCCACGACCTTTCCCTTACAGGTGGAATGCTCTTCCAACTGAGCTATTGAGCGACACCTGAATCAGTTCAAATTTCCCTTCTCTTAATATCCGTCTTTAAGGGAAAGTTGTGGGTTCAAGTCCCACTTCAGTGTTTCATTTTTCCCGATGTATTTCGAATTTATAAATTCACTAGCTTTTGCCCGCGGCTTCACCCGCGTGGATGTCGGTTATCGCGACCAAACATAGCCTATATCCTTTCTCAAGGTCTAATCTAGCCCTGTACCAAATTTCATCAAAATCGGTTCAGTGGTTTAGGCGTGAAAGCGTAACATACAGACAGACAGACAGAGTTACTTTCGCATTTTTATAATATTATACTAGCCTTTGTCCGCGGCTCCGCCCGCGTGGATGTCGGTTATCGCGACCAAACATAGCCTATGTCCTTTCTCAAGGTCTAATCTACCCCTATACCAAATTTCATCAAAATCGGTTCAGGCGTGAAAGCGTAACATACAGACAGACACACAGACAGACAGAGTTACTTTCGCATTTATAATATTAAGTATGGATACTCAATATTGTCAACGTTGATAGAAAGATATATAACGTACATAAACAACATAACTGTAGGAGAGATGAAAGTTACGAACATGCATAACTCTCAATGAAAGTACTATTGTTTTCACATGCGATGTCCAGTCGAGCGGAGCGGTGTGTAATATCGAAACTAATCCGGGTATCTACTGACCGATATAACTTCTGAGGCGATCGGAACTAATTATATAGCGAACCTCTATCTCGGGGATTTAGTTGGACGTGGAATCTGGTAATTTTTTTTTTTTTTTTTTTTACACAGGACACGTCAATTTGACTTCACCTCGCCTGATGTTAAGCTAAAGGCAAAGTCTCGGAAAGAGGGTCACCATCGTAAACATTTACCATGTTAACAGTGGTGGCACTCAGCTTGACGGCCTCATTAGATGCCTTTTCACGCCCCGCTTAAAGGACCCGGGACTGTAGGAAGAAGGAAACACATGAGCTGGCAGGGAATTCCAGGTCTTAGTGGTGCGGCATAGGAATGAATCACTGAAACGCTTGGTTCTAGCAAGTATACTCTACACCGTAAATGGATGACATCTTAGCCCTGCACGTGTCGTCCTGTGAAGGAAAGGGGAGGGTGGGACTAATTGGAAGAGCTCGTCAGAACATTCACCATGGTAGAGACGGTAGAAAACTGCCAAAGACGCAACATCTCTACGCATCTGCAAAGGCTCGAGGGTGTTCGTGACCTTAGGATCCCCAATAATGCGGACCGCACGTCGCTGCAACCTGTCGAGAGCATCTAATAAGTACTTTGCGGAGCCGTCCCAGAGATGTGAGCAGTATTCCACGCAGGAACGAATTTGGGTCTTGTATAGAAGACACCGCTGCTCCGGCGTGAAAAAACGTCTCACTCTGTTCAGGACTCCGAGTTTACGCGAGGCTGATTTGATGATACTCTCGATATAGTTTTTGTTATTCAGTTTGCAGCGAACATCCATACCGAGGATAGTGAGGTGATCCTGCAGTGGCAGTGGTGTGCTCTGAAGAGTGGGAAGGGGAAGGAAAGGAGATACCTTTGCTGTAAACGCACATGCCTGGGTCTTCTTGGCATTGAACTCGACCAGGTTCCTAGCGCCCCATTGAGAAATGTGGTCCAGGATTCGGTCCAGCTCAGTGACAAGAAGCTGCCTTTTTTCCGCGATATCAGACTGCTTGGCCGCAGGATGTGCGTAATAACTCCCGTGTAAGGTGCTGTCGTCTGCATAGCAGTGAATGTTTCCGTTACAGAGCATGTCATTGATATGCAGAAGAAAGAGAGTGGGAGATAAAACGGAACCCTGCGGCACGCCAGCATTTACCTGCAAGAACTCCGAAGCTCGTCCATCACAAAGGACGCGAATACGGCGCCCCTGCAGGAAGCTTGCAACCCAGTTACACAGTCTAGGAGGCAGGCCGAAGGCTGGTAGCTTGGAAAGAAGCGATTTGTGCCATACCTTATCGAAAGCTTTGGCGATGTCAAGACTAATTGCCAGTGACTCACCGTGCTTCTCCATAGCCTCACCCCAAAGGTGGGTCATGTACGCCAGAAGATCACCCGTTGACCGTTTCGGTCTGAAACCGTATTGCCGGTCACTAAGCAAGGAGTGATCCTCTAGGTGGCGCATGAGCTGTGTGTTAATTATGTGCTCGAACACCTTGCACAGCACTGAGGTGACGGCTATGGGTCGATAGTTGGCTGGGTCCGAGCGATCCCCCTTCTTGGGGATCGACTGGACATTCGCCTCCTTCCAAGCCGAGGGCACTGTACCCGAACTGTAGGACAGTCGGTACAGCCGCGTTAGCATAGGAGATAACTCCGCTGCACATTTTTTAAGTACAACCGCTGGAATACCATCAGGACCACTGGCTTTCCGGACATCGAGTGATTGCAGTACTGCACGGACATCGCGTTGCCTGATACGTATATCAGGCATTGCGTGGTCACCAGTGGGCATTGTCCGTGGTTGCATACCACAATCATCGACTCGGGAGTTGGCCGCGAAGAGATTGACCAGCAAATTTGCTTTCTCTTGCGGCTCATGGGCCAGAGATCCATCGGGATTGCTCAGCGGGGGCAGCGAGGGCTGGCAGAAGTTGGCTTGCACGGCTTTGGCCAGTTGCCAGTAGCCACGGCTACCCGTGGGATGCGCCACTAGCTCTTGGCCCAGCCGTGCTATGCGCTGTGCATCCGCCCTGATGCATGCCCTGCTGCAGACCTTTGTGGCTCTGTTGTACGCCGCCTTGAAGTGACCCACGTTGGGATCGCGCGTGGCGCGCGCCCGCACCCAGGCGCGGTACGCAAACTGTTTATGCTCAACAGCCTCCACGCACTCGCGCCCGAACCACGGATGCGCTCCGCGGACTCCGGTGACATCGGTGTATGGGATATAATATTCCATACCTAGACCGATCTCACCGGCGACGGCAGTAGCGCTCTCAGATGGGTTCTTACCCTCAAAGCAGCGTTCAACCCACGGGATGGACGCATAATAATCGCGCAATCCATCCCAGTCCGCTGACGAGTAGTGCCATAGCCGCCTCTTCCCCTGCACGGGTCGTGGGGGCGCTACAATGGGCACGGTGGTGCGGACCAGACAGTGGTCGGAGTTACCTAAAGCAGCAATCACCGAGACACTGTACTGGTCCGGGTGACTCGTCAACAGAAGGTCTAGCAGAGAGGGCTCTAGGCCGGACTCTCTTGGTATCCTCGTGACCTTGTGCACCAATTGAGTCAAGTCATGCGCCAGGGCAAATGCGTGAGTGGCTCTTCCCGCATGGTTTGTTATGGCGGAGCCCAACCAGATCTTGTGGTGGGCGTTAAAGTCCCCCAAAAACACCAATTCGGCGTTCGGAAACCGCTCCTGCGCATCATCTGCCGCCTGACTCAGGTATTCGAATAGTTGAGTTATCTCCGCATCTCATGTATGGGAACGGTAAAGGCACACATAGATCTGACTCGTGGAGCCATGGTCTACGTGTACCCAAAGGATGGAAAAGGATGGGTCCTCTAGACAGCGCAAACGGCGACAACAAATATCCGCCCTAACAAACACGCACACCCCGGCTTTTGCTCGGAAATTTTCCTCGATAACATAGCCGGGGTAAAGTAGGTAGGTCGTGTCGTCAGGGCGGCGTATTTGTGTCTCCGTTAGAAACAGCATAGCTGGTTTCGCCGTCTCCAGGTGTTGGTGGACGGCGTTGAGGTTTTTATGGAGCCCACAGATGTTCGTGGACTCCACCTCAAATAGAGTTTTTGTGGGAGAGTCCCTAGCCGCTGTTTCAACAGATACTGTATTGTGCGCTGCCATGAGGTGAAGGGTAAGGGAAGGCGTGAAAAAGAGGTGATTGTCGCCGCAGCACCGCGTGACAAAACATGGGAGATTGGTTTTATCTATGAATGTGAGGCGTGACGAGAGCCGACGCGCCGAACGGAAGGGCCCCCGTACCCTCCCGAATATGGTCGCCGGGCTCCCGTCCGGTCGCCAACCGGCACGACGAGCCATATCGGGATTATGCGCGACCTGGTGGGGCAGCCTCCCAGGGTGGTTAGTCCCAGTTGGGCCCCTGTACTATGCCGCGGGCGGCCAGCGGCACCACCGTTTCTACGGGTCTCCCTGCCCGGCGCGGCGCCCCGCGTCACACCCCACTAGACTACGCCAAAACCCACCGGTCCCACTAGTGCTGCGACTACCATCACCTCAGCCCGGCTATGCACTTGCTGATCCCTGAACGCAATCCAACCGAGATTGGATTACTATGGAGGGTTTTTCGCACTTGTGCATGGTGGTACCAACCCGGTCGAAATAAGTGTCACATTTGTGCCATCAAATTTCTACCACCTGTACTAG
The DNA here is from genome assembly GCA_914829495.1 of Eilema sororculum. Lineage (NCBI taxonomy): Eukaryota > Metazoa > Arthropoda > Insecta > Lepidoptera > Erebidae > Eilema > Eilema sororculum. Next base: position 20,176,789 of record OU618546.1, read on the forward strand.
CTACTTCCCTACTACTAGCTACTACGGGCAACTGCAAAAGCCTTTGTCATTTCATAGGATGAAGCTGTAGTAGCCGAAATATCGGAATCAGTGTAAATAATACATAACATAACATAAACTCACGCCTGTATTCCCCGAACGGGTAGGCAGAGGTGCTAGCACCCACATTTCGCCAGTTTATGTTTAGGTCCCAATGTGTGAGCCTATTGCCATCAACCGGGCACTTATAAACCTGCGATAAATATACACATAACTTCGAAAAGCATCGTATAGTCATTGGTGTGTGCCATGGTAAACCTGGGATCGAACCCGAGACCTCGTCTCAGCAGTCCTTTACCCATACCGCAGATATTAAATTATTATATATTAAAAAATATGTAAATAATAAAAATATCAAATAAATAAGGTTAGAAGAAATAGTGATGTTAAGAATAGTTTTATTACAACACATTTTTAAAAATATTAGAACAATATTCATATAGTTTACCGGTCCACTACTGCTGGTGTTCAAAAAAGTACAAAATGCAATTACTTCTTCTTTCTTTCCCCTTCCCACTCTTCAGAGCACACCACTGCCACTGCACACTGCCACTGCAGGATCATCTCAATATCCTCGGTATGGATGTTCGCTGCAAACTGAATAACAAAAACTATATCGAGAGCATCATCAAATCAGCCTCGCGTAAACTCGGAGTCCTGAACAGAGTGAGACGTTTATTCACGCCGGAGCAGCGGTGTCTTCTATATAAGACCCAAATTCGTTCCTGCGTGGAATACTGCTCACATCTCTGGGACGGCTCCGCAAAGTACTTACTAGATGTTCTCGACAGGTTTCAGCGACGTGCGGTCAGCATTATTGGGAATCCTGAAGTCACGAACACCCTCGAGCGTTTGCAGATGCGTAGAGATGTTGCGTCTTTGGCAGTATTTTACCGTCTCTACCATGGGGAATGTTCTGATGAGCTCTTCCAATTAGTCCCACCCTCTCCTTTCCATAAAAGGACGAAACGTGCAGGGCTAAGATGACATCAGTATACGGTGCAGAGTATACCTGCTAGAAACAAGCGTTTCAGTGATTCATTCCTATGCCGCACCATAAAGACCTGAAACTCCCTGCCAACTCACGTATTTCCTTCTTCCAACAGTCCCGGGTCCCTTAAGCGGGGCGTGAAAAGGCATCTAATGAGGCCGTCAAGCTGAGTGCAACCACTGTTAACATGGTAATGGTGACCCTCTCTCCGAGACTTTGCCTTTCGCTTAACATCAAGCGAGGTGAAGTCCACCCGAGGTCTTTGACATACGGGCTTACGGGTAAAACTACACAATTGAGAGTAATGGGCGGGAGGGTTGCTTCGTTCACCTGTCTCCGTAAATGTGGGCTCCCTATGATTATACTCGTAGCCTGGCACTTACTCAGACTGACATTCCAAGTTGGCTCGACCAGCTGTTGATATGCTCTAAGTCCTGATTGACTTTGTTGATTGCAGAGAACAAATCTACCACCCCCGCTTGGGCGTACAGTTGCAGGTCATCGGCGTACAAATGATACGCACTTTGAAGTTTTTGAGTTACGAGATTTATTCATATTTGTCATTATAATGTCATTTTACATTTATTAGTATTGAATTCATAATATTAATCTAGAAACTTACTTACTCCATAGAACGCCATCCGCCCAGTATTAGGTTTTTTAGGACAGCTTCTAGAAAAAGAAAAACGGTGGCATATGTGTACCAGCCTTTAAATTGAGTTCTATATTCAAAATTCCCAATTAGAATACCCGCAACTCGAGAGCATCTTCAAACTGCATACTAAACTACTGAAGTCTGTTGTAAGTGCGCGAACTCTGTTGGAAGTGACACCACTGATTTATTGTAGTACTCCAGTTAGAATGTTAAGTAAATCCTATCTGAATCCAATTTGGTTAATACCGCTATTCTTGCTCTACGGTTAATCTGTGAGACAATTGGCCAATAAAACTTGTTTATATAATTTACTAAGTTTGTCAATATACAATGTCAATATCAAATGTCAATAAACAATGTCAATAAGTTAATTAAAGTAAATATAAGTTTTTTAAAGACATTTGATACTATAATTGACCCCATTGATTTAATGACATAAAAGCACAGGATATTTTATTTCCAGATTTTTGCTGTTTCGATTATCGAGTTGGGAACCAAGTTTCCGAAAATGTTAAAAAGTTGATTTTTTCTTTTTAAAAATAAATGTCTTCTTTGTGTAAAAATACCTATATCCAGTATTTAGAGGACTTTCCCTTCATTCAGACTTGAAAATCTCCACCCTGTTTAATATACTTCCAGCAGGTATGGTAGGTCACGCCTCTGCAAAAATCCATACCTACTTTTATATTAATATCGTAAATGCGAGAATAACTCTTGTTTGCAAAAGTCAAAGTCAAAAATATCTTACGCTTTCACGTCTAAACCACTAAAATAATTTCGATAAAATTTGGTATGGGGGTAGATTTGACCTTGAGAAAGGACATAGCTATGTTTGATCACGATAACCGATATCCACACGGGTGGAGCCACAAGCAAAAGCTAGTAGCTAAATCAATAAAGAAATAAAGAATATTCAACACATTTTATTCGCGGGGTTCAATCCTCGCTCTGTGCAAATACTGGTATGCATGAATATGGCTATTTGCATTGGCCTGGGTGTTTATAAACCTTTGTTATCCGTAGTACACCCGGTAGAACCACTAGTAGTACCACGGTTACCTTTACGTCACCTTGATACAACTGATCGGCGTGTGGTGCTGTACCACCCAGTAGTACACTAGTACAAAAAAGTATCTAAGTATGTTTATCCGCATTCTTGATTTCACAACACAAGCTAGTTAAGTTTACCATGGGTATAGCGTTGTGTAAAATGATGTGGAATATTTATTTATTTACTTTATTCCCAGATTCCCGCGCTAATATAATTACCAAACTTTTACTTGACCACGAAAAAACAACAATTCGTGTACTCATCCATACTAATATTATAAATGCGAAAGTAACTCTGTCTGTCTGTCTGTATGTTACGCTTTCACGCCTGAACCACTGAACTGATTTTGATGAAATTTGGTATTGGAGTAGATTAGAACTTGAGCAAGGACATAAGCTATGTTTGGTCGCGATAACTGACATCCACGCGGGCGGAGCCGCTTGCAAAAGCTAGTAGTTTATAATAGTTCGGGACTTCACGCGATATATTTTGTACTAGCTTTTGCCCGCGGCTCCGCCCGCGTGGATGTCGGTTATCGCGACCACACATAGCCTATGTCCTTTCTCATAGTCTAATCTACCCCTATACTATACTAGTACCTATACTATATTAGTATGGATTTCGAGCATATAGACTATATTGAGCTTTCTCTTTCATATTCCCTAAGTAGGCAAATATTACTGTCTTGCTCTTATTGTAAACATGGATATTCCAAGTTTTACTTATTTAATGTAAGTACATTTTTCTCACTTTCAAGTAAACATAATCATTTATTATCTTAGATTATTTAGTTTTATTTCAGTGTCTGTACTTTATGTTTTTTATTCCATAAAATAAAATGTGTGCCAATCGCCTACTACATAATTTTGGAAGTGTTGATTCGCACGAATTCGTGCGAATCGCCTACAGAAAAATAATATATTTTTAAAGGAGTCGATTCGCACGTTTCGGGCGAGTTCAATTCGTGCGAATCGTCCAATAAACCGAATAAACTATGAGTAAACGCCACGATAGTTTAAAAATTACATTAACAATTTGTGTAGTACATTCATGTCCTGTATCTGAAACGCTTAGTTAATACCCAATTACATAAAGGAGACAGTACCACGTACCTACAGATATTCACTATCCTGCTAGATCTAATGCCAGCATATACAACAGAGCGGATCTCATTTCTCCAGATCCATTTGGTTCCATTAGCGATATCAATATAGGTCATGGATGCCGATGACAACTTAGTTATGAGATATTCGTTCCGGTATTAATTAACCAGCTTTCAATAATATCGGTCTTAACATGTTTTGTGTAAAAGACGTGGCAATAACGTTTATTACTTAGTAATTCAATGCATAAAAAGAGATATTATTAGAGGTTTTTGCAAAATATATTCGGGTGTAGGGTAAGCAAAATAGGTATTTAAACTATTATGATTGTATGGGGATATTTAACAACAGCGCCGAAATCTCGGCAACTCGAAACAATACAACATGGTAAACATCCTAATACCTGTAATAGTACCTACATACATAACATACATAAACTCACGCCTGTATTCCCCGAAGGGGTAGGCAGAGGTGCTAGCACCCACATTTCGCCAGTTTATGTTTAGGTCCCAATGTAATAGGTGGCGAGCCTATTGCCATTAACCGGGCACTTATAAACCTGAGATAAATACACACATAACTTCGAAAAGCATCGAAAAGTCATTGGTGTGTGCCATGGTAAACCTGGGATCGAACCCGAGACCTCGTCTCAGCAATCCATTACCCATACCACTAGGCTACCGCAGATCCTCGCAGTAATAGTACCTAATGTGGGGTAAACAGTTTATTCTCTATAGATAAATATTATAAATGAGGATTTAATATTATTATTGACACTGAGATTGAAACTTATTGACATTGCAAAATTATTGACATTGAAATTTACTGACAAATAGTTTTGACCGCGGCTCCGCCCGCGTGGATGTCGGTTATCGCGACCAAACATTGCCTATGTCCTTTCTCAAGATCTAATCTACCTCTATAAAAAATTTCATCAAAATCGGTTTAGTGGTTTAGGTGTGGAAGCGTAATATACAGAGAGACAGACAGACAGAGTTACTTTATAATATTTATAATATTAGTATGGATTTATTTGATTGAGAGACACATAGGCAATATGACAAATTAATGATAAATGAATATTTTATATTATTTTAATTTTACCTTATCCTTTTGTTCATTTATTATTATGTAGATGAAAAGTGTGACTACCACTGTATAGAATTTCTGTGTTCCGAAATAAACGATCAATAATAATAATTATACATGAGAAAATACTGTGCGTTGCGCAGCATACAAAGAGAGATATACTTTTAGAAACAACGTACGAACACGTATTCCCGCACTACGTAACGTGATATGGAACGGTGTGTCAACTGCCTTAGTGACCGGTCCAGCTTCTAAAACACATAATTCCACATCAAACTTATATTAACTGAAAGGATGAACATAGACCTCTATAGAACTCAACCGAATTGTTGAATTTAGTTTCGAAGGTTGCACTTAGGTTACGTTATAAATATTGTATTCTTATTTTCCTTGATTTTACTTGATGAAAAAATATATAACATTTTTTGTAATAAAAGCTGAGAGAAATGCTGGTGAATCGTTTATCCGGTTCATGATACATAAAAGAAACAACCAGAGATGTTATATCATAAATCCCACGCTCAAACTCATCTAAAACGATTTCATGGAATACTAAAATTGGTCGGAACATTTATTGTGAGAAAAAAAAATGATATTTTTGAAATTCCTGGAAACAAATTCAATTTCTAAGTTGAATGGTGAATCCAAATCAATGCGGGTGAAGATTCTATTTGTGAATCTTTCAAACACAGACGTGATCCTGGCTATAAGTAGTTGTTATGCTGTATGCTGTAGCTGATATGTTTGCGGATATAATATGCACTAAGTGACTTTAAACTTTGTTCATAAAAGACAGATCTGCAATGAAGGATTCATTTGATATTAAAAGAATTCTTCATTGCCGATGAAGTCGGTAAACTACTAACATCCTTATTGGGATATATTTTATTCTAAAGTTTTTCTTTTGAGAGCTTGGAGTCTGGGGTCCGCTTTATCAAACTAACTGCGGAATTGGCTAAACTTCGATATTTTCTGTGAAGCGATTGTCATCTGATCTGCAAAACCCAAAGGCGATATTGAAGCAAGCTAGACCAGTTGTTGGACTTTTGAGGGCTCCAACTACCCGTAACGACTGCCATAATAGATGTTAGTATGGCAACCGGGACCGACAGCTAGACGTGCTCTTCGAGGTACGACCAGACCAATGCAAATACCCATATTCATACATACAAATATTTGCATTGAGTGGAGGCTGTCAATTCTAATTTAGACAATTAGAATAGTCTATTCTAGACTCTTTACTCTGCTGTTTTCAGCAGCTTCAACCAGAGAATAAGTTTATCTTGGAATATCTTACTTTTGACTCTTAACGTGCAAACTTCTACACTTCTAACTAATAAATAAAATAATATACTATGAGTATGGCATAGCCAAAAGCAGTTATCAATTAATACAAGTACCAATATTAGGATATCTAGAAACAAAGTCTGAAAAAATCTCAATCTATATAAAAATGAATCCTTTCCGCCATACGCCATAACTTGAGAACGACTTAATCGGTTTAATTTTTTAAGTTTTCCAATACTTTGCAAAAAGTTTTTACGGAAAAATTGAGAAAATCGTGCAGAAAGTTGGAAAATCTTATAATATAACGACTATTTCAGTACTCCACTCCACGCGGAAGGAGGTGCAAGTAACAGTAAGTACCTAGGCATCTGCCGTCGTTATCTTTAAACGTCTAAAAGGTAAAGGAATTATATGAACTGTGTGAATTAATAAATTAAAATAAGTGCTTTTTTCATCAAATGAGAGGAATCCGAACGATACCTACACAAAAACAAAAAAACAATATTTCTCCGTGATCACTATGAAGAGTCAGTCAAAAAATACAAAATAACATACTTACCATACACTGAAATTCATAGAGTAGACATGCTTCAGCAGTTTTAAAGTTAAAACCAATACAAGTAATATTGAAATATATCGACAATTAAAAAGATAATACCCAGAAACATTTGTACAGGAACATGGATAAATAAAACCCATCTGTGGTCTGCAAATTACTCGCACCGTTAATGAAAACTAAAGGCTGATACAAATACAAATTTTTAGTCGATTGGAAATAACGTTCTTTTATATCGGAATATATGCTTTAAAAACATTTTCTGTATAGAATTTTGTACTTATCACTTTGTATTTTGTCGGTTATCACGACTAAACATAGCCTATGTCCTTTCTCAAGGTCTAATCTACCCTAATGCCATAATTCATCAAAATCGGTTCTGCGATTTAGGCGTGAAAGCGTAACATACAGACTGACAGAATTACTTTGGCATTTATAATATTAGTATGGATATGGATCAATCGAATTAGGGACAGTGCTCTTTTTTATATATCATTTAGGTGGCAGACAAGCACACGGGTCACCTGGTGGAAAGTGGTTACTTACTGTGGCCTATGGACGTATGCAACAGAGAGTCACAATCGTGCTGCTGACCCTGTAAGAACAGAGGGTATCGAAGTATTATGTTAATTAACTCAAATCAACGCCTCTATACATCTATTCTGTGCCGACATACACAACAACCAACCATCCATACTTAATTTGTTACCAACTTTGTTTTGTCTAGGTAAAATATTTTCAATTTCAGACTTCAGACGTTTCCAAACAGACTAAAAGAGCATTAACTAGCGAATCCAAAGCAACTTCTAAAGCAGATGCTTATAACTCAAAGGATAAAAAATACGTTTAGCGAGCATAATTTCATGCCAAAACGGACTGAAAGCGAACTTCGAACGTAAACTTGTAAGTCTATTTCTTTTAGTGGATTTACAAAAGGCTTTTCATAAAGATGTCCATTTCATTCGGCGCGTAACCAAATTGATATAGGTTACGTAAACGTTAGTTTTTTCGAAAGGATATAGCGGTATTTACATATAATGCTGGTAAATTTGAGTGACGTTAGAATTATGAATGGCTGAGGCCATTTGTGACCTTTCCGATCGGATATGTAAATAGGGCTGAAGAGGCTATATCGTGAAGTTTTCCATCGATATCCGTGGACCCTTCGTAAACTGTTGGAACGGTTGCCTATTACAATAATAGATATTGCTATATTTATTGGTAGAAAATGTCATTTGCAGAGGTTTATCCTACAATGTTGCGAACGGAAAATATCTTGAGAATTCTTGTCTTGATTGATTTTCTAGTGTGCTAAGGATAATTTATTTTAATGATGTACTAACTAACCCATTCCAGAATTTTAGGGGAGAAGTTCTTAAGAAAAATCCTATAACTCTATTGCAGTGACACTACCAGGTCTCGTATTTTTTTTATTTTTCGTATAATCCTGATGCAAGTATAAGAAGTAACTTGTAAAAGCTTTTTGCATATAGTATATTCATACATGCCTTTATTCTCAGAGGGTTAGAGTAGTGAGTTATTGGGCATTCTACCCCACCTTAGTTCCTTCGGTTATCTTCGATAACCTCAGTCACGGTGGGATAGTATGCCCAATAACTCTTTGTAAACTCATTTACCTAAGCCAACGTTCCACATTTTAATGCCGTTCAATGCACTACCGTTCCGTCGGCTCTCTGCGATCCCCTGCGTCGTAATTGCGTTGAAAGATGCTCTGTTAGTTAGCGATAGAGTTATTTCATAAACAGTACAGTCTTACGTTTGCCTATTGCGTTGTTTGTAAGCAGTTTGGTTTAACTATTTACGGTTATAAATAGATAATGTCATAATTACATCTGTTCATAACCAGTCCGTCAGCATTGCATCAAACATGAAATTCATTAAACAAGCAAAGTCGTTAAAGATTAGTTTAATCTGTAATGATTTACCAAAAATCAAGTTACGCCATGGAGAATTATTACCGAATACAGTACGTTGCATCATTTGCGGACCATCAAATTGTGGAAAAACCAATTTGTTAATTGGTCTCCTTTTGCACGAAAATGGATTGACATTTCAAAATGTTTATGTATATTCTAAAACTCTATATCAACCAAAGTACATTTTTTTAGAAAAGGTTTTACGAGGAGTACCAGGAATCAGTTTTCAGAAATATCAGGCAAATGATGACGTTATGAAAGTTTCAGATGCAAAACCTAATTCAGTGATTATTTTTGACGATGTAGCATGTGAAAATCAAAGTAATATGCGTGATTATTTTGCCATGGGAAGACATAAATTGATTGACAGTTTTTATTTAAATCAAACATATAGCAAGATACCTAAACAACTAATAAGAGATAACGCTAACTTAATTGTGCTTTTTAAGCAAGACGAAATTAATTTGAAACATGTTTATGAAGAACATGTTAACACTGACATGACGTGGTTGGAATTTCGTAACATGTGTTCTCAAATATGGAAAGAGCCTTATGACTATGTTGTGATTAATAAAGACTGTCCTAAAAACAATGGGTGCTATAGAAAAAAGTTTGACACTTTTGTAGAATTAGATAAAATTTGAATATTTAAATAGACTGCTTTCAGTTTCTTGTTATTCTTTAATCAGCTCTTATTGGATTACCATCTATTTTAAATAATGGAAAAATCATTGAAAAAACAAATTGTAGATGCAACACAAGCTGTAAGGAAAAAAATACGTAACATGAAGGATTTTGAAGATAATAACAGACAAGTGCTTGATACAGTTTTTAAGCCTGTTACAGAATCTCTTAATGTAATAGCCAACACCAATAACCAACTAGCTCTAACAAAAAATGAAGAAAAAGGAGAATTTCATGATCAAATTGCCAACCACGACTTACAGAAAGATCAAGATATAGAAGAAACAAATGATACCAGTGATGAATCAGAAGCCGACTCTTCATTTCAGTCATTAGTCGATACTAATCCAGTTCATGATGTATCATCTTGGTCATTATCTTCAGAAATATTAGCGGATGTGCCATTTGGTGTAAGAAATGAACGTGGAAAGTTAATGTTAGGTTCCTCTAGTATAACGATTGGTGATGACGTTATTACTGTAGCCGGACACAAATACAAATGCACACCTGGCTTGCGACAGTTGCTCTTAAAAAAAGACGTTGATCTGAGCTTTGTTACAGACTATGACATGCAAAATTATAAGTCGATGTTACTTGTAACAAATGCACATCGTCGAGATTTTGATTCAAGAAAACCAATTAAAAGTAATAAAGGACAAAAATATATGCAAGTTATTAAACCTCTTTTCGATCAACAAAGTAAAAGTCCAAGCTGTGAACCGAAAGTAGGAAAAGGATTACCTTTAACAAAAATGTGGAAAAAAAACACAGATTTTGTATATTGGGATGATCCAAATGAATTGGTTGATAGATTAAAGTTATTAATTGCTTCTCGAGATGCTGGCAACACAGGACTAGATAATGAAATAATATCTATCGTTGAAGAACTACGTGAAAGCAAAATCATTAAATAGATTTACTAATAAGAAATGTGTATCATTTTACTGTACACCGTTCAACACAATACATCTTAAATATGAATGTGGACAAATTTGGTCATTATATTCATAAGCGATTACGTATATCAGAATTGCTTGAATTTTATGATAATGCATTGCTAAAATCTGAAAATGGTGATTACGATTTGAAGACATCGAAGCTAACAGGGGTCAAACCTCCTCAAGATCTGGATGATGCAGTAAACAAAGCATATGTAGATGAATTGAGAACTAAACTAATAACCGACTTACAAAAATTGCAAAATACTTTGGTGTACGATGTTCAGAACGAGCTGGAGAAAGCTTTAAAAACAATAGTATCTGAGGCAGTGGTTCACTTGGAAAGCAAATTTTATAGTCGAAAAGCAGTTGATGAGATAGTTGAAAACGCAGTTAAATTTGTATTAGATCAAAAGTATAAGCTTGAAAGTTCCTCAAAATGACAAAACAACAAGTTGTTAATGAAATACATAAAGTTGCACGAAAAAATTATCCTCGTCGATCTGTAATTTTAAAAGGCATTGATGATTTGTGGCAAGCTGATTTAATCGATATGCAAAACTTGAAAAGATTTAATAAAGGTTATAACTATATTTTAATAGTTATTGATTGCTTCTCAAAGTACGTGTGGATAGAACCACTAAAAACTAAAAATAAGCATGATGTTTCTAACGCATTCGAGAAATTGTTGTCGACTAACCATCGGATACCAGCTCATCTCCAAACTGATTTGGGTACCGAGTTCTATAATTCATCATTTCAAAAACTTCTAAAGAAGCATAACATAAATCACTACTCAACGTTTTCAACGAAAAAGGCTTCAATTGTAGAACGCGTAATCAAAACTATTAAAAATAAATTGTATAAGTACTTTAGTCTCAGCGGGCACTATAAATGGATAGATTTTGGTTTGGAGAGTGTTGTAAAGACATATAACAACACAAAACATAGCACTATTAAATTAGCACCCGTTGATGTCAATAAATTGAATGAAGCAGATGTTAAAAATAATATTAAGAACTCAATGAAAACGGTATCCTATAAACATAAGCCCAAGTTTATGATTGGTGATAGAGTTAGAATTAGTAAATACAAACAACTATTTGAGAAAGGTTATACACCTAATTGGTCAACGGAACTATTTACTATAAAAAATATCAATAACACTGTACCAGAAACATATCACATCGAAGATCAACACAAACAAGTTATATTAGGAACCTTTTACAAACACGAACTTCAAAAGTCATCTTGTCCAGGTGTCTATTTGATAGAAAAAGTTTTACGAAGGAAAGGAAATAAACTGTTCGTAAAATGGTTGGGCTTAAGTAATAAAGAGAATAGTTGGATTGATAAGACTGCAATAGTAGAATAAATATACATAATAGTTATTAATTAGAACATTTTGTTCATTATACTTTGAGCTATGCAAGGTGGTGGACTACTCAATAGTGTTATTAATCATTTGCCATTTGAACTGCACTTACCTGGCTATAATTATTGCGGACCTGGAACAAAACTTTCAAAACGTTTACTGCGTGGTGACAAAGGTGTAAATAAGCTAGACGAAGCTTGTATGTATCACGACATTGCATACGAAAACTATACATACTTGTCTAATCGTCACAAAGCCGATTTACAACTTTTAAATATGGCCAAACAAAGAATGAAAGCAAAAGATGCTAGTAAAGGAGAAAAGCTTAGTTCGTGGGTAGTGAGTAAAGTTATGAAAACTAAACTCAAATCTGGTGCTGGTGTTAAGACATTTCATAATTTCGTTACAAAAATTAAAAGAAAAATCAAGAAACGCTTACCCAAAGATGGTAAATCTTTAATACATGCAGCTTATATGGCTGCTAAAAAAATTGTTCCATGCGCTCCAAAACTTCGAGTACCACGAGTCATACCTTTACCCAAAACAGGAGGCATTCTACCTTTAATCCCGATTTTTGCTGGTTTATCAGCTTTAGGAGCTTTGGCTGGTGGTGCAGCGGGTATTGCAAAAACAGTGAATGATTATAGAGAAGGTCAAAAAAAATTACAAGAATCTGAACGTCATAATAAGACTATGGAAGCTATAGCATTAGGTAACGGTTTATACATTAAACCACACAAAAAAGGCAAAGGATTGTTTATAAAATCGTCAAAAAACTAAGTAATAAGCTACCTAATCGTGCCTTAACTAATATTGATATTCAAAATTACGCATATGGTATTCCTTATTTTCGAGGAGTTTACATGAAGGATCAGTTACCAAAAATCCCTAAACGAATTGAATGTGGTATAGTTAACCTAGATAATTCAGAAAACGATGGAACGCATTGGGTAGCTTATGTTAAGGTAAATAATTATTGTGAATATTTTGATAGTTTTGGTGATTTAAGACCACCAATCGAATTGATGCGATATTTTAAGAATTGCAATATTAATTATAACTATACAAGATATCAAAAATTTGACACACTAATTTGTGGACATTTGTGTTTAGAATATCTACAATCTTTTTGGAATAAATACTATAAATTTTATTCTGTTCTTTAATTTTAGTCATTTGCAAGATGACACTCACCTTATCTATAACTGGAAACTCATCGGTATTAACTACCTTCTATCCAAATACGTTACAATTAATTGGAGAGTATAAATGTGCATTATTACATTTATCCAAATATAATTCTATTCCAAATATTGATAAAACAAATAATAAGTTATACTATGGTTCAAATAATGTTATTGAAATACCTGAAGGTACTTATGAGTTGCAAGATATCAGTGATTATTTAAAATCTGAAGTAAAGGATGCATCCATAAAACTCCATTGCAATAACAACACCTTAAAAACTATGTTATTTTGTACATCAACTATAGATTTTACTAAAGATTGTTCGTTCGGAGGTTTATTGGGGTTTAAAAAACAAGTCTTGGAAGCCAATAAATATCATTTATCAGAGTTTCCAGTCAACATTTTGCCTACAACCGTGATAAGAGTTGAATGTGATATAGTTAGCGGTTCCTATATAAACGGACAAATAGAAATACCAAAAAACGCAATTTACTTTCCAATCAACCAAACCAACATCAGCTGCATACAGATCAGACTTTTGGATATAAATAATAACTTAATAAATTTGCGAGGTGAAGAAGTACAGTTGTATCTACACCTCAAAAGAAAAAATGATTGACTATAATAAATATAATATGTTTCTTCCAATTCAAAATAGCAGTTCTGCTCAAACTCTCAATCAAGTAAGAGCTCGAAGTAAAAGGAAAATAAAGTTGAATAAAAACAATAAAGCATTTCTTAAGGCGATTGGTTTGTTAAAATGAATATCCTAGATGTTTTATCCGCTCCAGCCTACGACAACTCTGTGGAAGGAATTGAAATTCACTCTTACAAGCCTTACGTAACAAGTTTTAATAGAAGCGATGAAATCAGGATACCTATTAATCAGCAAGACTTGTATATATTACCATCAGAAAGCACTTTATTTTTGGAAGGAACTATTATTGTAAACAAGGCTGACAATTCGAAAGAGAGAGTCAGTAGCGTTCATTTCACAAACAATAGTTTACTTTACTTGTTTCAAGATATAAGGTATGAGATAAATGGAGTGGAGATAGATAAAATAAAAAATGCTGGTATAACTAGCACGATGAAATCATTTATATCAATGAATGAGAGCGAAGCTAAAACATCTAATGCTTGGGGTTGGAATATCGGCGGAATAAAAAGTACTAATGGAGGTAGCTTTTCTGCTTCTATACCACTTCGCAACATTCTTGGTTTCGCAGAAGATTTTAAGAAAGTAGTAATAAACAGTAAACATGAACTAATCTTATTACGAAGTAATACCAATCTGAACGCATTAAAACTCAACTCTGGTGAAATTGTAGAAGATATTATCATAAACAAAATAATATGGCGTGTACCGCATGTTAAAGTATCTGATAAAGAAAAAATAAACATTCTAAAATTGTTAGAAAAAGATCGACCACTTCAGATGATATTCAGGAATTGGGATTTGTATGAATATCCAATGTTGCCTAAAACCACCAAACATACTTGGTCAATAAAAACATCTTCACAAATAGAGAAACCAAGATTTGTCGTTATTGGTTTACAGACAAATAGAAAAAATAATGCTAGACTTGATATGTCTCAGTTTGATCATTGTGAGATTCGTGATGTTAAGGTATACCTTAACTCCACCTACTTCCCATATGAAAATATAAATACAAGTTTCTCGAATAATCGAATTGCTTTAATATATGAACAATATGCTAAATTTCAACAGTCTTATTATGGACGTCGCGCTGAGCCTTTATTAAGTGAGGAACAATTTAAAAACGTTGCTCCGTTATTCGTCATAGACTGTTCTAGACAGCCAGATAATCTTAAGTCAGGTCCTGTTGTGGACGTAAGAGTGGAAATTGAAAGTGATATTGATATCCCAGATCAAACTTCGGCATATTGTCTTATATTGAACGACTGTATAATTGAGTATAAACCATTAAGCAGCACTGTGAGAAAATTATCATGAACCCGAATACAATTATAGTGGATGTCCAGGGATTTAAAGACACTTGTAATAACTTTATAGTCAAGGAATTAGCTCTGGCCACCCGTGTTTATACCCAAACGTTCTTAATAAAGCCACCATACTTATTTAAATACTTAACTACGAATGAAAAAAAACAAGTTACGTGGTTGGAGAGAAACAGGGGGATTTACTGGAATGAAGGTTATATCGACTATAGAGAATTTCGACGTATAATTGTACCTTATCTAGAAAATAAAGAAATTATTGTGAAGGGCTTAGAAAAAGTTAAGTGGATTCAAGATCTATGTATGAATTGTATTTGTATAGATCTTGATGAAGACAAATGTCCAAATTTATCACTGTTGCATAACAAATATTCAAATAATGAAACCAGTTTTAATTGTATTAATCATATTAAACAATGTGCACTTAAAAATGTTTTATGTATAAAGAATTATTTAATAGAGCAAGAAAGTCAACCTATACACAGTTTTAATAAATAAAACATTTTTTTAAAGTAAATGGTTTTTTATTTTTTAACACACATTTTTAATATTTATAATATTTTAACACATTTTCACAGTAGGTAAATAAAATCTAAATATGTCATCACTTTATCTACTAGTTACATTAATGAATTATTACCTAATTAAAAACATGATATGAGTAGCCCCACAATTATTACCTATGGTTTTTTATTTTTTAATACACTTTTTTAATATTTATAATTTTTAACACATATTTTCACAGTAAATAAAATTTTAATAAAATCTAATTATGTCATCACTTTATCTACTAGTTACATTAATGAATTAACCTAATTAAAAAACATGATATGAGTAGCCACACAATTATTACCTATGGTTTTTTATTTTTTAACACACATTTTTAATATTAATTTTTTTTAACACTTATTTTCACAGTAAATAAAATTTTAATAAAATCTAAATATGTCATCACTTTATCTACTAGTTACACTAATGAATTATTACCTAATTAAAAAATATGATATGAGTAGCCACATATTTTTTTAGAAATATTGTGTATTAATTTCTCAGCTTGATCCGATATATGATCTACCGTATCGTGTACAATATACTGTGCAGTGATAATCTCCTTAACTTCATCTTCGTCGTCTCTTGACTCACTGAGTTCCTTGATCTTAATTTTTATTAAACGTCGTCCTTTTCTTCTTTCACTGTTAATAATATAGGAATTCGATGCACTGCGTTTGCTTGTATTTGATCTTTTTCGATTAGTTTTCTTTTTGTTTCTTGTTATTTCTTCATTGGGTGTTATCCAAGGTCTATTCATTGCGTTGTCCAAGTCGAACTGATCTTGCAGGTCTGGAAGATATTCAGGAGAGCTCTCTTCTGTTCCGTTTGAAAATTTGTTGCTGGTATTCTGAAAATTATTTAAAACATTAGTAATAAATCATAACTAATATTTTTTAAATAGATTGAAATTTTCAATAGATTAAAAGTTATAAAATACCTACCATGTTATTAGATATGCTCGTCTTGACTGTTTAATAAAGAATGAACTAGGTAGTAATATTTTTGCTAACGCAGTTGATATACTTAACAAATTATGCTGACATAAAGTATTTATTGGTATGATGATCAAGTTAGAACTTGAAATTCAACCATTCAATAATTTGCACGTGCATAATGTTATTGTTATGTACCTACTTAATAGTTGTGAAATTCTTATGAATTTCAAACATGTTGTAACGTGAATGATGACGTATTGGTATGATGATCAAGTTAGAACTTGAAATTCAACCATTCAATAATTTGCACGTGCATAATGTTATTGTTATGTACCTACTTAATAGTTGCGAAATTCTTATGAATTTCAAACATGTTGTAATGTGAATGATGAATTAGGTCTGCTTTAAAAATAGTCATTAGATATTTTATGATAAAATTAAAACAAAACGAAATTATTCTTAATTAGTTTATTTCACATTTCTAACAAAGAAATTATTTAAATATACCTAATTAGCTTAAGTCTATTAACTATGTTAAAAATTAAAAATACTTTTGTGCCCCCACGCACGAGTGGCAATTTTATCTTTAGAAATTACTCTTTTGTCATCATTACCAGACAGTGCTATTTTTTTTACAGAACATGTAAACAACTCATGTTTTATTGATTTAAATAAGACATTCGTTTTATGAACAACATTACCTTCGTGAAGTGTGGTTTTGTAATCAACAACATTAAAATCACGAACAATATTTTTTTTAATACCCTTTGCTTTTTTAATGGTGCTATCCTCCGTTTTAATACAATATAACTTTGAGCGAAGTCCCACAAATTCACTTATGATTTTCCTTATGATCGTCCTTAAATAACCCAGGAACTTTTTTATTCTGTATAGACAACTTGTATTGATTATTTGTACTAAAGTTACTGGTGTCAAAGTAAGACAAAAAATGTTTTTTTATGTCCGCATAAAAATCATGTGTTCGTATATGATATACAAAGCTATCAGTGTCCGTGTAACACATCTGTACGCGATTTTTGTAAAAAGGTTGTATAACAGAGTAATGAAAGTCATACATGTGGCTTTTCGATAGTTCTAGTACTGTAAAACCAATATATATTGGTTTATCTAAAACTATTTCATCAGGATTTAATTGCACAGCAACCAAATTTTTTGTGAAAACCGTTGCACTATTGAAATTTGGACGAGCAATAAGTTTTTGTGCACATTTCCTCTTTTTAGTAACATTTTTACTGTCCTGCCACTGAGTAACTAAATGAACATTAACTCTCTTCTCATTATTTTCTAAGGTTTTACCAAAGACACTGTTGTTCAAAAGTTTAAAAAAATCCTGTTCAAATACAGATGAACTTTTTTGTCTTAGTGTAGTGTTTAAATCAATATATTGTTTTAAATATGGGCTTTGTCGAAAACAAATCACACGATGAATTTTCTTTAAAATCAATCCATGTTTTAAGCAAGTTTGTAAGTGAACGTAATGTATAATATACTTAAATTTATCATATAAATTAGGAACTAATTTGAAAGTTTTTCCATCTGGTGGAATACACTTCTCGGAACAAAATGGTAAATCATTGTGTAAGTTATGCAAATGCTTAGGATATTCTAAATCCACTTCTAGTATGTAACCATATTCTGCATTAGGTGCTATTGTAGTTATATCTAATTTATTAATCTCTTGTTGATCAAGAAACTTGAAATTAGACAGTGGTAAATATTGACACATACTGTATCCATACAAGTTATTACAATCAATATATGCGATGTAGGAATCAGGCTCAGAAGGTACATAATCAGGTAAGTATGCGTTATTTGCTTTAGCATATCTATGAGAGCAGAGGCATACTCCTCCCCTAATACCATTCTGTAACATGCGTACCATGGACAAGTCATCAATAAGTTCCAACTGAATGCCTGTTTTTAATAACATTGCATCAAAAGATAAGCCCGGTGCAGTTAAATAAAAAGCTGGGTCTAACTGATAGTGTAGCTTACAAGTTTGTCTAAAATTTTCAAATATATCTGCCAACAAAAGCACGTCAGTTTTCAAATATAAATCTGTATAACTTCCCAAATCTTTGATTTTAAATGTTGACCAAATTGCATATGCATGTTGATAATCATCTTGTGAAATATCTTGATCGTTTAGGAAACTATAGAAGCATTTCTTTGGAGGTAGTGATTTTTCACTGTACCGTTCCCATGAGTTCATATATTCATATGGATAAATACCTTTGCGAGTAAGTAACTGAAATTCATTCTGAGATGGGAAGTGATTTCGTAAATATTTAAACATTTCTGGTTTTAAAGTATCTGCTAATTTGTCTAAGCTTGTTCCCAAAAACTTAAAAGAGTCAACAAAGCGAAGCTGAAAAAACTGGTTATTTGCAACTGGTACAAACTTTGTAAATGAGATATAATTTTCTTTAGTTTTAGGTATTATCTTTATATCACCTGGAACCTCACCTAAAGCTTTTATAAATAAATGACAGTCATACCCAGCTAAGTTATGAAAGAATATGGGTACAAACGAAGGGCGCTTATACTGCAAATTACAAAATGGATGTGCAGCGCCACGATAACGACCAGTTAGGTGACAATGGTCACGCACTTTGTCGGAAAAAACTAAATTTTGGCAAATGTGACAATGAGTTGCATTGTCAAAATCAAATCTATCTTCGGTTGAAAATTTCATTGGGACTGTAGTACTCATGATTTCAAATATTTTTTGCACATCTTTAAATATTGAGTTGACAAACTGCTTATCGCAATCAGGTCCCCGATATGATACGTACCGATTATAGTTAGGGCTATCGGAACAAACTACATAATAACCGAAAGCAACCGGTACATGACGGTGCAAAATATTTGTGTTCCCACTGGAACAGTTGGCCTCAGGATTAGTTTCTAACATTGACTCAAAATCTGCATAAATACAAAAAGGCACGTTTTGTTTACGATCATAGTTCTTAAATTTAATTATCGAACCCTTATCAGGAAGAATAGTAACAACACCTCCACATGAATGGTTATTAAGTTCTTCAGAAGTATTGAAAAATATCAAACATAACTCACACAAACACAGTCTGCTATGATGAGATGTGACTTGACTTCTGAAGAGCCTAGAAGGATCTTTAATCAAACAATAGTGAGAAGTGTAGTTATTTTCGAGAAATAGTAAGTGTATAGTTTTACCGCTATATTTTTCGTTAATGACCGACTTATATAAAGGACCTACAAAAGTTTTACATTTTTTTAGACCATATATTATAAACTTTATATTCGGGTTATTGTTCTCGAAAATTTTAATATCGCGGAACGAAACAGGAAAAGTCATATTATATCAAATAATTCTCTAAAGTTAGGATAAGATGAAGTTCTTTCAGGGTGTTTCTTAGCTGGATATAATGCTGCAGTTACGCACCATAAAAAACAATACTCATCTTTGTTTAATATATTTATACACGCTTTCTTTGCCTGAATAGATTTGGGTAAAGGAATATAACTAGAACCACTAAGTGGTTGGTATTTATTGAGGTTGACCTCAACGTACAAGTGGTTTAAAAAAGTCCATCCACTGTCGCGACCCTCAAATTCTTCAATACTTGCTTTTAAATAGCTAACCGTTTCAGAATATAATTTTTCAAAATCAAAATTACTGTACAATATTTTATTTTTGGTTCCAAATGATTTTACTTCTTGAGAATTGTCTTTAAACTTTAGGAACATACCAAATAGCTCGAAATTAATTTTAAGACATGTATGTTTTTTAACATATTCATTTAAAAGGGATTTTAACTTATTACGAATATCATAAAAAAAATTATCCACTGATGCTAGCTGAAGGTCATGAATTGGTAATAATTTAAATGTTATTATGCGATTACGAAATGCAGAACTCACTATTTCTACACCTTCGCTATGTTTTGTTGTATGACTACTTTTTTTATGTGAATTACTTCGCATGTGACCTACCCATAATTTACTAGGTACAGATGTGTTACACGCTGTACAAAAAGGCATTATTACTTATTTATAATACCTACACCACTTAGGTAGTTACTAATGGAAAAATAAAATGAAAAATCTGCACAACACACTGTCTAGAGTTATAAAAATTATAATATCAAAACACACTACATATTATTACTAAAAATATACTTCTAACACTAGAAAAAAATTAAAAGGAAATCATATTTACACTATAAACTATTTTATAAAAATGTTCTCACTGTAATGAACAGGCTCCGACTCCTTAAAGTCAGAGAAAGCCTGTCCTAGGAAGCCCTGTAGAGCCTCCCAAGACGATGACGCCTCGTCACACTGCAATTTTACCGTTACAAGCGCTGTCTTGTATCGAAGCTGGGGCTCATGAGACGCGTAGTCGACTGTTTTGTAGAGTTTCATATCTACAAAATACTCGCCGCTAGTTTTGGCAGTGCGACGAGATGTTCCCGTGGAGACACGGCTCGTGAAGCTCGACGTTACAGGGCTGCGTCGATTATCCGCGCAGTTGCCTTCCTCAGACTTCAGTATGTTGAAGATATCTGGTCTCTTCTTCCTATAAAAAAGTAAAATAATTATGAATTTATAAACTTCAACATTGTATTGCACTAAATAAAACCTGTTTTTGTGACTAACATAAGTTCTTGATTGATTGATTAAATGCAACATCTTAGGTAAACTAAATAATTAATGATACTTATTCCGAAAGTAGTTTGAAAATTAATAAACAATTTAAAATTCTAAATAAGTAGGTACTCTTGATTTGAATAATCGTCACAATTGCTACGTATAAAAAATATTAGTGAAGATCTTAAAGTTAGTTTAACAATTTTAAATTATTGATAATATATTTAAATGGAATAAGGACTAATAAAAATGTTAAATATTATTAACTACGATTAATTACAAACACATACCTCTCAGACGAACTCCGTTTTTGACCGATGATGGTTGGTAATGAGTCTGGAGGCGATGAGTCCCGTAAGCTTTTGGTGAGCTTACGTTTACCACTTGTACTCGGATTCGACGACCCCTTCGACTTCCTTTTCGGTGCTGCTGCAGCTGCAGAAACTATGGATGCGCTCTCGTACTCTGAGTCAGACCTGTTAAAATCCAATCAAATTATAAACAAATATATTCCCAAGGTTTTCTGAATAGGCGATAATAATTACCTATCGGCCGGCAGGAAAATTTTCAACAACTCAGCTGGATAATAATTAACTAAATAATAATTAATAATTATCAACCGGCAGGAAAATTTCCAAGCAACTCAGCTGGATAATAATTAACTAAATAATAATTAATAATTATCAGCCGGCAGGATTTTAATCCAAGCATCTCAGCTGGATAATTATTAACTAAATAATAATTAATTTAATAGCACTTACTCACATTTTACTGCTGGGGAAGATCACTGGAAGATACTGGAGCGAATGTAATTTGTTAGAAAAATTTATGGGTTTTATACATAAAAAGTATCAATTCAGCAATTACCGCCTCCCAACAAAATGAAACTTAACTTCTTATCTATAGAGGTGTATAATTAATTTATGTTACTTATGACTATTTCAATCAAAGTGATTGAAAACTCATTTCGTTTAATTGCACTTTTGTTATTACAATTGAAATACAAAACCATGTCTTTACCAACACCGTCAAAGCTAATTCCGATTAATTCCGACGAATGTTATGAATTATGATTTATGTATGATACGTATAAAATGTAATTATAATTTATGTATGTTCGTTGATCGTCGTTGATAAGTATATGTTGATGTATATGGTAAGGATATAATTATGTATAAGTACATGAAAAGTATTTATGAAAGAATAATATACTCATACATTATGCACAAGTAAAATTTGACAGTTTATGTAGGTACCTTCCTACCTAACCCTTCGGGGATAAAGGCGTGATTATATGTAAAAAAACATGTACATCAAGCTTTACATAACCAATATAAGCTAAGTACATGGTAAGTATTTCATTACTTTTAACTGGTAGACGTACCCAGGAAATTATCTAGTTTATAGCGGTATATAATTTTATCACATTGTAATGTAATTTGCATCACAATTATAGAAGTTTCAAATTGCTTTGCACGGTTTGTATGTGTGTGTGTGTGTGTGTGTGGAAACAAGGTATCTGTTAGTTTACTTACTCAGCGATAAAAAATTCTGTGGTCAAGTGATAATGTGGATCGACTACTGATTTGGAGGTAGCGGTTTCGATTCCCACATGGTGTAAATATTTGCACTTGGTTTGAATGAGATCTAACAATGTGTCTATTCTTTTAATAATTGAAATGTTTATAAGTATTAACATTTTGTGTTCCATGAGAGAATGGTGCACCGAGAGAATGATATAATATGATGCTCAGTTTCTTAAATTTGATACAAGGTATGGTTAACGGTATTCTATTAAAAATCCTTTGTAATCGTTTATTTAGGTATAAACGACGACAGATCAAACTTTACATAACCAATATAAGCTAACCGTTAGTACCCGGTAAGTATTTAATTATTTTTAACTGGCCGACGTACCCAGGAAATTATCTAGTTTATAGCGTACCTTTATACAAAGCTATGACTAGCGTTAAGTCAGCAGTTTGCACACCTGTTACACACACACATCGTTACATCGTTCCCACACGCGAAGAATGTCTCATATTCTATTGTCACAATATCTACCATTTGCATCGAGCTACCATAGCCACGTAGTGCACTACGTCCTTCAGAGGATTAAAAGGAAGACCCAAATAAAAACAATGTCATGTAAGTAATTAATGGGGCTTCCAGCCGATCAGTTAGAGTATGGTTGGTGCGTAACCATATAACAGACGCAAGTTATTAAACATTCGTACTTGTAATCACATCAGCATTACAAGTATTATTAATTTTTTTTATATTATCTACACACTATAGTTTGTATTAATCTATTTTCTAGAACATACTTAATGTTTCGAATTATTATCAATAATTATACTGTGACATGCTTGGACCTATAGAAAAGTAGTGACATGTATGAAATAATGTATTAAAGCAGTGTTGTCGGATTTTTGGTTAACATCTGCATTATACATTGTTGACATATTTTGATACTGAAAAGATATGTCTTTTTAAAAGAAACTGTGCAAATTATGCAAAACAGATGTGTACTTTGAGACACGATAAATAGATACCTATAGCATATGTGTAAATACTAAGTTTTTATTTATATGCCTATAGCCACATTTTACTTCACAGTCCAAGAAGAATTTAAAAGAATCTGTATTCAAATAGTTGAATCTAGAAAAAACTAATATATTTTTACATAGACAACAGTTACAAAGACTGTGTTGTTAAGGTCTGTGGTCGGTGTGTCTGTGGGTGTGGCAGAACAGTATGTCACAGGATCGATTACTAGCAGTGCAATGAATAAATGGACGGTCCATAGTGTATTGAACGGCATTAAAATGTGGAAGGTTGGCTTAGGTAAATGATTTTACAGAGAGTTATTGGGCATTCTATCCCACCGTGACTGAGGTTATCGAAGATAACCGAAGGAACTAAGGTGGGGTAGAATGCCCAATAACTCACTACTGGTTAGGCAGAGGTGAATTAACACCCTCATTTCACCAAACATTGGATTCGGTCCCACGTAATAGGGGGTGAGCCTATTGCCGGATTCCGGGCACTGTTGTTGACTCAAGCCGTGCATCCGGGGCTGAGTCTGGGCTGTATATATTTGTCTGATGTTAAACAGCCCTATCCTTTAGTCGCCTTGTACGACATCGCGTGGGAAGAGATGGAGTGGACCATATTCTACTCTGCCAAGAACCACGCGGCTTTATTATATAAGTAATGGGATGAAATTTCCTAAATGGCTTTTACTTTTAGACTTCATACAAGATTCTCATCTCGCAGCTACAGTTAAATCGATGGACACATAAAAAATAAAATTACAGTCAATAAAGTTGTCCATTTTATTTCAGAAATATTGACTACCAACTAAAACACTACTTACTTCTACGTAACTACATTAACAATATTTTATTTTATCTTATTCTTCACCGTCACTGTATACGCTTTTCAACAAAGAGAAATAGGACCAAGTGGTACTCACTACCTGAAAATAATAAGGATTCATTACAGCATGATGGATAAATTACACTGGATTCCCTGTAACATCGCTGTGGGGAAACATTTATATGAGTAATATATCTATAAGCAAGCCAATAAGAAGTTAAAATCAAGTCAAAAGTAAGTTGTAAGATGTTTGTTACTCTTTCACGTAAAACTACTGAATGTATTTTCATGAAACTTTAAAATAATATAGCTTATACATAAGAATAACACATAGGCTATATATCATCACACTACTACTCAAGGGAACGGAGCAGTGATCATTAATGTCAACAAATTCGGCCGGCATCGAATAAATAATTGTTGTGTTTTTCTACGCCACTTTTAATATAAGCTAATCGAAATACTAATCCTGCGCAGTCGAAGTCGCGGGCACTAACTAGTTGGCTATAATGTATTCTATCCAGATGTAGATAGTGCTAGTATGTAAGGAAAACAATAGGTGCCCGAGTTCATTAAATTCTACTTTAGTAGAGCCATGGTCAAATTTTCAACATCGCCAGAGGCGAACTAGTTTTCCCTTCATTTCCATATCATCCATGTTCGGGAAAATTTACATAGTTTTCTTATTCTGTAAATAGTTGAGAATCTTCTTGCTACGTTTTCGTCAACAAAGGCCAAACATACATTACATTAACACATTCAATGCAGTTCCTGTTTCTATAATGAGTTCCTTTTTGAATATTACATTTGTTTGGTATAATAATACGCCCGCGTTTTGATGATTTGTTATTTTACTTTTCTCACGATACTTAGTAAAATTATATATGGTCTTTCGTACTATCATGCGTGGTATAAGTCTTGATTAATTGTAATCAAATTCTTCATTAGAAAAAATGGATAAATACCAAGGTTTCATCATAAACTTGTGCTGCATCATCTTGGTGAGAGAAATGGTATACAATATTTCGACGACCTAACCTATGAGCTAACTGTTATATGTATACTGTGTAGTATTAGATTGATATGCCACTTATATTGAAGTGAAAAATTGCTTAATGAAAAAGATTACGACGAATACTTAAATGATAAAGATGCATGGTTATCTAATTTAATCTCTTGCTCGCGTCGTATTCTGTTATAAATAAAAGCATATTTAAAAAAGGAGGATAATCGAGTTCACTGAGTTTCTTGCTGGTACTCGTATCTTCTCAGTAGAACCAACCTACTGAACTAGCGAAAGATTCATTTTCAAATGATTTATTTTAATTACTCTTTTTATTTATGCATTAGGGAGGCAAATGAGGAGACGGATCTCCTGATGTTAAGCGATCACCGCCGCCCATGGACACCCGCAACACCAGAGGAGTCACAAGTGCGTTGCCTTCCTTTTAAAAGAGAGTACTCTTAATTGTAAAATTTTGACGTTCATATGTGCTCTTTATGTGCCTAAACTGAATAAATGAAATTGTTCTTTGACTTAAAGCTTTAAAAAGGACATTTTGTATTTATTTATTGTAGCGTCAAATATGCCAACGGTTGTTGGGATGCGATGAAGCTCTCATTCTACTGAATTGCAATTCGTCCCTTTTGACCGGAACAGTATTGTTACGATATAAAAATGTCCATTGCATTCGTTTACTGGCAATGGATCGGAGCATTGAGGGAATTTTTTTCCTGAACTTTTCCGCTGCTTCTTTTGTGGAGGAAATAAAATATGACTAATAATTAGGAATGACAATATTTTTTATTTACAGGTTAATTAAATATATATATTATTAAAATAAAACTAAAACTAAATAAAGTAATACTAGTACTAATAATTTAGATTTATATGTCTGTCTATTAATCAGTAATTTTAGTAGTAGAATAGTATTAGATTCATATTGGCGTATTTCCATACTAATATTATAAATGCGAAAGTAACTCTGTCTGTCTGTATGTATGTTACGCTTTCACGCTAAATTTCACGCAAATTTGGTATGGGGGTAGATTAGACGGGTCCGGTCGAGTACAACCTATTCCCAAAATGCCTGAGACGTCAATACGCCTGAAATTCAAGTCGTCTTCATGCCAAAACGTCTGAAGCCCAAATCGTCAGAGAACCAAATTGCCTGATTTTCGAATAAACCTAATCCCAAAATGTACAAATCCCAAATGGACTGAATCCCAAAATAACCGAATAGCAACATGACTGAATTTGGCAGCCGCTGACATTTCTAATTTATAGTCTGTTCAAGCATTAAGTTTAATTTGAACATAGATTTTGATAATATACTACATTTTTGAAGGATAAATAAACGTGAAATAGTTATAAACCAGCACATAATTCGCAAGTGGGAGCTCAGCAGAGGGATCCACGGGGTCCATTGGTCTTCAGCCTACCAGCGCTACGCCACAGAGGCCGTCAAAATATCTTTTTATTAAATATGTAAAAAATATTTTCAGTCATTTTATGAATAAGGCATTAGGAATTTCAGGCATAATGGGAATAAGACATTTTAGGATTCAGGCGAATCGGGCCTAAGTCATATTGAATTCAGACATCTTGGGAAACAGACGGTTTGACATTCGTTTATAGTGCGATCAGGCATTTTGGGAATAGGTTGTACTCGACCGGACCCGATTAGACCATGAGAAAGAACATAGGCTATGTTCGGTCGCGATAACCGACATCCACGCGGGCGAAAAAATATTGCAAAATTTCCAAGACTTTGTGACAGGCACAATATAAATACCAGAAATAAAAACAATCTTGTAGTTTGTCATAGCAGACTCCATAAAATAAGTAATTCTTTCCAGGGCAACTGTATACCTACGCTTTTTTAACAAGCTTCCTAATGAAATCAGAGATTTACCTGTTAATAAATTTAAAAATACAGTAAAGAGCAATATGCTGCTCAAGCAAAACATTGTATCTAGACCATAAGTTTTAGGCTAAGTAAGTAAATGTTTTGTAAATAGACCAAAAAAAAAATGCCCGCTGAGTTTCTTGCCGGAGTCTTCTCAGGTCTGGGCCGCGTTTCGAACCAGTGCGGTGGTCCATTTACTAGTATTAATTAGTATTTAATATTTACTTTACGTTGACGTTTTGTAAGTGCCGATTTAATGGTCTATGCAGAATAAAATATTTTTGAATTTTGAATTTTGGTGATGCGGGCAAAAGTTAGCAGATTATAAAAAAATAGGAGGAAGAATTATAAAGGAATAATGAAGTAGCAACAATTTTAATGAATATTAACTCCGAGAATGCCAATTTTCCGATATCAACTCAACATTGTGATTTTCGATTGATATGTAAAAAAAATTGAAAGCGATTGCCGTAGACCTCTCAACCCCAAAAGGAAATCTGATGCCAGATCATCACCCACCAATCAGTAGAAGTATCCGCTTGAAGGAGAAGTTGACTTGGCCCTATACTTAGGTCTTGGTGGGGTGCCATACCATACACACGCCGTTATTTATAAAAGAACCGTACCAAATACTTACCTACCTATTTGTACTTAGTAAGATACGCACTGTGTGGAACTTAAATAAAATATTTATCTTTCTTTCTTTCTTTCAAATAGCCCTATGGAGTCCAGTGGACTTATCTTTTTTTTTTTTATACAGGACACGTCAATTTGACTTCACCTCGCCTGATGTTAAGCTAAAGGCAAAGTCTCGGAACAGTGGCGGCACTCAACTTGACGGCCTCATTAGATGCCTTTTCACGCCCCGCTTAAAGGACCCGGGACTGTAGGAAGAAGGAAACACGTGAGCTGGCAGGGAATTCCAGGTCTTAGTTGTGCGGCATAGGAATGAATCACTGAAACGCTTGGTTCTAGCAGGTATACTCTGCACCGTAAATGGATAGCATCTTAGCCCTGCACGTGTCGTCCTGTGAAGGAAAGGGGAGGGTGGGACTAATTGGAAGAGCTCGTCAGAACATTCACCATGGTAGAGACGGTAGAAAACTGCCAAAGACGCAACATCTCTACGCTTCTGCAAAGGCTCGAGGGTGTTCGTGACCTCAGGATCCCCAATAATGCGGACCGCACGTCGCTGCAACCTGTCGAGAGCATCTAATAAGTACTTTGCGGAGCCGTCCCAGAGATGTGAGCAGTATTCCACGCAGGAACGAATTTGGGTCTTGTATAGAAGACACCGCTGCTCCGGCGTGAAAAAACGTCTCACTCTGTTCAGGACTTCGAGTTTACGCGAGGCTGATTTGATGATACTCTCGATATAGTTTTTGTTATTCAGTTTACAGCGAACATCCATACCGAGGATAGTGAGGTGATCCTGCAGTGGCAGTGGTGTGCTCTGAAGAGTGGGAAGGGGAAGGAAAGGAGATGCCTTTGCTGTAAACGCACATGCCTGGGTCTTCTTGGCATTGAACTCGACCAGGTTCCTAGCGCCCCATTGAGAAATGTGCATTATTTTCATTTTGGTAGTTATCATTAGGAAACAGAATGATTTACTATTTTACCTTAGTAAACGTAAGGAGTGATACTGCAGTATATTTGAAGGATGTCAAACCACGAGGCTTCTGCGATCTGAAATTTATTAGAAATTAAGATACCACTTATGGTAACTTAGTCGTTTCGAATAAAAAGAATTTGGGCACAGTTTTGATAGCAAAATCATCTGGGAGTATTAATTGGGCGAAAGAAAAAAATTTTTTTAACCCCCATACATTTTTCCTTTCACCTGAACATTATTCCCATACATTAACGAAAAAAAATTTTTTTCTTTCGCCAAATTTATCCTCCCAGATGATTTTGCTATCGTATAACTGTGCCCAAATTCTTTTTTCCGATACGACTCACCTTGTATTTGTAAAAAAAACAAACCGCGGTGACGTATTACGTTCATCAGGCCAGCTGGGCCCTACGGAATCTGGTAACGAGACCTATATTAATCTATCGTATTGCTGGATACAAGGATACGTACTTACTTCGTTTTCATTGTACGTCTTCTGTATCTATAGTAACCTACTGCCAGTACCTTCTGTAGTTCTCAAGATGTCAAGGGGGCCGTGCTGAAAACGTAAGGCTGACCCGGTCCCTAAAAATTGCCTTTAATTTTTTTACAGTAGAGTAGGTACCTCTTCTGTAAAAAAATTATAGGCACTTTTTAGGGACGGGGTCAGCCTTACATTGAAAAAAAAAAAATTTAGTACGTATGCTTGTGTCAGGACTCAGGGAGTACGATAGATTGATATAAAGTAAAGCCAACGAGACGAGAGAAAAAAGGTAAACAAAGCGACCATTACTGAGTTACATTGCGATAACTAGCGATGTTTTTCTCTGTCCTTGTCGCACATGTCACACGTATGCGACAATGGCCGAGCGACAGCTGTCGTTGCGTGTTTCGTAGTACAGGAAAGCTGCCAGCACAGCAGTTCTAAACTGTGCGATCCGCCATCTTATGAGCAATTTCATTCCTGTCTGGAATGCGCGAATTGAAGTGATACGTAATAATTTTCAAATAAAAATGTTTGGAACCGCTGTAACTTTGTTTACCTTTTTTCTCTCGCTTCGTTGGCTTTACTTCAGGTCTCGTTACCAGATTCCGTAGGGCCGAGCAGGGGCCGACGAATGTGACGTATTAAAGTTAATTCATTATCGATAGGCTGGTTCAAATCTCCGGTGCCTACACTATGGACATGAACTAATTAATAACTTTCATAAACTCAAAATTGAATTTATGAAACAAATTCATCCCAAATAATCTAAAAAAGGTTTAGAATTACATCATGATGATTAGCCATATTGTCTTTCTGTACTGCAAGCTACCTCTGTACCACAAGGTGTTATAAGCGACTTCGCTTATACGTGTGCTCTGAAACAAGAAGAACATAATTCACAAAGGTTTGGAGAAAAATCCAACGGAAACAGTGATAGTATTTTTTTTAATGTTTATAGCATTTAAATATTAAATAAAAATAGCATGGTAAATGTTTACGATGGTGACCCTCTTTCCAAGACTTTGCCTTTAGCTTAACATCAGGCGAGGTGAAGTCAAATTGACGTGTCCTGTATAAAAAAAAAAAAATTATTAAGTGCTAACTTTTTAAGTGTACATCTGGAAAAAGAATGCTCTTCCAACTGAGCTATTGAGCCACACCTGAATCACTTAAAATTTCTCTTCTCTTTATATCCGTCTTTAAGGGCGACGGTGGAGCCATCTATCAACTTTCTTACGAACTGTTGGAACCAATGAATTTATTTTTTAACCATTTTTACACATTGATATTTGATGACTCCGCCCAAATAATTGATTTGAATTTTGATAGCATTTATTATGCTAACTTTTTTATGCGTTCCATACTCACACACAATTTTTTTATAGCGTCGGTAACTTAATGGTTAAGGAGTCGTCGTTACGATCGAAAAGTTCCGCCCGGGTTTGAATCCCGGCCATTACACTACCGACGCCGTGAACCCACACCTAACACAAGCACTTTAGCTTAGCTAGGTTTAAAGGGAATATTAGTAACTAGCTTTTACCCGCGGCTCCACCCGCGTGAATGTCGGTTACCGCGACCAAACATAGCCTATGTCCTTTCTCATGGTCTGATCTACCCCTATACCAAATTTCATCAAAATCGGTTCTGTGGTTTAGGCGTGAAAGCGTAACATACAGACAGACCGACAGACAGACAGACAGACAGACAGATAGACAGACAGAGTTACTTTCGCATTTATAATATTAGTATAGATTTCGGTTCTCATATCCTCAATTTGAAAAAAACATATTTCCCATTACTTAGGGTGGGAGGAGACAATACCTTTCCACTTTCAACAATCTTGGCGTACGTTTTTTGCTTCTTCCACTTACATATTATTGTTTTCATACACGCTCGTCAGTTGCCTGTACTGAGTCATGATTTTTAGTATACGGATATCCCCTTGGAATTTAATTTAATGGTCCAGCCATGAAAGGAATTTCATCCCACGTACGCTCAAGCTGTGTAATGAACTCCCTGCCATGGTTTTCCCAAGCGACTACAATATGGGGTTCTTCAAGAGGGGCATTAGAAGGTTTCTTCAGGGTAGGCAGCGCGAGTGTAACGCCCCTGGTGTTGCATACGTCCATAGGCCGCGGTAACCACTTTCCATCAGGTGGGCCGTGTGCTTGTCTGCCACCTAAGTGGTATAAAAAAAATACTGTAAATCCTCGAAGGGGTGGGCAGAGGTGCAGCCACCAGAGGGCGAGGTAGCACGCACGTTTCGCCAATTATGATTTTCGGTCCCATAACATAATAGGGTGCGAGCCTATTGCTGATAAGCGGACCCTTTATCTTGGGTATGTTTACTGTCGGATAGAGAACAAGCCCTATTCCTGTTAGTAGTAGTTTAATGTTCATTTCGCTAAAGTGTTTTAGACATAAGTAGTTCTATTCAAAATCATGGAACTTCTACGAGTATATTCCTAACTTTATTTTTTCCCCATTCGTAGTTTTCTCTGCCCCTATCACACAAACTAGATAAGAATAATCGTATCGTAGTAACAATTTAAGCAATGTGACTCACCGCATCTGTCAGCAAGTTGGCGTAGTAACACGCAACGAAAATGGTTCCCAATGAAACCTGCAGTGCCACATAATTGTTGATCGCATACATAAATCCTTGCGCATACTGAAAATATATAAAATATATCATAATATTATAGGCGTTTAAATATCTGTAGATATTTCTAATAAAAATATGATTTGGTCCTTGTTCTTTTTTCGATTTGATTTCGATTGAAAATTAAACTTGTAACTTTATGTTGTATACTCTGTGTTAAATTATAGTAAGTATTCTACTTATGAGGTATTAATTTAGTAATACTCACGTTACCGGCAAAACTAAAAGCGCAAGTTGTGATGCCAACAAATAACAGATCTATGAATATCATTCCATTGAACACGTTATCTAACTGTCGAACTAGCCTGTCAAAAGAAAGAAAATATTGGTTCCTTACATATGAAATTAGCATTGATCACTTTGATCTGAAATATCTCCTCTTTGGTTAAGAATTCAAAATTCAAATATCCAAATTCATTTACTTAGCTGGTACCATGGCTGGTGCCTACTTTTGAGTTTTGAAAAGTCATTCATTTGTTTTTTAACATAATAAATTTACTAATTTAAAAAACTAAAAAACACGCTTTTAGCACGCAATAAAATTGCTTGGACGTCCGCCATATTGGATTTAAGTCACGTGACTATTTTTTCATATTCCTGACAGCAAACCTTTTCATTTGATACCCTTTTTTTTTTCGTGCGGAAATCCCCTCGGATACCCCCCCTGCCGGAGCCGGAAGGGGAGGTTATGTCATTTGATACCCATATCATGGCGGTGGATCTCAAACAGCCAGTCCGCCATCTTGGGGAGGCAGCCATATTGGATTCGTAATGACGTTTCTTAGCCAGTCATGTATTGTCATCAAAACTCAGAGCGTGTGCAAAATTTCATCCTAATCGAAGACCGGTAAGTGCATCAAATTAAGATTCCAAGATTTTCTTACGTACATAATTACACGCAAAGCTTATAAAAGCGTGTTAAAAATACACAGCCAAAGAATAACACTGCGAGAGAAGGAAATCGAAATAAAATCCTGTAATCCCATCTGGCTAGCGTGGTAACAGTTGGCCAAAGCATCACAACCCAGAGGCCTGTATCCAGCAGTGATCTGCGAAATGCTATTTGATTGATGCCCTATTACTTATTAAACTAATAAAATTGTATCGTTTTGAAACTTACTCAATCAGTTTTTGATGTTTCATAATAAAATCTTGCATACCACAATCATCATTTGCACTATTATTTTTTGTAGGCGTTGTACGAGCCAAATCATCTCCAAGCATAAAAAATTCGTTACTAAGTAGCCCGCATAAGGTTATCAGTATTAACTCCGATCCAGTGTATATACAGACTAGCAGGAACACTAAAAACAATAACTTAGGTATCTATACAATACAAATAAATAAAATTGGAGTGTCTGTTTGTAATATTAAAATAACCGCTTTCTACTATATGCATATGAATGTATATACGGTACACATACCAAAATATATATTTTTAAATTTTTTGTCTGTCTGTCTGTCTGTCTGTCTGTCTGTCTGTCTGTCTGTTTGTTTTGGCTAATCTCTGGAACGGCTGGACCGATTTGGACGGGACTTTCACTGGCAGATAGCTTATGTAATAAGGAGTAACTTAAGCTACTTTTATTTTAGAAAAGATTTTTTTATTAAGTACATTCCACGTGGACGAAGTCGCGGGCACAGCTAGTTAATAATAAATTAGGTACTTACATACAAATCAAAAACTTTTTACAGTATCTTGAAGTACCAAACTTTGGGAAATTAATAGGACTTACAAAACAATTGACTAAATATCAGTGAAACTGTGGAATGAACTCGTTACAATGAACATCTTCAAGGGTATTTAGAAGGTTCCTACAGGGTCGCCAGCACGATGTTGACGTCCCCGGTATTGCGCACGTTCATAGGCACCGTGGGCTATCGGTTCCTAACAGGTGTGCGTGCTTGTCAGCCATCTAAGTGGTATAAACAAGACCTGGGAACAGGTCAAGACGGCCATAATTATATTCGTCTCCAAGATTATTGACAGAGGCAAATCTTCCTTGTGGCCCCAACACAATGATGTCAATAACGCCAAGTTAATAGTAACACACTCACCGGGATATCCATACTTCCATACTAATATTATAAGTGCAAAAGTAACTCTGTCTGTCTGTCTGTATGTTACGCTTTCACGCCTAAACCACTGAACGGATTTTGATGAAATTTGGTATAGGGGTAAATTAGGCCATGAGAAAAGACATAGGATATGTTTGGTCGCGACCGATATCCACGCGGGCGGAGCCGCGGGCAAAAGATAGTATAACATATTTGTTAGTTCTATCGAGTATCCGATTCGGCGCTGTTACAAGCGCTATGTTAACGGATGTACTTATGGGGCTTGTAACAGCGCCGAAACATCGGATACTCGATAGAATTAACAAACATGGTAAATCTCCCGGTGAGTGTTTCACTATTAATGTAAATTGATAATTTCCTTGGTCAATCTAGAATCATACAACACCAACTTACTTGTATAACACTGGTGCAAGTAAACTGCTATGTAACTGAACCAATTCTGAGTAAAGTCAAACGGGTAGCTAACAGCGACCGGTAGTCCAAATTCTAAGTGCTGTTTTAAGACAAATCTTCGAATTAAAGTTTCCATGATAGATGAGATTGAGAATTGGGCCAGACCAAAATAGACTGCCCAATACATAGCTGAAATCATTGTTTATAGCAAGAAAGAAGAAAAAATAAATAATAAAAAATAATTCATAAGGATTGTGTACCTATGAATTCTCAATTCTCAAAATGAATTCTAGTAATGATAGGAAAAAATAAGATAAGCAATTGTTTATATTATAATGACGTTCACGACAGTCTCCGTGGCGTAGCGGTAGTGAACGCAGCCGATACGCAGGAGGCACGGGTTCGATCGCCGCTCAATTTAAATATTTGTATGCATGAACATGGTTATTTGCTTTGGCCTGGTTGTGCCTCGAAGTGCACGTTAAGCCGTCGGTCCCGGTCGTCATACGAACACCTATGGCAGCGGTTACGGGTAATGGGAGCCCTCAAAAGTCCAACAACTGGTTTAACTGGTTCACAGAAAATATCGAAGTTCAGCCAAATCCGCAGTTAGACTGGTAAAGCGGACCCCAGACTCCTCCGGATGCGACTGGGATTAACGCAAAGATGAAGAAGGAGATAATGACGTTCAGTCTTTCCCAGCCCCCTTTCAGCCACATTAGGAGATACTCACGGTCAGCAGTGGCAGTAATGAACTGCGATAGTTTGATACTAAAAGCAGAAATATTCAGACCTCTGTTTGGACGAAATTCTGATAATAGTACCTCGGTTACAGAAGTTAAGCTCTTTAAGTATTTTATTCTTTTCCTTAGTTTGTTTCTCGGTATAGTTGGTTCTCCACAGAACTCCAAGATCCTGTATCATCATTGCTATTGCTGCCGTTTTCGGCACCATGTATAAAGCTTTCAGAGTTCCTGAAATAGGAACTCTATTTAAGTTTTGTAGACTAATACTTTTCAGTTCTTCCACAACGTTATGCTTTATAATAATTATTCCAACTCTGGTACCGGCATTTATAAATAAGAACCTACCGTGCAAGACGACTAAGATCTGCGGTAACACATTAGCAACGCTAATAATATTCTTTCTTGAGATCATGATGACTAGGTGGGTGAGCAGAACGCTGAAGTGTAACAGAACAGGTGGACAAATGTAGAGGAAACCCCAGTACTTTTTGATGAACGACCGATCATCTTTCAAATACCTGTTGAAGATTATTTTTCCTGTACTACTAAGGTTTAATGCTGTAAAATATAAGAGACATCTGATGAATCCTAGATAATCCGACATGGGTAGTATTCAATATGAAATCATGATTACGACTATCCTTTTACACGGCTGCATACTGCGTAGCATGGGTGATGCTAAAGCGATAAAAGCAAGCCGTGTACTACGGAAATGAATATGCTACAGCGGTTGTATTGCGTAAAGATGTCCATGATAACACGGATAAAATGCGGAAGAGTCACTTTTCCTTGTGTACCTACGTGTGTCACTTATGTAGCAAATGTCTGGTTAGTTGTTTGGTAAGAGGGGTAGACGATTGGTGTCGTAGAAGTTTTAATACAAAGGATGCCATTGAGCGTATGAAATAGAGGAGAAAAGTTAGAAAGCTGGCCCTAGACTCCAAAGCATGAGCCTTGGATGTAACCGAGTCCCAACACTATAATGATGATGAGTAACGCACGCGTCGCGTTGTCGAAACGTTTTCTCTGGAGTTAATTGAACGCCGCGACAACGCGACGCGTGCGTTGCGTTGTCGCGGCGTCTGCGCTGCACGTACGTTCATCTAACGCCTACGCTGGTTAAACGCTAGTGTGAAGGCGCTCTAAAACGTTGCTTATTATCTTGTATTATATTTCATGTTCATTATTTTCAGTTGAGAACATCGTATGCACTTGACAATTTGATTTAAACATTGTTTTAATTGAATTATGCTTCTTTTTTTCTTAAATACATGTAAATACCATAAACTTAAGTTTATGGTAAATACAAAGCTTTATAAGTAAGCAAATATTTGTAAAGCCTAAAAAGCGGCTTAACATGTTGGACATAATTATTGACTTACATCTTGCATGCAAATGTATATACACATGTTTAAACAAATAAATATTATTCTGTTTTCTATTCTATTCTAATGCTAGAAATTTATTTTACACATAATAATTCTGTATACGCATAGCTTCTCATGTTTTCACAATGATGTAACTGGTTGTCAGTGTAAACCTATAGAAAGAGTGAACTGTGTAACCTACCTTGGTGTTAGAATAGACGAAAGCTTCTCCTGGTCTTGCCATATTGATCATTTATGTAATAAGCTAAGAACGATTCTAAGTCAATTCTATCACCTAAGTTTTAAAGTACCAAGGGAAACCTTAAAATGTTTGTATTTTGCACTAGTGCAGTCTATTTTGGACTACGCTCTAGCTAGACAGTTATGGTCTGACGTATCCGACTCATATTAACAGATTGGAGGCACTGCAGATTCGATTTCTGAAACTGATAGTAACTGAAAAAACTAAGGCCAAGTGTAAAGGTGACTATTCTGGATTGTTTAGTATATGTAAAATACTTCCAGTAAGTGTGTAACATAAATATTTATTAGCTATAAATAACACAAATACTCAGGAGTATACTATAATCAACCATAATATTGGTACTCGTTCTATGTCTTCAGGCAAATTTAAAGTACCAAAAGTGAATAATTATTTTGGAGATAGAACATTAAAAAAACGTATACCGTACTTACTAAATAGCTTGCCGGAGGACATAAGACGGGAACAAAATAAAAATAGGTTTAAAAGAAACATCAAAAAGTACTTATTTACAACAATTGGAAAGTAATCTCTTAGGTTAGATTAGATCAAATGTAAAAAGAAAAAAAAAATGTACCTAAGTTGAGACTCACCCGATCCTGCAGACAAACTGTGTAAACAGTTTTGCAGGACTATTACTATTTTGTAACATAATTATGATGTGTAAATAAAAAAAAAATATGAACCAATTCAAAAATGGTTTATTTTCACAGATTGTGTAGTGTGCCCATTAGTAGACTTTTGGGTTAACGAGTTACCACTTGCGCTCACATAAATTGTTTTATCGTTTTAGGATACAAAGATTTCACTGAGACAATAACTATTTGTACAAAATATATCTAGGTATCTCCCAATTGTGTCTTTGGTAGGTATTTTTTTTCTTTTTTTTTTGGATGAAATCAGTTTGATAGTAATAACTAGTTAGTAATAGCCATTATATAGGTATACTACCTGGATGTATGTAATGTTAAGTATGTGAACCTTTTAAGGAAAATAATGTAATTAAATGTTCTATGATTCAAAACGGTATGCCACAAGAAAGTTCATCTGGCCCTGAACCGAATAGGTTCTTATTAATTGTTATGTATACTTTCTTTAGCTTTATATTTGTTAATGAATGTGACTGGTAGAGGTGAATACGCTTTTTGTTAAATAAAAGTAATAGCAAGTACTATTTATATTGATGATTGATGACACTTGGTGGAATTCATTGTTACACATATCGAGAACACTTGTACTTTTTTCACAGTACTAATTATATTGAACCTGACCGGATTTGCCTTACGGCATTCTCAAAGGTTTACATATAGCAAAGGTAGAACATCCAAAACCCTATAAATAGTACAAGTAAGTAAAAAGAATGAAACCTATATTTCTATATCTGTGACTCCATCGAGTGTTCAGGTGAAACTAAGCAGTTCTGAAACTCGTAATGAATTTGATCAACTAATAATTAAACTTTAAGAAAAATGCCTAAGCTCATGATACTCGTAGTTCTCACTCAAGTTGGCATAGGCAGATAGACTTAATCAACTAGCCCACCTACGCTAAAAGAGTTCTGCAGTTAGCCCTAACAAAATACTTTTTTGTTCGTGCGGAAATCTACACGAATACCTCCCCCACCGGAGCCGGAGGGGGAGGTTATGTCGGACTCGAACCGACTAAAACTGCACGCTGACTGAGGCTAAGCTGGAGGTGAGGTTGTCTTCAAAATATCCCTCGCACCCCGGCTGCCTAACAACATACAGACAGTATCAAATAAAATGAATCATCTTCAAATTCCCTACTCGAGAAAATAAATTATATTTCGAAAAATACGAAAATAGGTACCTAATGTTACAGTTCTTTAACAAATCAACACTGGATTTGAAACATTTGGAGAATTCTTCAGGGAATTTGTTCAGAGCCTCCATGTTCAATATCTTGAAGTTGATCGAGCGTACTGTGACAGTGATACGTCTTTCTCGAGGGACTGTTCTTTTACACGTACCTTCTTTCTGTTTTGTGTACGTACCTTACAGCAAGAGGCAAAATTAATGATTAAATCGATACCTTGCGTCAGAAACTTCGTCATTTTCTTTTAGAATTCCTTAAGAATTTATAAATTTATTTAAGTATTTTTATCCATAACATTCTATTGAATCTAGAGAAAGTTTTCAACAGAGATAGATTATATTTTGGATGTGTGGTTCGTTAAAACGTGATCAGTATTCTACCGTCTCTACCATGGTGAAGGTTCTGATGAGCTCTTCCAATTAGTCCCACCCACTCTTTTCCTGCACAGGACAACAAGTGCAGGGCTAAGATGCCATCCTTATACGGTGCAGAACATACCTACTAGAACCAAGCGTTTCAGTAACTCTGAGTCAATACGCACTGAAACGGCAAGAACTATTCCACCAGAAGTCTGAATTGGTGTGGATGTAAAATGTGAAAATAGTGAAATCGACTAAAAAAGACGTATACGGAACCACGATACCATAGCATTTTTTTCAAATACTGAGCAGTAAGAAAATTCGCACCATAATTTCATTCGAAACCCCACACATTACCTGCATTCTATTATACACCTTCGTGCTCTGGGCGTATTATTTTGTAATAGACGTATAATCTACAAAATTATGAAGGTATCTATAAAACGTTGTTTATACGAAGTTATTATTTTGCACCACAATCAACATTAACGTCCCGTTCAATATAATGTATGGGGTAGGTGAGAATAAGACATCTGTTTGCTTTTAAGTTGCATCTAGGCATAAATAATAATGTCTTGTAGTTATATTTTGTTTACTACTTTTTACCCAACTACCTAGGGAAGGTTTTTTCTGTATTACCGATAGCAATAGGTGGACCCACAGACGGTTGCGGTTTTAGTTATTTCGAGTTCGACTTAACCTCCCCCTCCGGCGGGGGAGGTATCCGAGGGGATTTCCGCACGAATAAAAACAGTCCAAATCAAAGACCAAATCATCATCCACATAAAGACGTTGGTCCTGATTGCATCCGAGGCCACGGTGCCCTCGGAGCTCAGGGTCCGCCTTCCGGCTCTTCCTCCTCCACTTCGCACGATCTTGGGCGTCCAAGGTAGTGAGACCGTTTTCACGCATGTCGCCCTCCACGACGCCAAGCCAGCACTTCTTGGGCCTAGCCCTTCTATCTGGACCGGGTGGGGGCGCCATTGCCAGGCATTTTTTACCCACGTAGCTGGGCGGTTTCCGCAAGACGTGGCCGCACCAGCGGAGGCGGCTCTCTTGCATTTTATCTGCGATGTCACGGACATGAAGGCTGCCGCGGATGCGTGAGTTCCTCACGCGATCTTTACGCGTGACTCCACACATCCACCACAGCATTTTCATCTCCGTGACACGCAGCATCTGCTTGTGTCACTCCAACAGCGGCCACGCCTCACAGCCGTGTAAGAGGACAGGTCTAATGATCGTTTTATAGACCTGCCGCTTCAGCCTGACTGGCATTTTAGTATCGCAGGTGACGCCAGTCATTTCCCGCCACTTAGCCCACGCGGCGGCAATACGTGCCTTGACGTCGTAGTCGATGTCACCAGAAACGTGAAGTACAGATCCCAGGTACTTAACCTGATCCGTGCGCTCGACCAAGTCATCGCCTATGCGAACGGGTGTGGGATCTGTTGAGTTTAACGCCAAGTACTCTGTCTTCGCCACATTTAGCTTCAGACCGCCGTTCTCAAGCGCCTCCTTCCACACTTTCACACGTCGCACCCAACGGTGTCTCACACCAAGCTGAACAGGCAGGGACTAAGTACGGATCCTTGGTGTACCCCGACGGTGATGGGGAAGGTTTTCTTGTCGCCAACAGCGGTCCGAACCACGGAACCGGAATCTTGGTACATGTCTTGGATGGTGTCGAAGTAAGCCTCTGGGACTCCTTTGGACCGCAGTGCCCACCAGACCAAAGTCGAGTATGATCTTTGGTTTTCTGGATTTAAAATTAAAATAAAATTATCCCACTTATGCCAAGTTGAGAATTATACCGACGGACGGCTAGATATAAGTTCGATTTCAT
This sequence comes from Eilema sororculum, assembly GCA_914829495.1. NCBI lineage: Eukaryota > Metazoa > Arthropoda > Insecta > Lepidoptera > Erebidae > Eilema > Eilema sororculum. The sequence goes on from OU618546.1 coordinate 20,217,747, forward strand.
TCATTCTGCATAGAAACATGCAGTTCTGAAGAGTCTCAGATCCTCAATAGTGTCATTCAGGTATTTAGCCAAGCGAATTCGAGCGAATCCAATTAGGTACATTCCAATCGACCTTGAATCATTTCGACGCTAGATCTTGAAAAGTACCTACTTCTTCTTCATCTTAGCAATGATCCCAGTTGCACCCGAAGCATTCAGCTTGGAGTCTGGGGTCCGCTTTACCAGTCTTGGATTTGGCTAAACTTCGATATTTTCTGTGAAGCGATTGCCATCTAAACTCCATAACCCAAAGGCGATATCGAAGCATTGCAGCTAGACTAGTTATTGGAATTTTGAGGGCTCCAACTACCCGTAAAGACTGCCATAGATGTTCGTACCACAACAGGGTTTGACGGTTTATCGTGCTCTCCGAGGCACGACCAGACCAATGCAAATATCCACATTCATGCATACAAATATTTGCGTTGAGCGAGGGTCGAATCCGCGGCCGCGTTCACTAATGCTACGCCACGGAAGCTGTCATGCTGCCTAAAAAGTACCTACTATTTAATTTTAATAAATCAAAACAATTTACGAACTTAATATTTAATTTAATATTATTCTATGACCGTCATTAGCGGTTTAATTTATTGTAAACGTAAAAGCCATTAACTAAATAATGACTTGCCACCACCCTTCTCTTGGATGTCCATTTTGATCAGAACAACAAACAATGCTAGTAATGCTGCCAATTATTTTAATATCTTCCTGGTTTTTGTTAAACGTTATCATCTGCAATTTATCAATGAAAGTTAATTTCTATTTTTACCTGTGATTTTTACTAACTGTTGTAACAACTGGTTAAAATAATTATTTATTAAAAATAGTTATCGCGACCAAACATAATATTATGTGCTTTAACACGTCGTAGTCCATCTTAGTACTGAATTACACCAAAAATGTTTATGCGTGAAAGTGTACTTAACAGGCAGAGAGGAAGACAAAGTTATTTTGGTAGCTATTTATAATATTACCTTAGGCTGTAATCAAAATCCAAATATTAAGTACGAAAGTATTACCAACGTCAAGATTATACAACTTTATATTATATATATTATACCTGAACGAGCTAGTCTATATTTATATTTCATAGAATGAAAGAAATATTACCGTCTTTCGGCAATATTTTGAGATAATATCATAGATAAATACTATAATCGCATACTAATCTACCAAAAACAACAAAGACGGACCAATAATAAATTAATCATTACTTTAATGAAAACTTGAAAAAGTTCCATTCTATAAAAAAGCAATTATGCAAATCAGTTCAGAAACCGGATTTGAGAAATCGGCGCACCTACTGTAATCACTTCAGTCAAGTTGAAGATTTCCTTCCTTTTCTCAAGTCAGTTAAAGAGTCATCTTCAACAAAGTTAAATCATCGTCACTCTGCTAACAGTTCGAATTTGAACAATTATCCAAGAAAATAACAATTTGAACTAAAATTGGGACTTTCATTTCGATTGTTTTTAAGAACTGCTAGACTCCTTTTGACATTTTCTCATCACATTATTTATTAATGCATTTCAGTATTAACAATACTAAGTTCTCACATCAAAGTAAAAGTATAGATTAAATTTTTAATTCATAATACTCATGAAAACTTTTGGATGTATTTAAATGTGACGCACTTTATGCCGAATCATCTTGTGTAGAACTTTTGAAATCGATTGTGATTACTTACAGAAGTTGTTGGTTATTATCGAAATATACAAAATAAATGTACTTTATATACAAATTATCCATACTTTTATATTGAATGACACAGTTGTACTTTCCATTGAGTTTAATTTTATTTCTGAACCTGGCCGGTTTTGCCTTACGGCATTCTCAGAGGTTTACAATGAAAAAAATAAACTCAGTGGAAAAGTAGAAGTGTGTTATTCAATATGTGTAGTAGATTCCACTAAGTGCCATCAATCTCCAGTATAAACTATCCATACTTTTGTTTACCCAAACATTTGGATCGAATTACGTGGTTCTTCGCCAAGGTCAAACCCATTCCTAGTTATTTTTTATTCCTGATTCGTAACTTCGTTGCATTCGTGGTCAAAGGCAAATAGTTACTGTTATAATGCAGACAAAATATACATTTGAGCTTGTATAAATTCGCATATAGGCCAAAATTTATAGGAACAATTTTATTGATAATTACACGATCTATGTAGTACTTTGTAATAATGTAAAATAATATACAATGGTATGTATACATACGTACATTTGATTTGACTGACGTTTCGACCAGGTTACACCGGCCGTGGTCACAGGCTGACTGGCTCATTGGTGCACGCCCGCCGTCTTCGAGTACATGAGGTAGTAGGTTCTTCAAAAAAAAAGTATGTAAAATAATAGATGCAGAACTAAAACTAGAGCATCACAAATAAATGAACTGACACCTCATTGATTAGAATAGGTAGAGTATATTAAAAGCTACTGCGGAACATACGTAAATGGATACAGAGCCCGCCAAATCAGCTGAACTATACACCCGGCCAAGGTAATTTTACCAACAGGTGGGCTTGTCTGCTACCTAAGTGGTACAAAAAATACAACGTTATCTAAAAGGTTATGTTCCGTATTTTAGTAAAAAGTAATCTTACTCTCATGATAGATAACGTAACCTTACAAATACCCTAAAATAAGATATTATTGTACCTACACAATGGACTACAATGGAATACCATTACAATTATTATAACCTTACTTGTAAGGGTTTAGTCTAGACAATCTTATTTGATGTCTAGTGTTTCAGAAGATTTTGTTTAAAATACGAAGAAATATCGTAAAGCCTTATAACTTTTTCTGAAAGTTTTGCAAATTTTTCTTAATTTATCGCTTCGATGCGTTTGAAGAAAATACGATACTTACTTGCAGAGGTTTAGCGTGGAATTTAAACTTGATGAGATTTATATTGAAATGTATACTTAATACCATAAACTTATTATATACTTACTAAGTTTATGCTTAATACCTACGTTACAAACTCACCACCTCTAATTTGTCGCACAAAAATCTTATAAGAGTTCTGTAGTGTTGCCGATCGATAGGCGAATATCGATAGCAGTACGATAGTCTATCGATAGTTTAACGATAGTATAACAAGATACTATTGCTGCATGTCAATAGCCTTTGCGCTAGGTATGTCTAATACGCAGTTCACCTAGCTCGCGTTATGTCTAAATGTCATTTTCAATAGCTTTTAGCCTAAGTGGACGTATACCTATAGCGCTGTTTGCCAATTTCGCATAAGGACTTTTTCGACAAATGCCTAAATCTTCCTTGATCAACATCGCTTTATGCCTAACATTATACAGGTCGATATAGGAAGTAAAAACTTTTTAGTAGTTCTTATCTGATCTGACCATTTACAAATTTGAAGTATTTTTTATTCAAATGGTGTTGAAGTAGTGTTTTACTTTCCGATCGCCTTCCTTTCCTCGCTGTTGAACTATAATGCAGTAGGTCTATGACTCTTTTTGTCTTCCTCTGTTCTAACCTATATCGCAGTAGGTCTAACTAGCGTTATGCCTACTTATCCTTTTGACTAGTCATAACGCGAGCTAGGTGAACTGCGTATTAGACATACATAGCGCAAAGGTTCAATAGTATTGACGTGAATCATGGTATCGATAGTGTCGATACTATCGACAGCACTATCGATAGAGTACCTGATTTTCAAATTAAATAATCGATAGTGAAACAATTGATTATTCGGCAACACTATTCTGTGTCTTTAGTTAGCGTTGATAGTATTTTACAATGGAGATTGCTTTGGGTGTGCATGAATGATAAATAAAACAAATGAATTACACAATTTTATCTTTGCTTTGGCTAGATACTTTTAGACTCGTTGCGGTAGCCCATGGAATACTAAGGATAAAAAGTACTTTTCGTTGGAATAAGCTAAGGTACGTATTTTTCTCAATTAACCATATACTTACGAAATTTCACCCAGATCTGTTCAGCCGTTTGAGTGTGATGTGATGAATAACAAATATTTACAAACTTTTACGTTTTAATATGTATTAGTAGGACAAAAGCAAAAATATTCTTTCATTACTTAGCGAAAACACAAAATTTTAATAATTCTTTCTTTTTGCAATATGTTGTTGTCCCATATATCGTAGAGAGGTTTACCAAAAACGGAATTTTGTGCAAAATATTGGACCTTGTACATATGTTTATTTAATTTGCCCTGACAGCTTGTCCCCACCATGATGAGGGTAGCAACAAAACCTTTAGAAAATATCTAAATGTCCGTTCAAAACTCAAATATAACGCCACGAAATATTATTATGTAGGAGTTTTAATAGGGAAAGGCCCATGTCGTGGTTTTGTTCCGTGATTCATATTTTTGTCGTTCGCCTATTTGCGTGTTGATTGGGGACGACACGACGATAATTTGGAAGAATTTGACATGAAAAGATCAATAAAATCTTGAAGATTCTTAATTTGTTAGTATTTAGTATCAACTTAGTTATCTGTAATTAGATGACCTTGATTATTATGACAAAATAAATGCCTACATTTGAATTTGATTAAACTAGGGCCACACTACCTTATGTATGCCAATTATTACCGCTATAATTTCAACAAAATCTAGGTGTAGTCACGATTTACCTATAATTTTTGACACATCGGGGTAAATTAGCTACCTGCTGTGGTGTTCCCCTGCAGTGCATTAGAAGGTTTCTTCAGGGTCGGCAGCAAGAGTGTAACGCCGCTGGAGTTGCATACTTCCATAGGCCCCGGTAATCACTTTCCATCAGGTGCGCTTGTCTGCTTCCTCAGTGGTATAAAAAAATACTTGCTTCACAAAAAAGTGCCTAAAAAGTTTTTTGTTAGCTGTCACAGAGCAGTGGGTATAGTATTAAAGTATTCCAGCTCTATATTATGATCTATACTCTAACTGCCATACGCATTGGGGTAACAGCCCGGTACACGGTAAGGTAGTGTAGTCGCAACGTACCGACTACTGGGTTATTACTATAATAATTATGGCATTGTGAAGTGACAACGACATATTAATAAATCAATAAGTTATTTTTTTATCGTGTAGTCGGCTACTCTTCAACAATTTACATACATATTACGTGTATTTTTACAGTTGTAACATTCGTAACGACTATACCTATTAACCCACTCATATTAAGAGTACTAGTTAATAATACTCAGTATAAAATGTAATCGTGAAAATCAAACTATTTGGTACGAATATGTTCGGTCGAGGGCTCTCATATGAAGGCACGTTGCTCCAACGGTCAATTGAACTCGAAACTAGAATCCGATCGCTCTTTCCAACTCTGAAGAGCCTCAAGTGGGCTTCCCGTGCCGTTATTTCTTTTGAGCTTACTTTTTGAACTGAACACCGAGAGTTAGTGCGAAGAATTTATTTAACATTAAATGTACAGTCGACGATGGATAGTTGTATACCTACACCTTTTGATTTAACTAGATGAAAAGATTTTTATTCATAACACTTATATTTTTTGTCGACTGTACTTAGGAATTTTATGTGCTGAAACCTAACTGTGTTTTTAAACGACTTATTATTATCTTTCGATCAGAGTTTGTCGATATTATAATATCTCCTTTCATATTTTGATTCAATAAGGTAAAAGGAAGGCTGTGAATGAAGTAATAAAGTTAGATAATAAATAGTAACCTTCTAAAAACTACAATGCTAAAGTTTTTTATCGATAGAGTTCTAGGACGTCTTCTGTAAACTGGTACACCTACCTAATGATCAAGACTGGCGCTGGCTTTCCGCTCGAGTTTTGGAGGTCAAACAGTAGACATTCCCATAAAAGAGTCGGACTCTTAGGTGAAAACTTCGGATCCAACAGGGAACTGCGATGTGATATTTCTCACGTATGTGTCTTATGCTGTAAGTACTGTATTTCTGTCTAATTCAGCAGTCCGACTGGGGAAGTACCTTACAGAATACCGCGGCCATAATAACCTCGGGTTGTGTTCCCGGTGGTTAGTAGGATAGCCTCTGCAGCTCTCTGGATAGTTTTTGTGCTGTTAGTGGGAAGACCAAAAGCTAGTGTAACCATTTTCAATCAGATTGGCCGCTACCTGCTACCTTATTTTCACCCTCCGTGATGACGTTACATGACACTTCGGGATTTGACCAAAAGTACCTCGACGTGGCGCTTGTAACAGCGCCGATATATCGGTTGCTCGATATAAGTAAAAAACATGGGAAGTAAATATCCCGGCGAGTGTTTTACTAATAATATCATCTTTAGTTTGCTTAATATGAGTGTACCATTACGTACCACCATAGAATAGATAATAGTACTAGCGTAGTACCACGTTAAGCGGGGGCGAGTACTTTAACTTTAACAGCAAGTAAAAACATTGCAATTATAATAGGTAATACCTACAATATTTTTTGTTACAATGGACCGGTTACCTAACAACCGATCTGTTATTTGAGCCCAACGCGGCGGCAGTTGCACCAAGCAAAATAAATACCTAATCGAAAAGAGCAAATATTTCGGTATACTGGGGTATACTAACTGTAGGTATATTAAAAAATTATACATACTTATTTATCACAAAAAGTTAAGATTTGTCATGCAGTATAACACATTGTAAATGGTTGCCAGTAGCGATATATACTATACAGACTTTGAGCATATCTATTCTGTGCTTTGAGTAAAAAGGGTGACATTTAAAATCAAATTTTATTTATTTATCCAAATCTTATACACACGCATAACATACGAAAGTACTTCTATTTGCTCCAAAATTGAAAACTATTTTGTGGTTGAAATAGTACCAACGCCTTTTTTCAATTCTATGAAATATGAAGATATGTGTTGAGATTAAATGTAAGAGGCAACGAAAGAATGGATTTGAGGCAATGAATAAAATTCAGTATGTTTGTTTATGATTACGAGTTTCGCTTGTGGTTGGCAATTTCCCTATAATGTATACACTTGACTTTGGAATAGCAATTCTTTTTTTCCTGAATATAAAGAAATTCGAGACGGCTTTCTACGTTTCTTTGATGTACCTTATTCAACTCTGAATAATTTTGTCACGGGAAGAATTTTTCTTCTTTTATTATTAAAGCTTATGGTTTGATAATAGAAACTATGTTTTAATATAACAAGTTTTTGCACAATATAGCAAAGATTTTCTAGTTGAATAATATTTCTATGTGAGAACAGTACTTATCTATTTGTTGTTTCGAAACATCACAGAAAAAAACCTACATAACTTTGTTTTCCTTCTTCCTTTCTTTATATTTTATGTTATCTGTTTAAAAGTTTACGCCGGATATATACGAGTATTAGAATTTTACGTAACATATGTGAGTAAAGACAATGCGAAGTTAGTTTCATATAAGTAAATATTATGGGCACGTTTGTTACTTTTCATAGTTTTCATGTAAACAATGCTAGTTGTTCGATTTTCTTGATATATCATTTTACACAATATAGGTATTTGACAGCCTCTATGGCGTGGCAGTAGTGAACGCGGCCGCTACGCAGTATGCGCGGGTTTGATACCCGCTCAGTGCAAATAATTGTATGCATGAATATGTATATTTGCCTTAGTTTAGGTGTTTCTATGTATAATATAGTAAGAATTGCCAAAAAAGTATCTAAGTGCATCCGCATTCTAGATTCCATAACACAAGCTAGTTAAGCTATGCTTACCATGGGTATTTGAATTATTTGACCCATTTATTTGAATGAAATTTTTATAGCATTTATTATGCTAACTTTTCAGTTCGAAATACTTTGGGCAAAAGAAACGCTCAAGTGGGACTTGAACGCACGACCTTTCCCTTTTCGTATTTCAAAATTCCGACCTATAAGAATACCGCGGGTCAGCTCGCTCAACTATGCTACTCAAGAAAATCATAAATGAATGATTGTAGATAGACCAAAAAAAAAATGCCCGCTGAGTTTCTTGCCGGAGTCTTCTCAGTTCTGGACCACGTTTCGAACCGGTGGTCCATTTGCTTAAACTAGTCTTTAATATTTATGTTTATATTGAGGTTTTGTTAGTGACGATTTAATGGTCTATGCAGAATAAATGATTTCGAATTTTGAATTTTTTTGAATTTTGGCAGTCACAATAACCTCGTCCTCTTCCCGGTGGTGAGTAGGGTTGCCAGCGGTCACTGGACCGTTTTTGTGCTATCAATGGGAAGACCAAAGGCTTGTCCTGCTTTGTCTTCTGCACTGACGACTCAGAAACTCTGTTCTTATAGGGTCAGTAGCACGTGTGTGACAGCCTGTTTCACATGTTCATAGCCACCCACTTTCCACCTGAAGAGCCGTGTGCTTATCTGTCACCTGAGAAGTATACTCTCCAACGTACTTACACTGTTTTATTTGAGTACGATCTTCAGTCCCTGAAGTAAATATATACTACAACATATTATGTAACAAATTCAGACCGTATTTAAAGGGTTAAAATCGCAATTTAAACATTCATTGTCCACATCCAACCAGTGAAGTGGCTCCACCCTGTCCTATATTTTCTAATTTGACGCTCGCACTGCGTAACTTTGAATCTCGTTAGTCCTCGCTTTTTAAGAGCGCGCATAAAGCTAGTAAAAAGTCAGATTTCACCCGCACACTTCATACGTCCCGCTCTCGTCTGTCCACACGTATGTCGTCTCGCAGTATTTTGTGTGGCAGCTAACCGCTGTGGTTGGTATCTGATTATTTTGGGTATACTGTGCGCCTGCACAGTATACCCAAAATAATCAGATAAAATTTGGCAAAGTACGAGCTGGATCATTATCTATATAAGGTATACTTTGAACACACAATAATTTTATTTTTGGTGATAGATAAAATGAGTGGGATTTGTAAAATAAACATAAGCATTGAAATAAAACCACTTTTTACGGATTCTAATACGTATATTTTTTATTATTTACTTTTTAAACCGACGTTTCGGCTGCTGCAAATTTACGCAGAATGAGCTCACTGCGTTGTTAAGGCTTGCTGGATTTTGCTGCTTACTGGGTTTGATTAAGTGGATGACTGGGTCCCAATGGTGGTACGTTCCATCCATCCTCTCTATTAAAATTTGGGTGTATTTTCAGATACTCGCCAAAGAACATCGATATATTAATAAATTAATATATAAATTTATTTTTGGTGATTAATAAAATGAGTGCGATTTGTAAAATAAACATAAGCAGCTTAGCTTTAATAAAATATTTTTTGAAATCGTCAAAAAATACGGAATGCTTACATGTAATATACTTTCAATTTTTTATAGGTAGATAAGAATAAGGTAAACAAATGTATATTTCATACTGAAATTGGTTCAAGAAGCCTACAGATATTACTTTCAGTTCATAAAAGTAGACGATCACTGTAGAAATTTAATTTGAAAAAATTTTTTTCTCTTTAATCTATAATTGGAAATACAAAAAGAGTTGAAGATGACGTCAATAATGTGGATATTACGAGGCCGTTTACGAAATTTTGTCATTTTGCTCGACATATGTGATTTTAGAAAAGTGATTTCATAGTTAAAAACTGCATTAATTCGAGTTTAAATGAATAAATAAGAAAGATCATCTCAAATACTAATGAGTAAATGAGCTAGGTACGGTATTTACTTATTTTTATTACATGATTTTGATTATTCTACCTGAAACCTACGCCTATTTGTGATTTTTTGTGGAAAAGGTTTAGGAAATGACCTATTAATTATTGTTTTGACGGCTAGAGTATGAAAAACTTACTACATATTTTCCTGAAAACTATCTATTTCTTGAGTGTATTACTTTTTACTAGTTCATACAGAATATGAAACTAAAAATATTCAATGTGGACAATTTTTTCGAAAAATTCAAACCACAATGGGACTTCAACGCCAGAGTCGTGAACCCTGGCGTTCCAGTGCTCTTACTCTGAGCTAGCCTTCCACGGGCGGTCGTCCGTGTTCCATGTGGTCAAATTTTTCTATTACTTGTTTTATATTTGATTTGCTTGATTTATATAAATGAATGTTTAACCAAAGCAAAGGAAATGGCTTATTATGTAGTGAGATTTTGAAACTCACTTATCTAATATTTTTTTTATAAACAGTAGGTACTAGTCGGGATGTTCTCTACATTAGAAAATGATCTGAAAAAAAGGCAAAATAAATAGCCATGGTTCTAATAACTTCATTCCCATCATTTTAACGTAACATAGTAACAGTTACTCAAAATAAATAAAACAACATTGTAAATATCCCGGTGAGTAATCACACTACATACATCACTAATGTGAATGACCATGTGAATCTCAAACCATACCATTCTACTTGTTTATATTACACCCTACTTCTCTTACACGCTACTGCGTGTCTAGATTATACAACGTTGCATATTTTTTAATTCTATTTAGTGAATCGAATCTTAAATGTTTACTGAATGTGAGAAAAAACAATTGCAATACGCTTACAAGTTACACATATTGAATAACACACTTGTACTTTTCCACCGAATTTTAAAACAATAACTTTATTCAATGCAATTTAATTATGATTTTGACATTTCGATAGAATTTTCCTTTAATCATTTGTAATTAGACATTACCATTCGACATTATTATTTTCATTTTTCATTCATTGATCATTTAAAAATTGTGAGGCCAAACTTATAATTATTTCCCACATTTTGGGGATTTTTTTTAACTGGTATACCGAATTTTAAAACTACCCACACATGAAAAAATGCAAATATTGTAGTGTTTCGGAATTATAATTTTTGAAACATCAATGTGAACCTTTGAGAATGCCGTAAGGCGAAACCGGTCAGGTCTAGAAATAAAATCAGTGGAAAAGTACAAGTGTGTTATTCAATATGTGTAGCAGATTCCGCCAAGCGCCATCAATCTCCAGTATAAACAGTTACAAGTTACAGTTTTTACTAAGCGATGCGACTGGATCGGATTCATCAGCTTATGTTATATTACGAGCTGAAGCAACTCTGAAAAGTATTAAAATTGATAAAACAATGTATAAGTACTTTCGCAAAATATAATTATATTACTGCTATAAAAAATAATATTAGTTACATACTTCAAACGCGAGGTGGTCTAAGACATCTATTTGATTTTCATATACTATACCCGGACTGCCTGGCAACGGTTGATACAAAAATTGTACTTAGTAACAAACTAAAGAAAATAAAGAAATATTACTTTCGACAACTAGCCAAGAGTTGAATTCTTAGTTTTTTATATTTTCTTTTAGAGTTTATCTTTTGATTTTTTTTATTTCCCATAATTTCGACGATCTTTTTCGACGGAAAACAGAACAGTGCTCTCGTCTCAACGGGGCCACCCCGACTAATTGATGAAACAACAGATGGCCGGCACCTCGGGTCAGGTGCGATGGCTAGAGACCGTTATGCGCGGAATAAGAACATCGTAAGCGCCGAATTCGTTTTTTTTAATTACTCGTAAATTCCAGATAATTTTAACAAAGTGAAAAATTGAGTCACTAGATTTTAAAATTTTATACTTTGTACATAAAAATTGACTCAGTTATATGAATAATCTTGAAAATAAATTAATTATAATCTAAAATTAGGCCTAACTTTGTGATCTTATTTTATCGACAAAATATTATTATTTTATGTTTTCACCAAATTGAGTACCTTTCAGATATAACGTATTTACTATTTTAAAAAAACAAGCTCATTTGTGGCACACTTTCGGGTATAAAAATCAAATCAAAGATCGGCAATTTTCCTTTATACCCCCTCTTAAATGGCTGGTGCTACCTGGGAAGCCAAGTGTTTTTTATCACTTCGGTGGAGTAAGGTAATAGGTATTGTGTCAGTATATCTTAGTGCCTGATTAAGTAAAGTTACGTATTCAAAACGCGTGTTTTCAATTCAATTAGAAAGAAAGCCGTAAAAAAGTTTTGTTGTCAACATGATCTGATAATATCCAACTACGTTTTTGTCTATCTATCAGTAGAGTCACTGTTGTTTTTCAAAGAATGTTTGCTACCGAAATTGTTAGTAGATATTGTCCCAATTAATTCAATTCGATTACACGAGGAAAAATTAATTGCTCAAGCGGGGCTTGAACCTTATAGGGAGACTGCTCTTACCAACTTACCAACAATCTAACTAATTCAGTCAAGCATTTTTTGTGTTAGTAGTGGGGTCACGTCGGTGGTACATCGGCCAGGATTTGAACCTGTGACTTCAAATAAGACCGTAAGATCGAATCCTTAGTCACTTAGCTCACTAACAGTCAGAAGTTTTCATTAGTGATGAAATCATACGTTTTAAAAACATCATCTTACTGAATCAGACCCTTGAAACGGCAAACAGAGGTGTATTTTTAACACAGGAATTTCGTCAGCCATAATTTAGGCCTCCCGTAAATCTTTTTCTCGTCTATCAGGCATTTTTCTAGACTCCGTATCGCTGCTGAGGCATTTCTTGTAGAAAATAGCACACGTAGACGAAATTTAAGCCACGATGCTAGTAAATGCCAACAAAGTAAGGACATAAATAAGTAAAAAGATGGATGTACTGCTTTTTCATATCAGTTTGAGGCAGCAAATTTTTCGTCATAGCATTTGCAACAGCAGGGCTGCAGGCATTATCTAAAGTACACTCATTACAGCATCAACTTGCGGAGGTGCCGTGCTGTAATGTCTTTCTTTATGACGACGTTTACATAAGCAACGTCATAAACCGCGTAGCTAACAAAGTTACTTCTACCGTGTATAGGGAGATGTCGTAAATAAGGTTTGAATGCAATATGCAAGTTAAACTTCAGTGTTGGAGATATGCTAGCGAGAATTGTGCTGCTTTTAAGCGACTATAATATGGGGTTTCCTTAAAAAGAAAAAGTTATTATATCACCGATAGAGTGAGTGTGACGGTTCTGGTGGCATAATCTGTGGTAACTGTATCCTATCAATGCTCGAGAAGGAGGCGGCCGGTCGGGTCCGGACCAGACTCCGGGCCCGGGAAGCCCGTGCAGAGCGAAGGCGAACCGGACGTCGGAGGTCGCAGAACGACCTCCGTCCTCCATGAGCGCTGGCCTGGGGGTGACCGGTGGAGCCGCCTGTCACCCTAGCAGAATCAGGCCGCGGCGGCGGCGCAAAGTGCGCCTCCCCGTAACCGGGGCTAGATGGGGACATTTTGGTCCCCACAACCCGAAGGGGGCCATCTCGAAAGAGATGGTCCTGGGTCTGCCGGGGTGCGAGAGATATGCTTTTGGCAATCTCACCTCCGGCAGCCAAGGACCCAAGACGGCGTGCGTTTTAGTCGGTTCGAGTCCGACATAACCGCCTCCACCGGCTCCGTGGGGGTGGTATACGTGGGGATTTTTTGCACGATAAAAAAAAAAAAAAAAACTGTATCCTATCAGGCAGCTTGTTAGCTCTCTAAGTGGTATAAAAAATAGAAAGGTCACCAGACTATCATGCGGCCAATTAAATTTTTGTTTTTTTTTTTTGCTGATGATGCTGGGATTCCAAATATTATAAACCAATTTAGTCTGTTATATCGAGTTGCCCACCAGTAGGTTATTATTGTTGATACTGGTAAACAGAGACTATAATACTCGTAGCATCTGCACCAAATTTATATCACTATTTTTGAGTCCACGTCGTCGTTTCGACGAAGGTTGGTGTTCTAGGGTTAAATATAATTAGTACCACTAAATTATAATTTAAATATTCTTAAGAAAATGTGCGACAAAAGATATTTACTTATACATACTTACTATAGAAAGGGAAACTTCAATTTGAAAGAGATATGTTATCAAAAAAAAATTACGTATTTTATTAGCAGCTCAATTTTCGAGGCTTCGAAGGGATTATCTTTAGCATTGCATTCGGTCCATTCTATCTTCAAACATATAATATGTACCATAATATGTATGTAATATACATAGATACTGAGGACTGTATTGGAGTGATGATCAAATAGCTCTTAGATCATTGAGGCGAACATTATTGCATGTGACACAAACAGACACAAATTACTACTAGACGTGTAAACCCACCGGGTGAATCCCGATGGCTTACACATGAGTACCGAACTAAAATCCTATTAATTCTACCAAGATTGAGGGGCTTTTCGCCGACAAGATGGTATGACAGCAGTTTCCAAAACTTTGATTACAACGTGACGGCCACACTCAAAGTTCCGATAGATTCCAGCAGTGAGATGTCGCAGTATCTGATTAGCTTGTGAACTTGTTACATATTACCACTACCATTGGTGTTTCTGAGCGTTTGTATTGGAAAATTACTAATCATAAGTCTCAGATTTTACTTATATGTGTGCGACACGAGTGCGAACAATTTGGAACTACTTCAGTATTACTTTAGGCGAATTCAAACGCTAGTTCTAGATCTATCGTCTGTTATTATTTTAGTCTGAATTATAATAAGTCTGCTTATTTTTTAGTTTTAAGTTATATCTAAATAAAAATAATACCTTACTTACACAAATTATGTACCTACGTATACAAACCTGCAGGTTCAGACGTCATTTACGTCCGAATGTTAATCGAAAGCATGGCTAGAAGTTTTGATACAGTATTGCCTTGTTGAATAGCCTGACCCCCGTCCCCCATGAGCGCGGGCCTGGGGGTGACGGGTGGAGCCACCTGTCACCCCAGCAGAAGCAGGCCACGGTGGCGCTGAGAAGCACGCCACCCCAATCCGGGGGCGAGTCGGGGACACCGTTGGCCCCCCTACCGAGGCGGGCCAGACCATAAGGGATGGCCCTGGGTCAGCTGGCGTGCGAGAAATATGTCGAAGACAACCTCACCTCCGGTCTAGCACCACGATCCTCATCGGTTTTAGTCGATTCGAGTCCGACATAATCTCCCCTTCCGGCTCCGGCGGGGGAGGTATCCGGGGGGATATCCGCTCGAAAAAAAAAGCCATGTTGAATAGCAATACTGTATCCCTGTATCCAAATGTATAAACCAACCCTCTGGTCATGGGTAGCGTTTTGGTTTTTTGATTAAATGTGTAGATTCAATTTTGATACGGAAAGATATTGCATAGTTAGATTTTTGTGATTCTTTTCATGGTTTTTCAAATGCAATTTCCAAACGCAAGAGCTGTCTTTTCAAAGTGAAAAACAAAAAAAAATGTTGCACGTGTTTCATAATATAATAAAAGTATTATCTATAAAATTCAGTTATAACTTAAATTGGGCATGTAAAATTTACTAGGGTAGAGTAAATCATTATTATTAAAGTACTTTAAATAAATCCCTGGTTTATCCGGAGCCAACAGGTAAAAGTATTTACTGGGTGAATAGTCTCTCTATTTGCATAATCCTTCGAGGAAGGATCCGTAATAGTCGCACTTTAAAACTCTCATGTGTCATATAATATCGCTTAGATATTAAAAATGAAACTATTTTTTTACAGTCATGGTTCCAGGTAGACTCCCCGTAAGCATTGCTGCTGGTAAGCAACTGAAACGTCAGGATCAGTGTAAATGATAAAATAAGAGCAATTAAATCACGATAGATTTCTACAATATCGTTTAGTATAGTAAAAACCATAATATCTAAGACGATGTTTACTGTGTACAAGCCAATCAATTAGATTCTCCCAATCTTTTGCATCCAGTCTGTTCCAGGCACTTATTTACGGTCGTCAGTCCATTATTTTGTACAAGTACCCAAGAACGAGTACTTCCAGTTTGCGCAACCAAGCGTCCCTACTGGTGGGGCAAAGTGGGTTAGTAACTTTTAATGGGAGAGGCCTTTTTAAGCAAAATAAAAATAATGATTAATTTATAAACACCTCTTCCATTCAAAGTTACGAACCCTAGTGGGGACTATTGCACCAGGAATTTAAAAGGGTATAATTTTCTCCACCAGTAGGAAAAACTAGATAACTATTTTTTTAACATTCCACTTTGCCCCACCTGCGGGGATGTTTAGTGAGGCAAACCGGAAGTACTCGGATTAACAAGAGACCCGCGGCTAAGCTTCAAATAATCAACCGAATCCAATTGACAATGCTGTATTCCTTTCTGTACAAATGATATTAAGAAACGATTATACACGATTGTACACAGTGACGCCTCGAGCACTGGGGTATATATTTATTATTGTAAAATTCCTGTATCTGATTTTAAGTGAACTATGTGTTTTTATGAGAAAATAAATTCTTTAAACCTGTCTATGATATGATAGATTGCGGGTATGAATGTACGTACACTAGATGCCATCTACTAAATAGTGTATTACGTGTGAATTGATACGCTATTTGATCCAAAGTATACATGGCTTAAACACGACGAATGACTTCAATCGTCTATTTAATTATTGATTTCTTATCCATTAATGACTGTTGTCTTTAACTATCCCGGAGGATGAAAAATACCATTGTGTACGACAAAAATAACACTAAATTGCAATATTTTTGAATATTGGCCCACAATTTTTACACTTCCGCGATTGTAACATAACACAAACAATACGGGACCCAGTAGAGAGTTTTAATATTATTCGAATCACGTTGTGTGTACGTGGGCGCGGTAACCAAACCAATAGGTCAAGTTGGAGAGCTCTCGACTACTATTCAGATTTTCTTTTGCACTCGAATTTATTCGTGGAGCTAATTTATCCTTTCGTAGGAGTACTACAAATCTTAATCCTGTAAATGTGGATTTTCGAGAAACATCTTACGAGTTGCCAACTTTTACGCTGATTTATTCTATGATTTATTATCATGATGCGCATTTTAAATCTCAGCATAGGAGTTGAGTTGATGGAATATGGAAATATTTATACACATATACTGTAGCTTGTAAATTATTGTTATGTGTCAAAACATTTCGATAGAGTTTATATTGATTCAGCCGATTCAGTATTGGAATATGTGGAGGTTTTTATTTTATTGTTATGATACACGAAACGTGTACTAGCAAGCGCATCTGAATGAGTTAGTCTTATGAAGAGGACGGTGTTTTGTAGCAATATAGTGCACAATTGTATTAGTTGACGCACTCAGGCTTCTGAGACCGAGCAATCATGCAAGACCAATGGTATGTGCAATCCTCTCAGTGTGCTGACTACCGCATTAGTACATCATAGGACTAGATTGGAATTGGTATTAGATTGGGACAGGTAAATGAACAGACGTATGATAACAAACGTTACAGTATAGATGGATCAGTTGTTGAAGGGAATAGACATCGTTTCAGAAATAATTTGAGATTCACAAAAAAAAGACAAGAGATTTGAGGTTCAAGGACCGGCCATCCTGCAAAACCTAGGTTTTTTCTCTTGATGCCCAAGTGTGGTTTATCATAAGACATTCCACTAAAATATACTTATATTATAACGTATAGAAATATTGTCTTCATTATTGTATAGAAATTCTAACCTAACCTATCCAAGTTGGATTGCGCAGCTATCACTATTTTTTTTGTGAATGAATGAACAACAAAATGGCAAAATGTGGGTGTTAATAATACACCTATACCTTACCTCCCTGGGACTTTTAGGTATGTATGTTGTTTTCTGTCTTATTTCGGGATGGTGGCTTATCGTACGAATGGCCTAAGCATTATCATGAGGTTATAAAACGTTACGGCTGAATATAATTCAGGCCGTTTATTGAACGGCGCCGTTTAATTAACAGCCTAGACAATTAATTGAACGGCTGATTGAGCTAGTTACCCAGCCACTAAGTGAAGAATATTTAGTGCTAATGGTGCAATATTTTCACACGTTACAAAGTAAAACATTATGACGTAACTATCAAGGAGCAGTATGTAACTGTTAGCCGGTCTATTGTTCAAAATAGTACGTTACACGATAACCGTTCCCGCAGGTGAAAAGTAAACGGCCGATGTCATTTTCCCACGTTACCGCATTATGGGAACATGATGTGCTCACTTGCTTATTATGTGGCCACAATATAGAGTCAAGTCAATACAGGATATTCCACCTCTATAATGATATTACCGACACTGCTAGAGAGATGGGATTCGAATATTTCATCACGAGACCGACCCTGAGGATCAGCGTACGGTAGGCGGAATCGCACCATCCGTATCAGACCTGAATAAAATAGCTGGGATGGCCTGGATGCGGGCGACGACGGCGGAAACCTATGCCTAGTTTAGTTTAAGTCAGCGCTTAAATTGATTGATATTTTGTCAGATATTTGGTTTGATTGGGAAAATGTTACGCTCTTTCTCCTATCAAAAACAAAACGGGAAGGAAGTTGCTAGCTGTTCTTCAGTTTTTAACTTCTGCTTCTTCTATCGTGGCGATAGCGACTCGGCCTTCAAATTATCTTCTCCCAAGGTGCTGCCACCTGTATGGCGTTCTCGGAGGCGCACATCAGTTCCTGCTGTGTACATTTGTATGGGGATTTAGAACACGTTAATATATATACTCCAAAGTAGTAACTCAACAATTACATCGCAGGTCCGCCCCCTTCGACAACGCCCATCTGGCCCGGCATTCCTTGCTTCGGCTGACTCGAGTCCGGTGTCTGTTTAATGACTTCCATCTGGTCGAGGGCAGATCATGTCTGGGTTTTTAACTAAAAAAATATCTTTATTATTATAACATACCTTACCTACCAATGTATCACCTGTGCTGTGTGTTAGATATTTTTTGCCAAGCTTTTGAGAAATCTGCTCTATAGTGTGGGACTTGTTCGAGTTCCATTAGTAGGGCCAAGTTCCCAGGACGGTTGCGGTCGTGAAATATACTTTGAAATAACATGTAAGCAAGTTAAGGAAACAGCTGCGAATTATGCGAAGTGCCCATAATTTTGTGCAGCCGATAGTTCAGAGAATGGATATAGAAACGTTGACTAAAGTTCAAGATGGTGTCGTAATTTTTATGGAAACAATTTTATCTCTTTTGCATCCGAGCACTAATTCAAATATTGGAGTTCGGGGTCCATTATATTCCTTATCATAATTTTGTTTGTTCGATTCAACATCTACCTTGGTGGAGTCTCATATACCTTTGCTCTTAGGTAGCAAATAAGCGCATTATGGCATATGACGGTAAGAGGTAGCTGTGGTATATGCAACATCCAAGATATTTTCGTTGTTGGTGTGTGAAAATAGGAGGAATAAAAAAAGAGGTAAGGCCCGTACTTTTATAACTTTTAGAGAATTAATGAGGCTCTCGTGAGGATTTTCCTCTTGTATTTATGGGTGGAGTCATCAAAAATCAATGTTTAAAAATGGTTGAAAAAAGTTCGTAAGAAAGTTGGTAGATGACTCCACCGTCACCCTTAAAGACGGATATAAAGAGAAGGGAAACTTGAAGTTATTTAGGTGTGGCTCAAAAGCTCAGTTGGAAGAGCATTCCACCTGTAAGGGAAAGTTCGTGGGTTCAGCATCATTCAAACAATAACAAACATACCCCAGGTTTAAAAGACAGAAAGAAAACTTTGAACGCAACCGGGAAATTGCTAAAAGGATGAAAATGAGTCACATTATAATAATGACAGTTTAAAAAATAATAGAGGCAAAGTATTTAAAATTCAACGATCGTAATTTAAAAGTCCGTCATGTGCCCCGAACGCGGGCGTGTCGTTCGGCACCATTTGTGAGCCTGTCAACAAAATGTTTTTCCTTTTCTGCCGTTTGCAATGTCCGAGAGCCCGTGCTAACTATGTTTGTTAACGGGTTTTGTTTTGTTCGAATATCTATATTATACTACCACCGGGAATAGAATTGAGCCACACTAAAAAAGTATATTTATTGGTATGGAACAGTTAAAAATATTGCAGATGGATGAACGATTGAACGAATAGTTTGAAGTATTGTCTCTTTGTTGATTTTAATATTGTTCTTGATTTGAATTGAAATGTCAGAATTCCAACAAATGAGCTCAAGCCTATCCTAGATAGTTGAAATTCACGCCTATAAGGTATAGTCGCATCGAAGTTATGGGCCACTTTAGCTCAATACTACATAAAATAATAGACCAAAATTGTTTTTTTAAAATCTATCTACAAAGGTACGAGTAGAAGCACATAAATATAGACCTCATCACACCTTAGGCATAGATTACAAACCTCATAGGTTTCTGTATTGCTTATGTACCTTTGCTGTATAGAAATTATCTATCGCAATAAATAAATAAAATAAAAATAGTTTCCTAAAGTTGTAAGTAGGTTCTTATATAAATACTTATTTGGGTGACATAATTCCCGTTGATAGAGCAATCTATCAGTGTATTATAATAATCTACCAGTAAATAATATGTGAATTTAATCAAAATCCTCTTCAGCAAGTTGCGGTATTCTGATACGTGATCAAATAATATTTGCGTAAACCAAATATTAGCCTAACACGTTAGTTTGGCTCTCAAACTAAAGGGACACCTCGGAAATTCAGGGAATTTACAAAATTCACGTTCACTTACGGAAATATGATCTACCTATTTCTATTTCGCTTTTTTATTTATATTTAGATTATTATGGTTTAAATTTAAAAATACAAAATTGTGTGGATAGAAAATATGAGAGCCCCTACATTAAATACAATACCTAAGTTTTTGAGCACTTATGTTATTTATTTTCTTTACCTTCTCCATCATGTACTTTATATTGTCATATCATAATTTACGTACAATAATTAATAGCTGCAGTGTCGTTTTGCCGGACACAAGTCACGCCCCCAGCACTACCATTAATTTTCGAGGTATCTCCTTAACGAGTTGCTTCCCAACTAGCAAAAATATGTCGTGTAGTAGTCGCGGCAACGCAAATTATTCAGCATTTTGGCTCCTAATAGAAGTCGTATAAACGTAATGAAAACGTTTATACAACGCGATTTGGGCCCATTTTATTCAGCAATTCAGTCACATAGACATCGTATAAAGGTAACGGAGTGACTGTTACAAGCTTAAGTTGCGCTATAACTGTAACTTATATGACTTTTATGTTACGTTTGTTTGTTAAATTAAGCAAGTGCGTCGTGTTGTGTTTTAAAAATTATAAAAAATTATAAGTACAATTTATTTAGCAGACATGTTAATTTGTAGGTTGCACCAAATGTAGGTTCGTAAACTCACGCATAGGTTTGCAAAGTATTGCGAAGGTAAGTTTTCTGATGAAATATACTAGGTTTTATCATAAATATTTAACGCCCCCCTTCAATTCTTAGTAATATGAATATAATAACAAATATTTTTTATATCAACATTCATTTGTACACCATTTTTACTGCTAACATTTTTACAGCAAATTAGCAGTATAAGCGCCATGATTATATTTTAGGGTTCCTTAGACCTTCCTAAAAAGTTTTCTAAAAAAGATCTTTTGTTTATTTATTTATTCAATCAACCACTTATTGTACACAAGAAAACTAAGACAAGTGATATTGAGCAGTACAAGCAATTATACGACACTTGGCACTAGGCTTGTAATAGTCGTATGAATGCAACTTATACAACATAATAGCACTATAAAAGCAATGATGTAGCTTTTATTCGACTGTGTCACAAGAAAGTTATATAATGTGCTTTTACACGACGAAATAGTAACATAAGGGTCGTATACTAGCGACTTATACAGCAAATCTTATACGACACTTTAGTCATATAAGTATGCAGAGTAAACGTTTACTCAGCATCATTATGTGACCGAAATGCTGAATAACTAAAATGCTAGATAAGATGCTTTTATACGACACGTGCTGAATAATTCACACTTACTCGACTTTTATATCACCGAATAGCTGAATAAACTCAACCTTATAAGACTAATTTGCTTGTTGGATTTGCTTCTCAGTGACATCAAAGATAGATGACATCGGCTTAGCTGAGTACTTATAGGAAGAAGGGATAAGTAAAGTACTGCAAGTGATATTTTAGCGGCTGTTGAGAGCACGTTGCGAGTATACGCAAAGACTGTGCTAATGAAATCAGTGTGCAATTGACATTAATGTCATCTATGACTGTACATGCATAAATTTCGTTCTGCCGCCGTAGTACCCGGCAGAGTAGAATTTGAGCCACCCCATATCTTCCTATACGGTGTCATACAACGCGACTAAGGGATAGGACTGTTTAACATCAGACAGATTTATATACAGCCCAGACGCAGCCTCAGATGCATGACTCAAGTCAATAATAGTGCCGGGAATACAGTAATAAGTTCACCCCTATTACGTGGGACCGAATACAATCATTGGTGAAAATGATATATTATGTTGGTGTTAATTCACCTCTGCCTAACTCTCCGGGGATAAAGTTGTGATTATATGTATGTATGTATTTCTTCAACTATGATTTTTGGGCTGTCTATTGCCATCATGCAGGCACTTTTACTGTTGGACGGAGAACAACGCTATTTTATTTGTCGCCTTCCATGACAGCTATTACTACAATGAGTACACGAAGATGAGTTCTTAATGAACTATTAAAATTGCAAGTAAATGACTAGTGGATAATTTTGATCAGAGGTACGTAAGTAGTAATCTAGTGCATCACTCCGGTTAAACTAAATTAATGGGCGGGATTAGCTGTCGGTTTAGAGACCGATGCTTTCCGTTAAAGAGCTCACATTGAAACCTCAAGACTTGGTTGTGGTTTGATTGTAAAATGGAAAATCTTTTGCGATTTATGTAGAATCTGTGTTACAGAAGGTTCTAGATTTTAGCATGCATAATTTTCTTCTGTTATACTTTATTTTACCTTTTCTTTCTATTAGCTGACAGCTCGTGTGATGCAGCATTTTATAAGTCACCCAAGTTAATCTCTACCCTTTTGTAGTTTTAATTCACATTACTTGTTTCATTTGTTTAATATTATAATATTTCTAGTATTGTTTTTGTTTTTCTTAGCAATACTATGATTGTTATATTCTGTTCTTTGGTAACATCCCTTAATGTTTTTGTTACCGTGGGGGAAAATCCTTTATGGATGTTATGCCGGACTCCTACCGACTAAAAACCCCCACAGTAACGCCCGGCAGCCTATGGGTGGAAGCCCCGGGTAAGCCCTCGGAAGGATGTCTCAGGACTCCCATCAGACTTACGGCTACAATTGCGGCCTCGCCTAGGGGGTGATTCGGGTGCTATACCGCGTCTATGGGGGGTTTTCGGGTGTCATGCCGCTTCTTGGCGGGGGTGCGTGAATCCCTCACGTCACGTGGCTCTTGCACCATGGTCTCGAGCGAGAGAGTGCCCACGCTCAGACCCACCACGAAGATAATGTTTGTCCTTAGACAAAAACTTCTTAACCATTCGAATGCGTTCTTTACACATTTTGATAAAATATATCTTTAATTCCGTTTTTATTTGTATGCCTTTTTTACCTCTGCCATTAAGATTAAACGACAAATTAAGGTTTAACTGCCCAATTTTCAGACAAAAGTAACAGGGTCCTTTGGAAACTTTATTACATAATTATACCAGATCATTATCATACTCGTTGGGCTTTACAAATGTTAGGTCACTTCTTATGAGCCTGTAATAACTGATATAATTGATTTGGCATTCTGTTTGTGATACGGCTGAACCGAGGTAATGGAACAACGATTGTTTTTCATATTTACTTTTGCAGCCTTCAAGTTTTGAAAAATTGGAACTTCAACATTAATAAACTAAATAACAAACCAAGGCAAGAGTGGGATCTATTTTGAGATGAGAAGATATTTGAGTAGAACGAGTGTGTGCAGGGAACGTAATTTAGGGGACCAGTGAGTTTGTCGTCCCTAAAAGGTCATGAACCCAGCTGGAGTATTCTTTCTTTCTCTAGCACACATGGAACAGCCAGCTCATTCAAGATGATATTTATCTTATGGTAGGTGTTATTTTTTGTAGTGATTTTACTACGCTTATGAGAGTGCCAGCTCACGTGTTTCCTTCCTGCAGTCCCGGGTCCTGTGAGCAGGGCGTGAAAAGGTATCTAATGAGGCCGTCAAGCTGAGTGCCACCACTGTTAACATGGTAAATGTTTACGATGGTGAACCTCTTTCCGAGACTGCCTTTAGCTTAACATCAGGCGGGGTGAAGTCAAATTGGCGTGTCCTGTATAAAAAAAAAGTACATCTCATTAACCTTAAGTTTAGACCAGCTTGGAGAAAACTGTATGCGCGTGGTGGTGAATCTTGTGTTATAGTGCGCCATGTGAGGCATATATGTCCAGCAGTGGACTGCAACAGACTAGTAAAATTGATTGGTAAAGTTAAATTTTGTCTAAATTTTTATAGTAATAAATGATTTTAGCCCCTTATCTATTAGTTTTTTTTATTATTTTTTACTCACCACTTATACATGGTCATTATCGTCTTCCTCTGAGCACCAATTTCGATTCCGCCCGAAGTTTGAACAGTCAGCATCAGAAAGGTGTTACTGAACAAAATGCTCAAAATGATCTTAATTCCTTTTTCAACCGAAAGGTGGGGGAAGCCCTTTCTGTTGAATTGTGTGATATTGCCTGATATTTGGTACACACCGTTAGTTTGAACAATAATACAATTTAAATCAATAAAACAGTTTGATTTGTTCTTAATACCTTAGTTTTAAGATCATTTTGAAACCTTGTAGGTCAATATATTTTTGACGGTGACTGTACGTTTGCTAGTAAGAGTACCGGCTATCAGGCGTAATTCGGATTAGGCCCATCCTGATGAATGAGGCCCCACACACTTCAAAGTAGGTAAAATTGCAAAAGTAACACTTTAGGGTGTTGCAAGCGTTCGTAGGCCTCGGTTTGTTTACCTTGATAGAAATATAACCCACGACAATATGATGAAAGCGACGACAGTTCGATGCTACGGTTAATGTGATGTTATAATGTGTGGGTTATGTTATGGATGAATGATCTTCACAAAGCCTACGAATTATGTGCCAAGTTTAGTGCCAGTGCTTATAATATTTACAATAAATAGTGCAAGAATCCTATAATTATATCTGTGCCTTAGATTAATTTAGTAAAGGCATAAGGTAAAGATGGTAATCTGTCTATACTATTCCCGGTATACAATCAGGAATAACAACTTGAAAATATAGGATTCCAGAAGTAAATCCGTCATATTGCTTTTTTTTTAATGTTACCAAACAAGTTTGGGAAAGGGTTAAATAAGTTGGTCAGCCCTTAAAATAGTATTTAATTTGCAAAAACTACAAAATGGCTCCTTAACACGTTCGCGGACGCGCCGGCTACAGCCTTCTATTGCAATTTGTTTGAAATGACGCGCCGGTTATGGCCGTCGAACATTTTCATCACATTTGGGGCACAAATGCTTTAGCAGGTAGATTTCGATACTGCTAAAGTATAGTTCATTTTATAGTGCCCCCATGTTCAATTCCTTGAGATGCTTAGTGTCACTTAAAGCGTATTTTCACACCAATAAACACAAACACTTATGTGTGTACGTGTGCGCACTCACAGTGTCACAAAGGCTATAGCAGCGGCCTCTGTACGGCGATTTAGTCAGTCGGTTGGGAAGTGCCCCGCGAGGAGGACCCGGGTATTTAGAAGAGTTTCGCGCGCGATCGTCTAATAAAATAGTATAAATTATTAAAATTTTTCGTATTTTTCTTAGACATAGTTCAATACTTTTACTTTTATAGAATTCTTCGTAAAATTTGGTATCACAAAAGAATTGTAAAATGTAAACAAAGCTATCATCATCATTCCTGATTGCATCCGAGGCCACTATGCCCTCGGAGCTCAGGGTCCACCTTCCAGCTCTTTCTCCTCTACTTCGCACGATCTTGCGCGGTAGTGAGACCGTTTGCACGCATGTCAACCTCCACGACGCCAAGCCGGCACTTCTTGGGCCTACCTCTTCTACTTGGACCCGGTGGGGGCACCATTGCCAAACATTTGTTACTAACGAAGCTGGGTGGTTGCTGCAAGACGTGGCCGCACCAACGGAGGCGGCTCTCTTGCTTTTTATCTGCGATATCACGGACATGAAGGCTGCCGCGGATGTGAGACTTGCTCACGCGATCTTTACGCGTGACTCCACACATCCACCGCAACATTTTCATGTCCGTGACACACAGCATCTACTTGTGTCACGACTCCCAGCCGTGTAAAAGGACAGGTCTAATCCGCCAAGATCAGTCAAATCCCGTACAATTTTGCAAGATATTGATTGGTTAGATAGTGTCAATGAAAGTCCTACGGAGAGTTGCAACGATCTTGACGCTGTACAAAATCATCGCATTTTAACACAAATACCAGACTCACAGATGACCGAGAATCAACAGCAACTGCAACAGCAACAGCAAATCAAGAGCGCGGAGCTCGCCACCAACCCCATTCGTTCCGCTGTCGGAGAGTTTGCCACCTGGGCACGACCTCTCCTGGATCAGGTGGAAGTCCCTAAATAGACTTCGGACACAGGTCGGTCGAAGCAAGGAGAATCGGTCAAGATGGGGTTTCTCGGACGGCGCGGACCTGCGGTGTGAGTGTGGAGTTACTCCACAGACTATGTCCCACCTGCTGACATGTGCTGCATGCCCGTCCACTTGTACAGCGGAGGAACCGACCGCCTCCAAAAATGCAATCGAGGTGGCGGCACACTGGGAACACTGAATTTGAGAGTTGAGGCGGCTTCGATTCGACAGAAGAAGAAGAAGAACAGCAATTAAGGACACTTTCGGAGATTACTCCCTAGCTCTTTTCGACATCTTCAACTTCACAGGAATATATGGCAACATTCTAAGTCACCAGAAATTTTAGACGAAGACGCCACAAGTGATCCCAACGTGGGTGATTTCAAGGAAGCGCACAACAGAGCCACAAAAGTCTGCAAGAGGGCTTACGTCAGGGCGGATGCCCAACGCATAGCACGGCTATGCCAAGAGCTAGTGGCGCAACCCACGGGCAGCTGTGGCTACTGGTGACTAGCCAAAGCCGTGCAAGCTAACTTCCACCAGCCTTCGCTGAGCAACCCCGATGGATCTCTGGCCCATGAGCCACAAGAGAAAGCAAAATTACTGATTAATCTCTTTGAAGCCAACTCCCGATTTGAAATGCTCACCGAAGTCCCACCGAGCACCGAGCATGGGCCCCAGGTATTTCAACTGGGGCTTGATGTCGATGGGAGTACCTCCTACTGTCAGGCTGGCTCCCAGGCCTGGCTTGCGCCGAGGAACCCGTGAACCCTGTGGGAAACCGCACGACATCTCACGCCAAGCGATCCAGTCGCACTTGGGTAGATGACGGCTCTCTCCGTCAGTTACGCCCCGACTATGCGGCGGAGGTACAGAGGCACATCGTGATATACGAGCGTCTCCCTAATGTAACTCCAGGGCAAGGTGTTGAACGCGTTGGAGATGTCCAAGGACAACGCCAACATCACCTCGCCCCGGGCGACCGCATCCTCCGCCAGAGCCCTCACGCACATGATGGCATTCACGGTGGAACGCCACCGGCGGAAGCCTTAGTGGGTGTCCGCCAGATCCAGCCCCACCCTAGAGAGGTGCTCGATGAGGCGCTTGGCTATAACTCTTTCAAAGAACTTGCCCACCTCGTCGAGCAACACTATGGGCCGGTACCCGAATGGCTCGTCCACCGGATGCCGATGAGGACCAGTTTCCACATCTTCGGAAACTGGCTCCGCTCATCTGGAGCGTTCTTCTTCAGTCATGCGCAGTGTTCTTCTTGGCTCTAAGACGAAGGCTATACCCGGTGTATCAATATTGCAGAAATATTGTTAAATTACTAGGGACGTAACGTTTACAGCAGGCGCAGGCTTTGACCGGTGTGACCTATTTAGTGAGCATTTCGACTATTACAATTGACGAAACGTCTATAGCAGGCATCGGCTATACCCGGTGTGACCTATTATTTAACATACTTACTTTTAATAGGGACATAGCGTCATTAGCAGGCAAAGGTTATAGCCGGTGTACACTTTCAATGGACGTGTTGACCATTATTAAGAACGCAACGGCTAGAGCATATGAAGGCTATAACCGGTGCATAGTTATTTTAATAATATGATACATAAAGAACAGTGACGCAGCGGCTAGCACCGGCGAAGGGTATAGCCTGTGCAATTTTATGTGATAGTATAATATCTTTTATTTTTGTCGAAACGGCTCAAGCATCTCATACAAAAAAGTAGTGTCAAAGTGATGTTACAAAATAAATAGAAACGTCCGCGAAAGGGTTAAAAACTAAATTATATTTAAACCTCAGTATTATTTAACGGTATATTTTCCTATTTTCAAATAATTCAACCTTTCTGTACTCGTTTAAATAGTGTACCATAGATATATACCCATGCGCAGTTTATGAGACCGAAATTCCTGATGATGCAAATGGCCCTACATTTCAAGCACGTTCACTGATGTGTTGGTAGTAAACTGAACATCCCTAGCCAAAGCAATTTACAGTTTGGTTTACATTCGTGCAGCACTGATTTGAAGTTTGCTTCACGAGCTAGGCAGATACCGAGCCTAAAACGTTTTCCTTCCGCAAAAAAGAAGGTAGAAGATACGTCACTGGTCTAACAAACCAATGCATGGATATAATTATGGTCAACGACAATCATGTTAACATTACGTAGATTTTATTTCACAGTAAAGTATCGCGAAGACATGTTAAAACTATATTTATTTCGTTATAAAATTATTTGTCGATCGTTGCAAAATCAGCATTCAGACTTTCACACCAGTTAAGTACTTGATTAAACACAGTTACGGGTTGACAGAATTTTGAAATAAATCAATAGTTTCGTGAAGAATTGATGGCAGATTGTGAAACTAATACTTATTTTATATACATACATCTTTGATAATATAATCAATACATATGGGTACACCACAAAGTCTTGTGCGTGATTATTTTAAATACTTTTTCTACTAAGTAACACTAACCAAAAGACTAGAACTCATAAATATAATACAATTTACAACTTATTTACGGAACTGTAACCGGTAAGAACATTTGTGGATCACCTAGTTTGGGCTCTAAGCGGATGTTTACTTTGGTATCACCGTCACCAACTTCTAGAAAACTATTCCAATCAAGCATCCAATAGAAGCCGTTTTTCTTTGGAGGTGGCAGTTGAGAGTCTCCTGCTTGAGCAGAAGCTGCACCACCAAAAGAAGCTTCCAGGTCAGATATAGAAGCTCCTGTATCCGCAGAAGCTGTTTCACTTATAACATTTGTTTTAGGTTCTTCCGTGGTAGTGGTTGTGCTTGCTTCATTCGTAGCCTGTCGTTTACTCTGCTCATTACTAGTATTTATTTCCTCATTAATAGGACTAATTCCTTTGCTTAGGGGAATAACTTTTACTGAATCATAGTCTATTGGATCGAAATTTGGTGAAGATACTGACTTCGATTTTTTAACTGGCATGTCGTACGGAAGGCTAACCTCTTTTTTTTCTGAACCTGAAGATTCTAACTCAAACATCGGTTCTGGTCGGAGTGGTGAATACAGGTAATTGTTTACTATGGAATAATTATCATCACTTTTTGTCTTGTAGTTGCTGCTTGGTGCTATTAGATCATAAGTAAGTAGAATATTCTCAGGTAATTGAACTGAACCATCCACCACTTTTGCTGGCGGCAAAGGTTTAAATCCTTCCAATGGTAATAAGAAATGATCTTGTCCTGGTTTTCCCGTCAAGCCATGAGCATCAAGAAATGCTTGCAATTCTCCAGGAAAATTATTCACTAGTTCAGTTGGTAGTCCCATATTATCTTTCACTTTAGATGAATAACTTTCAATGTGTTTTGGGCTATCGGGTTTTGCTGTCGTGCTTGAAACATGTACTACTTCGACTCGTGGCGGTCTTGTATATAACTCTTGCAATGATGATCCATCTCGTGGAGTGTAAGGTAGAACAACCATCAGTTTAGGTTTGCTTTTCGTAGTAGTTTCGGCAACTAATGGTGGTGCTGGTGTAGGTGTATCTGGGTATTGAGGGTATAATTCTCGAAGTGAGAAACTCTTTACCGGAGTCTCGTCATACTCCGGTGAAACTGGTGATATAGTGGGCTTATTATAGTTTGTCGTCTTGAATTTAATTGGTGGTACCGTAGTTGAGCCAAATTCCTTATCTTCATCACCCGCTACATTATCTATTGTGTTCGGTAAAGGAGGGTTCAACTCACTAACGATTGAACTATACTGTGAAGGTATTTTATCATTATCAACTTCCTCTTCCTCAAGTTGTATTGATGATGATGATGATGATGAAGATTTTCCATCTTCAGACTTAATGTCATTCAATAATTGCATAATTTCATCTCGCGTCAGTCTAGGCAGTTGTTGATTTGCCTGGAGTATGCTTTGAACTTGTCTGACGGTTTTTTCCACATCGATTGCAGCCATTGAGACTGCCACAAATGCTGCTATCAGGCAGCACCAAATGAACTTCATTTTCTGTAACAATAAAAAAAAGATTGAAATTAATTGATGTGGTTTAGCCAGTAAATCTAAAAATGAAGGTTTGAACAAAAATAAATGTTAAGATCAAATAATATCAGAATTGTGATCTTTAATCTTAAATACTAGGCAAACTCAAATTAATAAATCGTGTTTATGTAACCGAACGTCCAAACTGTACGAAATCATTTACAGCGCTGAATTCGCTTCACTGTAGAAAAACCAGCGAGAAAGTACAAGTAACTGTATAAGCAGAGACGGAGTTATCTCAGTAATTACAGTTTGAGTTACATAACAGCACCATAATCGTAATTCCCGAAGTTGGGAGAGCGCTAAGATATCGGGAAGTTGCTATCGTTTCAAACTTTCGACTTTGGATCACTCGTAAGTCGGCTCTCTCACATCTGTGCGGTATGAAGGAAAAATATTGGATAAACTGTTACATTAAAGAAACGAATTAGTTTCTTATTGACTTCGAAGTTTTAGAATCTTTGCGATATACCTACTTAAGCAACTTAAGACATTTTTATTCTTCTGTCTAAAATGTAAGTACTTTTAATTTATTTCTAATGTTATTTATCTCACTATCACTAGATAGAGAAGGTAATGAAAAAGACAGGCACAGCAATAGTGGTTTTTAGAATACAATTTTTTTTGGTTTGGTACGCAAATCTCAAATCCCAGCTGCATGAACTTACCTCAAATTTATCACACAAGTCGACCATGACCTGGTTAGGGATCTAGGTTCCTATGGTAATATCAATTTAAGGCATTCAAAGTGGTACGTAATAAACTTTAGTATTTCCTTATTCGCTACCGGTTGCGAAGTTTAGTTGCCATGGCGGTCGAAAGGATATTGGTAATAGCTTTATGAGAAACAAGTTTACGAGTTGACAGTTTAGTATTTTAAATAGAACGTAACGTAAAACGTATTCAATATTAATCTAAGATGGGGAAACATCATCGCACATCTGCCATGTACTATTACATATAAAGAAATCAGCCAAACACCCCCTTCAGTCTCCGTGGGTATATCCAATTCGTGTGACCCATGAATATTTAACCGCACGCCATAATAAATTCGAATCAAACTGAGAATACCGCATTTTTTACGAATAGCGAATATTTTGTTTGGTTTGATATTTGGGCATGATAAAATGATTCCATAGATTGCTAACAAAACTGTAACTGGATCAAAATGTAGCTTAGTGAAAGCAAATGCAAAAAGAAAATATAAGAACGGTACATTAGTTGAAGAGGAAGTGGTATTTACATGTGTTTAGATATATAGATCCATACCTATTGGTCTAAGGCAAATGTCCTTGGTAATTATTTTGTTCTAAGACAGCAAAAAAAGCTCCCAATCATGGAGAAGGAAATCATATTCTGTCCTCCCCTGTGGAACATTCATTGGGAATGAATGTTCCTTTATTACGAGGTTTGTTTACAATAATTAATTATACTTGTAGGTGAAGTTAATCATCGCATATTTAAACAAAGCCTTAAGTCTGATATCGGCATGAATAAATGAAAAATTTGCTCATGGATTTGAAATCAAGATTAGGCGAGTAAACATTATATTATAACAGTTGTAAACATTAATTCTTACATGCCAGTTGGATTATTTCTTTTATTGCATATTTTCACGTTATTATGTACATTAGGAATTTATAAATAACTATCTGGTGCTCATTGTCTCCGTGAGCGTGAAAACTATGTGAAAACCCTTTATCACTGAAGATTGCACTTAACCAAAATAAAAGTTCGTAAGAATATTATCTGTAGATGACTCCACCGTCGCCTCAAAGACTCCGAATTTCGGGTGTCCAAGACTTGGTCCAAGTAGTTCAGTTGGTCAGAGCTGGCCCTCGATTCTACTAAAGCTAAGACACTGTGGTGCCGCAGTCACTGCAAAATATTGCATTAAATTTTAGATTTTATTTCTATACGCCTAAAGATCAAAATGAAATGAAAACAGTTTCATTACACTTTTTCATTCACTCTGCAAAAAGTCATTTAACTTTGAACTTTAATTGCATCGCTTTAAAGTCTATTATTTAATGCCGTTTTCTTGCCACTATGGTTTCGCTTTAACAGAATCGAGGCCATGTAAGGAAGTTGTCTCGTCCAATTTTTCCAATCTATTAAGTAAATAGTATCTATATATTATACTGTTCTTGAGGTTCCGCCGCGTAGTTCCATAGATAGCTGCGCGTTCCCGACAGAGCAGAATTTGGGCCACCCCATCTCTTCCCATGCGGGGTCGTACAAAATGACTAAGGGATAGGGCTGTTTAACATGAGACAGATACATACAGCCCAGATTCAGCCTCAGATTCATGGCTCGAGTCTACAATAGGGCCCGGAACACGGCAATAAGCTCACCTTCTATTACGTGTGACTGAATACATTAATTGGTGAAATGTGGGTGTTAATTCACCTCAGCGTAACCCTACGGGGGTAAAGGCGTGATTATATGCATGTTGAGGTTATAAGCATCTGAAAATCTTAAGCCCGTATTCTAGAATGACACTCAGCCTGAATAGCCATTTATCTAAAGACAGGTTGTATAGACAGTTTGCTATATTTGACATATCGCCTATACAATCTGTCCTCAGACAAATCGAGATTCAGGCTGTGTCATTCTAGAATACGGGCCTTAGATTATTGATTTTTTAAGGTGAAAAAATAAATTGACATCTAAAATATTACATGCCTATGTTCACTTTTGTCCATGTTAATTGACAGCAGTTTCAATTTAAACGATTGCACTCCTGGCTTTTCATACCGTGACGTCACAAAAGACTTTCTACGCCCAGTCTCGTTACTACTCATTAACTTTGTGTGACGTAATATGCTACTCTCGTTAACTACAACGTAATGAGCTTTAAAGTAGTCTCACCCCACGTCACATAAAAATGTAATACGTGCATTGTAAGCAAGGTAAAATTATGCTGCTAAGTACAAAACAGAAAGAAATAAAAATTTAAAATTATATGGCAAAAGTATCGCAGAATTTTAAAATGAAATGCAGTTCTATCTTCTGACAAGGTACTCTTCGTAGTCTTCGTGGACATAGCTAGGTGCTATTCGCACAGGTGCTATTCAGCTGGGTGCTCTAAGTGGTCTACACACTTTAAACGACTGTAGAGGCTAATCGGGCCATCACACTAAACACCATCATATATTCATACTAGTCATTGTTGTCATATAATAGTAATCTTCAATCTTTAGACTTTACTCACAGCTTACAAGTAGGCGAAGTTTATTTGTAAAAAATATTATTAAAAATAAAAAAAACCGAGTGATACTGAAAAGATCGAAATAAGTTTGATAGCAGGCGGTACCTATTAATTTTCATCCAGTCCATAATTCGCAAGTGAGTACCGCTTGCTGAAACTAAACTAAAACTTATTTTGATCTTTTCAGTATCAGTCGTTTTTTTTTTCATTTTTAATAATATTTTTTGATACTATTTAGTAGCGAAATAGGATATTTTTGAAATTTCCTTTTAATTACCTTCATTTTGATACTCTACTCGATAAGTTCAAGTGAAAATATTTTTTTGACATACATTTTGGCGCCAAATATTCATCAATATAGCACAATTATCACATTTCATGTATCCAAGAGCACTAAGGCGACGCGGCAATTTGAGAAATTAATAATTGAAATCCGGGAAGTGGTTTAGAAGATATGAGGTAGTAAAGTATTATTACAAACATACATCCAAGACACACGTGAAAAACATCACCCTCCTTAACAGTCGGGTAAAAAGGGTAGTTAATTCCGAAAATAAAATAGGAAGAGAATGGGTGTAATACAAAGGTCAACGACCATTTCATTGAAACCGAGAGTTAGGAAGGTCTTACAGATATCTCAGGGTAATGCGTGTACAAAATAACCGACACAGAAGCAAAATGTGTGAAACGGGTGAGCGTTTACGAAGCGTAAAAACTACGTTTAGGCACGTTTAGGCTTGTCTTGTTTTTATTCCGCACTTTATAGGTATACTATTTAGGTTTCTACAGTACTTTTGTACGTACGTATACCGGTTTTAGGATTTCGTAGTAGCATATATTATATTAGACTATTATCTGTTCTGTGCTATTAGTCATGTCATAGTACGCTAGTAGGTACTATTATCTATTCTGTGGTCATAGTCATGTCATAGTACGCTAGTAGGTACTATTATCTATTCTGTGGTCATAGTCATAAAAATCAATAATAGGTACAGTCAGTAAAGTTAAGTACTCAAACGGCCGTTCCCAATAACATACTTACAGTTGAAGATAGATCGCAGCAGTCAAATTTGACGTATCGGCTGTTTAAATTGAAAACATGGTAACTGATTTTTTGCGGGAAAGCGCATCGCGGTATAATTTCATTTTCCGAAATTGGTGTCAAATAGGAGTTACTATGTTTTGAATTTAAACAGCCGAGCACTTTATCCGTAGATGCGATCTATCTTTAACTGTCAGTATGGTATTGGGAACGACGGAAAATGATCTTAATTTCGTTTTTTACCCCCTTCCAGTTGACCGATTGTTCTGATATTTGATACACATCTTTAGTTTGGACAATGATACCATTTAAATCAATAAAATAGCTTGATATACGAGAGTCTCTGTGGTGTGGTGGTAGTGCACGCGACTGCCACGCAGGGGGCGCGGGTTCGATTCCCGCTCAGTGCAAATATTTGTATGCATGAATATGGCTATTTGCATTGGTCTGGGTGTTTCTATGTATAATATGTATGTATTTACAAAAAAAAGGTATATAAGTATGTTTATCCGCATTCTAGATTCCATAACACAAGCTATAAAAGCTTACCATGGGTCTAGATGGCGTTGTGTGGAATGTTGTGGAATATTTATTATTATTATTATAGTTTTAAGATCATTTTGTTGCAAATTTAAATAAAAGGTCGAAGAAAATAAAATCAAATATGTAAAAACAGAGATAAGTAAGTTTTTAGGTAGACACGTCCCTTAAATTAGTGTATGGGTCTCCCGAGATAGATGAGATTATTTTAGTACTAGAAAGCAGGTCAATTTTGTTACAACGAGTATTAATTGTAGGTACACACACGCAGTGTCAAAATCAGGCGAAATATATATTATTTTAATGTATTTAAATTTATTTTGTTACGTACACGTATGTTTCATGTTACGGCAATAAAATGGACTTATATATAATCTGTGACATAGATATTATTAAGTAACGTACATATACTATCTATTCACTGCGTGGTCTGATACACACTTGACATATTTTACCTTTCAGGCATTTTATATATTTGGCATTAGATATATTTTCCCTACGTCAATCAATTTAAGAGTGACTGAAATACAAGCGACTACATTTTGGGACAAAATAGCACGGAGGTATTATAAAAACTTGCACAAGAAATAATATTAATGTCAAATCAAATTAATGTATTTGAATGAAATTTTACAGCATTTGGTATGCTAATTATTCAAATCGATCTAGAAGTTAGTGACCAGAGCATTCTCCCTGTAAAAGAAGGACAGCGAGTTCAAATCCCGCCTGGACTGATCAAAAATATTTGCTTTCTAAATCGATTTGAAAATTTAACGTATTCTAATGCTAGTAGATAGGTATTGGTCGAATCACATATCTTGAACCTAAATCGTGAAATATAATAGGCCAGGGCGCGCGCGGATTGTTTTATAATAATAATCTATAATTGGTGAATTTGAGATCGTCCACCGCACTAGCACCCGGTGCTGTCTTCAAAATACATTCAAGAAACGTGTGATGCGCATATAAAGCCACATTTTAAGTCCAAGATCGAAAGATCGAGATCGAGCTATACATATTGATATTCCTACAAAAGAAAATTTTAATTTTATTTGTTTGATTTGTCGCTCGTTCCGCGCTCTCGCTTGCACTTTAAGCCTTAAATGGAACGCCTCAGAGCGATGTAACGCCGCATGACGTCATGTTTTTTCGTGCGTGCAGCCGGTTCCATCGAATTATAAGACGTTGTCACGTCAAAAATTCAAAATAATATAACATATCTTCATGCAAGTGTAAGTGCAATAGGATGAGAAATACCTACATATTCATGCATAATACAAATATGTGCACAGAGGAAGAATCGCACCTTTGAAATTCGAATCGAGTCTTCGAGTCACTCAAGCCATATACCTACTTATATGTGTATGTAAACTACATTACAACAAAATAGAAAATTCTAGGCCAATGTTTCCTTACGATGTTTTTTACGTTCGTGTTCCCGTATAAAAATATTCGCTGATATAGAAACCACATAAAAACGTCTACGTATTATTTACGTAAATAATAGATGCCTCAATACATTCGCTGTGAAAATCTACGTGCTCTATTTCTTATCTGTGGCATCACCTGTGTCAATAGTGTTTTTGTTGCCCTTCGGACACAATTTTGTTTGCGAAACAATACCTTTCTAATACAGGGGGCGCCTCAAGCAAATTTGTCTATTAAGATTTTTGTATTTTCTTCGCAGTACACTGCTTCATGGGAAAGTTTTACTCTAGAATTAGGCCACGATCACTGTAGTGAATTAGGCAATCCGAGGTCACGCGTTTGATTTCCGTTTAGTGGCAATATTTATATGCGCTAATAATGTCGAAGAGCTTTATAACCTCAATAAAAATGCATATAAATTTTAAATCAGTGCAGAGTATGCAATCTGTCCTTATGCGATAAAAGCTTATAAAAGCATCTTTACATCAAACCATAATAATAATTTGACGTTGAATCTGCTGTCAGACTGTCATAACACTGTTTGAGTACCTCTGATCGTAGTTTAGTAACATTTTTTGCTCCAATAAACACGATTCCGAACAGAAGTTGTAAAGTTAGTTTATAAAGAATTCAGCGACAAAAAACTTCCTTAACTTTTATACTCTAATGTTATCTAATATTCTCTATTTGATACGTAAGTTTTTGATCAATTAATCGCATAACAGTAACCACATTTTTCTCCTATCAGTGTCTCTCTACATTAGTAGTTATAGATTTGTATTGTGTTGTATTCAGCCCGCCAATTGCTGAAAGCTAGGGTAAACTCCAGATAATATAGGCCACCATTCCAGATGTTCACAATCCACGCCTCGTTTGAAGAACTCGGGAATGTAAGAAAAGAAAAATATTCTTCCTCTTCTAAAGCACGTCTAAATGTATGAGTGTAAGTAGTTGAAATTTTAAGTTAGCAGTAGTAGTCATTGACCAAAGCGGATCCCAAACTCCGAGGTGAATGCTTCGGAGGCGACCGAGATCATTGAGTAAGTTTAGATTTCACGGTACAATATCAGAAACATATTTTGAACTTATCTGTAGTCTGTTTTTACCCGACTGCCGAAGAAAGGAGAGTAATGTTTTTCGAGACTGTATATGTATGTCCGTAGTGGCCGAGCTGAAGGCTATCTACGGGGTCCACAGGTGGCGGATAGTGGAACGTCCATCAGATAATGATGGATCGCTGCGAATATGTAAATAAGCAGTCCCCGACCATTCAGCGGCAAGATTAGCAGAACGTGGTGGATAGCTCATTGGGACGGGCTAACCTATAAAATGCCACAGAAGGTTCCCTGACGATCTTGTGACGTAGCGAGTAAGTGCCGCTACTTAAAGGCACTCCCCACCCCCTGATGCCGGGCAGCAGCGGCAGCAGTACTGACCAGGGGCCGAGGTAAAGGATACCGGTAGGGCTCTGGACCAGAATATCATCGATTGAGCAATCGGCTGGTGAACTGCGGAACGGAAGGCAATTGGGGCAACCACCGTTCTGAGCGCCCTTATATGGAGTATGAAAATGGAAACAGAAGAAAATATGGTTCTTGACAACGGGTTGATGCGATGTAATATTCCGCAAAGGTCCGAGTCCGGCAGGAGTAGAAGCAAGGCTGCACCGGTCGTCATCATGCGAAATCCTTGCCACATCGGAACATGGAACGTGTGTACAATGCTACCAGAAGGAAAATTGGAAGAATTAACATCGGAAATGGATAGGTTAAAGATAGATATATTAGGAATTAGTGAGGTCAGATGGGGAGGGAACGGAGATTATTGGAGCGGAGACTACAGGGTAATATATGCAGGGGATGAACAAGGTACAAATGGGACAGCAATCATACTTAATAGGAAATGGGGAGCACAAGTAGAGAATACTATTCACCATAGTGACCGAATAATCGCCATTAAGATAAAGGCCGAGCCAACAGACCTATTTATAATTCAGGTGTATATGCCAACTGGAAGGCACCCAGATGAGGAAGTTGAGCAGATGTATGACGATATGGAAACACTAATAGATTTAGCTGCAGAAAAAGATAATTTGATAGTCATGGGAGATTTTAATGCAGTGGTGGGAGAGGGAGCAGTTGAAGATGTCATGGGAAAATTTGGGCTAGGGAAAAGGAATGCGAGAGGGCATAGGTTAATACGATTTTGTCAGGAAAACAGTCTCTCAATAAGTAATACACTATTTAAACAACCGAAAAGAAGATTATATACATGGAAGATGCCTGGGGACATTGGTAGATACCAGATAGATTATATACTGATAAGAGCTAAAAACAGGGCACAGGTGAAAACATGCAAAACCTTACCAGGTGCAGATTTACATACAGACCATAACCTATTGATTGCTAAATTTAGTTTTAATATTAGAAAACAGAAGAGGAAAAATATACCAAAGAAAATAGATTTAAGTAAACTTCAAGGCAATAACAGAGTGCAATATAGTAATATGATAGGCGATAGATTAGCATTAAGTAAAGTAAATAGAATTTATACAGAGTCAGATATAGATAGTAGATGGAACAACTTTAAAACTATAATAAATACTTCTGCAGAGGAGTGCTTGCAAAGGGAGAAAATAGTACCAAGAAAGAAGTGGTTGAATAGGGAAATTATGGATATGATGGTGGAAAGAAGAAAATTACGAAGTAGGAATGATGACTATAGTAAAAATGAATATAAGAAACTGACCAATAGAATAACATTAAAATGCAGAGAATACAGAGAAAAGGATTTAAAAAATGACTGTGATAATATAGATAAACACATGAGGGAAGGAAAGATTGACAAGGCATATAACATAATTAATAAACTAGCAAAGGTACACAAACCTAAGAGTACCGCTATACTGAACGAATCAGGACATTTAGAAATGGATAGTAGAGATATCGTGGAACGATGGAGGAGGTATATTGAGAAGCTTTATGAGGGGGAAGGAATGACGGAGGATGATATGGAGAGGGAAAGTGAGATAGATAAGAATGAACTGGGACCACCTATTTTGAGAAGAGAGTTTGATATAGCTCTGAACAGTATAAAGAGCGGGAAGGCGACGGGAACAGATGGGATACCAATTGAACTAATAAAATGTGCCGTTTGTCCATCAATGCATGATGAATTGTTCCAAATGACTCAATGCATGTACGCTGAAGGAAAAGTGCCAAACGATTTTAAATTGAGCAAAACTGTCACACTGCCTAAAAAATTAAATACACTCAAATGTGAGGAACACCGCACCTTAAGCCTCATTTCCCAGGTCTCAAAAATACTATTAAAAATAATGCAAAACAGGCTAAGAACCAAAGTGGAGGAAGTAGTAGGAGATGATCAGTATGGCTTTAGACAAAAGAAAGGTACAAGAGAGGCTATACTGGCATTGAGACTAATTGTGGACAGAAGGATGGAATTGGGATTGGATACACATATAGCATTTATTGACCTGGAGAAGGCATTCGACAAAGTGGACTGGAAGCTCATGATGAAGGCACTTCAAGAAGCGGGGGTAGACTATAGAGATAGAAAGATCATTATGGAACTATACAGGGAACAGGAAACATTGATTGAAGTTAATGGAGAAAGGGCAACAGCAAGAATCCGCCAGGGCGTAAGACAGGGATGTCCTCTATCACCACTTATTTTCAACATATTCATAGAGAAAGCTATTAAAGAAATTAAAGAGAGTTCTAGTGGGGGGGTTAAATTCAATGGGGAAAGTATTAAATTTATTAGATTTGCAGATGACATTGCTGCTCTAGCAGAAAGCGGCAATGAGTTACAGGACCTGATGAGCACGGTGGGCAATGTTTTTCTAAAATACCGACTAAAAATTAACAGTAAGAAAACTAAAACCATGATAACTTCAAAGCATCCATCGATACAGAGACCTATTGTACTAAATAACAACAACTTAGAGCAAGTGGATAGTTTTAGGTATCTCGGTAGTATTTTGAACAGTGACTCGCGGTGTGCACAGGATATAGTGGCCAGAATTGCAATAGCTAAGCAAGCATTCAACAACAAGAAGCATTTACTCAAGACAAAAAATATTTCATTATTGATAAGGAAAAGATTCATAAAAACTTATGTTTGGAGCATTGCACTCTATGGATGTGAGACATGGATAATGACAAAGGGGGACAGAGACAGGCTGGAAGCGTTCGAAATGTGGTGCTGGAGAAGAATGGAGGGAATAAGCTGGACAGAAAAGATGACGAACGAAAGAGTACTAAATAGGGTGCAAGAGGGAAGGTCTTTATTGAGAATAATCGAGAACCGAAGAGGAAAGACGATTGGCCACCTGATAAGACATGACTTGTTCATAAGAAACATCATAGAGGGGAAGGTAGAAGGAAAGAGAGGAAGAGGTAGGCCAAGAGGAACATTTATGGCACAGATAAAGGAAAAGATACAAGTCACATCGTATCAGGAGGTGAAAGGATTGGCGGAGCAGAGAGAAGAGTGGCGATTACTCCACCGACAAGAGCGTAGCTCTTAAGTTCCAGAGAGATATGTATGTCCATCTCTTTGGCACGCCCTGCAGCCTGAGCAGCTTGACGGATTTTGATATGCGAGGTGTCATTTAATTACAAAAATATGTATTTTTGTAATCTCCTTCTAAGTTCCTGCATTTTGATACCCTACTTGATATCTTACTTAACTTAACTTAACTTTACCCTATTGGGTCAAAAATATTTTTGACAACATACGTTTTGGCGCCAAAAATTTCCAGAAATTTTAATATACCAACGCAATCACGACGTACATGTCATATCATAACTAAGAGGTATAAATAAAACAATTGATCAAAAAATAAAAATAAAACCTGACTGCCACTGAAAAGGTCGAAAATAAGTTTGATAGCAGGCGGTACCTATTCATTTTCTTTCGGTTTATGATGGGCAAATGGGTACCGCCTGCTATCAAACTTATTTCTCTTCTCTTCTCTCTCTTCTTAGTGGCAGTCGGTTTTATTTTTATTTTTTAATCATTTGTTTTTTATAAATAGAATTTATAACTACGTGGACAAAAAAATACATAAAACATGTGTCGTATATCGAGTTAGGCTTCTAATGCTAATATATGGGAGTAAAGATAACCCCTTTCAATCTAGTCTACGCTTGATCCAACGTAATTTATATCGGATTTGAATACTGATTTCGTTTCGCAAGATATTTTTTCACTTTTCTTGCTTCTCTATTCAGTATTGATGGAAATCGGTAATTTTGACGAATCACTTTATGATACGAATATATCGTTGCTTAGCATCACTATGGTTTTATATCTTCAAATATACATGTAGCATTTGAATTACTGCTTTAAAAATTCGATGTTAGAGTTGAAATTTGTCTGGGTTTGATTATAAGGTATCCTGCTCAATATTTTCATTTTATTACATCCGTTTGTCCGTCTATTCACTTACTCAAATTCTGTTTATTGTTGTGTATATCCTAACTGAATCGGGTCAACCGTTCCGACTGTTCCGAGACCGAATGTTGTTGATTGCCGATTCTTCCATAATATTGGCGAGTTTGGAAAGGGTAGAGTTACGTAAGGGTTACGTTTGTTATACTGAATTATTTTACAGCTCTTTTCAATGTTATTTAAGTTAAATGTATTCAATATTTGCTATTATAAATTATTCATTTTATCATCATTAGAGAAGGTAGGCACTAGTGGCGGGAGTATAATGTAGGCATTAGGCATCGCACTACTGATATTATTTAACAAGTCACTGTATCGCATGCACACAATGTTACCTACCAAGTTTTTTAAAGTCGTTCCCTTATGCCAAGGGAATCAAATTTAAATTAGTCACCATTGCTAGGATAGATAAAAATACATACTATGAAAATACATAACTATTTTATTTTGTTTCTAGCATCTTCGAAATATATTTATCGGTAAGAAGCCTGAAGGAGTAGAAACCAAAATTAAAATACCTCTAATATTTTGGTGACACACTTACAAAACGTTTTACAGAAGCAGATACCCTTACGAGTATATTCACATGTAAATTAACTATAAAATGTAGTCACGTGAAAGGTAAATGGGTTATAGGCTTAAGTAAGTACAGTAATTTTAACATTATAGTAACTGTAGACCTTCAGAGACCAGTCCGAACATTAACACATTAAAACATTAGATGCGACGACACGACACCGACACGTGAAAAAATTTAATTATCTTTTATTTGAAAGAAATTACCGAAGACAGGTTCTAACATAACATAACATAAACTCACGCCTGTATTCCCCGAAGGGGTATGCAGGGGTCCTAGCACCCACATTTCGCCAGTTTATGTTTAGGTCCCAATGTAATAAGTGGCGAGCCTATTTCCATTAACCGGGCAGTTATAAACCTGCGATAAATACACACATAACTTCGAAAAGCATCGAAAAGTCATTGGTGTGTGCCATGGTAAACCTGGGATCGGACCCGAGACCTCGTCTCAGCAGTCCATTACCCATACCACTAGGCTACCGCAGATACACCGCAGACAGGTTCTGACAAGCATTAAAAGTCATTCGAATACTCCAAGAAAGTAATAATTGAATATTTAAATCTCAATCTTTGTTTAGCTCTAAAGATTCTCTTTAAATAGGTTTTACGGCGGTAATTTTATTTCTCAGGTAATCAATGTGATCATTAAAGTAATTTGGCTTCAGGTGATGTATTAAGGTTCATCTGAAACTTAAAATTCTGCAATCATATACATGTGAATTGAACATTATCCCTCGCATAGTCGGGGGTAGTTATGCTTTTAATTTAGTTGCTCGTATTCCATTAATAAATATGTGGATCTGCTACTGCATGTTCGGTCCTTTGATTTGCTTTCTAGAAGTTAAAACTTTACTTTTTACACTAAGCATTTATTTTCTTTCTGCTTCTATTCACTGATCAGTCGCATTATTGCTTTCTGTACTATTATTTCGTAACCACCTGATTTAACTTGTAAAAACGTTTGTAAAATCTTGTAATAGTAGGTAATTTGTTCCAGTGTACTTCTGTTAAAGTTATATGGCCCTCACGAACTAACATCGATGTCGTGTCGATCTCGTGTATTATAGTGCCCATTTAAGGATGTCATATCTTGACCGTATTCACCAAAACTATAAAGGAGACCACGTTTATTGGCCATAAACAAGATGATTCATGGACTAGAGCTGAACATTATTACACAACTAACCGGATGTTGTGTAATATCTTCATTTCACTTTATAATACTACTAGCTTTAGCCCGCGGCTTCGCCCGCGTGGTGTGTTGATAAAAAGCAGCCTATTGCAAAAATATCAAAATAGAAGAATAAATAAGCTTACGTCTTTTTTTAAGGTTGTGTCTCCAATGTAAGAACGGGACCCTAAAGAATTTGAATTTGAAGAATTTGAAAATTTTTGAGAAGGATAGATAGGTACGGATATAATGATTGATGGTGATGGTAATACAAAAGTTATAGCTACTGCAATATACTCCTATAAACTACATTAAAAGATTTATTTCCATCAGCAAAGACACGTAGATTTTGCGATTTAGAAACGCGGGAGCAAACCACATAGAGCTGGCCGTGGGAAAAACATGGTGAGCCTAAATGTAAACCTTTAAGGTTTGACCCTGCGATTTGTTGATGGTCATTGAAAACGCAACTTTTAAAGGGAACTGCAGGCGTTTAAAATTAAATGGTAAATTGTTGGGTATTATTGGGATACGCGGTATGAGAACATTGATTCCCTTGGCTTCTCCAGTTAAGATGGTTGCCTTCACAATATGCCTTCCTAATTCAGTCACTCGTAACCGAGTACCGTTGCATAATCTTGGCGCATCCAAATTACGCATTAACAAAACGGGTACACCTACTTTTAATTCTAACTTATGCGATGGCACCCCAGATAACTCCAAAGAGTTCAGGAACTCCACGGGGTAGCTCGTACTGTCATCGGATGACATAACTGTGTCGACGGAGTGGTACACTGATGTGTCGCTCGTTAGTTTGTCCAAGATTTTTTTATTTAGTTTTGCAACAGTGTCATTTTTGGTGCCAGTATGGTTCTTTCACACAACCAATTTTCGTCAAGAATATTTTGTTGCAGATTCCGAAAAACTTGATCAATGAGCTCGTCTTCCGACT
Source organism: Eilema sororculum (assembly GCA_914829495.1). Classification (NCBI taxonomy): domain Eukaryota; kingdom Metazoa; phylum Arthropoda; class Insecta; order Lepidoptera; family Erebidae; genus Eilema; species Eilema sororculum. Next base: position 20,262,551 of record OU618546.1, read on the forward strand.
CCACGACATGGCAAAATTGATGTGTGAAAAGTACCATACCTTCTTGGTCGGTGTGTAGGTGGCCTTCACCAATTTCTAGGAGTTTTTCAGCATATGCTCCTGATTCGGTATCGCTAAATAACTGGACTCGCATATTGGTGGTAAGATAAAGCTTTTCAACTTTAGTCCACAGATATGATGCCTTTAGACACGCATTAATCTAGTCTGCTGCAGTGCCTCTCTCAATAACAGGTAAAGTCTGTCTGAAATCCCCTGCCAATAATACTACTACACCACCCATCAATTTTCGTGTGCTGGGTAGGTATGTCTTATAGGCAGCGATCTAGCGCCTCGATGGCGCGTTTGTGTGATATCGTGCACTCGTCCCACACGATCAGCTTACATTCTTTTAAGAGGGCTTACTAAAAAAAGGCCCGCCACCAGGTACCCTACAGTGCGTTTTTAACTAATTGCTAGTGCCTTGAAAATTCACGTAACGGACACAACCTCAACGACGTCGGCCCTCACGCGTCTGCCCGCGTTTGGGTCGCGCACTCAAGCGACTTGATCCCCACCCACCCCGCCCGCGCGTGCCAGTCTAGTCAGTCAGCGACATGAAATTATTTTTTTGCGCGTTATTTGATTTTGCTATATCTCCTAAAGTATTAATTTAATTTGCATGATGTAAAGGGAAAAAATAATCTGCATGAAATGCTCAAGCCAACCAATCTATTTAAAATTATAAGGATTAATAACGTATTTGTATAAATAGCTTTCCAAGTTAGCACTTTATAATTGCCTATTTTTTTAAGTATTTAAATGGATATAGTATGTTATCCTTAAGAGCTGGACATATGGTATCGCGGACTTTTCTGTAGATCTATATAAGATAGACAATTACACCATACATTATTTTGTTATATCTTAAAGGGTTTAGGCAGCGTTTTCGTTGAAAGCTCCCAGACAACTTATTTTTTCCGTCATTGTCACGAATTATCGTTACTTAAACGCTTTCGTCGCTGTTGACCGGGATAAAAAGTAGCCTATATGTTAATCCAGGGTATAACCTATATACATACCAAATTTCAACCAAATCGGTCCAGCCGTTTATGCGTGAAAGAGTAACAAACATCCATACATCCACACATCCATTCTCACAAACTTTCACATTTATAATATTAGTAGGATTGCTCTTAGCCAAAAGTTTGAGGTTATATTCGAATTATTGTAATTATATAGATTTATTTCTGGTCTAGATATATTTGTGTCAGTATCAACCGGTTTGGAATTAGCTGAAATATATTTTATGTATTTAGGTGATTTGTACTATTAGCTTCGATTCGTATTTTAATTTGCAACATTTTTTTTAAAGTTGTGTAACTCTAATATTGATAGACTTGTGGGAAGTCGACTCCTCGTACTTCCCGACACCAGTTAGGTATCTAGGTACTAAGTCGACACCTATTTATATTCTCGATCAGAAGGCGTGGAAGCGAAGGTAAGTGATGATGAGATTGAATAACGAACACCAGGTATGTATAACGATAGTTCACTATTGATATAGTTTTACGTTTACAAGCACTGTATACACTAGTAAGAATCACAGGTAGAACTTAGTATATTTAACGAAAGTGTAAACAAAATATAAATTAGATTATTCTAGCAGTTATGTCTCAAAGCGGCGAGCAAACAATCCTGTCTGTAACTACCTCCTTTTTCTCAATGCAGGTGCGACGCGAGAAACAACATCGGTTGTTTCACTCGCACTCATACGCAAAGCGATCACGGAGGCGGCGCATGCAGCATAAGGTTGTGGTACAACAAATAAGCGGGAAGCGGAGAGGAAGCGTTTATGAATATTAGATATTTTTGTTAATGATAATATATCACAATATTAGTAGTAATTTATTTATGATAGTTATGTAAGTATTTAATTTATGGTATATTTATTACATAATATTATATAGGCATTAAGATTTGTAAATAGGTTGTACATACATAAATAAATATATATAAGGTAGGATAGTAAATATAAGTGTAGGATTTAGGTATATTAGGTAGGGACAAGGTCACTACATCACTCCCCCGCCGAGACCATGGCTATGGTTGATATCTATCGGGGAAGTGTACTCTTCTACCGCTACGAGTCCTTCTCTCCGTTGGCGGTTGAACTTCCTCTGGTTTTTCCGGTGAGTTTACAGGTGAAGCAGGATTCACGATTGGTGTGGATATGGAAGCTGGCGAAGAAGTAGCAGTTGGTGCATCATCATCTTTCATTGTGTAGGCTGGCTTCAGTCGGTCAATGCTAACGTTCGTTTTTCGACCCTGGACGTCTAATGTGAAATATTTCGGATTTCTTTCGATGACCTTGTATGGTCCAGCATAAGGGGGTTCCAGGGGTCGGCGTACGTGGTCTTGACGCAGGAAGACATGTGTAGATGACGAGAGATTTTTTGGGACATAAAAGAGGCTTGATTTGTGCCATGATGTTGGCGTTGGAGTGAGGTGCGCAATATGAGCCCGAAGGCGAGAGATAAACTCGGTAGTATCAGTTACCAAGTGGCTGTCTGAAGGAGAGAGAAACTGGCTAGGTAAGCGTAGAGGTTCCCCATAAAGAAGCTCGGCACTTGATGCTTGAAGATCTTCCTTCCAGGCGGTTCTTACTCCTAGTAAAACGAGTGGAAGTACTTCCGTCCATTGCGATGTACTGTGGCACATGATGGCTGCTTTCATTTGGCGGTGAAAACGTTCCACCAAACCATTTGCGGCAGGATGGTACGCAGTAGTTCGTAAGTGCTGTGCGCCAATCATGGTTGTGAGTGAGGAGAAGAGGTGGCTCTCGAACTGGCGTCCGCGATCCGTTGTGATTCGGCTCGGGCAGCCAAACCTGGAGATCCAGCCTGATACGAGAGCGGTTGCGCAGGTCTCTGCAGTGATGTCTTTGATTGGAACTGCCTCAGGCCAACGGGTGAAGCGATCGATGACCGTGAGGCAGTATCTGTAATCATGAGACAAAGGTAAAGGCCCTACGATGTCAAGGTGTATATGGGAGAACCTTGACGGAGGGATAGGGAAAGTGGATAAGGGAGAGGAAGTATGACGGTTGACTTTGGATTTTTGGCATTGTAAACAATGCTTGGTCCACTCTCGACAGTTTTTTCTGATTCCTGGCCATACAAATCTGTGTGTTACCAGGCGTACTGTAGCTGTTGTTCCTGGATGACTGAACTGATGAAGGGATTCAAAGATCAACCTTCGGAGGTGAGCAGGCACGTATGGTCGAGGAGGCGTAACTGATACATCGCAGTACAGAGAGGAATCGCCCTCACCGAACGGAATTTTCTTGAGCTGCAGCGACGATCCGTTACGAAGTAGCTCTTTAAGCTCAGGGTCAGATTCTTGTGCAGATGCCAATGTCATGAAGTCAACGCCGACAGAAAGCTCTTCTATTCGGGACAAGGCATCCGCTACGACGTTATCCCGGCCTGGTAGATATCTGATGTCAGAGGTAAACTGGCTTATGAAATCCAGGTATCTGAATTGCCGCGGTGCCATGTTCTCACGATTAGTTGAGAAAGCGAAAGTCAACGGTTTGTGGTCAGTGTAAATGGTAAACTGCCGTGCTTCTATCATGTACCTGAAGTATTTGATGCCTTTGTACACTGCCAACAATTCTCGGTCGTAAGGACTGTATTTTTGCTGAACTGGTCTAAGCTTCTGAGAGAAGAATCCTAATGGCTCCCAGTTTCCAGAAATCTTCTGCTGAAGGACAGCGCCAATTGCAGAATCTGATGCATCTGTGACAATTGCAAGTTCAGCCGTCGAGTCTGGGTGCGCTAAAAGAGTAGCTTGCGCGAGAGAAGTTTTGCAACTTTCGAAAGCTCGTTGAAGATCAGGTGTCATGTCCACGGGTGTAGATCCCTTTTGTTTCGGTCCTGTGAGTACGGTATGCAGAGGTGCTTGTATTGTTGCAGCATTAGGGATAAAACGACGGAAAAAGTTCACCATACCCAGGAAACGGCGAAGTTCTTTGATCGTCTTGGGTGCCGGGTAATCGGTAACGGCTTGAACTTTTGATGATAATGGTTTGATACCTGCTGCTGAGACTGTGTGGCCAAGAAAAGTAACCTGTTCTTGTCCAAGAACGCACTTGGCTGTGTTTACCACGACGCCATAGTTCTGGAGGCGTTCAAATAGCTGGCGTAAGTGCTGTTTGTGCTGCTCAGGTGAAGATGAGAAAACCAATATATCGTCGATGTACCCGAAGCTGAAGTCTAAATCACGAAGAACTTCATCAATAAACCTCTGGAAAGTTTGAGAAGCGTTTCTGAGGCCAAAGGTCATGTGTGTAAAGGAAAATAATCCAAAGGGGGTGGTTATAGCCGTTTTTGGCACGTCATCAGGGTTGACCAAGATCTGATTGTAAGCTTTAACCAAGTCGATTGTGGAGAAAATGTTACATCCTGACAACTGGTAAGTAAAATCGTGTAGATGTCGTATAGGATATGCATCAGGAATTGTCCTCGCGTTAAGTGCCCTGTAGTCACCGCATGGCCTCCAGCCTTGATCTTTTTTTCTGACCAGGTGTAATGCTGAAGACCAGGGGCTCTCCGATCGTTTGGCAATACCGCTAGTGACCATAGACTCGAACTCCTTTTTAGCTATTTGCAGACGTTGCGGGTCAAGCCGTCTCGGTTTGCAGGATACAGGCGGTCCAGGAGTAGTGCGGATGTGGTGCACTGTATTGTGTTTGGGGTGAGTAAGTACTCCAGCTGGTTTGGTAATATCAGGGAACTGACGCAGTAGCTCGTGGTAAATTGTTTCGCCGGAAATCACCTTTATAGAAGAAATGTCGTCAGCCTTCTTATGCTGAGCTGGAATTGACAGTGATGTGAGTCGGTCCACCAGGCGTTGGTTCCTGCAGTCAACTAGTAGGTCATAAAAACTCAAAAAGTCCACTCCAATAATTGGTTTTGATACTTCAGCAACGGTGAAGTTCCACTGGTAAGTTCTTCTTAACCCAAGGTCTAACTTAAGCTGAACCGGACCATAGGTGTGAATGATAGTACCGTTTGCCGCCACCAGGTCATAGTTGTTGCGTGCGCAACGAGTCTTCATGGCTGATCGAGGGAAAACGCTCAAGTCCGAACCTGTGTCGATAAGAAACATCATTTTCGATACTCGATCAGTGAGAAATAGGCGGCCTGAAGATGGTAGGGGGCAGTCGTTAGCCGCTACTTCCTGCCCTGTGCGTTTCCCGAATGGTAGTTGCAGGGTTGCTTGCATTGCTTAGCCTTAGAGCCAAAATTGTAGTGGTACCAACAGTGGGGGTGTGCTTCAGGAGGTTGGCGCAAATTGTATCTTGACTTACTGTGGGAGCGACCTTTTGAGTTGGAACGAGATTGATGACGTCGTTGGTTAAAGTGAGACGTAAGTAGTGCTACTTGCTTAGTTAGTTCACTAATTTGTTTAGTGATGTCATTAGTAGGCGTTTCTAAATTTGTTGAGGTACTCGCCACTTGCGGCATAGGCGGAGCGATTTCAATTATTTTATCCGCTATCTCCGATAACTTGGACAGCGGCAAATCTGTTTGTGATGCAATGACCGTTTGTATATTGTGAGGTAGTCTGCTAGACCATATAGTTTTTAGAAAAGTCTCCGGTACTGATGGGCCTGCAAGATCCTGGAGATGCCTGAGGAACTGGGATGGCTTCCGGTCACCCAATTCCTCATGCATAAGAAGCTGTTTAACTTTTTTTTCTTGCGAGGCAGATAGACGTTTAATCAATTCGCTTTTCAGAGCTTCGTACATACCAGTCTTTGGCGGATTAATGATTACGTCTTTCACTTCAGCTGCGTATTGGTGGTCAAGTTGGGAAATCACGTAGTAGAACTTGGTAGTGTCACTAGTAATATTAGATAAAACAAACTGACCTTCGATTTGTGAGAACCATAACGCAGGTTCTTCCGGCCAAAACTGCGGTATTCGCACACCCACACGAAACACATCACCACCTTCCTTAGGTTGAGCCATCTCCAGAAGATTTTTTTCTTTCTTCTTTATGTTCGTAGACGGGGTCACCAGAATGTGGGAAGTCGACTCCTCGTACTTCCCGACACCAGTTAGGTATCTAGGTACTAAGTCGACACCTATTTATATTCTCGATCAGAAGGCGTGGAAGCGAAGGTAAGTGATGATGAGATTGAATAACGAACACCAGGTATGTATAACGATAGTTCACTATTGATATAGTTTTACGTTTACAAGCACTGTATACACTAGTAAGAATCACAGGTAGAACTTAGTATATTTAACGAAAGTGTAAACAAAATATAAATTAGATTATTCTAGCAGTTATGTCTCAAAGCGGCGAGCAAACAATCCTGTCTGTAACTACCTCCTTTTTCTCAATGCAGGTGCGACGCGAGAAACAACATCGGTTGTTTCACTCGCACTCATACGCAAAGCGATCACGGAGGCGGCGCATGCAGCATAAGGTTGTGGTACAACAAATAAGCGGGAAGCGGAGAGGAAGCGTTTATGAATATTAGATATTTTTGTTAATGATAATATATCACAATATTAGTAGTAATTTATTTATGATAGTTATGTAAGTATTTAATTTATGGTATATTTATTACATAATATTATATAGGCATTAAGATTTGTAAATAGGTTGTACATACATAAATAAATATATATAAGGTAGGATAGTAAATATAAGTGTAGGATTTAGGTATATTAGGTAGGGACAAGGTCACTACAGACTTATTAGACGTCATTATTATGACTTACGCATACTATTGTACGGTACAGTAAAACCAACTAATCCGTGAAATTATGAAAATAGGAACTACAATACTCACTGTCAAATGCATACTGTTATGATTTTTTTTTTGACCGTGGGGGAAATCCTTCATGGATGTTATGCCGGTCTCCTACCGACTAAAACCCCCACGGTATCGCCCAGCAGCCTATAGTTGGGAGCCCCGGGTAAGCCCTCGGAAGGATGTCCTAGGGCTCCCAACAGACCCACGGCTTCAATGCGGCCTCGTCTAGGGGGTGGTTCGGGTGCTATCCCGCGTCTATGGGGGGTTTTCGGGTATCATCCCGCTTCATAGGAGGGGGGGGGGGGGGGGGACGTGCGTGAGTCCGTCACGTCACGCTGCCGTCATGGGCCTGCTTCTGTAAGGACGATGGGCAGCCAACTCACCGTCCTCTGGCCCCCGGTCATGGAGGCCGATGGTCTTCGGTGAAGACATGTCGGCGGCGCCCAAGCCGCCGACTGCGGAACTCGGGTGGGAGAGTTCTCTCCCGCTCCCGCCCTGTTTTGATTATGTTATGATGATACAAATAAAAAACAATTTAGCACGATTTGACATTATTGTAGGTATATGTAGTATGTAGGTGTATGGTAATATTAAGATACTTATTAGCTAGAGATACTTATTTTAAAGATTTTAATGCCAAGATCCAACAGTTATGTAAATTAAAATTGATCTTTAATTTAAAACTTCAATACATAGAATTCAATGGGTGTGCAATACGTACTCAAATATCAAAGAGAACATATTAGTTGAACTTTAGATTGCAATTTGACTGACAGTATTGAATAATGTAACTACTTGGAGTATTTAAAGTATGATAATGTACCTATAGTTGTCACGGGTCATATGTGAAATTGAATGAAGCCAAAGGTCGTCTCGTGATTAGGTTTAAGCTACGTCATATCTATTGTGTGGATGCGATTCCATCAGGCAAATATTCAAACACCTTTACAAAGGAGACGGGGATCTCTGGGCCAAATTGTAATGAGTTGAGATATGACTTCAAAAAGCGGTATATCTTTCTCATCAGAAGCCTTTTCACGCAACGCTTAAAGGACCCGGGACTGTAGGTAAAAGGAAACACGTGAGCTGGTAGGGATTTCCAGGTCTTAATGTTGCGGCAAAGAAATGAGTCACTGAAACGCTTGGTTCTAGCAGGTATACTCTGCACCGTATATGGATGGCATCTTAGCCCTGCACGTGTTGCCCTGCCTGTGAAGGTATGGAAGCGAAAAAAAAGAAAAACTCACCTATATTTGCATGCCTTGAGGCGGAATTTGGCTGTTCCAAAAATAATATGTCATATAAATCACTTTATGTACCCATTTTTGCAAATAAATGATATGAATATGAACAAATGAAAATGAAAGGTATGAAGTTTTAGGGTAGTTCTTCGAAGACAAAATTTTCTATTTCTAAGGGTATATTTCTGTAACCAACTAACATAATTGCCTGTAATTTTATGTTTTGGATACTTTAGCTTTGTCCCTAACTTGGTCAAATGATATTTTTGAAATAATTGCTGTCTAGGTACAAAATAAAAATATTTGAAGTATGTTCTTCTGATTCATATAACGCGTCCGTTTGCCATTTTCCGAAAGAAAATGTTTGATGTGGCGTTTTTCTTTTGATAAATGCATATAAATAATAATTTTATTGAAAGGTAATGACTTATCCTTTTACAAAATAATGCGTGGTAGTTATAACTACTAATACTTTTTTTATAAATAAATAAAACTTATGTGTCCAGCGTATAATACTGATTAATATGGTGTAAGCTGCGCTTGACCATAGTTGACCGGGTAATACAGTTAGGATACTGATTTTGCGCGCAGAGGGAATCAGTCGTGCAACGAACAAGCTAGGAGGTGGACATGCGGCTGGTAGCCAGAGAACCTGGTGTTACGAAGGTAAATATATGATTCATCTGTGCTTGGTTCAGGTAGCATTCTGATTACAAAGCCTACTTTATAATATTTATTTTATTGTTTTAAAACCTCAATTTGCGTTTGCTGTGATGCTTTTAGGTAATATTTTAATGTGGAAAACTTTGAATACTGAAGCCTGTATGAATATGGAGTTATGCATAATTAAAGGCAAAATCCTGATTCATCTGTGCCTGCTTCATATGGTCAAAACACCATATGGATTAGAAAAGAGCGGTTTTATAGCGCAAATTTGCTTTTATTTGTAACATACATATTAAAGTATAGCTGCTACAAGTATATAGCTGCTATACATACTATCATAATATGTATTTAGTTTAAATATTTAATTGCATTTTTTTACATTGTACTGTAATGTATACTATCACGCAAATTGATAAAATGGCAATTTTAAGATTAATTTTTACTAATATATATTTTTCATTTTCATTTCATTTATTCATGAAAAGTTATTTATCTTTAAATATCTTTATTTTTTTTTAATATTGTAGTTTACAACCAGGTTACAACAATGCCACAACCTGAAGATAAAAAGAAGAAGAAAAAGACACTGGCTGAGCGCATACCTACAGATGGAAAACATAAGAAAAATCCAAAAATTTAGGAAAAACTCTTTGAGGAAATTGAAAGCAGATCGCTCCCTTGCAAAAAGTCAAGAAAATATTTCCTTTAGTAATTTTATTAACTTATACCTGACTTACTTGTGTACGTTTGTTTTAATAGTTGGAAATACGATTGGTGTCAAACATTCCATATAATTAAAGTAGTTAATTATATGGAATGTTTGACATACGTAGTATAGTACTGTGATTTTTTAATTGTAAAAGGTTTGTCTATTTGATTAAGTATTAAAGTTGTTTAATTTAAATTCTTGTTTCTGATTTATAAGTCACCAATTCTGATTCATCTGGGCACAAAATATTTGAATGTCGATATCTTGAAAACTGCTGTATAAAAATGAGTCCCTCATTCAAATATATGTTCTTTAGAATCCATATTTTCATATGAACATGTGTTACAAAGCTGATAGTGAAATTTAATTTCGGCCAGATGAATCAGTTGAAGAATGAAATTTCGAAGAAATACCCTTTACACATAAGGCTATTTTGCGACTCCACGGGCAAAAACTAGTAGAAAATAATAATATGATACAATGCTATCTCGTAACTTTATCTATGTATTGTGTTCATGATAAACAGCAATCTAAGGTGTAGGAATGTTAATTATACTTGATTTCTTTTTTTACACGACGTTGCGCACATTGATGAGCGGGAAAATTCAACCACCTGACACCAGTTATCGGTGTTGGAAGCTTATTGTTGGAGATTGACTATCTCTATAGCAGAAAGTGATAGTGAATGGGAGTTTCTTTTTTACTCTTCTAGATGGTAACATCTGCCATCAGCACCTATAAGAAGTTCCGTCGTAACGTCTTTATGAAAAGCGGACCCCAGACTCTGAGGTAAGAAGCTTCGGATGCGACTGGGATTAACGATTAAGAATGAAGCAGTAATCTTAAAGTTTGATAATTACAGTAGCTACTGTGTTGATGTAAAGCGACCTGTTATAATTAATTCGCAAGAAAGCAAACCAATTTCTGCGGACCGAAGCGCTATTGATTCTTACAAAGGAAAATTTTCAATCGCTGACTGAATAATAGATTAGAAGGTTGTTAAGTAAACATATCGACGGTATCGTTTCTAATTAGATTATTGGACCAATTTACTCGGTACCCGGGTCCCAGAAATTGTTTAATATAAATTTCTTAACAAATATTAATATTGTAAAAAAGGAACATTACAATATCAATATTTGATAAGGACGGAGGGCGTACAAACTGCTGCTGCGTTTAGTGTTGCGAATTTGAATCCCACATTGCATATTATAAGTTTAAGCCGGTATAAGTATATTATATATAAGTAAAACAAATACACTAGTTATGCTGCTGTTGCCCGCGACTTCACATAAGTAGACTTTAATTCTGCTCCCACAACCCATGAGAATCTTGTCCAGGAATAAAAACTTATGTGTTGTTCCAGACTGCAGGTAACAATTTTTAGCCAGATTCATCAACCATTTGAGCGTAATTAACTAACAAACATTTATAAGTTGGAAGTAGGATATACTAATATCGGCTTCTGTTGTACCCTATAAGCAACCAATGTAATTGGATATAAAGCTTAAGCTGCATATCCGGCTAAACAGATGATGACAGGTATACTTAGAAATGGACTCGCAAATCTCCCTACCATCCCTCTTTAAGCCAATTAACATTTCAGCATCAATTACACTTCCAAGTGACCCCGTCAGTCCAAATTCCACCACATAATTAGAACAGCATCACAGTTGAAGTTCATTGAGGCGGCAAGCCGACCTGACAACTGATTGATGACCGGTGGTCAATTGATGACACGTCTAACGACTGGTTCAGACACCAGGGATTTTTGTATCGGAATTTGCTTGCTTTAGCCACACTATATGTCGCGGTAATTATTGACATAAGTTTGTGGTTGCTTTAATTGCAGTTTTTTTATTTATGGGGCAAAAAAATATATTAGTTTTCTTTGTTAGAAAATTGTCAGAATAGGCCTTGAAAACTTATCATGAAGACGTCAATAGGCACTTAAACTACCAATGGCCCAGTAGTGGTCTTACTACGATGAAGGCCCTAGGTCAGGTGAAACGATAAAAGCTGGAAGGTAGCCCTGGACTCCGAGGTAAAAACCTAGGCTAACGCGTAAATGATGATTGCGATCATGAGCAGCAACATAAGAGTAATATAGAGTAGAGTATATGGACTGACCTCATTAAATCACCTGCAAACCATTCACGTGCTTACGGTAAAAAAAAAATTATCATGAGATAAATCCCCACGGATACCACCCCCCCGGAGCCGGTGGAAGTGGTTATGTCGGACTCGAACCGACTAAAACGCACGCCGTCTTGGGTCTTTGGTTGCCGGAGGTAAAATTGCTGAAAGCATATCTCTCGCACCCTGGTAGACCCAGGACCTCTTTCGAGATGGCCCCCTTCCGGTTGTGGGGACCATAGGGTCCCCACAACCGGAACGCCGCCACGCACCTGCTAGGGTGACAGGCGGCGTGCTTACGGTACATGGAAAATTATAAGCAAAGAGAGAGATGAAGAAGTCTTGCAAAAGTTATGACCGACTCATTAGACGACATGAATTGACGTGTCCTATATATAAAAAAAAAACTCTTCGCTAAGAGCATAGAACTAAGAATGAGAACGTTTTTATTTGCTCAACTCGAATAAAATCTTGTAACAAACCGTCTGCCTAGCATGGAAACATTGGGCCAAAGCTCTCAACATTGGGAAAGGCCATGTCCAGCAGTAGACTGCGAAAGGCTAATTGATTGATGAGATTATAGCTGGAAGATTATGAATCGCAATATCAGTTGAATACATTATAGTGTCAAGGTCCAGAGGTTATTGATACGAATCGGATACGGTCCACTGAAAGCACGCTCCTCTGAATAACAATTGAAATGTGGCCTTGGAATCAACAAACTATTGAAGTATATTTTACTTAATTTGCCAATAATTTAGGAATCAGAAATGGCTAATTTAGACGGTATTTTTTTCAACTAGCAGTGTTATTCACATTACTATCTGTATCCCTAATAGTATCCCTGGTGATAATGGTTTTGTCAATAAGAATGCTTTTAAACCCGTATGTTGTATTTTATTCATCATCTTCATCATCATCATATTATCAGCACCACATAGTCCACTGCTGAACATAGGCCTCTCCCATAGACTTCCAACATGACCGATCTAAAGCAGCCCGCATCCTGCGCTTCCCGGGGACCTTGATGAGGTCGTTCTTCCACCTGGCCGTTGGGCGTCACTACGCTTGCCCGTACGCGGTCGCCATTCCAGAACTTTTTTGCTTCATCGGCTATCTGTATTTTATTAATTAGTTATTAATTTCATTGGTGGGTTGTGGGAAAACCTGCTCATTTAAGTGCAAAATTATGGTATAGTGCGTCAAGAAAGTCGTGAAATTAATTATGGAGGAACTAAATTTTTTCCTTGTACTTGCAACACTCGATAACTGCCAAACTGAGTAATCAGTTGTCAATTCCTTGCTACGTCTCGCTACGTCGGAGATGTTTCGTACATTATTTACGTGTATTTAATTACTGTTCATCGGATAACAGTTTTGAGTGTAAAAATGAAGTGATATGTGAATAATAGTTGTGCGAAAGGTGTCGTATTCAAAGTATTTCAGGGATATAGTATGAAACACGGCAGAAGTTCAAGCCGGCAAGCTGCTTTCCGACTTTGACGATTTTGATGGTCAAAATGCTAAATTAACCAGTACGTACATATACTTTAATGTTAAACAAGGTATGGGAAGTGTAATCTAATAATAATTATATAATTTAAGTGAATATTTTGTGTTTCAAAGCATTGTTTTCATTTGAAGTGGTTATGTCACAGTCCTACGATTATAACAAACCATAGTGCATCACTTTGACGTTTTTGAACATTCTTGATCTAAGTAATTTGTATTAACCACGTAGGCCCAAACTAATTAAAAAATACTCGGGGTATAAAACAGCTGTGTTTATACAGGACGTTTGTATTTGTTTCAGATTTTCAAAAGTACATTTCAAGACATATCATTTCAGGATGATGATATTGCCAGTCAGTCGGAAACTATCGAAGATAAATTAATTACTTATGGAGTTTCAAGCAGCATTTCAGGTGTTCAATACTCATACCAATAAACTATTCTTATAAAAGATTATTGTTTTAATTTTTTAATACTATATAAATATCGTGAAAATTTAGACTGTCTAGCTATCACGGTTCATGACAGACCTTAGTGATAGGGTCCCGTTTTTTTTCTTTGGGTGTGCTTTGAGTAAGGTATTGCTCAGGATATGTAACCTGGACCTAAAATATGGCCAGCAGCGGTGGACGAGCTCAAAGTCACCAAGCATAGATTATTACAAAACAATGGGCCTCGTTTGTCTCGTAATGTATTAGGTGCAAGACACGTGCCCCGAGGTATAACCTAAAAAAGTCCGACACGTCGTGTCCTCGTTCTTGGGGTCTTATACTCAACTAATTACCGAGGGAGGTGTTAGATTAAAGAAATAAGGCATTTCCCTCGCACTCCAGTAACCTTTGGCGATATACGGTTTTAAGATGGCCCTCTTGGATGTGGGAAGCATGGAGTCCTCATCTAACCTCTATGTCCTCTGCTAGTCACAGTTACCCGTAGCGAGACTAGGGACTCCCACTGCGGCCCTTAATTACATTATCAGCAATATGGAGTCCAGTGATATGAAACATGCAACCTTACTTCTCGGCGCTGTCAAAGAATATGGTTAAACGAGTATTTAATGGAGAATGTGTGAGTTGTGGGTGAATGTAGAACTATCTACCGCACGGATTAGACGACGTGACGGCGGGCGTACAGTGTGTGATCTAGTCAGTCTGTGATCACGGCTGGTTAATCTGGTCGAAACTTCAAGCGATTCAACCGTATGTCTATACCTATACCATATTCGTGTTAATTTCTGTTAACATTAATTTCGGTTCCATATATTAATAATACCTAAATAAAAGTAAACAAAAAAATTACTGCCGTGATACATTTTTCACTTTCATTTATTTAATATCTTTATAGGTATGTACTATATTTAACTTTATACCATAAAAAAACAACAGATCAAGACTGTGCAGTTGTAGTATGACAGGGATACCAGTTCGAGCGCAGCAGCGCCACCCTCAATTTTCACGACTTTCTTGACGGGCTAATGCTTATTTTACGTTGATGCAAATATGCACCATTTTTTTGATATTTCACCCAATCACTGAATTCTTTGCTATATCACATCTATAATGCCGAGTACACATACTCGTTGATGAGCGAGGTAAGTGGAGAGAGAAGAAGGCAGAGACGTGTCGTGGATGTGACGGCCTGGGGGTGACGGGTGGAGCCGCCTGTCACCCCAGCAGAAGCAGGCCACGGCGACGGCGCGAGGGCTAGACCGTAAGGGATGGCCCTGGGTCAGCCGGGGTGCGAGGGATATGTCGATGACAACCTCACCTCCGGCCTAGCACCACGACCCACAGTCGGCGTGCGGTTTTAGTCGGTTTGAGCCCGACATAACGTCCCCTTCCGGCTCCGGTAGGGGGTGTATCCGAGGGGATGTCCGCACGGATAAAAAAAAGGACCCGAGTGTGTAGATGCACACACTTACAACTAAGTATTCCTTTTTACGGCTTCACTTGCTAGTTCTATACGTTCCGTCTATGTGAAAAATATATTTGAAGTAGAATAATAATAATTAATTAGGTACAGTCAAATTAGGTTCGTCTATGTTGATCTTTTAGTCTGAGAGAGGTATATATTCGTGCTAATATTTCCGGCACAGGGTGGACGAGGGGTAGAACTAAAATTAACAAGCTAGGTACTCGATTCAATTGTATTTAAATAACTCCAATTCCAAATTCACCTTTTGCATTTGCCTTATGTCATAAAAGACAAACCGTGGTTTAATTAAGCAACTTTCGATTTATAGCCTGGTTCACTAATGGTTCGTGCTACCTTTCATTAGAATTCATTATGGACTTGTTGGTGCTTTGTACGAAATATGTATTTGATTTTATTGTAGGTATATATCGACCGTAACTGTCGAAGGTTCTGGCTTTTGTTTAAATCTGGGTCATGAAGATATTCCAACATATATAACACACCGTGAACTGTAATGAAATTAAAACATTGAGAAAAAAATATTGAGGAAGAATGATACTGTCGGAAGTGTTTGCGAATTTTACATATTAAAGTTACATGTTGGTGCAACAATGATAAGATTATAAGTATCCGGCAAATGTTCGTGGTATCTTACTAACTACTTTTGCGAAGGCTATTTATAGTTAATAGAATATTAATAGATGCACCATGCAGGAACATGGTGGCTTTCAAAAATGGCGCAAATAATAAGTATAAAAAAATATAGCTACATACTCGTGTGAAGAAACAATACGTCAATATATACATGCATACATATGCTCACGCCTGTAAATTCCCGAAGAGGTAGTTAGAGGTGAATCAACGGTATTAACACCCACATTTCGACAAATACTTATGTGTTTTAGTCCTACGTTACAGGCGGCGAGACTATTGCCTGTGCGCTCGGCTAAACGTCAGCACCGAACATTTCGCTATATTAAAATACAGTTTATTGACCCGACTCCACTCCATGATCCCAGTAATGTCTCGCTGCAGCATGTCGTGATCCGTGTTCTGCTTTATTTCGAGAACCAATTTCAGGTCATCGGCGAATAGCAAGGGTGTTGCATTTTTGACTACTTCAGGTAAGTCATTAACGGCTATTATGAAGAGCAGAGGTCCTAGATTACTGCCTTGACTGACTCCGGATCGTGTGAAGTAGGGCTCAGATAAACGTCCTCCACAGTCTACATATTGACAGCGATCTCGTAGATAGCTGGCAAAAAAAGATAAAGTATGGGGAGTACAGCCTACCCCAGCCAATTTCCTTAAAAGGACATCATTGTCTATAGTGTCAAATGCCTTCCGAAAATCAAAGTAGGCTACGTCTACCTGATGGCCGGCATCCACGGCAAAGAGTTAAGACTAGTTCATGATGGTCATTGCACCACAGGTTTTGGTACTGCAATGTCGAAATTCCACCAATTAACGAATTTAGAACTGAATGTTATATTTTGATATGTTGATCTTACCCCGGCGCGGCGGGGAAAGGTTGGAGTAGACATAGGTACTAAAACTTCAATAAATTTCGTTACAACGAATATAAACCAACACTAACATTCAAATTGGTAATTTTATTGTAATAATTAGTTAATCATCTTACTTTTAAATTGTTTTACTTGTATTTGCAAATTTTAATGGGTCAAGAAAAAAGAAAAGTATGAATAAATTCTGAACTACACACGATACTTCTTATATATATTTAGGTTTAATGAAATTTCTAAGAATTAAAAATAATAACTGGGTATTCTAACAATTAAATTTAAAAGATGCATCTTTACGGTAGATGGTGTTTGATTCGTATCACTTAGCATCTTTAGACCTTGACACTGTAATGTATTCAACCATTATGGCAATCCATCTTCCATGGCATCTTGCAAATAAATGAATTATGAATTAAATGAATTAATTGCTTGCATCGTTGAGTTAATCTAATATATAAAATTCTCGTGTCACAGTTTTCGTTGCCATACTCCTCCGAAACGGCTTGACCGATTTTGATGAATTTTTTTGTGCTTATCCGGTATCTATGAGAATCGGCCAACATCTATTTTTCATCCCCCTAAATGGTGCAGCGGGAACGGGATCTGACGCGGATCGCGGGGCGGAAAAAAATTGGCGGTACGAAGTTCGCCGGGACAGCTAGTACTACTATAATAATGTACTAGTATGCGAGTACCCAGAGTAGACTGCTGACCACCCATTGAAGGTATATCTACCGGGTGTATGGGGAACGCTTTCGAAGCCGAGAACCCCTAGTAGTACTCTTAGTACTTAGTATATTTTCTTAATGCCAATGTGTTATGTACCTACATAACACTTTGGCTTTTTTGGTGGTTTTTGATTACCGGCATATTTCTTGATCATAAGTAGCAAGAGAAACGAGGCCTTGGTGCTTGCGGATTGGTTGGTATAATCTATTATTGGTGGATTTGAGCTCCTCCACTGTCATAGCACCCTGTTCTATTCTCAAGTTCTATCTCAAACTAACACAAATCACAGTCGAAAGTGGTTACAAGGTCACGGAGTATTAAAGATAACGTTATGACTTTCTGTTACGTCTCACTCAAAAAGTTATTTTGTATAACACCAAGGTTCAATACAATTACAATGTAGAAACACGTATTAACTAAAGACTTTACGTCTGTAGCGTATCTTAATAGTCCATTGTTATAATTCGTTGAACTTTGATCTAACATCTGTTGTTTCTGAACCTCACATTACATTGTATGACATACAAACATGTACGTGACAAGTAATCTTTGTATTGAAAGTGAAAGGCGTAGCCTCGACGGTATCGCGTGAGAATATTTTGACACAAATCTTTAAAACCCCTGCTAAAAACATCACCCATTGCTTACTTTAAACAATAATTTTATTCAGTATTCGCACGCATACATCAATGGTTCGCGTGCAAAAAGTAATTGTTGAGTTAAGACAGTATTGTAGTAGGTAACTCAATGAGTACATGTTCATGTCACAGCATTGGCGAAGAGGATTTATGTTACGTGATGTTGAACTGCGCTAAAACGTAGTAAGCCTTATTATAAGGGACTAAGGTTAATAATCGTGATGCTTTTACCATCGCAGACGTTAATATTATGTAATGGACATACATTTAAGTAGACACTCAATCTGTTACAACTTTATTTATAGGATTGTCTTTACTTAGTTATGTTTTTATGAAAAAAGTGTGTCGTGAACAATAGAATTATGCGAATTAACTGTCCATTATAAAAAGTAGTGAATTACTGCACGGGTGTTGTGAATTTGCATTCATGATTCCTCTGCCATGTTTTTTCCAGTGGTATTCAAGACTCTATTAAGCATTCATTATGGAAATTACCTCTCAAGTATGTTGCAAAGATCTTATCAGAAACTTAATTTTATAAGACATGTATGTTTCAGTACTCCAAGTCTGTTCCCAGCATAACACTTGGTAACTACTTTATCAAAGTGGGCTTTTGTTGGGTGCAATGTTTTTTGTTAGATAGGTATGAAGAAGGGAAATTAGTACCTACGTTCTGGTAAAGATTTCCAAGTCTTTACAGTGTGACAAAGAAAAATGGAATTACTTGCACTACGTTAGATAAAATTGATTCAGATTTTAAATACTCTGCCTCCGTAGCTCAGTGGGCGTAGTTTGCGCCGGCTGTGCACGAGGTTATGGGTTCGATACCCACACAGGACAAAAATTTGTGTGATCCACAAATAGTTGTTTCAGAACAACTATTTGTGGATCTGGTGTTGGTGGTGGGACTCTGTGGAGAGTCTAGGTGTACTTTGTGTCCGATAGTTGTATGTTTGTAAAGTCCCCCGCGACCCGCGATACAAGGCTTGTTCCCTAGTGCGGGAGTTGTCTTTTAAAAACAAAAAAAAATAAAAACAAAAACAAACAGTAGAACCATGCCAGAGTAGGTCCAAAGAAAGAAGCTTAATCGTATTTAGAACTTACAAAAATCCTAAACGTTCCATATAATTGGCAGTTAATACAGGATTAGTAATAGCTACGCAAGTGGTTCATCGATCATATAGTGAAACCATTGTCGATTGAGACACACATTGTAACATCAGACCCAGTGTTGAGACATCAACGGACGCTAAATTGAGCGACAATAACCACTAACCACTGCAACGCATTTTGCAACGCGATCGAGCACTAAACGCAACACAATAAAGCAAATATTTTAGATCCTATGATAAATTTGTATTTCTTTTCATTAAAATTTTTCCTTAATTAAATTCTTAATTTAATTACCTTTATTTTCTCTGAGTAAAAAAGTGATAATTTAAGAAAAGATATTAATTTGAAGGGCGTTGTCTGTTAAAATAATAGCCTCGTGGCTTGTAATAATATCAGCATATTAATGCCCTACAGACCTTTCCTTCATAAATTATAATAAAGGAAAAATTTACTTTGGTCCGCTATGTGAGTCTGCGTAACAGCTAGTTTAGGTAAGTAATCAACTGTCCCTTAATATTTTATAATTAACATTCGTTAACAATCGTAATAATTGCCACAAATAAGCCTGAAGCACATCTGATACTTATCAATTCCACTTAACATATTAAAGAAGTTTATAGTATATTCACAAATAACCTCAAATTATCTGTAATGCTGATTGATTAATTATTGTAAATAGATGAAAAGAGCTTTTAATCTGTTTTATATCTATCGAAACTCTTCTGGTATTGAACTGTACGTTTCTAGACATGATTTGCCATATATTTACCATAATCAAAGTGGTAATTACGCGCCAAACCGAGCGGATACAGGAACCAAAGTGAAGAAGTTTGGTACACCTCGTACTCCCGAGGAGGGCCAAACCGTAAGGGATGGCCCTGGGTAAGCTGGGGTGCGAGAGATATATCGAAGACAACCTCACCTCCGGCCTAGCACTACGACCCACAGTTGGCGTGCGGTTTTAGACGGTTCGAGTCCGACATAACCTCCCCTTCCTGCTCCGGAAAAAAAGGTACCTACATACACCTCGTATGCCAATACCAAATAAGCTCAAAATACGCCCGCTACTATGACATGAAGTAAGGCTATTATTGTGTGTTGTATCACCAATAATGGATAAAGGGGATCTTCAACTAACATTAAATACTGCGGTCCTATAATCGAGAGGTTGCAGACTCTTGGACCGTGCACTATCCTTTTAGATTAAAATTCTTATCTCAGTAATTTATATCAACCAGTGGAGGACGGAAAATGCGGTCAAAATGGGGCAGAAAAACGAAGGACGTTATCGGCGTATGTGCACGAATACATTGTGAAATTTTTATTTTTTGGTAAGAAGTAAATGGTACTGGTACTGCAGTAATAGTACCTAGGTATATATCTAATGTATGTCTTTGTTTCCATTATTGCAGTTTTAATGTTAATGAAATTAGAAGAAGCGGAAGGATTGTAGCAGATGGTTACATGTGATCTCTAATTGAAAACGGTATTAAGAAAAAGACACTATTTGCATGAAATGGAGACAAATAATGGAAAAAGTAAAAAAATGGAGAAAATGCCTCCGGGAAGGAGGAATATTGGGAAGGCTCTTCTGGGGGTTTTCTGAATTCTGCATGTGAGTCATCTATGCTGTAACTGTTCAAAAATGACGATAACTCCTTACTATTACGTGCGCTGTGTGTTATTGTAACGTACTTATATATGGCTAATCTCTTCTTCTTCATGTACTTCTCGGAAGAGCTAAGAAGTTATAAAAGGACGCACAAGCGGTATATTTTTCTGATTAAAGGACACAAGTAAGAATGTGGCTCACTCTGTGATCCTGTAACGAATTACATCCTGAATATCATACATACAAGTAGTACTTAGATCAAGCCACTGATTAGCCAGAGAATAAACTCTGGGCGAATCCAACGACTTGACTTATCACTTTAACATAATAAGTGTTAATCTGAGCTGCACTTAGAATCGTTCTTAGCACATTAACTTAAAACCTTCCTATTAAGGTCATAATACGTCTTAGTTTCTCAATATCTGTACATCTGACCTTTAAAATATGTTGTAACAAGTAAAGTAGGTATTTCTGTCAATGTGTGTTAGATTTATAGCATTAAGTATGCTAAATATACAAATTATAGGAAATAATGAATCTTCTCGGGCAGGACTCAGGGGGAATGCCTTGACCAACTGGCCAACCGAGAGTTAAAATTGTTGCATTGTATGTTTATGGTTTGGCAGTGATCGTCATGAAGAACTGATGAGATGATGAGAAAAAATACAGCAAAAAATCATGCTCAAGCCTATTAGGGTAAGCAGAGACAAGAGCCCACCACTTGTTTCTATCTAATATGCCGTGGGATCGACACGAAATAAAAATCGGGGTTACTTAAGAAATTTTGAATCGGTGTGAGCTTTAGGCCAATGAAATCGTACCAAGCGGAAAATCGTGTTATTCATAACTTCTATAAATAGATAGATAGCAATATTGCTAATACAGTCAACGTCAGAAATATCTTGACCTACAAAGTCTCAAATCAATCAATCAATTAGCCCACCGCAGTCCACTGTTGGACGTAGGCCTCTCCCAATGTACGCCATTTCACACTACCTTCTGTATCCAGCCTGTCACACCCCCTTTTTTCAAGTCGTCAGTCCATCTGGCTAGAGGGTGTCCAATCTTCCCTTTGCCTGCTCGCGGTTTCCACTTCAGGGCTCGTCTGCTCCAACGGCCTCTCAAATCGAAAGAATCTTAAAATGATCTTAAAACTAATCAAACGGTTTTCTTGATTTATATTGTCGAATTGGCTCAAGTCCCTGAGCTATGATGATACAGAAAATCTGCTAGACATAGTCATTTAGCCATCCTATAGGACATACTTTCAGGCACAGACAAACACACACACACACACACACACACGCGCGCGCGCATACACACACATACATACAGCTAGGTATCTACATAAACATGATTTCTTGATATCTTTTTACGTAAGGTACTAACCTGATACCACGTGTACAGAGACTGGAGAGGCTGGTAATCTGTCATACAGGTAACCCTAGTACAGATACCAGTCTCTCACATAGATAATCTAGTAGTGAAGTGTACCTAAGCTTAAGTTATTGTTATTATAATGTTTTATGTGAGAGAACAAATAAAATGATTTATGATTATGATATGATTGTATCTATTACCAAATATCACAACAATTGGTGAACAAGAAGTGGGTAAAACCATTTGAGCACTCTTTTCATCAACATCTTTCTGATGCCTACTGTACTCAACATCAACAAATTCAGAACTTGCACAACTCTCGTCTCAAATCAAACTTGTTGCTTCAGGCACTCTTATAAGATAAACACGATTGTTACTAATCATTTAAGATGGCGGCTTTAACAATCGTTCAGTGAGACTTACAGTCACGCAATGTAAACCGTACTTATACTTTGGCTAATTCTGTAAACTGTATAAACATCTGATTACATTAAACGCGGACGAAGTCGCGGGTATAAGTTAGTTCCACACAATAAAATATCATTCCCGTTATAAGATTCACACACAAAGAAGATTGAGGACATTTTTATTATAACTCCAACAAAATAAGAATAGAAATGGATAAATGATACTGAAATATTGATATCATAGAATTTGAGATGGTCGGCAAAATCAGACAATCCACAATCCGGTAGCTCTGTGACCGAATATAGGGGAATTCTCCGTAAGCTCCTTGATAAAAGGATACTGTTCAAATCATATCAGGTCAAGGACTCAGTTACGGGTATGTCACGCTCACTCGCAAAAATAAAATATCTCGAAACGTTTTATATGTTTTGGGAAGATAACTTTTATACCGAAATAGTTTTAGAAAAAAATCAATTTTTCTCGAAATAGTTATTCTAGCTATATAAAAAAACTATGCCGCCTGAGTAGCTGTAGGTCCCACTCACTGGTGTTGTGGTTACGTTTTTGTTATTTCGATATTTTGTTATTTCCTTTTGTAATATGTGCATGTGTTCATCCGCAATAAAAAACAATTTTCTTTCTTTCTTTCTTTTTTCACTATGAACTATCACAGTGCTAGATTTCATCCATATCCGTATAGCCGTTGGTGTTGTTATTTTAAATTTTCGATTTGGCACAACGCACTTTTTCACTTGGAAAATTCACCACTCAGTCATTTCTGTTAGTAAAATAATTGCCCAATACTAAAAGAAAAAGTCATCAGTATTCTTTTCTTTGAATATCCTTTACGTATTATTTTATAAGATTTTTGATTTCGCCACCATATTCAAGTTTAATTAATGATCAATTAAAAAAATACCACCTTATAAATTCACGACACAGACAGCAGTTCTTGTCACCATTTTCATTTCTCGGGCTATTTTTTTTGCTTCCGAACAGAATTTTCTTTTGCTATTTGATAGTTTTCTTAGGACAACTACTACAGCGATGGTCTATTGTTCTGTCATAAACAGAAGGCGATTTAAAACTATTAATAACCCGGTACACAAATATTTCACCAATATCACGGGGATGGAGAGTCTTTAAATAATATGCTTTGGCTCCAAACCAACTTCGTGTAGGTAACGCGACCACAGCAATTTCAGTTTTCTTTATTGCCCATACTTTACCAAGTTTGACGGGAAATTACGAAACGAAATATGAATATGAGACTGACAGGTTCAGTGTACGAGGGGGGTGTTTGCTTTTAAGATTGGAAGGTAATATAGAAAACGTTCCCAAAAATACCGTCAACCAACAAAAAAAAGAAAACATAATTCACAGATTTGTCGCTACTGGACGTATTCACACCACGGTTACACCTTATAATATATTGCTAACCATAATCATTATCATTTTCTCGTTAGCGCGGTCACATTCAAGGTTCTCTAGGTCCGGGGTCCGCAGTTTCATCATCGTCATCACAACAATGTTGTGTCTCGATTGCATCCGAGACCTTCACCGTTGAATCCGGTGATCGCTCCCCGGATTTAATTACCGGTCCACTATTCATACTCACGTTACCTTAATTATAATAATATTTGTCATATTTACAATAAGGATAAATTATCATTCCATTTTGAGCAAAAACTAGTTTAAATAATACCTATTTTAAACGTCATATTTTCTAAAGTTTACCTGAATGTCATTGAACCACTTTTTACGGATTCTAACGCGATATATTTGTTATTATTTACTTCAGCGATCATAGCTGCTGAAAAGAAGGCGAAACGTCGGGTTAATAATAACAAATATATCGCGATAGAATCCGTAAAAAGTGGTTTTATTTCAACCTATTTTAATCATTACATATTAGTGTCACTTAATTAACTAGCTACAACGATTCATTAATTTTGAATAAACGATTTTTGCGCTATTAAGTAATGACCGTATTGACCTGATGGTACATTATGTGGTTTTATATTGAATACGATTGCTTCGTACTTAATTATGGCCCAAAATCTATTTTGTGGTACAACTGATCGTGGATAAAATCCACGCAAAATTTTGCTAAAGTTTTAATATTGTAATTAAAGTACCGATAAATAAGTAGTGGTTTAAAATGTTAACTGGCCATTGACCTATTATTGTTATTTATTCCGTAGGAATTATTTATGCTTATTTGCTCATATATGTATTCAACAAAATTAAAACATTAATTAACTAAATAAAAAAGTTGAAAAATAATTTGGATCTTGGACGTTCCTAACAACAAAATAATTAGAAAATAATGTGCTACGACGAATCTATCTTGTGTTTGGAAATAATATCTGTAGGTATGTAATTTATAATTGACAAATAAAAAAGAAAAACATATTTTAATAAAAGACTAAATTGGAAAGCCAAAAAATACTTTTTAATGAGTTAGAGAATATATAATAGAGTTAATAACTTTTAATTAAAACATCTCTTTTATTAATTAAAATACGTAGTACAATTTATATTTCACTTTTTAGTTTGGCTTTCTATTGAAGCTTTGTTTTTTATCTAGTACAGTCAGCGTCATAAATATCTTGACGACGAAGTCTCAAAATGATCTTAAAACTCGCATTAAGAGAAAATCAAACTGTTTTATTGAATTAAATGGTATTATTGTTAAAACCAGTTTTCCCATTTCCTAGCGATAACAGAATGACATAACAAGGAAGCGTATGATAGCAAGTGGTTACCAGTGCTTATAAATATTCTCAAGTAGTCACTCGAGCTTCATTGACCCTTACTAAAGAGCTCTGGATACCCTTCTCACACGCAGGGTCAAAATACAGCTCAAGTAGTCTTGTTCAGCTAGAATATTATAGGAATACTTCCTTATTCCTGCGACGCTCGAATCTTATCATAAAGGAAATAACAGTCTTGTGAAAGGAATAACATATTTCGAAAGGCATTTCATGTCTATTCCGTTTCACTGTAAGAATATACATTCTCCACTTTATCGTATTATTGCAACGCGATTTTTGAATATCGGGAATTCTATTCTATTTTGTGACATAACTACATAGGCTATCTAGACAAAAAGTAAACATTGCTAAAACGTATGGCTAACTACCGCATATCTCCCCACAAGTGGGGAGACTTGGTGGGGCAAACTGGTTAAATAGGTTAATTTGAATGATTTTTTAAACATTAAGTATGCTAACTATACAAACAGAACACCTACATCGGGATCTCGAATCCGCGATCTTTCCCTTAGAGGGGGAATGCCTTAACTAGCTTGGCCACCGAGAGGTTAATTTTTTTTTTTTTTTTTTTTATATAGGACACGTCAATTTGACTTCACCTCGCCTGATGTTAAGCTAAAGGCAAAGTCTCGGAAAGAGGGTCACCATCGTAAACATTTACCATGTTAACAGTGGTGGCACTCAGCTTGACGGCCTCATTAGATGCCTTTTCACGCCCCGCTTAAAGGACCCGGGACTGTAGGAAGAAGGAAACACGTGAGCTGGCAGGGAATTCCAGGCCTTAGTGGTGCGGCATAGGAATGAATCACTGAAACGCTTGGTTCTAGCAGATATACTCTGCACCGTAAATGGATGACATCTTAGCCCTGCACGTGTCGTCCTGTGAAGGAAAGGGGAGGAGTAATATCTTAAAACGGTGTGAAAACGCGTTTTCTATGAGTAAGCTAAATTTTACACGCCTTGTTGAAGTAACAGGTAGCGCGTGCGGCCTGCTACGTCTAGGTATAAAGTTTATATATATAGTCTAATGTATCGACGTGATTTTTCCCTGCGATTGCTAGCTTTTAATGTGCCTACACCTTGTGTGTTATGGCTTATGGGATAGAGTACAGTTTAGAATAACAATAGACTTTATCCCTAGAATAGGTTACCATTGGTAGCGGGAACAGGCCGCCAGCAAGCGCTATTCTTTAACAAATAGCTATAATCATAGACATTGTTCCTACTCTGCCTACCTCTATGGGAAACGGGCGTGATTGTATGTATGTATGTATTGTTCCTATTTCACCGTCCAACGGAACATGTATAATATATGTTATATTTACCTTCAATTTTCCCACTAACCTTGTAACCTAAGGTTACAACCTTCTCATAATAACATTGATGTATAATTGTTCTCGCTCATAGACAATCATATTAACAGACCACACTGTGGCACTGTGCTATCTCAAAAGAGTTTAATACAAAGACATGAAAGTACAGCTTAGGAAACTATTTCTTACTCTTGACAGCCTCAGTGGCGTGGCGCTTTTTTTTTTTTTTTTTGTCGTGCGAAAAATCCCCACGGATACCACCCCCACGGAGCCGGTGGAGGCGGTTATGTCGGACTCGAACCGACTAAAACGCAAGCCGTCTTGGGTCCTTGGCTGCCGGAGGTGAGATTGCCAAAAGAATATCTCTCGCACCCCGGCAGACCCAGGACCATCTCTTTCGAGATGGACCCCTTCGGGTTGTGGGGACCAAAATGTCCCCATCTAGCCCCGGTTACAGGGAGGCGCACTTTGCGCCGCCGCCGCAGCCTGCTTCTGCTAGGGTGACAGGCGGCTCCACCGGTCACCGCCAGGCCAGCGCTCATGGAGGACGGAGGTCGTTCTGCGACCTGCGTGGCGCTAGTGAACGCGACTGCTACGCAGGAGGCGTTTGGTCCCCACTCAGTGCAAATATTTGTTTGCATGAATATGGCTATTTGTATTGGTCTGCGTGTTTCTTTGTATAATATGTATGTATCAAATAAAAGTATTTAAGTATTTTTAACCGCATTTTAGATTCTATAACACAAGCTAGTTAAGCTTACCATGGGTCTAAATAGTGTTGTATAGCATGTTGTGGAATATTTATTTATATATTTAATCCATCAAAACTACAAAAACAATAACACGATACTTATACACTTGTAGATACTTATCTAGAAGAGTAAATAATCAACCCATTGTGTATTTGGGTTTGGTGGCAAGGGCGCGGGTTCGATTCCCGTTCAGTACAAATATTGGTATGCATGAGTACAATACCGTAGTCTTGAACCCATAACATACGCTAGAATATATGTCTAGGGTAAAAGCCGGATAGTTGCGCCAGTGGGATACTTGCCACGGTTTCGAATACACTATGTTACGGAATTAAGAGGCATTGGCGCTTTACTGTAGTTATAAGTACCCCTTCCGCAGACCTCAGTGCCACATCAACCATCACCATAGACCCACGCGTTTCACTCGTGCGAGCAAAAATCTTCCGCGGTGAATCTTCGACAGGCGTCGATATTATATTGTTAAGTTATTTCTGTTGAATATTTTTATTACTAATTGTGGTTTCAATCCACCTGTTATTTCTTTGCGTGCATTAGGCTTTAAATTGGAAAGTTTACTACATATTATTGTAAAATAATTATTATTTATTTCGCAAATTAAAAGGGCAAGTATCCGTATCTAAAAGGATAATTGCCCTAGAAACTTGTGCGGATAGTTGCTCTGGGGGCAACTATCCGCAACTATAACTTCTTTAACGAACAAAAGCAAATATTTTCTTTTTGTGTTTTTTACTCATTGTGGATACTATAACTTAGCTGGAATACAATAAGTATTCAGATAGTGGGTTCTAGGCCCACCCATGTCGGTACTTTTTCAGATTCTTTATTATTATTATTTCCTCTTTATTCATTGTAATAAAACATATAAATTATATTTTTAAAAACATATAAAAAAAACATCTATTTAAAAATATAAAAAATAGTACCCCACCGGCATCGGGTATAGGAACCAAGCTACCGGTGGTTAGGGCTCCAGAGAAAAGAACTTCCTCACGATGCGCGCCGTATCAAGGAGCACTGCCTTCTGCATCTGGCCCTTGACCCAACCATCCAACCCGAGCCTCTTTAGATGTTGGTTATTATTATTATTATTATACCACTTACGTAGCAGACCTGATGGAAAGTGGTTACCGTGGCCTATTAAATATTGATTTAGAGGCTATTTTTGTTATATTTTATAGTTTAATGGTTTAATATTTTGTATAACGTTGATTAGCACTTAATAAAAGATTGCAATAAATAATAAAGACTGGTTGAGTAAATCGATATCAATTTGTTTTTCTTCAAAAATCATTGTGAGGCGTCTATCCCCGCATGAGGCAAGTATCCTCTGAGGTATTATTTACGTTAGGCAACTATCCGCTAGAGTAGGCAACTATCCTTTCTTTAAGAGGTCAAATAAAACAGGTTTTACTCAAAACCTATAATAATTAGGTTCTTTACAATTGGCTTCTATAGTAGTTCAAAGACCTATAATTTGATATACATGTTGAAATATTCTTATTAAGCACATATTTCTTTATTATATAGCTTTTTTGAAAAGTGGCGCAACTATCCGGCTTTTACCCTATGCCAAATTTGGGCCTAGATAGCGCCGGGTAAAACATCCTGAAATATTTCATTATTAACAATGTATTGTTATTTTTTATATATTAATTTTGATGAAATTTGGTATAGGGGTAAATTAGACCATGAGGACATAGGCTATGTTTGGTCGCGATAACCGACATCCATGCGGGCGGAGCCACGGGCAAAAGCTAGTAATATATAAGATAGGTAGTAATTTTTTTTAAAGAATATTGTAACCGCAATTACTAATATTCTCTCTAACCCCTCCAACTAAGCTAAATTGCTTGTGCTAGGAGTGGGTTTACGTTGGTAGTGTAATGGCCAGGTTCGAACCCGGGACCTCTCGATCGTAAGGCCGACTCCTTAACCACTAAGCTACCGACGCTTTTTTTACTTATAGCTAAATATAATTGTTGGAAGAGTTAATAATGTTTGTTACTCATAACATAATAGATCATATCATTGCTCACACGCACACTTACAAGCCTCCAGTGTAACAACACCCTAACTTCACTTTCGATTGCTGGTAGCGTGTAGTACGCACGACATGCACTGCATAATCAATGCTTAGATACTTTGTCCCTTTCTGAAGTTTGAAAATGAAAAGAAAATATTGCACGATGTTTATTTCATGTTAATCGCCTAGCGATGCGTGCAGCTTCACCCGTTTTCACCCGCGGAATTTGAATTTTTATACCGTTCCCGTAATTAATGGGATCCTATTCCTGACATAAACCCTATGTGTTATTCCAGATTTAGTACCTACTGAACTAAGTAGGTAATTAAAATATTCATTGAGGGTCAAGCACCACAGACTTACATAATATTTTGAATAATTATTATTCATAAAATAGAACACTGAATTAAAAAAAACTCAATCACACTGGCAGCACTTATTCACACTTAGTTAAATAAATAAAAAAAATGCACTTAAACACAAAAAAAGAAATAAAAATTCCATTTTCAAACCTACCGCAATAAATGATCCACCTGGTACGTTCACTGCACTACACGTCACGACGCTGTTCACAGGCTCACACTACTGAACTCTTCTTACCACCACTAGTAAATGTTGCAACACGCTTCAACGACCACTGCGATGACCAGCGAGTGTGTTTGTGTGTTAATGTGTAGGTATTATGTCATCGACTGTACTTATTTCGTAGCGTAATACACGTCTGTCATAGTCAGGTGATAGTTGCAACTGCAGTCTAAGTACCTCATAATCTTAGTACAATCAAGGTCATAATACATTTAAGTGGAATGTTCGTTTAGACGCACATTGCGCAATACGCATAATGAAAATAGTTTGTTTTTATATTGTTCTCTGGGTTTACCTACTATGCGTTGTTATGGTAATAAAAACTTATGCATAATAGTAACGTTATGTATGAAGAATTTATGTAAGTATTCATATTCATTCATGGTTTGGTAAATATTAAATAATTTGTGCACGTGAACTAAGTCAATAGTAAATACCTGCCCTCTATTGTTCCTTTCACACCTGTTGAATTTATTTATTTGTTAAAGGTACGCTTACAGATTACTGCCATTCCATGACCAAGCATTTGGAGACATATACAATCATATATTAATCTAGACAGTATTCCAAATATAGCATACACATCGTGAAATGGAAAAAATGCTTACACTAAATTTAAAACTAAAAACCTATACAGTTATATAAATACTCGAAAAATATTGAAAAAACTATAAACGCTACTTACTCAAACACGATTCATTAAACAACATTGTGCACTTATTATAATTGAATTGGTTCTAGAGATTGCGAAAGATATGTACTTTTTGTTTTAATTATGCATAGGTGTGTGGGTTAAGGTGAAATGACCCAGACCGAAGGGCAGATCACCCATTCGGTCAACAGCGTCCCCTGCCGGCAGTTAGTAAGCGGGAGGGGTATCTCACTCAGATTCTCGCCCCTCGGGGCCCAAAATAACTTCAACTGCTAGCAGGTACACCTTCTGATAGACGGAAGAAGGTCTGGCAACTTGCACTTGGAATTCGACGGCAGTAGTTCCTATAAAAATGAAGTTTAGGTAAATCAAACGAAAATATTGTAGAGCAAACCCCAAGCTCTAAAGTGTTACCATAGGATACAACCGGGACTAGCAGCATGGTGATTATGGTGAAAAGACATTTAGAAAATACGTGTATTAATTTATTACAAGGGACTTTATTTTAAGGCACACTATATTTCAATATGTGTACTAGGTTATGGGTATTTAAACTATCATGGTCACTATCATTATTATTGGAGACTAGCTTTTGCCCGCGGCTCTGCCCGCGTGGATGTCGGTTATCGCTACCACATATAGCCTATGTCCTTTCTCAAGGTCTAATCTACCCTTATTCAAAATCGGTTCAGTGGTTTAAGCGTGCAAGCAGACAGACAGAGTTACTTTCGCATTTATAATATTATCGTATGGATGGATATCGCGACATGGTGCTTGCAACAGCGCTGAAATATCGGAAACTCGAAACAATACAACATGGTAAATATCCCGGTATCTCTTATTAATCAAAATCAGGGATTTAATTATTATTAATTTAATACATTTTGATTCGACAGTTTGAAATACCTTGTGAGTATAAAACTATATTCAGAGAAAAGGAATTTAAATATAGTCGAGAAATTCGGTTTAAGAGAAGGGTTGCTAGAGCTCCTTAGGGAAAGGCCTTTGACTGACGTCACGCCAGTTTCTCTCGGGGATTGCGACCGTTTATATAAGCAACAGTAACCACAAAATAGTTGGGATGGTCATGAGTTTACTTAACATCTTATGACTAACAAAATAAATATAGGTAGATCTGTACCTACCTACAATGACACAAGTTATATGTTACAGTTACTTTATTAATCAAGGCACACCAATTGGCAGCCACAGTGATCAATTAATTAGAATTTTTTTTGCTACTTTTGTCGTTAAGTGTGCAACATGAATGATGTTGTAACCATATTTGGAAATCGGGTTGCGAAGCGATGTTACTTATTTTAAGGAGTAGGTATGGGGCCCCGCCAAGACCCATAGGAATCAAACCTCACCTGCAAGCCGTAACACCGGCTAATTGACGGACGAAACTTTGGTGGTCAGCTGGCAGTCGCTCTCATAAAGCCGTATAAGTCAAATCAAAAAGAGGAGGAGAGATCTATATTTGAAATGTTTGTCTAGTGACAAATTTTATTTTGAATATAATTTTATAGCATTAAGCTTACGGGCTAAATCGGGCGTGTTTCTGTAGCCTAGTTGGTCAAGGCATTTCCGTTGTAAGGGAAAGATCGGTGGTTCGAGGGCCGCCCGAGAAGATTCATTTATCCCTACGTATTCGATTAATGACTAGTTGTCAAACAACTTTTCACAAAAAGATATCAACAGACACTTTTTTACATAAGTATGACTTCGCCTTGCCTGATGCTAAGCTCAAGGAAAGTCTCCGAGATGTTACAATGTTGGTTCTCAACTTCATGGATCAATTGGTGCTTTTTCGTACCCCGCTTATAGGACCCGTAACTGTATAACGTGAGAGGAACGCTCCTGAAGCCGAAGGCCGGCATAGAAAGAGCTTTAAAAAACCGACTTTCAAATCAAAGGAGAACTTCTTAACTTCTGTTATAATTAATGTTCACCTTCACAGATCAAAATCAGCTACCTCTACAAGACCTTTCAATATTACGCGAGCCAAAACGAGGCCGCTCATATCCGGACCGTTATATAACATCCTATACCTTAAACACATCTACACGTATGTATTTGTCGAAAACACTGTATAAATTGCAATATTCACTATGGCGCACGGTGGCCTGCCGAGGTCAGTAGATTCAAAGTATAGAAGCTAAGACTAAAACATACTCTAAGGACATAGTAACGGGTTTTAACGCGACGTAAAAAATCGAATACATAGGGAAAAAGAATCTTCTTGGGCGGGACTCGAACCCGCAGTCTTTCCCTTACAGGGGGAATGCCTGACCAATTCGGCTACCGAGACACGCCCGATATGATTCAAATTTCCCATCTTATACGTCTTTAAGGCGACGTGGCGTCATCTACCGATTTTCTTACGAACTATCGGAATCAATGAATGATGTTACAATCATTTTTAAGCATTGATTTTTGATAACTCCGCCCAAACAATTGAATTGAATTGAATTGATCTTTTTCCCTATGTATTCGATTTGTATAGTTAACATACTTAATGCTGTAAAAATTCCTTCAAGCGACGTAAAAAAGTTACTACTTTGGTACAAGTTTGACATCTAGAGTGCTCGCACGATCTGGCTGTCTAGCGCGAAAAAGAGGCTGGCGTACTTAATTTTTTATGGAATCGGGAGGTAAACGAGCAGACGGATCGCCTGATGGTAGCGATCACCGCCGCCCATGGACACTGGCAACACCAGAGGAGTCACAAGTGCGTTGCCTTCCTTTTATAAGAGAGTACGCACTTTTACGTGTAGGTACTTCCTTTTATAAGGTTTGAAGGTAGAATTGGTTCAGAAATACCGCTGGCGACAGTTCATTCCACAGTTTAGTTGTGCGAGGCAGAAAGTTTCTCGAGAAACGCACAGTGGTGGACCGCCAGCTGTTCAGATAGTGTTTCGGTCCAGAATATTGTTGTAATTGTAAATTGTTATGTTAATAACGTTCATTTCTTGTCGTTAATGCGATTTTCAAAAATATAATTGTTTACGTTATATACCCAAAGAGTTTGTATTAATTATTATTCGAAGACAATAGAATTTAAAATAATAGTTCCGATTTCTTCCGCGCAGAGTTACCTTGCGAGCACTCTATACAGTAAGCATCACACATTGACAGTTTGAAGACAATACTGACATTAGCTTACATAACGCAGCAGAAGGCACGAAGAAGAAGAAGAAGTATAAAAAGAACGCGTGTTTCGAGCCGTCTTTCGTGATGAATTTTGTTATTAGAAATACTGTATCTATAAAATATAAAATCAAAGAGTAGAAGTCCTAAACTTTGCCAGTCTAAATCTATACGCATACATAGGAACAGTCCACGCCTTTTTACCGGTGGGTTAGGTAAAGACCACAATGCTATAATCCTCATCTTTCATTAGGTACCTTATATTGGAACAAGTTTATCAAAAAGTATTAGCGAAAAAAACGTATAATTAATTCAATAGAAATAAATCAAAACCATTTTACAAAGATTAAACTAAAAGCAATGCTTAATGTTTCCTTTTCGCCATTAGAGCAACTGAGAACTGTCTACAGTATCTAGACAAGGTTGGAAGGTCAACAGTAAGGTCAGACAAGGTATAACAGACAAATAATGTAAGTACAAAAATATCCCAGGAGAGTTTTTAGTCAGTTTTGAAAGTCAGATTAAAATAAATAAGTTGTTTGCTCCCGAATCTCCTCACGCTTGTAAATTCACTGACGGGTAGGCCGGGGTGTATCAGATATATACGTATTTTTTATTATTCCGTGTATATGTTACCGGAAATGTATGAAATGAAGGAATTGTATACAAATCCTAGGAAATGTGTGTTAATACATAGAATGCCTGCAGTTCCACCGGCAATGACGGTGGTTATAAAAAATGCAACCCCTTAGGCTAATGCTGGAGCCTCGCTTTCACTTCAGTCTTCTAACCTATAAATATATCCAGTTCGGGGCGCAGTGTCCACACCACGCAATTTAACTTGGATAGATTAGGTTAGAAGAAAGAAAAATAACCACGAAGATTAATGCGGGAGCTTCGCTCCGCTCCGCTCCCGCATTAATCTTCGTGGTTATTTTTCTTTTAGTCATTCAAAAATATAAATTTTCCACAAAATCATCCGCAAATATAGACAATAACCCATTTATTTCACACATTGCCGGTGGAACTGCAGGCATTCTATGAATTAACACACATTTCCTAGGATTTGTATACAATTCCTTGATTTCATACATTTCCGGTAACATATACATACATATATACATAGGTACATACATATATACATGTCAGTAAATGGTGTAGGAAGGGGTGAATTAACGCCTACATTTCGCCGGTCCCAAGTAATAGAGGGCGAGCATATTGCCGTCAAACAGGTACTTAGTTATGGGCTGTATGTTTACTGTCTGATGGAGAACAGCCCTATCCCTTAGTCGCTTTCTACGCCTTCTATGTCTACGACAACCACAGGAAGAGATGGAGTGGCCCTGTTCTACTCCATCGGGAGCCAACACGGCGTCAACTCGGAACTTCCAATAATAGAAACAACTGCTACTATGTCAGTTCTGCAAACTACACTGCGTTACTAAACCTTATGGTAGATACTTAGAAGCTGGAAGCAACGAATGTAATCCATGCTTCCATACTTAATATTATAAATGTGAAACTAACTCTGTCTGTCTGTCTGTCTGTCTGTCTGTCTGTCTGTCTGTCTGTCTGTCTGTCTGTCTGTATGTTACGCTTTCACGCCTGAACCACTGAACCGATTTTGATGAAATTTGGTATAGGGATAGATTAGACCATGAGAAAGGACATAGGCTATGTTTTGTCGCGATAACCGACATCCACGCGGGCGGAGCCGCGGGCAAAAGCTAGTAGGTAGATATACGAAAACGCTGAACACTTTCGGCACAGAATAGTCGGAGCTACTCCTGTGAAATGAGATAGGTAATAGTGTAGATTTCCGTTCAAATTTTGACGCACTTCTTGGTAATGTTTACATTTAACATATAATCGTAGTATCAGGTGAACTAATTCGATACCTAAAGCTGCCATTTCACGGCACGCGATTTCATGCATGTACTACGGAAAGTGGGACTGTATATTACTCTGTATATTACTATACTCTATGGACTGTCTATTTATGTCAGACATATTTTATTTTACCCTCATACCTAATAGCAAAAATATATTAACTTACTCAATAACATAAAAATTGCAGGCGCTTGTACTAAATTATCTTTATTTATATTATGGTGAATAAAAGTTATGGAAAATGGCATTATTGAAAACGAAAATTATAGCAAATACATTTATGGATTTAAATTATTATGACACTAGATCGATTATGACCGATGAAATTAGTGAAAGTCATTTTATGGCATTTCACGATTATGGCAACTGAAGCATTATTTCTAATGAAATGGCAAAATACCAGTATGGCATATGAAATTATTGCATTTTAAATTATTGCAAACATTAGTAAATCAGTCAAAATTATATTTGAGAATTATGAAGTTTTATTTGGGGAATGTCGTACGTCTTTTGAGTTTCTGGATATAAAGTGTTTTTATTTTCTTGGAATTAAAATATTCAATAATAAAATTAGTTAACGACAAGGTCATATTATTTTGTTTAACAGTTAAAAAAGAATATTATAATTATCTAACTATAACTAGGAACGTGATAAAGTATTAATATGAACTTGTATACCTTTATACTACAAAAATATAGTCACGCCTGTAAATTAAAGAAGGGGTAGGCAGAGGTATATTAAACATCCAAGCGCGAATTATGATTCTCGGTTCCAATTAATGTTGGGTGAGCCTATTGCCATCAAGTGGGTACTTCGTCATGGGCTGTATATTTAAGGCGGTCACTAGCCAAGTATAAAGTAAACGATTTACCTTATATAATTCTACATTACCTGTTAAATTTATACCTCGTACAGTCAGCGGAGAAAGTTGCCCGGCTACAATGTCAATAACGCAGCGAGCCGGCCGGAAGCGTTCGCGTAATAATTACGCAACCTGCGGCCATTTGGGTACAGTGCATTGATAATCACTTAATTAGATTTCAATGGTAATCAAATCCCCATAACCTAATTTAGCTAATTTTGTAATGACGTCATCGTATGTTGGTAACATTAGTTATAGATTTTGCGCACTCATGGAGGTCAGAGAACGTTTTGCACTCCAGAGTCACTTCTAGGGGACAGGAGGGTAAGTATCGTGTCCTTTCCCTGTCCTTTGCCACAGATTAAAAAAATAGGTGACGGAAAAGGAAACAAAACAACCTATTTACGATGGTGACCCTCTTTCCGAGACTTTGCCTTTAGCTTAACATCAGATCAAATCAAATCAAATCATTTTATTGCTGAACATGTAACATATTACTTATACATCTAAGGTGTTTATGATGTTAGAGCCATACATGTCCTACCAATTTCGGCATGCAATATTAGAGTAAGTACACGTTACACAAGTTAAAAATATTTTAAACATAAAATATAAAATAGCATTGTCATCAAAATACCACGACGATCAGACGAGGTGAAGTCAAATTTACGTGTCCTGCATAAAAAAAAATCTATAAATACCTACTTATATTTTATGTGCAGAACCTTACCAACACATTTCGAACTCAAACCAATCGCAACTGCTATTCGGTGCAGGCGCACAAATAACAGGTGTTAGCCAATAGACGAGGCTCTGGTGAAGACTTTCCTCTCGGATTTAGGAGGTCAGCGGTAGTTGCTGAAAAAAAGCTTACATTAAGTGAACTCCAGGTTCCAAATTGTAATCTTTGCACGCAAGCGAAAATCACTATGTGAGTGACGATGATAAATATATTCTCTGCATTCTACAAACCTGTCTGTCTAAACGTAAGTATGTATAATAGTGTCACAACAACATAAACACACACACTTACAAGCTAAGATTCGCTAAGTCAAACCCTTCTAGCATAACAGATTTATTACCTATTAACAAGGATACGTAGCTGACCACGGTCGAGTCGGCCCGATTAACCTAATCGACCACACTGACTCCTCAGAGAGGGGCCCTCACTGAAGGTATTAACTCATGAAACATGGCACGTGGACCGAATAGATAATAGGGGTGCTGATTCTGTTATACTTTGCTATAAATTTACTAAGAGATATAGCGTGGTCGGCTCGTTAGTTTGGTCTCAATTAGTAGTGGTTTAGATATTAATAGAGCTGGCACTAGAGTACCATATTATATTTAAAAAATAGGTACCTATGACAAAAATGTATAGAACAATAAACTGAGCAGAATGGATTGAACATGTGATCTCTGACGTATCAGTACAATTGTGACGACTTCTGTGTTCGACTGTTAGGTCAGAGGTTGTGGGTTCGATTAGTGCTCGGTGTAAAAGTTTGTATGAATGAATATGTTTATTTGTAATAGTTTGGATGTTAGTACCTATGAAATAATATAACATCAAAATTTAAAAAAAAACACAAGTGTCCTCTTGCTAGAACGCACAACACAACTTAGATGAGCTATGCTTACTTTGGATCTAGAGATAGAGCTGTGTAGAATTTCGTACAATGTCGTAGAATATAATATTTAATACCCAACAGCCACGAAACGTAGATCATCCACTGTTACCATTGTAAGTAATTTACAAACCATTTTATAAATTGTGGTCTGAAAACCGAGATAAATCCTATAAACTACAAACGCCCAGCCTACCCACAGTACAGTTCCAGTATCACTGTTACACATACAGTAACCTGTCATGTAGGGTCAGCAAGTAAGCTAGATAAATCGATGAGCTCTGCGTATTTTTGGCAGTTAATTCAGGGCTGATACTACAGAGCAATAGAACGAATAGGAATTGTTTGCCGACACTTATTTGGCAGGCGTTCGAAATGAAAAAGTAGCAGTACCTACTTTTTATATTTGCGTGTCTAATCTGGGATCTATGTATAAAATGATGGTTACAGACTAAACTTTATAAATTCATTTTTCTCTTTAAATATCAAAAGTTCTAAAAATGTTATTCCACGCATAGGTACCTACAACTAATTATACAGAATCAGACTGTATATCAACGTGTCAGTGTAAATGTGTTCCCTAAAATGTATGCAAGAGATACTGTTAGAATCCTACATTAAGTAACATATGTGGTGATTAGTCTTTATAATCATGGCATAAATTTCTGCCAGCTTGTAATGTTTTTGATTTGTCGCTGATTTAATTACAGCTTCGAATAATTTGGTTTTAAAAACAAAATGTTGCACAAGGTACCTACGTCAAAGCTGACTGAAATAAAGATTTTTTTTATTTTTGACAGTCAACGTAAGTGTGGCGTCCTGTAGGTTTCTGATGTTAACTTAATCAGGTAAGTAATTGGATTATAGAATGAAACGATCTTTAAGTTTTCTAATCAGCTACCCGACACATCCTCTCGCTGTCGTTCTTCGCCAAGTAATGACACAAGTCACAGAGATAGGGCGCTTCGACTTCTGATTTTATTCGTGTTTTCGTCGTTAAAGTTTTCTGGAATTTTTTAATATTTTTAATTATTATTTCCGCAAGAATCTTGTACGAATTCAATCGTTCTTAGGTGATGCCGTGATTAAAGTCATAAATTATCGTCATCTTAGTGTTAATCCTGAATGGTAGATCAGTGGAGACGGCCTTTCGATCTAGGGATCCCAGTTTTATATCCAATGGCCATTTTACTACGAACGTGAACTCACTCGATCAATTATGAACCCTATATTAATAGCAAAGAAGACAAATATACTGTTTAAAATTTTTGACTTAGTATGTTTGTCTTCTAGACCATCGGAATAACTTGCTAAGCTTCATGTTCGCTGTAAATAAAACCTTTTCGATCAAAGTTATGTACGTACTACAATTACTGAACCTCGATACAGTGAGCCGAAACTTCTGTATAATCGTAGGGTATCAGTATCTAACTTGGTTGAAGTTCGTAACCTAATATTCTGGTAACGGTTAACATCAATCAACTTCAACTTTTGAGTTGTAGGGAGATACAAGAGTCAGGTGATTCGGGACATCTCTGAAATATCTGTAAATGTTTATTTTATTAAGAACCACTTTAAAAAATATTCTTATACTTTCTCCTTTCTTAACTTAAAAGGAGGTATAAATTGAAAAATGTTGTCTACGTAGACGTATATCAAACCTAGGTATATGTTAGGATATTTCTCAGTTCGCAGATTTAATATTAAGCGGGTGATGAAATTTTCACAAAAAAATCATCCATGTAACTTCATGGTCTACTTTGACTTGGTCAAGAATAAATAAATAAATAAATAATTCACACCATTCTACACAACGCTATCTAGACCCATGGTAAGTTTAACTAGCTTGTGTTATGGAATTTAGAATGCGGATGAACATGCTTAGATACTTTTTTTGTAAATACATACATATTATACATAGAAACACCCAGACAAATTATAGCCATATTCATGCATACAAATATTTGCACTGAGCGAGGATCGAACCCGCGCCTCCTGCGTGGTAGTAGCGTTCACTTCCGCCACGCCACCGAGGCATGGAACTTCATCATTTTAATTGCGACGAGACGATGAAGGAAACAGAAAAAAACAACACGTCTGGCTAGCGTGGGAACAATAGGTCAAAGCCTCTCAAAATTGAAGAGGCCCATGTACTGCAGTG
The DNA here is from genome assembly GCA_914829495.1 of Eilema sororculum. Taxonomy (NCBI): domain Eukaryota; kingdom Metazoa; phylum Arthropoda; class Insecta; order Lepidoptera; family Erebidae; genus Eilema; species Eilema sororculum. The sequence goes on from OU618546.1 coordinate 20,302,758, forward strand.
GACTCCGATAGGCTAATTGATTGATTGAATCAAAACGAACCAATAATAACGTTTGGTAATTTCGTAATTTTCCTAATACTGTCTGATCTGCCTGCGACACGACCGTCTCCAATACGGTGCTAATGCAGAGTGAAATTACAATATCAAATTATTGGTTCTGTATCAAATTGGTATGATGAGAGGCGGTAATATATCAATATTAGATTTCGATTTTGGTGGACAGCCTTTTGAGCTCTTAGATTAATGGAGATGTTACTGTCAAAATCTTGAGAAACTTAGGATAATAAATTAGGAAAAAATACTGGTGATGTTTGTTTATTTAAGGCTTTAGGGACATATTGATAGGTACTACTAAAATACGCTAAAAGTCTCTAAAATGGCATTATACACCCTGATTGTAAAGTCGTTTCGTAAATAAAGATTTAAGACACAGTTTCGATAGCAAACTCGTTGGGTTAGGTTAGCATGTTATGTGGGATTCGAACCAAGAATACCGAATAAAGTAGAAAATTGCTTGCACTGTCTGCCAATTGTGTGTTCATTTGCCTCACGAGCATAGACTGTCCAGCCAAAATCGGTCGGCGCCGACCGGAATCGGCCACACACTATGATAATCTTTTTCTATGAAACGAGTGAAATGTGGGGTCTCTGCCTATCCCAATAAAACTATTTTGAACGGATTCTATTTGACAGTTTATTGTGATCTTCTTGTCCTCTTTTCCATGATTTGATTTGATTGAACCCAGAGTATGGTCGCAATTGAGATTTGTTTGGGCTCTAATATTTATCTTTATTTATTTACATTTTTTTTTTTTTTTAATAAAAATAAAAACAGTAAGCACAGTATGTCCTCAACAATGGGTAGCGGGACTATCAAATGCTATGTACATATATAAAAGATCGGTCTACGATCGATAGACTCAAAATAGGATAGGATAGGATAGGATAGGGGACTCTTTTGTCCGCACTTAGCCTCTCTTTTGGGCCATTGTGCGTAGAGAGTGCTGGCTAGAGCAGCCAGCCTAGCTCCGCCCAGAAACGCAGAAGCTTACTGGGGGCTTCACAGGCTTCGCGGAGCGACCTCACTGTGCCGAGGATTTGGGATTGTTGGGCGGCCACTGCCTCGCATTCCAGTATTACGTGGGCGGCCGTTTCCTCGGCGCTGAAGCACCCCCTGCAGAGGGGACTATCCGTGACGCCGATGGTATGTAGGTGCTTGTTGAGGGGGCAGTGGCCCGTTATTGTCCCCATAATTGTCCTTAGACTTGTTCTGTCTAGTCTTAGGAGACGTTTCGTTAGCCGTTTATTTATCGACGGCACAGCCTGTTTTGATTGCCTGCAGTCGATGGTTTGTACCCATCTTTGGTTATGTAGTTCCACAGATCTCTGGCGTATCCAGGTACGGATCTGTGAAAAAGGGATCGGCAGTAGTGGTAGTGGGCCAGCAGTGGTCATATCGGAGCCCCTCCTCGCGAGTTCGTCCGCAGCATCGTTTCCGTAGGACCCACTGTGCCCTTTTATCCACTGTAGCTTTACTACATTATGGGTGGATAGCTGGTTCAAAGCAGTTTGGCATTCTGCCACTAGTGTGCTGTTGGTTGTTTGGTGGTTTAGCGCTTTTAGGACGGCTGTGCTGTCGGTTAGGAGCTTTATGTTAAAACCCCTAACCTGCTTTTCGCTTATTGCCGTCGCTGCTGTTGTTATGGCGACACACTCGCATTGGAAGATTGAGCTGTGTTCGCCTAGTGGAAGGTGGATATTCAAGCCAAGGTCCAAGGAGTGCACGCCGGCTCCTGAACCATTCTTTGTTTTGGAGCCGTCAGTGTAGACGCGCATCTCCTTAATACCAGAGTAGTCCTTTTCCTCGGCTTGCGTTGTTATCTGGTATTTTTTGTTGAAGAAGTGTTTTTTGAAGGTTTTATCACAGGGAGCAGCTATTAGTGTTTTGTATTCCATCGCCCGCCCAAGAATTGTGGTGTGGGGACTATTGTGGTTGTTTCCCCAGAGTCCCAGGTGCCACATTCTAATGGCGGTGATGGTGGCTTCCTGTTGGATGTATAGGTCAAGCGGCGTTAGGTTCAGAGTTACCTCCATAGCTGCAGTTGGAGTGGTTTTCATGCATCCGCAGATTGATGAGCAGGCCAGCCTTTGGAAGGACTTTAATTTGGTAATCACGGTAGACAGTTCCGTGCGGGTCCACCATACCAAAGCCCCGTAGGCTAGCATGGGCCTTATCACCGCTGTGTATAGCCACAGTGCTATTTTTGGCGATAGTCCCCATTTGCTTCCCATCATTCTTTTGCATTGGTAGAAAGCGATTGTGCACTTGTTCAGTTTGTAGTCAAGGTGCCTGTTCCAAAGCAGCTTGCTGTCGAGAATTACACCTAGGTATTTTACTTCTTCCTTAAGTGTTAATTCGGTTGCGAAGAGTTTCGGGAGCTTGTATGGGCCCGGTGCTCTTCGGTTTGTGAACATTACCAGTTCGGTTTTCTGGGGGTTGACCGAAAGTTCGTGCTTTGTGCACCAGGTTTCTATTATTTTGAAGGCCTGTCTCATTCGGTCGCAAATGGCACTTTCGAATAGTCCCGTTATTAAGATCGTGATGTCGTCCGCATAACCTATAGTAAAAAGGCTGTTTGCGTTCAGATCTGTTATAAGCTCATTTACCACCAGGTTCCATAGTAGGGGAGAGAGTACCCCACCTTGTGGGCATCCTCTGCCCACAATGCCCCGAGTTGTGGTGTTGACTGTGAGCTGCACGGCCCTCTGTCTGAGCATGTTATCTATCCATTTGATAAGTGTTGAGGGCACGTCGTGTTTGAGCAGTGCTTTGTTGATGCTGTCAAAGTTGGTTTTGTCAAAGGCACCCTCTATATCAATGAAGGCACAAAGGGTTGTTTGCTTTGACTTCAGGGCTCCACCGATGCGGGACACCACACGCTGATTCTGTTGATTTGCCCTCACTGTAAGCGTGTTGATGGGGGTGTAGAGGTTTCAGTGCTAGTACTTGGGTTCTAATTACCCTATCGCCTAGCCGTTCAAGTGTTTTTAGCAGGAACGAGGTGAGGCTGATAGGCCTAAAAGATTTGGCCTGAGTGTAGTCACTTTTACCTGGTTTGGGGATGAATATTATTTTGACTTCCCTCCATTTCAAGGGTATGTAGCGGTTTGCGAGACAGCCTTGTAGCAACTTGGCTAGGTGGTCCGCTATGATTGGTCCGCTCCATTTCAGGAGTCCTGGGAAAATACCATTCAGGCCTGCTGCCTTGAAAGGTAGGAAAGTGTTAATTGCCCATAGCAGTTTTTCTCTGTCTATGGTTTCCCGAGCAACCTCCCAGTCTTGGATGCTGGTTGGACGGTGGTTAGTGTCTACCCATGTTTGTTCATTTGCTATTTTGCAGCCCGGAAAATGGGTAGTTAGTAAAATTTCGCATGTTTCAGCGTCATTTGTTGTGAAAGTGTTGTTTGCTTTTTTGAGGCAGCCAATGGAGTTTCCCTGCTCTTTGGAGAGGCAGGTTTTAACCTTGGAGGCCTGGTTACTATTTTCGATGCTTGTACAGAAGCGTCTCCAGCTTTCTGCGCGTCTCTGTCGTATTTCGGTTTTATATTGTTTTTTTGTGTTTTGATACTTATCCCAGTCAGTCGGTTCCCTGGTGTTGATAGCCCTGTTGAAGAGTTTTCTCAACCTCCGTCGCAGCCTCTCAAGGGACGAACACCACCAGTGTCGCCCCTCCCCAGACTTAGGTGTGGTGAGGGGGCAAGACTGCTCGTAGCTTGAGATAAGTATGGAAGTGATTTGGTCTGTGTATAGGTCTAAGTCCGAGACTTTGAGGTCTTCTGATGGTAAGTGTAGGTTGTTTATACTGGCTTTGACTAGGCCTACAAATTTTGGTATGTCTGTCTTGCGCGGTAGCCTACGTGGTTTGGGTTTCGGTAATGCTATGCTTAGATGGTAACGGATCCATCTGTGGTCAGAGCATGAGGCCTCGTTGGACACGTGCCATCCGGTGATGGACCCCGCTATTCTGGTCGATGCCAGAGTGAGGTCAATCACCGTTGCGTGCCGTTTTGTAACGAAAGTAGGTTCTGAGCCTCGGTTTAAAATGTTGAAATTATGCGTAAAAATAAAGTTGAGCATGTCCTCACCTCTGGTGTTGCTGTTTTTGTTACCCCACAGAGTGTGATGTGCGTTCGTGTCGGCTGCGACGATGATGTCCAGACTCTCCCTCTCGCAGTACTCAGCCAGTGCGCTGAGCTCCGGTAGGGGTAGGTCCTCGTTGCCAGGCAGGTAGGCGGAAGCGAGGACGATGTCTGGCTGGTGCTGGTCACTTCTGCTCAACTTGACGGCTGTCAGATCCCTTGAGCAGAATTGGTTAATTAACAGTGTTGGTGAGTGTTTTGGGAGGTAAATGCATGTCCTTGGTTTACTTACGGAAGTATCCAGCAGCAGTTTGCCTCCGGCGTTGTTTAGACCACAGACTTTGTTGCCGTTGATCCACGGCTCCTGGATCAAGGCTATGGTCTGTGGGTTTTTCTCCAGCACTCTGCGCAGGGAAGCCGTCGCAGCCAGGCTGTGCTGGAGGTTGATCTGGACGATGTCAATCCCGCAAAGGGGAGGAAGGGAGGTCACCAAGTTCACTCCCTCCTCCCCCTCCCGGAAAGCACTCCTCCTCCGACTCGTGGAGTGGCGACAGAGGGACATCCTGCTCCATGGCCGCTGGTTGAGGTTGTTGCACCGCTGATAGCGGCGGCGCTCTGGATGTCGACGCTACCGGTTCAGGTGGGACTGCGTCCGGTTTGGCCGGTGTCGAGGTGGTTTCCCCTTTTGGCACGGTTGGCGGCTTTTCGAGGAATATCACATAGATATTCCCCATCAGGTAGTATAACCTGCGATCATTCGCCATCACCAGTTCTGCCTCTGCCTCCGTGATGCGGAAGTGCAGACTGGTCTTCGTGCCGTCGGGGTGTACTTTGGTCGCGGTGCGGTCCCAGGTATTTATGTTAAGGTGCCGGTTCTGTCGCGCCAGAAGCCTCTGCATATTTTCAGGGCTTTCTACGCGGCCCGGCACGCTGACCACACAAGGGATTTTCCTAGGTATGGCCGATTGGAGCCGGACCACAAGACCGGTGTTGGGTAGTGGTGACGCTAGGGTGCTGACGGTCTTGACTAGCCACGCCATCGTAAACTCGTCCTCGCACCATGTCTTGAGGACGCCGTCCGAGTGGTGGGGCCGACCGCGGAATCTCAGGTCGTTCGGTGTGGTGGTGAGAGGGGCTTCCAGGTCCGCTAAGAGCTCGTCCCTTAGCTTGCCCTCGATCTCGTCCCGGATAGCCTCTGCTTGTATCTGTGACAGGTCCTGAAAGGGCTCTGTCATGACAGCTACGCAGAGGCTGTTGGCTAGGAAGGTGGCGGCCGCCTCAGCGTACGACCCAGAGGTCCTGCCGGAGTTCCTGGCCTTTTTGCCTTCTCCGGTCGGGGTTACGGTATCCTCTGGCCGTGAGCGCTTCGCCGGTCTCGCGTTAGTTTGTTGGCGTTGGCGTGGAGGCTTTGGAGCAGCTGAAGGGCCTCCTACGGGTTTCCCGAGATTGGCGGGATGCCTTGCGGCATCTGCTGCATCCACACGCGCCGCTGTTCGAGCCTTGAGTCGGCGTCTTTTGGCCGCGGTCATCTTTTTCTGCGCCGTCGACCAGGTGGTGTTGGTTGCAGTAGGCGATTGTATGGCCTCTCTGAGAGAGGTCATGTCCATCGCCTCGGTTGTTGCTGGTGGTTGGCCAGAGGTCACAGTCACCTGAGTACGCGAGTCCTGGTTGGCCGGTTTACCCCTGGTTGTCGGGGTCACGCCCTTCGACTCAGCCTGTTCGGCTGGGTTTGGGGGTGTGGCGCCTTGCGGCGCAGTTTGTCCAGATCCAGGTCTCGACGTATTTGGTGGGACTCTGCTGGGCCCAGCTTCGGGTACAGGACGTAAAGCTGCTCCTGGTAGTTTGTCAGAAGGCTTGTCCTTTGTACCCTTGGCTGTTAGGGTATGGGAAAGGGATGCTTGTGCAGCTGCTTTCCTGGTGTTTTTAGGTAGGGGGTTTGGACAGGATACTGCTTCTGCAGCAGCGATCTTGCCCGATGGTGGTCGAGTTGGGGCCGATTCTGCTAGTGCAGCAGCAACCGTGCCCGTTGTGGGTTTTGAAAGTACTGCCTCTTCGGCAGCGATCTTTCTGGTGGTGTTGTTAACTATGGCCTCGGAATCCATGTGTTTTATCGAGAGAAGTTTCACCTCAGGAGCTCTCCACCCGCCACGGAGCCCTCACGTCGGGGACGTCGCTTGTTTAAGCAAGCGATCGTCAGAGCTACTCCCTCGGTATAGGTCCCCAGAGTTGAGAAAAAGACGCGTCCGCACACAACGAGATGAGCAGGGCTTTCCACAGCATGAGACAGTGCTGCTTCCGTCCAAGCCACCGCGCCGTGCCGACTGTCCCTCCCCAAACCCAGAGACCTCGCTCGGCAGCCCGCTTATGGGATGCCACAGCCGATTGATCACAGGTAGCTACTCTGTGACCTCCCGTGTAAGAAGAAATCCAGACCAAAGCAGCGTGTTGCTTACGGTGTGCAACAACTCCGGCACACCACTCGCTCAACTACCAGGACACCTTCATCCCCCCGTACGGGTCCCCGCGCACGGCACAAACACGCGGGAGATCATTGCTATCCACCACCTGCTTTTGTTTGGTGATGAACACGCGAGACATGATCTCTACATCTCTGCGTTGGTTCGTCTGGAGGTTTCTGTTGCGTCTATTTCTTATGAACTAGACAAAGAACAGGACATGACAGCCTCGGGAAGGATAGTCCACCAGACTTGCTTTGAGGATCTACACGACCTGCGCTCTCCCTCAAAACCACGTCACCCTACCCCTCAGAAGGAGGGGGAAGGTAGGTCCAGGCTAAGGTTTCCGGTAGTAGTACCGCTGTAGAAACGTTAGCCTGTCCCCGTCCCTAGACCTAGACTCAAAATAACTGTGATACCAAGGTATTAAGATAGGTACCTATTTTTTGGACTAGGTACTTTTTATCACACTAATTACAAAATCACACCACGCATGGACATGTACAGCCAGCATCAAATCGATGCAAAGATGCAAAGTACCGTTTTTTTATTTCTATCTTTTCGTGCGGAATCCCCTCGGATACCTCCCCGGAGCCGGAAGGGGAGGTTATGTCGGACTCGAACCGACCAAAACTGCACGCCGACAGAGGGTCGTGGTGCTAGGCCGAAGGTGAGGTTGTCATCGACATATCCCTCGCATCCTGGCTGACCCAGGGCCATCCCTTACGGTCTGGCCCTCCTCGGGAGGTACCCTTTGCAAGTCAAGATTGATCTGATGCGAACTGTAAAGAAAAAATAAAACAAAAATGTATTTTCACTCTAGCTGTAAGTTAAAATTTTATTAATAGAAGTTTTTGACTTCACACTGAGAACAAGTTTGTAATGTGGCTTAACCGTATCGCTTCGTAAACTTTGTTTCATGTATTGTTAGTTTCATGGACCATTTAAAAGAATTTGGTGAATTGCCAGATGCAGTTATTTCTATTATATTTCTCTGTGAACATTTCGACATATTCATACTAATTATTTTCTATGGAATCTTAAAGTTATAACAGTTTTAACTGTTTACATCACTTCATCATCATGTCACACATTTGAGAAACTCATACCCTATAAAAGAGATAACATAACATACCATAAACTCACGCCTATATTCTCCGAAGGGGTAGGCAGAGGTGCTAGCACCCACATTTCGCCAGTTTATGTTTAGGTCCCAATGTAATAGGTGGTGAGCCTATTGCCATTAACCGGGCACTTATAAACCTGCGATAAATACACACATAACTTCGAAAAGCATCGAAAAGTCATTGGTGTGTGCCATGATAAACCTGGGATCGAACCCGAGACCTCGTCTCAGCAATCCATTACCCATGACACTAAACTACCGCAGATTTTATATTTATAAAAGAGTTTAGAATAATGTATTAGGTGAAGCGTACAAATCTTACTGGTAATCTACTCAATTGTCTTCTGTATTTTTCTGTATTCTTCTGTATTTTAAGTCCTGTTGTTATTTTCAATAGAAATTGAAAGGAAGAATAACCAAATAATGTTTATGTTACTACCATTTCAAGAATAACTATTACTTCAGGAATGATAATGACGTTAAACAATTGAAAATATCGAAGCAAGTTTTATGGATTAGGCTGATAATATTGTAACCTTATAGTACAAGCATCAACACCCATAGGGGTTCTCAGAAGGGGCTTACCTGTGATGTGAATGTGGAGTTACTCCGCAGATAAGGGCCCACCGGTTAACGTGTGCTAAATGCCCATACACATGTTCAGAATTCAAAATTCAATAATTGTTTATTCTGCATATACCATTAAATCGGTAATCGACTTACAAAACGTCAACATAAAGTAAATATTAAATACTAGTTTAGCAAATGGACCACCGCACCGGTTCGAAACGCGGCCCAGACCTGAGAAGACTCCGGCAAGCTTTTTTTTTTGTGTCTTTTTCATTTGAATTTTTAAGTAGGTAGGTGTATTTTTTGGAAATATGGTTGTATGCTTGTAGTTACTCACCCTGTTAGGTAAACAGCTATTTTTTTTGTATCCCAAATGTAAATAAATATGTTCCCTATCAATAAATATATGACGCGACGTTGCCTTAGCGACGAAATTAAGGTTGGATCTGAAAACCAGTACTGTGGTGGATCATATCCATTGCAGTGTATGCTGAGTATCCAAACCTTTTTGGGAATACAGCGTACATGATTGTTATGTATTAACATTATAATGATTAACCTAAGATATTTAAAATAACAATGTGCTTATCACGGTGCTTTGCCACTCGTGCCACGTTTTATGACACGTCTCATAATTTATGACAAGTAAATGTCATGTATAAATGTCACAGTCCATTGTCAGAATTGGCAGAGAGGCGAATATGCTGTGCTGTAGCTATCTAAATAGTTTTCACGCTGTCCACCAGCTCAGGCAGGCGCGGCGACCATAGACAGCGAATCTGATCTATGGTCAGGAACATTATTTTATTTATTTTTAAGCATTCTTTGTATGTATTCCGGTGTGTTTATTATATTTATTTCAAAAAATTTGCGCTGTTTTCTAAATAAAAAATATTTTCTTTCTTTCTTTTTTTCATTTACAAACATTTATTTAGCCTAAAACTTATGGTCTAGACACAATGCTTTGCTTGAGTGGCATAGCTGAGCGAACAGCTCATTTCCAAGCTTGTTTATCATTTAAATATTCTTGGATTTTATAATAGCCTTTCTGGCACAGTTTGCTCTTAATGTATACCGCAGGACCTTAAGCGTGCCTCCGAGAACGCCATACAGGTGGCAGCACACTAGGGGAACTTTATTTACGCCACGATAGAAGAAGCACAAGCAACTCACTCCCTCAGACATATAACGCATTTATGGTTATAGCTAAAAATTTTACCCCTGTCTCCTTTAGCCCACTGCACAAAATGTATCTGAATAGTAAACTTATGTATCCAAAACAGATAAAATTTTATTTCTCCGGCTATTATGCAGACTAGTGTCGTCTTTTGTTTGTATAATAATATCACGACGTCCTATAAAGACTCCCATTTGAGCATTATACATTGCTAACTTTTGCCCGCAGCTCCGCTCGCGTGGATGTCGGTTATCGCGACCAAACATAGCTTATGTGTTAATCCAGGGTGTCTGCTAACTCCACACAAAATTTTATTAAAATCGCTCCAGTCGCTTAGACGTGAGGAAGTAATAAACATACACACTAACGAACTTTCGCCTTTCTAATAATTGTGTGATAGCATAGTTTTAGTGGTTAAGAAAACGCAGTTTGCTGTCAACTTTTTTAAGGCAATTGAACAAATCAAATATTATCGTAATCAAAGTACTACATGGTTATTTTCATGACAGAATTATCAGCGTCATAACACATACATATAATCACGCTTTTATCCCCGGAGGGTTAAGCAGAGGTGAATTAACACCCACATTTCACCAATAATTGTAGTCGGTCCCATGTAATAGGGGGTCACCCTATTGCCATAATATGGTGTTGTGTTGTATTGACTCGAGCCTATATCCCTTAGTCGCCTTATACGACACCACATAAGAAGAGTTGGGGTGGTCCAAATTCTTCTCTGCCGGGAACCTCGCGGTCTCCGAAATCATACGAATTAGGGTCATAATACGAATGTTAATTTTGCAGAAAAGTGATTGCTCAAAGTACATAAGGGTCGATTAACGTTACTATGTATGGCCGTGAAGGCGGCGCGGTATGTCGTATTCACGTACTACGTCTTTACTATATGGGAGGGAGATTTGATACAGTATCAAAAGTTGTGATCGTAAATATAAGTGACCACGGCTAGTCAGGGTCTCTGGGATATTATTCTTACCAAGGCTTATCTGGTACCCCGGTAACACTAGCACAATAATATATTTACTGATAACGAGAATATAATTTTGGACATTAGTATTATTTCAAAATAAACTTGGGATAAGAGCAGGAGGATGATGTTGAATACTTATTCTTTAAAAAAGCATATTATGAAAACAATGTACGGTTTTAATCGGTGGAGTCCGACTTATCCACCTGTGAAGCCTAAGAGTCAAAGGCAGGTCGAAGTCGATTCAGAAATCCTGAGCATAATTTCGAGCTAGTCACTATTTTGACTAATTTCAATAAAATAATGTTTCTGTCAGATTGCCAAACCCAAACTACCGTTAGCGAAGGATTTAAGTAAATGCTATATATATATAAATAATTGCTATAAAAAATTCTTTGAAATATTTGGGCAGAGTCATCGAAAATCAATGTTTAAAAATGGTTGAAAAATCATTCATTGGTTCCAACAGTTCGTAAGAAATTTGGTAGATGGCTCCACCGTCGCCCTTAAAGACGAATACAAATACAAAAATTTGAAGTGATTCAGGTGTGGCTGAATAGCTCATTTGGAAGAGCATTCCTCCTGTAAAGGAAAGGTGGTGGGTTCAAATCCTACTTGAGCATTTAAATTTAAAGTTAGCATAAATAAATGCTATAAAAAATTCATTCAAATAAGAAGATAAAACCCTCAAATTTGCGAAGAGTAGAGTTTAGTTTTACCGTCGCAAATATGCATAAAAGTAACGAATACACGGATATGAAACTCGTAACAACCAAACTTATTTTATACAATAGTACGGTTGGAAGTTTATGCGAATGTTACATAGGTATTGAAATAAAACTATTTTGAACGGAGAATATTCAGCCAGTCCCGAGTTGAGACAGTTGAGGAGACACTTTCAGGGCCAATTCAAAAGCAATGAATTGAGTATAGAATTTAACTGTTTGATGACAAATCTAATGGTTTCGTACACGTAGGTACAAGTTGAAATTATGTAGGTATTGGTATACGAAATTGCATCAAATGAGGAAGCAATATTTAGGTATTGGCGTATTGGAGACTTGACGTTAATAGGCTCGCCCCTTATCGCGCGGAACCGAGAATTATATTTAGTGAAATGAGGGTGTTAATACACCTCTGCCTACCCCTTCCAGGATTTACAGATGTGAGTATATATGTGTATGTATTATTGAACGATTGTGTTGTTTTTTGTATCATAACCTTTTTAAGAACAAAGCATCTCAAATAGTATAAAAAAAGCTATAACTTTTTGTATTGCAATTACTTACTCGTGAGTAATTGCAATACAAAAATTTACAGTTTGGTAACAGACTTCATTACATGTATAATTGCGGTGAGATAATAACCATTTTAAGAGAGAGTGTTGAACATTATATTTTTGAGAATAGTATCATGTCTGTTTCAATAACGCCTTCTATATTTTTCAAGTCTTTTTATAAGTTGCGTTTTAGGCCCCTATTGCATAACAAAGTTCTGTTGTGAATCGACTCTCACAGGGACATTTTAGAACTGTCATCTAGGATACAATCTTTCCTCAGATCTAGTTATAAATCGATATTCCTGCCACGTACGCTTAAGCTTTGGAATGAACTCCCTGCTGTGGTTTTCACAAGTGATTACAAAATGGGGTTCTTCAAGAAGGGCATTAGAAGGTTTCCTTAGGGTTAGCAGTACGAGCGTTCCGATGAGGGCCAGACCGTAAGGGATGGCCCTGGGTCAGCCGGGGTGCGAGGAATATGTCGATGACAACCGCACCTCCGGCCTAGCACCACAACCGACAGTCGGCGAGCGATTTTAGTCCGTTCGAGTCCGACATAACCTCCCCTTCTGGCTCCGGCAGGGAAGGTATCCGAGGGGATTTCCGCACGAAAAAAAGGCAGTACGATTGTAACGCCCCTGGTGTTGCATGCGTCCCTAGGTACATACCACTTTCCATCAAGTGGCCTGAGTGCTTACCTGCCACCTGGTATTCTGGTTTTTGATTTCCTTCTTTGCAATAATTAAAGCAATAACAATATAAAAAAGAAGCACCTTAGAAGAACTTAATTAAAATTCACACGAGTCAGCGAAGTCGGTAATGTGAATTCTTAGCCGTGTTGTGTCGTAAGCCGACGTCTTCCTGTACAGTTACACGAGACTTTACACTCTGTATAATGAGAAAAGTTTCTGTATATTGTGCTCAAACATTGGATGCATCAACCAAGGCAAAGTTAGCTATGACTACGAAATTGGCAATGAACTAAGTATTTGTATTGTATTGTTTAAATAATGAAAGAATCTGAATTAAAATAATCTGTTCGTTTATTAACCGCTACGCAGTTTGTTTAAACTTTGAAGAGATATTCGGAGTAATAAGTAAAATAATTAAAATCAAGTTATTGTAAAAACATTGTGACAACATTTATGAAGTTTATAACTTCTAGTAATCCATACTAATCCATACTTAATATTATAAATGCGTAAGTAACTCTGTCTGCCTGTATGTTACGCTTTCATGCCCAAACCACTGAACCGATTTTAATAAAATTTGGTATAGAGGTAGATTAGATCTTCATGTCATCTTCAAGGACATGTTTGCACGGGCAAAAGCTAGTAAAAAATAAAAAGAAGATTAAAATTTTCCGTTAAGTGAAAAAAAAAGTTTTTAATTTGAATAATGAAAGAAACTTCTTCAAAAGATTAGCAAACTCAATGTTAGCCAACGATAATGATGAATTGTAGATTTCTAAGAGCAATCACCAAGTTATTTTTAATGATACGTACTCAGTATCAATCAATTACAGTCCGTACGATTGGTATTCAATTAGGAGAGCAATTTAAAAAAGTCTCCCTCCAAGCGATACTTTCGAACACTCCTAATGAATTCAGTTAATTTGTACAAATCAAGAATTAGAATTTGCTTTTAAGATGAGCATACTTTTGTGATATTATTCTAATTATTAATTCATGTAATAAAGGTTAAAGTTCAAAAAGTATGCTTTAGTATCAACAATCTAAACTTGCAAAAGAACGACAATAAAATAGCAATCACAATACTAACAAAGGGAGTTGACTATTATCTGTAGTGTGTAGTATTTATATAGGTAAGAATATGCTGTGATATTGGTATGCTATGCTGTTGTATTCATATACTTAGACGACTCTCTTCTTCTCTGTTCTATCTTCTTCCTTCTCTTCTCTTCTATCTTTACATAATTCGTGAGCTTCCTCTACTGTCGAGTCATTTCATTCGAGTACTTTTTGTATGGCGTTTAGTTAATAAAATAAATTCCTAATTCCTAATATTTGACTTAGTTTGATCTGAAATTTAACTGCAAAGCCAAATGGCTCAAAATATCTCAAAATACCTCAAAAGATCTCTCCGCTTGTAACGAAAGTAATTTACAAAGTTCAGTACAATACAGATATATTTATAGCTTTTACTGAGCAAAGCAATAACAGTGTTTTAAAAGTATATTTCTTACCAGAAACTTATTAAAAATGTCTGCCCTGCGGCCGTTTAAGAATTTTATGATATTTTCCCCATTGCTTTAAAGTTAATTTACTTTATACCTATAAAATATGAAGTGCAATTTTTTTGAAGGAATTTTAATAAATTCACTTGAAAATCTTGTCATTAAATGACGCTTTTGTCAGAGTCGAGTGAAAGTGTAAACGAAGTGGTTCCTATTTAGAGTAATAATTTTAAAACAGGGTAAAGTAATGTTATGTAATGTTGCTTCCATAGATTTAAAACGTTTTAGACGTCTATAATATGCTAGGCGTCACCAAACTGGTGCAGTGCTAAATCTAGTCGTGATAATGCAAACTTAAAATGATACACAAGCTAAAATAAAAAAAAGACGTTAATAAAGCTTTGGCTATTCAAATTAACGCTAGGGAAATCTTAGACAGTAAAAAATTAAACGTGAAATGAGTAGAAAAAAAGAAAAGAAATTTATTATTTAATACAAATTAAAATTGTTCCCGGTATCTAAAGACCCAAGATGGCGCGCGATTTTAGTCGCTTAAAGTTTGATATAACCTGGGTGCACATCGAGGTGGGTGCTATGGTGTCCCAGGAGATTTCCACAAAAAAAAGATACTAAGTACTAATAAATAATCAATGTGGCATTAGAGCAATCATAGCCAGTTTTTTTTCGTTAACATTTACGAAGTGTACCGCCAGCCACTCCGCCACCACGAACAGTTAAAAGGAACTTTCCAGCACAAATTGGTACAAACGGCTATCGTTACGTTCACTCGTGTAGCAGTGCGCAACGATAAAGGAGACGCAGTAATTTCATGTCTCTAAATTAAGGGTGATATAGACGTCGGCCAGTCTCAGAATGAAAGTCATACTCTCATGGGAAATAAGTTTACTGTATGCCGTGTGTAAATTCCTTATCCTATTTAGTCAATGTTGTATCATTGGTGATGGAGCAGGACTGAAAGTAAATCAAATAAACTTTTAGTATATTAAAGAAGGCAGAAGATTGCGTGATGCGGCGCGCATTGGGAGAGGCTTACCAACAATGTACAGCATAGGCTAATTGATATTGAACATATTCACTTAATTTGACATATATGTATATTATTCCGTGTAAGGAACCTATCGTTTTATCGAGAGTTAACCACACAGAGTCTTTTAATAATAGGCAGCGTATGTAACGGTCCAGGACACTATTCCTTACACAATATTCTTCTGCTTACACCTACCTCAATGTATCTCTGCATCACCCTAAGGTATACTGGAAGATAATGCCTTTGGCATTAAGTCCGCCTTTGTACATCTGTACATAAAGTTTAAAAATAAATAAATAAGTATTCCTGGTGAATACGAATGGTCAAATTAATTTATTTGAAAAGTAGCCTTTTTGCATAGGCCAACATTGCATAGATAAATTTATGCCCTCGGACATAAGTTTCGACTTCTAATTGGCGTGCGTATTGTTAGGCTATAGGTTCTATACTCTCAGTCTCATTTGAGATCAGTAAGACATTCTGTAACCGCCGTATTTTTCTCCTGGGTTTTCAGCGCCCTTTGATGTTCAGTTTCAGGGTTCAATTCCGGGTTTAAAATAAAGGCAAATTGAATAATTTTCCTCCAAAGAAAACTGAAAATATGTTTAGTGATACTTTTGCTAATCAACTTTACTGTGGCGATAAATGTACTCAGGCACACGTAGAAAGCAAAGGGGTAATTAAAGCTTCAGATCGGCGTAGTTAGGTAACTTCACATAATTGTTCGTCCCGCAGGTACTTTGCATCCCTTTTGGAGAGCAATAGGTGACTATCCGCTTTGATAGTGCTACATGGTAGCAGTGAGGGTGACGGTTGTTAAATGATATAATATACTTTGATAATATGACTTATAGTTGAACGTGTATACGTTTTCTGAGAATTATTCTTTATTTTTTATTTTCTCAGCTGAATACACTTGTTATTGGTATAACAATGATAGGTTACATGTTTTTTAATTATTTCATCTTTTACATCATTATATTCATAATATTTTCATTGCTTGGTTTCTAATCTAAACGGATTACATTTTGTCTCTTCATTAACTTGTTACATATTGCCAAGTCAGCACCCGATCGACCTTGACCAGCAAAGTACTCAATAATACTATAGTATCTATAGTATTGAGGTATTTTTGAGCCCATTTCTAGTCAAAATCGATGCGATGCTGACTGTCCATTCGCGTTTCATACCTTTGCTGGTTTTTACGTCTTAGTTGGACGGTAATCTGACTGACTGACTTTACTAGACTTGTTTCTTTTTTTATCGTGCGAAGCGTCGGTAGCTTAATGGTTAAGGAGTCGGCCTTACAATCGAGGGGTCCGGGGTTCGAATCCTGGCCATTACACTACCGACGTGAACACACTTTGCACCGCCACCGCGGCCTGCTTCTGTTAGGGTGACTGGCGGCTCCACCGATCAGTATCACCCCCAGGCCCTCACTCATCGAGGACGGAGGTCGTTCTGCAACCTCTGACGCCCGATTCGTCTTCGCTCTTCGCAGGCCACGCGGACTAGACTGGACTGGATTAAACGATATGAATCTATATTTTGTTCATAACCATAGCGCAATTGTCATTTTTTCATTATATACTAAGTTTATGGTGTCCACACACTTTTTGTATACTACAATGTACCTTTGATTTTGTCCGCCAATTGACATAACTTTAAAATTGTTGCACAAAATTGGGCTGAACTCGTCAACAATCAAACATCAATTCACGAGTTCTTCTGTGATTGTTGACGTCACATTTTACTTTTTTTGAACGCTTTTCATAGGCGTACCTCGTTTATCTGCTGTTTGATGTCCCTTTTACGATATAATTCAAAATTTACCATTGAGCATTTTGTATTAATAATGGTTATTTTATTTTAACACTAGGGTGGCGGCAGGTAAGCCCATCCGATGGAAAGCGGCTACCGTGGTTCATGGACGCGTGCAAAACTAAGGGTGTTACACTCGTGCTCGCAATCTTCAAGGAATCTTCTAATGCTGAGTTTGTTTTTAGCAGGTAGCACATTGGTAGCCAAGTTTGAGTGATTGATTGAAATAGTAGGTACTCTTATAGGATACTCACCAAGCTTTGCTGACATTTGAGAATGTTAATCTGCCTGGGTTTACCTGTCTAACTGTGATGCGGCTGAAGTTTGTAATTTTCGTGATGTGAAATAAGTTCTATAGTAAGAATAGTCGGACTTTTGAGGGCTTCAACTATCCGTAACGACTGCTACAGATGTTCGTATTGTAACCAAAACCCATGGCTTAATGTGCCTGTACACTACTTTATAAACATTTTATGAATCTTTTTTTTGTTCAAACAGGAAAATATGTTGTACCTTTTAATACGTTGGTTTTGATTTGTTATAAGGTCGACCTGTTATAAAAAAAACATTATTATGTTATGCCATTCAAAAATATTTATTAATTCCAATAATTGTTAGAAGTAAACAATGATTGGTTGCAATCGCCAGGCTACTTGCAGGCTAATTGCACACCCACCGTATACCTAGAAGGGTTAGGCCCAAGAAATCCTGACTTGACGACGTAGAAGGTGATAAGCGGGCCAATAGCGTCACTACCGTGGACGCCCAAAATCGTGTCAAGTGGAAGAGGAAGAATCAAAAGGCGAACCCTGAGCTCCATGTTCACCTTGGCCTCGGATACTATCAGGTAAATGCGTCTCTATGAGGATGATGATATAAGATTGGGTTTCAAAGTTATTTAGACAAAGAATAATTGTATTACCTTTTTATTAATACATGTATAAGTATATTGATCAAAATTTCCATAAATGTCATCATGTTAGGCATTTACTTCCATTTCACAAATGAAGGGTAGACTTTTGTTGCAAGGAGTAGTGGTGGTACTCAGGTAATTTTCTCCGCGAAAAACAGCCCCACAATCTTCGTCGTCCAACAGTAGTTCACCGCGATTATTGTAAGAAGTTTTATGTTGATATACTTCATCAAATTTCTGACCTATATGAACAAAGAATAGAATATGACTTTTGTACACCATCATATTTTATGTTAGCTATGCAAAGTTGTATGTAAAGGTGCAACCATTTGTCGACTGTACTTAAAATATGAGACGCTCCCTGGGCAAAGGAGACCACAGCGACTTTCTTCCACAGGGGAGATGCTCCCACTTAAAGCAAATTCAAGCGGTCAAGCAAGTCAAGGTGGAAGTGAACATGTAGAGGGCTGCTTGGAGCCTGTACCCTTAACTCGTAGAGGGCACAGTAGAGAGCTGACAAGGGTCAGTCTGGTTCTCCGAGTGCGGGTTGGGGGTGATAGTTGTGGCCGCCTGTCATCCCTTCATCTTATCGAACTCTTTCCTGGGTTGGATAGGGATAGCGTGCTTCCCACACCCAAGTGGCCTTCCTAATAGATTGATTCCTAATAGAAAACACCGGTAATTAAGACACGAGGATTACACCCTGGTAATTAAAACCCAAGCTGCTCTACACCCCCGATGGCAGAGAAGATTTCTGCATGAAATAAAAAGTATGTGAAGTACTACAAATAAATGATATATTCTAAGTACCTATCCGTTTGAAGCACTCAAAAAGGATATAAGCGAAATGCACTAAAAAATAAATTCCACTGGACAAAGAATAATGATAAATTGAGTTGAGTTAGTAACATAAAGTATTTACGTAATAAAGCGCACAATGGCCGCATTGGCTCTATTATCAGTAAGTCAAGAAAGATAAAAAAACATGAACTTGTCCATTCTTCCTGGTAAGTGTACTTAACCCGATGACATTAGTGACCTTATGAGTAATGTGAATGTTAGCAACAACGTTCATAACGTGATAATAAGGACTGATAAGGAGATGAGAGTCCTTACAAAACCAATTGGAAAGTGAGCGCGTCTGTACATACATGGATGCTATAATGACGATACTAAACACAAAATAGTATTTTGAAATTCTTGTATGTTCGTTCACGATGGACTCCAAAAGTACCGAACAGATTTTATTGCGTTTTTTGTATAAAAGTAGTGGGCGCAGTAAAAAATTCACCCTTGTTTAATAGCATTTGGTTGAGTAAAACCGGGGATATGCGCAAAAGTTGCGTTAACTGACACAAACGGAAGAATAGCTAATAAAGGTAATATGAGTATAAATATTAAACAATATCAAATTGCTTTTACCTTTAACGGTGTAATAGTCACTGCCGGAGTACTTCCGACGAACACCAACGTGATATGTGGAGAAAGAATTTAAAAGATCACGCAAGGATTGAGCTTCGGCTTCGTTTTGTACAACTACCAATATACCTCCTTCCATGTAACAAGTTCGCATTGCTTCACTCCACATTCTCTGTCTGTTGTTGATTTTGTAACATTTTTTTGTTGATCTATTGTATTTGTAACCTGTGAAATAAACTTAATCATTGTCTTGATAACTTATTACCTTTTAATTGGAACATCCCTGTATGCTTTTGTAATGTAACTGCCTAGTAGTGTACAACGTGTGTGTATAACTATTAATTATTCTTACGTTTTTTAAATTACAGTATTATTTATTGGTAATCAGCCTTTACGAATTTAATTAGCAATGAAAATATTTGTAACATGCACTATTTATAATTAATAAACGTAAATATGTAGTACTTTATCAACCCACAAGTATCTGACAGACACAATACCATTTTGTTTAATAAACAAAGTTTGCGAAGTCTGGAGTATATTGTGAAGCAACTTACCTTGATCAATAGTTGGACATGATTCACTTTCCACCTTCTTACATACATAAGGGAACGGCATGTCTTGAGCTAAAGCCATACAAGGACCTTCTCTGAATAAGCCTGTGTTAATATTCATCAGAACACAGTTTCCACCAGGAGAGTTGTAACTCCCTACAGCTTTCTCTGTGGGCAGCGGAGACGACGTTGCATGTCCTGAATAAGATTTAAAATTATAGATTAGAACTAAACTTCTTTGGATTTGAAATTGTAGGATATAACTTTACCGTACAAAATAACGTCGCAAAATGGAAGTTACAGTACTCTACTTCCATAGTGTGAATAGAATTCGGATCGATGTCGTCCGTCGATATTAAATTTGTGTACTTGTAGCTCGTAAGACAAGAGTTATATCTAACAAATTAATAAATTCACTACAGTAAGAGATACAGATACAGTATTGTTGGTCCCAGTTTGACCATATAACACTAGTCCTATCCTGAGGCCCGTATTCTAGAATGACACTCAGCCTGAATCTCGATTTATCTGAGGACAGACTGTACACGCCAATATGTCAAACTGTCAATCTATCTCAATTCATGAGATAAATTGTGATTCAGGCTGAGTGTCATACCAGAATACGGGCCTGAGTCTCTTTACGGACGCTGACCGATCAAACCATTAAGATACAAAGCGAGACTAAAATAAGGGGCTTAGAGTATAGGTACATTAGTTTTTTTTCTATTGAGGAATAGGGTTATATTCTTTAGCAAATGGTTTGTTTGCGTTAAAAATAAGCTGCCAAAGCACTAGGAACATCTTTTTCATGACACTTAGATGGGGCACAAGCACACCACCCTTGATGGGAAGTAGTATAATGGACATGTACAATACCAGAGGCGTTACACACAATCTTTGCCGATCTAATAGGACCCTTCTGATGAATCAATTAAAAGTGTTAAATGTTTAAAATGGCTTGATTGTTTGTTTGTTGTAAGAATTAAATGTGGCTCGTTGCATACAGCTGCATAAAGAATTATTTGCTTACCGTCAACTGTCATATACTCCCCCAAACCAAAATCATCGTATAACCCGACGTATATATCTGTGACATTTGGGGTTTCTGCCATTTCGTTTGTTAAGTTCTTCACCAAAGCCCACTCATCTTTAGCTCGTGGATAGAATAGTGTAGCTCCTTCGTCATCACATGCTAGGAAAGCAGCCTCCCATGACAGTCCATGGGAGTCCGAATGTATTTTGTAGAAAGCATCGAATTCTGGAACGTATGTGTAATCTTTTCGGAAAAATTGGACGTGCCGCGTGGAAACGAGGGGTAAAACTATTACTGAAAATGAAAATGTGTCACACATGTAAATAAGTATCTGTATTTTCCTAGTGAAATCACTTAAAGTGTTGAAATTGAATAACTCGACGAGTGCGATATAAATTTTTCTTTAGATTCTGATAACGATTGTACCTAAAAACTTGTACGAATTTGTAAATAATTTAATGCACTGTAAAAATGCAGCAAGAAGTACATTTTTTAGATAAGCTTCGAAGTTTTAAACCTAAATCGAAATCTAATATGAAAATACGTAATATCCAAACAAAACGCAAACATGTGAATCAAAAAAATGTTCTAAGACTTACCGGATAGTAATAAAAAAATTGTATATTGTTCCATAATTATTACATTTAGTATTTCAACTGATACTGGCTCGTCAGATCATAAAGCTGGCTATTATATAGACTTCAATATAATACCTACTTAAGTACCTATACACAACCTGGCCCCTTATTCTGAGTGACAAATCGTTTCTTAACGATCCGCGTTCGTAAAAGCGACACTTTTAAATTGGTCTTCTCTACGCCAGTTCTCTCTTCTATGTTAATCAATTGTGTGTGTGTAATATATAGAATCTACCGTTTCCCTCGTTACGACTACGTTTGGAATGATGTCACTCAGAAAAGTGCCCCTGATAAGTAATGTAGTGCAGGCAGATCGTGAAAAAAAAAAACATTGCAAATGTGTCGTTCTTTTTATGAAGAAGAAACCCCGCTTACAATACTTAGCAGTGATAAGGTAGCCTATAAGGGCTGTCTATCATTGCAATCAAAAGTAAAAGCCAAAGTCAAAAATCATTTATTCTGCATAGACCATTAAATTGGCACTAAAACGTCAATCCATACTAATATTATAAATGCGAAAGTAACTCTGTCTGTCTGTATGTTACGCTTTGCCGCCTTAACCACTGAACCGATTTTGATGAAATTTGGTATAGGGATAGGTTAGACCTTGAGACAGGATATAGGCTATGTTTAGTCGCGATAACCGATATCCACGCGGGCGGAGCCGCGGGCAAAAGCTAGTATAAAATAAATATTGAATACTAGTTTAGCAAAATTTTAAATTTATTTACAGGTATATCTCTAAAATAGCCTATTAATAACCAATAACCTTGTTATTAAACTTATTAATGTGCTAATTAGATACTCATGTAAACATGATGTTAAAATAAAATATTTATCTATCTCTATATTATCAAACATTTAATATGGGGGTGCCTTTTTTTGAGATATTCCATGAAGCGCGCGCGCCGAAGCGCACCCAGTTTTAAGAAAAGTCATAACCTTGACATGTTATACAAAAAATCTGTTAATATCTGAAAATTAGGCGCAATGTCCCCATTATTATTACCTAATAATTAATAAAAATCTATTAGTGTACAAAATAGGAATGTCGTAGAAGAGAGCAAAAGGGTGAATAATGTTTGTGATTGCCGTTATCCGTACAGAAAATAATGCATTTATTGCTCTTAAAAGTAATGATAACAAGTACATAATGACTTCTTCGCAATAAGCGTTGTAATGATTAAGAGCTTTGTTTATAATAATATACTGCTAACTTATGATATCGTGTGGTGTGTAATATTTCTACTCACACTCACTAAACCACATAATCCATACTAATATTAGGAATGCGAAAGTAACTCTGTCTGTCTGTATGTTCAAATCGGTTCAGTGGTTGTAGGCGTGAAAGCGAGACATACAGACAGACAAACATCGAGGCCCTGTATCTACTTACTTATTCTGTTCCTATTATTCCTTATTCCTATATATGTATTTATGTATGATTGATTATGTAACTGACAGATTGGTTAATCTGTTACTTATAATCATCATTTATCGATTTATTCCCGCGAGGTCGAGTCCCATTATGTCGAGTTCCCGCTACGTCTACTTTGAAAACTCTCGCCTTTATTCCCACTTAGTCGAGTCGTTGAAATAGTCGATTTAAGTACCGCCACGTCGACTTACAAATTCTAATTGTACAGTCGCCCGCGTTAACACTTTGATTGAAAGGTGTTACCGGAGTTTCTTGTCATTTCTTCTTCGGCTTTACTTAGTCATCTGCGAAGTGGACGGTAGGGTGTGGCATAATTATGTTTGTTTGTTTAAAGGAATAAATGAAGTCTAGTCTTTATCAATACTAATAGTTGTTATTTGTAATCATAGACCAACACGGAGGGGGGACACCTTAGCGTGTTATCCCAGTAGGTACGAAAGAAATAAAAAAAAGAAAATAGAGAGATCGTAATGAGATAGTAGAGTGTTTTCAATAAAAATACGGGGATTGTCCAAAAAATGCAGTGTGAGACCATGCTTGGGACTCCATTATCTTCGAGAAAAGGGAGGTAATGGCTATTGGTTTGTAGTTTGATGGACTTGAGCGGTCGTCTTTTTTAGGGGTCGGGTGGACCACCGCTGGAATATCGGGACTACGCCAGAAGAGTAAGACAACCGGAAAAAACGCGTTAAGACCGATGCCATCTCTGGGAGCACACATCTTCAACACTATGGGAGGGATTCCATCAGGCCCGTTCGAGGAGGACGAGGGACGTAAGTGCTAAACGCCCTGAGTGCTGGTGAAAACGGATACCCGGCATACAGCTATCGCACCGCGGTGTAGTTGGCGGTTCCTGTCCCTCGTCATCCAAGGTCGAGTTAGACGCGAAGAGTGTGCCCAGAAGATCGCCTTTCTCCTTTGCTTTGTGGGCCAACGAATAATTTTCCATGTACAGAGGCGGAAATGCAGGTTTGCAGAAATTCCCTTTGATAACTTTGGGAAGAGACCAGACGCACGAGTTCCCGAAGGTAGACACTCGAGCCTCTCGCCAATTCTACCGATCTGCTCCGACTTCGCCCATGCTATGTCTCTTTTGAAGGACCTGGAGGCAAAGTTATGATGCTTTCTTAGTACGCTGGTATTTTGGTCCTGTGCGGTCACCGCATTGGCCCAGGCTTGGTAAGCTTCGTAATTTCTGCGACAAGCCATTTTGGAAGATTGACCAAACCAAGGCCGAAATCTTTTTTTTTATACCACTTAGGTGGCAGACAAGCACACGGCCCACCTGGTGGAGAGTGCTTACCGCGGCCTATGGACGTATGCAACACCAGGGGCGTTACACTCGTGCTGCCTACGCTGAAGAAACCTTCTAATGCCCCTCTTAATGAACCCCATATTGTAGTCGCTTAGGTAAACCACGGCAGGGAGTTCATTCCGCAGCTTGAGCGTGCGTGGGATGAAGTTCCTTTCATACCGCACGGTTCGCACCGTTTTCGGATGCAGTGTGTGGGGATGAATTCCCTGCCTATGGCGAGCGGTGCGATGATAGAATGTAGCTGTGGGCATCATGTCAAATAATTCATATGAGCACAGACCATTATATAGGCGGTAGAAAACACACAGTGAGGCAAAGTCCCTCCTGAGGCTGAGAGGTTCCACATCGCCTGCGAGTATGGGACTGTCGACGAGCCTCAACGCACATTTTTGCACCGAGTCGAAAGGGTTAAGCTGACGTGCGGGGGGCGCTCCGGCAAAAAGATGACAGCAGTACTCCATGTGGGGCCGAACCTGCGCCTTATGAAGAAGGAGTCGCTGCCCCGCAGTGAAGTACTGCTTCGCCCTGTTAAGAACTCCAAGTTTCTTTGATGCCAGCTTGACCTTGCCCTCTAAATGACTGCGTTACTGGATGTCACTTGAAATGTCGACGCTTAGGATCCCGATACTCGGGGCAGTGGTAAGCCGTGTGCCCAGGAATTACGGCGCCACAATAAATGGGGGTTTTCTTAGCGGTGAATACACATACTTGTCTTGGTGGGGTTGAATTGGACCAGGTTTATTCGACCTCAATCGGATACTCCCGAGAGAGTAGTCTCGATTTCGGACACAAGTTGTTCGCCACTTCTCTCCACCTAGAACTGGAGGATGTTTGCACGGCCCGTGTAAGATGCGTCTCCAGTACTGTCGTCCGCATAGCAATGAATGGAGTCATCGGACAGCATGTCATTAATATGCAGCAGAAACAGGGTCGGAGACAACACGGAACCTTGTGGGACACCAGCGTTTATGTCCATGCGGTCCGAGCGGCTGCCGTCCACGACGGCTTGGATGTTTCTGTTGGACAAAAAGCTGGAAATCCAATTACACAGCCCCTCAGGCAGTCCATAAGATGGTAGCTTCACAAGAAGACCTTTGTGCCATACCCGACCGAAGGCCTTTGCTATATCTAGGCTGACCGCTAGTGCCTCACCTTGGCTCTCAATGGCTTGCACCCAACGGTTTGTGAGATACACAAGAAGGTCACCGGTTGAGCGACGCTGGCGGAAGCCGTACTGTCGGTCGCTCAGTAGATCGTTACCCTCAAGTTAACCCAGGAGCTGTGTATTAATAACACGCTCCATAACCGCTCGAGAGGAGGGAGGTGATAGCGATAGGCCTGTAATTGGACGGGTCTGTCCTGTCGCCTTTCTTAGGCCAGTCGGCGTGGCGGGCGTTAAAATCGCCAAGTATGACTATCTCTGTGGATGGGATCTGCTGCTGCACGAGGTCTGAGGCCATTTGGATATGCTCCATGAGTCGGTCTGTTTCAGTATCACCGCTGTGGGATCTACAGAGGGACGCGTAGACGCGGGGTTGGTCGTCGCTGTCTACACGGAGCCATAGAATGGAGAGGACCTTCAAGATTGCTGAAGTGACGAGAACTGATATCGTCTCTGACGTACACACACACACACACACGCCAGCATTAGACAGAAAGGAGTGTTGTAGTTCGTGCCCAGGATGGATGAGGTAGGATGTGCCCGCCGGAGACGATATCTTCTCAAGGTGGTGGTGGACAGCATTTAGGTTAGTGTGTAATTACAAAAGTCCACGGTTGGCGTGGCAGGAGGTGTCCTTGAGTTTTTGCTCTTGCCTCGAGCATTCCTTCGCGCAGTTCCCCCCCAGAATACGAAAAGCAACCTGGGCGTCCACACTCAGGTGCGTTGTGTAACTTAGTTTTTTGTAACGAGTGATTTTTTAAAGAATGTCATATTTGACGCTGAACGAATAAAAAGAACGAAAACTATGGCCCAAAACTGCTAATCAAACAACATTATTGTAATATTGCTTGAAGAGGTCGTGGTACCAAAACACGAAGCCAGATTGAAGAAATACTGCTTCAACAGGTTGTGGTTGTTCGAACGGCGGTAGCCTAGAGGTATGGGTATGGGTGGATTGCTGAGACGAGGTCTCAGGTTCGATCCCAGGTTTACCATGGCACACACCAATGACTTTTCGATGCTTTTCGAAGTTATGTGTGTATTTATCGCAGGTTTATAAGTGCCCGGTTAATGGCGATAGGTTTGCCACCTATTACATTGGGACCGAAACATAAACTGGCGAAATGTGGGTGCTAGCACCTCTACCTATCCCTTCGTGGAATACAGGCGTGAGTTTATGTTATGTATGTTATGGTTGTTCGAACGGCCGCATTAAGGTCCAGATAAAATAATAACTACGAGTTAAATAATAAAGCGAGTATCAAGCATTATTTAATGAGCATTCGAGCTATCAGAGCAGCGGTCTAGATAATAGATGCCAATTAAAAGACAAAATGAAGTCCCAAGCATGGTCTCACACTGCATTTTTTTGGAAAATTCCCGATTTTTATTGCAAACACTCTACTATCTCATGACGATCTCTCTATTTTATTTTTTCTATTTCTTTCGTACCTACTGGGATAACGCGCTATACTTTCAACCCGCCGTGTTGGTCTATGATTCCAAATAACAACTATTAGTATTGATAAAGACAAACTCAAAATCATTTATTCCTTTAAACAAACAAATATAATAATTATGCCACACCCTACCGTCCACTTCGCCCATGACTAAGTAAAGCCAAGCCGAAGAAGAAATGACAAGAAATTCCGGTAACACCTTTGAATCGAAGTATTGACGCGGACGACTGTACAATTATTTGTAAAGTCGACGTGGCGGTACACAAGACTAGGTGGGAATAAAAGCTGAGTTTTCAAAGTAGACGTAGCGGGAACTCGACATAATGGGACTCGACCTCGCGGGAACAAATCCATTTATCCCCGTAGGGTTAGCCAGAGGTGAATTAACACCCATATTTCACCAATCATGATCATCATTATCAGGGGCACTATTGTTGACTCGAGCCATACATCTCAGGCTGAGCCTGAGCTGTATTAAGTATATCTGTCTGATGTTAAACAGTCCTTAGTCACCTTGTACGACACCACAAGGGAAGAGATGGGGTTACTGAAAATCTGCTCTGCCGGGAACCACACGGCTCCTTACTTATAACGTGGTAAGCTAATATTTAGGTTAGCATCAAATTAAACGATAATCTAATGTACAAACACAGTTTTATTCATATAAAAATATTTGATAATGATTTAGTTACAATGTCGTATTTAATTCCATTTCACAAATAAACGGTTGCTTTTCATAGCAATCTGTTGTGGTGGTGTATAGTTCACGATCATTGTAGTAAATACCGCCACAGTCGTTGTTATCTGCGTTTCCATTTAAACTTTGCTTAAACATACGATCAAAATCCTGACCTGTAAAAACAAATATATAAATTATCATCAATAATCCATACTAATATTATAAATGCGAAAGTAACTCTGTCTGTCTGTCTGTATGTATGTTACGCTTTCACGCCTAAACCACTGAACCGATTTTTATGAAATTTGGTATAGGAGTAGATTTACTCCCATCGACGTCAAGCCCCGGTTGAAATACCTGGGGCTCGTACTCGACGGTCGATGGGACTTCGGAGAGCACTTCCGAAGTCTGCGCCCCAAACTGTTGGTGTCAGCTAACGCGCTGATGCGGCTGCTGCCCAACTTGAGGGGCCCAGAGGACTCCTGCAGGAGACTCTACGCGGGTGTCGTGCGGTCCATGGCCCTGTACGGGTGCCCCGTGTGGGCGGACGCCCTGCAGGCCAGGTTCGTGCAACTGCTGCATGCTCCGCAGCAGACGATGGCCTGCAGGGCCATTAGGGGGTATCGCACGATATCCTTTGAAGCGGCGAGTCTCCTAGCCGGATCGCCACCGTGGATCCTGGAAGCGAGATCCCTTGCGGCTCTGTATCGGTTCCGTAAAGAGGCGCGGGAGCGGGGATTTGATCCCGAGCCCGAAGACATTCGGGCCGAGAGGTCCCGGCTCCACGGAATCATGGTTGCGGAGTGGGAGCGACGACTTGAGCAACGACGCGCAGGGCATGCCGTCATAGAGGCGGTACGGCCCATCATGGGGGAATGGCTCGAGAGGCCACATGGCAGCCTCTCGTATCGACTGACGCAGATTATCACCGGGCACGGGTGCTTCGGGAGATATCTGTGTCGGATCGAAAAGGAGCCAACGTCCGAGTGCCATCACTGCGACGCGAGCGAGGACACGGGGCTGCACACGCTCACCGAGTGTCCGGCATGGGCCGGACCGAGGCGGGAGCTAGTGGCGGCCCTGGGAGTAAGAGTTCTCACCCTCGCCACCCTGCTCACAGCAATGGTCCGCTGCGCGGACGCGTGGGCGGCCGGCGTCTCCTTCAGCGAGCAGGTGATGGTCGTGAAGGAGACGGCGGAGCGGGAGAGGCGGCGCGAGCGAGAAAGACTCGCGGATCGCGCCGCCCGCGCGCGCAGGCAACTCGGGCGTCGGAGGGCACTGACTGACCTCCGTCCCCCATGAGCGCGGGCCTGGGGGTGACGGGTGGAGCCGCCTGTCACCCCAGCAGAAGCAGGCCACGGCGGCGGCGCGCTGAATAGTGCGCCTCCCCATTCCGGGGGCGAGTTGGGGACACCGTTGTCCCCCCTCCTGAGGAGGGCCAGACCGTAAGGGATGGCCCTGGGTCAGCCGGGGTGCGAGGGATATGTCTTTGACAACCTCACCTCCGGGCTAGCACCAAGACCCACAGTCGGCGTGCGGTTTTAGTCGGTTCGAGTCCGACATAACCTCCCCTTCCGGCTCCGGCAGGGGGGGTATCCGAGGGGATTTCCGCACGAAAAAAAAAAAAAAAAAAAGGTATAGGAGTAGATTAGACCATGAGAAAGGACATAGGGTATGTTTGGTCGCGATAACCGACATCCACGCGGGCGGAGCCGCGGGCAAAAGCTAGTTAAATATAAAACAATCAACATCGATAGGACCAGATAGAACTTAAACCCCACTACCAAAAAGAAATATTAAAGTGTAAAACTATCTTGTTCGCACTCTTTGTGAGCACACACGAGTGCGAGCGAGATGGCACTACTTTAGTATTCCTTTTTGCGGTTTCACTTGTCAGTTCTATAAGTTCCGTCTATGTTGTTCTCGAGTCTGAGATCGTACCACCTAGAATTCTCATTAAATTACATTTTTTTCTTCACTGACAATGCGTTAGATAACATACATAACATAAACTCACGCCTGTATTCCCCGAAGGGGTAGGCAGAGGTGCTAGCACCCACATTTCGCCAGTTTATGTTTAGGTCCCAATGTAATAGGTGGCGAGCCTATTGCCACTAACCGGGCACTTAAAACCTGCGATAAATACACACATAACTTCGAAAAGCATCGAAAAGTCATTGGTGTGTGCCATGGTAAACCTGGGATCGAACCCGAGACCTCGTCTCAGCAGTCCATTACCCATACCACTAGGCTACCGTAGATTTATGCGTTGGATGTCAATTCAAAAAGTAAGTTGGAATCGACACTAAAGCATAGTTTGGTGTTGCATGTGTAGAAAAAAGTGTCATTTAATAACAGTTCTAGAGGTAGTACGATTTAAAAGGTGGTACAATATACTCGACTATTGTCATTTGCCTAGGGGGTCTGAGCAGATGCGCTCTTGGTATAAAGACGATTTCCCACCCTCTCCTTTCCTTCACAGGACAACACGTGCAGGGCTATGATGCCATCTGTATACGGTGCAGAATATACCTACTAGAACCAAGTGTTTCAGTGACTCATTCCCATGCCGGACCATTAAGACCTGTAACTCCCTGCCAGCTCACGTGTTTCCTTCTTCCTACAGTCCCGGGTTCTTTAAGCGGGGCGTGAAAAGGCTTTTGATGAGGCCGTCAAGCTGGGTGCCACTGTTAACATGGTACATGCTTACGATGGTGACCCTCTTTCCCAGACTTTGCCTTTAGCTTACCATCAGGCGAAGTGAAGTCGAATTCACGTGTACTTTATATAAAAAGAAAAAGAATTTGTGGTGTATTGACGTCTCAGGCATTTTGGGAATAGGTTGTGATTTACCGGACCCGTTTTCTCTACCTATAATAAGTAATACCGAAAAGAAAGATCTATGGTTAACATGAGCATTACCTGTGACAGTATACAATTTATCTCCAGTATCAATTCTGTGAAATCCAACATGGTATGATCCAGCAGTTTCCAATAACATTGCCAGTAGTTTAGCCTCATCTACGTTTCGTATAACTGCCAATATGCCTCCTTCCATGTAACAAGTTCGCATTGCGTCGTTCCATGTTTGACGCTTTGGGTTGATTTTGTAACATTTGCCTGCAGATTTGACGAACTTATAATCTGAAAATAATTGTGGGAGAGTATTTTTATTCATGGAGCACTAATACAGCACTAAGCACAAACTGACCTTCATAATTTAGCAATAGATAGTTTGTAAGATATACTATAAAAGTCCTAGAAAGCCACTAATAAAGGTAATGTATTTGCGAAAAATGCAAAGCTACTAAATGATTTTGATACGGTTTTTTAAGTAGAATAGTTTTGGATAGACTCACAAGGCGCCCTATGTTTAGTTGCAATAATGGATCGAGTGGCACCGGAGATTTCATCGCAATAATCGACGTGCACATGGATAGAAAACTATATTCTGATATGAGATCAGATTAGATACAGATATTCACGCGTGTAAATCGGTAGTAGGCAGTAGTCGTAGGCACATCCACATTTCACCTAGTATATGATTTTCAGTCCCATGTATAGTCTTCAAACCTAACTAGTCGTGAGCTGTATATTTACTGTCGGATGGAGAACAGCCCTATCCCTTAATCACTTTCTACGACACTCGGAAGAGATGGAGTGCCTCTAATTTACTCCACCGGTAACTAACTCAATTTATTGTTTAGTAGCTTTTGCCCGCGACTCCGCCCGCGTGGATGTCGGTTATCGCGATCAAACATAGCCTATGTCCTTTCTCATGGTCTAATCTACCCCTATACCAAATTTCATCACAATCGGTTCAGTGGTTGAGGCGTGAAAGCGTAACATACAGACAGACAGACAGACAGACAGAGTTACTTTCGCATTTATAATATTAGTATGGATACATGTTCAAATTCACATTTTTGATAAAAGGTTCCCTCCAAATAGTCTACCTCGTCGAACAACACAACGGGAAAACAATATCTTCGAATAATATGACCTCGAAAAAATTATTGTGAATATAGTTAAACTTACCTCGATCTATAGTCGGACAAGTTTCAGTCGTATTTTTAACTTTTTTGCAAACGAAACCAAGAGGTTCCTCTAAGTCCTTAGTTACACAAGGACCTACTTTGTATGATCCAGTATAAATATCCAAATAAACACAATAACCTGAAGAAAATCTGTGAGATAAATCTGGTTCTTGCACATTCAATGGAGACTCTGTTGAATGTCCTAGAATTTTAAATAATATAATATACTAGTGGTTAGAATTAATTATAATGTAATAAAGCGCTGTGTAGCGGAATCCAGATTCCAAGTTGAAAAGCTTCGGATTCGCCTGGGATAAATGCTAGGATAAAGAAGAAGAAGAAAGCACTGTGTAGAATAGCGTAAAAAATAATTCAATTATTCTTATTTTAGTAGTCACATGAACAGAGATAAGCTGAGCGCCATTGAGATAATATATCAATTACTTAGTAACAATAACGCAGTGCTCTCCTATACTCCGTCCATTATATTATTGTATTTTAGACAGCTCACTGACAGTGGCCGGTATAACTTTGTTCTAGCGTCAACACCTGAAAATCCTAACAAAAATTAGGCGCCAATACGTCATTTTTCATTGACAACGTCACGTCAGCCAGAAAGCAATTTTAGGGATGTAGTTAGTCCATCGACTGTGTTTTTATTATAACTTGAAAATGTCGATATCGACTACAGAAAATAATTCTTCTAAAAAATATTAAATAACTGGCGGTTTATAATCGATTTCTAAACAACAATTCGGATATTTATATTTTTTTATATTTGTACGATTTTTACGTAAAAATGATTTTTTTAACTTTGTTATATGTAGACGGATTGTCAAAACTCTTTTTTATTTGAAAGAGGTTTCTTCCAAAATGGTCCCATTTAAATTACATAATGATCTGATGATGGGTTTCAGAGACAGACCACGGAACTCTTCAATAAATACCAGGGAATCAGCATGTTGGAATATTCTTCTACAAGTCAGTTGTTATGTTTTGGAGATTAGCGTGTACGTTATGGCCCACAATCGTTTTTTAATACATTTCGATGGCTACGGGGAATATTGCCGCAATAGCCATAGCAGCAGTTTTCCGATTAAGCCATTTTCGTTATCTACGGACCCTATTACACCTTGTGAATTTTTTTCAGAATTTTATCTTGTAAAGTGACCAAGTTAGCAAAGACGCATTGGGTAAAACCCCGTTATTCCTCGAATATAATCACTGAATATTTTGCCGCTATAATCGTGCTATGTGCAATAATAAAATAAAAAAATCTACTTTGCACAAGTAGCGGCCATTGTGGCTTTGTTTCCCGAAATAAACTTTGATGACCGATTAACAATAAAAATTGCTATAAAAATAATTTAAACTGTCACTATTAATAAGTAATACTTGTATTCTACCAGGAAATCGATTAATGTTCAATATACAATGCTGTAAATTGTAACCTACCCTTTATACCAGAAAACTTAGTATTTTATTTCACACAATTTGGTTAATAGCAAATTAATCAAGAAATAACTGTTTTTAAATAAAAGAAAATTCTGATATTTTTATTATTTAAGCATGTAGATAGGTAGGTAATTTTTTTAAAAAATGAATTAAATCTATTAATAAATTATTAAAAAGTACATAGCAAAAACCTGAGATGAATGTTTTTGTTTAAACAATTTTTATAGCAGAAAACTTAGTATTACAAGTTACAGTATTGTTTACCTAATACTTGTGTGGTATGAAATGAAATATAGTCTATAGTCTAAAGGCATTAACATAAAGAAATAAAGAGAACGACAATAAACAGGAAATGTAACAGAACACAAACACTGAAGTACTACTTTCGAGTTGAAAATGAAATAAATCAAGTATATAAGGTATTTTTTCGAAATACTTTGTATAGATCCGATTCCATTATAATTTATTGCTTTGGAAAAGGTGCAGCGTGAAGAAAACGCAGTCAAATATATTATGTTATTCCCAACAGTAGAAGCTTTACTTGGAGGAAGGTCTTAATATTTCAAAAATGTACCGCTTGGGAGTGTCAAAGGGCAAGCGCACGACAATACCGAAAAAAAATTAATACAATGTATAATTACACTTTCTTCAAACCAAAGAAAGACTTATGCGCAATATGTACACGTTGCGAATAAGTAGACGAGGATACAAAAGTTTGGCTGCAAAATCAATATGAAAAACACATTAAACACAAAGACAGAGTGCGTGAAATAAAAATACTGGAAAAGAGAATTCTGAGAGAGAGAGACTCTGAGACTATAGCAGTTTTCGATCTTGAGAAGGTTCCTTACGTTCCAAGGTCAGAAGTAGATCTTTTCTAATAAAAAAGGAAATATCCCGTATATAATTTCACTGTGATAGATGTGGGCCGTAAACTGGGATACTTTTATATGTGGCATTTAAAAATGGCCAACAGAGGGGCTATCGAAGTCTGTAGATGCTTACTGGATTTTGGAAAATTTACATAAACGCGATGTTTTCAAAATTTCATTGTACTCGGACGTCCTGGACAAAATCAGAATCGGTTAATATCAGAATAGGGAGACTTGATGCACGCCTGCATCGAGCGTGAGTTAAAAAGAAATATATTTTTATACACACTAGAACAAATTTATGCAGTAGCTATGAATGCCAAAATTATTGGCGAGAAATACAATGTCATCGAGATGGATTACTTCTTGAGGGCCAAAATTGGACCCAAGACTCGGCGGGGAAAAAACAAAACTTCATATGTGGTACAAAATACAAATTTTCGACCCTGAATGGAGTTCAAACTGTTAATACCACCACTAGTCAAAATAAAATTACGTGTAATAATTACATTTTCTTCTTAGTATATAACACATTTAATAGTAATTTTCTTGTTGATTGCAATGATTTTGCACATAATGATAAGTATTATTAAAGAGGTAAAATAAATGATAATATTATGACTTTCTACAATAAATAAGCTCCAATTATTAAGAGATATTTATGTAATAATCAAATTAAACTCCGTATTCATCATAATACAACCATATACGTACAATGTTCCTACACAGCAATACGGAATACGTTTTTCAAATCGAACATTAATATAACGTAATAACACTGCAAAATGCTATTACTGTACCTTAAGGTCAACGGACAACGTCGCAATAGACTATTGCTGTTTGATTGTTTTTATACTTTTTACCGGAATAAAACGACAATGGACTCATACGTCAAAAACTTTCAATGTATAAAACGGCATTCTGCTTTTTTTCATTTTTTAGTTATTTCCTGTGCACCTTTCATTTTTACGTACATTTATGTCACTCCAGAAAAAAATAACACATCGTTTGACATATAAAGCGTTTTGATACATCTCGTAGTTTAGAAATTATTCAAGATTTTCACTAAATCTTTTTTCCTGGAAAATTGAGATTTGTCGATTGTGGCTTTATTCCCCGCAGCCATCGATTTGTAAATTGTAGGTATAGACACGAAACATCTAATGCTTTATTATTATGTACAGGAAGATAATAAATTATAATTCCACATGAAATCATATATTTATCATAATATTTTCATTTATCGATTAATTATTTTTTAGGTCGAGATTTTTAACTTTGTCGATATTTTCAATTTTCATGCAATCACTACTTCCATCTGTCTAAAATACAATAATATGATGGACGGGGTATAGTTATTACTTGGTGCGAGTACAAAGTTTGAATGCAACTAGGAAATTGCAAGGAAGACGATAATGTTTATAATGTTCTTCAAGAAGGTTCCTACAGGATTGGCAGCACGAATATGACGACCATGATGTTGCACAAGTACATAGGTCACGGTAATAACCGTAGCTGTCACGTAGTCTAAACTTTTAATGAATCCTTCACAGGACAACACGTGCACGGATTACATGTCACCACCATGCAGGATATTCCATCAAGATCCAAGTGGTTTGGGGACTCATTGCTTTGTTGCACCATTAAGACCTGGAAATCCTTGCCAGCCCACGTATGTCCTTCTTCCTACAGTACCAAGTCCTTTAGGCAAGGCGTGAAAAAACATCTGATGAGGCCGTCAACCTTAGTACCATAGTACGTGTTTGTGATGGTTAATAATGGGAAATAGGTGCTATTTCCGAGACTTTGCCTTAAGCTTATCATCAGGTGAAACGGAGTCAAATGACATGTCCTATATAATATAAAAACTAGTATAAAAAATTATAACGTAGTTACCATCAACAGTTATGAACTCCCCTAATCCAAATTTGTCGTGTACTCCAATTAATATTTTTGTAACATTTTGGTCTCCGATTACTGCACCAGGTAAGTTCTGGATCATCTGCCATTCGTCTTTTGCTTTTGGGTAAAACAGAGTGGCTCCTTCATCATCACAAGTGAGAAAAGCTGTGGTCCACGATAATCCTTGCGAATTCGAATGCAGTTTATAGAAAGCATCAAATTCCTCTATGTACTTATAATCTTTTCGGAAAAATTCGACACGCCTCGTGGCAACCAGGGGTAAAATTAAACCTGCAATAAAAAGAAAAAACTATGTTTAATGATGGTTGAAACATCAGGCTGGATATCCATCCATCAGTCATCCATACTAATATTATAAATGTGAAAGTAACTGTCTGTCTGTCTGTATGTTACGCTTTTACTGAACCGATTTTGATGAAATTTGGTATAGGGCTAGATTAGACCATGAGAAAGGACATAGGCTATGTTCGGTTCCTGAGGAGGGCCAGACCGTAAGGGATGGCCCTGGGTCAGCCGGGGTGCGAGGGATATGTCGATGACAACCTCACCTCCGGCCTAGCACCAAGACCCACAGTCGGCGTGCGGTTTTAGTCGGTTCGAGTCCGACATAACCTCCCCTTCCGGCTCCGGCAGGGGGGGTATCCGAGGGGATTACAGCACTAAAAAAAAGAACAAAAAAAAAGGCTATGTTTGGTCGCGATAACCGACATCCACGCGGGCGGAGCCGCGGGCAAAAGCTAGTCCATACTTAATATTATAAATGCGAAAGTAACTCTGTCTGTCTGTCTGTCTGTATGTTACGCTTTCACGCCTAGATTCAGAAGGAAATGAATATAAAAATAACTTACCTAATATAAAAACAAATATATAAATGCTCTTCATTTTAGACAAACAGCCGTACCATGCACTGCAAAGGTTGTAAGAAAGAACAAGTAAGAGTGAATGCAAGCTTATTTATTCGATCCATATAGTTCTATCCCTGTTTCTCGCCCGGAACATAATTATCTACATGCATATGACATGACGTCATATTAGACGAACAGAGACGCTTAGTTTAAAGTATCATCAGCATTTTTGCTATACAGGCTGTTTAAAAGATTTTTTATGAAACTGAACCATAAATAGTCAATTTATGAAATAGTTTTGGATGATAAATCCCTATGTCGAATCCCGGAAGAGGGGAAGGGGGGTGAGCATGGCAATTTCACGATTAACCCCTCGCCGTGCAACTGGGGCGGTTATATCGAACTCAAACATTTAGTTACAATAATATAATATATCAATTTTCTAATAGTACCAACCTATAGATTTGAATAAGTGTTTGATTTAGTTTTTACTTGCTAAGCATAATAATATACTTTTTAAGGTACTTTATTACTGTAGTCACACTTATAACCTCAGTTAAAATTGTAAAAGTGTGAACCAATATTTTTCTACAGTTCCGTACAATTAAGAACCCTTTTTACTCGAATCAAAGAGTACTACTAAGTACCTATAATGCACGAACTTCAAAAAGAAACTGAGAGTTCTATATCCAACACGAAACATCCTATACGAACCAATATGAAATCAAATTAGAGCCAGCCCTCCGGAACTTTGTTATTTATCCTCGGTTGTGGGAGAAGTAGTGTCCCCATCTTGCCCTCAGAAATCTTGACGCCACTACGGACTGCTTCTGCTAGGGTGACAGGCGGCTTCGGATACTCGCGTTCGGTGCCACCGTCACGTGCTACGCGGATGACACGCTAGTGACCCAGAGGGCCACGACCGCTGTTGCTCAATTCGTGGATCGGATCCGGCGGCTGGGTCTCGAGGTGGCTTGGCACAAATCCGAGGCCATATTCTTTCATGGCCCTCGGCGCAGGCCAGTCCCGGGGTCCAGCCTGACAGTAGGAGGTACTCCCATCGACATCAAGCCCCGGTTGAAATACCTGGGACTCGTACTCAACGGTCGGTGGGAATTCGGAGAGCACATAACTCATAACTCATAATTCATAACTCATTTATTTGTAAGAATATTACATGTCAGTGTTTAAAAAACATCATTTGTCAAATCAAAAAATCGTGCTTCCACAGGTGGGGTAGTGTCCGTTTCATCATAAACATTTGTAATTATCATTCAAATCGTCAAAGTCAAACAGTCGCAAATTTTGGATTTACATAACATAAACTCACGCCTCAATGTAATAGGTGGCGAGCCTATTGCCATTAACCGGGCACTTATAAACCTGCGATAAATACACACATAACTTCGAAAAGCATTGAAAAGTCATTGGTGTGTGCCATGGTAAACCTGGGATCGAACCCGAGACCTCGTCTTAGCAGTCCATTACCCATACTACTAGGCTACCGCGGATTTTGGATTTCTGAGTCAGTAATTAATACAATTCACAAATTTAAATAATATATAAATAAAACAATTATAGGATATCAATAATAATAAAATACAATAGAATTAATAACAATATGTCAATTCCGGTCATTTTGACGGTTTCATGTTTATAATCTCATCAACCGAGTAAACAGCTTGCTCAATCAGCCAGTGCTTCAATCGACTTTCAAAGGAGCCAAGACTTGGGGCGCACTTCCGAAGTCTGCGCTCCAAACTGTTGGTGACAGCTAACGCGCTGATGCGGCTGCTGCCCAACTTGAGGGGCCCGGAGGAGGAGTCCTCCAGAAGACTCTACGCGGGTGTCGTGCGGTCCATGGCTCTATACGGGTGCCCCATGTGGACGGACTCCCTGAATACCAGGTTCATGCCCTTGCTGCGGACGCCGCAGCAAGGGCATCGATAAGGAGCCAACGTCCGAATGCCATCGTTGCGACGCGAGCGAGGACACAAGGCTGCACACGCTCATCGAGTGTCCGGCATGGGCCGGACCGAGGCGGGAGCTAGTGGCGGCCCTGGGACTGAGAGTTCTCACCCTCGCCACCCTGCTCACAGCAATGGTCCGCTGTGCGAACGCGTGGGCGGCCGGCGTCTCTTTCAGCGAGCAGTTAATGGTCGTGAAGGAGACGGCGGAACTGGAGAGGCGGCGCGAGCGAACGAGACTCGTGGATTGCGCCGTCCGCGCGCGCAGGCAACTCGGACGTCGGAGGGCACTGACTGACCTCCGTCCCCTATGAGCGCGGGCCTGGGGGTGACGGGTGGGACCGCCTGTCACTCCAGCAGAAGCAGGCCACGGCGGCGGCCCGCTCAATAGTGCGCCTCCCCATTCTGGGGGCGAGTCGGGGATACCGTGGTCCCCCCTCCTGAGGAGGGCCAGACCGTAAGGGATGGCCCTGGGTCAGCTGGGGTGCGAGCGATATGTCGATGATAACTTCACCTCCGGCCTAGCACCACGACCCGCAATCGGCGTGCGGTTTTAGCCGGTTCGAGTCCGACATAACCCCCCCTTCCGGCTCCGGCAGGGGTGGAATCCGAGGGGATTTCCGCACTATAAAAAAAAGGGGTGACAGGCGGCTTCACCTGTCACCCTAAGCTTTCAAAGATGCTGGAAGACGGAGGTCTATGGGAGAACTCGGATGTCTAAGTCACTTCCGCTGCGCTAATATTCTTTGTTATCAAAGGAAGAAAGAAAGAAAATACATTTATATTAAAATACATTATTATGCGAGTAATGTGTTTTTTGTATCGCTTATATGGGTCCCTAATAAATTCGTCGGCCGTCGTTGTTTACAATGCTTTGTTGCACAATTCAGTAATGTTATCCGGTCTGCTGATAAACAAAAATATATATGTCTTGGGTCGGGGAAGTCCCTAATGATTTTACATTCGATGCTCTGCATTTGTTTATACAATGTTTACTAGGTATTTTATAACATACCTACTAGTACATGCTCATGGCACTGCCCGTGCCGATAACTGATACCGTTTCCGAAGTATGTGAACGTTCGATTGTTATTTATTATTTCAGAGAACCTTTTCCCTATTTTTTGTGCGGAACTACCCACGGATATCACCCCTGCTCGCCACCAGGGGTAGTTATGTCTAACTCGAACCAACTAAAACCGCACTCGGGTTACAATTACCAGGGTATAAAATTAGCTTATTGCAGCTCGCATCCCCGCTAACCCGGTTTATGGATGATCTCAATCCTGAAAAGTAGAAAGGGCGCGCGTTGAAAAGTAAGGCAGAAAAGCGCCTTTGTTGAAGACTCATTTTAAAGCTGCCAGTTGTACCAAATATTCCTATTTATTCTATTAATAAAACTATTGTATAACTGATAACAACTTGCTTTATTAAAATTTGTATCTCGACGCAATATATAAAAATATAAAGGCCTTTGATAAAAGCTGTAGGTTTTCTAAGCACTCGTAACTCCATATCAGACTTAGGAATGGGTTTCTTTGATGTATAAAATATAACATATTATTTTGTCTATCTCATATTTATAATGAAATTTCTCGATGTAGTTACATACTCTTAGATAGGGTTCCATAGATGGCGAACAAAGCTAATATCTGGAAAAAAATACAGCTCGCGATTCGTGAATAACTGATCCAGTTTTGATATTCCCTGGTAACCTTTTCAAGAGATAAAAGTAGTCTATAAGTGCAGCTCACCATCAGACACTACATAAAAAAACAGTGATAAGTTCCCCAGTTTCAGCGTGATTGAATAGGTTAGTGCAAAATCCTACCAATATTATAAACGCGAGAGTCTGTGACTATGGATGGCTGTATATATGGATGGATGTTTGTTACTCTTTCACGTAAAAACTACTGAATGGATTTTCATGAAACTTTACAATAATATAGCTTATACATCAGAATAACACATAGGCTATATATCACCACGCTACTACTCAAGGGAACGGTGCAGTGATCATTAATCTCAACAAATTCGGCCGGCATCGGCATATACGCAGAAGTGACAGTGTTGTTATTTCTGTTGCTGTTTACATAACTACATTGTAAAAGAGAGTGCAGCGATAATGGCAACGGACGCCATTCGGATGGAAAATAACTGGCGGTACGAAGTTCACCGGGTCAGCTAGTGTTTATGTGTGTAATAATAGTAGTAGATATAAAGCAAAAGTTATTCATAATTAATATTATAAATGCGTCAGTAACTGTCTATCTGTCTAAACCACTGAACTGATCTTGATAATTGGTACAGAGGTGAATTAGTACTCGGGAAAGGACATAGGTTAAGCCTATAACCTTTTCCTGTCTGTGTCTCTTCCTCCTCCACTTGAAAGAAAGAAAGAAAGAAAAATATTTTATTTAAGTTCTACACAGTGGACATGTTAAGTATAAATAGGTAGGTAAGTATAACAGTTGTATTAGTAGGTATATTAAATTAAGCTACGGGTGCAACATTTCACACTATGCGAACCCAAATAGGGCCCCATCTCAGCATTAAATGCTGCGCACACCCTTCGTTGAGTATGCACAGTGCTGGTTTTCAGATGGGGCCACTAGGTAGCGCTGACGCCACGCACCATTTTATAGGTACAGTACAGTTTATAACTAAGTAAGTAATTATAGTATTCGCACGATCTTGGTAATATTAGGTATTATTGCGAGGAAGGGGTTACAGACTTTGTAAAAAATATCATAACTCTTTCCTTCATAGCACATATAGGTACATGTTTGGAGATGCTTGGTCTAACTGCAATGCTTGACCAAATCTGCAGTTAGACTGGTAAAGCGGACCCCAGACTCTAAGGTAAAAGCTTCGGATGCGACCAGGGCCTCGATTCTACTAAAGCAAAACTATTGTCAAACCACAGAGATTACAAAAAGCGGCAATACATTATAGACTTTAAATCGATGCATTTTAAGTTCAATATTAAATAACTGTTAGCAGATCGAATAAAAGAGTGTAATGAAACTCTTGTCATTTAATTTTGGACCTTAGTGTATAGAAATAAAGTCTAAACTTTAATGCCGCTTTTTGCAATCTCTGTGGATTGACAATAGTTTTGCGTTAGTAGAATCGAGGCCCAGGATTAACGCTAAGATGACGAAGGAGATGGGTACTTGTTCGGAGATCTTCGGCCATTTTGGATATTTTTGTTACTCAATCACGTGAAAGGTGCTAAACTAACTTAGTTGAAATTTTGTATAGGTATAGATTATACCGTGAAACTCACCGAGCTATGGAGAGGGCTATGCTCGGTATTTCCCTACGTGATCGCGTCAGAAATGATGATATCCGTAGGAGAACAAAAGTAACCGACGTAGCCCAGCGGATTAGCTCGTTGAAGTGGCAGTGGGCGGGACACATAGCGCGCAGAACAGATGGCCGATGGAGCAAAAAAGTTCTGGAATGGCGACCGCGTACGGGCAAACGTAGTGTGGGACGCCCAACGGCCAGGTGGAAGGACGACCTCATCAAGGTCGCCGGGAAGCGCTGGATGCGGGCTGCTTCAGATCGGTCATTCTGGAGGTCTATGGGAGAGGCCTATGTTCAGCAGAGGGCTATGTGTGGCTGATATGATGATGATGATATGATGATACCGTGAAATAATACATAGGTTGGGGGACAGTCGGACACAGGCGGAGTCGTGAGTAACAGCTAGTTGATAATAAATTGTGTTCAGTAATAAGATATTTTATACACAGACTGTAGGGTCTTCCCCGAGTGTTGTGTAACAGCAGTCATAGTTACAGATAAAATTGTTTTGTTTATCAGCAAAACGGATGCTAATTACAACATTAAACAACGAGGCATTTATTACGAAAGTTACTAGCTTTAGACCACTGCTTTGGCCAGTAAATAGTATACAGAATAACTTTATTTTTGGGCAGTTGTTCTTCAATACTGCACTATCACTACATACCTAAAGCAAATATCGCTTTCCGCGTCTGTGTGTCCCTATACATGCTTAGATCTTTAAAACCACGCGACGGATTTTAATGCGTTTTCTTTAATAGATAGAGTGAATCAAGACAAAGGTTTATATGTATAATACATGCTTAACATCGTAGAGGAACGGGATCTGTTGCCACGCGGCGGAAAAAATTGCCGGTACAAAATTCAGCGGCTCAGCTATGAAATCTGGAGTTACTCTGTCTTCTCATAAATTAAACCAGACTGAAGTGATTTCGCAAAAAAGACATAGTCTGAAGTAGATCCTAATCCTTCATCATTATTATTGCGATGGCCTTGGTAGCATTCGAGACCCTCACTTTGTAATTCATGATCCATAACATAACATAACATAAACTCACGCCTGTATTCCCCGAAGGGGTAGGCAGAGGTGCTAGCACCCACACTTCACCAGTTTATGTTTAGGTCCCAATGTAATAGGTGGCGAGCCTATTGCCATTAACCGGGCACTTATAAACCTGCGATAAATACACACATAACTTCGAAAAGCATCGAAAAGTCATTGGTGTGTGCCATGGTAAACCTGGGATTGAACCCGAGACCTCGTCTCAGCAGTCCATTACCCATACCACTAGGCTGATCCGCTTAAATAAAATTTCGGTTATATTGAGAGCGAGTGCCATCT
Source organism: Eilema sororculum (assembly GCA_914829495.1). Lineage (NCBI taxonomy): Eukaryota > Metazoa > Arthropoda > Insecta > Lepidoptera > Erebidae > Eilema > Eilema sororculum. The sequence continues at coordinate 20,345,921 of OU618546.1, forward strand.
GACCATAACTCTGGCTGGGATTGTTTATGGTTAGTGGTCATTCACTGACAGAACTTTATTGACAGTCAGGACCGACTTTTACCGACTTTGACCGACCGAATATCACTACGCGGTCAGCCATCCAAATTGCACCAAACCGTGCAAGAACTGGATTAATATAAGTACAATAATGAGATTCAGGTCAGCTGGGGTGCGTGGGATATGTCAACAACCTCACCTCCGGCCTAGCACAGCAACCCTCAGCCGGTGTGCGGTTTCAGTCGGCTCCTCCCCTCCCATCCCGGTCCCGGCGAGGGAGGTATCTGTGGGAATTTCCGTACGAGAAAAAAAAAGGTATATATGGCTCCATTAAACAGGATTCAACCCCGTTGCTGATGATTAATGCACGAGGCTCTAGTACAGGTTATTCTGTGGTTGGGAGGCAAGATAGCAGTTCTTACCGTAAAAGTCAACATGACAATCAAAAACAATAAACGATCCTCAGAGTCGAAAGTGTCGAATTTGGACGCAATTATCGATATAAAACACGCCAGCCAATAAAGAGCTGCCCCTCTAGACGAGTGGCAATTCACTGGGCGGCGTTTGATAGAATAGAATGACGAATATATGGGACTTGACGTTTATGATTTTTTTTTGTGGAGTAGGGAGGCAAACGAGCAGACGGATCGCCTGATGGTAAGCGATCACCGCTGCCCATGGACACCCGCAACACCAGAGGAGTCACAAGTGCTTTGCCTTCCTTTTAAAAGAGAAAATGCTCTTTTCTTGAAGGTTTGAAGGTCGTATTGGTTCGGAAATACCGCTGGTAACAATTCATTTCACAGTTTGCGTTAACGACTGTCATATTATGTCATAAACGTCAAATCCCATAATTCGTCATTCTATTTTACCAAACTATTTAGAGGAGCTGGTACTTCTAGAAAAGCAAAATATCGTTGCTATTTTTTGTAGTCGCAGTTCGATGTTGCCTTTCTGGAAAGTTTGCTGATGGTACTAAACCTCGACAAAGTATAAAGTTCAAAGTTGTAGTTCCGTTTAATTTTAATTAGTTCGCGAGTCCAGGTGGCGAGCTTTTTAAGCGATGCAAATTGCTGATGCTAAAAACTTTTCATTCGTCTTTTTTGAAATTTAATAGAATCGGTTTTTAAAGTATTATCGATGATTCGAGTTTAATTTTTTTACATGAATGCAATTATGGAATAATATTGTCCGAGCGTAGTACTTTTTAGGCGGATATTCGGACCAAAAAAGCTACTTCTATACGTCCTCCATGGTTGAAATTCCTCTATACATACGTTTCAGATCTATGTTGGCGTGATTTCCTGAATATTCTTACAATATAAAGATTTAGCAGGTCTGATATCCACCCCTGGCATCCCAAATGTGCCTTATATATTATAAAAGGTTTATGAATGTAATGATTATTTTAATATCATTGGATCATATTGTACTGTGTTCATTAGATTGTAACCATGGAATAAATGAATTTGTTTGTATTAAAAAAAAAAATGTAATGAGCTTTTATTACTTACCTGAAATATGGGCAAAATTCATAACCTGGCAATAATAAAAACTATCATATGCTAGATAACCAGTCTTTAATTCTGTTATAATACAATTGATGCCTGTTTTTTCTATTCTGTGGATGCCTGTATTTGATATCTATATTATAACTAGTCTGTGAAATATATGAAGTCTGTGCTCCATAAGAGCAAAATCCGTGTCAAGACCATAAGGTCAAGACATTGATTTGTCAATTATTATAAGTGTTGTATTACTATTCTGAAAAAAAAAACAGGAAATTATAATGAGAAACATCGTAGAATACATGAGCTAATTTTTTTACAGCTTTCAGTTTTTTGATACATGGTCCTGTTCTTTCTAAGAGACGGTTTTAGTAAGGGAATGGTATCAGATATACTAAAAGGAATAATTGTGTTCATTATACTCTTGCAACTCGTCAATGGCATGCTATTATTTTTGGGAGCTATCATGGATGTTATTATTTTTAAGACTAATTTATTTTTTCTGCATTTAAGCGCGTTTAGTGGTTAAGGAGTCGACATTACGACCGGGCAGTCTGGGTTCAAAACCTGGGCATTACACTAACGATGTACCCACCCTACATAAAATTTAGCTTAGGATGAAGGGGTTGACAAGTGTACTAGTAAATTCGATTACCTACTAATACATTTTTTTGGAAAAAAAAATTATTAATTGAATCTATATAATTATATATTTGCTTAAACTACAGAACTACAAGTTTTAGTAGGATTAATGCAATACTAAGGTATGTTTTGTGTAAATGCATGGTATATTTCCTTAATGCTATTATTAGTACGGAGATCAGACCGTCTTGGGAGGGATTACCATTCATTTTTGGAGGCGCTATTTCGCTGTAATCCTCTGAACAAATCCATTAATGGAGCTGTTTCTACTTTTCCCTTTCTAATCTATCACATTAATTGATTTAAGCGGAATATAATAAAAAACAGTGAATGATAATTTTCATATCAGTACTTATTACAGAGGTAAACTGGTAAAATTTGTGAGTTAATAACGTTGTAATCTCTGGATTTAGTAATTTTGAAAATTCTTGTACCAATAAAAGGTACCGTAAGCGTACGTAACCGTAAGTGTCATAGGTTATAAATATCATCGCGGTATCAGTAAGGGTCAGTAGAGGGAATAGGATTAGGAGTCCACGCGGGTGGAGGAGCTGGCAACACCTTTTATTAACACGAATGTGATGATAAATACTTTTACAATTTATGTCAAGACTCGTAATTTGAGAAAATAATCTGTGACGGGCCGATTGATTAGTGGTTAAGGAGACAAGGTAAACTCGAATCAAAACCCTGTACCAACCCGTATAGCCAGAGTGGGAACAGTAGGCCAAAGCCTCCAAGCATTAGTAGAGGCCTATGTCCAGCAGTAGACTGTAATAGGCTAATTGATTGATTGAATGATTTTTTTACAGCATTAAGTATGCTAACTATTTCCCATCTTATACGTCTTTAAGGCGGTCGCCTTAAGATGGGAAATTTGAATCATATCGGGCGTATTTCGGTAGCCGAATTAGTCTAGGCATTCCCCCTGTAAGGGAAAGACTGCGGGTTCGAGTCCCGCTCGAGATGGTTCTTCTTTTTCCCTATGTATTCGAATTGATTGATTGCTTAATAAGGAGACAAGATGTAACGGGTTCGAATCCTGACATACTGTATCGGTGTGAAGCCAGCACGAGTGTGACGTCCTTGGTGATGTACATATCCACACTACCAAACTAAATGCCGCAGTGGAGTTTGTTGTGCCGTTTCATCTCCACCAGCGCCTTGGAAGCGGTGGTAAACTTAGATTAAGTAGAATTAAAATTGACGTCAATAAGAAACAATTTTATTGTTCTATATTGAAAAATAAATGACTATGACTATGACTATGACTATGACTATGACTATGACTATGACTATGACTATGACTATGACTATGACTATGACTATGACTATGACTATGACTATGACTATGACTATGACTATGACTATGACTATGACTATGACTATGACTATGACTATGACTATGACTATGACTATGACTATGACTATGACTATGACTATGACTATGACTATGACTATGACTATGACTATGACTATGACTATGACTATGACTATGACTATGACTATGACTATGACTATGACTATGACTATGACTATGACTATGACTATGACTATGACTATGACTATGACTATGACTATGACTATGACTATGACTATGACTATGACTATGACTATGACTATGACTATGACTATGACTATGACTATGACTATGACTATGACTATGACTATGACTATGACTATGACTATGACTATGACTATGACTATGACTATGACTATGACTATGACTATGACTATGACTATGACTATGACTATGACTATGACTATGACTATGACTATGACTATGACTATGACTATGACTATGACTATGACTATGACTATGACTATGACTATGACTATGACTATGACTATGACTATGACTATGACTATGACTATGACTATGACTATGACTATGACTATGACTATGACTATGACTATGACTATGACTATGACTATGACTATGACTATGACTATGACTATGACTATGACTATGACTATGACTATGACTATGACTATGACTATGACTATGACTATGACTATGACTATGACTATGACTATGACTATGACTATGACTATGACTATGACTATGACTATGACTATGACTATGACTATGACTATGACTATGACTATGACTATGACTATGACTATGACTATGACTATGACTATGACTATGACTATGACTATGACTATGACTATGACTATGACTATGACTATGACTATGACTATGACTATGACTATGACTATGACTATGCCTATGCCTATGACTATGACTATGACTATGACTATGACTATGACTATGACTATGACTATGACTATGACTATGACTATGACTATGACTATGACTATGACTATGACTATGACTATGACTATGACTATGACTATGACTATGACTATGACTATGACTATGACTATGACTATGACTATGACTATGACTATGACTATGACTATGACTATGACTATGACTATGACTATGACTAACTACTTCCTATCAAGTGGCCCGAGTTCGAAATACATCGGGAAAAAGAAGCGCTCAAGTGGGACTTGAACTCACGATCTTTCCCTTACAGGGGGAAATCTTCCAACTGAGCTATTGAGCCACACCTGAATCACTTCAAAATTTTCTTCTCTTTATATCCGTCTTTAAGGGCAACGGTGGAGCAATCTACCAACTTTCTTACGAACTCTTGGAACCAATGAATGATTTTTCAACCATTTTTAAACATTGATTTTTTTTTCCAATTGAATATTAGCATAATAAATGCTATAAAAATTTCATTCAAAAGTGGCCCTGTGCTTGTTTAGCACCTAAGTAGGTGTATACTTATAAAAAATCTCACAGCTACTCTTTTTCATCGATAGTCAATATTATCAAAGTCGATAATCTCCGTCGTGGTGTTCTCTACTTTACACAATAAAACACTGTTATTTAGTGAGTAGGTAGTTACACAGTTCACAGTACGTCTGCGTGCATCAGAAGGCTCACTCCGACTGCCACACGTCACTGTCAACTGTCACTACTTTTATTTATGTATGTCACACCCGTCGCATCCTTTTCATCAACTCTAGGTATAATATTGTTAACGTAATGTATTGGCTAGCAAGATGAACTAATACACTAAAAATGAAGCAGTAATGTATTACAGCGTGATTCAAAAAGTACTGGAATATATTCACCGCGGTAATGGATTAGAACAGAACAAAAAGTGGAAACAGTGATGGATTTGTTCAGTGGAATTTGCTTTTAGAGCTACCTGACTGCGAAATACCTGTACAGTTAGCATTGGAAAGAAGTTGACGAACAAAGTGCTCAAAATGATCTTAATTTCGATTTTTTACCCACTTCCAGTAGACCGATCAAACAATTTGGTTCGGGCAATAACCATAGAAATCGAATACATAGGGAAAAAGAATCTTCTCGGGCGGGACTCGAACCCGTCTTTCCCTTACAGGGGGAATGCCTTGACCAATTTGGCAACCAAGACAAGTGTACATGTGATTCAAATTTCCCATCTTATTCGTCTTTAAGGCGAATCAGCGAAGGTAGCCGAATTGGTCAAGGCATTTCCCCTGTAAGGTAAAGACTGCGGGTTCAAGTCCCGCCCGAGAAGATTCTTTTTCCCTATGTATTCGATTTGTATAGTTGCTGTGTGTGTATGCTATAAAAATTCATTTAATACCATAGAAATCAATAAAATTGATTAGTTTTAACCTAGCGGTTTGTCTGAACCTATCTTTATGGCATTTTGAACTTCTCGAATTTTGAGCGCTTATATGGTTGTCAACAATATGGATACTTTACTTGTACCGAAACCACATGCCGAAACTATTGACTTTTTGGTTGTCTTTTAATTTGATTACCTTGACGCTGACTGTACCTTACCCTATGGAGATATCGACCAAAAACTACAGCTAGATAATACGTACTGTGTATATTTTTTATGCTCTTTGAACCCTATTCTTCAAGAGTCTCAAATACTAGACACACCAATCATTCATAATATATTTTATTTCCTGAACAATCTATGTAAAAGCTTTGACAATAAAACCAACGATTCCGTCATCGAACTCAGGACCAACAAAAGACATTTAAGGGATTTCGCTTTTATCATAAAACTACCTTTAGATCCCGCCCGCGGCTCCTAGTCATGAAAAAGAAAATATGTGTAAGAATTCGTTGAGCCTCTTCAATTTGCTTTCAAGTATATTGTCGTTATCAATATAATATCAACAGTCGAAGTTATCTTAGAAATAACTCTGTTCACTTCACATGAATAAAAACCACGAAGAGAATTATCATTTTTCTTCACATTTGAATTTCTAAAAATATGTGCATCGTGCTACCACAATATTGACTTAACTTGATTTTTGCACCCTTACTTGTATGTGTGTTTTGTCTTGCTGATAAGGTTACTAGTACTATACCCCGTCCATCATATTATTGTATTTTAGACAGATGGAAGTAGTGATTGCATGAAAATTTAAAATATCGACAAAGTTAAAAACCTCGATTAAAAAAATTATTAATCGATAAATGAAAATATTATGATAAATATATAATTTCATGTGGAATTATTATCTATTATCTTTCTGTACATAATAATAAAGCAGTAGATATTTCGTGTCTATACCTACAATTTACAAATGTAATAGAAAACGATTGTGGGCCATAACGCACACGCTAATCTCCAAAACAAAACAACTGACTTCTAGAATGTCTAGAATGTATGAATGTCTCATCATGCTGATTTCCTGGTATTTATTGATTAATTCTCTGAAACCCATCATCAGATCTTTATGCAATTTAAATGGGACCATTTTGGAATGAACTTCTTTCATATTAAAAAAGAATTCTGACAATCCGTCTACATATGACGAAGTTACAAAAATAATTTTCTGTAAAATCATACAAATATAAAAAATTATAAACATCTGCATTGTTGTTTAGAAATCGGTTAAAAACCGCCAGTTATGTAATATTTTTTAGAAGAATTATTTTCTGTAGTCGATATCGATAGTGACATTTTCAAGTTATTATAATAAAAATACAGTCGATAGACTAACTACATCCCTAAAATTGCTTTCTGGCTGACGTGACGTTGTCAATGCAAAATGACGTATTGGCGCCAAATTTTTGTTACGATTTTCAGGTGTTGACGCTAGAACAAAGTTATACCGACCACTGTCAGTGAGCTGTCTAAAATACAATAATATAATGGACGGAGTATAGTAATCTGTGGTAGCCTAGTGGTATGGGTAGTGGACTGCTGAAACGAGGTCTCGGGTTCGATCCCAGGTTTACCATGGCACACACCAATGACTTTTCAATGCTTTTCGAAGTTATGTGTGTATTTATCGCAGGTTTATTAGTGCCCGGTTAATGGCAATAGGCTCGCCACCTATTACATTGGGACCTAAACATAAACTGGCGAAATGTGGGTGCTAGCACCTGTGCCTACCCCTTCGGGGGATACAGGCGTGAGTTTATGTTATGTTATGTTATGATAAGGTTACTGATAACTCCTTAAGTAAAAGTACTGTCTCTGTTGGCATTAAATTTATAAGTTTAGATTTCAGTGATTTCCTTTCATTTAATTCACTATATTTGTTAGAGAGATTTGATCCTCATGATTGCCACTATCGATTGAAACCATAAAATACAGAATGTAAGTTTTTCGGGTTTTAGTCGGTTTGATTACCGGGGGGGTCAAGCGAGTTTCCGAAAAACGTTGAATGGAGTTTTGTTACTTTTTAGAAATAAAGGAATGTTTTGTTGGAGTGAAATTCTCTATCCTAGAGATATTTCGGGTACTTCTATTCATATTAATATGAGAGATGATGACATTAACTCCAGTCTCATCCCATAACTGAATGAGATGTGTATCATTAGACGCGTTTTTAAATGGATAACACGAAATGGCTATGCTGCAAGGCTGAAATCTGGTCGTGATACTAAAAACCAATTTTGAAAAAGCTAAAAAAAATCGATGTTTAATATATTAATTCTACTGAATTTCGTTTGTAGATGGAAATAGAGGGGAGTTAGGACTATATGATAGTACAGTGCTGCAAGCCTTCACAACTGGCCTTGTCAGTGACAGCACCTTGTGAAGTGCCGCCTAACAGGTATCCAGTACGATCGTTCAACCAAAAAAAACAGACACATCTGAAAGGTCATCAAATTCTGTGTATGAAAAACCTAATGCTTAAACACTGGATAAGGTGGTGCTGCAGCGATTGAAGTTCGCGCGCGGTTAGATTTGGTATTTCCGTTCTATTATGTCAGTAGATCGTAATATAAAAAAATAGGGCTCATCTGAAAGATCATCAAATTCTGTGCAATTTCGAGCTACACTGAGCTGGAGAAGTGCAGGACTCCTACGACGAGGCCCTTACTATTCGATAAAATTGGTTAATATATGTTGGGATACTAGGTTATTAAAAAAATGTTTTGGGACTATTTGTCATGGCCTCAGATTGATAGGGGCTAATGGATATGATATGACACATGAGTTAATTAACATATAATTTGCTCGCCTTATAGAGGAATTGATTTGAATAAGTTCATATTATGATCCTTGCGTACCACTCAGCTTTGCAACTTAATTCTGTATAAAATACCTTTGGACTATATTCGAGGGGCTTGAAACAACAACGTATTTAATTGTAGAAAAAGTGTATCTACGAAGAAAGTACCTATAACATTCACGTCTAGTATTTAAATTGGAGTAATATTTATTCTTCTTATATCCACATGCGTTAAAAATTTTCCGAGTTTGTCATCCCCAAGCATTCCAGTTAATATTTTTGCCAGACATATTAGCTTAAGGACATTAAATTATTGAATTTGTATGAAATTTTCCCCACTTTACTCCCTCACCTGGGCGTAATGAAATTTGAATTTTGATGTCACACACACATCATGAGTTGGTAATAAATAGGATTTTCATATTATATTTAAATTTAATCTTACGGATGAGAAAATGATGGGCCAATTTTAAATTCCGTGGCAATGTTCGTTAAACTCATTCGGGTGGCAGTCGACAGCGCGCGGTGGCCATATTATCCTTCCAGACCTGAGGCACTCCTGGATGATAACTCTGGGGGTGCCACGGGTACTTGGATTCGGACCCGTGGCACCACCAATATTCAAATCCACAGAACAGTGTCCACGAATATCAAGTTTTATTCTATTCCCATGACACCTCTACCAGTTACTTGCATTTTGATAGTAGAATGATAACCGAAGGAGAAGAATCCGCCAAACTGTTTCTGAAGTCCAAATCTATATGACAGGCGTTATTCACAATGAGTGGCATAATCCTACATAGAGTTTAGATATATTCTGGTCGTACCGGCTAGGATAAATGCCAAAATAAATCTTTAATGACGCTATGCATTAAAAATAATCCACACTATTGTGAATTACAATTTCACACACAAGTACGAAATACATAAGTTAAACTGAATTATGTTGATTATGCTCTATAACTAACATACGTGGATTAAACAAATAATTGAATGAAAGACATTACGTCTTAAGGAAGATGAGCAGTAATTTATTAAGATCATTGTAAGCAACGGATTTTAGGATTGCAGCAAAGATATTTTAATACTCAAGCTTTGCTTGATGGGTGTTTAACGGCCCATCTGGGCTTTGTCGTGCGCCTGGGTAATCTCGCAGAACAATGAAAGTGTTTGTAAAAGTATATTTGATTTAAGTTTTATTTACTCGAACACATTTTGAAACTTTTTGTGTAGTACAAGATGTCAGTATTTCATTTTTTTTAGGGGAGGCAAACTAGCAGACGGATCGCCTGATGGGAAGCGATCACCGCCGCCCATGGACACCCGCTACACCAGAGGAGTCACAAGTGCGTTGCCTTCCTTTTAAAAGAGAGTACGCTCTTTTCTTGAAGGTTGGAAGGTCTGAAAGAAAGGTCTGAAAGAAATTAATTTTAACATGTCGTTCTTTAAGGTGCTAGTATTCATAATGTGACTAAAACGAGTGATTTTTGGTAAGAATTTAGTTTACTTGCGCTAGTGTTGAATGTAAAGCAAGGTATATGCCTTGATTGGATTAGTGAGATAGATGGGAACATAGCCGATGGTGGTGATTGGGAATACACTTCTTACATGAAAGAGACCTACATCACCACTACGGCGAGCTTATGAGATATTGTGATTGAGGCCGCTAACTAGAGGCCGACAGGTCTTCCACCTGTCCTGGAATAAAGGGGATATGACTTCATCTATTTCAAAGGTACTTGTATTGGATAGTTCTGAAACTAAACCATTTTATAAACCGCCTGCTGTACGCAGCAGTCCATATCTTTCTGAACCGCATTACGTAAGTAAATCTAGCATGTGAATATATACCAGAGGAAAGTTCCAGGCTCTGAATTACATAATTTATATTTATGCCTAGTAACCTGCAGTTAATATGTTACTCGAATACCGGGCATTCGGCCAAGGCTTTCCACAGGCTTAACTAAAATCCTATCCCGATGTTAGTTTTCTAACAGGCTTTGGATCCGTAATAAATCACAAAGTTTAGTACCAGTTAATATTTAGTCACAGATTCTTTTATATAAGAGGCTCGTTGCTAAGTGGTGATCAAGTAGATTAACACATTGTAAAATTAAGTAATAATGGTCTGATCAGTAACCATTATTAATATATTGAGACTTCCCCGTGCCTCTGGGTGTATATCAAGCCGAACGGTCCTGGTTCCCATTTGAACATCTATGACCGTCTTGACGAGTAGGTGGAGCCCTAAAAGTCTGACAAGTTCAATATCGCCAGTAGGTTTTCGTAGGTCAAATAGAAGCCACTTAGTGGAAAGTATCTAAATTAGGCGAATTCGTAGCTAGACTGGAAAAAGCAACCTTAAGTGAATTGAAAAAAGGCTCAGAGGATGGTATTATTTTAATGTATGTCAGTTTCTCGTAATTTCATTTCAGTAAGTGTTTCCTGTAATCTTTGAAATTCTCTCCCATTCACATCACACAATAGAATCGTCAATATCATTCTGGTGAATTTGAGTTTTAAGATACGATACGATGGCGCTCAGTTATGTTTAATGAACACATTCATGTGTTTCCGATTGCAATTGAAAAAAAAAACTTTCTATTGTTAGTGAGAGATGATTGTTATCACAATCATCTTTGGGTTAGGTTCAAAGAAATGATGCAATCAAACCCTATTATTCAACAGTTTTGATCATTGTGTTCATTTTTTTAACAGTGATGCTTAGGAAATGTTGTAAGCTTTTTCTAAAGAAATATGAAAGTGGATTAGAAATATATGATGCCGGATTCGTAGTCACACCAGGTTGTCACATCAGCGTGACACGCAGGATTTTTTCTTGTTAATCACACCGCATTATATAACACATCACTTTTTATCCGATGATGATGATGAAAGATAATTGCGAATGATTAACACCATGCCTCATATTCATCGGTTTCATGATGACATATTATATTTACCTATTTTTTTATCTGCATACTTATACACCGGCATGAATAGGTTGCTTTGACTGGAGGATATACGAGCCACATTCTGAAATGGTTAGGCTACAAACCGTTACTTTTTTTACGTGTAGAATTCCCCTCAGTTACCTACCCCGCCAGAGCCGGATAGGGGAACAGTGTATCGTTTTACATATTCATTGCATTATAACATTCTACTTAATGTACACCAAATGCCTATAAACTGTTTATTATTACAACTTATACCTACATAACATGAGAACTTATTTGTAGCAAATAACCTTGTGTGTATCCGTTATGTTCCCAAGTATTCTAGAGATCAATAACGTGATGTTATACTATCAACAGGGGAATTACCTTTTTCGCTTTCATGTGCCTAAAGTAATATCTCATTACATATTATTTAGATAATAACATAGAGAGGTCTCAGTCGGCCAATAGATATAGGAATAAAAAGAGTATGTTTTACTACCCTCCTATCTCGCTCATGACTCCAAAGGTATCTATTTCTTCTCTCTATTGCAAAAAAATATTTTTATAGTTGCAAAATAAATTTTGAAAATATCTGTAGGCCTAGCTCGTCATCATCACTTAACCATGGCTAAGAATTAGGTATTTCTCTTTGAAATAACAGTCTATTTACTATCGATGGTAATCTGAAATTACCAAGACGAGGCTTAAGTTTTGCATTGGTAGGTAATTTCAAATTACCAACATAACATAACATAAACTCACGTCTGTATTCCCCGAAGGGGTAGGCAGAGGTGCTAGCACCCACGTTTCGCCAGTTTATGTTTAGGTCCCAATGTAATAGGTGGCGAGCCTATTGCCATTAACTGGGCACTTATAAACCTGCGAGAAATACACACATAACTTCGAAAAGCATCGAGCGTCCTTGGTGTGTGCCATGGTAAACCTGGGATCGAACCCAAGATCTCGTTTCAGCAGTCCATAACCCATACCACTAGACTACCGCAGATACTTCAAATTACCATCGAGTCGAATTTCAAATTAGAAAGAGTTATTTTGGTCTGCAGTATCTGAAGATTTCAATTATATTTCACGTTTCTGTAGATATACCATGCCTAATATAAACAAACAACGTATAGAATCTACTATCAGGGCTAAATTAGACGAAATTGACCAAGCACTTAAAAAATACAAATAGAGTTAGCTTAAATTGCAATTATATTTCCATTTTATGACAATTCACACATATTAATAAATACGCCCATACTATTGTGTAGAAAATACCACATACAACGGACACGAGGCCGTGTCCAAATCCCGTGCCTTCAAAACAAGAGGAATCAAAGATACAATAGAAAAACATACATATTATCATGATCCATATTATTGTTAGGTGAGCCAATATACCCTGCATATACATAACGAAGTAATTTGTCAAACTTCGTAGTACTCCAATCAATAACAATATACTTGAGCCAAAAACGACAGCGAGGGCAAGACAACCAACGAATAAACATAGCAGTAAGTCCATTTTATGTTTGTATACCTCTTTATATTCACTATTCTTGATGCATATCGAGAAAAGAATGAATATTCCGACGAAGCCGTATACGATTCCAAAACAGGCGATAATAAACGATCCGATTTTTAAAGATAAGCATAGGACGAATTCATTTACATCGCATATGAAGATCGATTCCAATAGCCGTCTGCCCATTTTAAATGCAAATGCAAATTTCTTCTCTTAACACAAGGAGTGACTGCAGCACGATCACCTCAATTTTACCAATGTCAAGTTAAATATAATCATAAGTATTCCAGATATAGCGGGTCAAACAGAATTCCATAATTATGTGAAATATTTCTCTTTTGAGCTATTTTTTATTTGTATACCTTGTTTTCGCACTCGAATGTCAAGAACACGTCAAACATGAAGGCTCATGAAGGAAGCATGAAGGTGATATCGTGTATTTTACCATAGAGTTATAATACACTACGATCATTATCAATAGTTTCACCTTGTAGTTCCATGGAACTAGTGAGAATTTGTTTTCTCAGTAGTTTCATGGGCTTTGATAATGGAACAAATGAAACAAAACTTAATCGAACTCTCCTCACTAGTTCCACCGTAACACGTTTGTTTTCTCTGTAATACTGTACGCTGCTTATGACCTTATAATGGAGAATGTTCACAAATTCTGAATTTTAGCTTACTGTATTGTGTGTTAAAAACAAAAAATACACCTGAAAGAATTATTTCGATATATCAATTAGTTACCAAGATAAGGACTTTTAAAGTGACTTCGCGGCGACCAGCTCTAGCTTGATGTATCCTCCATTTTCACGTTATTGGCCTACAACTTGCCTCTAAAACGGGATATTCAAAATAAAAAGAACTTTTGAAATCAGACCAGTAGTTCCTGAGATTTCTGGTGAAACGTAAGGCAGCGCCAACTAAATCTGTCAGGCATAAATAAAAATACATCACATGCATCTAGCGCGAGCCGGTCCGGGACCCCATATTTTTGAGAACCTTGAAGGCCTGTAAAATCCAAAAAATGAATTTAAGTATATCTGTCCATGAACCAAGGGCCCAGCTCATTGAAGGTACTTACTACAGCTATATAGGTTACCTGTACATTCACACTTATTTTCGTTACTTAGGTACATATACACGCTATTTTATTGAAAAATATACTCCTATTGACACACATCTTGATTTCATGTACATTAATGTACAAGTACTTAATATAATGATGGTAATATACATAATTATGAGTAGTCAATAGTAGTCAACTATCTATGAAAAATAATAATTTATACGAGCATCCGTTCAACATGTTCGTGCGTGCAGTAATTCTGCTATTACTTATATATTTTACTATTTTTAATGTCTTTGTAAGTACTTTAATTATAACTTTCATTCAGATACTCGCCTATATCTTCTCTTCTTCTTTCACCCGTAGTCACCAATGCTGAGTGTAGGTCTCTTCTAATTCCCTCCACTGTTGACGGGACAGTATTTTCGCCATCCAGTTCTTCCCAGCAACCTTGACTATGTCGTCGGTCCATCTAGCTGGTTGTCTGCCTACGTTCCTTCAATAGTTTCCACTCCAACACTTTCCTACCCCAACTGCCATCCATTCTACGGCATATGTGGACCGCTCACTTCCAACTCCTTCCAGTTATTACTACAGCTATGTCGATCAGCTTAGTCCTTCTGCGGTTTTCTGTAATTCTCGCTGTGTCAAGGGAAATGCCTAGCACAGCTCGCTCCATGGCTCTATGAGTGACTTGTAGGCGGTGGACTGCCTTCTTGGTAAGCGTCCAATTGTCTCGCCTGTATGTATAATCCTCTAAAAATATGAGTACAGGTTCCATATTTGGTCAATGTTTCTCAACAGGGCACTTTTAAAAGTCACTGTCGGTACTGTGAATTTTCAAATTTTGACACCATCACTCTAGAATCAAATCTAGAACCTCAGAAGTAGTAGTTGTGCTTAGTTAGTTTTGTTAGTTAAATGGTTACCGAAAAAGTGTATTTTTAAATTAAGTCCTTGTATTTCGCCAGAGGAGGTATTTGAATACTTGTTTTTTTTTATATCGGACTCGTCAATTTCACTTCACCTCGCCTGATGTTAAGCTAAAGGTAAAGTCTCGGAAAGAGGGTCACCATCGTAAACGTTTACCATGTTAACAGTGGTGGCACTCAGCTTGACGGCCTCATTAGATGCCTTTTCACGCCCCGCTTAAAGGACCCGGGACTGTAGGAAGAAGGAAACACGTGTGCTGGCAGGGAGTTCCAGGTCTTAGTGGTGCGGCATAGGAATGATTGTCTTCAGAGCCATTTTCTACTGATTACTGCTAACAGTAAGCATTTAGTGTATTATAATAATATAAAGTACCTAATTTGTCTATTTTTTATAAGGGCTTCATAGTGGTACCAGACCGAGCGGCAATAAAACATGTGAACTTAAAATATGTCAAGGATCTTACAGTAAACGTTCGAAGAGCCAGCAAAAGGGGGTTGTATGTGATAAATATACATGGAACTCTCAATGTTCCTTTGGGAAACAACGTGACGGTATGTATAATAGCTTAAAGATGAAGATGATGTTTTTTTTTCGATGATCATCATGTACGAAAAGTCCCTTTCGCTGTCGTTAAACTTTGACTTTTAAATCTATGTTAATATTATAAAACCAAATAGTTTGTTTGTTTGAACGCACAAATCTCAAGAACTACTTATTCGCATTGAAAAATCTTTTTATGTTGAATAGTCAGTTCATCGAGGAAGGTTATACATACTAATATTATAAATGCGAAAGTAACTCTGTCTGTCTGTCTGCCTATCTGTATGTTACGCTTTCACGCCTAAACCACTGAACCGATTTTGATGAAATTTGGTATAGGGGTAGATTAGACCATGAGAAAGGACTATGGGTTGAGGTGAGGCTATGTTTGGTCGCGATAACCGACATCCACGCGGGTGGAGCCGCGGGCAAAAGCTAGTCGGCTATATATCATCACGCTACTGCTCAAGGGATAATAATAAATGTCAATAATTATCTTTGTTTTATCGAACATGATTCTCATTTATTGAAGGTATTGTTTTGTTTGATCAGCTCCATGTGAAGTTATATGAGCACAGCTCCAAATTTAACCAGTATATTAATACTTTCATCGAGTTTCACCACAAACTGTGTGACATGATCCGTGACGACCAAATATTCGGTGCTATTCTCCGAAGGATAGATGTGACGCAGTGTCCCATTCAACCGGTAAATATCCGTACCTATATAATGTACAGTGACAGCCTTAGGTGTGGCGGTAGTAAAACTATTACCCAAGGAGCGCGGGTTTGAGCGCCGCTCTATTCAAATATTTATATATATGAATATTGTTTTTGCATTGGTCTAGTCGTGCCTCGAAGAGCATGTTAATCTGTCTGTCTTGGTTGCCATACGAACATCTTTGGTAGTCGTTAGGGGTAGTTGGAGCCCTAAAAGTCCAACAACTGGTCTAGCTGCAATTCGATATCGCTATTAGTTTGTAGAGGTCAGTTGCTATCGCTTCACGGAAAATATCGAAGTGCAGCCAAAACCGCACTTGGACTGGCAAAGCAGAGTCCATATTCTGATGTGGAAGCTTTGGATGCGACTGGGATTAGGCTGGGATTAGGGCTAAGAAGAAGAAGAAAGCAAATAAATACTTTTAAAATTAACCTCTAGCCTTGCGGGATATTTCCATAGGGTTAATGAACTTCTGTCCTCAGAGACTGGATGGACAGATCGCGGGGGTCGGTAACGTTCCGCATGGCGCAGGTCCTTCTGGGGCATGGGTGCTTCGGAAGCTACCTGTGCCTGGTGGGAAGAGAGCCGACCAGTGGGTGCCACCACTGTGGCGCCGTTGATGACACGGCGCAGCACACCCTAGAGGAGTGCCCCGCGTGGGCTGAGGAGCGCCGTGCTCTCATCGCTTAAGTGGGGACGGACCTCTCGCTGCCAGCCATAGTTCTGTCTATGGTCGACGGCGGCGATGAGGCGTGGGCAGCGGTTCAGAACTTCTGCGAGACGGTTATTTCGCAGAAGGAGGCGGTGGAGAGGGAGAGGGAATGTTAGCCACTTAAAAAAAAAGGGTTAATGAACTTCACAATAGTCTCTAACTTTAGTTCCTTTTAATTCTAACATCCTATCATCGCGCTAAATTTCAAAAATATTTGAGTAAAAGAAAACCTACAAACAGGTTTCAGATTTTGAAATCCTCAACTATACTTTCTTAGTCTCTTCTTTTTCTTTATCATGTTTGTCGTGTACTATGCTTTGTTTAAATCCTATGTATGGTGTAAGAGACCAACTCTGTCTGTCTGTTTCGCTTCTTTATGATACACTTTCAAAAGTGCAGAAAAAGTGTTTAGATTTTCAAACCGGCATTTCTTAATCCTTTGGTTATATTTCAGGGTCCAATATCATGGAATAATTTAACTTTACTGAAGGATCTTGATTTTAAATTGCCATTTGAAGCAGGTAAAGCTGAAGCTAAGATAAGAAACGAAGCTGCTAATGAATTAATTTTGGTGGTAGATGTTATATTTCATATTCAACGAAAGAATCGCAAATCATAAATAAAATAATGTTTATTTATTTACCTTTGTGTACTTTTATTTGGTAATACAAATTGACTATGTTATGTAAATGATAGGAAAAATATTGATTTATGCAAAAAAACAGTAAATTGGACTAAGTTCGATATGTTCGGTAAAAAAGGAACTTCATTCCACAGAGGCTCAAGCTCTGGAATGAAGGTCCCTGCTGTATTTTTTCCAACGACTACAGTAAGTATAGGGTTCTTCAAACAGGGTATTAGAAGATACCTGCAGGGTTGGCAGAATGAGTGTGGCACTCCTGGTATTTCACACGTCCATAGGTCTTAATCATATTCTATCAGATGCATCGTGTGCTTGTATGCTGCTTGTGTGGCATAAAAATGTGCATAATGCAAATGATAAATGTTCTGATGAGCTTTTCCAATTAGTCCCACCCTCTCCTTTCCTTCACAGGACAACACGTGCAGGGCTAAGAAGCCATCCGTATACGGTGCAGAATATACCTACTAGAACCAAGCGTTTCAGTGACTCATTCCTATGCCGTATCATTAAGACCTGGAACACCCTGCCAGCTCACGTGTTTTCTTCTTCCTACAGAATAGAATATAGAATATAGAATAGAATATTTATTTATCCCGGGTCCTTTAAGTGGGGCGTGAAAAGGCGTGAATCTGATGAGGCCATCAAGCTGAGCACCACTACTATTAACATGGTAGGTACATGTTTGTAACGGTGACCCTCTATCTGAGAATTTGCCTTTAGCTTACCATCAGACGAGGTGAAGTCAAATGAATGTGTCCTATAAAAAAAAAATCGCTCACTGCCGCGCCTCTATAGCTTTTTTATTTCAATACTTGAATCTCGGCAAGTATATAACATATGAACAATATAATAATTAGATCCCATCAATTTGATCTCATGATTGAACGAGCCCCTTTTTCATGAGTAATACACAACATACTTTTATTTAATACATGGCCGGAAAAATATTATTATGAGTATAACATTATCAGTTAATAGGATCAAAATGATATTCAACGCTTTGTAATTTTGAATAATATTCATAACCAATTATTGAAATACAGATACACAAATAAAATGCACATTATACTTGTTTAAATGAGATCATTTATTTAGAAAACTTCAATTATGTACATAATAATAATACTTAATAATTATCTATATATATAAAAATTAATAATTATTTTTTATATATATAGATAATTCTGGAGTGTCAGTGAAAAGTGATTTATCTCGAAAATCATAGTTTTGAGAAAATCCAGTTTAAAGTTTAAAAAAATTGTCACTCATTTTACAGTGAACTAAAATAAAAACATGCTACTGCTATTAATAGACACAATAATAGCGAAGGTTTTTATGGCCGAATTTGAGGATTTATATGTATAGTTTTTCTTTAATTTATGAAAATATACAGTTATATCAATAAACACATCAAACATTTATTAAACAATTTTGTGACCATTAATACAAATTAACTTGACTTACTTTACACACTGTCTATAGGTTTCATGACAAATGGTACAAGATTTTTACATTCTATTGTTGTGCTCTAGACAAATGGAAAAAATAGAAAGTGTTGAAATAAATATTATTCATTCAAGTAATAGTGAGTTGTATTGAGCGTTTAATTATAAATTTGTCAGAAAAAACACATTCATATCATTAGACACCTCTAGAGTCTGTAAAAATATGATGTGTACTTTGATACAAAGTGTGGTTAAGATGATACAACTGAACATATCAGCGTGTATATTGATATTACTTAAGTATATAGGTAGTACTACTAGTGAAATAATATGTTCTATGGGTAGAATCGTTGAAAGCTACTAGTAATGATGTACAATCAATCAATCAATCAATCAACTAGCCCACCGCTGTCCACTGCTGGACATAGGCCTGTCCCAATGTGCGCCATTTCATCCGATCCTCCACCTTCCGCTTCCGTCTATCCCAGCCACCTTTTTCAGGTTGTCAGTCCATCTGGCTAGGGGGTGTCCTACCTTGCGTTTGCCTTCTCTCGGTCTCCACTTTAGGACTCGTCTGCTCCAACGGCCATCGGTCCTCCGACAGATGTGGCCAGCCCATTGCCACTTGAGCTTGCTTATTCTGCGAGATATGTCGGTAACTTTGGTTCTGTGTCGGATGACCTCATTTCGAATTCTATTCTTCAAATAACTCCAAGCGTAGCTTGCTCCATAGCCCGCTGCGTGACTTTGAGGTTATAGACTAGCCCTACCATCAAAATACAAAAGTGTCCACGTTTCGGCACCGTAAGTCATAACAGGTAGGACGCACTGGTCAAAGACCTTTGTTTTCAGGCAATGCGGTAGGGGAGAAGAGAAGACTCGACGTAGTTTGCGAAATGCTGCCCGACCCAGTTGGATAATTCTGGCTAGTTCTTTCTTGAAGTTTATTTTATATATTTAGATACATCACCCTTAGAGTACAAACCAATACGGCAACGATCTTACCATTTTTATACAATTCAATCGTACGTTGTTTTTACCGAGCTGGATTACCTGGCCCAGGTATACATATTTTTGCACAACTTCGTGCGTCGCCCCTTCGATGGCAATCGGTTTCGGTGCAACATGTTCGTTGAAAATTTTCTTGGTTTTATCCAAATTTCCACCGAAGGCCGATGCGTCGAGAAAATCATATATACAAACATGGCACTAATCTCTTCATTCCAAGCTAACAGCCTTTGGCCTGCCTCCCGGACTGTGCAAATGGGTTGCAAGCTTACTGCAGGGGCACCGTATTCGCGTCCTTTGTGACGGACGAGCTTCGGAGTTCTTGCAGGTAAATGCTGGCTTGACGCAGGGTTCTGTCTTATCTCCCACTCTCTTTCTTCTGCATATCAATGACATGCTTTCTAACGGTAGCATTCATTGCTATGCAGACGAAAGCAGCTTTACACGGGAGTAATTACGCACATACTGTGGCCAAGCCAGCAAGCAGCTGCCTTTTTTCCGCGATATCAGACATATCGCGGAAAAAAGGCAGCTGCTTGTCACTGAGCTGGAACGGATCCTGTTCTCTAGAGAACCTGTTCGACTTCAATGCCAAGAAGACGCAGGCATTTGCGTTTACAGCAAAGGTATCTCCTTTTCTTCCCCTCCCCACACTTCAGAGCACGCCACTGCCACTGCAGGATAACTTAAATTTCCTCGGTATGGATGTTCGCTGCAAACTGAATAACAAAAGCTATATCGAGAGCATCATCAAAACAGCCTCGCGTAAACTCGGAGTCCTGAGCAGAGTGAGACATTTTTTCACGCTGGAGCATCGGTGTCTTCTGTACAAGACTCAAATTCTTTCCTGCGTGGAATAATGCTCGCATCTTTGGGATGGCTCCGCAAAGTACAACTTACTAGATGCTCTCGACGGGTTGCAGCGACGTGCGGTCCGCATTATTGGGAATCCTGAGGTAACGAACACCATCGAGCCTTTGCAGATGAGTAGAGATGTTGCGTCTTTGGCAGTATTCTACCGTATATACCATGGTGAATGTTCTGATGAGCTCTTCCAATTAGTCCCACCCTCTCCTTTCCTTCACAAGACAACACATACAGGACTAAGATGCCATCCGTATACGGTGCAGATTATAACTTCTAGAACCAAGCGTTTCAGTAACTCATTCCTATGCCGCACCATTAAGACCTGGAATTCTCTGCCAGTTCACGTGTTTCCTTCCTTCCTTCCTTCTTCCTACAGTCCCGGGTCCTTTAAGTGAAAAGGCATCTGATGAGGCCGTCAAGCTGAGTGCCACTACTGTTGACACGGTACATGGTTACGATGGTGACCCTCTTTCCGAGACTTTGCCCTTAGCTTACCATCAGGCAAGGTGAAGTCAAAATGACGTGTTCCTTATAAAAAAAGCTTATGATCTTTATAATTGTATGCTACATTAATTTACTTTACTTAAATAGCATTATTATTTTCATTTGCATAAAACTTGTATCAAATACTAATGAAATAATTCTAATAAAAATATTAAGTATTTTGTGTATAATGATACAACTTACATACGTCGACTTACTTACGTCGAAGCGAGACTGGCGAGTCGGTCGCATCACTAAACAACGTTATTCCTCTTTCACTTGGGTATTCCTTCTTGTATCATAATATTACCATCTCGTTCACATAGTTCAACGCGGGAAGGGGATCGCGGGAGGTGTTCGCTGAGGATTTGTATTACTTTTCACTTAATTTTAGATGATGAAAATATTTGAATAAGCTTGTGTTTTTGGTACAACTATAATTGTATTATTTGACACATAAACCGACATTGTTTTTATATTAATACTAATTTAGTTATATCACTCGACACACTTAACGATTGTAATAATATCATGGTGTTAATTGATTCTCTAAGAATTGTATCATTTTACACATAACTTTATTAAAATTTATTTATTTTTTTACGTCATAAATATAAATGTATCACTTTTCACGAACGAATGTAGGAGTAAATTTAAAATGTACATTAATAGAAGTGTACTTATATTACAATGCACTAATTCTAATCTATACATCTTTGTGTTAAACTCGTTAATTCAATTTGTATCATTATACAATACAGAAAACACAAACATTGTTCAGTTCAATTTGACATGATTTTAAAAGTATTATTTTACACAATTGAAATGGTAAAAAAACGTTCAGTTATATCATTATGCACCAAATCAGCTCGCTCATTTTAAACCCTAGAGATACGGGGATAAGAGTCAAAGATAGATATTTTTTTATAGATCTTCTATATGAAAAAATATAATAAGTAATATAACTCGAGATGTATCACTTTTCACTGACGCTCCAGAATTATTAAGTATTATTATTATGTACATAATTGAAGTTTTCTAAAATAATTGCTGTTCGTTAGTCTCGCTAAAACTCGAGAACTGCTGAACGGATTTATCTTATCTTGGTCTTGAAATGTTCCTGGAGGTCTAGGGAAGGTTTAAAAGTTGAGAAAAAATCGAATAATTGCCGGGAACCGACATCCACGCGGGCGGAGCCGCGGGCAAAAGCTAGTTATAAATAAAAATCTAGAACAAGATATGTGCAAAACTGCAGGTTCAGGCGTCAAAGAATTCCTCCCCATCGATGTCAACCGGGAGGGTGGCCAGAAGGCTGGCGGCATTGCCACGCTTAATGGCAATGCCAATCCTTTGTTTAAATTGTATCATAATCGCAGATCACATCAGAAAAATACATGTCATAATTTCAGATGTGCACACAATTTTAAATACCTTCTTATTCATGATTAAGCCAGATCTGTAACTCCACTATAAATGCAAAAGTATCTGTCTGTCTGTTACGCTTTTACGTGTAAATCACGAAACCGATTTTGATGAAATTCGATATAGGGATAGATTAGAGATATGCTATAAAAAGACCGATTTGACTAATAGTCTCCCATTTTATTATACGTTATTACCTTTCTACATATAAACAGTGACTTAATGTTTCGGACACGTATAGAGGAGCGAGATTTATAAACTGAGGGTGAATGGACCACGAAGTACATGTTGACATACGCGTATGCCAAGATCTTAGCAAATGGAAAAACGTTATATTTGCCTACCTAATAAAAAAAGAGGTTAAATTTTATGTATATTTCCTCCAATTGAACTAATTTATTTGCGTAAGGTATAAGATGATGTATGTTTACGTGGTATGCAAAGTGGTTTCGTAACCTGCTTTTCTCTTAAAATATCTACTGTAGTACTTACTTCGACAGCAGTATTTTTCTCGTACCTATGATGTATGCTCAACACGTTAGTGAAGATTATTCCACAACATTCTACACAACGCTATCTAGACCCATGGTAAGCTTTTATAGCTTGTGTTATGGAATCTAGAATGCGGATAAACATACTTATATACTTTTTTTTGTAAATACATACATATTATACATAGAAACACCCAGACCAATGCAAATAGCTATATTCATGCATACAAATATTTGCACTGAGCGGGAATCGAACCCGCGCCTCCTGCGTGGCAGTCGCGTGCACTACCGCCACGCCACAGAGGCTGTCAATGAAGATAGTGGCAAACACCTTCTGGGGAACGTGTAGTCCGGGAGCTTTGTACCATTCTTGATGGTTTGGTATCAGAACGTCCCATTCCCAAACTCGTCACGCTGTTTCAGATGGTCCCATTCCCAGATGGTCCTATTTCCAGATCGTCCCATTTCCACTTTGTCCCATTCCCACATCGCCCTATTCTCAGATCGGCCCATTCCCAGATGGTCCCAGGGATATGTGGCAGGGCGTCGTCGGGAGGATGTGTTGTCTAACGCGTTCGCTAATATTTCCACCAACGTGTAGAGCTCAGATTTTTATTAGGTATCTTATTTGTTATACTACTCATGTTGGTACTTACAGGGACGTTGGCGTACTACAATATACTCGAAGTAATCCATGTTAGTAGCCGCAAAAGGAATACGCATAGATGATCTAGATCAGCCATGCCATAAAGGTCCTTACCATAGCATCAGGAATCCATACTAATATTATAAATGCGAAAGTAACTGTATCTGCCTGTCTGTCTGTCTGTCTGTATGTTACGCTTTCACGCCTAAACCACAAAACATAATACTCAACCGATTTTGATGAAATTTGGTATAGGGGTAGATTAGATGAGAATCCGACATCCACGCGGGCGGAGCCGTGGTTTGCCCG
Organism: Eilema sororculum; assembly: GCA_914829495.1. Lineage (NCBI taxonomy): Eukaryota > Metazoa > Arthropoda > Insecta > Lepidoptera > Erebidae > Eilema > Eilema sororculum. Next base: position 20,370,348 of record OU618546.1, read on the forward strand.
CTAGTAGAATAGAGCTAGTGGAATAATATGTCGGCATGAGTAGGGTGGTTTCGAGTAAAACACATAATAAAATAATTTATAGTATTTAATTAAACTTTAAATGATGGTGTTTTTATATTATAGTCAGCCCATAGTCCACAAAAATTGCTAATCAATACTATCGCATTATATTTTTTTTCTTTTTTCTTTTCTTCAAACTTTTTTCTTTCGTTCTTCAATTAATTTTTTATCATCTTAAATACTAGTACGAGATCACCTTTGGCTATCTCTTTGCCACTGGGTTCCAATTTGACAGTTAATACACACTTGCCTTTTTCGAACGGCCAAATGGACGGGAACTCCTCGTTGAATGTCATGTTCATCATATGATATCTACCCTGAAACATAACCAAGTTAATTAATGTACACCTTGGGACACATATCTTGGACCTCAGTTGTAAAACAAACGAGGCCCGAAAATTTAAGCTTGTCCTTCCCCGTAACATAGTAATACGTACAAGAACGCGTGGATAGAGCACATTTTAGGTTCAAGATATATGTCCCGAGATTTACCTTTGTTGTACCTTGATAACTTAGACACGTATTCTAATTCTATCCTACCAATATAATAAATGCGAAAGTTTGTAAAGATGTTTGTTATTCAATCAAATTCTTGTTAATAATATTATTTTTATTTTTTTTTTTCTCGTCGTCTCAGTATCTGCAATCGACCAATCCAGTCATAATCAGATTTTTGCTCGTAGTGTCACGTTAAAAATGACCAATGCTCCATCAAGCATGGTCAAAAGTTATAAGGACCGTTAAGGTCTTCGGTCAATCTCCAGGATATTGCACCTTTGCAGGCGTGGTCTTTGGTGGCTACCATTGATGAGGGCCCTTGCTAGGGGATTTTGGTGTTTATTCAGCCTTTTTTTGTATGTGGTGCAACAGCTTTTAGCTTCATCCTTTACCGTAGGTATTTGGAAGTGCTCATGAATTTCAGAGTTGCGACTGAACCAGGGTGCTTTGGAAATTGTTCTAAGGGCTTTATTCTGGAATCTCTGTAGAACTTCCAGGTTTGAGTTGCTTGCAGAGCCCCACAGTTCAATGCCGTATGACCATATCGGCTTTATTATACACTTGTACACTAGAAGTTTATTGTCCAGTGACAGCGAGGATTGCTGCCCAATGAGCCAGTGTGTGTTAATAATATAACATTAAAATATAATATTAAATTTTTGCTCTGGTGGTCATTTTTTATACCACTTATGTGGTAGACAAGCACACGGCCCACCTGAGGGAAAGTGGTTGCCATGGCCTATGGATGTATGCCACACCAGGCTCGTTACCTTCTAATGCCCTTCTTGAAGAACCCCATATTGAAGTCGTTTGGGAAAACCACCCCAGGGAGTGCATTCCATAGTTTTAGCGTCATAAAACTACATTTTGAAAAAAGTCATAAATATTATTAGTGTTAATTAACTTATGTTTTTGACTGTACTCTAGATTTACCGGTGTTAATGGACAGACAGTCAATCCGGTTTTTCTTATTACCGTGCCAATAAGGGCGTCTTTTAATATGAGATCGCATAATTTGTAGTGTAGCTCCACAAAAGATGGCTTGTATTCATTATGAAGATACTCGTAAAAGACAAAGTGTACCTGTAAAAAAAATACAATTGAATATTATGTTTTGTGAAATATATAATTTTTATTATAACTATTAAAAGATAAATAAGTACCTACTACTAACTTCTGGGTATCAAGTAAAAAATGATTTATTTTTAATTTAATATGGAATTTAATGTGAAATTTAATATGAATTAGCAGTTGAATAGATCATATTTTATAGATAAAAACGGCGTACATGTATGAAAATAGGTTCTGCAGAAAAAAAAAATTGAAATTGGACTGCAGGGAAACCTAAAGCACAAAGATTTTCTAAAAATTTATTACCACTAGCTGCTTATCATGTCGCAGCAGTCCCAGTTTCATTCATTTTAAGAAAACTATCAGAACGTCATGAATAATTCAAAAAAATTATTAAAACTTTAATCGCCGAGTATAATACTTCAAGAATTTGATATTTTTTTTGTATTTAATATTTTCAACATAAAAGAAAAAAACTGAACAGAAGATGCAGCTCGAACGGGATCACTATTCTACGCAAGAAGAGCCGCGGACTATAACTAGCAGATAGAATACATAGGGAAAAATAAATCTTCTTGGGCGGGACTCGAACCCGCAGTCTTTCCCTTACAGGGGGATTGCCTTGACCAATTCGGCTACCGAGACACGCCCGATGTGATTCAAATTTCCCTTCTATTTATCCATTCTTACGGCGACGGTGGAGTCATCTACCGATCTTCTTACGAGCTATCGGAATCAATGAATGACGTTACAATCATTTTTAAACATCGATTTTTGATAACTCCGCTCAAATACTTTTACGTTTGATATTGGTAGTAGTTGTCGATACAATAAAGTCGATATTGGTTGCTGTTACGTGAACACTGGTTCCGATAATAAAAAATGAAAACATTTGAACATAGCAGTAATAAACGGTAAATACCGGTAGCTCGCGATTGCGGCGCGTACCCCCATCACTGGGTGGTGAACGCGGTCATTACCTTTTAAGGTGATGCATCGTGCTAACGCGCATATAAAATGAGTCACACGCATTGATAACCAATCAGCGCATTCCGTCAAACGGAGAATCGGCTGATGGGCCCAACACTAACCGACAACAAAGAAAAAAACACGCCCCGCGCTCGCGCCGAGGTAGACGGCAGACCTCATTCGATCGCGAGACTTCGCGGCGGTACGTGATAATCTGAACGTGAACGTCATAATCTTAAAACCTAGATAACATATAGTCTAGATTCTGCTAGTTCTATTATAAGGTTATACTAGTTACTATTTTTGTTAAGTGAGCAGTTCCCAACATAAGGGGTAAGTCTAGTGTCCTTAATAAACAGTGCGCGAGTATTAAACGATAGTCACGTAAATAATAAAGTAAAATAACATCTTCATTCGCGTGTAACATTCCTGCTTAGCCCCTAGGAGCTAAGCGTGATGATAGCTCATTTTTAGTACCTGCCTACCTGCGGTCGGGAGTTCGGTAGTTACCTAGCTGTAGTTTATCCTTTGTGTAAATGTAATTAAATTAAATTTAAAGAAAACTGTGATTAACATCGTAATCGTTAAAATGTTGTAAGAAAGTTATTGTATGAAGTGTGTCCATAATATATGTCGCGAGTATACATGTCGACAGACAGCCGAATATAGTAATTGCTTAAGAACTATTCAATTAGTTGTAATGTTTGATTGTTCATATTCTAAGAGAAAAATCAACACGGTGATATCTCGCCATAATTTTCTATGGATACCCACATTTTGAAAATATGTAAATTGTCGAATTTTAATCTCGTTTTAAGTCCACGGTTCAGCATATATATGTATTATAGTTTAATTATTACTGAACCATTTAATTATGGTTGATTGAACCGTGGTTAACGGGGTTACAGACGTACTTACGATTATTAATTCCGGAACAATCCAGTTTTATTTCTTTGTTTATTGTGTAATTTGTGTTATGTGTACCTACCATTGTACAGCGCCGCCGACCTTAGGGCCCATGTAGAAAATTATACGTTGGGGCCCGGCGCTGTGCATTGGATTCACGCACCAGTGCCTAATCGTGTGGTTGTCTCCCCAGAACTTGGTACCGGCTGGAATACCGGTCCACTTCATACCGGCTGTAATAGCAGCACCGCACCGTACCGGCCCGCCTCCGAACCAGCTGAGGTTGCCTGCCCGCTCCGTACCGTCTGGAAGACGGCCTTGGCGACGACCCCGCGGATCGAACTTGCAGCTGCGAAGCCTGGTGACCTTGAGGGGAAGACAACGTCACACTCGCACGGGACCAGCCCGGAACCCCGAGTTGAGTACATTACTCAGCCTGCCGTTTATAGTGACGTGACCTTGTACCCGAACCGACACTCGACCTTGTCTTAGAGTAGTTTTATTATTGTAAAGCAGGACCTACGGATTAAAGTTGTAGATCTCGTACCAATCGTTTTCTTCATCCTTGACCCCGTAGGGCCCCGTAACATTGCCATACCCAAAAATAGAATAGAATAGTCGCTTCACAGAAATTATCGAAGTTGAGCCAACTTACCGACACATTATGATTCGTCCAGTAGTGTTTAATAGTAAACTCCATATTGAACGCATATTCACCTCTCCTTCCATTACGTCTTGTTTTTATTATCACATCTTCGGCATATTTTGAATCGACGAAGGTTACTGATGGGACTTCAGGTATCACTTTCATTCTTAAACACTACAAGTAAATCGAGTATAATGCATCATGGGAGAAAGGTCAGCGAGCAGCAAAGTAATAATTACAGCTAAAGGCTTAAAACTAAATAGTTCAGAATGAGTTTCACCGTCACCAGTCGCCAACATTATAGCTTTAGATATTTGGTGCTAACCTGATCATACAATTGAATGATTTTTTTACAACATTTATGGTATACATTTGACCAAACGCGAATAAAGTTTATTCTTAGATTAAACACGCAATATCACCCACATATTGGCCGTTTATTCTAGGAATACTTTACTCGCGTTGGTCGAACCGGTCTTTAGTTTTGTAATAAAGCAAATTAGGCAGGTAGTAATTTTTCCCTATTTCAATCGATATGATTATACTCGTATAATATTAGGTACTTACTTCACTTGAATCATAGTTTCCGAGAAATATAACAAGTCCGATCAAATATAAAACTGGCACATTCATTATAAGCCAACGGATAAATGGAAGTAAAAATATAGTAAATAGATGAAAGCTAGATCTGTATGAATTTCATTAGGTACACCATTTAATGATAGTATTAGATTGATCTATAAAAGGTACTATTTTCCGCTAGTTAGGTACATTTTAATGTCCATTATCATAGTATAGATACATGCACCAATTTCATGTAGAACCATTTATAAATAATTACAGCTATCATGAGTTAAATACCATGTTTTTTGTTATTTAGGGTCTTGCCGTGTTGGTTCCCAGTGAAGTACTATTGGCAATAAATAAAAAATAAGCCCTATTGGGCTATCCCGTTTCTTCCTACAGGTATCGTAGAAGGCGACTAAGGAATAGGGATGTTCTCCATCCGACAGTAAACATATAGCCCGTGAATAAGTACCCGCTTGATAGGCTCGCCCCCTGTTACGTGGATCTGAAAACCATAATTGGCGAAATGTCGCTGTTAATACACCTCTGTCTACCCCTTCGGCGATTTAAAGGCGTCAATTTATGTATGGTATGTTGTGAATATGTGTGTAGGCTAATAAAAAAATTATCTGATGACTATTGTTGTAATACTTTTCCAAGTAGCATTGTCAAATAATATAGCTTCAATATACGTAGTATACAAAGTTTAGCAACGGAAGTCATGCTATCACACTTCTAGTAATATAATTTTTTTTTTTTTTTTCTAAGAGCATTTAGAAGTTCTTATTTTTTTAAAGAAACCTATTTTGTTATCAGATTTCCGCCTTTTACGATAATGTTAAGAGAAAACAAAGAAAGACGACACAGCATAGTGGGGTAGATTCTGTCCTACAAGAGTGACAAATAACTAACAAAGTAGTTCATCAAAAGGGTAGTCTACGTCTTACGTCATTGCTTAGCAGCGAATTTTTTTTTGATAAAATTTAAATGAATATTACATATATCTTCGTACTTCTTGGATTGATTTAGGTGTTGCCCAGATTATGTATAGCAACCTCGCAAAATCGAATTGTTTTTAATCAAAAGCATTTTTTCACGATCATGTTGATGCGAGTGAGTTGTGGTAGGTATTGTTCCTACTACACCGCGCTGATTATCAGTTTAAATGAATCGTATTGAGTGAATATAATTTTAACACGCTTTTTTTAGCTTCACTTGGATTCTTAATTTGACCCACTTCCCGGTCTTCGATTAGGATGAAATTTTGCACACGCTCTGAGTTCTGATGCATGCACTAGCTAAGAAACGTCATTACAAATCGAATATGGCGGCCTCACCAAGATGGCGGACTGGCTGTTTGAAATCCACTACATGATATGGGTATCAAATGAAAGGATTTGCTAATAGGAATACGAAAAAAATAGTCAGGTGACTTGAATCCAATATGGCGGACTTTCAAGATGGCGGACAGGCTATAATTTTTAGTGCGTGCTAAAAGCTTGTTTTTTAGTTTTTTAAACCATTTTATAAAATTATTTGTATATAATTTTAATATTTATTCATTGAAGTTAGCAGTTTAAACTTCAGACTTTTACCCTTTCTGGCAGAACCCCCATGGCTGGTATGGAGATTTTTTAATCATCTACGTATACTTACTAGTTGGGTGGTCGAGACAAAACCTATGCAGGTTGAGATTGCGAGACCCAGGCTTAACATATGACTGTGTAGCACCCGTGAAGTCCATGGAGCAATTCGTTTCGTGTCCATATGTCCTGCTGCACTAAAGATCTAAATAGAGGTGTTGCTTCCTTATCGGTTACCATCTCTACCATACTGAATGTTCTGATGAGCTCTTCCAATTAAGCCCACCTTCTCCTTTCCTACACAGGACAACGAGGCTTAGATGTCATCCGCATACAGTGCAAAATATATCATCAGGACCAAGTGGCTTAGTGACTCTTCCCTTTGCCGCACCATTAAGACTTGGAATTCCCTGCCAGCTCACGTGTTATCTTCTTCCTACAGTCCCGGGTCCCTTAAGCGGGCCGTGACAAAGCATCTGTTGAGGCCTTCAAGCTGAGTGCCACCATTATTAACATGGTGCCTGTTTGTCATGGTGACCCTCTTTCCTGAGACTTCACCCTCAGTTTTAATGCAGCTCAACTTTAACAGCAGGCGAGGTGAATTCAAATTGAAAAGTGCTGTATAAAAAAGTCACTGACAGCGCAGAGATGGCAGATTTTTATTCTCAAATAATAAAAGTGCGAAAAATGTGATTTATTGACATGTAAAAAGATTCGGTCAACAAGTATTGAACCTACCATTTTGTTGAAAGTAATCTCGATTGGCATTCTATTGTAACGTAGTGAAATAAATACGAATTTCATTTTGACTGTTTATTAGATTTTCACAATTTGATGTTCCATACATTTCTAAAATATAGATATTAATATTAGTATGCACTAGTGTATCGCTAATATAATTATACAAATTACAAATACTTTTGTCCTCTAGATAAAGTGGAGTTATAGCATCTTGAAAGTTAGTACGAGGTTGCCTCTAGCAATTTCTTTTCCACTGGGCTCGAATTTTACAATAAGTTCACCCTTTCCTTTTTCAAATGGCCAGACAGAAGGAAATTCATCGTTGAATGTCATATTCATCAAGTGGTATCTTCCCTAAAACAAAAACAGATTACTCTATGGGAGTCATGTAACGAGTACCATTAAATGACTCCCCAAAAGAGGTTTAGGTTTCTGATGGCGTATTTTCAATAATTTTAAAACAAATTATTAATTTACTATTTGAGTAGATACAACATGGTGTTCAAATAACTTTTGTCACATAATCGGCATTAGTAAAAAGTTAGACGCCTTATTATTTCTATTAACAACGATGTTTTTCTTACTTTGTTATTATGTAAGATCCATATACTCACGTCTGTAAATCCCCGAAGGGGTAGGTAGAGGTGTATAAGTACCCAAGTTTCGCCAATTACGTTATACTAGCTTTTGCCCGCGGCTCCGCCCGGAAAATCGGTTCAGTGGTTTAGGCGTGAAAGCGTAACATACAGACGGACAGACAGAGCTACTTTCGCATTTATAATATTAGTATGGATGAATATTGATAATTTCAAGACATTTAATCAGACTTGTAGCAAAATATAATGCCTTCAATATTTACCGCAGCTATGGGACAGTGATTAAAACCAGTTTTCCGAACTATTGAACCGAAGAAGAAATCTTTTAGTATGAAGTCGCAAAGTTTAAAGTGCATCTCCACAAAAGATGGCCTGTATTCATTGTGGAGATACTCGAGGAAGACGAAGTGTATCTGTAAAAGAAAAATATTATATATTATTAATAATAATTATATAATATTTTTCCCTGAGAAGGGAACAAAATCTACCCTCTCTCTTTGCAAGTAATGGTTAAGAAAGGAAGTAACTCAGAATTACATCACAGGAATGTATGGAAGAAAATGACATGTTGCGCCGAGGAGGGCAGGCAGTTGACAATAATTCTGCAAGTTTGTTGAAGATATTTCACATGAAAATATCTTGATTAATTTAGATAACATGGCAGAATTTGGATACCAGTAATAGGAATAAAAATAAAAATAAATTGTAGGAGACAAGGAATAAACTTTTAAGGTAAAAGTTTTAGTTAACTTCAACAACAAATCAACAAATAAAAGAATTCTGACAAAAATATGCCCTTAAAATTCACAGGATAATAGTGCATTCCTTTTATAGTACAGAAGCATTATAAACGTTTTTAAATAAACTAACCAAGGACACAATGCTTCTTTTGTATTTTTTGTTTGTTACATATTTTGTACACTGTATTGATCAACTAGCAGAAACCCGCGGGTCCCTCCGCGTGGTACTTTAATCCCGATCCCGTAAGCCTATATCACTTCATACAATCTATCCCTGTACCAAATTTCACCCAGAACCGTTCAGCCGTTAGTGTGATTGAGTAACAAACACCCAAATAACTTTACAAACTAGCACATTTTATAATTTTAGAAGGATTTGATGCTATCTCACCGATACATTATTGTTCGTCCAAGTATGTTTGCTAGTGAATTCAATGTTGAATGAATAATCACTTCTTCGTCCATTTCGCCTTGTTTTCAGTACTATATCTTCTATATAGTTTATATCAGAGTTAAGTACTGTGGGGACTCCTGGTATCATCTTCATTTTCCAACACTAAACAAAAATTAAATCAGTTTTGGTGCATGATTTAAATATAATATTTTTTATTACACCACGAGGGTTTGATTATAATTAGGAGTACAGTTAAGTCTGTGTCTTTGTGTTATATTGAAAGCCATGTTTAAGATCTGACACGGACTTCTGTTAGGTCTGACCCTGATTTGGACAAAGGACATTAATGGTAAAAATTGAGACGATCGATAAAAAAACTAACTCCAATGAGGCGGGCACTTCTGTGAATTCTTTGCAAAACAGCCTGGTACCATGACCGGATACAAATTACCGGGAAGCTAAGCCGCTTATGGATTCACAAAAAATAACATATATAACACATCAGTCAGAAAGGAAAAAATCAATCTATGTCAAATTTGACCCAAATATATACTTATTATTGAATAAAACAATATTAAAGTTTAACTTCAGTGATTCGCAGTATAAAAATGTAAATATTGTGCACAAAACGTACAAAATATATTTTCTATGAGAATTTTATTTCACTTACATGAACAAAATTACAGATTCCAAAATACCAAATTAAGTGCAAAGATAATACATTCATGGTAACGATAAGCACTGAACTGAGTCAAACCTGACTATTATATAATTGTAAAGTGGTCATGTCTGTTCATTGGGAGATATTAAGAAAAAATAGCGTGTGTTATGTTAACGATACTGAACACGAAAATATTTCTTTTTTATTTCCTGTCTGTTTGTCTGTTTGTCGCAAAAACGAATGAACGAATTTTTATGGGGTTCTTTTTGTGTTAGGAAGGGCTTGATCAGACTTAAAATCTTACGTTTGTTTGATGGCAATCGGTTGAGTAGAACCTGAGATGTGAGCAATAATATAAAAATCTGAAATAGCTTATTAAATGCGAGCAACTATGTAAATATACTTTATTTAAACTTACCCAACTGTGTAAATAAATACGTAACTTATCATTTATTTTGAAAATTTTAAATTCTAAGATAGTTACAGAATGATAACTAGATGGCGATGGCGAAAGCAAGCTATGGTTTCGTTCACAACTGAAGTCTCTAACGAAATTAAAACTTGTAAATCTATAATTTAGTTACAAAAATACAACTAGATGGCGATCACGCGATTTTGAACAAGTTATAGTTTCGTTCACAACTGAAGTTTATTAGGGCTACGATAGAGGCGGTTTTTCCTGGCAAATAATGATATTCGAAAAAAAATCTTTTGACTTACATTGAACATCCTGTTTAAGTCATAAAAATATCACTGTCTGTATTCTTGTTATTATGACTACCATCAGGTGGGCCTAAGATGTTTACCGTAACCTATGGACGTATGCAACACCAACACTCATGCTGCCGACCCGGAGGTAACCTTCTAATCTAATGCCCTTCTTGAAGAAATGAAGAACCCCATATTGTAGTTCCTTGGGAAAACCACAGCAGTCAATTCGTACGTGGGATTAACTTCATTTTTACCGCTTACCGCCGGCGCCGCACAGAGTTCGGCGTTTCCAGTCGGAATGTGTGAGGATGAATTTCCTGCTTCCAGCGGTGCGATGATGTTTGACATGATGCCAATGCATGTGACCACAAATCGTTGCATGGTATGAAAATTCGTTAGAATGTGCTGTGCTAATATTATGAATGCGAAAGGAACCCTGTCTGTCTGTTTCCTTTCACGCCTAAGCCATTGAAAAGAACAAATCTTGATGAAATTTGGCACAGAGCTTGGGAACGTACATGGGCTACCTTCAATTGAGATTGGCATTTTTCAAGAAATTTTGATGAAATGACATTGAAAGAAAGGGTTTGGACCAAATGCTGCCAAAATATGAGACATTTTGTGGATTAATGACTTAACATTTTTTTTACGAAAAATATAATCCCAGGATACATTTCCACATAACATTAAAACCGCAATTCAGGAAACTACCTACTATTGTTTGAAACAACGAACACAATACATCTCCTGCGCCACGAGCGCTAGTAGTGCAGCCTGCTCGGGGCTCGGGTATCCCTTGTGGGACGCCCCACAATTCCTCTCCATTATTTCATCCTCATCCGTCTCAGCCCCCCACGGCATACGAGCCTTTTTTGCACCATATTTTTCTCCTTTTTAGCCCCGACAGTACCGCCTTACACCTTCCGCCGGTGACGTTGGATTTCTTCTTCGATGTCGTCATGGTTGCGGACCCAACCTCCGCGTCTGGTAGCGCGACCTATATATATCCACCATTCCTGTCCGTGCAGGATTATGGCTGGGAAGGTCACGGTCATTACTAGATTGTGTTCATCCGCCCCTGGGTATAATTTTGTATAGAGATTTACTTTCTTGTAACTCACCAGGGGCTGTCCTGTAATGGGCCATGCTTGCGGCTTGGCCAAACGTTGGTCTATATCAGACCGTAGTTCCTACCTCTGGACGAATCCAAAAATGGAGAGCTCATACGCCCCAGTATGCCCCTCTCCACGCCCTCGGCAATCAGAGGTACACGTGAAGGACCTACGATTCGTAGACTACGAGCGGTCACTACTAGGGCTGCTTGGGCTTTGTCAGAAGGGATCCTATGAATCCGCCCTTGTGGGCCTTACAGGCGGGCCATACCGCGATCTCCTCACGCAATGGAGGCAGCTATCGGGATATTAATCAGCAGCTAATAGGGCTCCTAGACTAGAATAGGATCTCTCGAGTCTATTAACCGTTCGTCAAAGTCAAGTAGATACGAGTATACGAATAGAGAGGCAAGAAGAGTGTCTCCTCAGCGCTCAACGCTCGATTTACAACACTACGCAATAAGCGACATCCACGCAGGCGGAGCCGCGGGCAACAGCTAGTATAGTATATATTTATAGCATTAATCAAATATAATGAGTTAGATGTTTTTGTTATGAATGAATGTTAGTTATGATTAGATTTGTACTAAACGTGCCACAGAAGTAGTCTCGTGTACTCAATTATGTACTTCCTACGAATACTACGCTAGTACTATTATCTATTCTGCGCTAATACTATAAATAATTACTAGTGAAAGACTGTGAAGACGTTTGGATATTAGTCGTTTTCATATTTTGACCAAATCGTTTTCAAAAACCGTTTTCTAGAAACTGGCCAACGAAAGCTGTTGCAATAAGTCGGCGCCAAATTAGAAAAAATAACAATTTGCAGCACTGAATATGCACCGAATTAATGGAGTTGATAGTCTTTTTATCTATTAGGTATGCATGAAAACTAGTCTATTATGGTACACGGCCAGAGTCGAGTCAGTGTTGCTACCTGTTGGATTACTCAAAATATCAAACTAAACTCAGAAAAAGAGAAAATTTCTTATTAAAATAGTTACATCACCAAACCAAAAAACCAACGAAACTGAAAAATATTTGCGCTATCTTTTTTAATCTGCTAAAGTACTACTTGATTACAAAGAAAGGGAGCGAATTTCTTATCATAACATAACTATAACACCAAACCAAATAACCAACCGTACGGAAAAATATTTGCGTTATCCTTTTTACTCTGGCTAAGGTACCGCTTAGATAAAAAGAAAGGGAACGAATTTCTCATCGAAACGTTCTAAACAGTTTTAGTTGGCGTTTGGTTCTTATACGTTTTGATATTTGACATGGTTGCGTTTTCGTATCGGATTGTGGTTATTTGTAAACGGTTTTATCAGTTCGCGATATCGATAGAATTTGGTTTGAGTCTAAGAAAGGTTTTAGTTTGGTTTTGATATATCGGACGCATACCTACCTATTGGATATAAATTTGTGTCTGTAAACGAGGTTAAAATATAGGCCACGCTTATGCCCAATCCCGTAAAAGCGTGCTGAAAGATCTTTAATCGTTTCTGGATGCTATTTTTAGCTTAGCATGTACATCTTATAAACGTTACATTTTTAGTACTTAGTATCAGAAATTAACAAAACCTGACTTATCTGTATTTTTTATTTCATTGTAGGCACACATATTCTATTTCGATAATTATATTTTATCACAATGCCGAATTTCCATCCAATTTCATAGAAATTAACTGTGGTGATTCATTTATCTAGTTTAAAATATAAATATTTCCTGTCATTAACTATAACACTTTCTATTCATGTAATAAATGTAATTTCAACGAAAAGTACCTAATCTATAAAGCTGAAATTGGTGATATTTTGTATACAGAATAATTATAATGAATCATAATAACACCAGTTATATTGAATGTAACAATAATATCATTCTAGTTATAACAATATGTATTACATGTAGTATGAAATGGAATACCTAATACTTCAACCATAACTTTGATGTACAAACATGAACCTTAAATTGTACCTAATCGACTATTTACCTATTATTATTGTATATCATGGAACGCGAGAGTTTAAAAGTTAGTTTATGTACCTATCTCTATTCTATTTATACAATAATGTGAACAGAAATAGCGCGATCATGGTATAGGTACATACAAATACAAATCATTTATTTGCATAATACCTGTGAGAATCAGATGGTCATAAAAACATAGCAGTGGTAGGTACATTGTATTATCACCAGTCATGGCATGCAAAATTTATTATTTGGGTTTAGTACCTACACAAATATAGATAATGAAAATGTTAATGATTCAAAAATGTGCAAATTCAACTATTGATAACAATAATATAATTTATCTGAGATTCATCGGCAATAGATCATTTCATGTCAATATTAGCAGGTAGATAATGTCATAATGTCAAAATATATAGGTAATGTCAAATACACACTGTCCAGCCAACAGCATCCAACAAATCATCAAGAGAAACAGACTCAGCAATCAAGCATCTAAGGTTTTGTCATTTAAAAATTCAGATATAGAATAATAGCATTTCCGTATAAGCATCTCCTGTAGGCTCTTCTTGAACAGACGCACATTTTTTGCATATTTTATATGTTTAGGCAATTTATTATATATATGAGGTGCCATGCAGAGTATACTTTGGTGCTTCAGGGCCATTTTACTGGGAACCAAACACAGCTTATCAGCGTGACGAGCTCTTTGTTTTTTGTGAAACAGTTGCATATTCTGTTCGACAAACATGGCACACTCCTGTATGTAAATGCAGGGCAAAGCAATTAATTTATTGGCTATGAAGTATGGTTTACAAGTCCATTTGTTTAATATTGAACATGGCTCTAATGCACCGTTTCTGTGCATTTATAGCATATAGTATGAGACCAGTGAGTAGAATTGTCCCAAAAAATTATCCCATAGCGCAATATAGATGTAACCATACCATGATATGCTGTAATAACAGTGCTTAAATTTGCTGTATTTCGTAGTTTATACAGTCCATATGCATGCTGGGATACCTTGGTGCAAACATGTTCTATATGTTCTTTCCAATTAAGTTTGCTGTCTATAGTGAGCCCTAAAAATTTTGTGGTTACAACTTCTTCGATTTGTTGCCCTTGGAAATTAACATTCAAGCTTCTAGAATTATTATTTGGTCTTTGTTGAAAGTGTACTATTTTTTGTTTCGCAAGGTTCATTATTAAATTATTACTCTATAGCCAAGATATGATATGATGGTGGTTAAAGAGTTGTTAATATTGGATTCCAGTGAGGTTAAATCTTTATTCATATGTAACACAGTGCTGTCATCAGCGAACAGTGTCATATTATATTTTGTGGTCAAAGGTAAGTCATTAATGTACACTATAAACAGAAGAGGGCCCAGCACACTACCCTGAGGAACGCCAAACTTAACTGTTCTAGTCTCAGAATGATGCAGAACCTCCCTCTTTGTCTGCAAACATACGTTAGATATTTCTGTTACTTGTGTTCTATCAGATAGGTAAGATTTTATAAGATCATTTGGAGTGCCCCTAATACCATAACGGTATAATTTATCCAGAAGAATGTCATGTCTAACGCGGTCAAAAGCCTTTGACATATCCATAAATACTCCCACAGTTGGTTGACTTTTGTCCATTCCTTCAATTACAAGATTCAGGAAATTGTAAATGGCCATACCTTTGATTTGTCTGACGTTTCAACCAGGTTCCACTGGCCGTGGTCACAGGCTGACCTGGTCTGTCTCGCTGGCAGGCAACCTGCTCGAAACGTCAGACAAATGAAAGGTACCCATAGACTTACGGCCGTTCCCAATAACATACTTATAGTTAAAGATAGATCGCAACAGTCAAATTTGACGTATCGGCTGTTTAAATTCAAAACATGGTAACTAATTTTTTTGCGGGAAAGCGCATCGCGGTATAATTTTATTTTCCGAAATTGGTGTGAAATAGGAGTTACTATGTTTTGAATTTAAACAGCCGAGCACTTTATCCGTAGATGCGATCCATCTTTGACTGTCAGTATGTTATTGGGAACGGCCGTTATTGTACCTATATCATGATCGCGTTAATTTCCTTTAACATTATTGTGTATCATCGAATGCAATAGTTTAAAAGTTATTATGTTCTATTTAATTTCGATCTGTGTACCTAAATCGTATAAACCAACTGCCCAAACCAACACATTTACTTTTAATATTATTTATTATTGACTAACTTTAATTGTCAATCAGGGAATTTCTATCTTTCGCAAATACGAAATCTTTCAACAGTCATTACAACCAATGAAATGTAATTATAATAAGCTATTTAAATTCTATAAATACGTTCGATGTCTATTCATCCTATATTAAATAACGCTTCCTCGTGCATCAAAGGTCTCAAATGGAATGTTACCATTAGTTTGTGCATGATTTCACAATAGATCAGCCAAATATGCGAGCCTACTGCTAACTGAAATCGGGAACGATTTACGTCCAATGCCAAAATGAGGTTTAATTACCATTAATCACTTGAAATAGTCTGTTTCACAGGCACTGGTGCTTCAAAGCGTGATAGGCCACAATATTTCACATGTGCAAAATAAGTAGTTGATAAAAGGCTGGGGTGATGGGAACCAGTGAAATGAATGAACAGTCACGAGCAATAATATATATACATTGTCACATTTTCTAAAATATTTAAACTTGTACCGATCCAGAAAGAAGTGAACAACAATTCGTTCTAAACGAACTAACCATTATACGATGTCAAAACAAAGTATACGTTTATTCCACATTAATATAATCGAAACAAAATCATAAATAAATTCACACGTCGAATATCATTTATAACTATTCGTGACAATTTCTATAAAATGTATACAAATGTGTACATGTAATAGACATTGTCATTGATACATTTAAATAATATTGGAAATGTATACTTACTTTTGCCGTTTTTGTAACATTACTCGTTATTTAGTGGAATTCAGTGATCATGACGAATACTTATTTCCATAGGGTACGAGGTAATAGCGGTGGTAGCATCCACTATGGGGAAGCCACATGGCAGCCTCTCATGCCAGGTGACGCAGGGTGCTTTGGGGATTTTTTACATCGGATCTAGAAAGAGCCAACGTCCAAGTGAATGCCATCACTAAGACGCGAACGAGGTCTCAGGACTGCCTGGAGTGCCCTTTTTTACGTGCAGAAAATCCCCACGGCTACACTCCCTGCCGGAAGTGGTGGGCGAGGTTATTTCGGACTTAAACCGAAAAACACACGCCATCTGTGGGTCGAAGTGCAAAGCAGAAGGTGAGGTTGATGCACGCCGCCGCGGCCTGATTCTACTAGAGTGACAGGTGGTTCCACGCGTCACCCTCAGGCCTACGTTCATGAGGGACGGAGGTCATTCAGCGACCCGCGACACCCGAGTTGCTTTTGTTCGCGGGCAGCAAGTTCTGCGAGTCTCGTTGGCTCCCGTTGCTGCCGCTCCCGCTTCGCCATCTCCTCGAGCATTACTTGCTCGCAGATGGAGGTGCCAGCCGCCCACGCATCCGCGTAGCGAACCATCAGCGTGAGCAAGGTGGTGAGCGTGACTCTCGGCGTCGGAGTTAGTAGAACAACCAAAGTCCCCAGTGGCAGTGAATGGCTGGAACCGTCTGTTACCCTAGCAGAAGTAGGCCGAGGGGGTGGCTAGATCTAGACTCCATGGTTCCCAGGCTCTGAGCTCAGATTACAAAGAATAACTTTGACGGAGCGCCAAAAACTCGCGTGTTAAGCCGCCGAAGCTGAAGGTAATACTAAAGTAGCAGGTACCATTTTGCTCGCGCTCGTTTAAGTCAGTTCGAGTCCGACACAATCCCCTCGGTGTTGCTGACCGAATGCCCGGCGTGGGACACGCCGAGGCGGGTCCTAGTGGCGGCTCTGGGGGTGGGAGTCCTCACACTCGCCACGTTGCTCACAGCGATGGTACGATGCGCGAACGCTTGGGGTGCGGCCGCCTCCTTCTGCGAGCAAGTAATGCTCGAGAAGGAGGCGGCCGGTCGGGTCCGGACTAGAACCGGGCCCGGAAAGACCACGCAGAGCGAAGGCGAACCGGACGTCGGAGGTCGCAGAACGACCTCCGTCCTCTATGAGCGCTGGCCTGGGGTGACCGGTGGAGCCGCCTGTCACCCTAGCAGAAGCAGGCCGCGGCGGCGGCGCAAAGTGCGCCTCCCCGTACCCTCGGGGCTAGTTGGGGACACCGAGGTCCCCACAACCCGAAGGGGACCATCTCGAAAGAGATGGTCCTGGGTTTGCCGGGGTGCGAGAGATATGCTTTCTCTATCTCACCTCCGGCAACCAAGGACCCAAGACGGCGTGCGTTTTAGTCGGTTCGAGTCCGACATAACCGCCTTCATCGGCTCCGTGAGGGTGGTATCCGTGGGGAAAAATAATGGCGCACGATAAAAAAAAAATCCCCTCGGTGTTGATTGGGGGGTTGGTGCGTTATCCCCGTGGGTATGCATGCGCATGTTAAAAAAAGAGCCACGCGAAATATACCTTTGCCCACATTAAGTTTAGGTCTTGCACCGCCACTGAGCTCTTTTTTTTTCAACCATGATTTTAATGCAGTAGTCATAGCTGAGATGAAGTTCATTAAATTCTTTCGATGTTTTGCAGCTTATAATGAATCACAACAGCTTGTTAGGGTACCTATATTATGGCCTAAGGTGCAAAATAAGTAGTTATATCAAAAATTATATTGCCTATGACTGTAGGTATTCGTCATGATCACTGAATTCCACTAAATAACGAGTAATGTTACAAAAACGGCAAAAGTAAGTATACATTTCCAATATCATTTAAATGTATCAATGACAATGTCTATGACATGTACACATTTGTATACATTTTATAGAAATTGTCACGAATAGTTATAAATGATATTCGACGTGTGAATTTATTTATGATTTTGTTTCGATTATATTAATGTGGAATAAACGTATACTTTGTTTTGACATCGTATAATGGTTAGTTCGTTTAGAACGAATTGTTGTTCACTTCTTTCTGGATCGGTACAAGTTTAGATATTTTAGAAAATGTGATAATGTATATATATTATTGCTCGTGACTGAACACTAATCCCAATGAAAATTCAAATAAATCATTTCAAGTTAGGTAAGTAAGTGGATAAGTTAGACAGTATTGACTTTGAAGAATAATCATCAATATACTGAACTTTTTTAAGCACAGAAGAAGTAAGAAGAATCTGAAATCTTGGATGAAAAGTTTCATTAATTTGGTTTCGGGTAACTGATAATTATAGAATGGCCATGATATGTGTAAAGATCTGAGTAATTGACTGTTCTTAGTAAGAACTGGTTATAAAAGTAAATAATATTGCAATTAGATGTATGTTACGCTTTCACGCCTAAACTACTGAACCGATTTTGATGAAATTTGGTATAGGGGTAGAATAGACCTTGAGAGAGGACATAAGCTGTGTTTGGTCGCGATAACCGACATCCACGAGGGTGGAGCCGGGGGCAAAAGCTAGTAAGATAATTATTGATAGTTAAGGTCATACTTAAGCTAGGGTCATGGACTGACGACCTGAAAAAGGTAGCTGGGATGGACTGGATGCGGAAGGTGGAGGATCGGATGAAATAGCGCACATTGGGAGAGGCCTATGTCCAGTAGTGGACTGCGGTGGGCCAATTGATTGAAGGTTATACTTTATAAGTTTGTTAGTGTTTACTCAGGAACTTTTAAAGGCGACTGTACCTACCAAATAAAACATTATGATAGTTATACAAATTAATACAGAAACAAAGTTTGAACTGACCCAATTAAAATACTTAGTACCAACCACTATCTTGAGAAATTGTCTTCAAAATGCGAGTGCAAAACTTGTGAAGGTTGTTATAAGTAAGACCTGATTATTTGCAAATACCGTAGCAACATTAACTAAGTTTGATTTCGAAAGTTCACTTACTTTATGTAAAGTTTTAATTAAAAATAGGTAAGTATAAAAGTACTTTGGCATTCATACCCAAGACTTCTTATAGATTGGAAACTTTACCTATAGATTTAATCGGTAAAATTCGATATCCAGGATGGGACTTGCACCTTAGCGTTAATCCCAGTCGCATCCGAAGCTTTAAGCTTGGAGTCTGCGGTTCGCTTTACCAGTCTAACTGCGGATTTGGCTGGACTTCGATTTCTATAAAGCGAGTGCAATCTGACCTTCAAAACCCAAAGGCGATATCGAAGCATTGCAGTTAGACTAGTTGTTGGACTTTTGAGGGCTCCAACTACTGAATAACGAATGCCATAGATGTTCGTATGGCAACCCAGATCGACGGCTTAACGTGTTCCGAGAATGACCAGCCCAATGCAAGTACCCATATTCATGCATACAAATATTTGCACCGCACTACGTCACAGAGGCTGTCAAGCTGTCACTTGAGCCCCTGGCTGGTCCGGATCTCCCTAAGCGTCTGATAGGTTAGTTGGTCAGAGTATTCACTCTCATCATCCTAAAACATATAAATACATAGAGAAAAAGAATCTTCTCGCGCGGGACTCGAACCCGCAGTCTTTCCCTTACAGGGGGAATGCCCCCTGTAAGGACATTCCCCCTGTAAGGGAAAGACTGCGGGTTCGAGTCCCGCCCGAGAAGATTCTTTTTCCCTGTGTATTTGATTTGTATAGTTAGCATACTTAATGCTGTAAAAATTCCTTCAATTGTTTGGGCGCAGTTATCAATAAATCAATGTTTAAAAATGATTGTAACATCATTCATTGATTCCGATAGTTCGTAAGAAAATCGGTAGATGACGCCACGTCGCCTTAAAGACGTATAAGATGGGAAATTTGAATCATATCGGGCGTGTCTCGGTAGCCGAATTGGTCAGGCATTCCCCCTGTAAGGGAAAGACTGCGGGTTCGAGTCCCGCCCGAGAAGATTCTTTTTCCCTATGTATTTGATTTGTATAGTTAGCATACTTAATGCTGTAAAAATTCCTTCAAACATATAAATATCTAATATGTATTGGGAATTTTGAATATCTGGTAATGGTACTGGTTTAAAGTTCCATTCTGGATGTTTTCCAGTATAAATCTAAATTTGAAGGTGCCGAGAAAGCTATTAATCGAGTCTCAGCTGAAACAGAGAATGGAAGAAGTAATTTCATGGATTCAAGTTACTAACGTAGACAATGTAGACATACGATACTTGTAACACAATACATCTCACACAATAAAAGTCATTAAAAAGTTAATATCACAACTGACAAAACATTGTGGTGAAATGCTCATTTGTCCTCCTAAACCCGATTGACCGTCAAAAGCATTTGCCGTGAGGACAGCGTTCCTTTTATGGCACATTAGCGACAAAGAAGGACTATTACGACGGCTGGATCCGCGTAACGACTCTCATAGTTCACGCTCAATCGTTGGATTAAGCCGCAATTTGTATCAGTCGGGAACTGTCGCGTTTACCCTATTTAGCAGACGAGAAACGCGATGAAAAATTCCATTGTTAACATAACATTCAATCTCCGACAATTTAGGGTCTGCCCTTTTGTGAGTTCCGAAGGCGTAGAGTTAATTTATATATTCTATCCTTGTGAAACTTCTGATCTACCTTTATTCATTAAACCGGGTCCAATAGTTGTCGTAACTAAATCTTTTTTAGGGTTCCATACCCCAATAAGAACAACCACGGAGGACAGAATATGATTGATATGACAGATTTCTTTAGAATTCATTTGTATTTCTGTTGGTCGGTCAAGAATTTTTTCTCAGTATACCTTGGAAGTATTATGTTGAAAACGTTAAAATGTGACTCATAAAAATGCAATTGGAAACTAGTTACAACTATGATGATGGCTGCTCGGAGGTATGCCACGTGTCCCTGTAATCAAAGGGCACAGTGCGTAGCAGGCAAGTGGGCTGGTTAGCAGGCTTGACGGTAACCGGTGCTGCAACCTTTGAGGTTTAATATTTTTGAAGGAACTTTTTTTGGAAGACGTTACGATTTCATTAATATCGCAATAGAAAAGGCTAGAATTCAATTCGATCACAGCAATGAAATAAATCGAGCTTGCTTCATAAAACTATGAGCATTCAATAATCTTGTATTCCGTATCATGAAATAATACCCTCCATTTTTATGATCGCTTGTGTATAGGGTTGACATATTTGACCCGGATCGACCAATCGATTGAACCGCAATGGACGTTCAAATTTCACGACCCATGTCACGTACAGTGAACAGAATAAGTGCGCGCCGTGATTTTCATTATCCCCTTATATTCTGTTGGTGATTTTTTTGCTTTGTGTACTCCGCTTTTTTAGTGTTGTTAAATGTATACTTGACGCGTGATGTGGTTTTAATATTTGCGATGGGATTTGTTTTCATTGCTACGGTCACGTGTTCTGACGATCGCGGCGTTTTAGCTGGAGGCATTTTTTATTGGTATAACTAAATAAAATTCAAGTTTTGTACATTTTCGAGGTAAAAACTGCTTTAGGTGCGTTATGCAGTTCTCATAGGAAATTTTAGGTGAGCAAAAACCATGGAACGCAGATTGTAACCTTTCCGGTTGACGTCCGGTGACGGTAACGTTGCCGGTGAACGCCGAGTGGCGAAACGTATAATTCCCTTCCAGGGAGAATTCACAAGGCCTGTAGTACCTATTTGACAAATTGTGACAATTCACATGTGCACTTTTTTGTGAAGTAAATTATTTTTTACTTTTATACAGATTTTTTTCACTTTTTTCAGTATTCCATTCATTTGATATTCACTCTGCCGCAATTTTTAATGAATCTAATTATGTGTATGGGTATGATTTAATGAATCTTGGATAGCTGACTTGACTTGCCAACCCATTTGTAACTAGCATGGCTTTAATTTGTATTGCCACCACCAATTACTTTTTCTCACTATTAGTAGACCTAACCCCTCATTTCCAACTCGATAGCTATCAGATTTTTTATGTAAATAACCATAATCATACTCCTACTTTAAGAATATTATTTTTAGCACAAAAAAATAAATTCGCAATCTCAAGTTTTGTTGCCAGAAAATGTCGATGCAAATTAATTTGACTTTTTATTATAATTGGCGACAGAAACTTTGATCTCTTCAATATGAATCAAGGAAAATTGGTTGGAAACTTTTCGAATAAGTCAAAATTTCTCACAAAAATAAAACTCTACAAAGGTTTAAGTCGTCTAATTGTTATAATAATCTTATCGTTTTCCTCATAGGAAAAAATCTTCAGATATAATAATTTTACATAGCACAATGTTGATTCATTTTCAGAAATCTACTATACAGTCTGTACTTAAAATAAATCCAAGACGAGACTCATTGCTGAGTATCGTTCTAGAAAATCTGTCTCTTAGGTATGTCTAATGCTGATTTAATATATATTATTCTTACAATCAATGCTTTATTGAATAAAAATGCTAAGTCCTGATTTCGTATCAGCCTTCGATGCACAGCTGCACTACTGGCGAACTGAGGTGTCGTTTGATAACGGCAGCATCGTTATTATAAGAGCACATCTGCATTTGAGAATGGTTACTTAATATTAACCATGTTAAAAGTCTTCCTTTGAACCAGTATGCGCACTTTTAGACATCACGGTTTGAACAACGTTACCACACATTTTCTTCGCAATGTTAGCATCATTTTTCGGCGAATATATCGGCAGGCATATTTTTTTAACTACTACTATATTTTATCATTCTCGCAGTTCAAACTCTGTTATAGTATATTGGAAAAGTTTCTAAATATTTGACTAAAGAGCTACAGAAGTGTTAAGTACAGTCAGCTTCAGAAAGATGTTGACGAACAATGTACACAAAATGATGTTAATTTCGTTTTTTTATCCCCTTCCAGTTGATCGATTGTTCTGATATTTTGTCCACGCCTTTAATTCGGACAATAATACCATTTAAATCAATAAAACAGTTTGGTTTGCTCGTAATACAAGAGTTTTAAAATCATTTTGAAACTTCGTCGTCAAGATATTTATGACACTAAACGTAGACACATACATACAGCTTGCGTGGTATGGATATTTTTGCATGAAACTTGCAACTGGCTTGCTTTGGTGGAGGTGCCGATTTTCCATGACTTCTTCAAAAATCCATACTAATATTATAAATGCGAAAGTAACTCTGTCTGTCTGTCTGTCTGTCTGTATATTACGCTTTCACGCCTCAACCACTGAACCGATTTGGATGAAATTTGGTATAGGGGTAGATTAGACCATGAGAAAGGACATAGGCTATGTTTGGTCGCGATAACCGACATCCATGCGGGCGGAGTCGCGGGCAAAAGCTAGTTTGATTATAAACCTTGTCCTAACAATTATGAACATAACAAGATATCAATCATCCAAATCACATGAAACCTCTTCAAATTTTACGTGACAAAATTGGCAGTGCTTTTATAATTAACTAGCTTTTCCCCGCGGCTCCGCCCGCGTGGATGTCGGTTATCGCGACCAAACATAGCCTATGTCCTTTCTCATGGTCTAATCTACCCTTATACCAAATTTCATCAAAATCGGTTCAGTGGTTTAGGCGTGAAAGCGTAACATACAGAAAGACAGACAGACAGACGGACAGAGTTACTTTCGCATTTATAATATTAGTATGGATTATGTTGTTTGTTTGAATGAATTTTTTATAGCATTTATTATGCTAACCTATAAATTCGAAATACGTCCCACTTTAGCTCTTCTTTTTCCCGATGTATTTTGAATGTTCTTTGTTATCTGAAACAAATATAGCATTGAAACTCTTTCACTTCAATTTACTAAACTTAATTAGAACAATCGCACTTTGAGTTAATGTACCATCTACTAAAATATTATATTAGAATTTATAGTTTGCGTCCGTCGCATCCTACTCAGCAATAATATTTTATCGATATTGGAAGCCCATCTCTAAGATCGAAGTTTAGTCGTGCATCAAATTGAATATATTCATAAAAAGTCGGCTACTTTTATAGTCGAAGTTGGTTCATTGTTGACGTAACTGATAGTAGCTAAACCTTGGTACGTATTTCTGTTTCGATATTCAACTAGGTATTACCATAAAATCGTTTATCACTATAAAATTTTCTATCTACTTTTAGTTCATCGTAAATGTGTCGAGAAAATGAAATGTGGTTATAAAATATCGTATTGTCATATAACAATATCATCTTGCTTTATGCTAGTTATGCAGATATCCTGTACCTTCTATTTTACTACAGGCTGGACACATTAAAATTTTGTACTCCTTGTCCTGTCAGATATTGATGTTATAATAAAAGTCCCACCATTTTTTGTCCCAACAAACAAAGTCTAATATCATTATACCGTGGTACAGTCATCAGAAAGAGTTTGACGACCAAAGTACTCAAAATGATCTTAATTTAGTTTTCATACTCTTCCATTTGACAGATTGTTCTGATATTTAGTTTAGCTCGGACCATAATACCATGTAAATAAATAAAACAGTTTGATTTACTCTTATTACGAGAGTTTTAAGATCATTTTGAAACTTCGTCGTCAAGATATATCACGCTGACTGTACTTCACAATCGTATTTTGGGCTATAATATCTAAGGAACGCTTGGTTGTTTTTTTTTTTATATAGGACACGTCAATTTGACTTCCCCTCGCCTAATGTTAAGCAAAGGTAAAGTCTCGGAAAGAGGGTCACCATCGTAAACATGTACCATGTTAACAGTGGTGGCACTCAGCTTGACGGCCTCATTAAATGCCTTATCACGCCCCGCTTAAAGGACCCGGGACTGTAGGAAGAAGGAAACACGTGAGCTGGCAGGGAGTTCCAGGTCTTAGTCTTAATTTTAGTTTACCTGTAAATTATAGTATTTTACTTCAAGCGTATTTGTTGTATTAGAATTATTATATAAAGTACATTATTAACGGAGCTCAGATTGTTTGCAAAAATGAAAAATATTCTTGTCAATGCAGCACACTTCATCGCTCAAATATATCGGGTAGGCACACGTACACTGTATAGTTATTCAGTAACAAATAAACGTGAATTTCGCTTTACCGAATGCAATTCACTATTTTGTTTTGATACACAGTGGATATTTTTGAACGGTTGAATGATATTTATTTTATGTATAATGCTTTAAATGCGGGAGATTTTTTTATACGGGCTTGTATATGTATAATAATCGGCATAATGATTTAAAAGATTGTTTAACATAATTTTATCTTTGTTGTTATTTATTTTATTGATAATATTGAAGTGTATATATGATTAATTTATGACAAACTATCACTATACTGCGCGTTGCAACTATAGAATCTGGGTGCACGGCGGGTCCCCTGCCAAGTCGAGCAAAAAACGGAACAGCCGGCCGTTTCTTATATTTTGAAATAAACATTCTTTATTATAACCTTTTAAAAAAATGTTTACTCAACACTGTAAATGCCAGACTTGACGTTAGTGTAAACTTGCGTATTTTTATTCTATACGTATATTGTTAGTGGCAAAACACCATCAAGCTGCGAAAGAAGGGATATCACAAAGCGGGAGCTGTCACGAGCCTACATAAACCTTTGCGCTCATTCAGGCTCTCTTTCCGTAAAAGTCAACTTAATAAGGAAAATCTTTTCTCGTTTGTATAGCCAAGTGTCTAATTTAATCTTTTGTGTAATGAGCTCCTAAAGTTGTTTTGTATTTCTAGTTGAGTTGTGAAATATAAATTGCCATTTTGTTTTTTTTTTTTCATTTTTTTATTTCATTCATTTGCTTTTGAAGAAGATTTTCAGACTTTACTTGTAGACTTTATTACTAACAACAAACACCCATAGCTAGATAATAGTGCAAGATATCAATGAATTTGTTCGCGCATTTATAGTTCCGGTAACTGGAATCAATTTTGTGTATTTTTCCGTAAGACGTGAATTGATTCGGTAGTCATTTGGAAACATCCCCTCCCATCCCAATACTATTATTTGCAAGAGCAATTATTTTTAAGAGCAACAAGTTAGAAGTTACAAAATGGGGATTTTTTATACAAACTTTCACTCTAGCTAGCCTAGCTCTATACCAAATTTCATCAAGATCGATTCAGTGGTTTAGGTTTTGTGAAAGCGTAACAGACAGATATACAATTACTTTCGCACGTGTAATATTAGTATGGATGCATGTATGACTTATAGACAAAAAACCAATTATTAAAAATTAAAGTAACACAGCTAAAATGATCACTGCATACATGATATGGAGCAGAAAATTACCCCTGTTTCAGTATAAAATGTTATGGGTCATGGTTTTATAGCCGGATACCTACAGCTATCGTTAAACTCTGATTAAATGACAGATAAGCTCACTATGTCCATCTATACATACAAATAAATAAAATTGGAGTGTCTGTTTGTAATATTAAAATAACCGCTTTCTACTACATGCATATGAATGTATATACGGTACACATACCAAAATATATATTTTTAAATTTTTTGTCTGTCTGTCTGTCTGTCTGTCTGTCTGTCTGTTTGTTTTGACTAATCTCTGGAACGGCTGGACCGATTTGGACGGGACTTTCACTGGCAGATAGCTTATGTAATAAGGAGTAACTTAGGCTACTTTTATTTTAGAAAATATTTTTATTATTAAGTACATTCCACGCGGACGAAGTCGCGGGCACAGCTAGTAGTAAATAATATTGCCTGTAACCATCCGTAACTTGTTAAAGAGTAATCATGATTATGCTACAATTTGAACTACTCCTTAATGGTTATAAGTAGTCTTGTTTTTTTATCTTCTTCTTTTATCGATTCGGCGACTTATCGCGTCATATTTGGTTTACCCAGTGTGCAGCCACTCCAACAGCGTTCTTGGAGCACTTATGGGTTCCTTCGATGTATATATACGTGTTTCAGCAAATAGCACTCGGCAATTGGTGGGTTATATCTTTGGAGGACATCGTTATTCCACCTCGTCTTAGAAACCCCATCTAATCCGGTTTTCATTCTATCGGCCGACATTTGGTCGGAGTCTATTTAAGGACTTCTAGGTGGTCCAGGAAAGGTCCTGTCCAGGGGGAAGATTCTCCCCGGCGCGGTCACCGGTGCGGTCGAGGTCGCCGCTGCGGCTGGAGACACCAGTGCAGCCGGAGTCGCCACCGCCGGCGCCTGTCCGGCCACAGTCACCGGTGCTGGTACCGGCCCGGCCCGCGGATCCGTTGGCGGCCTGCATGGCAACTTTAGCCGCCATGGAAAAGCGGATGGAGGCGGCTCAGGCTGCGCAGGAAGCGCGGCAGGCGGCCCACGAGGAGCACACACGGCGCTGCTTGGAAGCCGTGATGGACTCCATCCGCCGTCCGCCCCTGGCGACCCCGACTGGGAGTGGGTATGCCGGAGCACTCAAAAGGGGTCGCCCGGTAGCGACGGGGACCCCACAGGAGTCGGCCAGCAGCCCATCCGCTGTGCCATTTGCTCCGGCCGCTGCCGCTGCCGCTGCTGCGCAGGGCACTCAGCCCAAGGGCAAGGGAAAGGGGAAGGGCAAGGGGAAGACGTCCTCTGCCCCAGCCCCAGCCCAAGCCCTGGCTCCAGCCCCGAAGTCGGCTCCGGCCCTGACCGCCTCCACAAGCTCCGCACCGGCAGGGGGCTGGGAGGTAGTCGGTGAGTCGAGGAGGAAGCGGAACGCCAAAAGAAAGGCAGCCAAAAAGGCCAGAAAGGCTGAGGCTGCTGCGAAGGGAGCGCCGGTGAGGTTGCGCGTCCCCCGCACAACGGCCGTCGTCCTAACGATGACGCCGGAAGCTGCGGAGAGGGGCGTGCAATACCCGGATCTGGTGAGGCGGGCCAGAGGCCTCATAGATATGAGGTCTCTTAAGCTGGCGAAGCCCCTCCGAGTCACGGAGACCCGGACGGGTGCCCGCCTCATTCAGGTCCCTGGCGCTTCCAGCGGTCCCCAGGCTGATGCCATAGCGGCTCAGCTAAGGGAGACGCTGGACGCAGCCGACGTCCGGGTGTCCAGGCCCACAAAGTGCGCAGAACTGCGTATTTCGGGCCTGGACGACTCCATCACGGCTGAAGAGATTCGGGCCACCGTGGCGGAGGCCGGGGGCTGCCCCCTGGAGGCGGTTAAGGTCGGAGCGATTCGCTACGGCCGTCGCGGACAGGGGGCGGCAGTTGTCGGCTGCCCCATCGCAGCAGCTCAAAAGGCTGCCGATCGGCGGGTCCTCGTGGTGGACGGTGTTGTTGGGGTGCGGGCTAAGCTCCTGCAGGCTCGACCAGCCAGGTGCTTTAGGTGCCTGTCGGTCGGGCACGTGGGGGTGCAGTGCACGGCAGAGGTGACGGTCGGCGACCGCTGCTTCCGCTGTGGCCAGCCCGGTCACAGGGCCGGTGGTTGCGAGGCTCCGCTGCACTGTTTTAGGTGTGCAGCGGGGGGCAAACCGGCCGACCATCGGGTTGGCAGCAAGGCCTGCACCGGAGGGGAGCCGAAGCCACGAGGCGGGCGTTCCGCCGATAGTTCGCAGCGGGATGCGGAGATGGTTCCATAATGGATCCCCAGCTCCGCATCCTGCAGGCGAACGTGGGCCACGGTGTCGATGCTCAGGCTCTTCTGCTCCAGAGCATGGCACAGTGGTCCATACACGTCGCCGCTGTCGCCGATCCGTACACCCACCGGCCCCCCGGGCCTGCCTGGGTGGTCGACCTGGATGGATCGGCGGCACTGGTGCGTAACGCCGCTGCAGGTGCCCCTCCCTTTGTGGTGATCGCAAGGGAGCATGGCATCGTAGCGGCGCGTGTGGGGGAGATTGCGGTTGTGGCCGTCTACTTCACGCCGGCATCACACCGACGCATAGGGCAGTATCGGCGGTCGCTGGAGCGGCTGACCGACGTCGTCAATGCCTGTCACCCTCGCCCGGTTCTTGTGCTTGGGGACTTCAATGCCTGGTCTGAGGCTTGGGGCTCCCGGCACACGAACCCGCGAGGTAGGGCTCTGGAGAGCTGGGCCGCTACTCTCGGTCTGGTTCTCCAGAATCGCGGGGCCAAAGCCACGTTCTGGGTGGCGGAGCGCGGGGCGAGTTCGATCGTCGATCTCTCATTCGCGAGCGCTTCGCTGTCGCAACGTGTGCGGGACTGGCGTGTTGTCGTGGAGGTGGAGACACTGTCGGATCACCGATACGTTCGGTTTGATGTCTCCCCTCCCGAGAGTCATGCGCCGGTCACACCGGCCCCACGCGAGCCGCGCTGGGTGCTTGGGGGACTGAATTGGGATGCTCTCCTGGAAGCCGCCTCCGTGCAGGCCTGGGCCATGGTGCCGGACAGGCCTGACGACATCGATGACGAGGCGGCTTGGTTCCGGGAGGCCATGACTGTTGTCTGCGATGCGGGTATGTCTAGGGCTCCAGCCTATAGTCCGAGGCGCCGGGTCTACTGGTGGACTGCGGAGATCGCGAGGCTGCGTCAAGCCTGCGTGATCGCGCACCGCCGGTGGGCCAGGCTCCGTAGGAGGCGTAGCCGCCCCGCAGACACAGATCCCCTAGTGGCGGAGTTGCAAGAGGGATACAGGGAAGCCAGGAATGCCCTCCGAGCGGAGATCAAGCGGTCCAAGGCAGCTTCCTATAGGGAGCTGCTGGAGACACTGGAGCGGGACCCATGGGGGCGGCCTTGCCGCTTGGTAAGAGGAAAGCTGCGCCCCCGGGCCCCTCCCCTGACCCAGGTTCTCGAGCCGGCTCTGCTTGGAGGAGTGGTGGCATCCCTGTTCCCGGCGCGGGCGGAACACGTTCCGCCGCAGATGACTCCGCCACCTCGGTCGCCTGATGCGCCCGGCGTGGTTATTGACGACGACGTGCCCGAGGTCACTTGGGTAGAACTAGAGCTGGCGGTGCGACGGCTTAGAGCCAAGAAGAACACCGCCCCGGGACCCGACGGCATTCCAGGCCGGGCGTGGGTCCTAGCTCTAGGAGAAGACGGTCTCGAACCCCGACTGCGAGGGTTCCTCAGCGCATGCTTGGAGCGGGGCCAGTTTCCGAAGATGTGGAAGACGGGGAAGCTGGTCCTCATCCGCAAGGACGGACGCCCGGCGGACGAGCCGTCCGGGTACCGGCCCATAGTGTTGCTCGACGAGGTGGGCAAGCTCTTCGAAAGAGTGATTGCCAAGCGCCTCGTCGAGCACCTCTCTAGAGTGGGGCCGGACCTAGCGGACACGCAGTACGGCTTCCGCCGGTGGCGTTCCACTGTGGATGCCATCATGCGCGTGAGGACTCTGGCGGAGGATGCGGTTGCCCGGGGCGAGGTGATGTTGGCGGTGTCCTTGGACATCTCCAACGCGTTCAACACCTTGCCCTGGAGTTGCATCAGGGAGGCGCTCGTGTACCACGATGTGCCTCTCTACCTCCGCCGCATAGTCGGGGCGTACCTGACGGAGAGGGCCGTCATCTACCCAAGTGCGACCGGCGTCGGTAGGCGTGAGATGTCGTGCGGTGTCCCACAGGGATCGGTCCTGGGGCCGCTCCTGTGGAACATCGGATACGACTGGGTGCTTCGCGGTGAGCTCGCGTTCGGGGCCACCGTCACGTGCTACGCGGACGACACGCTAGTGACGGTGAGTGGCGCTACACACCGCGAGGCGACCCAGAGGGCCACGACCGCTGTTGCTCAAGTCGTGGATCGGATCCGGCGGCTTGGTCTCGAGGTGGCTCTGCACAAATCCGAGGCCTTGTTCTTTCATGGTCCTCGGCGCAGGCCACCCCCGGGATCCAGCTTGACAGTAGGAGGCACTCCCATCGACATCAAGCCCCGGTTGAAATACCTGGGGCTCGTACTCGACGGTCGGTGGGACTTCGGAGAGCACTTCCGAAGTCTGCGCCCCAAACTGTTGGTGTCAGCTAACGCGCTGATGCGGCTGCTGCCCAACTTGAGGGGCCCAGAGGACTCCTGCAGGAGACTCTACGCGGGTGTCGTGCGGTCCATGGCCCTGTACGGGTGCCCCGTGTGGGCGGACGCCCTGCAGGCCAGGTTCGTGCAACTGCTGCATGCGCCGCAGCAGACGATGGCCTGCAGGGCCATTAGGGGGTACCGCACGATATCCTTTGAAGCGGCGAGTCTCCTAGCCGGATCGCCACCGTGGATCCTGGAAGCGAGATCCCTTTCGGCACTGTATCGGTTCCGTAAGGAGGCGCGGGAGCGGGGATACGATCCCGAGCCCGAAGACATTCGGGCCGAGAGGTCCCGGCTCCACGGGATCATGGTGGCGGAGTGGGAGCGACGACTTGAGCAACGACGCGCAGGGCATGCCGTCATAGAGGCGGTACGGCCCATCATGGGGGAATGGCTCGAGAGGCCACATGGCAGCCTCTCGTATCGACTGACGCAGATTATCACCGGGCACGGGTGCTTCGGGAGATATCTGTGTCGGATCGAAAAGGAGCCAACGTCCGAGTGCCATCACTGCGACGCGAGCGAGGACACGGGGCTGCACACGCTCACCGAGTGCCCGGCATGGGCCGAACCGAGACGGGAGCTAGTGGCAGCCCTGGGAGTGAGAGTTCTCACCCTCGCCACCCTGCTCACAGCAATGGTCCGCTGCGCGGACGCGTGGGCGGCCGGCGTCTCCTTCAGCGAGCAGGTAATGGTCGTGAAGGAGACGGCGGAGCGGGAGAGG
Source organism: Eilema sororculum (assembly GCA_914829495.1). Lineage (NCBI taxonomy): Eukaryota > Metazoa > Arthropoda > Insecta > Lepidoptera > Erebidae > Eilema > Eilema sororculum. The sequence goes on from OU618546.1 coordinate 20,402,228, forward strand.
CGGCGCGAGCGAGAAAGACTCGCGGATCGCGCCGCCCGCGCGCGTAGGCAACTCGGGCGTCGGAGGGCACTGACTGACCTCCGTCCTCCATGAGCGCGGGCCTGGGGGTGACGGGTGGAGCCGCCTGTCACCCCAGCAGAAGCAGGCCACGGCGGCGGCGCGCTGAACAGCGCGCCTCCCCATTCCGGGGGCGAGTTGGGGACACCGTTGTCCCCCCTCCTGAGGAGGGCCAGACCGTAAGGGATGGCCCTGGGTCAGCCGGGGTGCGAGGGATATGTCTTTGACAACCTCATCTCCGGCCTAGCACCAAGACCCACAGTCGGCGTGCGGTTTTAGTCGGTTCGAGTCCGACATAACCTCCCCTTCCGGCTCCGAGGGGATTTCCGCACGAAAAAAAAAAAAAAAAAAAGGGGGAAGATTCTCCGACAGAGGGACAAAGAGGATGGGTGTTGGCCACTGCGACGGAAGGTGTAGTCAGTCGCTGAGATTGGGGCTGGGCGCATCCAAATATTTAAATCGTTGTACACGAAGACTAAGAAGTCTGCGCTACCCGGAGATCAACTCTTGCTATAAATGGTTTGTAATTAGTAGGAGCAATGCACGCGTAAAAGCTCTTGCGACTATTCAGCCTTTGTGTCGTGCTAGAGAGATTGTACATGGGGTGTCGTTGATCCTTCTGAAGTTTTCACTCCAATTTGACGTCACCACGCCTGGTGGTAAGTTGAAGGGAAATTCTCAGGAAAGCATCTACTATATAAGATCGTTCATTTATCAGATTGAAAAAGTTTAATTTTCCAGATTCCTCTTTTGTTGACATATAATTATTATTCAATATTCATCCGAAGTGATATTGAACAAGTTCATGAAGAATAAAAAAATTATCACCGCGCATATCTCTGCTAGTAGGTAGAACACCTGGTAGGTAGAGCTATAGTCTATAAATCCTTCTAGAATGGTTGATAATTACCACCCAACCAAGCGGGTAGTTACAGTTACAGGAACTTTTCAGAAGAAGCTAAGTCGCTTCGAAGAAGAAAAGCACAAAAATCTGTGCAAAGTCGTCCAAACCATCGTGATCTACAAATCTACTGATCTTCCGTTATCACAATAAATCAATATTAACTAAAAAAACTAATATTAGGTACAAAAAAACAGCTGAAGAATTTATTTCTGTATTAATTTACCCGAAACTTTTCGTGATCTCTGTTCCTGTATATTTTACATATAACGTACAATTCCAGACCATTTACGGTGAAGCTGGCACCCGTGTACCTACTGAGTTATGCATCCATGTTTATTCAGTTGTACAAAAAGTACTAATACGCGTTTTATTCGATTGTTTATTTATACGGACCTCGCACTTTCCAGATTAGGAAACCCGAAATGGTTGGAAAAGTAATGCGACACTTTTTTATTCCCGGAGTTAATGAATTCGCGATGTGGATTTTTATGTAGATGATGCTAGAGTTTTAAAATCAAAAATTTAGTGGTTTTCGTTTTATGCTAAACTTTCTCGGATTTCAATAACGTTGTAACATAATAAAGGAATAACAAATAAATGTGACATATCGTTTTAGGGTTCAGGTGTATTATTTTGCAAATGGTACTTAAGTAAAACAGTTCGAGATTTTCTTTTCATTAAATCATAATCCACCATCAACTTAGTCCCTGTAATTTTATTCATCTGTACTAACTCCTAATTAATTTCATTATCTTGTTTTAGGGCCTCCATTGCTTTTACTTAATTGTATTTCTTTATTTTTAGGATCTTCGTATAATTACTAGAGCCTGCTGTATTTATTTTCAATTTATCGTTTTTTGTTCTTTTAAGATTTTCGTTTAAGTTTTTAATTTATTTTTTCTTTCAACTGTTTCTATAAATTGTTCCTCCTTCTATTCGCTCATGTCCTATTTTATGTAAGCCATAGTATCTCTTTACCTATATATTTTCACTTTCCAAGTGCACAATATATCGTTTAGCTTATAAATGGGTACGTTAATAGAGCCCAGAGATTCTTGGCAATTCGATATCTACTGATCACTGTATCTTCTTTGTGGTGAGCTTGATATACCGTAAAAGACGTTACAATAGTTGATTTTACGAACATATATCCTGGTCGCGTCCAAGCTCTTCGTCTTGGAGTCCACGGGTCTTCTCTTTCAATCCACATTGGTCGTTTTTCTTTTTTATTATATCTGTATCTTAAAAAAATTGTTTGTAGCAGTCTTTATATCTAAAATCACAAGTATACCATTACTATTTATCAACTGCATTACATTAATTCACCTAAACCAACACTATCTGAATGCAGTATTATATTTGTTTTGCTAGTTAGGTTACAGATTCAAGTGTAGTTACAAGTTGAGGACGTAGCTTTGGAATATTGTCTCTCCAAATCACGGTCAGTATGTTTGCTCAGGGCTTCAACTGGTAAACTAGAATGCTGTTGATTTGTCTCTAACATTAGGATGTATTCTCACTTGGTCAACATTTTGAGACAAACCGACTGCAACATATATTTATAGTCAAATATATTTATAGTCAAATATTGTTACTTATAATCACTAACAAAAACTTAGATAGGTACTTTTATATTATTAAAGGACACGTCAATTTGACTTCATCTTGCCTGATGGTAAGCTAAAGGCTGTAAATTATCGAAGGGGTAAGCAGATATGTATTATAACTCCAAAATTTTGACAACTGTGATCTTCGGTCCCACCCATGGAATAGTGGGATAGCCAATAGCCGTCAGGCGGGCATTTTATCATGTTTCGTGTTATTCAGAGTTTATGTTCACATCTAAAAACCATATTTTCAAGCGATTACCATACCCTTTTGTAAGAAAGGAGACTTGCCACGTCTTGCTCTTGTCTTGCCTGCAGGCACTTTTTATTCACAATAAAATAACATAGTATCATCAGCTTGATAAATCCATGCTCGAAAACTAAGAATCATAGAAACGTTATATACAGACATGTCAATTTTGCCAAAATTGATTAAAATGTGATAGAATTGGAAAGGTTAACAAGGCGAAATAAGTGGGAAAAAGGTACGTTAATTAACGAATTGGGATCGTGCAGACTGCCCGTGAAGGATGATAACGGTCGAGAAACTACTAAACACGTAGATCAATTACAGCGTAAGTCACGCATGTCAGATTTACCACGCCCGAATGAGGTTGGAGAGGTACCGGTCATTCTAAATACTTTAAGCTTCTAAATACCCCCTATGCGCCTGAAACACCAGTTACTTACTCATGATGACATCTAGGAGTTCACTGATTCTCTGGAAAATGAACCCGATAAATGGATGATCCGGATAGCAATTTTTTTTTTATTCTGTTTAGGTTGAAATTTCGAGTAGTGCTGATACAATATGTTTATTACTATCAAACCATATTGGTACGTATATTGAAAGTTTATGATTTTTACTTTGCAATTGACGAACTCCTATGCTAATTTCCATACCTTATTACTCCCCTTGGTGATGAAGTTTTGGAAAAGTTCATCACCTTATTAGTAATTTTTCCAAAAAATCTTGCCTCAGTGACATACCTGCAGATGTTAAGAGGTCACTTCATATGTGTAATGATAATGAATTCGCTACTAAACTGCTTTTTAATAACAACTGTTATTAAAAAGCAGTTGGTGTAACTATATGTATGTATATAACTATATATATATATATATATATATATATATGGTATAACTATATAGTCGGTATAACTATACCAACTTCAATTTATGATGTAATACACATCTTCGCTTAGCAAATCTTAGCTAGCTTTAACAATATTTTCAAAAACTTGTAACAAATCACATTTATGAAGAAAACGTATAATTCTGAACTATCCTTGAACAAAGCAATCACGTATTTGATCTCAGAAGCACGTTAGTAATCACACTCGATTCTTATCCGCCATCTATAGCGCGTCCCGACGACAAACTTAAAATAAACCTTATCCATTCGAGTTTAAAAGAAGTCGAATTTTTCACTCGAAACTTCTGCCATTCACAATTGTCAAAGTTTTACATCCGAACTAGAGCAACGTTTATTTTTACGGACAACTAATAAAACATTTATAGGCTTAATGAAAAGAAAAAAATATAAAGTAGGGTAACTCTTTCTAAGTTTGTTTTCTATAGGTTTGAACTTATTTATGTATCTTTTTAAGGAGACATTATGAAAAAGTAAGAAATATCATTAAATAAAGTAAGTTTGATAAGGAAAAGATGAACTTGATCAGATAACCTATTTGAATAATGGCAACCACATACGTAGCGGTTTACTGAACGGTATACCGAAACAGAAGACTTGTGCAAAGGCTTTTTAATTTTAAAATTTGCTTCACATTGTAGTAACATTGCATCATTTCAGTTCTAGTCCATCAAATATTACAAATGTGAAAGTTTGTGAGCATGTTAAGTATGTTTAGATGTATAGATGTCTTTTATTAAATCTAGCTCGAATGGTTGCACGGATCTGGCTGAAATTTGGTACCGAGATAGATTTGTAATCTGCAATAAATACTTTTTATCGCTAGAATACGTTCTCATGGGTTGCGGGAACGGGAACAGACTTCCACGCGGATGAAGCCGCGTTAATGAGCTTGGATTATTATAATCAATAATAATATATCGCCTTTTCTTCAAAATATCCATACAACGCCCATTGTTCGGTAACGACATTATGAAATGAGGGAGCAAAAATATAGAGAGATGTGGTATCAGATTTCACAATCTGGTAGCCTTGGTAATTGATCATTACAAAAATACCGGTAATTCCTATTTACGGATGTGTTTCTATAGGTTAATAATATTGAATGTAGATTTTTTTTATTAAGGTCACGTCAATTTGACTTCATCTCGCCTGATGGTAAGCTAAAGGCAAAATCTCGGAAAAAGGGTACCATGTTAACGGTGGTGGCACTCAGCTTGACGGCCTCATCAGATGCATTTTCACGCCCCGCTTAAAGGACCCGGGACTGTAGGAAGAAGGAAACACGTAAGCTGGCAGGGTGTTCCAGGTCATAATGGTGCGGCATAGGAATGAGTCGCTGAAACTCTTGGCTCTAGAAGGTATATTCAGAAGGCATCTTAGCCCTGCACGTGTTGTCCTGTGAAGGAAAGCAGAGGGTAGGACGGAAGAGGAAGAGCTCATCAGAACTTAATTAATTTAACAATTAACTAATTTTATATGTTTCGTATAAGTTTCATGGCTAAGTATTATTTTATCTAAAAGTTCCATCTTACATCTCTTGATATTTTAAGCAAAGTTGTAGACAAAAGTTAATAGTATGATATTTTTGGTGTGGTATAATATTAGCATATTGAGTTAATTATTATTGCTTCTTAGTACATGCCCAAGATTTCTCCCGCATACATTTTTTACTCCCGTTATCGATTCCCACAGGAGCCTATTTTAGGGATAAGCCATTCAGAATATAATCTATCCATGAACCAAATTTCAGTCAGAACCGTTCTGTTTGCCTTCAGCTTAATATCAGGTGAGGTGATGTGAAATTGGCGAGTACTAAATAAAAAAGTCGTTAAAGCGTGTTTGTATAATGAAGATACAAACATATTCACTTTTATGTATGAAATTAGGTTACACATTAATATTAGTAAGGGGGATTAGTATACTAAAATATGGGGGGAGGGGGGGGGGAGTTAAGGCGTAAGCAGAATTATAAGGTTCTGACATGAATTCTAATTCTAATTCTAATTCTAAAAGAATATGTGTAATGATTATCTGTGCCTTAAAGAGCTTTATGTCAGTGAAGTAAAAAAAGTTGTATAGCATCACAAAGATCATTTTAACGACAAAGAAAATGTATGTTTGATCTTACCTCAGTTCGTTCTAACAACATAATAGGCCGCGAAAAATGATTACCTACTGAAAATGAGATGTTGCGAGGCAACCGCTCATTTGTAAGTTGGTGAACGTCAAAAACATTCGACGGATTTTAATTATAATCTGTAGGTATGTATTTTGAAGAGATTAGGGTGTTTACCGTAGAAGCTTATAGCGTTACCCTGGAATACTAATCTTGTTTTTGTCTATTATTTATATCAGACTAGCTGTTGCCCGCGGCTCCGCCCGCGTGGATGTCAGATATCGGGGACAAATAAAAATAGCTTATTAATGTTAATCCAGGGTGTCAGCTAACTCCATATCAAATTTAATTAAAATCAATTCAGTAATTTTTCTGTGCAAGGAGTAAGAAGCATCCATACATCCATACTTTTTTTTGTGCGGAAATCCGGAAATGCAGAAGCCAGAAAGGGTTATGTCGGATTCGAACCAACTAAAACCACACACTGACTTAGGGTCGTGGTTCGTGGTGCTAGGCTGGAGGTGAGGTTATGACATATCCCTCGCATCCCGGCTGACCCAGCGCCATCCCTTACGTTCTGGCCCTCCTCGGCTTCTCAGCGCGCCGCCGCGCGCCGCCCCGTGGCCCCATCCATACTTATAAACTTTCGCGTTTATTATATTAATATTGTTAGTAGGATACTTAGGCTTTCCGAATTCCTATAAAAAGTAGGTTTTTTTTTTTCGTGCGGAAATCCCCTCGGATACGTAGCTTATGTTCTATCCCAAACTACAGTCTTTACCAAATTCCAGATTCGTTCAATCGCACCGTTAGAGCGTGATTGAATATCAAAGAACTAAACATCCAAATATCTTCCCAGGCTTTCACATTTATATATCAGTAGGGTTAGTAAGATAAGATAGGATGTTAATGTCAAAAATTAGGACGATAACTCACAGAATCAATCAATCAATTAGCCTATCAAAGTCCACTGCTGGACACGGGCCTCTCTTAATATTGGGAGACTCACATTCACAGAATAACAATAAGATGAAATAAACACAATAAGCAGGCCCTAATCATGCTTCGCAGTGTATTATGGCTCCACTGAACATGTCCATATCACATTGATTGGTCTAGCCTTGCATTAGTAAACAGTCATTTGATGAAGTTCTGATTGGTAGTCTGGATAACCAATTGTAGCAAACATATTGTTAGATCTGACTTTGAACAATGTTGTTGCTTGCGATTTGGTATTGGATATCAAGGATTATGTAAGTTAAATGGTCGATATGTTAAACTCAGTCCTCTAGTCTAGGTATGTATTTATGTGAAAGAAAACATAAGTAATTAATAAAATAAATTAATTAATTTTCCACAACATTCTACACAACTCTATCTAGCTACCCATGGTAAGCTTGACAAGCTTGTATTATGGAATCTATAATGCGGATAAATATATTAGCTACTTTTTTTTACAAATACTTGCATATTATACATAGAAACACCTAGATCAATGAAAATAGCCATATTTATAAATACAAATATTTGAACTGAGCGGGAATCGAACCCGCGCCTTCTGCGTGGTAGTCGCGTTCCCTACCGCCATGCCACAGAGGCATAACAGTTTTATTTGTCAACTGGCTTAATACTGTGGCTGGCATTAGAAGCCGACCACATACGAAAACTGCTGCCGCCTGCAGCACATAAAATTCCCAACGTGCCTAAAGAAGTCTTCACTGAAAAACTGCTTTGCCTGGCTTAATAGAATTATGTTGTTCATATGCTAATCTTGAACATAACCGAACGGTTTTGAACGAGATTCTAAGCAATTGTACGCCGACGATGTTCCAAACTAGTTAAGCTTTGGTTTCATTTTTGCTTTACCCTTGAAAAGGTAAAAGCTTTAGGATGAAATTAAACCTCTACCGTTAGAAACTTGGATGATAATGGGGAACTTTGAATGGTTACTTTTTTATACCACTTAGGTGGTACACAAACACACGGCCCACTTAATGGAAAGTGGTTAACGTGGCCTATGGACTATAGATGACTAGCAGAAGCAGACCGTGGCGGTGGCGCACAGTGCGCCTCCCCGTACCCGGGGCTAGATGGGGACACTATGGTGCACACAACCCGAAGGGGGCCATCTCGAAAGAGATGGTCCTGGGTCTGCCACGGTGAGTGTTTTCAGCAATCTCACCTTCGGCAATCAAAGACCCAAGACGGCGTGCGTTTTAGTCGGTTCGAGTCCGACATAACCACCTCCACCGGCTCCAGCGGGATGGTATCAGTGGAGATTTTTCGCACGTAAAAAAAAAATACTATAGATGAATGGATGTGTATCTTATACGAAATATTCACATTCAGTTTGTGCTTCTTTGTTCTTCACTAATATAAAGAATTACGGAGTCTGGTGCTTATCAGCAGTATTATTAATTAAGTATTAATATCTAAAGGTATCGTCTAATCTTACCTAACATAAACTGATAAAATTGATGATATGGACGATATCCATATCATCAATTTTATCAGTAAGGCCATGTCCAGCACTGGACTGCAGTGGGTTAATATTGATGTCGTAAGTTTTGACTTTCGACATCAATATTAGCCATCAATATATGCATAAATGGCTGGCTTGCCTGAAAAGCTGAAAGGTTTCTTCACTGTAGTGACACAGAGCTAGTGAAAACTCGTAATCATTAAAAACCTTTTAATTAATACTAAAACAGAAACATTAATACTACAACAGTTTATAAGATTTATATTTCTATTGTAATATCTGTGGTAGGCATCAATTATTGCATTTCTAAATAATAATCAGATGAAATGTATCATATGAAAAGTATCTAGTTTCATTTCATAAAAATATACAAAAGAATATTTTTATTTGTTCCATTTTTTCGTAACATGCAAAATTAATTAAGGAAAATCAGTTGAATAAATCCAGATTTCAATGCTGAATATGTAACCATTCCCCGAGCTTGGTAACCCGCATTACAGCATAATTAAAATCATGTCATCATCAAACACAGAATATCGGTGCAAAAACGTATAAAATTCATGCCCAAAATTCTATATTAGATAAGTATAATTTTTTTTAAATTTTCTTTTTTTGACTTAAATTGTCTTTCATTTCCTTTTCTTTTGAGATATATGTATTTATTTCCTGTAGATATATTCTAAAATTATAACACATTATTATGTACAGTTGGCAAATGAGATATGGTTGCACCTTTACATATAACTTTACATGAAGAAGTGCGACCATATCTTCTTTGTTGACTGTACGTACTCAAAAACAGTTAAAAATTGTTGTGACGGTTTTGTATCTATGTCATATTATTATACAATACAATATTATTAAATTTGTCTCTGACACAAATTCAAATTATCACCATCAATATTCAAAAACAAACCGACCAAACGTAGACATGAAAGAAACCTCGACTTACATTACAAAACTTGTCTTAAATGCTAATAAAAGAGATCGTGGCCCGCTCTGGGGAACATTCTACAATGAATATTTCATGATGGGTCTATTCACAGCCAGTATAAAGAGCCGTCCTTCCATCCGCTTTCTAACAAATATTCACTAAATAGTCAGAGTTCCATACATTTTGAGGGCTCAAGAGAAAATGGTCGTGATACAGAAGCAGTGACGCAGATGTTGTGCGTTTATTTTCTCATTAATTTTTCATCTCCGTGTTCGGTTTCGTTTGTGTTAACTACCGTTTGACAGGACGTTAAGGTCTTTTCTGTTTTTCGTTCTTCTATAAATTTACATCATGGAAACTTAGTTAAGTATGGACGTGTATTCGCAATCCATGTTTCTACGGTTCCCTTCGTCTTAAATATTTGTTACACAAATTTGATCAATGTTACTTACCTTAAAACAAGAAATTAAATTATCATCATAATAATAAAAAACTGAATTTTGAAATAAGGAAATTATGAATTTAGTAATTTTTTGCGGTAGGTGCCTGCAATTAATTAAAGTACCTGTCAAATATTAAAAACCTCGTTTACTGATACCAGTCAGAAAAGAATCACTCTTCAAAAAATTGGAATACTTGTATCTGCTCGCGCAATAAAAATGGCTTCGCCGTCGATGGGGTAGTACTCGTAATGAAATATTCTATTTTGATCGTACGATTTAATATTTACCATTGAATTCTCTATTTATTTAGCAATTGAATAGAACCGTAATCATCATTGCCTCTTACACCAGCTAGTCTATTAATAACATTATAATGTTTCTAAGTACTCTGCTAGGCTTACCTCCCATGTATAGTCGTAAATACAAGGTGTTTACTCGATTTGTCAATTTGTTCCATTATCCTTTACATGGGTTTAGTCGTAGGAGTCGCAAGGAGAACGACAGCATATCGTTAGCGAACATTCTAAGATTTTAATGTGTAAACTTTTGGTATAGGATCTGACTTCCTAATTGCTTTCTTAGGTGATCACTTTTTATGTCAATAGCTACTTTGCAACTTAGACTGTTGGTACACCCCGCATTACGCAGCGTAGCGTGGTTGTGCGTGTTATTACTGTGGAAAAACTGTACGTGGCTGCACAGTTTCTGTGTGTTGCACTACGCATATTTTCGCATGTGAGAGATAATTGGAAGCAACACTACTCCCACGTATTGGATCACAACAAAGGCACGTCTTATGTAAAGAAGAAACTGACGGTGGGTAATGCCTACTTATTCCTTCTTACGTAAAACCGCAGCTAAATCTTTGTTGGTGACTTTGGTGAGTAAACTTGAAATAGATCCTTCTGAAGATGAAAAAGGTTAGACATCATATGAGTGATATCTTAATTATTATGAGCGGGAACATTAAAATTAGAAATTAGAAGAAATTAGATGATTATTCAGCGGACAAAATTTTAATAATAATAATCTATATTAATATACAAGGAAGGACTTCCTACCAACTGGAACGAAAGTTACGCTGGCCCAAAGTTTAATCTTTCCACTAATAAATTATGGTGATGTGTGCTATTTTGACCTGAATACAGACCTTCTCGATAAATTAGACCGTCTTCTCAATAACTGCATTCGATTTATCTTCAATCTTCGTAAATATTAGCACGTGCCCTCTTTCCGCTCGCAGCTTAATTGGTTAACTATCCGTCCTCGCTGTAAGCTACGCGCACTTACTACTCTTTACAATATCCTTAACTCTCCCACTATCCCTACTTACTTAACTTCCTATTTTCAGCCCCTATGTTCCAAACAATGTTAAAAATCTTCGCTCTACTGGTAACCGGCTACTCGCATTTCCCTCTCATAAAACTAACTTTCTCCTAACGTTCTTCTTTCTTTGTAGAGGCTGTTCGTCTATGGAACGCACTCCCTCTGGAGATCAGGAAGAGCACGAGCCGCGATTTGTTCAAGTCCAGGGTATCGCAATTGATCACCACGGAATTGGCAGAATCATCGTCTCAACGATAATGATATTTCTACTCTTATTTATATATGTATATACAGGGTGTAATCGTTAAGTGTGTCCAGGCGATTATTCCGTAACTATTACAGATATCAAAAAACTTTAAACTGATATCGAAAGTACGTTACCTAATGAGTAAAATTACATAAATAACTTTTTAAACGAGAGGTATCTAAAATTTTGACATTAAACCCTCCCATTAATTTAGTATTAGATTAGTAGAAAGGTTTTAGTTTCCTTATTTTAAGTGGTCTAGTACTCATTTTAACTTAATCATATTTTATGATTACGTATGATTATGACAATGATGATTTTCAAGTAGATACATGTGAAATTTTTTTTTTAAAAGAATTTTAGAACCGAAATTACTAATATTCCCTCTAACCCCTCCAACTAAGCTAAAATGCTTGTGCTAGGAGTGGGTTCACGCCGGTAGTGTAATGGCCAGGATCGAACCCGGGACCTCTCGACCATAAGGCCGACTCCTTAACCACTAAGCTACCGATGCTTTTAAATTATTATTTTTTTAATTATTTAACACGGTTTATTACTAATTTGAAGTGGTAAGACTTCAAATTAGTAATAAACCGTGTTTCAATGTCGCATTAATTTGAGCAGACTGAAAAGCAACACACTACAAAAAAATTGTACTTACTAATAAATAAATATTATTATTTTCAATTTTATTACTCTGCTAGGTCAATAAACAGTTTCCTTTATATCAGTACTAAGCTAAAATATTCTTTTTAAAATAAGGACACTAAAACCTTTCTACTAATCTCAAACTAAATGTATGGGAATGTTTGGTGTCAAAATGTTAGATACCTCTCGTTTGATTTTTAAAAAGTTTTTGATGTCATTTTACTCATTAGGTAACGTACTTTCGATATCAGTTTACAGTTTTTTGATATCTGTAATAGTTACGGAATAATCGCCTGGACACACTTAACGATTACACCCTGGGGTGTAATCGTTAAGTGTGTTACCCACTCCTAGCACAACTTAGTTGGAGGGGTTAAAGGGAATATTAGTAACTTCGGTTCTAATATTCTTTAAAAAAAAACTTCACATGTATCTACTTGAAAATCATCATTGTCATAATCATACGTAATCATAAAATATGATTAAGGTAAAATGAGTACTAGACCACTTAAAATAAGTAACTAAAACCTTTCTACTAATCTCATACTAAATGTATGGGAGGGTTTAATGTCAAAATTTTACATACCTCTCGTATGATTTTTAAAAAGTTATTGATGTCATTTTACTCATTAGGTAACGTACTTTCGATATCAGTTTACAGTTTTTTGATATCTGTAATAGTTACGGAATAATCGCCTGGACACACTTAACGATTACACCCTGTATATCCTCCCACATTTATATGCGCCTACCTCGTAATAGCTCTGCACCACCCTATGGTAGACTGGCAGAGTAAGTCCGCCTATGTACTTCGTGCATAAAGAATAAATAAATAAATTTTATTTTAAATTCATATATTATTTTTATATACCTAAATTGAATTCCAAGTTTTGACATCTGAAAATATATTTAATAATATCTAGTAATTAATTAATAATATAGGATAAATTAATGTATGTTTTTGTTTTTACTGTAACTCTAATCGCATAATTATTAACATAGCTGTAAGTTTAATGAATTGTTTACTAACCTCGTGAGTCCTAGTCACTTAAAAATAAAGAGTTTTGAAATTAAAAGGGACCGGTATTGATTTGATATCCAGAATATTGAGATTATTTGCCAGCTGATACTAGCAACGTGAACCCATTCCTGACATAATCAATTTAGGTAAGGAACAAGAAAATCCTGAGGTAAGTTTATATATGAAATAATTTAATAGTTTCGGTAGATAATATCTCGTCCAAAATACCAGTTTAAAAAAAAGGGATAATGTGGAATGTGAAAAAACAAAACATGGTGCTCTATATATTTTAGCAGCTTCGCCTTAAACTTGATTGAATATTATTTAATGAGTTGAACACAATGAAGATGAATAATGTATGTTTTTTAATATGGGGCCGTACTACGCAATAGCTGAGGTTGCATTTGATCAGGTCACTGGAGAGCTAAATGAAGCGTACAGCCATTCTGTACACTCTTGTCACACCATAATTTAAATATATCCTATTACGCAATGCTTTCAAAAATAAAGAATCAATACATTGGATTTTAACTTCAAAAGTTTTCATCTGAGTATTTAGGCTATAAATTTTGTGATTCAGTTTTTTTTGGATTTCGTTTTATCTTTCGGATATTAGTATATTAGCTTTTGGTGTTTTTAGTAACCTCCTTTCGATTTCAATTTCTGTTACCAATATTCTTTTTAGAAAGAGTATTAAAGGAAATATGTATCGACAAATTGGGTACAGAGACGATTATTTTTACAAATAAATTGAGGAAACACGTCGAACAAAGATGCTTTTATGTTAGTGCTATAGTTTACTGAACAGTTACAGATACTATAGAATACAAACAAGTTATCGTCCCCAAAAAAGCGGTGCTTAGATCGGGTTACAAGGTTATATTTTTATTTATTTTTTCAAAGAGTTTTGATTTCATTTGAAATTACTACAGTAAGTGATAAAAGCTCTGAAACCTGGTTTCTAAACAATTCTATGAATAAAAAGCATTATCTTAATGCCTCTCTAATACTTTTTTCAGTAACCCAATAGAGAATTTGGGTGTTCAATAGATTGTATTGTAGATTCTATTGTGATTGTATTGTTGTCGATCACGCGTTTTTCCTCAGCGAATAAGCTTCAATAGTCGCTATTTTGAATTGGGCTTGTGTAATGTATCGACATGATATGGTGTAATCTATTGTATGTATTGTATTATCCTGATGTTTTATTTTGAATGTTACACGGCTTTTGTGTATGGAAATGGAGATATTCAAATGATATCTATATCCAATTTGTGCTTCATGTTATCGCGCTAACGTTGATACCTATAAGTTGGGCTTGAACCGACTAAAATCGCACAGTGACAACCGTGGTGTGTTGTTGTGCATTCACTTTTGGGACTCGCCTGGTCTGCTTTATGTCTGAGAAGTAAATGTCTGAATTTCATCGATCTCGGTCGTCCAGAGTGTGCCTTCTACGACACACATAATGAGCATTGTAAACTTTTCCCGAGGAGGGCCAGACCGTAAGACATGGCCCTGGGTCAGCCGAAGTGCGAGGGATATATCGAAGACACCTTAAGGCCTAGCAACACGACCCTCAGTCGGCGTGTCGAGTCCGACATAACTTCCCTTTTCGGCTCCGGCGAGGGAGGTATCCGATATTTTCTGCACGAAAAAAAAAGCATTGTAAACTTCTTATGATCCTTTCGCGTTGTTTGTTTGGTATACGATCTTAGTCGGTATTGGTCTCGCATAAAAGCGGCGGCATTCCGCACACTTAGAGGCTAATTAAATTATAATCTGACTACAGTCTCTATGTATCTTTCCGAGTGTTTATTTAAACTACTAAGAGAACACTCTTTCGCCGTCTTACTTTTGTGGTCACACTTTTTTCTCAATTGAGTGACAAAAGCAGAACATCGAGCCCTGTTTACTTAATTCAAATTCAAATTTTTCTAATTCAAACTCATTCAAATTCATTCATTCATTGCAGAAACATTAAAAAATAAATACGTATAAGATACTTATGCGAAGTATTTTTACAGTTCAATATTCTATTCTATATAATCACAAATACCATGAAACATCTAAAACACTTAAGAGTTTTATAGGACTTTACTTTTACCGTTTCGGGAAGAATCCAATGTTTACTTACGGTTTAGCGCATGTTAAAATAACAATTTATGGAGCACTTGAGTAAAAATATACCAAACCTTTTGTGTTCCCGAGATGGGCGTCTTTTAAAAGGTCATCACCCGATAAGAATTTCTTTACCAATTTTATTTAGTAAGCCTTAAGCAATATATTGTATTCAGGAGTTATATACACTTTTGCAAAGCAATGGATTAGGGAGATTAACTAATAATTTGGGAAGTGGAAAATAAACGTTGATAAAACTTGGAGTCGGTGTATATACTATACATTCTACAATTAATAAAATTGAAGCATCGGTAGGCCAAATAAGTAGTATAATATAAAATGACGTATCGGTAAGTCAACCTTACGACTGACAGGTCCGGAGAGGATCCTGGCCATTACACTACCGACCTGAACCCACTCCTAATACTAGCAAATATAAAGAGAATATTACTTAGTGGGGTTGGAATGAACTGGGTAAAATCTTTCAATTACTTGGACCACTGGGTCACAGACGTGCTCAGGGATGACTTAGATGTTGAGAGGGAGCGTAGGTCGCTGGCTATCAGGTGTAACATGGTTGTCCGGAGATCTGCACGTTGTACGAATACAGTTAAAGTGACTCTCTTTAAAGCCTTCTGTCAGTCCTTCTACACGTGCAGCCTGTGGACGTGTTGCACTCTGCGGGCATACAGCGACCTGCGCATCCCGTATAACAACGCATTCAGGATGCTGTTGGGGCTGTCGCGGAGGTGCAATGCGTCAGGAATGTTTGCAGAGGCCTGCACGGACGATTTCTATGCTATTATTAGAAAGCGTTCGGCCTCTGCCTTGGTACGACTCCGCTGCAGCTCCAACAGTCTCCTGAGTGTGTTCAAGGACCGGTGGGACTCTCCCTTGTTCCGGCACTGGATGGCGCCACACTCGAGTGGACTGTCATCCACTCGAGTGTAGTGTCATCGGTGTGGATAGTGGAGTGTTATTTAAATTGAATTTGATTACTAACATTAGTTCTTAAGTTAAATTGTTACTAACACTATGGATCGATGGTCTGAGAATAAATGAATTTTAATTTAATTTAATTTAATATATGTAATAACCGGTTAAATCGTAATGTAACACTGGCTTGATTAATTGGTTAGCTTTCCATAGCCCGCGAATTCAATTATTGTAAACCACCAATACTGGGCAATAACATTAATCCAGCTAAGTTAAAAAGTATAACAAAGTGCTATAATTTATTCTCAGTACGGTAGTTTAACTGTAAAGAAGCATTATTTTTATATTCTAGACGTTAATTGCCTTTACTTTGATATTGTATTGTTAAGTGTCACAAGATGGTAGTTAATTGCATAAAGTTAAAACACTTCGTTAGTTTCGCTCACTTTATTTCCAGTTACATAATTTATGAGAAACAAGCCTTTGCCCGCGGCTCCGCCCGTGTAAGTGTTGGTTATCGCAACCAAATAAAGCCTATGTCCTTTCTCCAGGTTTAATGCACCCCTATACCGAATTTCATCAAAATCGGTTCAATCGTTTAGGTGTGAAAGCTTAACATACAGACAGACAGAGTTACTTTCGCATTTATAATATAAATATGGATTATGTTTTAAAATGCACTACTACTTGATTCCGTACCCGACCACAAACGACAATTTTGTAGACGCATGCAGCAGATACAGCGTACCACGATGCATACATTACTTGTTAAACTTCGATACGGATGAAGGGAGACCATTAAGACGCCGCAATGAATTACGCGTATCTGCTGCGCGCCTCTGCAGTTGTCGTGTGCGGTCCTCCTCGGGAGAGTGAACAAAACGGAGTCCCCGATTCATTGTAGTATCAAAGTCGTCAGTAAATTAAGCAAGAGATTGGTACTTCTCCAGTCGAGCCTAGGAAAAACACTGGCTCATCATCTACCTGCCCTAGTCTCAATTATTTGGGATCAGCGCTTCATGTCATTCTTCTCCAATACTCCTGTTAGATGTCATTTCCTCAGTCACTCCCTTGCTTGTCACCACTTTCAAGCCATTCATCTTTTCTTGGACCTGCTTCTACTGTTAAAACCCTCTACATTCATTAACTCTGTAAATAATATAGACATTAAATATAAATACTTTATTTCAAAAGAAAAAAATACAAAACCTAAAGTATATAATAGTAAAAACACAATAACGAACAAGTAATAAAACAGCATTAAAAGATGCAAAAACACAATAAAGAATTTAATTTTAAAATTAAAATATAATTGTCGTGGTCAATATCAGAATTAAATTCAAAATGAATTACCATTAAAGAGTAGTCAAATCTTAGTCAAACCCATTCATTATTAGTCAATGATCAATGTAACCGCAGTCTACACAAACCACAAAGCATCACACACGAACTCGTCTGCATATGAAACTCAATTCCACCCGGTAAGCTGACTCAATAATTAATGGAGATTGACTAATTAATGTGAAGCAGTTAATTAACGTGATACATAATTATACTGTTTACTATCAAATAAATTATAGTATGATAGTCCACAGCTTTGTTATCTATTAGGGCCTGTGGTCTAATTCTTAAGTTAGGCCCTTGGATTATATTATTTTGTGGTTATGCTACTAACATGATCTATGAATTTTTTTAAAGCATTGGGTATGCTAACTATACAAATCAAATACATCAGGAAAAATTAGTTTCTCGGGTAGGGCTCGAACCCGCTATCTTTGACTAGTTGGTTAAGGCATTCCTCCTGTAATTCGTCCCGCCCGAGAGATTAATTTTTCCTAATGTATTTGATCATAATGTAATGTTATTGTATTTATCCTACTAATATTATAATTGGTATTTTTATGTATATGCTAATGTTTGGATATTTGTTTGGAAATCACACACAAACAGCTGAAATACAGCTTGGTACAAAAAAATATTGATTTAATATTTTACCCTGCACAATACACTGAAATAAACTATATATTCGTGACATATTTGGCTCTCAGACACCGGCGTTTGCTAATCTCTGAATCCCAATACGGGTTGTTGGACATTATTTATTACTGGGTTCAATTTCTGGGCCGGCTGTGTACTCAATGGGATATAGGATAGCTGCCATTAGACCAAACATGACTTGTCTCTGGTCCGTCTGAATTATTGCATTCTCACCTGGGAGACGGTCTAAGGTTCTATTTAAACTTAATGGTATATTCGATATAATTTTCCATGAAAATGTTATATTTAAATCTAAAATCTATAATATTATGTTTATTAATTTTAGAAACAAATTAAGTTGACTAAGGCTGGGTTGCACCAACTAAACATTAACAGCGCTGTTAAAGTACCGGCCAGGTCCAAAATAGGTTGCACCATTTGACAATAATTAATATGACGTCAATACTTGACGCTAACCGTAACCGGCCACGGTCGGCCGGTTATTAACTACTTACTAAAATATTAACGTTAAATTGATTAAAATCTGTCAAAACGTAGGAGTTTGATTTGATATCTCAACTGATTGACATAAGAACTGACAAAAAATGACAGCTAACGTGTACAATCAAAAGCTAACAATCAAAAAAATACACTTAGGTATGGCGTTGATTTAAATGATGTAAATATAAATAATAACTCATTTGACTTGCAGCCCTGATAACTTTAACCGAACTATTAAACACATACTGGTGCAACACATTTAGCACAAAACGTTAGAGTCATTGTTACTGTTAATGTTAAATTTGACGTAAACCTCTTACTTTAGCAGGTAGTATAGTGCAACTAAGCCTAAAAAATAGATCAGTTGGAAGAGCATTCCCCCTGTAAGGGAAAGCTCGTGGGTTCAAGTCCCACTTGAGCATTTCATTTACCCGATGTTTTTCAAACATGTGAACTGATTTCGCTAATTCTTTTTTTAGATTATTCCTTGCGGTACGAGGATGGTTCTAAAATTGCTGCGGGCAAAGCCGGGGCGGGTCGCCTGGTGATATAATATAATTACGCATAAGGCTGGCGACACACGCACGATATTCCGATTCATTTAGATTCGGCTTAGATCATATTCGGAAATCCAAATACTTTTTTTTTTACATACATACGTACAAAATTTTCAACAATCCAAATTCGGACCAAATCGGATTCGGCTAAAACTTTTAAATTTGGTTATTATTGATATGTAATAAGTACCTAACTACTATTAAACAAATAGTTCAGGTACCTAAATGCAGGAGTGGAGTCTAATGTCGTGAAGCAGGCATTTTTCTTGACCTTAAAAATACAAATGTAGTTTTATACCTTCCTACTGCGCACCACGCTATGAAAATTGTGTGTAGACTTTTCATCATATCGCCTTATTTCTTCTCAAATTATCTCTTCTTGCTGTGTGGGTTCCCGGTGCAGTAGAATAGGACTACCCCATCTCTTCCTGTGGTGTCGTGGAAGGCGACTGAGGGATAGGACTGTTCTGCATCTATAACATAACTCTCATAAACTCATGCCTGTATTCCCCGAAGGGGTAGGCAGAGGTGCTAGCACCCCCATTTCGCCAGTTTATGTTTAGCTCCCAATGTAATAGGTGGCGAGCCTATTGCCATTAACCGGGCACTTATAAACCTGCGATAAATACACACATAACTTCGAAAAGCATCGAAAAGTCATTGGTGTGTGCCATGGTAAACCTACAATAAAATATACAGCACATGACTAACGCTTGACGCCAATAGCCTCACCCTCTATTACGTGGGACTGAAAATCATAGTTGAAATCACCTTATTCTCTCTTCTCTCTCGTCTCTCATCTCTCTCTCTCATCATCATCATCATCATCATCATCATCAAAATCTCAGTCATCAATATATTGCTTATTTATAGTTAAACAATGTATCAGACTATACCACTGACAAAATACTCAAAAGAAATTGCTGGCTTACTAAAATAAAAAGTATTTTTAAGAAGATGCTATAACATCAGCATAGCATGTTGACAACAACATAATATATTTTCCCCAATGGCGCTAATAAAAAAATCCATACATTACGTAATATTATAAATGCGAAAATCTATCTGTCTATATGTTACGCTTTCACGCCTAAACCACAGAACAGATTTTGATGAAATCCATACTAATATTATAAATGTGAAAGTAGCTCCGTCTGTCTGTCTGTCTGTCTGTCTGTCTGTCTGTCTGTATGTTACGCTTTCACGTCTAAACCAATGACTAGATTTTGATGAAATTTGGTATAGGGGCAGATTAGACCTTGAGAAAGGACATAGGCTATGTTTTGTCGCGATAACCGACATCCATGCGGGCAAAAGCTAGTTTTTTATATGGGTAGATTAGACCTTGAGTAAGGACAAGGATTTGTTCGCGATGATCGACATCCACGCGGGCGGAGCCGTGGGCAAAAGTTAGTATCAAATAATTTGTTACGACATCAATTATATTACTTTAACTTCATTTGAGTAACAAACATATACTTACTCATAACAATGTTTTCTAAGTACCTTTTTAATAAACCTCCAGGCGGAATCCTATTCATCTACCGTTTCTGAGCCATCATTACGGGGTATTATTTATTAGCAAAGCTGTGTGTGGCTGACTGCCGTTCTAAATAGAATTTCAAATGACTTTGATGCTACACATAAAAGGATTTTAGACTTAGTAACAATTGATTGCTGAGTACAGTCAGCGTCACAAATATCTTAACAACGAAGTCTCAAAACTCTCGTATTAAACAAAAATCGAACTGTTCAATTGATTTAAATGGTATTATTGTCCAAACCAAAGGTGTGTACCAAATATCAGAACAATTGTTCAACTGGAAGAGGGTAAAAAAATGAAATTAAGGTCATTTTGAGTACTTTGTACGTTTGTTTTCTGATGCTGACTGTAAATACCAGGCCACTCAGAAAGTATTGCGAAAAAAAGTTTTTATAAATGAGAGACTGATCAGTTATAATCTATTTCTAAAATATGATTATTTATGAGTAAAAATAAGTACGTTCCAATTTCAAAATTTCTCTCTGCATTTTTTGCAAGATAATTTCAATTATTGTGTCCCATTGAAAAATGGATCTGCGTCGGGAACATTTTCGCGCTATGATTTTCTACGATTTCAAGTGTCGCCTGAAACCAGACGAATCGTACGATAGACTTCAAATGGCATTCATGGATGAAGGCCCTTCCAAGGCGACCGTGTATCGTTGGTATAACGAATTCAAGCGCGGTCGACTGACTTTGGAGGATGAAGAAAGAAATGGTCGCCCTTTGACGGCTGTTACGGAAGAAAACGTGCTAGCAGTGAAAAATTTAATCCAAGATAATAGACGAGTCACATATCAAGAGATTCAGCACATTCTTCAGATTGGATCGGGAAGCCTTCACGAGATTCTACTCGTGCATCTTCGTGTGAGAAGGATAGTTTCACGCTGGGTGCCGCACAATCTCACCGATGCTCATAAGCAGGCCCGGGTGGAATGGTGTCGTGATATGTTAAACAAGTTTGAAGTAGGCGCGTCTCGGCGTGTTTATGACATCATTACAGGTGATGAGTCGTGGATTTATCAGTATGATCCAGAAACAAAACGCCAGTCGACGGTTTGGGTGTTTCAAAACGAATCAACACCTACCAAAGTGAAGCGATCTAGAAGCGAATTTTTTCAATTTGTCTGGCTACTTGTTATTAATCCCTTTACGAAATCAAAGAAGCATCAACGCTGAATGGTACACTACCAAATGCTTGGCAGAAGTTTTCTCTGTAGTGAGCTACAAGCGACCAAACACAGGGCTCCGCGGGATACTACTCCACCATGACAACGCGCCCGCACACACCGCACTTAAAACGAGGGACTGCCTGGACAGCACTCCGGTTAAACTCCTAGGTCACCCTCCTTACAGCCCTGACCTTGCACCGTGCGACTTCTTTTTATTCCCGAAAATAAAAAATCAGCTCAAAGGGATACAATTTTCGTCGCCGGAAGATGCGCTGTCAACGTTTGAGCAGGCTGTAAACGAGGTATCTGCGGCGGATTGGAAAAAGTGTTTTGAAAACTGGTTGAAACGCATGAAACTTGGCGTGGAGGCTGGTGGAGAGTACTTTGAAAAGATTTAATAAAAAAATATTTACCTATAGAACACTTTTTTTTTTCGCAAAACTTTCTGAGTGTCCCACGTACGAGTATGTCTGGTTTGTCACTTCTCTACCAAGTTTCTGCTTTGCTTTTCATACGCTTTTTCACGGAATCCATCTGTCGTTTTTTGAGTTTACTGTGACTTATAAGCAATGTTCTCTTTATGCTTTTTTTTTTTCTTTTTAAAAATTCTTAATTGTGTGTTCTTAAATGTGTACTAGAGATATGGTTGCACTTTTACATGCTAATGTTACATGAAAAATGTGAACAGTATCTCTTTTGTCGACTGTACCACACTTTCAGCCAGGCTCTTTTCATATAGCTATTGGCATTTATCTTGACCCCAAATGTGCCACAAAATGTACTCTTTATGCATAGTCATAGTGCGTTTTTAAATAAATAAAATAATTTATTTGCTGACCAAAGGTATATAAAGATGTTAGGTTACACTTAAATAGTAGATATTATGTTCTCTTCAGCCTACCTTATAGGCATGCAAAAATTTCTTAATTTATGAATATAGTAGGTAGTATGAATTATAGTCAACTTGTTCAGTGATCATATTACTTGTAACAATTAAACAATAGAATTATTAAAACACACGGAATGTCAACTATGTCTGCAAGATGTACAGAATAAGGTAAAATGTCAGATTCAGAAAGTACTTATATAAATGTCAAAGGAAATTACTATCATACTTGCTAATAACAAAATAATAACATCAACAATACAATCAATAAGTAATATAAATTCATGTCAATTGTTAATAAAATCAAAAACCTACTTGAAACAATAAATTTGGTTAAAATATACAGAATGTCAAATATGTCCACAAGATTTACAGAGTATTAAATGTCAGATTATAAGAAAGTAAATTAATAACCCAGCAATTACATTAACAATACAATTATAATTTAAATTCAATGTCAAGTCAATATGAGATGTTAATATTCTTCGAGAATTTGGGTGTCTTTCGAGGATAGCACGGGGTGCTATGGCGACAGAGGAGCTCAAATTCACCAATTATAGATTTCATCAATAGAATCTGAGCGCCTGGAATTGTAGGAACTATATTATGTCCACACCATAACAACTCATTTTTTCTTCTCTTACTGGTGTGAATTTCAAATTTCCTAAAATGGGAGTGTTATAGGAAATTTTAATTCATATATATTAGAGAGATTCGGTTCTCAGCATTCCATGGATTCACCGTGCTGTCGCCGGGTCCATGGCGTGGTACAGAGAGGAACACTGTGACGGCGCCTGGGACTGCGGCGACCCAGATGTAGGTTTAGGGTGGTCACCTTGTGATGCATCAGCGCTCACCTCCACCGTCAGTCGTGTTCCGACCTCTGCCTATATTGTATTATTATTACCGTAAATATACATAATAAATCCTAAACTACCTCAATTGCAACAAACAAAGTTATAAATAAAATTTTCCCTTGAATTCCTTTGTTCACTCCTCCTGACAGCTAGTGAAAAACACCATATTTAATGCCACACAAAATTGAACTGTATGCCCTTGTAACAAATTGTATGTATATATGCTCATCTCGCGGGCTCAGGTGTATACCCGTAGCAAGAATTGAAGAATAATTCAAAACACCTTTTTGGAATACAAAAGCTCTTTTTATCGAATCTAAGGTGTTTTGGTTAATGTTACGTAACAGAATGTAAAGAAAGTTTGCTTAGGTAAAGTATATTGGGAAAAGCATTAGGAAATTGACAGTCTCGACTTCATAAAATTCATTCTAAATGTTTTATACCACTTAGGTGGCAGAAAAGCTCACGGCCCACATGATGGAAATTGGTTACCGTGCCCTATGGAGGTATGCAACACTAGGGGCGTTACACTCGTGCTGCCGACCCTGAAGAAACCTTCTAATACCCTCCTTGAAGAACCCCATGTTGTAGTCACTTTAGAAAACCACTACATAGCGCCATTATAGCTTAATTAGATGTTATGCAATCTAGAATGCAAATTAACATACATAGTTTTTTTTTTGTAAATGCCAAACACCTGACCAATGCAAATATTTATATTAATTACCTTACTGGCCACTGGTCCACTATATCCAGCAGTGGACTGCGATAGGCTAATTGATTGGTTGATATTAATTATACATACCTACGAATATTCACATAGTGCGGGAATCGAACCCGCTCCCTGCGTAGCATGTTTAGCGGTCAAACGTCAACGCCAACGGTCAACGCCATAGAACTCACCAAAGAAAAAATATATTCATAACACTGATTCTCAGCCTCATATATTTTTCGCTATCTTACTATCTCGAAATAATGTATTGAGGTCGATAACTAGTAAGATGTAAATTTGGTTGAGCATTTACTTTTCGAGAGGCAATATCTATACTATAGAATCAAACGACTATAGATTTTTCGATTACTACAAAGATTGATATATTATTTACGAGTTTAAAAAGAACCAATCGCGCATAAAGAATTAGGAACGAATGAAATAAAAAAGAAATTGCTCGTTTCTATATCAAATTCTTATATTAAAAATACGTTTTAAAATACTAATATAACAATTTTATGTGAGTAGCTTAAAATCTAATATAATATTCTGTCACTCAAAGCCTCTCCCTGATTTTGGAAAGTGGGCTCATATGGTTATCGATATCACCTAGGAGACAAACAAAGTAACAGTTTCACTGAAATATTATAGTAACAATCATCACTATCTTGTCACCAATATATGAAAAAGGAGGACAATAGGAAATAAAAATGAAACCCGTAGGAAAATTGCCAAAAGTAGGTTTTTTTTTTTTTTACACAGGTCACGTCAATTTGACTTCACCTCGCCTGATGTTAAGCTAAAGGCTAAAGCTAAAGCTAAAGGTAAATAAAAACTATAAATTAATCAAGATGTTCGATTCTGTAAAATAATCTCTATCACTTTATTTAATTTTGTTAATCAGTCCGAATTATATTTATACAATTCTTAAATATTATTCAAAAATCATAACCTAATAATCTTTGATATCTTCAATGTTAACAATTCACAGACTTTCCCTTATTCTTAATAATATTATATGATACTGGTACTTGGTAGAATCACTAGGTCTAGATACGAGACTCTCAGAATAAGGCGTCATTTAGACGGTACGAGTTTCTCGCACGTTCGAGTCGATAAAGTCGTATGCGATAATCACTAGCAATAATCGCGCTATCAAAATGTTTTCACGCTCAATTCTTGCATACGAATAAATCATACCAGTTTCGTAAGTGAGATTTCAAATTATTCTTTATGTCATTGCTTTAAAATTCTGATTAGAGTGACGCTATCAATATGCAATTTTGCGAGGCGATTCTTGGCAGGCGAGGACGAGCAAGCGACTTCTGCGAGTGTTTAGGCGATGCAACGTTTTTCTCTCCTTTCGATAATCATATATTAGAGGCGATAAACTGGCCCCGTCTAAATGACGCTTAAAGACGTCATTGTTATGTTAAGTTAGGGCGCGGGGAGTTCCCAGTTGATTTCATCGTCGTATCTGTCAGATTCCTTGAGAGGGTCGAAGATGGGCTGTTTCGCGATGAGACCTGTGAAATAAACGTTAATCTTGTTGAGAAAATGTGTTCTTTATTTAAATTGTAAGAGTTTTGGGGGGACTATTTGGTTATTAGGAAGTGAATTATGTTTCTGGAATTTTTTTGCGTGCTGGTATTTGATAATAAATATTGTTGTTGCGAACAACACTGAGCAAAAATAACATAATTGAAATCATATTATCAAAATGTTACACATATTAAACTATTATTCAACATAATGTATGGATACGATATTATACTGTAGTAAGCGCGTTATCAACTGAGTCGTCAGGCCATAAGTGCAAGCAGAACAATGACACTACAACAATATCAATATTTTTTGCATTCTATATGTTTCTAAGTAACATTTTTTTTACATACGAAATAGCTGTACATTTTTGATGTTAACCCAAAAACTGAGCAACAGTAAAACATTTCATAAGTTGATAGTTTTAGATGTCAATATATACCTTTTTTGGATAACTTGCAGGTTCCATAAAACGATTCTGTCATTAAAAGACTACAATTTTAACTTTTAATTTATCCGTAAAATATCCATAATTGGTTCAATTTTCCAATCATAGCCGCGATCTATTCAAATTCAGTAATTTACTTGGCTGAATACGTTAAAAGTTCACTACAGATTTTATAATGACTCTGAGATTAAGTCCGCTAATTGTAGAGTTTAGTTTTAAAAAGTGTAGTAAGTTGTGAATTGTGGTATTTAAAATTCGAATTCGTTATTTGAATGAATTTACTAATAAGTATGCTAACTATACAAAACAAATGACCAGTTTGCCTTGAGTCTCGGTAGTTGTTAAGGCATTCACCCTGTAAGGGAAAGATCACGGGTTCGAGTTCCGCCCAAGATGATTCATTTTTTACCCGACTGCGAGACGCAAAGGAGGGTAATGTGTTTATCAGTCTATGTATGTATGTATGTACCTATGTATGTATGTATGTATGTATGTTTGTTTCTATGTGGCGTTCTAGAGACCAAATGCATAGGCCGATTTGGATAATTCTTACGTCAATCGATTCGTCTTAACCTTGCGAGTGTTACTAAAGACATGACAGTAATCAAAATTCACCACCGCGGCGACAATCAGACGCAATATTGTCAAAATAAAAAAAAAAAGTTGATGAACTATGTCAAGTGGGGTGTCGTTGAACAGGTATTTTAAAATCATCTTTAGGTTTCTTTTATCATTTTTCATTATAAACAATAGTTTAGGATATATAACGATTTAAAGTTGCATAACAAAACAATCATTCTCGCAAATTTTCTTACATATTGATTTAAGTTTTTATTTCAAGTATAAACGATATGAAGGGAATTTCAAAAAGATATACATGTCATATCATAACTAAAAAGTATAAAATAAAACAAATGATTAAAAAACAAAAAACCCGACTGCCACTGAAAAGACCGATATAAGTTTGATAGCAGGCGGTACCCATTTGCCAATCATAAACCGAAAGGAAATTAATGGGTACCGCCTACTATCAAACTTATTTCGGTCTTTTCAGTGGCAGTCGGGTTTTTTGTTTTTTAATCATTTGTTTTTTGCTGATGTATCGAATATCGAATCGAATTCATTATTTTTCACTACTATCCGATAACTGTTTAATCTGAGAGTTACAACTAATAAAGGAACGTTGTATATATTTTTATTGACTGATGGTACTTGGTGGAACTTCAGAAAATTAGTATAAAATAGATAAATAATGTATATGATTAATGTTTAAATCTTCATTACACGGTTGTTAATTAACTTTATCCTGAAATATTTCTAGACAGTTTTGATGTTCACATTTGCATTGTTGAGATTCTTCTTTACTGTGACGACACCATTTATGTATCCAGTGCCATCTAGTAATAGCAAGCGGATCTACTACAATACTAGGTGCTAGTCCTGCATCGTGCTATTGAATTTTGAACTGACTTATTTATTTATTTATTTAAACTTCATGCACAAATGTACACAGGCGGGCTTAATAACTTATGTGTCAGACAAGGCCGCACCAACTAATGGGATGCGGTTCCCACTAGATATAATTACCAGATTGGAGCCATCCTTCCACACCTATTATATGAAAATATAATGTGTATATATTTTTTCAAAGAATATTAGAACCAAAGTTCTAATATTCCCTCTAACCCCTCCAACTAAGCTAAATTGCTTGTGCTAGAAGTGGGTTTACGTCGGTAGTGTAAAGACAAGATTATGTGTAAAGACAATAACAAACCAGTAATGAATCCAGAACCGTAGGATAACGCCAGCGTGACACCTAGTGCAGCTAACTGGTACAAAGCTTGCGTTCCAGCTGTTCTTCCGTCCTTTAAATTCAAAAAGTATCATTAATATTAAGATCCACAATTTTTTGTTTTTTTCTTTGAGCTTGTAGAACGAATGAGTATGTAGAGAATTACACACCAAGTATTTAAGGCAGTGTTGACATCGCGATACATACACTGACTAAACAAATAAAGTGTTAATTTAAGTAATTAAAGTATTAAAAAATTAAAGGCAGGTCGGAAGCACTTTACACTGGCGAACTTGCATAAAAAGTTTAATGATAGTAGAAGAAACTCGTGAAGTAGGTATCTAAGGATATTTTTCACTATTAGAAACAGTTTACCAGAAATTCTTAAATAACGATAACACGAATTTTCTCAGCTCACACTAATAACGACATACAGATATTAGCATCAAACGGGAAATTTGCAGGTAAAAACTATTTTTATTTACTTTTCAGCCAATCCTACCCAATTCCTATCCAAAACAAGAAGTTTAATCATTGTAGGTACATTTTTGATTTTCTTGCTGAAATGTATGGGAAACGGTTTTGGCGATTTCTGTATTTTCTAGTACTCAAAAATAAAATGGTCTCAAAGAGTCTTTAGATCCCCACAAGAAAATTAAAAAAATATTTTTTTGGACATTTGACATTTTTCTTGCTAACTGTACGATTTTTCCAAAATCTGTGAATGCAATTCAAAATATATCTCAAAAAGTTAGGAAAGGTCTCTTATGAACATTTTGCTGTAACTACGACGGTTAACCTTAAGGTTAGCCTATACTGCCCCGTTTCAAAAATACACCCTGTATATGTGTGATAAACGGCAATAACTGTAAGACTATCACAGTAGATAACTCACCACCATAGCTGGGAAAATGTTTGATAACTCCGTTCCATAGGTTACACTCGTAGCCAGTCCAGCAAATAGAACAGATAAGAATCCAGAGAACACCCCTGGCATCCCATGAAGGTTATTCACCCCGCATGTATCCTGGAGTCCAATTTTCTCCAATGCAGGCTGTAAGGTAGAGAATATTCAGTGATTAAGAACTGCAAGTGAGCGATGTATATAAGTGAACCAATATTGAATATTGCTTCAACAATAGTTCTCATTATTTCCAAGCAGAAATATCCTGGATCAATTAAGAAAGTTATGCCCTGTTGCTAAGTCAAATTTGAATAGCATTATACTTCGTGCAGTTTATTTAAATTTTCCTTCTTGTCTATCCATTTAACTCGTACAGATGACAATAACCAAGTGATATATAATGGTATTGTAATCATCATCGTAAACGTTCACGTTGTTAGTTGTAGTTGTTAGTTGTTGTTGTTGTTTGTTAGTTGTTGTATATTTTTAACTACTTTATTATGACCAGTCACGTATCCATATTTATATCTATCATAGTATTATTTGTTTCTTTTACATTGAGTGTGCATATATTCCGATGTATCGAATTGTGAAGCAAAAAACGCTATTGGCAGGGAATCATCCTCACACATTGCAACTGAAAATGGTGCGCACCATGCGGTTTGAATGAAGCTTCATCTCACGCACGTTTAAGCTGTGGAATAAGCTCCCTGCTGTGGTTTTCCTAAGCGACTACAATATGGCTCAGCGCACACCGGTAGAAAGAAGCGCGGCGGCGCGCAGTTTAAGACAGAAATTTAATATAAACCTAAATGACCTTGATATACGGTGGAAATTACAGTTGCGCGCATTCTCTCGCGGTCGCTCGTTGCGCCGCGCGCGCACTCATCCTTGATATAAAGTTTTCGATCGTAAATCAAGGCCCTTAAGGTTTATATTAAATTGCTGTTTTAAACTGCGCGCCGCCGCGCTTCCACCGGTGTGCGCTGGGCCTATGGGTTCATCAAGAAGGGTATTAGAAGGTTCTTCAGGGTAGGCAGCACGAGTGTAACGTCCCTGGTGTTGCATACGTCTATATAGGCCACGGTAAGAACTGTCCATCAGGTGGGCTTAATGTTTCTCTACCTCCAAAGTGGTATAAAAATACTTCATATCTGATATCCCATAAATGTAGGCATGTGAAAATATGAGAAATTTATGGTACCGCATAATCGCTGAGATAAATCTAGACTTCAGACTAGCCCAGAACATAAGTATTTGAACACATGTTTCAGGATCAACGAAACCATATCCATACTTTAATATTATAAATGCGAAAGTAACTCGGTCCGTCTGTCTGTTCGCTTTCGCGCCTAAATCATAGAAACGATTTTGACGAAATTTGTTATAGTGGTGGGCTATATTAAATTTGATCTCGATCACCGACATCCAAGCGTGCGTAGCCGCGAGCAATAGCTATTCAGCCTTCATACGACAGCAATTCATAAATTAAACTGTAAAAAAAACAGATAACTAACGAAACAAAAACAATAATAAATGTAATTATCAAAACAAATAAAACTGAAAAGACGAATTCGAAATTGAAATGTAGGGAACACAAATGTCAAGAGACAATGAGCCAAACGACAAAACTGTCAGGTCACTTAATAAAAGTTCTCTAAATCCGTAAAATTGTTACGTAGATATGGTCTTCTCCCGGGACTTTGACATCTTGAGAGAACTTGAAAAAAATATATTATCTACTTTTACACTTGGACGTTTTCTGTAAACTTCTGTCTAATTTCGTCTCTAGATACAAAAACTTTATACTTTCATAGCTCTAACTTCATTTTGTTGAAGAACGGCCATCTATACTGCCAGTTTTTTTTTCTGGACATGATCTCAAGTTGACTTGAATTATTGTAGCGATAGAGAAACATACTCTACTCATTTACATAATACTGGAGAGTGATGGCGCTTGGTGGAATCTGCTACACATATTGAATAACACATTTGTACTTTTCCACTGAGTTTATTTTGATTCTGAACTAAACACCAATGTAAACCTTTGAGAATACCGTAAGGCGAAACCGGTCAGGTTCAGAATCAAAATAAACTTAGTGGAAAAGTACAAGTGTGTTATTCAATATACTCTACTCAGTTTATACGGATTAGTTTCAGTAGTTTCTTCGGAAGTTCCTTCGAATGAATAGGTATAGTTCATTCGAAGGAACAACTTGTAACTCTTGTACGTATGAAAACTGAGAAGCTTTTACTGAATTTGTACAAACATTATAATTATTACTTTGGAACGTTAGAATTTTCATAGGGTCCTTTTTAAATTAAAGCTATTTGTTATTTTACCGGGATAAAATAATCGTAGATCGAGTAAAATAAAAACAGTGTTTGTGTACACATTTTGATAGGAAACCAGGTAGAAATTGATGCTTGTATTGTTAATTAATTATATTGAAAAAATACGGTTAATTTGAACACGAAATATGAACGAAACTTTTTTGTTGAATCACGTTCAATGGATTTTTTATCTTTATCCACCTTTTACCTAGTAGGTACCTATAGGGTACTTAAAAAAAAACTTATATTTTTCTATTACATTTCAGGTTATAAAAACAAAATAAGACGCTTGATTTTTACCACCTGTCGGGGAAGAAGAGGGTCATAAATAAATTGATATTCGGATTTAAAAATCTTAGGAGCATTTGTATAAATTGAAACAAACTTATGAGGCGATTCGTATTTTTTACCCAACTGTGCCAATGAGGGTAATGTTTTTCGCGCGTATGTTTGTATGTGATTATGTATGTAGTTTTTTTTATTCGCCTCTCTAGGCCTAATATAATATTATAAACCAGGTACTCACCGTCAAAAACCGATAACCCAATACACTGAGAAGACCGGCTAAAATACCAACAGCAATGGCGATACCAGGGCAAATGTATAGATTGCATATGGCTCCTATGGCCACTCCACCAGCCAAGGTGGAGTTCTGGATGTGTACCATGTCAAACTTGCCCTTTTTGTGACTGACCATAGAAGAGATTACGAAGGCTGTCACCTGGAAATAAATAATAAATGAATATTGTAGAACATTCTATGCAGCACTATCTAGAGTCTAGATAGCGGTCTAGATACTTTGGGTCTATATTCTAGACCCAAAGCAAACATAGCTCAACTAACTTGTATTATGGGTTCTAAAATGTGGATAGATATAATAGAATGTGGTGGAAATATAAAAATAACAATGCAAATGTTGACATTCATTCATATAAAAACATTTACACTGAGCGGGAATCGCAGCCGAGCCCCTGCGTAATAGTCGAACGTTATAGCTAGCGCTACAGGACAGAGGCTGGGTGTACCACCAACCACCCTACAATAAAATAGAGTTCTCCATCAACTCGCTAGCATGTAAATTGGTAGCGAGCACCCGACCACAATATAAAAATCTCTGCATCACCCTAAGGTAGAAAATATCCATGGCATTAAGTCCACCTTTGTACAATTAATTATGTTACAGCTTAAATGAAAAAAAAAAACTATGATCTCGCCCTTGCAATTACCAATTTGTTTTGTCGTCAACTTGATTATAAAATATATATACTTACTGTAGCTGCAGCGAGGGATAGGTACGTATTGATAACAGCTCGTTGGTACTCGACATCGGTTAACGTCAAAGCAGCGTTAAATGATGGCCAATAAATCCACAAGAACAGGGAACCTGGAAAATAACCACAAATGTCAGTTCTGTATGAGACACAATTTATTCCTAATCAATTTTACTGAACTATTGCCATGATCATTTTCAACGTGATTTTCGTATGGCGTCTAAAGTTTGCAATTCGGAACCCGAATTCTAATTATTGTTATCGCTCAGTATGTCGTCTTTTCCAGGACTGAATCTCCTTTGAACCCTTCGAAACCTTCGAACCTCCAGAGAAGAAAGCCTGTGCTGAGTTTATTACTCATAGTATAGTAAGGTGCATTGAAGTGTAGGTGAGATTGATTTGGGTTTTAAGCATGTTGGTGAGCCGAGAAGAAATGAAAAAGAATGAATAAATGAAACAGCTTTCTAGAACTAGGCACATTCAGCAAAGATTTTTCTTTTCTGTTCTTTAAACTTACAACACAATAACAATCTGTTCTTATTATAGGACAAATACAAGACAAGCAATTTCTCTTCATAAATCTAGGTCATCTCGTCAGTACTGGATAATGGAACGAACAGCGGAATGAGAAAGGATTTTCAATAATGCCTACGTCTTTATGCACTTAATATTAAGATGCGCTGTAAATTTATATTAATCCGAGTTTATTATTTTAATATCTTGTTTATAAGAACTCAGTGAAAGCAATAGGGATGAATGAGTTCCTAATAGGATTTTAAGGTTCCAGAATTTTAATGACAGCAAAGTAAAGGAGGCAAAGAGAGAAATAGGCACGGAGAAGGAAATGATAGCGGAGTTGTAGCAAGGCAATCGAGTCGCGTGCCATCCAAACGTCAAATGGACTCATTCGGTAGGAACGTTATACCTATGAAGTCCTTCAACTTTTGACACCCCGCGCATCTCTCTTCACACCCGCATTCGGCGCGTGTTTTTATTAGGAGAAATATCAATGGGGCATCTCCGTTACTTAATCATATTCTGTCCTCCGTGGAAATAGGCGTGAGCATATGTATGTATATTAAAAAATTGCGAATTTTATATTGAAAGTGCAACTTAATTTTTATATCGTAACTTATGACTAGACTTCCAAGGTATACGTACCTACATATTTAGGCATATGTATTTTTAGACCCATATAAATAGCAGGCAAGTATGCAAATCTTGTAAATAAAATGATACTAAATAGAGTTTGTTTTAAAAATCTTTGAATACTGTGTACTTCTATAACCTTATAATACTCGTAAACTTTATACTACGCGGTTATAAACTCGACTGCAAAACTATTCACACCTAACCATAGAATCTAGACAGATAAAATAACCTAGCCTGATATAGTCTTAGATATAACTTAATATTCATAGAAGCAAAAGAACTTGGAACACATCTTGGAAAAACTGTTGACACTCTGCGGATAGAGTAAAATACGTGGCTTATATTAAGTGGCGAATAAGCGTTATTTCTTAGCGTTATTTATTAAGAAAGTAGGAATATACGAGTGCCTTTTATTTGTACATGATATCACAATAACAACAGCTGCTCCGGTAATATTAAGGTACTGGGGATAGTTCTTAATACAGATATGAATATCTATATAACATTCAAGTAGGAGGTGGAGAAGGAATTTCAAGTAGTAGCAGGGATTTTGGAAACAACTGTTCCTTATTATACATAGGTCTCAAACATAGCTGGTAACAGAGCTCATCATCATCATTTAAGCTGGTTGCTTACAAGGACTCTGTGAATTATATCGCAGCGATTGCCGTTTGATTTCTCAACCCTGAGCGGATAGCCTACTCCGAAGCGTTGTTCCTCAATCGGCAGCTTTTAGGTGGGGTTGGGTTACTCAGGAGAACTTTAGTAGTATATCTTAATAATTATAATATATCTTAATCTATATAAATCTCGTGTCACAATGTTTGTCCTCAATGGACTCCTAAACCACTTAAGGTCCTTACTAGAGACGATGCCTTAGAGCGAATGGGTGGAGTCTACGAACGTAATAATCGCAGCCCCGCACCACCCCGCACTCATGTCACTAAAGTGATTATAATATAAAAATATGGGAAAAGATGTCGGTAAAAAGGGTACAGAGTGGACACATCATATTCTGCCTAACTTCACGTACCTAACTGATTTGGTATTTTTTTGACATCGATGTTGATTGATTCTTGATTCTTTATTATAGCTAAGGTCGGCGGCTCCGCCCGTATGGATGTCTATTATCGCGACTTTGGTTTTATCTCTGGTACCATTCTACCAAAACCTTTTAAATAAAAATACCATATCAAAATCCGTGTGTACGTTGTAGCGTTTGTGTCCATTGTGAACAAACAGACAAATTCAATTTCAAAAGGTTCAAATTCTATGGCATAGTGGTAGAGCATTCAGAGATTGTGGGTTTGATGCCTACTCAACACTTATATTCATAATTACATGAATCTTAGATTATTAATAATCTAAGACATGAATATATATTTCCATTGGTTAGGGTGTTTATTGCATAGATACATTGAGGTAGGTGAATATAAAAGCTATAAGTATGCTATAGGCATAACAATTCACACACATTACACATTCTCACAGAGCCATCGTTTGCAACGTAAGCCCAAAAAATGTGTTTAGCTAAATGACATCACATTCAAACCTCTTATATTATGCACTAACTGACCCGGCAAACTTCATTTTACCTTAAAAATTAGAATTTACCTCAATTGACTGTATTAAGTTGTCTTAATTATTTTGAGAACAGAAAGCATTACGACAGGGACTCCATACGCCCACGGAGATCCTGGCACCAATAGGACATAAAAACGTCTTTCGGGTCAGATATTTTATATAATGGTTAAGTATTCCTAAATGTTTCTATTTTCTGCGCATATTTTTTACTTTTTCTTTCATAAAAACATTCTCCAGACAATAACAAACACAACAAAAAAGAAAAAAGCGAAATTGGTCCAGCCTCAGCCAGTCCAGCTATATAGATTGTATTGTACATATAAACCACGCCGGATACAAACTGACAACATGTTAAATTGTATAAAGTATCGGATAGCACGAGTGACAAAATGTACAAACGTAAAATAGTTTCTAATCAGATCAAATGTAGGAATGCAGTGATGCTAGAAATTACAAATGTAATATTGCATGAGTGTCAAAATGCACACATGTAATAATGAATAAATGGTAAAATGTTTACATCAAATACATAATTGTTATAAAATCTCTTTAGTGCATATCTATTTGAAGTACAACATGCACTTCAATGAAGAAGAATCCTTAATCTTCTTTATGCCATATCTTCTTTATCTTAATCAGTGTAATTATTTATGTGGATTTGAATTTGAATTTAGTGTTAAGACAAGAATAAATACATTAATAAATTGAAAGTTTTGTGGAAATATAAAATAAATTTAGTGTTAAGACAAGAAAAGTACATACTGTCAATTGAAAATTTCAGCAACTATATATTTTGACCATTGCTCATTTGGTTATAAATACATATTGTCGATTGAACATTTTAGCATTAGTACATTCTGACAAAAGGATATTTTGTCATTAATAGACTGTACATTTAGACACTCGTGCTATCTGATACTTTATACAATTTAACATGTTGTCAGTTTGTACCCGGCGTGATATAAACCTACTTCTTGCATGATACTATCTATTAAAGAAAACCGCTTCAAAATCCCTCGCGTAATTTCAAAGATCTAAGCATACATAGAAACAGACAGACAGCGGGAAGTGAATTATTTTATACTAGTGATTATATGTAGTGATCATGTTTTTATAATATTATATATTTATATATGTAGCTATAGGTATGTATAGTATTCTAATATACATAATTATTATACATACGTAGCTTGTGACGTTATATAGGTTAATCTCTGGATCTACAGAACCAATTCTAAGAATTATTTCACCAATAGAAACCAACACTATTTATCAGTGTCATAGGTTTTATATCATTACACTACGAGTGAGGATCACCATCCGGAACGGCATCCAAAATCTACGTGGCTGGAGCCGTGGGCAACAGCTGATAACAAATAAAGTGTGTGAATAAGATAATCAACACAATATTTTCATGTATTCCTGAGAGTTTAAAGCTTTAGCTTTTTTACCGAATTTACTTTCGGCGTCTCATAGAAGTGTCTTATCTGTCCACTTATGCATTAGTCTCGAATTGTGTTGCTGTCAAAGCTGCGAAAACGTGAAACACAACCTCCCCGTCCAACAGCCATCACGGCACTGCCGCCCGGCCCCCGCATAGGCACCCGCTAAGCCAAACTCTCGAGAACGTAACAAAAACGTGGCCTGTGACTTCAAAAGTCATTGTATTGAACGAAGAAATGTACCACTTATACTCCAGATTTTTGTCTTTCTTTTAGTTAAAGAATTACGTAAAAATTATTTTCCGTTTAGAAGTAGTTGCCAGTTTTCTTTTGAGTGACCTTTTTGCTTTGGGAATGATTTTCATATAGTAATTATGAAGTGATAATAACTAAAAATGTACCAAATGTAGACAAGAAACCAACAAATAAAACAGTGTAAACAGTTTTCAAATACGTCCACAAATAAAAAAGGAGTTGGTCTCTAAACATACGCCTGAAAACCAGATTTATCATTTTTATTCCTCTTAACCGATTATAATAAAATTCGCACACCATGTGCAGTTCGATCCAACTTCAGAGATAGGATAGTTTAAATCTTAATTTAGCGATAAGTGACATCCACGCGGGCGGAGCCGCGGGCGACAGCTAGTATATAGTATAGTATAAAGCAAGGTCGCTATCCGCGTCCCTTTGTCCCTATGTATGCTTATATTTTCAAAACTACACAACAGATTTTGATGCGGTTTCTTTTAATAGTTAGAGTAATTCAAGAGGAAGGTTTATATGTATAATACGTGCTTAATATAGAAGAGGGTGCAGTGGGAACGGGATCGAACGCCACACTTAAAGTAACTCTGTCTCTCTGTC
Source organism: Eilema sororculum (assembly GCA_914829495.1). Classification (NCBI taxonomy): domain Eukaryota; kingdom Metazoa; phylum Arthropoda; class Insecta; order Lepidoptera; family Erebidae; genus Eilema; species Eilema sororculum. The sequence continues at coordinate 20,439,767 of OU618546.1, forward strand.
AGTTACGCTTTCACGCCTAAACCACTAAACCGATTTTGATGAAATTGGGGATAGGGGTAGATTTGACCTTGAAGAAGGACATATTCTATGTTTTTCTATGTTTCTACAATTCTATGTTTGGTCGCGATACCAACATCTAAATACGGAGCTGCAAGTTACTAAGCGCAAAACTCGAGAACGGCTCGACCTCGAGCAATTCGGCTAATATTTTTCGCATCTTCCTGAAGGCCCATAGAAGGTTAAAAAATCGTTTCCATGGGTCACGGAAACGGAAACAAAATTCCACGTGTATGAAGCAGCATTAAGTAGTTTTAAATAAAATTTGATACTAACCAATCATAGCTGTGACATCAGATTGGTAACTTGGGCCATCTAATCTAGACGCTTCTGGCACATCGCCTTTTTTAATCCTCATGGCAGAACTGACTCCAAGGCCGAAATATGCACCAAAAGTATGAATACCTATGGAACCTCCAACATCGGAAGCCTGAAAGAATAACACACATTTTCTACATTTTTTTCTTATCCGTGAGAAGTTTGGAACACTAGGAGCATCACATTCACGCTGCGGACCCTGTAAGAACCTTCGAAAAAAAAAAGACAAAGGGTTCTTCTTTTACGGGAATGACTAAGATATCGAGAGCAAAATCTGTGCCAGAGCGCCGCCGCTGTCCGCCAATCAGTACCTAGATCTACGTTACGCATTTGTAGATGAGGCTGACTAGTGCTTCAAAGATCTTAGTGGGGGTTATATAAATCCTCAGACTAACACACTAGACACAGATGCTTTTGCGTAGTTAGATCAGTAGTAGTAATAATATATACCAACCTCGAAAATTTCAATAATATGGAAGTTTAAGCAGCCTACAGCAATCTCGACAATAGCTATGAGGAGCAACTGGGTTCCACTTGCGATACCCAACACCGCGCCGAAGGTGATCAAGACAGTTGCTGACATAACATCTGCTTCTGTAAATCAAAACATTGCAAATCGTTACTAACGTTCAAACTCTCGCGTTCGGTGTCATACACTAACGTTAACGGGAATTTACGCGATCTTGATATAGGTTTATACACAACATGTATACTAAATTGCTTGTGTATGGAGTGGGTTCACGTCTGTAGTCAGCCAGGATTCAAACTTGAGACCTTTCGATCGTAAGGCCGACCAGTAAAATTCTGAGCAATGCTTCAATTTTATTTTCATTTGAAAAATCTGTAGTAGTAGTAGAACATTATCCCACTTACAAAAAGTTTTTAGTATTTTTATACAAGTGATCCGATGAATCACCTAGTAAAAGATTAATATTATTATCTTGCTTTTCTAATAGGTTACTTAAGACTATTATAAAGTTATAGTGCTGTGCTTCATTCGATAATACGAACAGTACAAATTCGTTGCATATCGTTTAAACCTATTTGAACTCACATCCTTTAGATAAAAGCTAATAATATTGCATTGTTCTAATATCTTTGACCTGGTTTATTTTATTTATGATACTTTATAATTGATAGAAATATATTTTATAGATATCAAATAACTTAAAAACTTACTGGTATTCTCATAAAGGTAACCAACCATAGCGTTTGAAAGCTAAAAGTAATTTCATTAGCTTGCTAAAATTAGTAAAAACAAAAATAAAAGAACATAAAGTAAAAATGAAGTTAAAAATCTAACATCTAACTTTATCAATTTTCCAAAAAGGGTTATGTACGAATTGTAATTCAATTTTGAACAATATTAAAACATTTTTGATGCAAAAGCCTTTCTTTTGAGTCCCAGTATTGAAAGGAAATTGGGTATTTAAAATGTTACCTTCATTTAAATTTAAATAAGGTCCTGCTGTTATTATTAGACACAATACTTATTTGTTTCTGACAAAGCAACTTTAGAAATTGAACAAAATAGGAAGTCTTAAGAAATAATTGAAGAGTTTATTGTATTGTGAAGATATCTTTTCCAGTGACGGTCTTGGCCTCCGTTGTAGGCTAGATTAATTAATTATGAAATCGAAATTTAGCTTAAATTAACTAGCTTGTTTTAACTTGATTACTGATTAATAATAATTAGTTACTAACAGTATATTTTACTGTTAGATGTTGCTATGATATAGATGCAGGGCTAAGATGTAATCCATTTACGGTGCAGAGTATACCTGCTAGAACCAAGCGTTTCAGTGATTCATTCCTATGCCGCACCACTAAGACCTGGAATTCCCTGCCAGCTCACGTGTTTCTTTCTTCCTACAGTCCCGGGTCCTTTAAGCGGGGCGTGAAAAGGCATCTAATGAGGCCGTCAAGCTGAGTGCCACCACTGTTAACATGGTAAATGTTTACGATGGTGACCCTCTTTCCGAGACTTTGCCTTTAGCTTAACATCAGGCGAGGTGAAGTCAAATTGACGTGTCCTGTGTAAAAAAAAAAAAAAAAAGATGCTAATTCTGTGTTGGTAATACTAACTAAAAGACGCTAAAAATCTCTAAAATGGTAATAAACACTTAGATTTGATCAGTTTCGTAAAAAAAGATTTTGGACACAGTTTTGATACCAAAATCGTTAGGTAGCATGCTATGTGGGACTCGAACCCACTACAAGGACTACTAAGAACAGAAAAAGAGTTTCAACCATAATAACATTTTCTTAAAATGTCATTTCGTATTAATAGATGCCGCTGATCACGAATTCACGAAAAAACCCTGTTCTATTTCATGTTAATAAGGTCGAAAATTGCTTGCACTAGTCAGCTGCCTGCTAATTGTGTGTTCATTTGCCTCACGGCTATATATTGTTCGGCTAAAATCTGTCAGCGCTGACCGGAATCGGCCACAAGCTATAATAATCTTTTTCTACGAAACGACTATAAGATGTGAGTGTATAATGAATTTTAGAGATGTTTAGTGTATTTTAGTTAGTTTAACACAACAGAATTAGCATAATAGACACGTGAGTTGCAGCTATTTCATGCCGTTTGTACTTATATTTATCATTGAAAACATTAAGATAATTCTTCTTGTCATCACAGTGATTATGATGATAAGATGAACTAACTGTAAACCCAGGTGTTTTAGCATTCAGCCGTAAGCCATTTACTTTCGTTTTAGTAATACAAGACTTAAATTCCCTAGTTTCTGTGCTAGTTACTATCTCCTCATTGATAAACACAACAGTTACTAAAATATTCAATAAAAAAAGAAAACTACTTAGATATAAATTCAAAAAATACTTACCGAACAACGATTTCTTGGATAAATATATAGTATTATTTTCCATTGAATAGAAAGACTGACACAATAGAGCCCATTGTATGCACAGTGCGGCCAAAAACCAGTTGAAGCCTAAAGCACTGTAAGAGTATTTCTTCAGAAACGTCATCAGGAAACCGAAACCAATGAATATCATTACGTGCGTGTCTTCATATCCTGTAACAAACAAAATTAAGATTACTGTTAGATTCATGATAAATGGCAGTATTTGACTTGAAAATGGTATATTTGCATGAAAGGTTTAATGATGACAGAGGTATCTCATGAAGTGTGAAGTAACAGGGTAACGGTGTGGTTTCTCTGTCTACCTCAGAGGGAAAAAAGCGTGAAGGAAATACCATATTTTTTTCCGCACGCTTTTTATATACTTTATTTTTAAAGAGGAAGTTACAGGCTAATTAAATATTTAGTGTACAATAATGTTAGATAAACTTGACTATCGTCGGTAGTAAGTAGATAATATTTTCTCGTCTCAGTGATTGACTTGTATATAAGAATTAGATAAGGTTTTCATGTAAACCTTTGAGAATGCCGTAAGGCGGAACCGTTCTGGTTCAATAAAATAAATACTGTGGAAAAAGTACAAGTGTTCTCCATAAGCGTAAACTCCACCAAGTGCCATCAATCAACAGTATAAATAGTAAGTATTTGATAATATTGATTTTCACCAGTCAACGTCGCAAAGAAACCTGAGAGTTTAACATAATGAAGTCAACGGTTTACACAGTCTGGCAATTCACAATAGACTAGCAAGGTGCATTAGAAGTAAAAAGTATTTAACCAAGAATGCATTTTTGCGCCATTAGTTGAAGGTTAACCAACACATTATTTTCAAGTGTTTGTAAAATTGTCATAGTCATCATATTTTGCATGTAGGTATTATGTATGTAATATTTGTCACCTTATGCTAATGATAATAATATTACTCGTATACTGTCTAAGAACCAACTCAGATTACGGTATTGTAGAATGTGCTCATGTGAAAATCGGTAAATAAAAAATGTATTCCAATTATACATGAGGGATTACCCCTTACGTTTGGTTGATTCTCCTAACGGTATTTAACTGTTATCTGTCAGATTTAAATTTTAATTACACAGAAAAGGCAAGAGGCATTAGGTTAACATAAAGGTCAAACGATCAAAGGTAACGTCATGTTAACGCGATTTCAGTCGGCGTAGCTTCGATATGTACGATTTTGGTCTTACGCCTTATGCAGCTCTTGCTTATTTTATATAAAATTCTCAACTAAAGAAAAAAGTTCACGTTCAGTTCGTTGTTACGAAACTTTGATACAATTAATTCTGAACCTTTGCAGATGCGTAGAGATGTTGCGTCTTTGTCAGTTTTCTACCGTCTCTACCATGGTGAATGTTCTGACGAGCTCTTCCAATTAGTCCCACCCTCCCCTTTCCTTCACAGGACGACACGTGCAGGGCTAAGATGTCATCCATTTACGGTGCAGAGTATACCTGCTAGAACCAAGCGTTTCAGTGACTCATTCCTATGCCGCACCACTAAGACCTGGAACTCCCTGCCTGCTCACGTGTTTCCTTCTTCCTACAGTCCTGGGTCCTTTAAGCGGGGCGTGAAAAGGCATCTAATAAGGCCGTCAAGCTGAGTGCCACCACTGTTAACATGGTAAATGTTTACGATGGTGACCCTCTTTCCGAGACTTTGCCTTTAGCTTAACATCAGGCGAGGTGAAGTCAAATTGACGTGTCCTGTATAAAAAAAAAAAAAAAAAGAACTTATTCTGAACTTATTGTCTCATATACCCAACAACATTGATCAAAAAGCTTCTTTAATCATTAAGAAAGAAAGACACTCGTCTGATGCGATCAGAACGAGCCTTAGGCCCATATTCTAGAATAACACTCAGCCTGAATCACGATTTATCTGATGACAGATTGTATAGGCAGATTGATATTTTGACATTTGTCCGCAGATAAATCGAGATTCGGGCTGAGAATAGAATGACTCTAGAATACAGGCCTTAGGAGTACCATTAATGTTGCTAGTGGGACCAAAATTCCCTACCATTAATGGTAGGTACTACTGGGAAAGAGGGAAACGTACACCGTCGAACAAAAACAACTTATTTTATTGATCTTTCTTGCGCTAAATAATTTTATACGCTCCAAATACACCCATTACGAACTCCACCACGCATAAACAGAACAATACATATCCTTTTTTATCTTCCTTTTATCTTTTTATTTTTTTCCCCGCACTGTAATTGTTAGAATGTCAAATGAAAAATTGCAAATGAAATTACACAATTCATTGTTTTTCTGGTATAAAATGGGACCCGGGAGGATAATAGGACTTAAAATGGATACATATAGAATGTGAAACATGTACTATTTATATTCTTTTCTTTTATCGCACAAATCCTTTTTTTTTGTTTCGTTTCGTATATTTTATGGTTCACCCCCAACAAAGGTTATAAAAAGGGACCAAGTTCAAATTTTAGTCTTCATCCTTTTCAAGTAAAGGTTTACATATTTTAAAAAGAGAAAAATTAAAAATGCTGGATTTACGACAACAAAGCATATTGCAATCTATCCATTGCAAACAAATATAATTCATAAATTACTAGTGATAATCAACAATCATCAGATATACTGACAGGTTCATGCGCTGCCACCAAATCATTTATTTAAAAAATAACTTAAGTACTTATCTAAGATCTTTGTCAGTAGATTCAGATGGCAGTCGCTCAAGTAACAGCATATCATTAACCAAATTATGGAAAGGAGGAGCACGACTTCCCTAGGAGGGCCAGACCGTTAGGGATGGCCCTGGGTCAGCCCGGCCCAAGGGATATGTCGATGACAACCTCACCTCCAGCCTAGCACCACGAAAAAAAAAGTAGGACTTCTCTACTTACCCTTTCATTCTTTGGGTCCCGTGTTCAAAAGAACAAGCTTTGGATGTACATAACCGGGGTTGGTGATCCCTAGCGCCCGATAAAGAAGATAATAATGTACTATGAGAATATGATAGTTACTCCTTTTTGGGCAATCATTCTCACAAAACACTTTATAATTTTTATTCCCATATTTCATGTTAAAAACATTTTATTTCAACAAAAATTAAATTGAAAACCTTTCTTGGCTCCGCTTTTAATTTTTATGTAAGCATAGGCACGCCTGCTGATCTCGTAAATTTAATAACTGAAAAGATATTAAAATGTTACCACTCGTATCTACGCCATTCTTGTTCGCGTCAGAACAATTAAATTGGAGATGAAATCAAATCTACTTGAGATTTAATTAATAACATTGTTAGTTTGATATTACAGTAGAATTATGAATGTAGGATTGGCTCAGTGGCGTAGTTGTAACGTGTGCGACCACAGTTGGTTAGATCTTCGGTTCATTATTTGGATTAAGTAAAACTTTTAATAAAATTAGAGCACAAAACCTTATATAGGATCCTCATCATAAAATACTAGCTGCGGCTCCGCCCGCGTGGATGTCGGTTATCGCGACCAGACATAGTCTATGTCCTTTCTCATGGTCTAATTTACCCCTATACCAAATTTCATCTAAATCAGTTCAGTGGTTTACGCGTGAAAGCGTAACATACAGACAGACAGACAGACAGACAGAGTTACTTTCGCATTTATAATATTAGTATGGATATAGATTTTTTATTAATTTTAACTATGAGGCCAAGAGAAATCATTTTATACTTTTAGCCCGTTTAAAAAAAAAATTCTTTTAAACGTACGTATTAATCCCAAATCCCAAGTAGTTCCAAAGGGGCATTCCACAACATTTTGAATTGCACCAAAATAATTCCAAACAGTTTTGGAATATCATTTTGGTACGATTCGAAAGAAAGATTCTGCTAAAGGTTATGTCCTGTTTTAGAAATTAGCGCGTTCAAAATTAACTTTTTAATTGTATTATCAGTATTAATGTTATGTATTAAATTTCTTATTTCAATAATAACTTAACATCGTCCACTATAGAGTATGAAAACCTGAAACTAACGGTACTAATTTTCTCCGCGTCGATGGTAGCCAATATTTCATTTATCATTTTATTCTCCTAATAACATCTGCCTTGATGGAATTATTTCATCTCTATCTGTTATACAGAAATAATAAGGGATGATTGTTCCGGCCTTAAGACGCCAACAAAAGCGGGCAGCCATATTTTTTCATTGTACAAATTTTGCTTAAGTAAGCAGCTGGTGTTTCAAAGCGTTTTCTGTTGTTGAGGGATATTGCTGAATGAGCTATTTTTTCATATCAATGAGAATATTGTGTCAGCTGTATTAACTGGCGGGCGCCATTCGAAAACGGTAAGCTGTTGTGGTGTTTTCTAAAGATATACAAGTACATATTTTAACTTATCTCTTTTTTCTTTTATTCTCGATAAATAAATCGCATCACATTTTTTAGAGATGTTCAGTGTTGTATAGGTATGGTGTACGATTCAAGACATAATCTAACCTTTTCAAAAGCTGTAAGAGCAATATATTTTTCGGTATTAATTGTTGACAATTGATGTCTTTATTTTTTTTATAATAGGACATGTTAATATGGCTTTAGCCCGCCTAATGGTAAGCTGAAGACAAAGTCTCAGGAAAGACACCAAGAGTTTTACAGTGGTGGCCTTCAGTTCGACGGCCTCATCAGATGGGTGCTTTTTCACGCCCCGATTTAATGACCCGGGACTGTAGGTAGAAGGAAACACATTTTGCTGGTAAAAAGTTCCAAGACTTTATGATGCGACAATTAAAAACTATTAACTATTAATGGTAAGGAATAGTGTACTTGCAGAAGCATACAATGAAGCATCAGTTCTGCATCGCCCAAGTTTAGTTCATATCAACTTATATGCTAGTTCACCCAGCCCTGGATCCTCTTTGTAGGTTAGTGGAACATAACAGTGCTTTTCGTAACATTATTATTTCGGTCAGGTTACATTATTTTTCCATTATTGCTGATTTTCTTTCCCGTTTTCCTTCCTGATTGAACGAAAGCCTTTCCTCAATATTTTTACAAATAATAGGAATGGTATATTTAATTAATTCTGCACTAAATTAATTTAAAACGAACTTCCGTCGTATTATTAAATATTGAAATTGTAGATTTGCTTTGAATATTATATTTCATTGAAATATAATAACACAAATCATTTCATGTTCACTATCATTTATTAATACAAATATAACAAAACAGACAACATACATTTTCAATTATGTACTCTTTTCAGTTCCATGATAGCCACAATAAATTATTATACATATATATTTTACAATATGTTAAACACACGAAATCCTAGGTAAGTCTTTTCATGTGAAAAATGTAATTATGAGTTATATTTACTCGTATTTCACAGTGTCACACACTGGGTTTCCGTTCCGTTTCGCGGATACAGACGCTTTTACTATGACAAACGTATCTGTAGCATCACAGATCATAGGTGAATGGTATGGGACCCCATACCAGCTAGAACCAAACGTTTCAGTGACTCATTCCTATGCCGCATCATTAAGACCTGGAACTCCCTGCCAGCTCACGTGTTTCCGTCTTCCTACAGTCCCGGGTCCTTTAAGCGGGGCGTGAAAAGGCATCTAACGAGGCCGTCAAGCTGAGTGCCACCACTGTTAACATGGTACATGTTTCCGATGGTGACCCTCTTTCCGAGACTTTGCCTTTAGCTTAACATCAGGCGAGGTGAAGTCAAATTGACGTGTCCTATATAAAAAAAAAATGCCCCATACTATGGTCCGCGATACGCGTCCTAAGACGCTATCTTATTAGGGACATCAGTATTGTCAGTGTAATGCGAGTGTTTTGTATTAGATTTCGATATTTTCATCTTACGTGTGTCTCATTAGTCTATATTTTTACATAAGGTATTGTTATTTAACTTCGGTTTATAACAGTAGCAGTGAAGAATTGTTTCAGTATTTTAATTGATTTAATTCTCACGGGAAACCTAGTACGCATACTTGTTTTAATAATATTTAAGTGAATAAAAAAAACATGATATAATACATATAATACATACAGTAAGACATGCCTTTCTCAGCAAGAATAGATTAGGCAATCATTAATTTGAGTGGCAGTACCTAAAAATTTAATCCCACGCACATTATTAACATATGAAAAGAAATAAACATGATAGTCTTATAATAAGATACCAGCAGTATATAATGAACAGGAATACTGTTCAAAGAATCGATCAAAGAATCTATTTCGTGTATTCAGTTTAGGCATATAAAGAGCACAATCCATACTTCCATACTAATGCGAAAGTAATTGTCTGTATGTCTGTATGTTACGCTTTCACGCTTAAACCACTGAACCGATTTTGATGAAATTTGGTATAGGGGTAGATTACCCCTTGAGAAAGGACATGGGCTATGTTTTGTCACGATAACTGACAACTGCGCGGGTGGAGTCGCAGGCAAAACCTAGTAATAAATAAAGTAAATCATTTACAAATGATTCTTTCGCTCGTTCGGTATGATGGTTCTACTGAGAAGATACCAGCAAGAAAAGAGATGAAAAAAAAAAGTTGCAGACAGGAGACACATCTCGTATCTGCAACACTTTCCTATTCATTAGGATACATGATTCATTAGGATTCAATCCTATACATAGTTCGGATTCAGTAATAACAGATATATAGCAGAATTGCTAGGCTAAACGCACGGCAATTCACTCTAGTTGACATAAGACCCACAAAGCATACTGTTCCAGGTATTGCCTATAAACTATTTAACAGACCGTTCCGTCTATTGTTTCACCCAGAGGATATGATGGGCGGACTGTTGGCTATTGTAACCAAGGACTATATACAGGACATATAAAGGTGTGCTTAACTCAACGAACACATTCCTGAAGCATTGTCAACATCGGACGAATGAAAGAGGGTTCAACGCAAATTTATAGTTCGCTCCTGCAAGAAACAGCACAAAACGAGCTATTTTTGCGAAACAGGTGGTCCGCGATGTGTTTTATTCTCTCCGCAGATAGGAAGAAACTACTTCACATACCACATCACGAATGGAATCCCTGCATAATTTTTAAAATAAACAAGTGTTTTCCAATCACCCGCATCTATTTCTAGATACTCATACTTTTAATAATCAAAGTAAGAAATTTGTCACCCCTGTCTAATCAAGTACTACTGGAAGGACCGCCTCTGTAATCCTTTATAAATCCAAGTAATAAAAGTAAATCCAAAAAGTTGCGTAGCTACTGCCGGCAGTATGCACGTTCGTGGAATAGTCCTTCCAAAGGCTCCTTCCAGCAGGACCAGGACTTGGACGTTCTATTATTAATAGATGTGAAGTGTACATAAAAAAAATAGATAACAAAAAAGACGTACCTACTTAAACAGATTAACTAAGATCAATAAAGATACCATGACCACCCACCTAAAAGCTCCTATAATAAGTTAGTCTTTGACAACCAAACATAGCTATGAACATTTTACAAAACAAAATTTGATTAAGAGCTCAAACTATCACTTAGCTTAATACGAAGAAGTTCGTGCGCGGGTCCAAACTTGTGGGTCGTACGCAAACTCAGCCAAAAAATCGCACTAATAATAAAGATCAAGCCTAATTTGTTATTTGGTATGATGGAATTCAATTTCTACATACCAACAACATAAAAAATATGTCCGGTTGTGGTTGGTCCCATGACGTTAGTGGTACCTTATTGACCCGGATAAACCCGGTTATCAATAAATGTGGTTTGACGTTGTTACTACAGACGAGCAACTGTTGTATTCACATTTATCAATATTGTGAAACTACGAAGCTGGATGTTTTGTTTTCAACGAAACTTGATTAAATGATACAGTGAGTTTGAGTCGATAATTAAATATATAAAAAACTGTGATTATAGTATGTGAAAAATATACAAAATATTAAAAGGCTGTATGAAATGAGACATTACTCATTTATGATTTTTTACACACACCAAATAAAAGACACCACGCAAGGGATGGTCCTGGGTCAGCCGGGGCGCGAGGGATAGGTCGAAGACAACCTCAAATCCGGCCTAGCACCACGACCCACAGTCAACGTGCCGTTTTAGTCGGTTCGAGTCCGACAAAACCTCCCCTTCCGGTTCCGGTGGGGGAGGTATCCGAGGGGATTTCCACACGGAAAAAAAAGCTTGGGTATTCTAAATTTGTGCAGCAATTACGTCTTCTTGTCATCTTCTTCGTCTACGCAGTAATTTCTTGTTAAAAGTATTTTTCTTGACAATTTGCTGTGTGAGCAGCCTCCTACCTCCTACTTTGGTATAGCTGTGTTGCGCTACATAAAGTTGTTAGTCTGTGTACGTCCTTGGTGCATTTCAATTAATTGGATTATTTATAGTCGGTTGCCGCAGTCGTAGAGCTAACCGGTCGCTTTTAGAGATGAGATTAAAAATCTATGTAAGTATAAAATACTACCAATATGTTATAGAGATCTTCTAATCGTTTGAGAAGTACGCAGTTGCTTTTCTCATTTACGTAATAAAAGTTAGGTTTATTATCATCGAGGAGTTTATTGACACTATAAATTTAAAATTAATTATCATAGACATTCGGAAGGCGAGACGTCCCTCAGCCAGATAGACTGATGACCTAAAAAAGGCGGCTGGGATATGCTGGATTGGATGTCGCACATTGGGAGAGGCCTATGTCCCTCAATGAACTGCTATAGACTATTACCGTTAGTTTACATTGACACTATAACCCTGACACTATAAACATTTAAAATTCTTTAAGTATTAACCAAACACAAAAAAGCTTGTTAGGCATATTCAAATGAAGAACCGGATGAAAATTAAAAGGTCCCGCCTATTATCAAATTCATTTCAATCTTTTCAGAATCAGTCGGGTATTGTAATCCGTACAGTGGTTTAGAAGATATGAGGTAATAAAGAATATTACATACAAGATACGTACGAAAAAGATAATAAACATATTAATGTTTGGCAGTCGGGTAAAAATACATAGTCATTTAATATTCAGAATGAAAATTCAAAATATTTCTGTCACGTCTGAATTCATATTAAACAATCCAGCAGCAATTGTATCGCTGTCCTTGATCGTAACCCTGTTAACTGAAATATTCATGTCATTCACAGTCGATAGCGTTCACTCTTTGGTGAATAATGAAGTATGAGTAAACATACAGTGACACACTTTTAGGCCGTGACCGCGAACTTAGAGGCAAGCGGCGCGGCAGCGCAAGCGATAAGAACGTTTTCATACTATCCGATCCGATTTCAGTGTAGGCTCGATAATGCCGAGTCGAACAATGTGAAAGAGGGATAGGTAAGTACACATATTTCATACATTTTACTTCCTCCGATGTCCGCTACCGAACCAGCGAAAGAATTATTTTCATCTTATTTAATACTAGCTTGTCGGTTATCGCGACAAAACATAGCCTATGTCCTTTCCTAAGGTCTAATCTATTCCCATACCAAATTTCATCAAAATCGGTTCAGTGGTTTAGGCGTGAAAGCGTAATATACAGACAGACAGACAGACAGACAGACAGACAGACAGACAGACAGACAGACAGACAGACAGCCAGAGTTACTTTCGCATTTATAATATTAAGTATAGATTTTATATTTCTTGACATAATTGAAACTTTGACATTCATATGTGCTCTTTATGTGCCTAAACTGATTAATGAAATTAATTTTTTACACCGATATTGGATCGGATGATGTGAAAATGCTTGCGAATGAGAGCGAAAGAGAAATGAAAGGCAGGCAATTTCTTTCGCTCTCATTAGTTTGTCTTATCGCTTACGATTCCACGTCGCTCAACGCTGAGTTCGCGGCCGCGGCCTTATTGGTTTTGTTTTTTTCACTATCCCATTTGCAACAGTAAGCTTGACGGCTTCGATTAATTACTGTTGTTCATTTGGTGCAGTTTTTTAAAACTGAATTGCATTTATGTGTGATATTGGTTTGTTTTTTTTATTACTGACCTGAATTCAGGTAGCGGACGTTTTATCGTGAAATTATACCAAATTACTTTAGGAAATCTTCAGTTTTATCTTGAATAGTTCAACATTAGCTTTTAACGATAAAGAATTTGGTAATTTCTATTAGTATAAACCCTAAATCTAATTTAGTATTTCGTAACAAGCTGTCTCTAACTATAAATTGTATTGCACTTCTAAAGTTACACGTATTTACAAAATACGAGGTATATTTTGCTATCAACAGCATTATTAGTATAGAATTTTTGTACGTAACTCTACCCGTACGGATGTCGATTAGGACAAAATTCATGAGCCCTTGTACGAGTACAGGTCATCGACCACCTCGCTTACAAGTACGTCAAGTACATTAGCATTGGTGTGAAGTTGTTATTGTGCAACAATAAATATAATAATAATTATATGAAGCAATTATAAGAATATTATTGTGTAATAATAATTATTCGAAGTTACTTCATCATTAATAGTAGGTAGTAGTGTTTATAAACAATAGACATATGCATATGGCAGTTCTTCACTTTCATTGAATACCTCATTCTCATCATAAATGTAAATGATATGAAATCGATTCATAAAATGGTCAATTTTCATTGTTTACCTAATCAATATCTACAAAGCAACAACTACTACTGTATGTGGTATAATTTTAAAATTTATTTAATTGAGGGCTATTCTTAATACACTGCCTTCTTCACTACCTTGATATACAAAAAACCAATGAACAAGATAACGTAATTTTGACACCAATGATAATTTTGATTTTGTTACTTGGAATTCCAATCCCAATATTTCTAAGCTAGGGTTCAAAGGTAGAGACGAATAAACTGATTTTAATTTTGTCACCACATATACCGCTTGTGGTACATTCTCTAGTTCTCATCCGTTAGGGTTGTCGAATACAGTATTTTTTTATCTTTAATTCCTTCTCTTATTTCACTTTCTGATTTTATTAAGTTGCTGGTGAGTCGAGGTCGGGCGTACCTTCCAATATTATATTATTGCTTATTTTCTATTATTAGTTACTAGCTTTTTCTCTAGTTAGTGTGATTATATTTAAAATTTGAGAAAAAATGCTACGCATTAAGTTAAGACGGTTAAGACAAGAAAATAATTAATATGAACATTTTAATTAAATCCTTGAAGATCTAAGCTAGGTATTTAATTTACTGTGCTCTTCATTAATTCTTTAATTAAAGTGTGGCTTGCGCGTCCTGAATACAAAAATAATCTGTCTGAAATATCAGAATTAAATAATGCATGTCTTTGAAAAATTGCAACAGATACTGCAGGGTTTAACCCTATGACACTTCACAACCAACTTATAAATGAATTGCTGGCCGGATTAATGAGGAATTTCGAGCAAATTAATTGTTAGTTAGACCTTATCCACACGGAGTCCATTATTTTAATTGACAACGCATGCAATGATGCTAGCAATTCAGAAAGTCATACGATACTACATTAATATTTGGGTCAACAAGTGCATTAATTAATTTAAACAAAGCTATTCTGAATTTGAGATGTTGAGATATTCTAGACGTATTTCAATTTATGTGAATTGGACAAATGAATGCTATGCCATTAATCAAAGGACTAGCTTTAGTTACAATATATTATGATTTTCATATAGCTATAAGTATTAATTAAAATATTACAAGTTTCATAGATACAAATAGAAGTAACTGTAAGAGGGAAGATTCAGATCAAACTTTGTAATGATAACCATTATAAAAAGAAATGCATCACCAATATTTATCAGCTTATGAATAGAACTAATCCAAAGTAAATGCGAAATTAATACATATTTACATGGACTATTTGAAGAAACAACACACATAAGTGCTAAAATTTAATAACAAAGCTAGAATTCATTAGAAGTACCTAATCTTCTACGTATAAATTCAGTTTCGGTCCACTTCGTTACAACAGAGCACCGTTGTGGGTATAGATTGGTACAAGCTACATAATATGAAGTAATTAATATCATCAAGGATTAGTATTAAGATACATTTGAAATATATCACCAATTTGAAGATGTGTTGAGTAAAAGAGAATAATTGTGATGCAGCGAGCTAATATCAGGTTTCTGTTTCGATGAAAATGTTGAATGATAATAAATTATAGATATTGTGTTGGATTAGCTACACCATTGGTACAAAATGTGTGTACAGAAGGGACTCGAACCCGCGGCAATTCCTTTATAGAGACAAATAGAGAGTACTCCACTGAAGGAACTATAAGGCCGGGCCTTCACCAAAGCGGAGACGAGACGAGCGGAGAAGAGATGTTTTTAAAGAACCAATAGAAATGCGTAATTGATACATCTCCTCTCCGCTTAGCTTCAGTGGAGATCGCTATGCGGAGATGTGAAATATTTGTATGGCACGATGGAAGCTGAGATGTGAGCGGTGAGCTGTGAGCGACATCGTCCACCTTTCGTGTCAGAATGCGTACTGAGAACTCAACATACCGCACATCTCTTCTCGCATAGCACACAGCACACCGCACATCTCTCCGCTTTGGTGGAGTCCCCCGAGCTGAAAAACATCTCTTCTCGGACAGCACGCAGCACACTGCACACATCTCCACTTTGGTGGAGTCCTGGCCTAAGAATATAACCGGGATAGTTTAAATACTGTTGTAAATTTATATAAGTGTTACTCTTACCTCTAATGTCGGCCCCATCTTTAGTTTGATATGTAACGAAAACGAAAAATAACACCATGAGGATGATTTGGAAGATCAATAATGGTGCATACTTAAATCTCGTAAATTTTTCCATTTTGCTAAGTTGACGTCTATCTGGAACAAAGAAAATAACAGTTAGCTATGTTTACTTTATAACAAATTTACTATTAACATTTACAGATAGTTCCAATATGCAGTTAAAGAGAGTCACAAGGATTTGCTTGTAATGGTTTCATACTTGTGTTAAAGTAAAAAACTGCTAAACTACTTCTAAAATATATTCAAGAGAATACTGTCAATTTTGTTAACTGTTACTGACACTCATAGAAAAACTTTAACCTATTTAAGAAATGTATGTAATCATAAAAGAAAAGACATCCTAAGCAGACACCTTCGTCTTTATTGTGTTGTTCCGGGTCGCATCTCTTGGTGTCCATGGCGTAGGGTAAGAGCGTATCAATTTCGGTGGCCTCGTTTTGTGAGGAAATTTCATGTACCCTCTGTAGCGGAATACAATCTTCTTCCTAAGAGTATCAAAATGTACACTTGATTAATTACAATTTCAAAACAATTTATACATGATGTTGTCTAATAAAATTGTAATTATTTATAAGATATTCGTGAAATGAGACAAGCGTCCATTGACCATGACAATAGATATGATATGACGATATAATAATAAGGTGTTATACACCATACTAGAAAATACGATACATTTCTTTAATTCTTTGGCTATGCTTCCGAGCAGAGCCACTTTCAATGCTTTTTATATCATAAGGGCTATAAGTACAATACGTATATTTGATAAACATCCTTACAAGACGAAATTGATCGGTATTTACTTGTATTATGGTCTGCAGAGCATGACGCAACAAAAAAAGCAAATAACATTCAAATGCTGGGACACCGGCAAAGGCAAATAGAAATAGAAGAGAAGACATTAAAAGCAAGATGAAAGACCTCTTAACTTCTTGCAAATCGTACGAAAAGTAACGTTTTGATGATTGGTAGATCCTTAAGCCTATTAAAATGAATATTTTGGATACTATAACATTTATCAGCTAAGGTTGAGGTACGTACGTAGGCGATTGTAGAATTCAAATCCAACCTCATAAACGGATATAAGTATAATTCTAGTTCAAGGTATAGAAAGAAAGGAAAATATATTTAAAGTATATTCAAATTCATTAGGAACCAAATATTTTATAGAAATCAAGCTATGTAACTTGTGACTACTTATTGACAATGATTGGTATGCATCGAAAGACGATAGAAGCAATTTACGTGAATAAACGTGAGCATAATATGTACCTATGTACGTATACATAAAAAGTCATACACATCCAAGTGAAATAAAATTTGCGGAAAATGTACAACTCATTGCATTGGTATCCTGCAAACACGATTTAGAGATCTATTAGAGGAATTAGTGGAATCATGCTATTTGCTAACCAATTGACACTTCGTAATCTACTGATACGGAAAACCACATAAAGAAATTAAATGAAACTGTTGTTACATAACAGTATGCTCGACGTGACATTTAGATATAAGTATTCAGAAGAGGATACATTTAATACGTACTATCTATACGAGGAGTGGCTGAATGGTCCTGAATGAAATATAGCACACAGATGGATTATTTGTCCGTAATAGTACATAGGCTACTTTTGTCCCATGAATAGGGTCCTGTGGGTTGTATGAACGGGATATAACTAGTCGTATAGTACACATTAACAACTTAATAGAGTATAACTAGATGGATATTGTATTTCTTTTAAGCGAATAAGTCGATTTTGGTATTAATACAATCCACATTGCTATTTTCAAACACCATATTAAGAATTATGGACTGTATTGACATGAATATTCTACACACTAAAAAAGTAAGTAAGGTTTCCTGTGCTTCATAAGGATTGTTGAGTTTAATGTTTTATTATCATTAAACTCAACAATCTTTATGGAGCGCAGGAAACCTTACTTATAACTACTAAATTACTTGAACATTGCCTTTTTTTCCTCATTCCAGCAATTGGGAAAATATAGATATAATAAGTCTTTTTTTTCTACCAGGATTATGCTTACTATTGAAACCTACAGTGGCTTCGCATCTAATTTCACTTCAATCAATGGTAATACTTCTTAGCTTACACGTGGCGTGACCTACACTGAATCAAAGAGCCGCTTATCAAACTAACTTTTATGAGTTCATACGGAAGCAAGTTTTAGAAAAGTATGAGGATTATTTCACCGTCTGCTGTAAGATCATTGTAAAGCCGAGAATTAGATTCACCCTGTAGATGGCTATGTACTACAAACCATTTGTGTACAATGTGTACACTGAAAAAGTCAAAACAAAAACAGTTACAAGATCGCATAATGAAAATGTTACGCAATGACATTTTATGACTGCTCTGTTTATTTTTTCGTAAGATTTTGATAACGAAAGATTACTTTTTTATTATTACACGAGATTATTATTTCATTTTATAGATGTCATAACTTTTTGTCTTTAATCATAATTCTAGAGCTCACGTATTATGTTATTATGTTCAGTTAAGAACAGAATTAATATATTTACTTTAAAGACAGCTAATTTTATTCAAGGCTTTGAAAATTTGGATAAGTTTTTAGTTTGATGGTTTAATCTATGACAAGACTATTATTTAATTATATCCCTATTAAATACTTAGAGAAATATCAGTCCTCTTTCATAACTTTTTATCTACTGAAATACAAGAACGTAAGAAACATTAAATCTAAAGTAGTTTTTAACCCCCGACGCAAAAACGACGGGGTGTTATAAGTTTGACGTGTCTGTGTGTGTGTGTGTGTATGTGTGTGTGTCTGTCTGTGGCATCGTAGCACCCAAACGGATGAACCGATTTGGATTTAGTTTTTTTTGGTTTGAAAGGTATATTAGTCGGGAGTGTTCTTAGGTATGTTTGATAAAAATCGGTCCAAGATGGCCGCCGCCACAACATGTTGGAATACAAATTTCTTTATAATTCCCTCAATATGGGTATCAAATGAAAGAGCTTGACTAGTAGATCAATTTAAAAAGTATAAAATAAAAATTAAATTGAAAATTTAAAAAACCCCCGTCACAAAAAAACACCAAAAAGTTGAAAATAAATGAATAAATTTTAATTCAACGGTTGCCATGTCGGGGGACCTTACGATATAAAGGAGTACTTAACCAGTTACGGTCCCCCGACATGGCAACCGTTGAATTAAAATTTATTCATTTATTTTCAACTTTTTGGTGTTTTTTGTGACGGGGGTTTTTTAAATTTTCAATTTAATTACCTAGTGGCGAATAGTTTTTCTGGTACAAATTATTAAACATTATAATAGGTTTAGATTAATGACGTGTTAGAAGTACTATAACGTCATAATATCAAAGTCAATGACAAGGTGAATCCTCCTGACACGGGAGGGAGAGGTAATTGTAACCGTAAAGCGGGAAGCGATCGATTTAACCATCCTTTTTTGAAACTTTAAAATTCAAAGGCCAATATAAAATATTGAATAATAGCTTCACTATATTCATAGTTTTTGATATAAAACATTTGTGTTAAGTCCACAAATCTTCAATATCGTGGCAATTAGCGAGGATTTTTAAGACAGTTTAAAAAATACTCTGAAACCGGGTGTACAAAAAAATTTTACTTGCAGATTTATTCAAACTCGGAATTGCGTTTTGAATTTTCAAACATAAATTTGACTTGTTATTTGAATTGATTAATTAAAATTTACATCGTAGCATTTACACAGTTGAGAAAATATATTGTGTAAAATTTTATAAAAAAAAAAACAAATTGTTCCAATTCCAATTGTTACTAAAGAGTAATTACGTTCTTTTTGTGAACGAAAACGTCTCATGGGAATATTTACAGTATTTGAAGTATTTTACCTTTGCACTAAGTGTCCATGCTCATAACGGTATGATCATAACGGTACATATTGTAAAAGAATGGATTTAGCCATTTATGTAATAAAATATCTTTGACAATCAACTATTAGGACGATTTAGCGAGAACAATACAAAAATAATAGTTAATTCACGAAGTAATAACGATAGTTGTTATCTAGTACTCTTAAAATGAGCAAAAATAGCTTCAATTTTACGGATAATATAATATAATAATAATATAATAAATATATTGAATATAACTTGTGATTTTAAAGTTATCGTAGTATTAGCCTTTTATAAATTAAATTTGTGACTGGAAAACGAATTGAATACGTATTTAAACATAAGAACAAATTATACTATACATAAAACATTCATAAACATTCAAGAGACGCCACAGACATTAAACAATACACAGACGGTACACAATTATAAAAATATTGTATCACTGGCCTGTACCCGCGGCATTGTTTGCGTAGAATGAGATACTCTTGTCCCACAGGAACCATGCATTTTTCGGGATAAAGTAGTCTATGTCAAACTCGGTCGCATAAACAATCTCTATGAAAAAATCATGTCAAATCCTTACTGTATGAATAAAATGACAAATCAACAGAAATACATTCACATTTAACATTATTGGGAAGGATTTATGATACCAATTTATCAAAAGACGTATTCACTATGAAAGGTTAGGTAAGAAAAATATAATAAATTAAAGAAAAACAAGGTTCTTTTACTTCTTGTCCTGAATATATTCAAAGAAGTGCTGCCATTTACAGAGAACATATTCCAGATTCATAATACTAAAGAAATGAAAATGGGCCGTCAAAACATATGTGAAAAGGGACTTGAGAGAAAAGACTTAAGAATATAAGATTTAATAAAGAAGGTTATTAATAATAATGATTAAAGTGATTAAAGAAAAGAAAATGATTAAATACTGAAGAATAAAGTAGAAAAGAGATATGAGTCTCGATGCTGTTGAATAAGCAAAATAATTTGCATCGCAACACTTCTTGTATATCGAGAGCATCGATAATAAATCAATATTTATTTGACCTGATTGCTTGTTAATTGTCAGGAAATACAAAACAAACGTATTGAAACCATTTAAAAGAAGTTACATTTAAATGTTTTTAGACTACAAAATGCGTCTTGAGTCAGTTTTTATGATCGTAAGAAGCTCCGTCGTTAATGATCTTACACTGATCGTATTAATTGGTGTGGTTGTCAGAGCACGTGATATCACAGTGTTTATTTGGAACTACTGGTTTATAGTTTAGAAGGTTTAGGATTATTACTGCTTATTAAGTCTGGAAAACTGTAGTCTCTGCCTACCCCGCTGGAAAAAAGGCGTGACTGTGTGTATGTTGTAAGTCTGATTTTTCTTTGTATCTTTTAAAATAAGCATATTATTAATCTTAATTCTTACAATACTTTATGAAGGTTTAGGCGCATTAGGGCTTATTCTCATTATGGCAACCGACTCGCTAATGGACTACTTCTCATTATGGCCACTTCTCATATTGGCTACTTCTGATTAGGGCTACTTCTCCCTAGGGCTACTTCTCACTTGGACTACTTCTCATTGGGGCTACTTCTCATTAGGGCTACTCATTTGCTTATTGATTGAAATGTTAACCAGACCATAGTTAAAAGTACAGAAATAGAAAAAAAAGGTATCTAATTATGCGGAACTTTGATTACGTTAGCAAAAAAACTGTTCAAAATAGTATAGACTATTTTTTTTTTAAATATTAGTAACAGAAATTACTAAGAATCCCCTTTGAGTGATGACAATAACTGATTTATATTCAGGACAACGAATGGTTAAACATTTTAAAATATTTTTATAAAAATATCATATGAATAATATAAAAAGAAGCAAATGCTTTAAAGATATAAAAAGTAGATTATAACGGAATTACCCTGCTTGAGACTTGCCTACCTGCCACTTTACCAAAGACATGAATTATAATTAGAACTATACCAGTTACACAACTAAATCAAATTAAAGAACCACTCAATATCACGCGTTAATACAAAGGAAATGTGAATACCAAAAAGAAATTATGCTAACGTTTGTTCACAAAACATTACATGCTATTAATTCAACACCAAACATTGTTTACAAAATTGACTTCCACTAGTTTTTAAATGTTTACAATGAACTTCTAACTATTCATAATATACTTGTATTACATCCTCTGTCCATCACTGGTCAGAAATACCTCAGTTCTTCCAGAAGGACATAACACCAAATAAAATATACGTAGGTATACAAGCAGGCACTATAGTGTTTATCCAGAGTAATCCAGTGAACACTTTCAAAACTAAAGCCCCATCTATTTTTATTCGTACAGTTAAATATTTGAAAAGGTCTAGCGGTGATTGCTTCTGAAACGGTTCGATTTATAAAATTCTTCGCAATTCAGATTTATTGAAATGATAAGTATTTTCGATAGAAGTTTTGTTTTACTTTCCTACGTTAATGCTAGAGTCTTGCTGAAGTTTCATCTTTGAAATAACAATATAGAAGTTGATTTTCACAAAAGAAGCCCATTTGAATATTGATTTAAACTTTACTTACGTGAATTATCTTATGAAAAGTAATATTCACGTTTTATTGATGTTCATGGTTCACTACAACACTATTTTAAACAAAACTATTTGCACGTGCTTATACACAAAAGATCTAAAATAATTTTTTTGGCAATGTATCACAATATTTTTGCGATGAACAATAATATTTTTTTTAAATGTTACGTGCTTCTGTTTAACAGTGCCAACTCTTTACACAATATTTAAAAGCATCCATTCAACTAATCGTGTTTACAATTTAATATGTTAATCTCGCAATACTTGAGATGAGAGATCTCTTTTAAAATATATTCCGCAGTTATTAAATAGTGCAAGAATATCCACTTACCTTTTTCGCGTGCGTTGTTCCCCACTGCTCGAAGCACACACCCGCGATTGACGAGCCCCTGTTTGACAAACATCATTTACTATTTACGTACGCTACTATTACGCTGCAGTTACTGTGGATAAACAGACAAATTAGAATATCCTGTGATGTTATAATTACACTATTACGTACTTACATTCTTTTTGATATACAGATGTCATCATCAACTGCATAGCAGTTTTCTCAGTTGCGACAAATTTTCATTATTTTTTTCCCTCTCATGTGACTTTGGAGCCTGATTTTCACTTATTTGCTTTACCTAGTACGTTTTTAGTGGTATGTTGGTTTTACTAGTGAGGTCATTAGACTAGGGTCGGTGCATCACTATCGAAGCAAATTAAGACCGTGCATGAGTTTTTTTAAGGTTACAATTAGTCTTCACTGTATATACATTACTACCATACCATGGTGGTCTCATTGAAATATTATATTATAGGAATATCTGATTGATGTAGATTATCGTTGCCTGACAATCGATTAGATAAAATATTTATTTTCTATGGCCCATTGTAATATACGAGTAAATGAAAACCACTTGCCAGTCAAAATAAAGTTTCTGAGCCTAGGGCTACTCGCTTAGTGCTTTATCGAATATATTATAGGTAGTAGGAGCTGCTACATCATCGAACGAAGAGGTGCAGCACGTCACGTATAAATATCTCACTCAAACGTTTTGAAAACACGTTCACTCGAGTTTGTATTTCCAGAAAGTTATGACATGGAAATTCTCAAGTCTCTTGCTCGATGATTACAGGCCAGTAGCCGTCCATAGAATATTATAGAATTTTATGTTACGTCCTTCTAAGTTAAACTTTTCTATGGTGTAGCAAATATTTGCACTCGCAAGATTTCCAATCACTAATTTTATACTTCTACTGTATTTAGGATGATAGGTTTATAGGATGATAGGTTTATCTGAGTAGTTGGCAATTAGGCTAATCAAGGTTTTCATAATATATGCAAGAAAAGTAATAACACTTTAGAAACTCTTTATTATTCAATAGTAGATGATTGTCCACATTTCGTCGACGCTTGGTCTCTTGACCTATATATAGCGCCACTGACAAATTGAATACCTATTTGTATTGATCACTGATAACTGTGATGTATTGAGAGTTATTTACGTGTATTTTAATAGCATACTTTGTGACGTAGGTATCATTGGTACTTTATGGAGTGGAGCACAAATCAGTCGAGAGAATTGAAGTGCAGACATGTTTTAATACGCCCATTTTATGAAAAGTGGCGATCCATCGCAAATGGTAATAGGAGAAAGAAAAACATCCATGAATTCTAATTTTGCGTCAAATATATAACCTCCTTCTTTTTTGTAGTCGGTTAAACATAAAAACTTAGCTCAGACATTACTCCAAACGTCTTATTTTCTACACTCCGTATACGGTCACCTCTTCCCCCACCGTTTACCGGCTGAAATCGCTAGACGCTACTTATCATTTATTAGAGAATAAAATGCTCTTGCACTTGAAAATTTTATACTAGTAGGAAAGTGTTTGTTTTTAAAAAAAATTAGGTCACGAATGTCACGAACACCATTCATTTTAGTTATGTTTTTTCGTTTTTATTTTTAATCTGAATGAATATTTTATTGTTTTGCCTAGCATGTTGTTTGTGATGTGAAAATTATCTAATACTTCATAGATAATATTGTGTTGATGTTTTTTTCTGGATTTGTGGGTTGAAATATTCTTATTCAGATTTTTCTCATGAATACAATACGTATTACATATATAAACGCGCAATATGACTTGATAAAGTACTATGTAATAGAAGTGTTACATCTAAGTGTAGGAGTGTTTTATCAAAGACGTCGAACTAGCGATCTCGTTGCACTGTTAGCTACAGCTGGACTGGAAGTGTAACGAACCAAATCACATACATATGCGTCGGAAATGACCCAATGGATTTATCTTAGGTATTTATATTGGAAGTTGGTGATTCCTTCGTTAAAGTTTGCCCTGTGCACAAAAATGCACTTAGCTAAAGACAACATTCGGATATTCTATATTGTATAACAAGACAAGCTAGATGCATTAGCAATATTGAATCTTCATTACTAAGTACTTCTTAATTCTCAATGTAAAAAAGGTTATCTCTAATGTCTGTGATATCGAAGGTGCAAAACCAATGGATCGGTACAGCAGATTCTTAGCGTTATTATATGCAGAGCTGTTCAGGTGTTTGAAGATTATCACCCACTCGAAGTCAATCTAAATCTATCATTGCTATCTTATTCATGCACTAGAGTACAAATAAATTTATACACTAGAGTAAAATAACATTTCATATTCTTAAATCTTCCCACATTAAACAAAATGTCAATTGCAGATAACAAAAAATTAAGATTAACGATACTGTAAAACGTCTCCAGAGAGGCTCACTATCATTACGATAAGTAAAATCTCAGTGGAATGATAAGACGATACAGCTATTTATTGTTTACTTTAGCAATCGTTATTTTTTATTGCTGTTATAACTGTTGAAACGTTGGTTATTTAGATTTATAATAATTTATTATTTTCATTGTCCTCCTCATAATAAATTACAATTTATTATACAATACAATGCTGAATTATTCTAGTAATGAATAGTGTAACCCTAACCGGAATATTTATCATTTTTTTATTTGTTTGTAACAAGGTAGTGAGTGTTACACTATTAATGTGAATGACCATGTCAATCTCAAATTATGCATTATTCTAGCAATGAAACATTTTGCAGACAACCTCATGAAACAATCTATGTTGCAGTAGGTATGTCTATACAGGATGTAGCAAATTCAACGGCCGCATGACTAACAGCCAATACATTAAATAATACATCCCGATTATCAAACAATCATTTCGATGGTGATCATTTGGCATAATATTATGTGAACAAGCACTTGTATTAGTGGTTTTATAAACCACAACAATTACTAAAGTAATCAAACATGCGTTATAACTACACATTTACTCATGTTCATTAAATTTAACATCTAATTTTGCTTATAAACTTGTGAATATTAATATTATGTGCTCTATAATTAAATGTGACGTAAGTGGTGTAAAATGCTTCAACGAAAAATTTGTTTGAATGGATTTTGTTACACCTCGTTTAACAATGCAGATGAAAAACATTGGAAAAAATGAAATGCTCAAGTGAGACTCGAACTCACGACCTTTCCCTCACAGGGGGACTGCTCTTCCAACTGAGCTATTGAACCTAACTTGAATCATTCCAAATTTTCCTTCTCTTTATATCCGTCTATCCGTTGAAAAATCATTCATTGTTTCCAACAGTTCGTAAGAATGTTGGTAGATGGCTGCACCGTCGCCCTTATAGACGGATATAAAGAGAAGGAAAATTTGGAATGATTCAAGTGTGGCTCAATAGCTCAGTTGGAAGAGCAGTCCCCCTGTAAGGGAAAGGTCGCGAGTTCGAGTCTCACTTGAGCATTTCATTCAAATGCAGCATAATAAATGCTATAAAAAAAAATTCATTCAAATGCAGATGAACTGAATGATCGACCAAAAATATGCTCAAAGAAGGAGTGGACGTTAAATTGCATAGTGATAACGTTATTTTTTCTCGTTTTACAAGAGACGATAGCTCAGACAATCGTTTCTAAAATGAAGTTACAAAAATGTTTACTTTATGAATATTTGAAACCGCCAATACAATTTTTGCCAATACAATCTCCTGAGTTAAAATGTGTATCCTTTTAAAAAAGAACCGAGACAGTACCGTGTATTAACAGCATAATAAAGTTCAAGTATACACTGCATGAATAAAGCAAGACTTCATAATATCTTATTCTATATTTCCAGACCTGACAAACAAAGTTAGGAAGAATGAATTATTTGCTTCTGAAAGTAGTATAGAAAGAAAAGTTTACTCAGTAATAAGCTTGTATTAACTCTATGAAAGAAGTAGTTGCGTTATATTTTACATCCTCAACCTTTCTTCACATGTTTCCTGTAAGGGTATGGCGATTGTTGGTACTTCAGCAAAATCTTGTAAGCAAATATTTGTGAATATTTCTATTATGAGAATTGGTCAAGGTTTTATAGAAATACACAATGTTGTGTGTCACAATTATATTTAAAACTAGCCTTTGCCCGCGGCTCAACCCGCGTCGATGTCGGTTATCGCAACCAAACATAGCCTATGTCCTTTTTCAAGATCTATTCTACCCCTATACCAAATTTCATCAAAATGAGTTCAGTGATTTAGGCGTGAAAGCGTAACATACAGACAGACAGACAGACAGAGTTAATTGCGCATTTTAATATTAGTGTGGATATAGATTTTAACTGATATTCAACGTATGATTTGATATTGACATGGTCATTAACATTAATAGTATAACACTCGCCGGGATTTTTACCATGTTCATAGTTTTTATTTGGTAACCGATATTATGATCACGGTGTACTGACGACCAACGAGCTAGTTATTATTGGGCAGACCGTATCGGTTACCAAATAAAAACTATGAACATGGTAAATATCCCGGTGAGTGTTATACTATTAATGATATTCAACGATTTAGCCGTTTATCAACATCACCAAAGTGTTAATCCCAGTTGGATTTAAAGCACTATAGCACTTGGGAGTCCAAGGTTTGATCGCCTACGGTTTTCCAATGAATAACTATTTGATTTATCTTTTTCAGATATCCCAATTCTATGAGAAAAGCTTCGTTTGTCAGCAGTTGTACCGGCATGCCAGTGTTATTTGACTTTGGGTCTTGGTGAAGCCCCATACATCCAGTACGTAGTGATTTTCCACATTCATCTTGAACCCTAACTTTGATTTCATAACAGTCATATTACATCCAATTTTTGAACTCTTTTGTTTTTGATTTGATTCAATTTGGTCCAAGTACGTACATAGGCCCAGAAGTACCTACATGAAATCATTCGCTTTTCCTATGTAAACAAAAAATTAAACGGGGTATTAGGAAATATTTGTACTAAGAGATTTTAATATTTTTATACGTGAATTAATTGTTTTATTTGATTAGTTACCAGCTGCTGCCTATGGTTCCGCCCGCATGAAATACAGATCTCGCTAATCCACGGAACATATTATTCCACTAACCGGTATACACAGCAGCCTATCCAGACTAAACTATCCTTGTGCCAAATTTAAGCCAGATCTATTCAGTCAGTACAGCGTGATTAAGTCCCAAACATTTAAACGTTCAAACATCTTCATAAACTGTCTCATTTATAATATTGTATTAGGTTAGGTTACGGATTTATGGATTTAATTTACGGGCAAGCGTAATGTAGGATGCCCAACGGCCAGGTGGAAGGACGACCTCATCAAGGTCGCCGGGAAGCGCTGGATGCGGGCTGCTTTAGATCGGTCATTCTGGAAGTCTATGGGAGAGGCCTATGTTCAGCAGTAGACTATGTGTGGCTGTGTATGATTATGGATTTAATGTTACAAGATTAAAAACAATCCAGAGAGGAAACGCAGCCAGCGTGATGGGCACTTTTGCGCCGGGTACAGGTCTGCACCCTTTTAATCACGAACGCGTTTGCGTTTTTCGTATTTTGTATTTTGACGAGTTTATGGATTAATTTATGATATCTGTATATTGACATTGCTTATTGACATTTGATATTGACATTGTATGAAAAAAACAACTATAACGTTTTTTTCTCTGAATACCCATAATTCGACTTGTAAAAAGATTTTTGTTACCTATTCTCTTAATCCTAATACCAACCGCATCCGTTTCGTAAACGTAATATTTTATTACAGTATCAATACGATACGTAGCCGTAGGCGTGTTCTAAAGTAAACAAAACTATTTATGTTACGTAACTATGTTTGTGGAGCGTGTTTGTCAACTGTTCGTGAGTCATGAACAATTAGCGATTTTGTTAGGAGCTACGTGAAAATTGTTATCCATCTGTATCTGTAGTGTTGAACTCTGAAATTTGTTACACTTCCTACGAAATTATTTAGTACCTAGTTAAATGTTTTATTGTGTAAGTGATTATTGATTGGGGTTTTTCTGATATTTGATGGATTATTTACTTCTTCTTCTTCTTCTATCGTTACGATGGCGCCTCGGCCCTCAAATTATCTTCTCCCAGTGTGCTGCCACCTGCATGGCGTTCTTTATTTATTTATTATAGATTATGGAGTTTGAATTATTTGTGTTTCAGCCAGTAAAATGTTTCTACTAATCCACAAAACCTCTTGGTCTACGTACTACGATTCAAAATGTAAAATTGATAACGTTTATTAACCGAGACTTTACCATCAGGCGAGGTGAAGCCAAATTGACGTCTCCTACAAAAAAAATTGTGAATATAATATTTATTTATGGTGATCCGGAGCAATGGCGCATATTAGTAGATTATTATTTTAATTTCAATGTATGAAGTAAACCATGTGTTTATACTCTTATGGTTATTGTAGAGTTCGTGAAGAGTGATCTCTGCAATAACAACTTATTTGTAGTATAACTTGTAAGGTTAATGTAAAAGATTGGGGTTTCAATTCAATGCAAAAACGTGATAGTGATAACTTTTATTACGTAAGTATTATATTGTTTACCTTTAGTTGAGTATCTAACGTACTAAAGGTAAACGATCTTGATGTGTTTTTTACACACACACATAATATTAAACAAATGAACTTCAGTTATTACGTAAACAAGAAGTTCGTTTGTGGTTTAACTTAGTTTACAAAGAAAAAAGATTAATAAACTGAGTTTTTAAATAAAAAGATTAAAAGAATTAATACCTAACCGAACGGCGTTCTAATTTTGGGGTTATCAGCATCATAATTATGATACGATTTTGTTCCCTCTATGTATTTTACTTTCAGCCAATAAAATGTTTCTACTAGGTAATATAAACAGGTCATGGTCTACGTTTATTTTTTATTTTTTTATTTATTTCTCTCTCATTTACCATTACAGCTTTTAGAATTTATACAAACGATAATTATTCACCTTGAGAGAGCTGGACGGTTTGTCTATTACGAGTGCCAAATCACCTCTTTGCTATACAACTACTACGAATATAGTAAGTCTACTAATATAATGTACTGTTGGATACGTCCATGGGCCACGGTAACCACTTTCCACTAGGTGAGCCGCGTGCTTGTCTGCCACCCAAGTAGTATAAAAAAACAACGCTTTAATAGAAATTGAATAAATACTTAACTGGCAGTAGTACTAATACCTTTAAATAACCAGTTACCGTCAAAAATTGCAGTCTTTTAAGCATAGGTATACATGCACAATGCATGCACATCATAATTCGTTCTAGACGGCGCCGACCAAAACATACCTACCTAAGCAAAAAAAAAATATTTTTCCCAAACCATTGTTAATAATATCTCTTATAATCACATGACTCAGAAGTTGTACTGTAAATGTTTTCTTTTTATAAAAGACCTTGAAAAGGTTTGAAGGAGAATTAACAATTAAAATACATATATTTTGTTTTCTTCTTCTTTGCACGATGACAACGGACGCGTCATTTTTGAATGAATTTTTTATAACATTACTAGCTTTTGTCCGCGGCTCCGCCCGCGTGGAGGTCGGTTGTCACGAGCAAACATAGCCTATGTCCTTTCTCAGGGTCTAATCTACCTCTGTACCAAATTTCATTAAAATTCTGTTCAGTGGTTTAGGCGTGAAAGCGTAACATACAGACAGACAGACAGAGTTACTTTCGCATTTATAATATAAGTATGAATTATGCCAACTTTTAAAATTCGAATATATGAGGAAAATGAAATGCTCAAGTGGGATTTGAACCCTGACCTTCCCCTTACAGGGAGAATGCTCTTCGAACTGCGTTTTTGACTTGCGAAAAACAATATGGGTTCTTCAAAAAGGACATTGAAAGATCTCTGCAATGCCGTCAGCGCGAGTGTGATACCTGGTGAACACGCCCACCGGCCACGTAACCACATCTCATTAGGTGATTCGAAGCGTCGGTAGCTTAGTGGTTAAGGAGTCAGCCTTACGATCGAGAGGTCTCGGGTTCAAATCCTGGCCATTACACTACCGACGTGAACCCACTCCTAGCACAAGCAATTTAGCTTAGTTGGAGGGGTTAGGGGGAATATAAGTAAAAAAACTAAGTGGTATAAATGGACTAATTGTACTCTGATGACGTCACCTTTTGTCTTACGTACTTAATATTACTAATACGTAATTTGTCGTGTTGGCTATCGGTGAGTAGAATATAGCCACTCCATCTCTTTCTATAGGTGTCGTAAAAGATGACTAAGGGATACGGCTGTTCTCCACCTGACAGTAAACATACAGCCCAAGACAAAATGCCCGCTAGATGGCAATAGGTTCGCCCCCTATTACGTGGCATATTTGGCGAAAAGTGGGTGTTAATTCACCTCTGCCTACCCCTTCGAGGATTTACAGATGAGAGTATATGTATGTATGTAATGTATCGTAATTTACTTTGCAAGAATATCAAGTAGGTACTAAATAACAATGCCTGCTATGTATATAATTTTGGTTATCTACTTCAGGAACATTGAATGAATAGAAAGGCTTTCATATCCCGAAGCTATTGTACTATTTCTTTAGTACTACATGAAAAATATTTCATTAACAACAAACAATAGGAAAACTAAACGAAAATAGGATAGATAGAGGAGAAAATATCTTTCAAATCATGCGATACACGATAATGTGAACTTAACGGTACAGTGTAGTAGTCCAATAGTGCAGTCTAGTGGCTGTTATCGTAAGGTCGGGAGTTCGTACCGTCTTTGATATAATATCATATATATGTATATAATTTTAAATATAATGTCGTAATCCAAGTATAAACTATTAAATTATATTTCACTAGCTGACTCGGCGAACTATACTATACTACTACTATACTATATTAAGTATGTATTATACATATAAACCTTCTTCTTTAATTACTCTATCTATTAAATGAAAAGGCATCAAAATCTGTATCGTAGTTTTGAAGATATAAGCATATATATAAATGATCATAGTAATATAAAAAGTAGAAAAAAGCGTGACATAAATTTGGACTATGTTTAACGGCTGGGGAAACCATGTGAACCCTTTTTTTTTAACCGTGGGGGAAAATCCTTCATGGATGTTATGCCGGCCTCCTACCGACTAAAAACGCCCACGGTAACGCCCAGAAGCCTATGGATGGGAGCCCCGTGTAAGCCCTCGTAAGGATGTCCCAGGACTCCAATTAGACCTACGGCTACAATTGCGGCCTCGCCTTGGGGGTGGTTGGGGTGCTATCCCGCGTCTATGGGGGGGTTTTCGCAATGGGCGTGCGTGAATCCCTCACGTCACGCTGCCGTCATGGGTCTGCTTCTGTAAAGACGGTGAGCAGCCAACTCACCGTCCTCAGGCCCCCGGTCATGGAGGCATGGTCTTCGGCGACACGTCGGCGGCGCCCAAGCCGCCGACTGCTGAACTCGGGTGGGAGAGTTTTCTCCCGCTCTCGCCCCGCCGCCTCTTTCACGAGCATGACCTGCTCACAGAAAGAGGCGGCGCAGTCCCACTTGCTCCCGCTGGAGCCATGTGACCCCTAAATCTCAATCAAAATGGTGGCAGATAAAACCTGTGCCGACAAACAGCAGGTGCTACGGCAGGGTAAGTTGGTTTGGACCAACTAGTTGGGAAACAATCCATTTAGCTTTGATATGCTTTACATCCTAACATCTGTCAATATGATATTATCATGAAAAGTTAATACAAAGTAGGTCACGTAAATTATATCAATCGAGATATATTATTTCCTTAGAAAGATCAAAAAACATTTACTAGCTCGGAAACGAAAGTGAAATCACTAACACAAAATTACTTCTCGACATTTCAAAACCCAAGGAGTCGCTATTCTAACTTTTATATTAACATATTAGCCACTCCACTTCTCTCAGGGCCGTCGTTATCCCAGGTCCATGAGGCTTTATCTTAAAATAGAATATTCGCTGGCCACATCTTATCTGCTTCGGACTCATACAATATTTATGCGTGAAGAACACAGAATGTCGATTACTTGCCGGTTTACACAGATATATTTGAGTAATGGATATGGCCAACTTGAAGACTTTGAATATGGCAAACTTAAGACTTTGTATAGTTCAAATTTAAATTAAATCAATAGTTTAGCAAATGGACCACGCACCGGTTCGAAACACGGCCCAGATCCGAGAAGACTCTGGCAAGAAACTCAGCAGGCATATTTTTTTTGGTCTATTTACAAATATTTACTTAGTCTAATTCTTATGGTCTAGATACATTGCTATGCTTGAGTAGCATAGCTGAGCGAACAGCTCGTTTCCAAGCTTGTTTATCATCTAAATATTCTAGGATTTTATTTTAGGAACAGCCGTTCTGGCACAGTTTACTCTTTAACTGCATTTTTAAATTTATTTATAGGTAAATCTCAAATTTCATTAGGCAGCTTGTTAAAAAAGCGTATACAGTTGTCCTGGAAAGAATTACTTATTTTATGGAGTCTGCTATTGAAAATACGACTGCCAATACCATATGTTAAAAATAAGTTATAGCCAGTGCCACACAGGATGATGAAATCTGTTCAAGAATTTAAAAGTTATGGTGGTCTGGTAATACCACATGTACGTCATACCATCTAGCGACTGTCAGCTGAATCACGTTGATACTATTACAGAATTACTGATCCTGCATCGCGTGAGGATCATGCGCGAATAGCGTATTCGCACCAGGCGTGATTACCGCGCGTGATGGTGTATTACGCGTTTATAGACCATCCCAACTACAGCCTTTGGTCCGCAGCGCACCAGGCGTGATTACCTTGCCCTTGTCACACACTGTCGACAACAAAGCTACAAAAAGAAATTTACGTAATTACAAGGCGTAAGTTACCTGGTAACTTTTCAGCTCAATTCTTTTGAAGTAGCTTAGCTTGCTTGTTGTACAGAAGATATTTCTGACGCCGACTATACTATCACTTACAATACACTTGCGTTAGCACTTGAAAGGTAGCTGCACATTTCTTATTTTATGTCAGGTCGGTACAGTAAAATGGAGTCTCGAGCTTCTACAACAATAAAAGATGTGTACTATCATTGTTGTAAGGAGAAAATATGCACTCTTTTTATACTATGGACTATTGGCCTCTCGAAGTAAATGCGTTTATCAACCTTTATATGAAAAGGCAGATGATACTTGCAAGGTTTACAATATCAAACAAAACTAACATAAGCTTATAATATAAAAAAACTATAAGAACAATGGGGTATAATTTTGCTAAGACTCTTTGGATGACTTGATAAAACCTGATGGTAAACTGTAAGTAGTGATGTCTAAATTATGAAGGCTAAAAAGATTCTCTACCGCCACTCATTAGGAATTTCTGTGCACATCTAAAGCTGGTCTGAACTATGAAGGCTTCATAGATTCTCACCATTCGTTTAGCAATATCTATGCACATCTAAAGCTGCTCCAAAGAAATTATTACCTGCCTAAAGAAGGTATTTATAACTGTAACAATAAATGATAATCGTCAAAGATCCTATATAACATATTTCGATGCCTTCAAATAATAAATCGGTAACCGTAAAATTCAAATTTCACAGTAAAAGTGTTTTACTGCTTTTGTGAATATCTTTTCAGCTAGTCGGAGAATTGAGGCCATTGATATATTATATCAAACGAAAGCTTTTTTCTTGATATAGAATTAGGTGTGTTTGTGCAAAGTCTGGCTACGTAAGAAAATATATTACAGACAAAGTGATGAATCAAATTATTCCAGTAAATTTCTTAGAAGTGTTCTTACGTTACAATTGATTACAGGCTTCTAGAATGGAAAGAACTGTAACTGTATTGACGGTTAATTGAGCTACATATTGTTTAACTTTCTTCTAGATATCTATAAGAATTTACGTTTTATTTTTATTTTCGTCGAAACCATTGTTGGTATCACAGCGAAAATGGTTTGAATGATGAAGAAGATTAAAAAGAAGAAGAAGTGATAATGAATCACTAAAACATCTTATCTGAACTTTTACGGGAGCAACTACTGGCTGAAAACCTTGACAGATAAGACTACGTCAGATCTTCGTCTATTCTATCAGCAGCCCCTAGACGAGTGGAATTTTTCTGGCCAACGTATCGTAGAATGAATAATGTTGGTATGGGATTTGACGTTTATGACACTTTTTTATTTATTTACTTGCACACACAAATATCTTTACAGCTGTAACCTAGTACGATAGTGCCGCAACCTAAGATTGAGTAACTAAAGAATACAAATTGTTTTAACTACACGTCATTAGGTACGCAATAATAAACACAAACAATTTGCTACACATAATTCCATTCATCATTAGGCAGTGTCCTAGTATTTTGGAGGTCACAAGTTTACCTATTTTATTTTATTGTTATTAAGATTATTGTTACTAACACGGTATGGACCCTTGTCCGAAATAAATGATTTGTTATTTATTTATTTATTTATACCGATAAATGAGAATAGGCAGCCCTTGTGAAATCATTCAGACTACACGTATATAATAATATATCGATTCCCTGTGACACCGCATTGAGGGCACGCAGCGCGCGCGACAGAGCGGTGCGTGCTTCAGCAGGGTGGTGCACGCGGGCGGCACGGCACACACATGTCAACATTCCTTGCCAATGTCATATACGTAAAATCTGTCAAATTTTTCATTCTTTTCCAGCAAATTACCAGTTTTCTAGAGTTCTAGAGGGGAGGTGTACCGGCTCGCAGATGGGATTGGAATCAGAGGTATAGGTACTTATAAACCTTGTATATTTTATCCCTAGTAACAAATGCTCGAATACATCTTGATTAAAGGCACGTCATACTTGCAGCTGAACACAGACCTTCTCTAGAGAGAGCATGTTGTAATTAAAACTTGTTGCGGTATCTAGTGAACTACACTAGTTATAAACGTGAAACATATATAGGTATAACTAGAAACTTGCAGAAGGAGTGTTTAAAGCGATCCAAAATTTACATTGGCTCAATCAGGCCTCTTTAGAAACTAACGTCTTGGTGGAATTCTAATGAACCTAAAAATTAGATGGTCTGGTGGATGACACAAAGCATCATTGGTTAATACTTTAAATTAGATTTTCATTGAACTTATTGGCAATTTTGTAACATAAACAATACTGTAGTAAATAGCATCCCTTGAGAAAATAATTGAGCACATTTTTTTGCTATTGTCTTTAAAATATTCTACAAACAATATCAATGCCAAAATCTTGTTGTGCTACAATATAGTTTGTGATCTATTTTAATAAGCCTAAATTCTGATACAGGCGCTTCCATTCTTTCTCATTCCATATTTTCCACTCCACAACTGACGATTCTTAAGTTAGAAAGAGACAGAACGATTATCACACAACACTTAAGTTTTAGGTGCTCTTTTGTAATCTTTATTGAGTGGCTGTAAATTGACTTTTGAAGGAGCCCTCACAACTTCGTGAGGAGGGATGTTACCTTCGCAATTTTCTTTTACATTAAACTGAGGCTATAATATTTTTGTTTGGAGTACTTAAATAAGCTTCCTCTTTTGGGTAATATTTATGTTCGTGGTCTTGGAATAAAAGTCTTGCGTCGTAGCGTGGTGTATTGAGATAAGATATTTTATAATGTTTGAACATCTGCATATTGATCTATAGAGTGCAAGAAGGGATTTTACGCGAATTCAGGCTGTTACCGGGTTCATAGCGCAAGGTTGATATTATTAGGTTCTTCATAAAATTAACTAGATAATTTATGTAACTAAACTGAAAATAGCTGTGCCCCACCTCTTTTGTGATTTAATATTTACCTCATTTGATGATAACCTGAATATGATATCACAAGAATTAGGATATCAGTATAGATATGTCAGTCTTAAAACGGTAGTCACCAGTTTGAAAACCTCGATGAATACATTTTCACACCAAACCGGGATTGTAGGAAAAGGGAAACACGTGTGCTCGTTAGGAATTCCGACTCTTTATGGTAAACTGACAATGAAAAAAGGTGTTGAAACCTTTTATTCAAGATAAAAATTGTCTCTATTACTTTTGTATTTTTTTTTGCAAGTTGGCAACTAAGTACTTACTTTTGTGTTTTTAATTTGCTCTTGATAGTTGGTAGTAACTTTAATTATAATATCTGTGATGTAAACTCCAGGTGTCGTATCCTACTTCCCTACGTTACTACATAGTTTAAAGCAAAATAGCTTTCCATGTCTGTCCGTCCCTATGTATGCTAGGATCTTTAAAACTACGCAAAGGATTTTGATACGGTTTTTTCGATAAATATAGTGAAGCAAGAGGAAGGTTTTTTTTAATTTTATTTTATTAGGTACAAAAAACAGATAACAGATTACATAGTACTAAAACACAATGTTCGCATACACTTTTTGAACCCGATATCCCATTACATTTGCACACAGCGTTCAAATGTTAAGTTTATATGTATAATACATGCTTAAAATAGTAGAGGGTGCAGCGTGAATGGGATCTGACGCCACGCGGGCGGAAGAAATAGGCGGTACGAAGTTCGCCGGGTTAGCTAGTTGTATTATTAATGTGAAAGTTTATGAAGATGTTTGGATGTGTCTAATAATTCAATCTCGCCGTAACGGCTGAACGGATTTGGCTGAGGCTCAGAGATAGATTATGGTCCATAATAACTCATAGGCTTTTATCCCGGGAATAGGTTTCCATAAGTTGAAAGAACGGTATCAAAACACAGTCGAAACTGCGAGCAACAGCTAGTAATCACTAAACGTGGCCTAATAGAAATTCAAGTTAGAAAATCAACTTTATAATACAAAATGCCAACAACAGCCAAGTACCTACAGACTGTAACAAAAGTTGTATGTCGCATTCCTAGTTGGGTATGCAGCAGTTACAATACGGCTGCCGTGCATAAAATGAATTCATGTACATTAAGTACAATACTCATACTGGAATTACGAACCCAACCAGCCATGAAAACACATTACAAAGATTATTTTCCGATAAAAACGTTAACGGGGATAGTTGGAACAAATAAACGAATTACTTTTATGAATTGACTTAAATTAGTGTCCTGTAGAAATGATATAGTATATATTTTTGTTCCAATTTTACCATCTGATTAAATTGATCTTGAAATTAGATTGAATACGTTTGAACAAAGAGAAAAGTATTCACGTACCAATGAGAATGTTATTTATTTTTCATGCTCTTCATGATATTCATTATATCACGAAGAACATGAAAGATAAGGCAGATGGCATATAATATGGCCTATATCAACCCCAATGAGTTACATGCATGATTTACGCCATGAATCTATTTATCATTAAATAAATCAAATCAAGATTATATGTACCTACTACTAGCTGTCCCGGCGAACTTCGTACCGCCAATTTTTTCCTACCCTCGTGGCGTCAGATCCCGTTCCCGCTGCACCATTTATGGGGATGAAAAATAGATAATAATTAAATGACGATTGATCATTTTTCTACCGGAAAGAAAAAATGATTAAATTACTAAAATGGCTATTAAAAAATAAGGGTTGCTCGTAGAAGGGTGAAAATTGAGCATTGTATGTATTTTTGTATGTTGTATCATAAAAAAATAGAAATTAAAAATTTTGTCTAAAAAATAAATTAGGGACTACCCCTAACATTTAGCGGGATGAAAAATAGATGTTGGCCGATTCTCAGACCTACTCAATATGCTCACAAAATTCATCAAAATCGGTCAAGCCGTTTCGGAGGAGTATGGCAACAAAAACTGTGACACGAGAATTTTATATATTAGATTTATACTGTTGATTGATGGCACTTGTTGGAATTTCTATTCTCAATATGCGTAAATAAATAAATAAATATTCCACAACATTCCACACAACGCTATCTAGACCCATGGTAAGCATAGCTTAACTAGCTTGTGTTATGGAATCTAGAATGCGGATAAACATGCTTAGATACTTTTTTTGTTGTAAATACATACATACTATACATAGAAACACCCAGACCAATGCAAATAGCCATATTCATGCATACAAAAATTTGCACTGAGCGGGAATCGAACCCGCGCCTCCTGCGTAGCAGTCGCGTTCACTACCACCACGCCACGGAGGCTGTCAATCTGTAAATCAATATATTTGTATAATCAACTATACAATAGATGGATAAAGCGGCATTAAAAATTTTACCATATTAAATAATTTAATTATCCTCTTTTTACCATCAGTATTTAATATAGTACTAAAAATATAAAATACGTAATTAAATGTTCAAAATGGAATCCAATACCCGGTTTATGCGTGGATGATTCAAAATAAATGAGTCGAGAGCTATCTACCACAGCATTGTAATTTGAACATTCCTGTAATCTGCTTTAATACCTATTAATAGATAATGCAGACGGAAAGGGTCAGCAATTTATTGTCCTGTATTATTGTTTTCAATATTAGGTGCCTTTTAATAGTCGTGAAATTATTAAGGTATCCAAGGTGTATACCGATATTTAGCCATTTATATTTCATTGGGACTAAAATCGTACCTACATATTTGTATGCATGAATATGTCTATTTACATTGCTATAGGTATTTTCATACCTCATAACAACACGTATTATGAGTCAGCACGCACTCTATACTTCACAGCACTAGCCTAGGTGCTTTTCGTGGACAATATAGTGAAAATAAATTAGTATCCACGAATAGCACCTGCCAAAAATCTGTGCTCTTCGTGGACATGGCTAGGTGCTATTTGCTCGGGTGCTATTCAGCTGGGTGCTCTAAGTGGACTACACCTGGATACCACGCTATCCGGGTTGTCATACGAACTATCTTTGCGGGTATTTGGGTCCCTAAAAAGTTCGACTAGTCCAACTATAGAACTTCACTTCACTTCGCTTCATGTAAACATAAATGAAGTTCAGCCGCATTAAACTTACACTGGAAAGCCGACCCCAACGCTAAGGTTCAGAGAATGATAATTGACGTATTGCCTCTAGAATATTTGTACATTAACAATAAAAACAATTTTACGTTGATAATTTGGACGTTGTGCTTTAAAACTAAATAAACGAACCTCAAGTCCCAACTTCCAACTACGTATATTCAAAACTTTTGGAAATATAATCTCTAGAGAACTTGAACATAAAATTCGTTTTACGTTGCATGCCGCTAACATGCCAAAATTATATAATTTCAAAATTTTACCCAGGGTTGAACTAAGACTGTTTGTGTTGATAATATAAATGTCCAAGTTTGTGCGAATACTATCGAATTAATGGATATTTGTCACTCTTTTACGCATAAATGTCTGAATCAACCTGGATGAAACTTATTTATAGTGATGAGTAGCATGGGGCAATTGGCAATACCCCATATAAGCTACTTTGAATCCGCGTATGCGTTATAATGATTTCATCCCGAAATTATTATTTCTCGAGAACAAAATCGCGGGCAAAAGTTGATATCCATACTAATTATAAATGCGAAAGTAACTCTGTCTGCGTGTCTGTATGTTATGCGTTCACGCATGTAAATCACTGAACCGATTTTGATAAAATTTGGTATAGGGGTAGATTAGACCATGAGAAAGGACATAGGATATGTTTGGTCGCGATAACCGACATCCACGCGGGCGGAACCGCGGGCAAAAGCCAGTAAATTATAAACATAACAAGTAAATTACTTCAAAGAAAAAGAAAACTTGGTTCCTTTAGTAACGTTCAAACATTTGATGTCTTTATCTATTACAAATTAAATATATAAAATACTTACGGAAAAATACGTAACATGGCTTTCTAATAAAAGAATAACAACCAATTACTGTTCAAACATAACGGTAAGAACTTCAACATAACGTTTGTTTCAAAGATAATATCTCTGTGAAATTATACGACAGTGAGTTACGAGAAAAGCGGTTTAGACTTGACGACTTTTTAAATGAATTGCGCCGTAATAGTAATAGACCCTTCTTACTGTAACAGCGTCTCTATTCAAAGGATTTCTTTTTCAATTTTAAGCTTTTGTACAGATTTATTTATGTAAGTAATTAAGTAAGTAATTAAGTATCTCTTTATTGTGTACGCCAAGGAAAAAACATGTGTTGTTTGTAGGTACATTGCTGGTATTGACAATGGCGGCCTTATCGCACAAGGGCAATCTCTTACAGGCAACCTTTGGATCCGGCGTGGGACACGCCGAGACGGGTCCTAGTGGCGGCTCTGGGGGTGGGAGTCCTCACACTCGCCACATTGCTCACAGCGATGGTACGGTTGGGTCCGGACTAGACTCCGGGCCCGGGAAGCCCGCGCAGAGCGAAGGCGAACCGGACATCCTCCATGAGCGCTGGCCTAGGGGTGACCGGTGGAGCCGCCTGTCACCCTAGCAGAAGCAGGCCGCGGCGGCGGCGCTAAGTGCGCCTCCCCGTAAACGGGGCTAGATGAGGACCCTGTGGTCCCCACAACCCGAAGGGGGCCATCTCGAAAGAGATGGTCCTGGGTCTGCCGGGGTGCGAGAGATATGCTTTTGGCAATCTCACCTCCGGCAACCAAGGACCCAAAACGGCGTGCGTTTTAGTTGGTTCGAGTGGAATGTGATTCCATAAAGATAGTCGTTTGGATATGATTTGTGGTTTGGATGTGAATCAAACGGACGGAAAATCTTAATTTTTTTTTGATTCTCGTACTTTCACAACAAGAACATTTTTACTTAAACTTATCCTAAATTATCCTACTATCCTACTCCCACAAATATAAAAAATGTGAAAACTTAAGAAGATATTTGGATGTTTGTAATTAAATTATGCTATGACAGCTGAACAGTTCTGGTTGTAATTTGGTAGAGGAATAGATTGAAGTTTAGAATAACAGTGGGCTACAGGCTTTAAATCCTGGGAATAGGTTCTATTCCTAGGATTCAAACAGCATCCTGACGTGTATAGCCAGTAGACTCGACTGTACATATGTCAATCACTGCTCTAGGCTCTCCACATCTCTGTTGAGCCTGCACTGGTGATTGATAATATACATAGTTAAGTACCTATGTTTATTCGCATTCTAGATTCCATAACATAGGCTATAAAAGCTTATTATGGGTCTAGATGGCGTTGTGTGGAGTGTTGTGGAATATTTATTTTATTTAATACTACTAATATACACTGACGGACTCATAAACTGCATCAAAGTTCAGGTTTACTCTAAAAGGATTTTTTATAATAAGTATGCAAACTTTTTAGATTAAATTATATAAATATGGAAAGACTGGCTCTAAATCTTAAAAAAAAAAATTAAATTTAAAAATAGAACTGCAGTAAAACAAATGAATATAGCCGGGAAAAGAAAATTTACTTGTAGTATCAGATTTGCGTGTTATTTATAGCAAAGTTTTAAATTGATTCTCATTGATTTTTTTTGTTTTGTCAATTGAATTATTGTTACCAGCATAATTGTTGGGTTAGTTTTTTAACACATCGAGAGTTTTTGAACCATAATATGGATACTTCGTCCGAACAAGCGGCACAAATTGTAGCATTGGTGCGGGAGGGCTTGGATCAACGAACGATTGGTAGAAATTTAAATTTAAACCAGTCTACGGTTTCTAGAATATACAGAAGGTTTGTAGAGACAGGTTCTTACAGGAGGAGACGTGGTACAGGCAGAACTCGAGCAACCACAGGTCGTGATGACCGATTTATTGTTATAACTTCCCTGCGAAATCGTTTCCTCACGTCAGTTAACATCAAAACCGAGCTTAATGAAGTGCGTGGAGTAAACGTGTGTGCACGAACAATAAGAAGAAGGTTAAAGGAAGCGGATATCACCCCTTTTAGACCAGCAAATGGTCCAAAGTTGTCTACAGCTCACAGACAAGCTCGCTTAAGATTTGCGCGTCATCACCTGAATTGGACAGAAGAGCAGTGGGCCTCTGTATTGTTCACGGACGAGTGTAGG
This sequence comes from Eilema sororculum, assembly GCA_914829495.1. NCBI lineage: Eukaryota > Metazoa > Arthropoda > Insecta > Lepidoptera > Erebidae > Eilema > Eilema sororculum. Next base: position 20,482,558 of record OU618546.1, read on the forward strand.
ACATGTTTATATGGTGCAGATGGTCGCAGAAGAGTCTATCGTCGACGTGGGGAGCGATATGCTCAAAGTTGCATTGAGGAGCGTGTTCCTTTTGGAGGCGGTTCATGTATGGTCTGGGGTGGCATATCGATGAACGGGCGAACAGAACTTGTGTTCATAGACATGGTCCGTCAAAACGGTAATAGAGGGGGTTTGACAGCACATCGCTACGTAACAGAGATATTAGAAGATCACGTGGTGCCTTACATGGGATTCATAGGCGAAAATTTTACTTTAATGCAGGATAATGCCCGGCCGCATGCAGCTGCACAAGTTCAACATTATTGCGAAGAGGTTGGGATACGTACAATGAATTGGCCAGCACGCAGCCCGGATCTTAATCCCATCGAGCATGTTTGGGACAATTTAAAAAGAGCTGTATATGCGAGAAACCCTTCGCCCACGACAGTGGCAGCACTAAGAACAGCACTTTCAGAAGAATGGGACAATATTCCGCAAGATCTTTTAAAAACCCTTATAAAATCTATGCGGAACCGATTAGAATCCGTAATAAGGGCACGTGGGGGTAATACACCTTATTAAAACACAAATAAACCCTTGCATAAAGTTTGTGTCTATTGTTAAAACCAATTTTTTAATTAAACCAATTTTTCTTAAATTTCTGTTTTTTCTTCAAAAAAAGTCTTAAGGTCCTTTCCAGTACATAAACTTAAACTTAAAGATATGACCCTACGCTGTTTTAAAGTTCACGAACCAATCTAGAGGTTTCAATTTAAATCTGTATAGAAAGTATGCATACTTGGTTAAAATATTTATTTCAAAGTCGTCTATTACTTTGATGCAGTTTATGAGTCCGTCAGTGTAGATTAAGAAAATTATTACTAACAAAAAAAAGAAAATGAGTTTTAATAAACAATTTAATTATTATTATTACTAGCTTTTGCCCGCGGCTCCGCCCGCGTGGATGTCGGTTATCGCGACCAAACATAGCCTATGTCTTTCTCAAGGTCTAACCTAACCCTATACCAAATTTCATCAAAATCGGCTCAGTGGTTTAGGCGTGAAAGCGTAACATACAGACAGACAGACAGACAGACAGAGTTACTTTCGCATTTATAATATTAGTATGGATTGATAGCGGGAACGGAATCAAAATTCCACGCGGATGAAGCCGTGGGCATAGCTATTCATTATCATAATTGGAATATTTTTGAGTACGTACAGCTGCAGTAAACTATTACCATTAAACTATGAGCATTTAAGGTACCATTCCTCAGAATTGCTGACTATCCAAAAGTCTTTTATTTATGATCTACATGGGACGAGTTATGTGAAAACAATTGTTCGGGTGCGAATCGCAATAAAAATGTCATGTTCAGAACTTTATATATTCGCCGAATATTATCTGAGAATTATGTCAGAATAATAAAATAACAGGCTGACCCATCACTATTTTATAGCACACTATAAAACGAGGTGGTTATTGTTTAAAGATACTACACACGTTTTATTAGTTTAGTAATAGTCAGCATGTAGCTTTAGCTTGTGCAAATAACAGTTTATTATATTATTATATCATAAAGATGGGTATAAAGATATAATCATATTAAAGGTAGTAACCGGTGTGGTTCTTGACAGAGTAGAAATTTTGGCCACTCTTCCCATCCAGTTTCGTACAAAGCGACTAATGGATAGGGTTGTTTAACATCAGATAGCTGATATTATCAGCTCAGATTCAGCCTCAGATGCATGACTCAAGGCCATAATAGTGCTCAGTATACGGCAATAGGCTCACTCCCCCCGTAACCGGGGCTAGATGGGGACACTGTGGTCCCCACAACCCGAAGGGGGCCATCTCGAAAGAGATGGTCCTGGATCTACCGGGGTGCGAGAGATATGCTTTTGGCAATCTCACCTCCGGCAACCAAGGACCCAAAACGGCGTGCGTTTTAGTCGGTTGGGGTCCGACATAACCACCTCCACCGGCTCCGTGGGGATGGTATCCGAGGGGATTTATCGCACGATAAAAAAAATGCTCACCCCTTGTTACGTGGGACCGTATACAATGGGTGGTGAAATGTAGGTATTAAATCACCTCTACCTAACCCTCCAGGGATGAATTATATGAAAGAAAGAAAGAAAGAAATTTATTTGGTATTCTGGGTGGAAGATGTTCATGCGCCCTGGAGGGGAGGTACTCAAAATACTGAAGATAGAGAATTGCACTCAAAGGACACATTCTTCTATTTTTAAAATGAAACAAAACTGCTTTCAAAGATTTTCGAAAACTCGTTTGACACACTCGGTAAGCGAACCGACTAAAACCCAAAAAAATCCATCCTTTATTTTTATGGCTTCAGTCGATAGTGGCAATCATAAGGATCAAATCTCTCTAACAAACATGGTAAATTAAATGAAAGGAAATCCCTGAAATCTAAACATATAGGTTATATAGGAATAAAGGAATGTCTCCTTTGAGTAACATTCTCTATCTCCAATATTTCGAATACTTCCCCTCCAGGGGGCATGAAAGTCTTACACCTGTATATATGTATGTAAAGGTAATAAAAATATATGAGTAGGTATTAAGAAAGAAGAAGAAAGAAGAAAAAACATTTATTTAGGATACGTAAAAGGATCATTATACAAAGCTTTTTCCTCACCATCACTGTACCAAAATTGTAGTGCGTTAAAGAATAGGGCTCATTCTCTTAATCGATAACTTTGTTATTCCACAAATACTGCAAAAAGGTCATTATAGCTTAAAGTTGGAAATTTAATAAAAATGGGCTGATTACGTTTTTTGATTCACTCCCCTAGCGCAAAAGCTATCGTAAACGTATCGAGAGAACGGGGTATTGTGATTGGCCGGCTTCACACACACACAGGTTCACAGTAGGCAGGGGGCCAATCGCAATGCTCCGTTCTTCCGATACGTTTACGTTACGATTACGATAATTTTTCGTGCTAGGAGCACCGACGGCCATAGGTTTTCAAATATGTATTAATGACCAAAGTTCTTTAAGTTCAAGCCTTGCAGTATGAGTTTTAATATTGACAGACCACACTTCAAATAAATACGAGAATATCATAATACGTCTAACAAGGTGGTTAGATGAGAGTAAATTAACTAGAGAGAAATTCTAAACATGATACATGATACTCAATTAACGCCATTGCTAAAGAGGACTTTCTTGAATTTCATTTTATTTTGCTTTGTGATTTTTATTGTGGTATATGATACGCGTAAGTAATGATACAAATACGTACCAACCTATGACCTTGCTTTGAACAACGCCAAAAATGTGTACGAGGTCCCGGATATCATAGGGTTGGGTCCAGTATTATTATTGGATTCGCTTCCAATTATGTGGGATCAAAAATATTTTTATAAAATTAACCTAAATAAAAATACAAGGAGTCAGAAGATATATAATAATTTATCATCATTATAGAATACTAGCTTTTGCCGATGCCGATGATGTCGGTTATCGCGACCAAAAATAGCCTATGTCCTTCCTCATCGTCTAATCTACCCGTATACCAAATTTCATCAAAATCGGTTCAGTGGTTTTGGCGTGAAAGTGTAACATACAGACAGACAGACAGACAGACAGAGTTACTTTCGCATTTATAATATTAGTATGGATTGTTTTCCTTTAGGTAGCGGGAACGGGATTAAGATCAAAAAAGAAATACTAGTGGTATTAGAAATGTGGTATTGGTTTGGAACAAATAATGTTTCACGCGAACAGAGCCTCAGACAGGCATTTACATTATAACAAGATTTAATTCGATTTTTGAGTTTATTTAGTAAATACACTAGTTCTATTGTAAGGTTTCATTTGATTAAAGTTTATAATAACTTTTAGTCTACACCAAATTATTGGTCAGGGGTTAGTTTCGGGTATAATAAACTATATTACGTCAGATTTTAGCTAAACTTTCTTTATTATATAGTGTTCAACTCTGATTTAGGTATGACAGGCCGCTTGGAGACTATAACAACTTGTAATGAATACACTTTAGGTCACGTTGAGGCTTTATTAAAACGACTTTTGACCTTAATGGACGATATGAAATGATAAAATTAGGTACCCAGTTAGGATACCTAACGAGGGCACTGACTGACCTCCGTCCCACATGAGCGCGGGCCTGGGGGTGACGGGTGAAGCTGCCTGTCACCCCAGCAGTAGCAGGTCACGGCGACGGCGCGCTGAGAAGCGCGCCTCCCCATTCCGGGGGCGAGTCGGGGACACCGTTGTTCCCCCTCCCAAGGAGGGCTAGGCCGTAAGGGATGGCCCTGGGTCAGCCAGGGTGCGAGGGATATGTCGATGACAACCTCACCTCCGGCCTAGGGCACGCCGTAATAGCGGCGGTAAGACCCATCATGGAGGAATGGCTAGAGAGGCCACACGGCAGCCTCTCGTACCGGCTGACGCAGGTGATTACCGGACACGGGTGTTTCGGGAGTTACCTGTGTCGGATCCGGAAGGAGCCAACGTCCGAGTGCCATCACTGTGATGCGAACGAGGACACGGAGCTGCACACGCTGACCGAGTGCCCGGCGTGGGACACGCCGAGGTGGGTCCTAGTGGCGGCTCTAGGGGTGGGAGTCCTCACACTCGTCACATTGCTCACAGCGATGGTACGATGCGCAAACGCTTGGGGTGCGGCCGCCTCCTTCTGCGAGCAAGTAATGCTCGAGAAGGAGGCGGCCGGTCGGGTCCGGACCAGACTCCGGGCCCGGGAAGCCCGTGCAGAGCGAAGGCGAACCGGACGTCGGAGGTCGCAGAACGACCTCCGTCCTCCATGAGCGCTGGCCTGGGGGTGACCGGTGGAGCCGCCTGTCACCCTAGCAGAAGCAGGCCGCGGCGGCGGCGCAAAGTGCGCCTCCCCGTAACCGGGGCTAGATGGGGACATTTTGGTCCCCACAACCCGAAGGGGACCATCTCGAAAGAGATGGTCCTGGGTCTGTCGGGGTGCGAGAGATATGCTTTTGGCAATCTCACCTCCGGCAACCAAGGACCCAAGATGGCGTGCGTTTTAGTCGGTACGAGTCCGACATAATCACCTCCACCGGCTCTGTGGAGGTGGTATCCGTGGGGATTTATCGCACGATAAAAAAAAAAAAAAAAACCTCACCTCCGGCCTAGCTCCACGACCCACAGTCGGCGTGCGGTTTTAGTCGATTCGAATCCGACATAACCTCCCCTTCCGACTCCGGCAGGGGGGTATCCGAGGGGATTTCCGCACGAAAAAAAAAGGATACCTAACGAGAGAGTTAGGGCTTTGCAATGGCTTTCGGGGTCAATTCAATCTTATCAGCAAGCTGGTACGCTAGGAGACTCGGTGCTGGCTTTTTACTTAAAGTTGGAAAGGTCAGGTGGCTAACCACTAACCAACCAAATGACTGAGGCGGTCCTTGTGGTGCCCTGGGGGTGGGGTTCTCTCGCTCAGGACATTGCTCGTAGTGGTCTATGCTATAATGTTCGAGAAAAAGGATGGGGAGCGAGGCCCGAGGCCACTGATGGCCCAAATCAACCTTTCGGTTTAGGTTGGTTCGAGTTCCGACATAACTACTCCCGTTGGACCCGGTGGAGAGGTATCTTTTATGGATTTTACACACGTTAAAGAAGGTCAGATGGTGGTGGTTGTCATGAAAATGATGTAAATCAATACAAATGAAGAAGAAAAAGAAGTAAGTAAACCCCAGGCTGGGTGAAAGCATCGATTGTGACCAGGAATGACGTCAAGATGATACAATAGTGATAACGGGAATTGACGCGGTCAGGTACATTTGAAACGTCGAACGTTCGAAATTCAAAGGACCTATAATATAATTGCGTTAATTCCTGTTATCACCATTGTATAAGATGATTTTATATCGGTGGTTTCATTACCGTCGTAAAATACTAATATCAAAACCAGCATTTATATTCGGAGTCATACCTACTAAAATAAATAACTAAACTAAAACGTTTTCAGTCTAATATATCAGTTACGATTTTATTAATGCCGCCGGCATTAGCTTTCAGCCTTCATTTTCTCATTTCCAATTAGAGAACCAAAACCACTAAGCCAGCAATAAAAATGTAGACTTTTTATCCCCATTATAGCACCCAAGCCTGCCGAATTACTAAAATTACAAATGAAAACTCGTTAAAGTTCTATTACTTAGTTTCATTTAATTATCAGTTAGCCTTTACAAGAGGTATTTGAAGTGAATCTAATTAAGTGGACTCTCAGCGGACTACTGCCTAAGTACCTACCTTTTAAAAGCGTATTTATAGGGTTGGGTGAGACTGAGTATCGATTCATTATACCTACGTTAACGGAATCTAACTTTTAAACTCTCGCGTTCCATGATATACAATTATGATAACTATGATCACGTTATTTCTCGTGAACGGAATCTGTCTCGATTTTCACCTTTACAAGATCCTTCATCGTATAGAAATACTTTGAATATTATTTCTTGAATGAATTTTTTATAGCATTTATTATGCTAACTTTTTCGAAAAACATTGGAAAAAATGAAATGCTCAAGTGAGACTCGAACTCACGACCTTTCCCTTACAGGGGGACTGCTCTTCCAACTGAGCTATTGAGCCACATTTGAATCATTCCAAATTTTCCTTCCCTTTATATCCGTCTATAAGGGCGACGGTGCAGCCATCTACCAACATTCTTACGAACTGTTGGAAACAATGAATGATTTTTCAACCATTTTACTTCTTGTATAGGTATCCGCTGATTCGAGAGGCCACGTAGTTAAGTGATAACCGAGTAGGGTAATAGGGTAGCACATTGCTAGCTTTATAATACTAGTTAGGCCAGCCTTAGGGTGGATGTTCATTCTTAACATATTAAGTGCTTGCCTCCCCTCCACGCTAAGCTCTGGGCGGAGTGTACAGTTCATCCCAGCCTTTCATCTTGGAGTCCGGTGTCCGTACACACTCTACATCAGTGATTTGACTTTTACGGAAACGATTACAATCCTACCTCCTAACACCGAAAAGAAAATCTGCACCAGAGCCTCGTCCATCAATCAGCAGGTGTACCGTTTGAGAGTTAAGGCTGGTTTGACCCCGAAGGTTGTTCAGGCCCCATACTACTACTGCCAGTGGGGACACCGTTTGACCCGACGCGTGATCAGCCCATCCAAGTGGGGCCATTTCACCCTCTTCCCCTATAACGATTGACATACATGTTCGTATGGCAGCCTAGACCGACAGCCTAACGTGCTCTCCGAGGCACGAACAGACTAATGCAAATACTTATTCATGCATACAAGTATGGTATGGGGATCAAACCCGCGCCACGGGGGCTGTCAGTCTGCTCTGGCTGGAGTTTGTTACCATACACCCTTATTTAATTATTTTCACATAACAATATTTCGCAATAAACGACACGGTAAGACAAAATTATATCTACGTAAAAATATAATCACCTTATAAGGCTGACTTAAGAGACAGAAATGATTAAAATTTCATTTACCAAAATGTAAGAGAGAGATTCTTTGAATAATTGAGGGGGGACCGCGCAGATGGTACCGCCTTTTTAGGGGAATATAGCCTGTATCACTTTGCTTATTACGTTTTTGAGCATCAAAAATATTCGTTTTTTAAAAAGTATTTTAAAATTAGAAAATTTTTAGCCGCTTATTTGTTTAAATATTTTGTTAGACACGAGCTTTGGAATTTTTACTTTGTGTTTGAATTTACGCGGAATAATTCAGAACTGTTTTCCTTAAATGGGATAGAAAAATACAGGTGGAAAGTATTACTGTGCCGCAAATAGCCGCTAGGGACGGTACTAGGTTTCAGATAAATTATGTAGGAGGCTGAATAGCTCTTTTAACGGTAAGTGGTAGTGTTCACAGTTCTTTAATGAAACAACTCGGTATCTCTATAAATAGTGGTTCGGTTTGAATTATGTTTTTAATACACTTTTAGGCTTTTTAGAATTCACATTTAGGTATGTAGGTATAACCAACTAAATGTGAGTAAACCAACGAGTTCGTAGAAATTGAAGCTTTAGATTTGACTACCAAGTCGTAGGGCGCGCGTTTGATACCCACTGTGTTTTATATATATTTATATACATATACTCACGCCCGTAAATCCCGTAAGGGGTAGGCACTGGTACATTAACACCCACGTTTCGCCAACTCTGATTTTCGGAAAATCATCGAAAATCATAGTTGGCACCCAATTGGGGGCGAGCCTTTTTTCGTCCAGCGGACTTTGTTTTGGGCTGTGTGTTTACTGTTGGATGGAGAACAGCACAATCCCTTAATCTGTCTTTACGACACCAGCAGGAAGAGCAACAGTGGTTTTATGCCAGTCCAAGACTACTACTAAATTTTTATGTATAAATATTTTAAACTAGCATAAATCTGGATGTCTCTATGTACGGTCATTGTATACACTTATAAATACTTATTTATAAATCTGTATACTAGGATCCCATTGCTTAGTTACGGTCTGGAGTCTAGACCGTAACTAAGCAATGGGATCCTTTTTTGATGTTATATCTAAGTAATATGACTCCGAAATTTTCTTCCACACATTTAGTGCTCCTTATCTAAATAGTAACATCTCAGCACCAAAACCTCAACATTACATAACTACGCAACCGAGCGCTCTACCGTACAAATTTTGGTGGGAGACCCTTAAATTAAGTGTACACCAAGGGTGAAGTTTGCAGCTGACACGATCGAAGGGTTGATGTTCGACCACCGTGAAACAACGGTTACAGCCTTTCATCATTAGGATAAGGTTGTACGCAACAGAGAGTGCGTCAATATGTTGTGAGGCGTACACTGTTCTGTAGTTGAAATTCTATCTAAAATGTACCACGATATTCCACGATTCCGTGACGAGTTTAACAAGAGTGTGTAGTACAAGTTTTACAAATAAATTGTTTGAAATTTTTAAATTTTGTACTGGCAGCTGCAGTGTTGGAAATTTGGAGCAAATAATGTTTTATGTTTCACAATTTTTTTCGTACGGAGACAAACTCAGTCTATTGTGTAGTGTATATTGTAATTGCCTTCTTAAGCTCAAATTAGTTTAAAGTAAAACATCTGCTACTGTAATTTGTATACACCCACATGTAAGCATATTTTGTTGTTACACCTAAAATATGTAGCCCATTGCATTGCATCCATGTATAAATAAATATATTATAATATTTCTTTACAGAAATCTTGTTTAATCTATATAGCTCTAGCGGCGTGTGTATCCAGGCTATCAATCTCAAAATATCGATTAATTATCACGGTATGTACAATTGACAAAAGAAATACGGTGTGCACTGCTTTTTATATAAAATTACAAAAGTATCTCCTTCGTCGACTGACGTCAACACTATTCTGTAGTCACCTATCTCCTAGTTTTATTCCCAATCCTAAACCTGGTCTCAATCGTTTATTGGGATGTACCTATACAAAAAACGGTCATTCTACAGCAAAATACTATAAAAGCACTTGAAACCAACAAAATTCTATATCATTGTTCTATTTGAAAGTAATATGACATGAAAATCATTTATATTTGGTTAGACCCCGACTTTAACAAGATGATAAACAACAACGACCTGTCTAATCTCTCGGCTACTGATACCTATAAATAGTCGCACATCAGATGTGGTACTTGCCCAATCCTATCCCCAAGGAGCTGTGAAAACCCTTCTCACTGGTAGAAACAACACTATGTACCTTTCTAAGTGCCACTTATCTAAGGTTTTCTGAAGAATGTCGGATGTTTCGAAATTTAAACAAAAAAAAACGATAGAGTAATTAAATCTAAGTATTATAAATATTGTATTAGATTTATAAATAGTTATCTGAATTAAGCAACATTTTTAAGTGATTAGGTTTTATTAAATGACGAAAGTAATCAAACTATCGTTTTGGCGGCTCAAATACGAATCCCATTTGGGTTATAAGAGACCTTTGCCCGGGATAGAAAATAACCTAATTGTGTTTTCCAGATTATGATCTTAAAATCCATTTCTCCTATCACTCCATCCTTACGAATCAATCACCACCAGGAAGTCCTAGATTAGAGACCACTTCTCAGTAAACAGAAGGTGGAATCCACGGACTGTTGATTTCAAAAAATAGCTTGGATGTGCAATTCCTAGCAGGTGTAAACAGACGGAAGATGTGTCCTTTGATTTACGGAACCTCAAAGGTTTTTTTCTAAAAAGCCAATCCTTGTAATAAAAACATGTTCAAAATTCAGTCTCGACCTAAGCCCTTCATTTTTTTGGTCAGAAAAAAAAAACGATAGATATTATTGTAACAAAATTTTGCAATTTTTATTGACATCATGACCGTTTTTGACATTTAAGAGAGTAGAATTAGATCGAGATTGGATTTTAATCATCTTTTTATCGTGAACATTGGCTTTCTGTTGTAAACTTATTTAGTATTTTGCTGCACTTTCTTCTGAATCCCCCAAAGGTTTGCTGAGTAAAAACTTAATACCAAGTTAAGCTCGCCTTTGCATATAAAAATATATTATTAAATACTTTGCCATAAACTTTTTATTCTGGGTATGAAGTAACAGTAAAAGTATCAAGAAAAATACAATTATATTATGATACCTTATCACACCGTTAGTATATATCTCTTGTGTTCTCACCTAGATTAATCTTCTCTAAACTAGACCTAAACGCAAAGATTATAAGTATTCATAGATTGATATTCAGTAATTACTGCGATCAATTTTAACCGCAGTTGAATTTAATAGCAGTTATTATCATTGATAAAGTCCAACCTTCGAAAGAACAAAATGTTAGTGAAGCTGTCTAGAAAAACATCAGATGAGATCAAAATAATATCCACACCCTAATACGTGCTATAAATCACTACGAATATAGGTTGTTTACTCGTATCATTGAAAAGCCTATCGAATCAGATATGGGCAATCAGTTTGCTCCGCAAATATAAGTCCGAAGGCTTGACGGGGAAAAATATGTATAATTCGGCAATTGTATCCCTAGTCACGTAGCCGGCGTTAATTCTACTGGTATCGTAACACTGATAAGAGGGAAATTGTTAAATTTCGTTTTTTTTTCTTTACTAACAAAAGAGAGGCGTACTTGGAAGGAAATTAAGGTAAATTCGGTTGTTTAGTAAATACGCATTTTAAAGTAGTTTGGTGAAAGATTTATTGTATTAGCTTCTAGGAGTTGGGTGAAAGAAACCTGAGGAGATTAAAATAAAAGAGAAAATTGTTTGGAAGTTAGTAAAAAGAAGCAAGTACTTAGCTTGGTACTACCTACTAGCTACTTCTTCTTGCGTGTGTTGTAAGTGATTACCCCAGGACATATTTCTTGTCAACAATTAAATTATTATTTTATAAATCCATATCCATACTCCATACTTATATTATAAATGTGAAAGTAACTCTGTATGTCTGTCTGTCTGTCTGTCTATCTATCTGTATGTTACATTTTCACGCCTAAACCACTGAACCGATTTTGATGAAATTTGGTACAGGGGTAGATTAGAGCTTGAGAAAGGACATAGACTATATTTGGTCGCGATAACCAACATCCACGCGGGCGAAGTCGCGGGCAAAAGCTGGTTATACATAATTTCGTTCTTTAAAATATATTATGTTTACATTCACGTGATCATGGCATGAGTATTTCATGCCTTTGAACTCTTTGAATGACCTGACGTATCCATCAGGTTGTACTGGTCACCATGTTGATTAGCTCATTAGTGTGCCCTCTGTCATCGAGCGAGTTCGTCATCTACCCACACTTTTTCAATATTTTCATTTTACCAAAGCATCACGTATGTACAGTCAACTACAAAAGTAGCTTAACAAATTATAATTTATTGAACACTGTGGCCCCTAAACCTTACATAAAATTGTGAAAAAAAAAACATTGAATATGTAAATTAAGTTTGTCTACTGGGAATCATAACACTACATTTACTATAGACAGATGCATTCCAATATAAAAAAGATTTGTAAAATATTTTAATATTAATCAACTTATGGCGTTGACTGTACAAGCCAACAGTGTCCATATTGTGAAAAACGTGTCGCTGTTTTAGTGCTTTCAACTGTGCACAAAGGCGAGGTTGTATGTTGGAACACTGTATGCCACGTAATTTGAAACCATTGAAATTTTTAGGTGTATTTGTTTCAATCACTTCATGCACCGCTTTTGATTAAAAGTGGCCTCCACTGCCGTTGTGTATGGTAAGATTTAATGCAGTGATTGAATCATCATCATCCTCATACCGTCCAAAGTTTGCACTTTTGAGCACGAGTACTGCACTTTTGAGCACAAATTTAATACTTCTTATTGTTTTTGATAGGTATAAAAAGCTTACCTGGAACGACTGCTATCTAACCTCCCCATCTTGAGAAGTGAGTTTGCGCCAAAGCCTTATTATAATAAATAAAGAAATAAATATTCCACAACATTCTACACAACGCTATCTAGACCCATGGTTAGCTTTTATAGCTTGTGTTATGGAATCTAGAATGCGGATAAACATACTTATGTATTTTTTTTTGTAAATACATACATATTATACATAGAAACACCCAGACCAATGCAAATAACCATATTTATGCATACAAATATTTGCACTGAGCGGGGAGCCGGGGATCGAACCCCCGCCTTTTGCGTAGCAGTCGCGTTCACTACCGCCACGCCACAGAGGCTGTATTGGTTGTTTGTGGCTCGATCGTCAATACAGCCTCTCTGGTCTCAAGGATTTATTTATTTATCTATTTTTTTTTATATAGGACACGTCAATTTGACTTCACCTCGCCTGATGTTAAGCAAAGGTAAAATCTCGGAAAGAGGGTCACCATCGGAAACATGTACCATGTTAACAGTGGTGGCACTCAGCTTGACGGCCTCATTAGATGCCTTTTCACGCCCCGCTTAAAGGACCCGGGACTGTATTATAAGTCCTATCTTAAAAAATAATGTAGTATGGAAATTATTTTACTAAAAGTAACATTCCAAAATAGAGCTGTACTTATAATAAAATGTAATAGAATTTTGTGTGCCATCTATGTCAACATCAGTTTCATTACCGAGTTCTCGTCTGAAACATCCAAAACAGTCGCAGCAACTCAGATTCTGAAATAGTAAAGATAGATTGTCGAATAACTTGAAAATGTAAGCTGTACAACTTGGCCACTTGAAATATCACAAGCGGGTAATGAGTCAATGTAATGTCTGCAAGACCGGGTTAGTGCTTGAAACCACTACGAGTTTAATTAGAAGGTGTAATATCAGCAACGAAATACGGACATCAAATTCCACATTAATTTCCTCGGTGCTGTGAATGTCGGCAATCGAGCTTTTTAGTTGTCTCTGCTCTCCCTAATTGTGTCTGGATTAATACTACTGGCAATATCTACCTTTGATTTTGGAAAATTAGAAGTAGAAATAGTAATTTTTGAGTATTACAGTAGTAAATGGCTAAGGAGTAGTACTAAAAATTATTTACATTTGTTTTTTAATAAGTAATAATTGGTTATTTTTTTATGTAGGATGTAATTTTGACTTCACCTTTACTGATGGTAAGCTGACGGCGAAGTCCCAAGAAAGAGTCACCATTGCATAAACGTACCATGCGGTACGTGTGTACCGCTAAGCTTGATGGCCTCATCAGATACTTTTTCCGCCCCGCTAAATGGACCCGGGACTTTAGGAGGAAAGAAACTTAAATTAAAATTTATTTTATTATTTATACCGGCGTTTGGTTGCTTTATAGCCTGATGGTCATTAAAAATAGACAATAATGAATAAAGATACTACTACAATATACGCGTGTCCACTTTCTCATTCCCCTTCTACCTCGTACGAAAATGTAGGTTCGTAACCAGTGGGCAAAAATAAAACATCTTCATTATCGGTCACTAAATATTTTTCTCCATACGACATTGACTTTTGACAAAGGAAACTTGTCGATTCCTAAGTACCTAACTCAGTTTTAGATTTTTGCATTCTCGTTCTAGAGGTGAGCTAATATCGCGATCATCGTAACATGATACTTGTTTCTGAACCCATCCCTTAAAATCCCTTACAAAAACGTGCGGAAAATTACTCAACCGAACGAATAAGGTGTGGGTCGCTGTTAGCAGTTTTTTTAGATATGACTCGGGAAGGTGAATTCTCACCGACTGATACGAAACCGTAAATGAAGTTCTAAGAATAAAGTTCAATATTGTCACAAGTATCTAATACCTATTAAAAATGATGTTCTTAATTTGGCTGACCTCGATTGTGGTATTTCAACGGAGGAATTATAGGAGGAGGGAAATATGTGCAACAATAATGAATCCCAATTCCCAAGTTAAGAAAAGACGGTCTGCGCCGTTAGCATCATCTTTCTTTTACCTCAAATGCCAAGTGCAATTCTTTGAGTAATTAAATCATGCACAAACCTCGATTCATTGATTCTTCTGACATTTGTTTACTGTATTAAATTTTAAAATATTAAATATTTTTGTTCAAACTGCTTATAGTTATAGCGTTTGACCCTTCATACACTAATTCATCCGCGCTAGTTCTTCATACTACGCTAGTACTATTATCTATTCTGTGCTTATACCGTCATCCCAGGGAATCGCCCCTAAAAACTCCAAACCCTTACAAAACTGACAATAATTCGTTTATCTATGATAACGCGTTTTTATTCTATTTAATCGACGAGGCTAACTTCAAACACCAGTGCTGCGTCTCAGCTTATTATTCTGAAATTGACAGGAGATTATCATCCACTTGGAATTATCTAAAAATATAATTAATTGTTACCATCATGCGATCTTCCAACTGCCATAATTATTCTTCTCGATTCTAATGACTATGTACTTATCTAATACCTATTATCTAATCTGTTCTAATACGTCACGACACATCACACAAATTGAGAGTATATCTCGCAATGAACAAATCATAAACAGATCATACTTGAATAAAAATAAAAACTACTTTGATACACGAACTGTGAATAAATATAAAGGAGCGGTCTGAACCTTCACTTTGAAGATATCACATTGCGTCTTTCACGACATAATCTAAATAGTATGAAATCCATCAATTGTACCCAGTACAATATTGGGTAAATTGAATCTTAGGCCGATGTGATTACGACATCCAAATGTACTGAATGCTTCAATTCAAATTTCTATTACGAATAAGTTCTGAATTGAATGGAGATTTGCCGAGAAACGATTGGCGCGGATTTTATTTTAATGAGATGAAAATAAATGTAAGATATCGTTGTATAAAAACATAGGTAGGTACCTCTGTGATAGTAGCTAGTAGCAACAAGTGAAACTACCAAGTAAGTGTAGTTAAGGTATCATTATTATGGCAACTCTTCTCAATCGATTACAATTAATTGATGGAATACCCTGCACTGAGTTCTTCAGTTGTTAAAAATAACTAAATTTTACCCGTTTGTTATTTTAAGAACAATCAAGTAAAATAATAATGATTACAAATTTTATGATTATATGATATCACATCATAATTTAATTGTGAACATGCATGAAGTAAAAGTAACTCTGAAATGAAATTGTGTTAAAAGAATATCGCATTTCAATACTTTCCGTGAAGTCATGCTATTTGACTTGCACATGCACAATTTACTAACAGTACCAAAGTTCTATAATCTGGCAAAATTAAAATTAGATTTTTTTAATGTTCCAACTACTTATAACTAATGCCACACTATGGCACAGAATAGATAAATTAGTAAGAAAGAAAAAAATATATTTTATTTTAGTACAACACAAACATACATAGCTTATCTTATTAATTAAACATGGGCAGACATCTTGACTATGGTAAGGATGATCATTAGTCATCTATTCTAAAACTGATTTGGCTTGTATTGACTGTCCTAGTAACCTAACGTGGCAACAAGCTTCTTTCCTACACTGTCACTTGAATTATGTAAAATAAAGATTACATAGAAAATTTAAAAGCATAGGGGTACATTAAGAAAACCCCCAACATAATATTTACAACTCAAACTTCAAAGAACCTGGAAGTCCCTGCCAGCTCACGTGTTTCCTTCTTCCAACAGTCCCGGGTCCTTTAAGCGTGGCGTGAAAAGGCATCTGATGAGGCCGTCAAGCTGAGTGCTACCACTGTTAACATGGTACATGTTTACAATAGTGACCCTCTTTCCGAGACTTTGCCTTTAGCTTAGCATCTGGCGAGATGAAGTCAAATTGACGTGTGCTTTATCCATACTAATATTATAAATGCGAAAGTAACTCTGTCTGTCTGTCTGTATGTTACGCTTTCACGCCTAAACCACTGAACCGATTTTGATGAAATTTGGTATAGGGGTAGATTAGACCATGAGAAAGGACATAGGCTATGTTTGGTCGCGATAACCGACATCCACGCGGGCGGAACCGCGGGCAAAAGCTAGTATAAAAATAAAAATGAATATGATAACGACTATACCATTTATTATGCAACAGTACGAGTTCTCCTACGAACCAAGAATATTCAGTTTTATATATACATTATTTACATACACGCATGCCACCACAAGCTTACTGCATATTCAAATTGCGGGTTGAATTTGATTTAGTCGAATCCTGTACACTTAGTTTCCTCCACCCGAGGGATCCAATATGTTTAGCGCAAGAGCTAATTGGTTCCGTATCTGTTTTTGTACGCGTATTTGCATTTAGTTGCTTCGTTAGTTTTCTGAGATAGGTTTTAGGGGTTGATTAAACTTTGGTACGAATTCGATAGCCGGCTGGATTAGGCATGTCTTCACATGCTTTGTATATATATATGTGTTATATTTTACGTATTGTCTACTATATGGTATCAAATAAGAACGTAGTCTACACGAGAATAAAATGTTTAAGATTATGTAAATCCACCCGCAGAAAACAGAGAAGAGATGAAACAATTATTTCACATTAACTGAAAAATATAGAAACCCCCGTCACAAAAAACACCAAAAAGTTGAAAATAAATGAATAAATTTTAATTCAACGGTAGCCATGTCGGGGGACCGTAACTGGTTAAGTACTGCTTTATATCGTAAGGTTTATTCATTTATTTTCAACTTTTTGGTGTTTTTTGTGACGGGGGTTTTTTAAATTGTTAATTTAATTTTATTTTATGCTTTTTAAATTGATCTACTAGTCAAGCTCTTTCATTTGATACCCATATTGAGGGAATTATAAAGAAATATGTATTCCAACATGTTGTGGCGGCGGCCATCTTGGACCGATTTTTTTCAAACATAGCTAAGAACACTCCCGACTAATATACCTTTCAAACAAAAAAAACTAAATCCAAATCGGTTCATCCGTTTGGGTGCTACGATGCCACAGACAGACACACACACACACACACACACACACACACACACACACACAGACACGTTAAACTTATTATAACACCCCGTCGTTTTTGCGTCGGGGGTTAAAAACAAAATAAAACATTGTTGCTGTTAAGTTTCCTCATAAGAGTAGAAGGTTTTTTTAAATAATTAAACATTAACTTAAATATTAGAAACATAATTCGAAAGAAACAATATTAAAGTATAACTTTAATTTATTTCAGAAACGTGAGATACTTGAATGTAAGAAATATATATATTATACTAGCTGTTACCCGCGGATGCACCCGTATGGATGTCGGTTATCGAGACCAAATATAGCCTATGTCCTTCTCCAAGGTTTAGAGTAGATTCCCAGTGCCAAATTTCATCAAAATCAGATCAGAGATAACAGGTGGGAGGCAGACTGAATTCGCTTTAATAATATTTGTACCTAAGTTTTGTTTTTGGCCTGATAGTCAAACAAATAACAAAACATATTAGTAGCACAAGCCTCCCGAGTGCGCATGTAGCAACTTCACACCCAATTAGATACAATAATATCGTGTGTATATGCCTCCAGTTAGAAAGTCTCAAAGTCAAACGTGTGCTCTGCTCTATACATATTCATATACATCTCAATTAACATGGCGACTGTGACTTAATAAGATTATGCTCATATAACAATCTTATGTTAATACGCGTATAATAGCTTACATAATTAATTAACAATCATTATGCTTTTCATGTCTTTGATTGAGAAAAAAGTAATGTGACATACCCTTTGGGATAAAAATGATTATAAAACAAAACAATGTTTATCTGGCTTTTGTAGACTTCGGTTTTAAAGTAGGTTCTTTTATTTGTAATCAGATTCTCTTTGAAATTATGTATTTAAAATTACAAAGACATACCTACTAGTAATGTAACATGAGGGATCTGTTTTGTTATAAAATTGTTAGTAAAATATTAATATAAATTTTTGCTTGGCGGTAGCCTAGTGGTATGGGTAATGGACTGCTGAGACGAGGTCTCGGGTTCGATCCCAGGTTTACCATGGCACACACCAATGACTTTTCGATGCTTTTCGAAGTTATGTGTGTATTTATAGCAGGTTCATAAGTGCCCGGTTAATGGCAATAGGCTCACCACCTATTACATTGGGATCTAAACATAAACTGGCGAAATGTAAGTGCTAGCACCTCTGCCTACCCCTTCGGGGAATACAGGCGTGAGTTTATGTTATGTTTATGTTATGTTATTTTTCGAGTCTAACAACACTTTCGGGACTAAGACAATCTCTCCTTTTAGCTAGTTCACCTACTGCATTACAGTCTCTATTCCACTAAGTTCAACTATAAGTTCAACGAGTTAAACTGACTCCTGGACTGGCTTTTTTTCGGCACCACCGGACGGTCAGACAGCAGTCCCTCCCGCAAGGTAATTCAAAAGAAAAAGTAGAAAAACAAGCTCCGGACTCCAAAGTACAATTTTGATACAATTGTGTTGTCATATCCATACTTAATATTATAAATGAGAAAGTAACTCTGTATGTCTGTATAATACGCTTTCACGCCTAAACCACTGAACCGATTTTGATGAAATTTGGTATAGGAAAAAGTTAGACCACGAGAAAGGACATAGGCTATGTTTGGTCGCGATAACCGATATGCACTCGGGCGGAGCTGCGGACAAAAGCTAATTGATGATAATTATCTATCACGGAAACCAACGACTCCTATAGCTCCTTAAGTATTTAAACCTTATATATTCTATCCCAACCACCATTTTCAGGTCATCAGTCCTTATAACGAAAACTCGTAACAAATTTCCTCAAATAGAATTTAAATTCAATTCAAATCAGTCAAATAGAACATCTCAAGCTAAAGCTAGAACGAAATGTACAAGTAATTTGGCTTCACCCTAGGACGCCTTGTAAAAGAGCAACCGCAAATCTAATTAAAAGTGGAAAAACTTAAACATGGCGAGCAGCCAGAACACTTATTGGCTAACTCAGTTGCAATGCTAATTCTGGATGGAAGGCGCTGTCCTTAAGTAGTCGTTAGAGTTGTGGCTAGACAAGGATACATTGTTTCGAGCAGACAAGAACTTATACTACGAATTGAAATTAAATATTCGGTTAAAATTGTTTTTTTGAATCCATACTAATATTATAAATGCGAAAGTAACTCTGACTGTCTGTCTGTCTGTATGTTACGCTTTCACGCCTCAACCACTGAACCGATTTTGATGAAATTTGGTATAGGGGCAGATTAGAGGCTATGTTTTGTCGCGATAACCGACATCAACGCTGGCGGAGCCGCGGGCAAAAGATAGTGTGTAATATTTGCGTAAACGGTCAACAAATATTACAAATGAAACTTCAAGCTCGTTCTCTTATTTATTTGAAAACTAGCTGATGCTTGCGACTTCGCCCGCGTGGAAAAAAGATTGGTGGATCGATCGAACTGTTTTTGAGTTATGCACCTATAGATATAATGATTTAAGGTAAATAATTGGAAATGCAACTTTTAATAAAACAGTCTTATATCTATATATATAAAAGAAAATCGTGTTAGTTACTCCACTTATAACTCAAGAACGGCTGTACCGATTTGGCTGAAAATTGGTGAGGATATAGCTTAGAACCAGGAGACGGACATTGGATACTTTTTATCCCGTTCGGCAGTTATTTTATCGCGGGTATAGGTTCCTGTGGGTCGCGGTCACGGGATCAGTATTTCTGTGACCCTGGTACATTTGCATGATGTACCAGGCTCACAGAAACTTAAAGAAACTTTAAATGAATCGCGGGAACAGGAGCATTGTATCCTATACCTTTCTATTCTGAACTACTGCTGTATGATATTCTTCTATGTTATCTGACGTTTGATATAGAATTGACATAATGCGTGCAAATATCGTCAGAGAGTGATTAGTAGACATTCTTCTGAATTAACAAAATGCCCGTTGCATGGGCCGCGAAAATATTTATGGTGGCTATTTTTTTATTTAGGTCGAAAAATTAATGGTTTATGGTAGTATGAACGCCCTTGAGCGTAGAGGTTGTATGGGTCCCATAGGGTATATAGGCGCCTGTGACCTATTAGTGTCGGGAGCTCCGTGGGCGTATGGGGCCCGAATCGAAATGCTTTCCGTTCTCAAAATAATTAGGAGAATTTGATAAAGCTTATTGATTCTAATTTATAAGGCGAAACGAAGTTTGCCGGGACAGCTAGACTTTACATAATTACTATTTACGAGTACCTTATGTGAAAATACGCAAAAATAATTATTATTTTAATAGATACTACGAGTATAGATATTTCTAAAATAAAACTACCAGAATAACAATTTTATCATATAAAATTCATGCATTCATTGTTAAAAATGCAAAAAAATGGAGTTATTCCACTAATTGGTTTGTTACTTCAGTATTCCAACAAAACTGTGGAAACTGGCCGCAACTAAAATGCATTTGTTATAGTTCGTTTAAATTTTACCTTGATTCAATTTCAATTAATTGAATCGTTGAACGAAGCTAATGAATCGAAAACTTTGATTATACAACCACAACGTTTTTTCGAAATTTCGCTTTAGTATAATTTTAAAGCCCAAAAAATGTTCATTTTACTGAACTATAATAGCAATATAGATAGCGTATCGATTGTTGAAATTGTTACTCCTGACTCTCGTGGGTCTATTCCCGTTCCCGGAGCTCATGGGAATCTATTGCAGGGATAAAAAACTCATGTATTATTACAAACATCTGTAACACCAACTTTACCTGTACCAAATTTGAGGAAGATTAATTCATCCGTCTTAGCGTGTTTGAGAACATACATCTTAACATTATCAGAAACTTTCATATTATTTAATACTATACCTAATATTCAATCAATTAACTTAATGCAGCCCACTACTGGACATAGGCCTCTCCCAATGTGTGACAGTTCTGCCGATCCTCCGCCTATGGCATACTTTTTTTTTTTTTTTTTTTTTTTTTCGTGCGGAAATCCCCTCGGATACCCCCCCTGCCGGAGCCGGAAGGGGAGGTTATGTCGGACTCGAACCGACTAAAACTGCACGCCGACTGTGGGTCTTGGTGCTAGGCCGGAGGTGAGGTTGTCAAAGACATATCCCTCGCACCCCGGCTGACCCAGGGCCATCCCTTACGGTCTGGCCCTGGGTCACAACGGGGGACGGGGACAACGGTGTCCCCAACTCGTCCCCGGAATGGGGAGGCGCACTATTCAGCGCGCCGCCGCCGTGGCCTGCTTCTGCTGGGGTGACAGGCGGCTCCACCCGTCACCCCCAGGCCCGCGCTCATGGGGGACGGAGGTCAGTCAGTGCCCTCCAACGCCCGAGTTGCCTGCGCGCGCGGGCGGCGCGATCCGCGAGTCTTTCTCGCTCGCGCCGCCTCTCCCGCTCCGCCGTCTCCTTCACGACCATTACCTGCTCGCTGAAGGAGACGCCGGCCGCCCACGCGTCCGCGCAGCGGACCATTGCTGTGAGCAGGGTGGCGAGGGTGAGAACTCTCACTCCCAGGGCCGACAATAGCTCCCGCCTCGGTCCGGCCCATGCCGGACACTCGGTGAGCGTGTGCAGCCCCGTGTCCTCGCTCGCGTCGCAGTGATGGCACTCGGACGTTGGCTCCTTTTCGATCCGACACAGATATCTCCCGAAGCACCCGTGCCCGGTGATAATCTGCGTCAGTCGATACGAGAGGCTGCCATGTGGCCTCTCGAGCCATTCCCCCATGATGGGCCTTACCGCCTCTATGACGGCATGCCCTGCGCGTCGTTGCTCAAGTCATCGCTCCCACTCCGCCACCATGATCCCGTGGAACCGGGACCTCTCGGCCCGAATGTCTTCGGGCTCGGGATCGTATCCCCGCTCCCGCGCCACCTTACGGAACCGATACAGTGCCGCAAGGGATCTCGCTTCCAGGATCCACGGTGGCGATCCGGCTAGGAGACTCGCCGCTTCAAAGGATATCGTGCGGTACCCCCTAATGGCCCTGCAGGCCATCGTCTGCTGCGGTGCATGCAGCAGTTGCACGAACCTGGCCTGCAGGGCGTCCGCCCACACGGGGCACCCGTACAGGGCTATGGACCGCACGACACCCGCGTAGAGTCTCCTGCAGGAGTCCTCTGGGCCCCTCAAGTTGGGCAGCAGCCGCATCAGCGCGTTAGCTGACACCAACAGTTTGGGGCGCAGACTTCGGAAGTGTTCTCCGAAGTCCCACCGACCGTCGAGTACGAGCCCCAGGTATTTCAACCGGGGCTTGATGTCGATGGGAGTACCTCCTACTGTCAAGCTGGATCCCGGGGGTGGCCTGCGCCGAGGACCATGAAAGAACAAGGCCTCGGATTTGTGCAGAGCCACCTCGAGACCCAGCCGCCGGATCCGATCCACGACTTGAGCAACAGCGGTCGTGGCCCTCTGGGTCGCCTCGCGGTGTGTAGCGCCACTCACCGTCACTAGCGTATCGTCCGCGTAGCACGTGACGGTGGCACCGAACGCGAGCTCACCGCGCCGAACGCGAGCTCACCGCGCCGAACGCGAGCTCACCGCGGCCTATGGCATACTGTCTGTCCCACAGAACAGTTTAACTGTTCTGTGGTCTGTCCCAGCCACCTTTTTCAGATCGACAGTTCATCTGGCTAGGAGGCGTATTACCATCTGTTTCCCTTCTCGCGGTTTTACTCTCTACTTTAGGACACGTCTACTCCAACGGTCCTTCGACAGACGTGGCCGGTTCAGTGCCACTTCAGCTTGCTTAGTCTGCGAGTTATATCAGTAACTTAACATTTTTTTTCGGATATCCTCTATCCTTCAAAGAAACTCCAAGCGTATCTCGCTTTATAAAATTAAAAGGATTAAAATATTATCGCTCATACTAAAACATTCTTAATTATATTTCATTTTCCTTACAAGAATATTAAGGTTTCAAATTACTACTAATTACTAAGTTGAAATCAAATACCTCTCATACGTTGTCAAGACGACCGGTTGTTAAATAGCTATTAATATCAATTAATCTGTTTCATTCCTTAATACCTTCGTTGTTACATCAATTAAAGGAAGCCTTGCTATCGAGACTCTGGCTAATTGCGAGCAAGTCTACGAGTATGTGAAACATAAGAAGATTAGGATGATAACGTTACATTGGTGGTTATTAATTTTGTCGTGTAACAATATTGTTGTCGTTAAAAGATCACAGTGTTCGAAAGTACAGCTTATAAGTTTCAATATATATCGTACAAGTTACACAGTATAAATATAACAGTTTGTGTTTTTGGAATAAGTCTTTTCTATTTTTAAATCTATTATGTTATTTTATTTCATTGTAAAGTGGTCGTATATGTACATGGGAGATACTTAATATGAAATACTTATGTTATGTATGATAATTTTTTTAAAGTTCCTGGTCAGACTTAAGTTTATTTGATCGCAATCAGATGAGTACGAGTAGAGCCGGTGACATGACTGAAGCCTTTGCCAAGTCAAGCAAGTGCGTCCACCTACCCGCATCCCACGGATCGCACTTTCTATACATAGCATAATAATGCGTTCCGATCTGATCCGAAAGTCACGATAACCAACATTCTCATAGGCAGAGCCTCGGGTGGAAGGCTAGTTTTAATACAAATACAGTAGCTTTTGTACCATCTAACTTCGGAAACTCGTACACTGGTAGTAAAGAAACAGTTAGTTTAATTATTATGGCTAAGCAAACTTAATAAGCTTAAGCAATGCCACCGCGGTGCTTGAATTTCTAGTTTTAAGTTAATTCATTTTAGTAACTATTCGACGTTCTTGTTCTACGCAGTGCAACGTACCTTTTTAATAATAGTTATTCAATGTTCAATATATTTAATCACACCACATTTATTGGTATTAAAAAAAAATAATAGCATTTATTTTATTATGCTGTAAGGGAAAGGTCGTGGGTGGTAGGACGTGTAAATAGTCCTGCCAAACTGGTGTGTTTGCACACAGAGCGTATAAGCTCCTATGACACTGCAGTTAGGTTGTAAGAAAGGAAATACTCATGTAATCGCTTCTATGAATGAAAACGTAAGAAAATCGGCACTGACCTGTGTTCCACCTCGTGAGGATTCAGCTGCAGACAGGCGTGGTTCCTGGCACGTGTTGGTGGGTAGGTATATTTCGACCGGTCGGTTATTTTCTTGAATTTGTCGTTTTCTTCCGATACACTTCACTTATACTGACTTGAGAATGTGGCCAAAGGAACTTATAGAATTACACAGAAAGAAACGAGGAGTTGAATTAATCAAACTTCCGTTTTTGTGCGGTAGCGGAGTCAAAGACACCTTTCGGCGCTGGGGCGTTTTAGTGACTGATTCTAAATGAGCGGGTTGAACGTAATGAAGCTTGAGAGTCCCGCTCATAGAAACTTCGTTCTCAAAATATAGTTCGAACAGATCCATTCACAGCGCCATTCATTGGCCTCCTCCAACACTAAGTGGTCAACAAATGAGCGCCAATATTCAAACATTATTCGATACATAGAAGCGGTTTCTTAAATTACAAATTGAAACACAATTAAATTATGTGGGAAATAATTAAGAAAATACATAAGCGCTCCACCATGCACCCGGCTTTGGAACGTCGCAAGACGTTACGAAACAAACAAGCGAACACTGGCTGATTAGAGCCCATAGTGAATTTGTATAACATAATAATACACATAGCGAAAATAACAACTTAGACTAACAATATTCTATCTAAAGTATGTTTAAAGTTTGAGTTAAAAATTAAAGTTTAAGATTCTATTTAGCGTTATAAGTTATTGCGTTGGGATAGGATACAATTTGGTTACAGCGCGTTTGTAAGTACCAGTACGCGTTTTATATATTATGATAGACATGAGGAGTCCAGGTCCAGTATGACAATTGACAACGTGAAAATACTGAATTATTAGATCAACAACGTGATCGCGTTTAGGGAGAAGGACAGGATGTAATCCTGATACAGAATGAGGTTCGATCTTAAATTTAAATCGTGCGAATTTTAAAACGTATGTAATGATACGTAGTAGTTTCTGCCAAGAAGAAACACGTTGTGCTAATGTACAGTAAGCTTCAGAGAAAAGGAACCCCCCTTGAGAATAAAACCATTACCAAGGGGGGTTCCTTTTCTCTGAAGCTTACCATAACAATGGCGACTCTGTGTGTTTTGATGTCACACTCAACACATTTGCCTTATGCTCAGGTAAGTCAGAACAGTTGGCGGGAGAGAATGACTTAATAGGCCATTCATCAGGGGGGCCGCGGATCCATGCTGGACCGTTCCACCACAAATCATAAGCCAAAAGTTGCGAGGGGAGCATACCGCGTGATAGACAATCACTCGGGTTAATGTCTCCGGCGACGTGATAAAAATGTTCAGCGTTCAAGTTTTCTTGACACTGAGCGACCCGGTTGCTAACAAAAATCGACCACCGATGTGGTGACGAGTGAACCCATGATAAGGCAATCGTGGAATCAGAAAAGGCGTAAATGTCAGTAACGGGAATGCGTAATGCATAAGAATCACGTACAGTTCTTATTAACCTTGACATAAGCAAAATAGCACATAACTCTAATCGAGCAAGCGTAGTAATCTTTGTCGGAGTGACCTTTGATTTCGCACACAAAATGCGAGTTTGAATGCCAGATGGGTAGGTACAATGTGCATAAATAACACATCCCATGCCATTCAGGCTGGCATCACAAAATGCGACAAGACGTAATTCGCAATCAACTTCGACACCTATATATAGCGGAATTTTTAATGTGTCAAGCAATTTTAATTCTTGAACGAAAGCGGAAAAGCGTGAGCGTATATGCTCTGGAGCAGGGTCATCCCAATCACTCTTACTAAGCCAAAGTTCCTTAATTAACAACTTGGCGTAGAGTATCACAGGTGTCACCAACCCGAGCACGTCAAATAGTCGTGCAACTATAGGGAGTATATTTCTCTTAGTGCACTTCTCATCTACCAAGGTGGATGTGAAATAAAAATTATCTCCACACGGCTCCCACGAGAGACCTAAAACCTTTGCGACATGACTGCCAACATCAAACTCAAGCGATTTGCGGTGAGTATTTATGTCAGCGTTCATTGCGATAGGACATAGCCTAAAATTTAATAATAATAAAGGCAGGTCTGCCTGTAAATTGGGACAAATATGTAAAATATCATTGAGCGAAAGACAAGTGTGGGTTTTAGCGCTCGCGTCTAACACAATACGCGGCATCGGTTTGTCATGTCGAACTACTGCGTGATGTGGTATGTAATAACCATCCATAGATAAATTAGAGTCATCAACGAGGCCAAGACAACCGTTATCCAAACAATCCCGAATAACCATATTGTAATTTTCGCGTACGGTTGGTGATTGACGAAGTTTACGCTCGGGCGACAAAAACCGGCGGTGAGCGACGCCGCGCGAGTTCCCTAGTTCAGAGGGATCCTTGCAGAACGGCAGCGCAGTATAACGACCTACGTCATCGCGAGTCACAGTAGATGTGAAAATATTCTCGCACTCGGTTTCTTCTGGAGACAATAGGCGCTTCACAGGAACTTCCTCAAGTTCCCATGGTTTTTGCACTAAATCATTTAGTGCTAGCGCAGAAAAGGATGCGGTTGTAGGCACAACAACTTTACGTGGGTAATCACCCATAAGTACATACCCAAACGCGGTTGATAGTACACAAGGGGCACTGGGACCACACTCGACTCTATTTCCCAAGTAAATATACGGGAAGAGCTGTGCACCTAATACTATATCAATGTTTCCTGGAATGTTCCAGCTTAAGTCAGCAAGCGGTAAATCGCGAAGAATTAACTCGCTATCACACTTGATTAATTGCGAGGGCAATTGATCCGTAAGGCTATTCATAACTAACGCATGTATAGTATACTTATGATCTGCATAAATACGAGATTCAATGTCCAAATACACATAGCCTATTATCGTGTGCGAAGTGGAGCCAACACCTTTGACAACAGAATTACTCATTGGTATTATTGGTAAATTTAATAAACGACAACAGGACAATGTTATTAAGTTATTCTGTGAGCCATTATCAATTAGACATCTGACTACAGATTTATTTCCAGTGCTACCTTTAGGGCGAGCATACACCTGAGCGGTTGCCAAGAGAATATCACCCTTATGGCTAGAGGCATACGAATGCACAGTGCTTGAAGCGAGCGGTGACTCAGGAGTGGGACCGTCAAGGTCGCACTGGGGCGGCGGGGATGCGGCAACAGTCGTCGCATGCGAGTGCGAATTATTACCATTATTATAAAAATGTAATAATTTATGATGTTTTTTCTGACAGAAACAAACTGACGTACTTTTACATTGCGGGAGATTATGTAATGTGCTTAGACAATTCACGCAACCACGCTTAGATTTAATAAACTCATATCTAGCCTTTGCATTTTGCATATTTTTAAACTGAGCGCAGTTATACAGGTGTCGGTGGTCGCGGCCGCCACATAAACAACAGGGCGCGTTAACTGCGGCGGGCACATTCGACTTATTATTAATCGGCACACTGACAACAAACGACTTAGAATTACGCTGTACACGCCTATCATTAGACTGTGGTGTCCCAGCAGTGGACGACTTCGCATATGACGAAGACCGCGGGTTTGACCGTTCAATCATCTTAGCATAATCTTGTACAAAGTCGATCAGCTGTTGCGTTGTAGGTATATCGACACCTCGAACAGAAAGTTCGAAGGCTTGGATGGTTAGCGTGTCCATTTTCCTCAAGGCACATTGTAGAAACACGAAGTCCGTTAAATCATTTATACCTAACTCTTTAAGCGCGGCGATAGATGAGGAATATATACCTATAAATGAATCAAGTGAGTTCACACTAGGTGAACAATTCTTTAAGTCTAATATATTATTAAGATAATATGAACCTAATGAGCGTTTATCTTGGTATTTCTTGACCAAGGCGTCCCACACTATACTGTAGGTCTCACTTGACGGAACAATACCGGCAGTGAACTTTAATGCGTCTTTGGTTAATTTTGAGAATAGGTATTGCACACGTTGCGAATCAGACAATTGTGTGTTCGAATGAATATTGGCCTTAAAGGACTGATAAAATGTATTCCAGTTTTCAGGGCGTCCGTCAAAACTCGGAATAACAAGCATTTCCAATTTCACTACAGACGCGCTTGAATTACTCGGCCCGTGTGATGCGACCTCCTTGACCTTGAGCGTAGATAATTTATTTCTAATGCGTTTTATTCTCGAATACAATTCATCGAATGAGTCAAGGCAAGAATAGTCGGATTCTACAGGGGATTGTAATGATAAATTTAAGCTATTTATTTGATCTACAATCGACTCGAACTTATCGCGAACGACATCGATGTTCTCGGTCTCAGACAGAAAATCTTCATTCGCTCGCGTCGTTATGTCAAAACACACAACTGATTTCGACGATTTATACCAACGATTGATGCGTGCAAACAATAATTCCTTCTTTTGATTCAACAGAATAAGCTTCGATTCGAGATCTGACGACATGTTTGCAAATTAACGATAGGTAAGACCTACCTATTGAAATATAACAAGAAGATTATCTGTAAGGTACCTACTATAATATAATAGTAATTCAACACAAACAGTTTAGATATACCTACTTTTTATTGAAAATTGTACTACGGCTTATTATATAATAGCGCAAGTAGCACGGCGGAGCGAGAATGTAGCTATGTACTTACGTACCTAGATAGGTACCTACCTACAAAGTTACGCGTATGTGAATAGAATGATGATTATTTACCAATTAATACGTAAATCACCAACTATTATAAATATCTACCAATTATTACGTAGATTTAGCGTTTTAAATGCAGAATTTACCAAATAATTTACGTAAATCTGTTAGCGAAAGAAAGTAATGAAACTAAGATGGCGGAAAGAATTCACCAAAATTACGTGAATCTTTTAATTAAATGAATAGGAAAGAAATATTATTCACCAATAATTACGTGAATATGTTATTTACTGGCCTATCCGACTCGTAAGGACCATATATTATGGTAGGACGTGTAAATAGTCCTGCCAAACTGGTGTGTTTGCACACAGAGCGTATAAGCTCCTATGACACTGCAGTTAGGTTGTAAGAAAGGAAATACTCATGTAATCGCTTCTATGAATGAAAACGTAAGAAAATCGGCACTGACCTGTGTTCCACCTCGTGAGGATTCAGCTGCAGACAGGCGTGGTTCCTGGCACGTGTTGGTGGGTAGGTATATTTCGACCGGTCGGTTATTTTCTTGAATTTGTCGTTTTCTTCCGATACACTTCACTTATACTGACTTGAGAATGTGGCCAAAGGAACTTATAGAATTACACAGAAAGAAACGAGGAGTTGAATTAATCAAACTTCCGTTTTTGTGCGGTAGCGGAGTCAAAGACAC
Source organism: Eilema sororculum (assembly GCA_914829495.1). Classification (NCBI taxonomy): domain Eukaryota; kingdom Metazoa; phylum Arthropoda; class Insecta; order Lepidoptera; family Erebidae; genus Eilema; species Eilema sororculum. The sequence continues at coordinate 20,512,385 of OU618546.1, forward strand.
CTTTCGGCGCTGGGGCGTTTTAGTGACTGATTCTAAATGAGCGGGTTGAACGTAATGAAGCTTGAGAGTCCCGCTCATAGAAACTTCGTTCTCAAAATATAGTTCGAACAGATCCATTCACAGCGCCATTCATTGGCCTCCTCCAACACTAAGTGGTCAACAAATGAGCGCCAATATTCAAACATTATTCGATACATAGAAGCGGTTTCTTAAATTACAAATTGAAACACAATTAAATTATGTGGGAAATAATTAAGAAAATACATAAGCGCTCCACCAGTGGGTTCAAGACCCACCTGAGCAATTCATTTTTCTTGATGTAATCGAACAAGATTTATAATTAAAATCATTGGCGTCAGTTTCTTATTTTATTTACCTTACTGAGTGAAGATCAATGTCAGAACATACACATACGACCCTTTAGCGCGTTGTATGTTATTTCTATGCACCCTAAAAATAACATAATCAGGGGAATATTTTTTTTATACCACTCATGTGGCAGACAAGCACATGGCCCACCTGATGGAAAGTGGATACCGTGGCCTATGGACGTATGCAACCCCAGGGTCGTTACACGTGCTGCCTACCCTGGAGAAACCTTCTAATGCCCTTCTTGAAGAACCCCAGATTGTAATCGCTTGGGAAAACCATGGCAGGGAATTCATTCCACAGTTTGAGCGTGCGTGTGATGAAGTTTTTTTTTCATACCGCACAGTGCGCACCGTCCGATCGCAATGTGCGAGGATGAATTCCCTGCCTATGGCGAGCGTGGCGAATTGGGTGTTACGACTCACACAGAAGGGTAAATTATCCATTCAGTCAAAGGCTTGCCTTGCTAGTAGTAAGTAAATGATCACATAACCATGTGGCGTCAACACATTACATGGTATATTGAAACAAAAGAAGTACAAGTAACATATTACGATAGGTCTTATGTACAGTCACAATCAGAAAGATGTTGTTGAACAAAGTGCTCAAAATGATCCTATCTACCCAGCAAGTGGAATAAATCCGCTTATGGTCGAGCTGTAATCTCAGTATACCTTCCTATACTTGTTTCAACCAGACTGTACTGGTTTCTAGCTCAAACTCGTCGTCGCAGTATTAAACTAATGCCACAACTTCGCTAAGCTCTGAAGTCAAAATGGTAGGTCACTAGCGCTAAGCTTTATTTAGCATGTAGGTACCCGTTTCCTTTGTATGCGAAACTTCTAAAAGCCGCAGGATTGAAGTACATTTTGCATGGAGAATGAATCACTATGTACTTTAATAAGATAGTTCTAATGCGCTATATCTGTTAATAAAATCAGTCATTTTGCATTTTAAGTGCAACTTACTATAGATAACTATATCTTTCTGTATACACGCTATTATACTTTTCATATTTGACTTTGATGTCAAAATGCATCAAGAACTAAACGCCACTTACCTAGAATTACTATACTCTATGCCTAGAATGTAAGTAATAATTCATCTAATCGTTGATTCATTGATTCTAATACATCGAATGATAATAAAGTATAGTTAAGTTGTTCACTCACTCACTCTAAAATACATAACATAAAAATGATGACGACAGCGCGCTACGGAAAAAATGGTGACGTAAATTACGTATTTAATAATAAATTAGTAATATTAATATGATTATTGATATAAATAACAATAAAATCCATATAAATTATTTATATAATGATGTATTATTAGTAAGTAGCAAAAAAAAATTATACATCATTTCTGCGCCATTTTTGATTGTCGTCAAGTTCTTTAATATAAGTAATTGACGTATCTAAAAAATAATACATCTTTGAATACATCTGTCAGAATTTGTTAAACTACTCGTAGTTTAGTTGTTGACTCTCCGATAACTACAGGAAGTGGTTAGAGTATTCTTCTTACTTTTAGAGTACCACGCAGCTTATTGTTCTTTTTATTTATTTATTAGGCATATCAACAGTGTAAACACCAACATGGATAAAAGACAGATGAAAATATTACTAGGCATGTGCTACACAAATTACGGATATGCACAGCATTGGCTGGTTGTCTTACAAAGAAAGCAAAAATTATATGTCAAATTATACTTACAAACTACTTAAGGCATGTCAACTTATTGGGTCAATTAGATAAAATACAATTATAAATTTTAGAAACGGGTCAATTACATAATAATTAAAAATTGAGAACAATAATATAAGTAATATAATTTAAAAAAAAATAACTTAAAAACAATACATTACATTATAAGGTCATAAATTCATAAATTGTATAAATATAAAATACTAGCTATCCCGGCGAACTTCGTACCGCCAATTTTTTCCTACCTTCGTGGCGTCAGATCCCGTTCCCGCTGCACCATTTAGGGGGATGAAAAATAGATGTTGGCCGATATGCTCACAAAATTTCATCAAAATCGGTCAAGCCGTTTCGGAGGAGTACGGCAACGAAAACTGTGACACGAGAATTTTATTTATTAGAAGATAGTATGTCATTGTGAAGTTTCATATATTTGCAATATTCAATTTAATTTAATTTAGAGGTGCTGAGTCAATTTAGACTTGAAATACTTGGGATGGTCGTGGAAGATGTCCAGATCTAGATGTCGCCAACTACGATTATATGGTGAGGTCATCCTGACAAGAGGTGCTTGTGCACCCAAATTCGTTTTGTGAAGTGGAACAAAGTTGTTCCTGAGCCTGCTATTAAGTTTTGGGACGCATATTTTTGTGCTATTCTTCAAGTACTTGTTTATTATACATACATACAGCCACGCCTTTTTCTCAGTAGGGTAGGCAGAGACTACTTGTTTCCAATACTTATGTTTAAATAAATAATAATCATCAATGCGTAAAATATTCCTTCAAGTACAATATTTGTTTTCTGCACCGCGCGAGAACGAACTTTATTCTGGCCACGTAAATCAAGTACCAAGATTGGATTTTGATTTACGCTTATAGTTTGTGATCACTAAATCACAAGGCATCACAGTTTGAATGTGGTTCTAGGTAAATTATCGGGTTGTTATTATACATTCTTAATTTGTATATTTTTTATAACATGATATACTTTATTGAGATATTATTTTTTTATTAATATTAGTTTTTGAGACATTATCTTGACAAAGATTTTTTATAACAGTTAATACTCAATACACAATACATTTATTGTGATACAGCCTAGGTGTCATGTTAATATTAAGTTACAATTATGGAACCTGTCGGGTACAGCACAATGTTTGGAGCGAGGAAGAATCTGTCATTGTACAGTTTAGTTTCAATATTTTAGTTTTGGATGTTATTATTATGGACCTACATATTTATTTTTCATTAATTTATTGTAATACAAATGCAATTTTTATTTTATATTATTTTAAGCTGCTAGGTGAGTGTTGACGTGAGTAGCGGATGTAATTTATGTTTGAGAGTCAACAATAGTATTTAAAACAGTAAAAGATTATTGTAAGTATTTCAATTGTTGCTCCATGTCAATTTATATCAATCATGCAAAAACATATTGATTATACATAGTCTCTTACTACATTTACTTTCCATTTCATTAATCTTTGCAATATTAAAAGTGTCATTTCTGCATTTTTGGTACACATACCTAAAAACAAAAATAAAAAATATGAACACAATAAATAAATCGTATGCAGAGTAAACACAATAATAAATAAAAAATGTACAAAATTTCATATCAATATAAAATACAAAATTATCAATACAAAAAATATAGGAATGTCAATGCAAGGTTTGAAACAGGATTTTTTAAAATACACAGGAAGATGTTGTTTAAAATTTAGTTTTATGCATAAAATATGAAATTAGGTACTAAATTCCTTTTAGTGACACATACATACTTAATTTCAATGGGAATACCCATTGAAATTACGTATGTAATGTAATAAATTATGCAGTACCTACTCATAAATCTGAAAGAGACGAAAAGCAAAAACGAGAAAGTCTATGAACTAGTCATAATCAAAATTGCCATTTAATTATAATAATACAACTTCAAGTCCCTAGCATGTACATGAATATTATACAGTATGTACACAAATAGTATGCAAAACAAAATTGCCGCAATTCCATCATTAAATTCGCTATTTCTCTCACCTACTTTACACGCTGCATTTGACTCAGACTGGCATTGCTCTTAATGTCGACACCCATGAGAACGGGTGGGTTAATAAATTGAATATACTCCTATTTTTTTCTCTTTCTTTCTAAGCAGTATCATACTCGGTTTTCCTTGTTCTTTTCCTTTAAAGCTAAGTGTACTTTTGGCTTGACTAAAAGTAGATATATAAACAAAACGGAACATCTCGTCGGATGGAGCAAGGAAACAAATAATTTATAGCTCAGTATGATAATGGGATGTTGTGATAAATTTTAAAACATCCCCTAGCTGTGTAATGTGTCGTTGAAATGTTCTGGATGATTTGGTTATGGTTTATTTATGTAATTGTCCTTTTCCATTTATGAGAGGACAAAAAGCTTATTCGAAAATATTTTTGTAATCTTTCGTCGTACAGTTAGCGACAAAAGTGAGTAGTGAAAATATATCAATTTGAGTATAAAATACATCCGATATTTTATTAAATATACTCAACTAACAAACCTTTTCTATAACATTCTACGCATAGCTCAAAATAAACATTTTCGTTATACAACAACTTCTTTTGATCGTGCTAAAATACTATTTACAGTATTTACAGTAGGTGCTGAAATTCCACAATAGGGTATTTGACTAAGTCGCCGATTCGTCCCAATACTGCTTAATATGATAGCTTGTTCTGAAAAAATATGCCTTGCAAAATAAAATATTGCATATATAAACTGAAACTATGACTTTTCATTAGTTGAAATTCCCAAAAAAAGTCAAAATATAAACAATCAAATTCAATTCAAATATATGACTTTTTAGATTCCTCAATAAATTGTAAATAACTTTTATTATGTACAATTTATGTGTAAACGCAACGTAGACCGAGATAAATGCGATATTATCTTGCACTCCATACATTTGCACTACGCGCTACCGAAGCGTGACGTCACAATTTCATACGATTTTGTATTATGTTGTTATAAGATGTGTTGTTATAACGAATATGTGAACTATTTTAAATTTAAAATTATAAAATTTGGAGCAAAATTTAACTAGTAAAGTTTTGAAAAACTATCAATGTTTATAAATTGCTTTGAAATGAATTCATTTTTGTACGAACCGTTCCTACACTCATTTGTGTTTTACTTTAGCGTCTGGTTCAAATTACATACTCGTACTAGGTCATTTATTTATGTTCACAGCTTGTTTGCGATCTGACACTATAAAAGCCACTTGCTTGAATTTCTGTTCCCGTTCCCGCAATAATCTCCTTGTTCTATATAGTCTATCCCTGCCAATGATGTATTTATTTTATAGATACCTCATTGAAGAACATGGCGGCTGTCAAAAATGGCGCAAACACTAAATTAAAAAAAAATGCTACTTGCTAGTAATACGTCAATATTATTATTTTAAATTTAATTCAATAAAATACATAGTCAAAAATTACTTAATAGTCATTATTTTAGATTAAATCTATAATCAAATGTTAAAATTGTCATAATTGTAATACATAATATATGTTGTAATTTAAATGCATTTCACTATTATTTATATCAATACATAACAATTTACCATTTCTTTTTAATTTTATTATTAAAGACATAATTTTTTTAGCGTGCTGTCTGTTTGGTGGAAAAAAATTATGATCTTTTTTTCGTAATGTATAACACCATTATCCTTTTTTACAACGTTGGACTAACAATGATACGTAATTTTTTTGTTGACATTTTAGAGTGCGAACATCATAATTTATAGTTTTTTATTATACCCTTGCACTTGAGCGTGATTGAATAATAAACTTTTTCATAAACTTTCACTAGTTTTATAATACCTATTCGTTTTGAGTAGGTTATTAATTAGGAAAGGCAGTATCATCTAGCTAGACTGTGCTATATTAATATAAAGTTCTGAATTGTATCGTCCATAGAACACCTACAAGGAGTTGGAAGGAGTATCTTTACTAGGAGCGCAAGGAACAAATATAGCCTACAGAATACTGCGACACTTTATGAATTTGTACAAAAGTTTCACTACAACAAGCTTCAAGCACTAAATGTGAACTTCTAGATCTACCATTATTATCCTAGAGAAGATGACATTTTCTTCCCTAATAGCTGTCTTAATAGTGGTAATTTTGTAGAAAATTGATAGAATAAATGTACTAGAAAGTAATGAGACAAAAATTTGAATGAATTTTTTATAGCATTTATTATGCTAACTTTAAAATTCGAACACATCGGAAAAAATCAAATGCTCAAGTGGGACTTGAACCCACGATCTTTCCCTTACAGGGTGAATGCAGGGAGAATGACTTCAAATTTCCCTTCTCTTTATATGCGTCTTTAAGGGCGACGGTGGAACCATAAACCATCATTATTACGAACTGTTGGAACCAATGAATGATCGAGTAAGACAAAAAATGATAAGAAACATAATACTGTTATACTTACTAAGTATATTGAGACAGTTTGTACTAAAGGTCTAAGTTCTTTCGAACGGAACCTTGTCTTCAAGTAGCCTTCAAGGGCACGGGCAAAATATGGCATTACATTACCGTATAAAATGCTGAGCATATTTTTGTACGGTAGACGCTGATTTTAAGATGGATGGGATATTACGTAGAGTGCAACTGATCGTTAGAAATGTTGCTGAACCGTAATATTAGGTATGATAAATTGTGACTTGGGTTACATAAGTCTGTACAAATTGTGTGAACAGGTTTCAAAGAAAATATCAAACTACGCATCTTGGCTATCTAATTCCATTCGAGAGAAATAATTTAAGTAAGAGAAAACACAAAGGCAATGGCAATTCCTGTTGCTCATCAAGATGTGAAATTATCACCATCATCGTCTCTCATAGTCATGGCCCTTTCGGCCACCATGGTAAGTTGTCTAAGAAGAAATGATCTTCTCGTCTCATAATCAAGTTTCAAGTGAAGATGTTCAAGTCTGACTTCGTAAATTTATGCTCAAAAGCAGATATTACTTTTTTAAATAAGTCTACATACATATAGTCACGTCTCTAAATCCTCGGAGGGGTAGGCAGAGGTGTATTAACACCCACGTCACTTATTATGCAATAGGGGGTGAGCCTATTGCCGTCTAGCGGGCCCCGGGATGGAGAACAGCCCTATCCCTTAGTCGCCTTTTACGACACCTACAGAAAGATTAGTCCTATTCTACTCCACTGGGCAACTAACACGGTTAAAGATACCTTTTACTTTACCTCAATTTATCGTGTTATGGCACCTGAATTTTAATGTTCAGATGACGATTATAAAGCTTATTACCCGACTGCCGAAAGAAGGAGGTTAATGTTTTGAAAACAATATTCTTCTTAATAACGACCTATTTATAGATATATAAAAATGTAAGTTACAAAAACGGGAGACTATAAATAGATACTTTTTAACTTTAATTTAACTGACCCTTCAATTAAAATGAAAATCGATCCATAGAGAAGTAGTTCTTGAGAAAAGTAACGAAGCTTGCCTAAATCTGAGAGGGTTATGTAACGTGGGTACTTACCCTTTATTGAAAACAATCTCATGTGAATAGTTTAAGAGGCTTTCAATGTACTTACATGGTAAGAACCAAAACTTGATTGAAATGTTAAGACTAACATATGGAGTTCTGAAATTTGAATGATATTAAATTTTTATGAGTTATGCTTGGGACTGTAAATAATACGTTAGTGTACAGCAAAAAAAATTTACTTACAATCTAGAAATTGAAAATCTTTGTAGACATAAAATGATGATATTTATTTTGAAAATGAAATTATTAATAATAGAAAGATATTGAACCTTTTACTTACTCAATATAAAAAGTAGCTTTTTCCCGCGGCTCCGCTCTCGTGGATGTCGGTCACCGCGAGTCCAAATATAGCATGTGTCCTTTCTCAAGGTCTAATCTACCCTTATGCCAAATTTATTATAAAATAATAAATTTGGTATAAGGGTTATAAAAATCGGTTCAGTGGTTTAGGCGTGAAAGCATAATATACAGACAGACAGACAGACAGACAGACAGGCAGATAGATAGACAGACAGACAGACAGACAAACAGACAGACAGACAGGCAGGCAGACAGAGTTACTTTCGCATTTATAATATTAGTTCGGATTGTGAGTATGTACCTAGTATTTCATATTGTACATTCACATAACATGCTATATACCTACATGATACTCAAACAAAAATGCAAATGCTTGCAATACCAGACAGGTACATCAATTTATGCTTCGCCAGTTGGGTTACCCTACTTTTGTAGATTTTAGTTCACTTTTGTAAATAAAGAAGATAGGTATTCAAATTTGATACCAATAGCAGCAGCAGTACCGGAGAGTCACGTTTTCAAACTCACTCATTGCACTAGTCATGAAACCTGCTTTAACTAGAAGTATATCTCGGGATACTCGGGATGAATTAGACCTAAATCGCAAAACAAACGAGGCTCTGGCATGAGTGAAATAGTTTTGTATTGTGCTTGGTAAATTTGAGCTTAACCATCGCTGTAGCATAGAATTCAAAAATGCCAACCCGCGGTATCCCGCGAGTTTATTGCCTGCGAGTTGATGAATGACCCATCCTCTGCTATCCTCAAAAGACACCCAAAAATCTTATAGCATATAGTGCACATTTAATACATTAATATTTAATACTTGAACATCAAAATGTGCTCAACATTTTTATGTTCAAGATATATGTCTCGAGCAATAAATTAGTTTAACGGATTGGCCAGAATACTAATAATATTCGCCTACATTCCTACTAGTCTTTCAAAGACATTCAAAAGAAGAAAGTAATATAATTATCAATTAATAATGACGTAACTGATTTAGTAGGCGTATTTTTTATTATTAATAACTACGCTAAGTTGTATAAGTATTTACTTACTAAATAATTGAGGACTTATGAAGTGAGATTGGTAACTTGAATATTCTTAATTTAAAGGAATTGGAAATAGAATTCAATTCGATCTTCAGCGCTTTTCAGCTTACTCAATATCGAATACAAAAGAGCTTAAAATAGACAAAGTACATCATTCTGTTTTAACGAGGACGACTAAACTGGCTTAAACTGTGCCTCCTTTATTTGTCTAAAGAAGTTTTGAATTCTAATAAAGTGTATAGAAATATGTCATTATTAATTTATCCACTACTTACCTATTGTATTTAATATTAAGCCAAACGTAGGGCAGTAAAACTTAAATATCATTAATAAATAATATTACATTTCAAGTATAAACGAAAATTAATTACAGTAGGTATTATAACTAAATGTACAATATATACAAAATGAAAAAACAGGGGTGGAAGAGACTGTAACTTTAAATTGAGTAGGTATTATAACTAAATGTGCAATATAAAAAATGAAAAAATGAAAAAAACAGGGGTGGAGACTGTGACCCAATTATTAATAAATATATTGCGATAATGCACAATTGTGCCTATTAATTAACGCTTTGAGTAAGCGAAAAACTGTGTTTTATGACATTCATTTCATTTCATTTCATTCAAATATTATCACATTCACTGTGTCACCTCCTCTATTTATTTAGAACTATATTCACATACTAGACGGTTTGTAAAGAATTCCTGACACGGTGTTTTTGGGTTTCCCTGGAGATTACACTTTGAAATTATTCAAAAAGGGTATAAAAATTCAAGTCAGTTCGCATAAAACTTCGTAAATTTAGGAGGTTTCAAGTTTCTAATGTTTAGTTTTTTAAATAAGTAGGTATGATGAATTCGATAAGTATGATACTATAATTTTTAAAATGCAATGAGTTACATTAGTTGATGAAAATTACGGAGGACATAATCCTTTCTATCAAATCTAACGCCGTGGGATGCGATGGTGTTAGTCGTCGTATGATCACTACCATCATAGACTATCTCCTGGAGGTAATTACCCACATTATAAATTACTCCATGTACTCAGGCCAGTTCCCAGCTCTATGGCGTAAGGCCTATGTTATACCTCTACCTAAAATATCAATCCCATCTCTTCCTAATCATTTCCGGCCAATTAGCATTCTACCTTTTCTGTCAAAAGTACTGGAGGCCTGTGTGCACAGACAGCTTTCCCCTTTTATTTATAAGAATAATTTATTAAGTCCCTTACAATTAGGATTTAGGCCCGGGCACAGCACAGTGTCCGCGCTGCTGAAGGTGACCGGCGACATCAGGGCTGGTATGGACGACACCAAGCTCACAGTACTGGCACTGGTAGATTTTTCAAACGCGTTTAACACTGTCAGCCACGACCTTCTTACAACCATTTTATCTTACTATATGATCTCACCGGATGTTCTGGATTGGTTCTCAAATTATCTTCAGGGGCGCCAGCAAGCAGTTCGCCTGCACGAAAATTGTTCCTGCTGGTGTGACACGGACACTGGTGTCCCTCAAGGCGGTATACTGTCTCCATTATTATTTTCGTTATTCATTAACCTCCTAACTAAAAATCTTCGATGTGCGTATCATTTGTATGCCGATGATCTACAGGTCTACGCACAGGCGGGTGTGGGAGATATACATGATGCCATTAATAGCGTTAACCAAGATCTAGAGCTAATAAACAGCTGGGCAAGCAGATTTGGATTGACCGTGAACCCAACTAAGTGCCAGGCTATCATTATTGGAAGCCATTGGCTGACCAACCGAGTAGATACGCTGTCTCTTCCACCTGTCGCATTTGACGGATCGACCATACAACTGAGCAATGCAGTAAAAGACTTAGGTATATTCATAGACTCGACCTTAAGCTGGCGAAAACAAGTGTCTAATGTTAGCCAGAGAGTAACAGGGACGCTTCGTGCATTTTATCCCCTACGGACCCTTCTGCCAACCGAAACCAAGACTATGCTCGTACAGGCTTTACTATTCCCTATATTCGACTATGGTGATGTTTGTTACTTCGACCTCAATGCGGAACATCTCAACAAATATGACATACTTTTAAATAACTGCATTAGATTCATTTTTAATCTCCGCAAGTATGACCATGTGTCTGCTTGTCGATCCCAACTAAACTGGCTGCCAATTCGTCAACGCCGAAACCTGCGGGCACTAACCACACTCTACTCTATACTCACATCTCCTACTACTCCTATCTACTTGTCTCCTTTCTTTCAGTACCTTCACACCGTTCACAATAGAGATCTTCGGTCAAAAAACAACCTAATTTTGTCTTGTCCTACTCACAGGACTAACTTCGTGCACTCTTCCTTTGCTGTCCAATCTGTGTTCTTATGGAATGCGCTACCTCTCGAAATCAGAAGGGCTCCCAGCCGACAGGTATTCAAGGCGAAAGTTCGCCAACTAATGTTGGATAAATTGGCATCATCATCAGAATCATCGGTATAACATAAAGTAGTGTTATAACTATGTAATACGTTTAATATGTACCTACTATTTTGTGTTATATTATGTATATATATTATGTATATATATATATATATATATATATATATATATATATATATATATATTATGTATATAATAAGTGTATTTGTGCTATTTATGATGTGTGTCGTTGTGTATATTATGTAATATTATGTATTGTTAATTAGTATGTATATTTTATGTAAGTACACCTGTTTACTTATATGTATCTAAATTATACAATCAGACATTATGGATGCATGCCAGTCGCGAGGTATGTTGGTATTCATGCCTCATGGCACGTATGTAGGTACCTATAGTGTCACTCCCTCACTTTAATAATGCACCTACTGAGTCTTTCTCTGCACCACCTTTGGTTGACTGGTAGAGAATGCCTATGGCATTAAGTCCGCCTATGTACTTGTGCATGAAGTTTTATAAATAAAAAAATAAATAAAATAATATGAATCATTTCCTTTTCCATGATGACTCACTTGAGCATTTCATTTTTTCCAATGTTTTTCGAACAAAATTAAACTTGTATTGTTGTCATAATAATGTGATGGTGACTGGGTACCACGACACAGGGAATCCTAGTGTGGTATCCAGGGAGCAATTCTATTGTATATTTGTTTGTGACAATAAAATTTTTTAATTTTAATTTTAATTTTTTAATTTTTTTTTATGAAGATCAAAACTTACAAGCTTAATTAGGTTTTGATTATGGTGATTTGGTCTGGGGGTCGAGTTAGGAAAATCTATAGTGATTTCCTAAATCGACCGCCAGAATAAATAGCACCTTCTTAAAAGTCCTTAACGATCAACACATTCACAAAATTCTGTGAATATCTTGGGTTAGAAAAATTTGGGGGTATACATGGATCAAATATATAAACAACCTATTTTGAAGTTTTATTTTATTTATTTTGGTAATAAAGAATAATAGCTGCAACCCAAATTACTAATATTCCCTCTAACCCCTCCAACTAAGCTAAATTTCTTGTGCTAGGAGTGGGTTCAGTCAATAAATAATTTACCCAATTATATCGTGCCATCTTCCAATTCGGGAAAACTCTCATCAACGTCATCGTTGTATAAATGGCATCAAATAAACGAAGATATGAAAACCCCCTTAAAATATGAATGAAATCTCACTGGAAATTCTCAAGGGATTCAAATACGAATAGCAATAATCGTATCCGTCCGTCACTGACAGGACGAGTTAGTTGAGATCGCTCAAATCTCACGAATCTCGGTCTAATCCTTTTATTAAAAGTTTTAATCGATTCCCGAAACGGTATAAGGTCAAATTGTATACCTTTATCAAAAGAAGAGGAATTTCTTTTCAAGTTTTATACTGAGATTTTAAGTGAAAAAATAAATAAGGGTGGTTGATTTATAATTGTAAATGGTATTATAGGTGTGATTTATGGATTCATTTCTCTTTGGTAATCTTGTTGATATAATCTAACTACAGAATTTTGCAATCGCCAGTAGGTTGCGTCTTTGGCTTTTGTTCTGATGAGCTCTTCCAATTAGTCCCAACCTCTTTTTTCCTTCACAGGACAACTCGTGCAGGACTAAGATGCAGTATACGGTGCAGAATATAACTTCTAGAACCAAGCGTTTCAGTGACTCATTCCTATGCCGCACTATTAAGACCTGGAATTCCCTGCCAGCTCACGTGTTTCCTTCTTCCTACAGTCCCGGGTCCTTTAAGCGGGCGTGAAAAGGCATCTGACGAGGCCGTCAAGCTGAGTGCCACTACTGTTAACATGATGACCCTCTTTCCGAGACTTCCGGACTTTCCGATTCCAACGTCTTTCTTTTTTTAAAACCGGTTAAAGTGGTAAAGTGTATTTGAAAATATATGGTAGGTGCACTATCTTTGGTGGTATAATGCATAGATTGAACTGTAACAAAAAATATTTTCTATTCTAACATTTATTATTGATAGTTGTTTCAAAGCAAAAAATATTTTCAAATCGGGGAAACGCATAAATGTCCAGTCATCATTTTCGTTTTAGGGTCAGGAATCTGTCACTCACGCATTTGGAAATTCAATATTTCGAGGATTTGAAAGTGGAAAAAAAAAAACAACTGATATAGTGTTGGTAACTGAAAATTTTGTTGGTTGTATATTTGTATAGATTTTCAGATTTTGAAAATTAGTTTTTCTACATTTGACGCTCTGTACTTACCAGGTGTATGGTGACGGTGACGTTGAATTTTTGTTAGGCTATCATTAATATTAGGAACTGTTTTAAAGGCGAACTGATATACATTTTACTAAAAGAGTCGAACACCGTTTTGTTGAACTGATTTATATTGATGAAATTCAGTCTAGTTAGATGAAATACCAGGCAACCATGTTATAAATTGTAACAATCGTGATACCAAAAAACGTTGGGCATAGATATAAAAAAGAATAAAAAATGTTTTATTGCTTACCTATTTCATTACAAAAGTTGAAGAATTTCCATGATTTCACTATAATTATGCACGGAATATGCAATATATACACACAAAATATACATGAAATGGATATTTCATAACATCCTCCCCAGTGTTTAAGCACCTCGTGAAAAAATAAACGTCATCGGTCACGACCTTATTTCCCATTCAGGGTACGCCAATAAGTATTTTGGAGGTAAAAGTCAATATTTGACACTCTGGGGCGTAATCCGGTGTAACATCACTGCGACCATCGGGCATAAAGCCATCATTCCGTACTTAACCCTTGTTTGCAACTGTCCGTTTTTGCAGTTTTAATAAAACGTCCCGTTGTAGAGACAGGGGGATGACAGAGGTGGCCCCGGGGGATTTTGTACGTAACGGCAATTTAATTAAGTCGCCACATGATGGATATTGATAGCATCAATTCAGTTTTTCATTGCTTGTGAAAATGTCAGAATGTTTCCTAGAAATTTATATACACCGAGTTTCGTATAAATTGAGTTTATGCCCTGTGGCAGTTGGCAGTACATTTTTTATGTAGTGCATTATTTTTATTACAGGAGGAAACACTGCAACAGAATGTAGGCACAGTTTTTTATAACACCATCATCAATATTATTTCTGCTAAATTTTATTACACTAAACTTGCGTTAGATTGGCATAGGAAGAGCTTACGGAGCCTAGATATTGACAATGTACCTTGTTAGGTATGTATAGGTGTGACGCAATATGTATGTAGTCATAAAAATACTTGCGACCTACCTCGATTTCACCAAGGAAATGCCTATAACCTCATTGCTGCGAGATCCGTTGGGTTTCCTTGTGAATCTAAACCTCCCAAGAATTATAATTGTGTATGGGAAGGGAACTTTGTGGGACTTTGGGTAGGTTCCAAAATGCAAAAAAGTCTTTTTTAAATTTTAATCGTTCTATCAAATATTCACAGTCGGAATGAACACTCAAAATGGTTCAACACTAGCTTTTATACCAGCAAAAATACAACGAAAATCTAAAACAGCTTTTGTAACAAAGTACTTTTATCATGAAAAATAAATTTGTCACTGTCAAAATCAAACTGCCACTTGGCCGAGCGCCGAGAAATAGTGTCAAAAAGTAAATTGGTCACTTCTATGGCCAACTAAACTAAAAACGGGTCAGTGGATGTTAATTGACGAAAGTTTTAGTACCTACCAAAGCATTTATAACTATTTTTGCAAAGGCAATGTAAATGCCGAATATCTGGTCTGAAGGGTTCAATTAATATAGCTAAATGCCAACATGTCTGAATGATTAGTTTTTTGTAAAAGAATTTTATTTTTAGGGTCAATAATTTTTCTTTTTTTTTTATCTTTATTAATTACTAGCTTTTGTCCGCGGTTTTGTCCGCGTGAATGTCGGTTATCGCGATCAAACATAATATCCTTTCTCATGGTCTAATCTATCCCTATACCAAATTTTATTAACTTCGGTTCCGTGGGTGGCGTGAAAGCGTAACATACAGACAGACATTTACAATATTAGTATGGATTTACAGGATAGTAATTTTTATAATTACCTAAGTAACGGTTTCCACGTAGAATATTATCTCGTCCCCGCAACCCCTGGGAACCTATTCCCAGGATAAAAAGCCTATGTGTTAAAATCCCTAGTTTTACTAATATCCTAAAATCAAAATTTTCTTTCCAATGAAAAAGCAATATCACTTACCTACTAACCATTGAAGGATTTCTTGTGATTTTTGCATAGTTTTTATACTTCAAAGTTATTGCGATCCAATAAATTACCCTTGGCAGCGTTCCAAAATTGGTGACCGCGGAGTGCACTACGGGTTGGTTACCATTTAATTAGGTCAATACTTGAGATTTTAAATTTACAGCACATTTACGTATCAACTAAGGCATGTCTCTGTGTCAAGAGTAATTTCATGGTGAATACTTACCCCTAAAATGCTTTTTTCTTCTTCTAAAATGTGAAAGTTACTCTGTCTGTATGTTACGCTTTCACGCCTAAACCACTGAAACGATTTTGAAGGGGTAGATTATACCATGAGGAAGGACATAGGCTATTTTTGGTTGCGATAACCGACATCCGCAGACGGAAAGCCGCGGGCAAAAGCTAGTAGTCATAATAATTTCAAGTCTGAATAAAAAAAACATTTGAAAATTATTAAGTTTATTCTTTTGTACGAAAGTAAAAAGCTACCTATTAAAAATGAATAAATTATAATTAACGTGGCGTGGTGGTAGTGCATTCAAGTGCAATGTGGGCCGCGAATTCGTTTTCCACTCAGTGCCATTATTTGTATGCATGAATACGTGTATTTGTATTGTTCTGAATATTTTTGTGCCTTGAAAAGTACATATCTATGGCAGTCGTTACAGGTAGTCGGAGTCCTAAAAAGTCTATTCTAACTGTAATATTTGGATATTTCCAATAGTTGGGAATTTGGGATGAAATAGCGTTCAATTATTGACACATGAAACTTAGCTTATGGGCTGAACGGAATATTCATTTTGAAAATGCCTCTTCTATCGGTTCTTAAGCCTATCTACATTGACGGTGTAATCTACGGGTGCTCTGATGAATGGTCCTCGTCCGTTTGTACAGTACGTCTGTTTTAAGTATTCTATTTATTGCCAGTTTAATTTTGTAGTTCAGTCTTACTGCTTTTGTAAAAAGTTTTTGAATTCTTGATATTAATTTCTTGTCCCATATATAAGAATGAACAAATGAGGAAAATAAATGTTACAAAACATATACTTATTTGCATGTTTACCTGAAACAGTCGTGCAGATATCACATTCGTCGGAAAGAAACAGCCTCCCTTACTCTGAAGAGTAGAAGCACTACTATTTCTTGAGGAGGAGACCCTGGAGGTTTAGCAGAAAACTGATCTAAAAAGAACTGGAGTAAATCGAATGGTCGACATGTACCGTATGATGATGAAGTCGCTTTTTATTATAACGATAATTAATGTTTTCAATTGCGATAAAATTTATACTCAACTTATATCTGTTATAGAATGACAACTTGACACGTTTTCATATTTGCAAAATATACTCATTTCTATAAATGTTGACCTGACTTGTTACGATAAACAAAATAGATTTTCTCGGAATTATAATAAAATTAACCTTCACATAAAAGTCTCATTACGATCAAATATACTTCATCGTTTAATATTATACAAGGAAATATAACAGAGTTTGGCCACACAACCGACAGTTTTGAAAAAAATTTCCTAAAACACGGTCTAATAGACAGCGTAATAATCATCTCATTTTCGCTCCAGATTAGTTCATTTCACAAGGACTCCGTTTTCCATTAACTCAATAAAAAACTTCGACAAGATTGGCTGTTTTGCTTTTCGTAGATATTTAATTCATTATTGAGGAAATATTATATTTTGAATGTGAAAATTGCTTACAAACAGGCCGTTCGATGACAATGGTTAGATAATTAAGTCTTTGAGAGAGGCATTTCTGCGTTGATATGAAGGTCCTTTTGGCATTGTTCTACGTTCTTGATCCGAACGAAATTCCAGACAATATTAATCTGTTTTTGGCTCTTCTTGTTTATAGAAATTCTACAGATATGATGAAAAAGATAACAGTACTACTAAAGTAGGTACTCTTTTTACTCTGCCCCCTTTTACCCACGGCGGAGACGCGCGTGGGGGCGCCTCGGAGACACCGTCGTACCCCCTACCGAGGGCCAGACCGTAAGGGATGGCCCTGGTTCAGCCGAGGTGCGAGGGATATAATATATCCCTCGCACCTCGGCTGAATCATAGACAAGCTCACCTTCGGCCTAGCACTACGACCCTTAGTCGGCGTGCGGTTTTAGTCAGTTCCGGAGGCGGAGGTATCCGTGGGGATTTCCGTAGGAAAAAAAGCTCCCTCTAACCCGCTGGCATAGAATAATAAATAAATAAATAAATATTCCACAACATTCTACACACCGCTATCTAGACCCATGGTAAGCTTTTATAGCTTGTGTTATGGAATCTAGAATGCGAATAAACATACTTATATACTTTTTTTTTGTAAGTACATACATAATATACATAGAAACACCCAGACCAATGCAAATAACCATATTCATGCATACAAATATTTGCACTGAGCGGGAATTGAACCCGCGAGGAATAGATAATAGTTGCCGCAGATAAAACGGAGGCCAGAGAAGGCGAGAGGGTTTGGGAGCCTTGGGTTTCGTCTCTCGAAACCAGAGGAAGAGGGTGAGCGAGATATGCCCCAATATAAGATGGGCGCGAGGGATATGTTTTAGGCAATCTTACATTCCGGCGCACATCCGAAGACTTAAGACTGTGTGCCATTTAAGTCGGTTTAAGTCCGACATAACCTATGGCGGGTGGGTTCAACCTTGATATGAGAGCCTACATCAGAGTTCTTAGATATACCAGCTAGCAGGTGAGGTTAGCTTGGTTCCTGAAGATAATAATTATAATGAATTACACTACCAATAATTTGAATAAATACCAGAATTAAGGTAGATAAACCTACTTGACATTTTGTGGTATTAGTGTTTACATAAATGCGAAACACTGATCCAACATTTTCACTAAGTGCGAATTTAATGTTTCGGAAAATCAGGCTGGTGTGGTTATTATTCAATATCGTTTATATATGCAAATATTCCTGCTAAAGTAAGGTAATTGGTTGTTATGTAAACACGTATGTAGGTATATTTCACCACTAGAAAAAACGAAGCAAGTTCAAAGTTTTGCATGCAAACTTCGGAGATTTTCCACTTATTATTGACTTTTACGAGAGCGACGTACATTTAACCTTCCAACCCCTAAAGGAAAATTTGCGGTAGAACCTCGTCCATTATTTTTAGGTACAGGCGTGGCGGTAGCGAACGCGGCAGCCACGCAGGAGGCGCGATTCGATCCCCGCTCAGTGCAAATATTTGTATGCATGATGTTCACGCGCAAGGTGTGGGGGCAACCGGCGACGCGACAAACGGTGTGGCGATGGACGCAGGGGGCGCTGATCGGAGCCTCATGACTTGACCACCGAGCGGCGCGCACGACACTGGCGTACTATCAAAAAAATCTGTCGGTGTATTTTTTTCTTTCTTTCGTTAAGTAAATAATATTATAACATCAAAACTATAGTCCACATTTATTACTTCATCACCCGAAGCCCAAACAAAGATCCGGTTCGAAGGACCATTGTTTGGACGTGAATATGAGTATTTGCATTGATCTGGTCGTGCCTCGGAGAGCACGTTAATCTGTCAGTCCCGGTTGCCATTCGAATATGTATGGCAGTCGTTTTAGAAGGAAAGGGGTGAAATGGCCCCACATAGAAGGGCTGATCACCCGTCCGGTCAAACGGCGTCCCAACTGGCAGTATAGTATTAAGTACACTGACTAGCCAGGTGATTTTCAAACGAGTTCGCACACTGTGATACTGTCCACCCAGCTGCTGATTATTGAAATGTTTACTTAACGAAAAACCACTGTTCCTCAACACGAAAAAAAAACAATGTTCCTGTTTGTTACTGATCAGAGCTATGTTCCAAACCGAATCCTCGATCTCCAAATAAACTAAGAAGCAGTGAACCCAAATGTATCTAAGTATATTTATCCGCGTTCTAAAATCCATTGATGACCGTAACAATACTGACGCAATTATCAACTTATGAATGACAACGTTAGGTATAATACCAAGTAACTCACGATAGCATCTTTTAAAAGAGATTTCATTTCAATAACCCTGCGTATATTATGCATAGTCAAAACATTCAAAACGTTTTTATTGTCAGTCAAGTTTTATTATATCAATTCATACATGCAAAAACGTTACTTTTATTTCCCTAAACATATATTTTTATTTGTGGCATAACGAAAAATTCATAGACATGTAAAATGACAGTAATTACATCCTCAAGGAAATTTGCTTCAATTGCTTCTGACTGATGATTGATGGCTCTGTGCTCTCACTGTTCAGGGCGCAATGTTGTACTGCCTCGCTTGACATAATTTGAATATAAATTTGGCAACTGGAAAAGAACAGTCGTACCTTCTTCTTGAATTATCATAATATGAGTTAATCGTGTTACTAATCTGGTAATAAATTTTGTTTTTTGTCAATGTGGAATTCGGTTGCTAATCGTAGACTGTGACTAGACAGTGGAATGAGTAGAAAAAAAGGAGTAGAAAGAATAATAATGTTAAATAATAGAGAAAAGAGGAATAATGTTATCTATCTAATCGAACTTTAACAACTAAAATGACCTAAACCTTTTTAGATGTTGTGGCCAATGCCGTTGTTGTTTCATGTATGTAGAATATATAATTTAGGGTTTGAATTATGGTAGAGTAGAATGTATAATTATGGTATAATTCAGTTAATAGAGTAACAATTATGATGATGAATCTTCCAATTCATAATTATAATAAGAGGGCATGTCATTGGGCACCACATAAATAAATGTCTCCTAGACAGATTGTAATAATAGAAAAGAGAATTCAAGTTTAGTATAGTGAGCTGAATTAAGCCACGAAAAAATGTTCAGATTTTGGTAAAACCATAGTACATTCAACTTAAAACATAATGGTTATGATACTTGATAAGTAACCACAAACTGCTATGAAACTCCAAGAAAGCAATCAAAAATAAATTGGATCAGTAAAAAAAGAAAACAATCCTTAAATCCGCTTTCCTCTTTAGTAAGCGAGAAACAAAACAAGAAAAATATATAAAAACACGGGTTGAGGAGAAAAGATGAAGGTTACTTGCATTTATTTCCTGCTTCATACAAAATTAATGCTTACTGAATACTGAGTAATATCTGAAAGATTTATAAGTATCGAAGTGAAACAACGGCAATCACTGTCAAAATAAAATTGTCCACTCGAGGTGATAAAGGAAAGAGAATAACTCAGTGCTCTCATGTACTTCGAACGTGTAAGACACATGCATGCAAGACCATTACGCGCGCGAGCCGAACCGAACCGGTTGTGTTGATATCTACTTCAACCCCGCTTTGTTTGTGTGAGTGAGTCCTATCGTTGCGTCCGAACTGTGCACAGAGTAGTGTTGCAGACAGAGACTATGTCCACAAAAAATAATACCTTCGATCGTGCTGCCGCTGAAGTGCCAAGTGAATCACCACCTCCTCACATCACATTTCGTAAAGGAATGTCTAACACCAGTGAATCAACACTTCGGGAGCAATTCAAAACTTTTGAGACAAAGGTGACAATTATGCTCGAAAACTGGTTCCTTAAGCAGGACGAAAAATTCTCGACTCTTCTCTCCGAGTTTCAAATGATAAAAACATCTATTGAGTTCGTGAGTAACAAGTACGATGAACTGGCGAAGAAATGCGTGGAAGACTCGGCCCGGGTGGTTACGCTAGAAGAACTACAGTGTGCAAGTGACCGACGTATAGCTGTGCTCGAAGCAAAACTTGAAAATTGGGAGCAAAAGTCTCGTAACTGCAATTTGGAGATAAGTAATCTACCAGAAAAACACGGAGAAAACCTGGTAACGATTGTTGAAAGCATAGCCAGTACAGTAAAACAACCCATATCAGCCCGCGACATTGTAGCAGTGCACAGAGTCCCTCAAATGAACTCGAAAACCACTCAACCTAAAAATATTGTAGTGAAGTTGGCAAGTCAAATATTGCGAGACAATTTTATTTCAGCAGCACGCTTGAAAAAAGGCATCTCCACTGATGAACTAAACATAAAAGGTAGCCCACAAAAAGTATTTATCAACGAACACCTTACGTTACAAAATAAAAAATTGTTTCGCCAGGCAAGAGAAATGGCAAAACAAAATGGATATCGTTTCGTATGGATCAAACACGGCACCATACTCGTTCGTGCAAATGTGTCCACAGCCGCTTTTACTGTCCGTAGCGAGAATGATCTGTCGAAAATTAAACCGTACGCTCCTGCTACCCCTGCTGGCACAGTTACCTCTGCCACCACTTGATTCTGAACATATACACTCAAATCTTAATAGCTTAAAATGTACATATTTCATTGCTAACTATAAAGCTGTACTCATCTACAACTTGTCCTACTGTTTGCGGCCTCTCTGTTTCACATTACTCTATATAACTGCGAGTACTTTAGTGCCTACCCACTATGAAATAAAAAATGCACTGGTGTTCTATTGTGAGTTATTTACGAGAAAACTATTTCATTTCATTTTAATTACCATTATTAACTACTCTCTGTTCATAAAGTTTGTATACGCGAACGTAAAAATCATGAAACATACACCTACAGTTTATTTTGTGTTACAAAAAACAAAAAATGCACTTGTGTTCTATTGCGGTTTATTTGTGCCAATACTATTGTTTGCCGTTGTTAGCTATTTTTTTCCGAAAACAGTGGATGTTTTAAATGTAGGCATTGCAGAATATATACTTACTGATAATTTTGTGGTTCAAACAACATATTCCTCACAGAGTGAAATTGTAAATGTATTTATGTGTCGGGACAATAATTACTGCTTATTTGTGATAGCTGAGTATCGGAAATGCGTTGTAACGCGGCCCAGCAACTTAAAGAATAATAAGAGGTCATTTACTATATATGGTTTGCCTAATCTTGACTCCAAGCTTCTCCTGCGCACTACCTACCCACTTAACGTATTCTATACATACATACTTTTATTAGTATTTTGATCTTTTACAATGAATAGGATAAATTTATCATTTTATTATCAAAATTGCCGGGGTCTGCGCACAAAGTTACACACTATTTTTATGAACATCTTATCATTTTCGTATGACGTCATAATTCTTACAGAGACGTGGTTGACGACGAATATTGCTGACAGTGAGTTCATTGACAATCGTTACCTAGTGTTCAGAACCGACCGCGATCGCACTGCCACTGGCAAACGTGAAGGTGGCGGGGTGTTGATAGCTGTCTTACGTACCTTGCGGCCGGCGCGAGTTTTGACAAACACCGTTCACGCTGATGTTGAACATATTGTGGTTCAGCTGCCCACAGCTCACAGTAATAGACGCCATATCATTAGTGCGACATACATACCACCGTCTTCCCCTGATGAATGGTACATATCTCATACAGACGCCCTACACGTCCTCGTCAACGACGCTTGTAATGACTCGTTCTTTATCGTAGGAGACTACAACCTACCGAGTATTAAGTGGCACGACCACAGCGACCACCCATACGTCACCCCTCTTCCTACTAAAGCAATAGATAATCATATTTGTGATTTGATGTCTATTACAAATTCCTTACAATACAACAAATTTAAAAACAACCTAGGTAGAATTCTAGACTTGTTTATATCAAACATTGAATGTATCACTAGTACCTGTGCTCCATTAGTTCGCATCGACGACCTCCACCCCCCTTATAGCGTACTCACATCACTAGAAATGGAATTCTCACCACTGCAACGTAACCTACGTCCCAGATATAATTATCACAAAACTGACTACGACTCAATAATCAGCGAACTTTGTGAAGTGGACTGGGACCGGTTGTTCTGCGATCTCCCTGCTGAAAGATCAGTAGATATATTTTATGAGATTATGTATAGTCTTGTCAGGCTACATGTACCTCTCGTTCAACCTCGTAATTCAGACTTTCCTGTATGGTTCACGCCCACTCTAATGCGCATTTTTAAAAACAAAGAAGCTGCATGGAAGAAATGGAAAAAATATGGTAACATGTCAGACTACGAGACATTTTCTACATACCGTGATCATTTTAAATCCGAATCAAAAAAATGTTTCAGGCGTTACATGGACTCTGTTGAGGATAGTATTCCGCTTGATGTGAAACACTTTTGGACATATGTCTCAAATAAGAAGGGCAAGGCGAATATCCCCACCAATATGTATCATAATAATGAACACTCAAACAGTCCTAGTGCGATATGTAATATGTTCTCTAAGTACTTCACATCCGTATATGAACCCACCTCCTTGGATCCTCAGCTGTGGCAAGCTCCGGCTGAGTTTACCAACAGTTGCACCTGCTTATCAGACGTGCATTTAACCGCGGATGTCATTTTAATGGGCCTGTCAAGAATTAACGTAAACAAGGGACCCGGCCCCGATGGCATGCCTCCCACTTTTATTAAGAAAATCGCTAAATTCATTGTTAAACCCATATATATTATGTTCAATAAATGTCTAACTGAAGGTACGTTTCCTAATATTTGGAAACGCGCTTTTATCATACCAGTCTACAAGAGCGGTGATAGGAGTTGTATTGAAAATTACCGTCCCATCTCTATTCTTTCCACTCTGTCGAAGCTTTTCGAGAGTCTTGTTCACAGTGCGATATATCCATACATCCACAATATTATAATACCCGAACAGCACGGATTCGTCAAGAAACGTTCAACTACCACCAACCTTATGCTGTTCACAAATTACTTGTTCACAAATATGGATAACCGAGTTCAGGTGGACACTGTCTATACGGACTTCCGGAAAGCGTTTGATAAGGTGGACCACAAACTGCTCCTTGACAAGATCGCCTACAACGGCATACGTGGCAACCTGCTAAGATGGTTCATGTCATACATTGTCAATAGAACGCAAAAGGTTGTTGTTAATGGCTTCGAATCAGATACCACTTTCGTTACTTCTGGGGTTCCTCAGGGGTCGGTCCTCGGGCCTCTCCTCTTCATCTTGTTTGTCAATGACATAAAAAGCTGCTTCACTAATTCTAATTTTCTTATGTATGCCGATGATATTAAAATTTACAAGGCATGTCACGGTACCCAGAATTGTCTATCTTTACAGGAAGACCTCAACAGGCTTACACTTTACTGTGAAATTAATAAACTACAGCTCAGTCTACCCAAATGCAAAGTATTGACCTACACAAAAAAAAAGATAGTCGTAACACACAATTACAAGATACAAGACTTTACTCTGCAACGGGTTGACAACATCCGCGACCTGGGTATCACGCTTGACTCTAAATTACACTTAGACCTCCATATTGAAAACATCATAAGTAAGGCATACCAGATGTACGGCTTTGTGATGAGATCCTCTAAGGACTTTAAGCGCCCGTCTACCTTAGTTTTCTTATATAACACCTTAATTAGATGTCAGCTAGACTTCGCTGCCCCAATCTGGGATCCTATATATGATAAATATATACAAAGATTGGAAATGGTTCAGAAGAGGTTCCTACGCAGATTGCACTATAATTTACATCGCCCCAAATATCCCTATGAACACCTACTTAAGGAGTACAACATGATGAGCTTGGAGTCTAGACGCAAACTACTTATGACCATGATGTTGCATGGTATCTGCCACAATCAATTTGACTGTAATGGTATCACCAATCATATATGTTACACAGTGCCCAGAACTGTACTACAGCGGGAGGTGCGCGTGCCACGGCTGTTCTACACAGGACGGTGTAGAACGAATGCGGGGGCACGGGCACCTATTCGCCACCTTTTGGAGACGTACAACACACACCTAGCAGATATAGATATATTCGCAAACTCACGCTTCAAATTTAGAGCAGAAGCAATTAAAACATTAAAGCCCTCACAGTAAACAACTAATTGTATTATAATCAAACTACCTTTTTCTCATAGAAACTCGCGTACTTGTATGCACACTTTTATAATATTACTCTGCGGACATTGGTGTGGGTTATGCGTTTACCTAACAGATATTTACTGTAAATTTGTAATACCAATGTATAACGCATAACTGTTAAATGTTCCAACAAATAAATAAATAAATAAATAAATAAATGCTGCCCCGAGGCTGGAGACCGTTGAATGACCTCCGCCCTCGGGGTGGCCTAACAGTTAGCGTGAAGGGTCAGCCGTTGTTTTACAGAAGAAATCTCGGGTCAGCGTGTGATACATATCTAGCGGGTCTTTAAACACACTTGTGACGCTGGAATACTAAATACAGACTTATGGAATACGTCTTTTGAATTCTCCACTAAAGTTTTTTTTAAATAGGATTACATTTGAACAAGTAATATGAATAATGTCCGCACTATTAATTTTAAAGCTCAAATTTTAAATCTCCATAAAACAATTCAGTTATAATGAATACATTGATAACTCCATTTTCCAAGTGAAGTAATTATTCAGAGCCACCCTGTTTCCATGGGTGTCATAAAATAAAGGTTAGTTATTGTTAAGGTTTTCGATCTGACAGTAAACATACAGCCCATGGTAAAGTGTCCGCTTGGCGGCAATAGGCTCGCCCCCTATTACGAGTTAGCTTAAGCAGGCACGTAGAGCTTTATGCCACTTTTTTACTACTTTTCACGAGACCGTCTACATAGCAATTTTTTTTTTAAATATCACACTGGACTGTAAGTAGTCCATTTTGCTAGAACGCATTTTTGGCACAGATCCATTTAGGCTATATCTGTAGGTATTGACTTCATATTAAATATATATCCACATTTAAAAAAAAATAGTAGTCAGCGTCCGAAATATCTAAACTACAAAAGTCTAAAATAGATTTTAAAACTAAGGTATGAAGAGCAAATCAAACTGTTTTATTATTTTTTTTACTGTTTAAATTGTGTTATTGTCGTAACTAAAGGTGTGTACCAAATATCACCACAAACCGTCAACAGGATGGGAGGAAAACCAAGGAATAAAGACACTTTTGAGCACTGATGCTGACTTATCATGATTTTAATTTTTAAATATTTTATTTTATTTGAATGAATTTTTTATAGCATTTATTATGCTAACTGTTAAGTTCGAAAAACATTGGAAAAAATGAAATGCTCAAGTGAGACTCGAACTCACGACCTTTCGCTTACAGGGCGACTGCTCTACCAACTGCCCTTATAGACGGATATAAAGAGAAGGAATATTTTATTTTATTTTCATTTCAAAAACTTTTATAACTTACCTTTAAGAATATTTATTGTAGATTAGCTTTTGTCCGCAGCTTCGCCCGCGTGCATGTCGGTTATCGCGATCAAACAAAGCCTATGTCCTTTCTCAAGTTTTAATCTACCCTTATACCAAATTTCATCAAAATCGGTTCAGTGGTTTAGGCGTGAAAGCGTAACATACAGACAGACAGACTGACAGACAGAGTTACTTTCGCACTAGCTTTTGCCCGCGGCTCCGCCCGCGTGGATGTCGGTTATCGCGACAAAACATAGCCTAAGTCCTTTCTCAAGGTCTAATCTACCCCTATCCCAAATTTCATCAAAATCGGTTCAGTGGTTTAGACGTGAAAGCGTAACATACAGACAGACAGACAGACACAGTCAGACAGAGTTACTTTCGCATTTATAATATTAGTATGGAAGTATGGATATGGATTTATAATATTAGTATGGATATCGTGTGAATTATGTCGACTAGTGATATTTTTTGATTCACTTACATGACATAAAATCTTGTCTGGATGCAGCAATGTTTCCTAGATGTTTTCTCGGCTTGGTTTTTTTTCAATTATTTTCTATAGTAGTGCTACTTCTGTCAGAACTATCGAAACAACTATCCACTATAGGAAAAAAAAAATACATTTTATTTATGTTATATTTTTATTTTATTTCCTTCTTACAGCCAACATACAAACTTCTTCGAAGAATAAAACGTTACTTTAATGCAACACATAAAGCTGTGTACCAAAGCGCTAAGAGTGGCGATGCACCTGCTTGCCACACAATATATTATTTTGTGGACAGCGTTCTGAGCGCTGTAGCCCTTAATGGTTTAGAATTACAATTTAGAATAAAACAATGCGTACTACCTTTTTTTCATTATTGTATCGTGCGAAAAATCCTCACGGATACCACCCCCACGGAGGAGGTGGTTATGTCGGACTCGAATCGATTAAAACGCACGCCGTCTTGGGTCTTTGGTTGCCGGAGGTGAGATTGCCGAAAGCATATCTGGTGCTGTGTTTAACAATGTTTTGAAATCTCTGCACTGAAAAATATTATGCTTTCTCGGCTAATTCCGCTTCTTGTCGTCAGTTCATATAGCAAGAGGTCATTATTACCTTAAACTAAGGAGTTACTGTATACACAAATGACACTTTCGCTTTTTTATTCGGGTCTTCCAGCACTAAAAGCTTGATTTTCCACTACCCTTTCCTTCCAACATTAAATATTGCCAGAAAATTCTAGTAAAGTGATATCTTTTCAAGTTAAATACTTTGTTGGTTATTTGCTGTACTTAATAGATTTTCCATGTATTGCATCATGTTGTTATTATCAAACTTTTCTTATTGCTGAGCGCGACGATCATTGTATTAAAATTCTTAAAATATAGTAGTACTAGCTGTTGCCCGCAGCTCCACCCGCGTTTAAAAAAATCAGTTATCGCGTCCAAACATAGCCCTATGTCCTTAATCTATCTCTTCTTATACCAAATTTCATCAAGATAGGTTCAGTGGTTTAGGCGGGAAGGCGTAACAGACAGACAGATCTACTTTCGATTTATAGTTTGGCATGGATACGTTTTATAGAGTAAAGTAAAAATAAATTGGATAATGTCAAATTCAATTTAAAGATAATGTATCATACTAATAGCCTCAGAAATTCATAAAAATAAATTAATTTAGTGCTATAGCTAAATGACTAAAATTACAACCTAATTGCTTTGACACCCTCAGGCATTTTTATTTCTGTGTGCTCAGAAAGAATCCTAAATATCGAAAAACACTACATCATTCTCTATCACCAGAGCAAAAAACCCGGCGAAAAATGTATAGAGCGTTTATTTTTAAAAATATGTGCCATGTATACCTACCGTTATTTTTTATGTCGTTCATTAATTTGAAATTTATGATCTTCAATGATTTTCATTTTTATAATCTTGTCTTAGTAACACCGAATTTGTCCGTGTTGCGATTTTTTGTTACGGAACTCTCTGGAGCAGCAAGAAGTCTTCAGAAGATATAAGCATTATGCTCACCCTTCGTTACTAGGGTAATTTCTTTGCTATTTTCTTCTTGGGAACCATGTATAGACCAAAATTAGATAAGAGACGCATAAAGAAAGCAAGTAACCCATGGCGTGAACTTCTCTAACAAGACCATTAACTGAAGAAGTAATAAAGGTAGAATGCAGTCTCACTATCGTTACCACTTCCGTTGTCATTTCTGTTGTCATTTCTGTTGTCACTTCCGTTGTCACTTCCGTTGTCACTTCCGTTGTCACTTCCGTTGTCACTTCCGTTGTCACTTCCGTTGTCACTTCCGTTGCCACTTATGTTGCCACATCCTTTACATAAAGCGAACTACTAGGAAGTTTTCTAGTTTGTAACCCGAGTTTCCACAAGCCAATTTCTACTATATAATAATAATAACATCAGGCAAAATCAAAGGTAAAGATGTACCTATACCATGATCGCGTTAATTCCCGTTATTATTATTGTATATCATGGTACGCGAGAGTTTAATAGTTAGTTTAGCAATTTCTACTAGTTTATGCAATTTTTACTGAAAAAAAAACACAGACACAATCGACATACATCAATGAATACATAATTATGTTTACGACATAACAAAATCTCAATGATAAACGATGTATTCCCAAACAAGGGTTTCTAGTTGTAAAAATAAAACAATATCTGTGCTCCCAGCTCAAGTGTGGGCACTTTGAGCTCGCCTGGAGATACCTCGAGTGCTTTGTAAACAAAACGCCGCTCTGAAACAATTTGCAGCCTGCTGTTAGTATACTGAGGCAACTTGAGAACTGTGCTGAGGTCAATCTGGAGTTTTCAGTGGCACTTTTATAAACACTTGAACGTTACTGAATGTTACCGTTCCGTCAGCAATTCTACACAAATTCTCGAGCTTTAAAGTCATGTTTAAGTGCTCTAAAATATACGTAGCTTTTGTATTTTCTAAGTAAGGTAAGTACTGTAAAGATTTTCATGTAAAAAATATCGAATGCTATTTTAGAGCTATCGCGGTGTAAACTCAAGTTTATTTATGCCTATTTGGGACTTCACGCATGCCTAATTTTTTCGCGTGAAGTCCCGAATAGGCGTAAATAAAAATATCGAAGTTTTGTATTGTATGTCAGACATTACCTAGTAGGTATAATGTTTTGCATGGAATGTTGAAAACAAACAAGACATTCTAAAACTTCAATTAAAACGCGCGTTATTACTATAAATACATAATTAATTATATGATAATCCTAAAAAGGAGTGTACTCGTACGATTGATTTTATAATCCAGTGTATTTTTAACCCCCGACGCAAAGAGAGGGGTTCTATAAGTTATACACAGATGAAGAGGACTACGTAAACACTATATCAAATAAAAGAAACAAGCGACGAAAGCCAGACAACTCCGTGGAACTGGAAATAAACGACAACCTAGCCTCTTTCAAGGATGAAATCCGCGACATGATACGCAACATGATTTGTCAACAGAATAACCGATTGGACGATCTACAAAACCGTTTGACTGAGATAAAAGCTACCAATTGCAAAATTCAAGAATCAAACTGCGACATAGAAAGATCTATGACGTTTATAATGGACCAGTTGTCGGCACTAGAACTCAAAATTATAGGTCTGGAAAAAGAACGATCCTCAATGGGCGTCAAATTGGCATTAATTGAAAATAAACTAGAAAACTATGAGCGGTCCTTAATAAAAACTACCATAGAAATACGTAATGTGCCAAAGCAAGTCAACGAATCCAAAGAGATGCTGTTTAATGCTATGTTAGAGCTATCGAAATATCTAAAAGTTGACCTACTACTATCGGACATACGTGACGTATCAAGGCAACCATCAAAGAAGGAGAACCCTAATTCATCACTTACAGTGGAGCTCTCGAATACGTTAAATAAAAGTAAATTCCTGATTTCTGCGAGAAACTACAATAAACGCAACCACAACAACAAGTTAAACTCCACCTGCATGGGTATGGCTCAAAATACCCCTATTTTTGTCGCCGAACAATTGACACCCACATCAAAGCGCCTATTTTATCTGGCCCGAACATTTGCAAAAACCAACTGTTACATGTACTGCTGGACATCTGGGGGTCGAGTTCTGCTAAAGAAGGACGCGGATAGTCAACCTATCAACATAAAAACCGAGTCACAGCTAAACCAACTAGTTAAACCATATGACAAATGACTATTAGTTTTATTCCTATTTCATGTTCATAATGCTGCAAGCATTAAATTATTTAATGTAAGTGTAAATGTAAATGTAATCCTTATTGTAACTACACATATTCACACATGCTACACTCCACAAAAAAACAACTTCCACACACTAATACACCTTAAAACTAAATATTTATTTTATCCTTATCTAAGCCTACATTACTTAACGATAGTCACGACCTTTTATATTAATTGCCTTATACCAAGAGTGTCAACATACATTCATCTTAAAAATGTCAAATGGTATAAATGATACTATTGACTGTATTGACAATTTTTCTGTATCGGACTGTTATGTATGCTCTCCAGAACAAACTCGTTCATACATTGAAAACACTGACTATGAACTGAAGGTTTTTACACAGAACATCCGGTCAGTAAATTATAACTTATCGGAGTTACACCTACTACTTCATCGTATTGATATTGAGTGCGATGTGCTGGTTTTAACAGAGTGCTGGTTGGACTGTGCCACCAACAATTTGCTTCCTACCATGCAACATTATACTTCATATAACACTAAGGAACACTTAAACAAAAACGACGGTGTCATGGTCTTTGTTAAATCTAATCTAGCGCCTACTTGTGAAGAGCCGAACTTCAATGGTTCAGCATCAGGCTTGGTTGTTAAAGTGGATGCTAACACGGCAATACTTTGCATATACCGCTCACCTTCAAACACGGATATTCAACCGTTTCTCTCCTCACTTGGTAATATACTTCAGTCACTCACTCAATACAAAACAGTGATCATAACGGGAGATATTAACATCGATATTAAACCTGAAACATTGGATAAACGGAGTGATGTATATCTTAATTATCTTGCCTCTAGTGCTTTCTTACCAACTCATACACATCCCACTAGGGATAATAATTGTTTGGATCACATAATGCTACGCACGAAGTGTCCGGCCTTGACCCTTGTGTTTGATTCGACCATAACTGATCATTCCTCTTCTTTGCTGTGCCTTAAGAGTAACGTTGTAAGTGTTGACTGTCCAAAAACTGTCAGTAAGACGAACTTTGTAGCCCTTGATTTAGTTATGGTGCATATCGACTACATGCCCATTCTGTGCATGTCGGACCCAAACTCCGCGATGGACTACTTCACTAAAATAACTAAAGACGCTATAGATAAATGCACCATGACACTAAATGTACCTAGAAAGAAACGAACGATGAAAACCCTGGATAACACCAGGATTGCTCCGTTGCATCAGAAACCGTGATTCTCTTCACAAAAAATGTAAGCAGTCACCGGATAATACCATTACACTAGCCATTTATACAAATACAGAAAATTTTGTTCAAACATTTTGAGAAAAGTAAAAAGGCAATACGACTCCCAAGAACTAAATAAGGCTTCAAAAAATCCAAAAAAGCTTTGGGATACTATAAGAAATATTACAAATACCACAAAACCCAAGCACACCAATAGCCAACTGTTAACTATTTCAATGAACCCTACTCAGTCTTGCAATTACGTTAATGAGTATTTCGTAGGTATTGGTAAAAAACTTGCAAATAATTTAATTAGCAGAACACCACGACCATTATCGCAAGCCCCAATAACTCCTAAGCTTTTAAATTCCCTTGCACTAGAAAATACTGACCCAGACGAAATTCTTTTATGCATTGAGTCGTTGAGAATAAATGCGGCCACTGGATGGGATGGCATATCATCTGTATTTCTGAAACGATATTCCCGAATCTTGGCACCTACACTGAACCATATATTCAATCTATGCTTTGAATCAGGCATATTCCCCTCTTCTCTCAAAAAGGCAACAATTCATCCTATTTTCAAGAGCGGTAACGGGCGTTTGGTAAATAATTATCGGCCCATTGCTGTGCTCAGCGCTGTATCAAAAATCCTAGAACGCTTAATTAACAATAGGTTAATTAACTTTCTCGAGCACTATAATATACTATCGCCACAGCAATTTGGCTTTCGTAAAAATAGGTCCACCAATGATGCGGTACATAAATTAGTAGATCATATTGCAAGAAACTTGGACTGTAAAAAGAGAGTATTGACTTTATTTGTGGATCTAGCGAAAGCATTTGACACCGTCCCGATTCAGACCCTCTTATCTAAGTTAGAACATGTAGGTGTCAGAGGTACAGCACTCGAATTACTTAGAAGTTACCTTTCAGGTCGCTGCCAATTTGTCAGTATCAATGACCACAAAGGCGAAACGCTTCCTATTGAGTACGGCGTGCCTCAGGGCAGCATCCTAGGTCCCACATTATTTCTGGTATTCATAAATGACTTGTGCAATATAAAGATACCGAATGCCCAAATTGTATCTTATGCAGATGATACTGCAATAACATTCTGCGCTAACTCATGGCCTGAATTAGAGGTTATTTCGCAGAACGGTTTCAACACTGTACTTCAATGGCTGTCATCACACACCTTAACCTTGAATGCAACTAAAACGAATTTCATAACTTTCTCTATAACATCAGTGGCACAACCATCGACACCCCTCTCATTAAAAGCTCACTCTTGTTCACCTTCACCTTACCCAAACTGTCAGTGTCCAGTTATAAGTTCAGTTGCCCAAACTAAGTACCTTGGCCACAGAATAGATAAGGACAGAAGTTGCACTCCTTTGATATTGAAGAAAGCCGCCGTTATAATAACCTACAAAATTTTGTAGGTATCGCCCTTTGTTCGGAACAAACAACGCCGCCAACTTGAGTGTTAGGGTTGTCATTTAGTCAATGAAAATAAAACGTGAATTTCTATTTATTTTTAAACCCCGACACTAAAAAGACGGTGTATTATAATATTAATAATAGGTATATATTTGTATATTATCACAACAAGCTTTGTGTGTACATTATTTGACTTTTGACGCTGACTGTACTAACAAGTATAATATTATAATTAAATAAACTAGGTAGCCACAAAAATAACAGCCCGACCACGACCACGACATAATTACATAGGTACTCGTTTCAAAATAAGTAGGTGCAGAACAATTTTTAGTTCTCTCTATTCTCATTGTAGGTATCTATGTCACAGGTTCACTACAATTAGGTAGGTTTTTTGTAATGCGAAGATGTCAAGCGGCGACCAGTACCTAATGGTTTTGTTACTAAGTGAACAAGATCTATTCTGCGTTTATAAATACTTAGTAAAATCTTACGGTTCACACTCTGTTGTTAATGTAAAAAAGACAACTTCGAATTCTTTAATGTATTTTGACATTCGTCCCCGCAACAGTAATGATTACTGCGATTCATTATTTTATTTCCATATTAGGTGGCTAACCTAGTGTACCTGCACACATAAACAATGGTAACTACTAATCTCACAAGATCGACCACAATATTTTTTAGGTATACCTACGCAAGTCGCGTAACGCGTGCGCTCGCAAGCGCGGGCCGGCCCCGACTGCGCTAGCAGCCTGCGGGTGAGGCGCACGGTAGGTACTTATCGCCGTAGTTTGGGCGAGTGACGGACGCCTGCCTTGGCATAATCATAGACAAAAACTTGAACTTCAAGAATCATTGTATAACTCTCACAGGCCGTATCCGAAAATTAATTTATGTTTTTAAAACATTGCGACACGTAGCAACCCCGTCAATCATCCAAAAGGTATACTATACGCTTTGCCAATCTTTGATTACCTATTGCATCTGTAGCTGGGGTGGTACTGGAAAGACGCTATTGCTTCCAGTAGAGATTGCCCAACGAGCCATCCTTAAAGTTGCCACCTTTCGACCTATGTTGTTTCCAACCTCTGAACTTTATAAAGTTTGTAATGTTTTGTCTATTCGACAATTATATATTTTGCACATAGTCCTCTTCCAACATTCTAGAACGCCATACCGTCTTATTACCCACCGACGTAAAGACAGAATCTGCTCCATTCCACCACCACGTACCTCTTTTATGAAGAGACTGCCGACATATCTTGCACCATCACTTTATAACAGAATAAACTTAAAATGTCCTATTTTTGGACTCACACACTTCAACGTCAAGAAAGTAGTGCGGGAGTTCCTACAACAGTTAGACTACGATGAGACAGAAGACTATTTTAATCAGTGAAGTAAATCATCGTGTAGTATTTATAGCGGATAGGATCACATCACATCACACACACACACACAGACACACATACACCACACACACCCACACAAACACACACACCCACCCAAATACACTACAAGTACAACCTTTGCTCATATATTTTTACTAGCCTTATGTAATTTTTAAGTTTAAGTAAAAATCGTTGTCTACCATACCATAGGAAGGGCACTGCTTATCCTTAACACAGGCTACATGTAGCCTATCTAGGAAAGCAGCTGGTCACCCATTGTATCGCAATACTGAATACCTATCACTAAACTTATTAACTAAACTGTGTACAATACATGTAACCTCTCTTTCTTTCAAATAAACAAAGTACTTTCTTTCTCTTTCTATAAGTTTGATGTGTCTGTCTGTCTGTCTGTCATCAGAGCTTCCGAACGGATGACGCGATTTCAATTTTGTTATTTGTATTAAAAGTGACTGAATTTGTCGAAATGTTTGATGTAAGTTGAGTGATGCCGTTTTAAAGTTATGGAGGTTAAGGTGGGTATGGGGAGTGTCGAGGTTATTTAAAAAAGAATATGCTAAGATAGTAGTGAATAGTCACACAAATTATGAAACTATAAGGTATTGACAACCCTTAGAGTCTAGAGTTTATTTAAGAACCAATCAAGTGCTACTAGACTACAACTGCCCTTAACAAATTACCTCATCAATAATTAATTGTTATCTGGTGTAACCCATCTGTTTTCAGTACTAAAGTACCTTTTAAGATAATTTAGTGTTACAGCTTTTATGTTGAAGGAGGGCCCTTACTGAGGTTTTATAACTTGATTAACAAAACCCGCAATGAATTTTTAATAGAATAATGAGTTTTTAGATTTAATTTAAAGGGTTGGTTATTTATAAGCCTTTTTATACTAGGGATTAGGGGTCAGTTTCAATTTTTATCGTCCAATTTAATTTTATTCTGTTATCTCTTGTGTTAATCTCCCCCTCTCTCTCTCTCTCCCTCTCTTTTCCTTCTCTCTGTTAGTAACTCGGTGCCGTATATTTTTCTATTCAATCTACCCTTGTTGAATAAAAATATTTATGCACTACAATATTCTTCTAAATAATTAGGGACGTACAAAAAAAGAATGCGTTCAGTAGAATACTTTATTCATGTGTTGACGGAACACTTACCTTATCACTGTATTTATTTGTATGCCACAAAAACATTAACTTGAGTTGCATACACTCACGAGGGACAGAATATTCCTTCTTTATGCATACACTGAACTAACTTGAACGGTTTAGTGCGTTTCAGTCGTGGTTAAATTAAGAGGCTGGATAATGAAATCTGTTTTCGTAAGCTTCTGCTGCATATATTTTGTACTAGCCGACCCGCCCTAGCATTTTCCGTGGCGTATCTTGAACCCATTTGGCATGTTTTTAAATTTTCTACGTAAGAACCATCATCATACTGCAAAGAATATTAAAAAAAAAAAGAATTGGTGAAGTTCTCGAGATTTGCGCTTAACTATACATTCAGCGTAACGCAAATCACAAAAGTCAGCTTTTGGTCAAGTATTAGCTACCAATATTCCATAATACAAATTCCAATCATAAATGTAGGTATCTGACTACTCCCAAAGGCACATGTGTGATTTTGAATATGTATGTATAGTAAACAATACATGAATTCTAGTTCGCTCGTGCGAATTGCATAAAGCACTGCAGTGATGTGTCGTCATTTCCATTTACTCGCCCATTGTATTCTCTAAGGACTTGCAAATCGTTCGATCTGTGAACTTTGTGATCGGTGAATCACACAATATGGATGACTGATCCTTGTTTGATAATGATGTCAATACCATACAAGAGAAGGTACAGTAATGTTATTTGCAAGATTTTGTTTAAAATTGCCTCTAAAGATTCCTCTGGTCAGATAATAGGTATTTTGCCGTTCTGTAGTACTGGCCATTTCAAATCAAAATAATTTTTGTATGGCTAAAAATTCTAATTTCAAATTAATTTTATATTAAAAACATGTAATTATTTTTCCAAAAGTAGTCATTGTTTGTTGATTAGTGTTACATTTTTATCGCATTTCAATATTTTTAATCATCATGGATACGTTAAAAAATCGAGTAATTATGGAATACTAGCTTTTGCCCGCGGCTCCGCCCGCGTGGATGTTGGTTATCGCGACCAAACATAGCCTATGTCCTTTCTCTAATCTACCCCTATACTAAATTTCATCAAAATCGGTGCAGTGGTTTAGGCATGAAAGCGTAACATACAGACAGACAGACAGAGTTACTTTCGCATTTATAATATTAGTATGGAAGTATGGATATGGATGAGTACCGTCGTGGCAGCAACGTGGCACAAGCGGCACGCAACATCAACGACGTTAACGTAGCTAACAATACGAACTAACGCACCACTTGCTATTGGTTTGCTCGCTTCCGTTCTGGAAATTTCGACTTGAAAAATGAACCTCGCGGCTGTCCGAAGATTGTGAAAGCTGATGATACACAATCTATAGCTGAATTAGCAGCCGCTTTCGACGTTAGCGTCAAAACAATATTGGTCCATAGGCAAGGTAAAAAAGCTTGACAAATGGATGCCCCACGAACTCAATGATCGCCAGCACGAAGTACGCGTCGAGAAGTGCCTTGCACTGCTCAACAGACACAAATTAAGGAATTTTGCACCGCATTGTTAGCTGCGATGAAAAATGGATTCTGTTTGATAACTGTAAGCGCTTAGTAATTTGTTTGGATATCCAATTCCAAGTTGGTTGGTTCTGGTTCAGCACCTAAACAATTCCCTAAACGAAAACTCACCCCTAGAAAAGTGATAGTCACTGTTTGGTGGTCTAGCGCCGGTGTGATTCATTACAGCTTCTTACCAAACGGGGTGAGCATTACTGCAGATGTGTACTGTGAAGAACTGAACACAATAATAGAGAAACTGGCACAATCTCAATATCCGAGAGGCAAAGAGGAGTACAAAATGCCTTTGAATAATTCGTTGCCTTGGCAGAGATGCATCGATTGCATGGGCGCTTCGATTAATAAAAATAAAAATACATAAAAAAAATCGTTTAAATTTTTTCATGCAAAACAGCAATGTCATAGGTAAAGACCATATATTTTAGAAAGAAAAGACATACCTTTTTCCTCCCAGGGTAGACAGAGACAATGGTCCGCCATCTGCGTCTATCCTTACATACTCTAAGAACCTACAATGTAATTTGTAATAACTTGAAACTTACGTCATTGTATGTTCTAGTTGAAGGTTCTAGTGTCGCCATTGTACCAAGACTTATCATCCCACAACAAAGGGAAAAACAAATATAACACGAATTTGTGTCGCTCCAAACTATGTTATATATCAACAGAAAATAAACTTATCGAGGCTTTGAGATAAACATTGTTTGGCTTCAGAGGGAACCCTTTCGAGCGTGGATTCATGATAATGGTTGTAATTTGATTACATACTCAAATGAATGTTTGGAAGGAATTTCATTATCAAGGTATTGTGTTATGTCAATCAACTCAGATATTAATGTACCAATTATTATTATTCATTCACTCAAATATACTCACGCTGGTGAATTCCCAAAGGGGTACGCATAAGTGTATTTATACTCACAATTCGTCAATTATAATTCGGTGCCACGTAATAGAGGGCGAGCCTATTGCGGTCCAGTAGGCACTTATGTATAATCTTTATTAGCCTATAATTACATTAGTCATAACAAGATATGAACAAGGCCCCACAAAACCGTTTCCACGGTTTGACTGTGGGAACTGAACAGCATTATTTTGCTACACTAAGTTTGCATGCGGACATTAGAATATATTTAATTAGTCCTGGGCTGTATGTCTACTGCCGGATGGAGAACAGCCCTATCCCTTAGGCGCCTTCTGCGACACCCACATGAAGAGATGGATTGGCCCTATTATACTCCACCGGGAACCAACATACTTACTATTATTATCGTGTTTTAATAATAGCGTTGATTCATAAAATATAAGTTAAATATAAATATTATATTGGCTTGACCATTTCAAGCGGAATATGTACATATTGTGTCATGTATATGTCAATTGTCCCAATTAAAATTGAAAGCGAGGTTGACCTATATGGATGTTATAGCACAATTTAATAATAAAGTTGTTATTTTTGTTTTATGAATACGGAAATACTTTCAAATAAATATTCTACGACATTCTACACAGGGTATAGCCCAAAATAATTATAGCTTAACTACCTTGTGTTATGGGATCTAGAACTCGGATAACATACTTAGACTGTGCATTTAGCTTACCATCAGGCGAGGTGATGTTTAACTGTCGTATTGTGTTTTATAAATACATATTATACATTGAAACATATTATCACTACATAGTATAAAGCAAAGTCACTTTCCACGTCTGTCCGTCCCTATGTATGCTTATATCTTCAAAACTACGCTACAGATTTTGATGCGGTTTCATTTAATAGATAGAGTAATTCAAGAAGAAAGTTTATATGTATAATACAAGCTTAATATAGTAGAGGGTACAGCGGGAACGGAATTGGACGCCACGCCGGCGGACAAAATTGGCAGAACGAAGTTCGCCGAAGAAATTTACGGTAGAAGTAATAAAATACATCCATTCAAATACAGCTACTGCGTATTTTTGTGATAGCTTGATGAAACAAAAAGAGGACATACCTATTGTATCAAATGCTTCGACAGATCCATACAAAGAGCTCTTGTCTGAATCAATCCACGTCGTAACCAGAATCGTTTGTAGTTACAGGTTCTATATCTATTAAAAGTAAAATATCTATTTTGATCAGACAGAAATAACAAAACAGAAACTTCACAGTAGCAAGTACTCAGATTTCAACTTCACTTTTTTTTATAAATTGTAACATTATGTTAAATGATGGATAACTATTTCGGAAAAATCTTAAATAAGTAAGTGTTTATAAATCTACTAGCTTTTGCCCGTGGCTCCGCCCGCGTGATGTCGGTTATCGCGACCATAGCAAAATACCATTGTAACATTTTTGGTGCCTGTAATTGTGATCCTCTTTCCAGATACTTTGCTTCAACCAACCGCCAGGCTAGTTGTAGTCATATTAATGTGCCTTATACAATAAATAAATATTAAAAAAAAAATTTTGCTCACAAGAACTTCCCAATATTATATTAGCAGTCAACAAAGGAAACCCTTAGAACAAATAAGAATACTATTATAATTAAAGAGATCCGGTTCTCAGCATTTCATGGATTCTCCGTGCGGTCGTCGCCAGGTCCATGGCGTGGTACAGAGAGTAACACTGTGATGACGGCGCCTGGGACTTGCGACCCAGATGTAGGTTTAGGGTGGCCAACTTGCGATGCAATCGTCAGTCGTGTTCCCCCTCTACCTATCCAAATTTGGTAAGATCCTATCAACGCCGTCTTAGATCTTCGTTTGAGTAAAGAGCTTACTGAAGCTCTTGGCAATCCGAGGTCTATAAACAAGTTATACAGGTATTTAGCTGAAATTCCCCCTTTCTCCTACTCGGCATAGAGTTTAACCACAAGCTAAAGTTTCAACTGTAATAAGCGTAATTTTTCTTAATAAAATTCTAATTAGCAAAATACAATTCACTAAAAATCTTTTTTCAGTATAATAAAAACAGTAATTTAAATATTTCCCACTCTAAAGTGCGTACATTTCCATTTCACATGAACCAAACAGGCGTCTACATTAAGTTTCCAGTGAAAGAGCAAGCAAACTGGATAATATTATACAGTAACAATAAACACTGTTATTTTATGTTTGAACACCATTATTCGCTATTGACATTAGTCGGAATCGTTTACTAACAGACTCGCAGGGAATAGAGTTACTTGGGTGTGAAATACAATGTATTTATTTATGCTCGAAGTCATATTCCAATTTTGTAGTTCCATTGTTGTATTGGTATAGGCTGTCAAAATGTATTTTGTTTATAGCAGAAGCTATTGTAATTAAAATGCAGGGGACTGCTGATATTTAATACTAAAAAAGTTTCATTTTCAGTCAGAAGGATAATTTGTTTTGAAACTAAGGGGGATAATGATGTAAAAAAATAAATACATAATTATTTATCGTTTCAATTTCTAAATGGGTGAGTATCATCTATCAGCTATTGGCTCATGTATAATTTCCATATATTATAGAATCTATATTTCACATAAAATGTTTCTTCTTTTAAAGATCTGCAAGAACTTCTGTCTATTACTTCCTTGACTTGACTTTCAATAGCAATCATAATAAATCTTCAAAATGTTGTTGTTTCAAATATTCAAATTAGTGGTTTCATTATTATTTTTTTGCTGGCGCATAACACACCAGACTGAGCTCTGATTGAATTATTTAAATTAAATTAACAGTACAAAGTAAACTAGTTAAATAACCACAGCCCGCACACAATGTGTTAACGAAACGGATGCAAACGGTTAGTAGTAGCCTTAACCACTTTAATCCATTATCCTTTCACTGTCATAAAATAATTTAACGTTCATTTATGTTACATTATTAATTTAAAATTACACTAACCATGTGAAAGCTAAATTAATAAATCAGTGGACATAAAGGACAGGGGTCTTTGCCATGGAATTGGTAATAAGAGGTATATAAATAAAAAGGAAGATTGAAGTAACAAGATTGAAGTTAGAGGAAAGGCTAAAATTACCTCCAGTTGATACCCCACTAACTCCTAACACAGGCAATTTAGTTTAGCTGGAGGGGTTAGGAGTGATTACGGTTCTAATATTCTTTGAACCAAAAACAAAAATTTCTGCTCCTAATACTTCTTCTTCTTTGAGTCAATGGCTGCATTTAGTGACTAAATTTATTATATTTTGAAATTTTGACAATCTATTTATTGGCCACAACAACAGCGTTTTCTGTTGCTCTACACTTACGTAAACGTGGAGGGATACAGCGAGCAGGAGAGCAAATACGACGTGGACTGGAATTGGGCAGGACTTTTGCGACCAGTCGATAAATAATAATAATATATATTTATTTATTCAGACCATGGTCCATTCTGTTAGTATACATAATCTTATAAACTAATGTTAGTAAAATTAACCTATTGACAATATTTATTTTATTATAATACGACGACCACTGCGCCACAGGTCTATGTAGTCGCATCCAGTGTCCCCACTTAGGACTGTCCCACCGGTCTGCCACGGTGTTCAGAATGTTGTTGGGGCTGTCGCGGACTCTGCGCATGATAGAAGCGCATCTTTTACGCATAATGGCGTGAAAGCCATCTACTGCCGCCTCGGCGAACATGCCGGACGCGCTGCAGTAACGCGGCAGCCCCATTAACACCCTGAACGCGTCATTATATTGCACGCGCATCATAAAGCCCCATTTCACCATGTTTTCCCTGCAGCGGCCTACCTGGATCCGCAGGCGGTTTAATTACTTCCAAGTTGGCCACTGCAGATGGTGTCCAGGTGGCAGGTTCTCGCTTGGTCTAATGAAACCTGCCGGAACTGGATGCTTGTCTTTCCACCTTTGCTCTTTCACTCGCTGTGGGGAACACTTTACTAATATTATAAATGTGAAAGTTTGTGAAGATGTTTTGAAGTGTAAATATTTGGTACTTTTTTCATTACAGTTATTATAAGTTGCCAATGGGTTAAGGAATCTATATATATAAAAATCAATTGCTGTTCGTTAGTCTCGCTAAAACTCGAGAAGGGCTGAACGGATTTATCTTATCTTGGTCTTCAAATGATCGTGGAAGTCTAGGGAAAGTTCAAAAGGTGAGAAGAATTCGAATAATTGCCGGGAACCGACATCGATGCGGGCGGGGCCGCGGGAAAAAGCTAGTGTGAATATAAAAATCTCAACTTTCTCTAGATATAAACTTCTTAGAGTATAATTTTTAAACGATATGTCAACTGTCATTGATATACATAGAAAGGTGTGTCAAAATATACTTTTTTTATGTATTAGGGAGGCAAACGAGCAGTCGGATCGCCTGATGGTAAGCGATCACCGCCGCCCATGGACACCCGTAACACCAGAGGAGTCACAAGTGCGTTGCCTTCCTTTTAAAAGAGAGTACGAGTACAAGAGTTTCTTGAAGGTTTGAAGGTCATAATATTATAAATACGAAAGTAACTCTGTCTGTCTGTCTGTCTGTATGTTACGCTTTCACGCCTAAACCAGACATAGACTATGTTTGGTCGCGATAACCGACATCCACGCGGGCGGAGCCGCGGGCAAAAGCTAGTGTTTTATAATAGCAAATAAAGTAAAGTCCACAGTGACTAGAGACCCTGATAAATTAAGGTGATAAACATCAAGTCGTTAGGCAGCAAACTTACGTTAATGCTGTAAGTAGAGCTCTGTTGTAAAGTACTTAGTTCTTGATCAATTACGTCACTTCTACTAACATAGGCTTGATTTAAGAGGAGGAGATAGTACATCAGTAGTAACTTATGACACTCCTAGTTAAGGTAACTGCCCAATACAGGTATTTTTTGTGCAAGCTGTATTAAAAAAATACGAAAGATGGAAAAAATGAAATGCTCAAGTGAGACTCGAACTCACGACCTTTCCCTTACAGGGGGACTGCTCTTCCAACTGAGCTATTGAGCCACACTTGAATCATTCCAAATTATCCTTCTCTTTATAGCCGTTTATAAGGGCGACGGTGCAGCCATCTACCAACATTCTTACGAACTGTTGGAAACAATGAATGATTTTTCAACCATTTTGAAACATTGAATTTTGCTGACTGCGCCCAAATATTTGAATGATTTTTTTATAGCATTTATTATGCTAACGTTTAAGTTCGAAAAACATTGGAAAAATGAAATGCTCAAGTGAGACTCGAACTCACGACGTTTCCCTTACAGCGGGACTGCTCTGCCAACTGAGCTATTGAACCACACTTGAATCATTCCAAATTTTCCTTCTCTTTCGAAAGGTCGTGAGTTCGAGTCTCACTTGAGCATTTAATTTTTTCCAATGTTTTTCGAACTTAAAAGTTAGCATAATAAATGCTGTAAAAAATTCATTCAAATATGAAAGATGGTTTAGACTACAAGAAACCAAAACGGTGGTAAACTTAGTTTTAAGCAGAATTTGACGTAAAAAGCTTTAGTAGTGTTAGTACAATTAAATTGGGTAGTCCCAATTTTGAATAAATATATAACATAAAATAGTGCTCTGAGGAATTGTGCAGATTGATCGCCGTCACTTCTTCCGTCATCGTTCAACGCTACAGCAGTTCCACACTCACCATTGGGACAGTTGGCGGTCCACAAGTGTGGAATGAACTGTCGCCAGCGGTATTTCCGAACCAATACGACCTTCAAACCTTCAAGAAAAGAGCGTACTCTCTATCGAAAGGAAGGCAACACACTTGTGATTCCTCTGGTGTTGCGGGCGTCCATGGGCGGAGTGATCGCTTACCATCAGGCAATCCGTCTGCTCGTTTGC
Source organism: Eilema sororculum (assembly GCA_914829495.1). Lineage (NCBI taxonomy): Eukaryota > Metazoa > Arthropoda > Insecta > Lepidoptera > Erebidae > Eilema > Eilema sororculum. Next base: position 20,557,029 of record OU618546.1, read on the forward strand.
CTCCCTATTCCTTTCCATTCCTTAAACATATCTTTGATAACTGAAATTGAAAGTAATGCAGTGGTCAAATAACTTTCTCTGTGTCTGGTCATCCCTAGCTGCCGTAGCTAAGTAAAAGTTATACAGTACAAGTGTCGTAAAGTTAATATTGTGTTGGAAGTGCATCTGTACATCGACTTACTTTGTACTAGATATTCTTCACATTGACTAATAAAGTATATTCGACGCGTAACCGTATACTATTTGTACCTATTAGAATCTAATAGTTAATTCTTATAGTTAATTAGTCTAGCTGCAAGCAATACTTCGATATCGCCTTTGGGTTGTGGACGTCAGAAAGATCCTCACAGAAAATGTCAAAGCTCAGTAAAATTCGCAGTTAGACTGTTAAATGGGGCTCCAGACTCCAAGGTGAAAACTTCGGATGCAACTGGGATTAAAGCTAGGATGAAGAAGAAGTTTTTTTAAAGAACCGGTCAATACGCTTTTTGGTGTGCTGGCAGTGAACGCGACTGCCACGCAGGAGGTGCGGGTTCGATTCCCGCTCAGTGCAAATATTTGTATGCATGAATATGGATATTTGCATTGGTCTGGGTGTTTCTATGTATAGTATGTACGTATTTACAAAAAAAAGTATCTATGTATGTTTATCCGCATTCTAGATTCCATAACACAAGCTACCATGGGTCTAGATAGCGTTGTGTAAAATGTTGTGAAATATTTATTAAAAAAAACTAGTGTAAGGGACAGACTGAACGCTGCTTTTAATTAACTGAAATTACCAATTTAACTCGTCATAAATTGAAGTGATCGCAATTGCGACCTAGAATGGGGATCGATTTTATAAACGAACTAGCTGTCCCGGCAAACTTCGTTTCACCTTAGAAATTAGAATCAATTAGCTGTATCAAATTCTCCTAATTATTTTGAGAACGGAAAGCATTGCGATTCGGGCCCCATACGCCCACGGAGCTCCCGACAGTTTATATACCCATGGGACATACAACCATATGCCTCTACGCTCAAGGGCGTTTATACTACCATAAACCATCAATTTTTCGACCTAAATTAAAAAATAGCCACCATAAATATTTTCGCGGCCCAAGCAACGGGCATTTTGTTAATTTAGATGAATGTCTACTAATCACCCTCTGACGATATTTGCACGCATTATGTCAATTCTATATCAAACGTAAGATAACATAGAAGAATATCATACAGCAGTATTAGAATAATAAACACATTTTTTCCAATTCGTATTCCAAATTCAAAATTTAGACATGGCGTACACACATCAAAAAAAGTTTGCGATCACTTTGAAAAACTGAAATCTTTTTTGTTACTGTAGATTATAATTATGAATTTTTCTTCTTTTTAGATTCTTTATTTAAAAATAAAGAATTAGAACACAAAACAATGACACCGTTCAATTGTTTTTTCTTACAAAAAGGCTTTCAGTCCTAGCTTACGCTCATTCAGAAATCTGATTTAGTGAATTATAACCGATTCAAGATATTTTTCGCGGAAAGTTGTGATTGAAAAAATGCCAAGAGGATTGCAGTGGGCTAGACTTCGGCAAAATGAAGAAGGTGAGGAAGAAAACATTTGGCAAAACTGTCTCTTCGTTGACGAATCCCGAATCTCCACTCATTCAGATAACCGACGTGTCTGTGTCTGGAGAAGACCAGGCGACCGTGAAAGACAAAGAACTGCCACTGGAACAGTTCAGCAAGGCGGAAAATCGGTGTCTTTTTGGGGTGGCATTATGATTGGAGCTAGAACGCCTTTGATCCCGTATCGGGGCTTCATGACAGCAGACATGTACAAAGCAGTTGCTATTGATGATATCGTCAAACCATTCCGAGTAAACCATGGGCACCAATTTGTACTGGTCGATGATAATGCGCCCGCACATCGAGCTCAACGAGTCAATACTGCTCACACGATTAAACTGGCCTGCCGGCTCGCCCGACTTAAACCCATTGGAGCACGCGTGGGATGCTCTTAAACGAGCTGTATGGAACCGTGAGCTACATCCCCAGACAGTTCCAGAGCTCAGGGAAGCCGCTATTGAAGAATGGGATAGGTCACCCCAGGAAATGCTGGATAACATGATCCTCAGCATGCCCAGGAGGATCTCCGCATGTGTTCGAGCCAGGGGAGGAGTTATTTTATATTGAATTTACACTTTTTAATAATAAATTGTAGTTTAAGTTTAATTAAACAGTCTTTTTCTTTCTATGAAATTTCTATCACAATTGCATTATGATTAATGGCTCATTTTTTTAAAATAAATAATAAAAAATAGTTTTATATTTTAATTTTAAACAGGGTACCTATTCCTATTTTGAGAAAGCATACAACATAGATTTTTTCTTGATAAAGTTAAATTTAAAGAATTCTAGGAGCTTATGCCATTGATCGCAAACTTTTTTTGATGTGTGTATGTCGGATCAGCTATTTTATATGGTGGTTATGTATTCTTAAATTTTCTAATTTTCCGCACAATTGTTATTTTTTCTTTCATAAGAACCTTCTAACAATAACGAACACAACAAAAAATCGGTCCAGCCGTTCACGCGTGATGGCGTGACCTAGGGAAATAGGAACTCATTTTTATATATTATATAGATAGTGGATGGCAATTATATTGATTGCTAATTGATTGACTGATCGCTAAAGGCACATGATCAGGTGCTGTAATTTATTTCAGGCATTATTTCTAGTCATTTGTTTTTCTCTTTACAACTGCAAGATGCCACCTTTTGCGGTTGTGATAAAAAGCACATTTCTAGGCTTAATCTTGGATATGCCTGAGAAAATGATCTTCACAAACAGACAGGGAAATCTTACAAGGGTTCCGTTATTTCCTCCTGAACTATGGAACCCTAAAAAGGATTAGAGCAAGCCTAATGGCACTTCACATTGACGGCTTAAAGTGTTTCCTCGTACAGGTGTGAGGGTGAGGAATTCAGGGACCATTTGCGTGTATTGTAGGGAAGGTACTTAATGCTCTAATTGATTGCTCACATTAGAACGTAGTGAAGTTCTTTTGACACTGTTTAAAAGCTCTTAATGAACATTGAAATAATCCAACCACAAAATCAAGAAAGAAGCATTAGTTAGGAACATTATCGTGCATTGATTTTTGACTTTACAGCCCCTGTGGTGTGGTGGTAATGAACGATCCGATTCCCGCTCAGTGCAAATATTTATATCCATGAATATGGCTATTTGCATTGGACTGGGTGTTTACCTTTATAATATGTATGTATTTACAAAAAAAAACATCTAAGTATGTTAATCGTAATTCTGGATTCCATAACACAAGCTAATTAAGCTTACCATGGGTCTTGACTCTTGATAGCGTTGTGTAGAATGTTGTGGAATATTTATTATTTATTTATTGATTAAGATAGGAAAATATGAATCGGTTCAGGCGGGATTCGTAACCGAGATCTTTCTCTTACAGGGATGATGCACGGACCATCGAGCTACTGAACCATGCCGGAATTCATTCTTAACCATTTGAATAGTTAGATATACATTTAAAATAATAATTCAATTAGCACACAAAACATGTCATGGTGATCACACATCCTATTCTTTTTTTGTTTTTTTTTGCTGATAAAAATAATATTATTTAAACCTGCCCCCAATGATAATGAATTATCGGTTTTTGAAACAGTTCAACTAAATAATATAATCTTAAGATAACCGTAACAAGATTCGAGTAAATACGCAAGATCACTTGAAAATAAAACACCGAGTCCACAAAAGAATCATTAAAAATAATTTAATTAAATACCCATACATACATACAAAAGAGTCTTACTCTTCTTCGTCTTAACCATACCAACATGAACCTAGTTTTAGATCAAGCAATTTATATTAGCTACAGATACTTTTTATAAAAAAAATCGAAGGTTTACTAACTTCACTGTTGCCACCGGGAACCCTAAGCCTTTCTGTACACTCAGCTCATATTTGCGCTTTAGACAACGTCTTCTACGCATCCCGCGATAAAGTAGCTTTTCTTATAGATAGAATTTAGTTTATTGCAAAACTAGCTTTTGTCCGTGGCTCCGGCTGCGTGAATGTCGTCGGTTATCGCGGTCAAACATAGCCTGTCAGGGTGTCAACTAACTCCATACTACTTTTTTTAAATCGCTCTAGCCGTTTAGACGTGAAATAGTAACAAAACATCCACCAATCCATCCATACTTACTAACTTTCACGTTTGTAATATTTGTAGGATAGTAGGATATAATGCTAAATAAACGATGTTCTGTTAAAATATCTCTTCAAATAATAGTTCTTTGAAAGAAGCTGGAAAGCCTAACTTCACTGCATGTACTGCACGTTTTAGAATTTCAATATACTCGTGGTTTGAATGTCCGCAGTATTGCCGCAAAACAATATGCCGTACAGAAACGTAGTGTTGAGGTAGATTTCATCGCAGTTATTTCGTATACACATATAGAACTATGTGACGTAGTTTTTGTTATTCAGAAACTATCTAGGTGTGTTGATTTGTTTGTAATGAGTAAGTGGAGTATCTAGGACACAGTACTATCCAAGCTGTGATAGCCCCGTGTGTAACCTTTTTTTTATTTATATCGAGGTAACCAATTTGCCGGAGAAAATGTGATTCTAGTATCCACAAAATATCATAGCGAACGTTTAGTGCAATACCAGCTATTGTAATTATCAATAAATTCTTTGGAAGTCAAATAATAAGTACAGAGCATGAAAATTATTGATCAGGTATAAACTATCCCGTAGAATTTCCCGATACGGAATCAGCGTTAAATGAACATAAAACGAAGGCACAAATCTAAATTAACAACAGTATTCTCGGAACTAAAGAGCTCGGGTTTCGGCTTAAAGTCAAACAATTCCAATAATCTACGTTCAGCTAATTCCGCACTTCAACCTTTGGTACGCCCTTAATTTCCGTCCCTTAGAGTAAATTTTACACTATCCATCACAGCATGACCCGTCGGTTCCCACAGCGAAACCCCTTTTACATTTGTATTGCTCTCACTGAGGGTTGCAGGGGAGGTCTTAAAACGTGGTTGTTATATATTTCTATATTAAAGACACCTGTTTCCATATCTTTACGATGTATGGATATTGTGACGAAACTAATATTACATTTTGCCAGTTCGAATTTGTAAAATTATTATAGCACTCTGTTTGATTTTGATGTTTTATATAACTATAGCTTAAGATTTTTTTGGTGTATTTATTATGTAGATCAATATTTCACTGTCCTGTTCCGTGTCACCACTCGCATATTGATGTGTCATCCTAAGTTCTATTACAATTGTTCTTTTATATGCATTTACTGTTCTTTGCAGTCGCTTCGCCGAAACATCGAAGTTCACCCAAAGCCACATTTAGACTGGTAAAACGGACCCCTGACTCCAAGGTGCGACTGGAACTAAGGCTAAAATACTTAAGTAGATAACAATGTACAGTAATGAGGGCCTAAATGAAGATGAAGAAGTTCTTTACCTTTACAAAATAAAAATCGTATCTAATCGTAATCTGACTACAGCGCAACATCTATGTGCTAGGCAACACTATCCTACAAGTTACCCTTTTCAAGGAACGTTTAATATAATTAGGTTCAATATCGTTTGCACATATATTATATTGGCAGATACGAGTATTACTTACTCGATATTCATGCCTGTCGAGTGACTAATTTGACTCAGACGGGTGTGAAACTAAATTAGACACTGAAGTACCTTTATCATGTTCAGTTGTATTATAGTATATCAATTTCTGATGTTGAGATAGTCAGGAAAGAATTTATTACTATTGAAGGAAAAGCGAGTGAAGACTATCAAAACAAATGAAACAAAATTAATTTATTTCAAGTGACAGAATCAGACTCATTCATTGTGTATTATTAAAATTCATAATTCATCTATCATTATTATTGCATAAAATACAGTACACAGATGTCATGAAATCAATATATATTAAAATACATAATTGTATTGTAAGGTCTGTACAGAGAAACCTTACAGTTAAATGTATACTATTGTAACAAAATGTCAGATAGCTGTGAACTTCATAAATGGGCAAACTTACAGCTATAGAACTTTCCACAAATTTTCCCTGTAACCAAAATTTAGGGCACCAGACTAAAACCACTAATCAAGGAATGTTAACAAAAGTTGGACTATTTCACAACCCGCAACGAAAACGGGACGGGAAGATATTTTTGCAACATACATTTTCTACGAAAGGACATTACCGAATCTTCCCAAACGTAATTTACAGACAGTGCACTTATTAGTTTTGTACATAAAATCTATAATATAAGGTTTTGTACTTTTGGTAAAATAATTTCTTTTCTTATGTTTATTGTCTTTTTTTCTTTACACTTATTCTTTTTACATAAAACGCATGGAAATTAAGCCTCCTTAAATAGACTTCAGACGCAGGGTGGCCGCAGCAATGGAAATCAGGTCAGGTGTTACCTCAGATCAGATGGACTCATGGTGTGAATGCGGAGCTTTGGCACAGACTATGACTCATCTGCTAAAGTGCTACGTGTATATGTATATACACCGGAGGAAATCATGAGTGCCTCTGAGAATGCTATCAGGTTGGCTGCCCACTGAGGCAATAAAATATTAGATGATATGCCGTCGACTAAATCTCAACTTCATCAGACAGTAAACAGCTGTAAGTAATGTCTGCTGGATGATTGCCATCATTATAAAATATGGAAACGCAGAGTAATGGAATGATCCTCAGTTTTCTGACCTTGATACATACCTAATCAATGAGAGTTGGTACGAATTTTTAATCATCATATCATAACCATCATTTTCGGCTCTTCCTCCTCCACTTCGCATGATCTTTGGCGTCCAAGTGTTACGTGAACACTGGTTCCGGTAATAAAAAATGAAAACATTTGAACATAGCAGTAATAAACGGTAAATACCGGTATCTCGCGATTGCGGCGCGTACCCCATCACTGGGTGGTGAACGCGGTCATTACCTTTTAAGGCAATGCATCGTTCTAACGCACATATAAAATGAGTCACACGAATTGATAACCAATCAGCGCATTCCGTCAAACGGAGAATCGGCTGATGGCCCAACACTAACCCACAACAAAAAAAAACACGCCCCGCGCTCGCGCCGAGGTAGACGGCAGACCTGATTCGATCGCGAGACTCCGCAGCGGAACGTGCAATAGTAATCTAGATTCTGCTAGTTACTATTATAATTGTCTATAAGAACTAGTCTAATATGCGAAGTAGTATTTTAGAGTAATATCTCGGCATCTTACGTATAATATATATAATCAGTGGTCCCAATATAAGGGAATTTGGTACCGGCTGGAATACCGGTCAACTACATACCGTCTGGAATATCAGCGCCGCGCCGTATCGGCCCACCTCCGAGCCAGCTGAGGTGCCTGCCCTCTCCGTACCGTCTTGAAGACGGCCTTGGCGACGACTCCGGCGGACCGAACTAGCAGCTGCGAAGCCTGGTGACCTTGAGGGGAAGACAACGTCACACTCGCACGGGGCCAGCCCGGAACCTCAAGTTGAGTACATTACTCAGCCTGCCGTTTATAGTGACGTGTACTCGTACCCGAACCGACACTCGACCTTGAATTAGAGTATTTTTATTATTGTAAAGCCGGACCTACGGATTAAAGTTGTAGATCTCGTACCAATCGTTTTCTTCATCCTTGACCCCGTAGGGCCCCGTATCACAAGACACCTCCTCCACGACACCAAGCCAGGACTTTTTGGGTCTGCCCCTTCTACCTGAACCCGGTGGGGACGCCATTGCCAGGCATCTGTTAGCCACGTAGCTGGGCGGTTGCCGGAAGATGTGGCCGTACCAGCGGAGCCCGTGCTCTTGCATTTTGTTTACGATATCACGGACATGAAGACTGCCGCGGATGCGAGAGTTCCTCACGCGATCTTTACGCTTGACTCCGCACATCCACCGCAGCATTTTTATCTCCACGATATGTCTATCATAATAACGGTGGCTCGTCGCAATTGCATCCGAGGTCTTCACTTCGAAACTCGGGGCTAATTTTTGTTTTTATTTGGTGGATGACTGCTTCAACCCTGAAAGAAAAAAATACGCTAGAAAGAAAAATACCTTCTGGTAAGGAATTTCAAGTCCTTAGGTAAATAATAAAATTAAAGCAATTTTAGTACAAATACTATTTGAAATGAAAACTTAAGAATTGTTAGAAATTGCCTAGCCTTCAAAACTCAATTGTTGAACTTATACTTCTCAAGTAAATTACGGTTCAAGAACTTTAGCGTGGCTAAAAAATTAGAGCGTTTCAAAGTTTCCTTGAAATTTGTTTATGAGGTTAACTTGCGCTTGTGAAGCGCTTAATGATGCTATTGTGATGAAAAACTTTTGTTTATTTACGTGAACTTTCTTACGTGAGCTGTCCATGTTTGCCGTGTGCCCACAGTCAATGTGGCTGAATAATTTAGTCGAAAACCAACTAATTTTGAAACCTTTAGTGTGTATAAATTAAGCTACAAAATGTTTGTATCTAATAGGTTTGTTTTTATTTTTTAATAATATAATTATTTTGGTTTGAACCTGTTATCATTTCCTGTGGTGTCAGTCTTGCCAACTGACTGTCCCTAACTGACCCTCCCTAAACAAGTTCTTTGGTAGTCATTTGTGGAATAGAATGTTTAATGTATGGAATTGATAAGTATTTAGACATTTACGACAGGCGTCAACGTTATCATATCAATCTTATACATTAAATAATTTGTTCTAAAACGTGTTGCCATTTGTCTTGAGGGGCATATACTCATTTTCAACATGTTACTTTACGCTCCGAAACGCTGAATAGTATTCTCAGAATTGAAAAATTATTACAAGCAAAATGGTGCTACTAATATCAACATATGAAACCCTCGATGGTTAGTAAATATATTTAATTACATTTCCGAATACTGTTTTATGTTTCGCTTCCATTTTAGCCGAGTAAATTGCTTAAAGGTACTTAAAACAATTTCATCCAAATTTTCATTAAATTTACGTTAATAGGAAAACAAACCTAAAATGGTTTTCACTCGTTTTGTGTCCACTGGGTCTTCATTCAGGGACCATTCTTGCTTGTAAGTGGTTCTCTGTCTATAAGTTTCCCGTTCATGGCTTTAATAGGTCCTATTAGGACAGCGCATCAAAAAATCGTGTTTAAAAAAACGGTATTTATTTTTATACAAGCTTTTACCCGCGGTTTCGCCCGCGCTAAGTTTGGAACAGAAAGGTATAGGACATACTGCTCCCGCTCCCGCACTTCCCGTGACCCAGATAAAGTTCCTTAAAGTTTTTTGTGAGTCACCAGACTTTTGCATGAAGTACCAACTTCATGCAAAAGTACTCACAGAAATACTGATCTCTTGACCGCGACCTACAGGAAGCGATACCCGGAATAGAAAGTATACTATATCCGTTTCCTAGCTCTAAGTTAGATCCTCACCAATTTTCAACCAAATCGATATGGCCGTTCTTGAGTTATAAATTGTGTAACTTACACGACTTTCTTTTATATACAAGGTGGAAGATTTTCATGGGAAGTACTTGAAATACTGAAGATAGAGAATTTGACTCAAGTGAAACATTCCATTATTTTTTTAAAGTACAAAGCTGCCTGATTTTTGAAAACTCGCTGGTAATCGACCCGACTAAAATCCAAAAAAATCAAATTCTGTATTTTACGGCTTCAATCGATAGTGGCAATCATAACGATCAAATCTGTCTAGCAAACTTGGTAAATTTAATGATAGGAAAGTCCTGAAATCTAAACTTATAATTAATAATATAATTAATCACCCAGATGTGAAAATGTCACGAAGAAATCGTGAAATGTTAAACATTTGTTTTAGGTCAACACCTCCCCATTATATCCATATTTTAATTGAAAAGTCCTTGACGGTAATAATCCCACCGCGTATTGTAAAATGTAGGCGTTTATAATTATTTCACTACTTACTCCATCAAATATTGCACATTCAGCGTCAGAATGCTCTTGACGACAAAGTCTTTAAATGATCAAACTGTTTTATGGTTTTCGATTGTATTATTTTTCCAACCAAATATCAAAACAATCAATCAACAAGGAAAGAGGAAAACTAAGGCGTTAAAATCATTTTGAGTATTTTGTTCGTCAAGATCGATCTGATACTGACTGTACATGTTTACAAACGGAACCTAGAACTCTGTCTTATCATAATTATATTTTAAATCTTTTTGACACCGTAGTAAAATTTTATTATCGTTACTGCCATACGACACATCCAAATTGGAAGACATTAAACGCCTTCCTATGTTAAATAAAATGATGTGATATCACTCTCGAGCAATTTCGTGAAACGCAAGAGGGCGATACTGGAGCAATATATTACGTCACACGTGTATCGCGACAAGGCGTGAACTTTATACACAATTTAACCCTTGTTTTTAGTACTATATCCAAAGCTGCTGAATTTGTTGAGAGATCCGAATATTATGTGGGATGAAAAGGGTCCTTGGTTTATACTGTTTAGTGAAATTGGGGGCATGAATTAAGGTGTTAGATATTGCCTTTACGCCGATTAGATTTTGTGTACATGCACACGTACTCGAGTAATAGGTCTTTGTGTCTAATCTTTCATGGACCTTACTGCCGTACGAGGGGCCTTAATAGTTGCTTCGTAAGGCAACTCACCGGAATATTGTTATTATTACTTGACCTCAATGTTAGTCCTGGGGAATATGAGATTATTTGAGACCCTAAATTATAGCCGCATCATGTTTTGCTATCATCGATATCTTAACCCATAACGTGGACCTTCTATCGGCCTTGGCTACTTGAGAAAGCGATTAAAAATAATTGCGTGGTAATACGCTCCGATGGAGTGAATAAGATAATTATTTATTTGACAGCCTCTGAGGCGTGGCGGTAGTGTGCGCGACTGCAAATATTTATATGCATGAATATGGCTATTTGCAGTGGTCTGGGTGTTTCTATGTATAACATGTATGTATTTACAAAAAAGTATGATAGTATATTTGTCCGCGCTCTGGATTCAAAGTAAAAAACCTTACCACGTGTCTAGGTAGCGTTGTGTAGAGTGCTGTGGAATATCATTATTATTTAACTCAGTCTTTCACTGTTCATTCCTTATAATTAAACATTCTGTTTAATATTTAAAAAAATACTATTTACGATACATTAAACGATAGATAATTTGGCGCTAACGAAGATATTCGATGCTCAAGTCATTTTCATTTGCAAGTTGGTTACTGATTGATGGATGAGGCTTTGATGGAGGTTCTCTTATCGGTGTTAAGGGTCCAAACAGCATGAGAATAATGTGAAAAATTTAAAATATAAATATATATAAATATAAATAAATATATAAATATATATACTGAAGTCAACCGCTGAAATGCTGTGTACAGATGTAAGTGGACTTCAGGTTTAAAATGCTAAATAGTTTGTAGAATCATAGTCATAGTGTCATCAATCTGATGCCTGTTTCTGTACCAATTTTATAAAATAAATAAAATACCATGATCGCGTTAATTCTCGTTATAATTATTGAATGTAATGGCCAGGATACGAACCAGGAACCTTTCGATCGTACAGCCGACTCTTTAACCACTAAGCTACCGATGGCAATCATCAATTAGCAAAAGATTCTCTATCAAACGATACCTGGTCTTTACAATGTCATTATAGTTAATACGATGGCAGTATGAAACTAAATTCAGTGGCGAGGAAAAACCTAAATAACGATTCTGTAAAGTAATAAATACATATATAATGTTTAATACATAATTTAAACGCGGGTGTGCTCATCTGTGATAAATAATTTATTAGCTAATACAATTTAGTGGCTCGTATCTGGTTTAGATGTATTTATACTTGCCTTCACACACCTCCTAAATAAATATTGCGGACTTTATTTAAGTCTTTGGTTTATTTTATTTAATGTAAGATTTACGACATGTTTTGAATGTTTTTTAGAGGAAGGACGATATATTCCCTTTATGTCGATTCCCGTTATGTCGAGCCAAAAACCTTATCTCGCTTCTATTACCTTTATGTCGAGCTTCTGTACCACGCTTCTATTACCTTTATGTCGAGTTTACAGTATCAGTACAGTCAGATTAAAAATACCCTTTTTACCGAAAAGTTCATTTAATAAACGTCCCTACTAGACTGACTAGATGATTAACTGAATTTTAATGACGTGCTGCTGTACCTACTGGTGTTTATAAATAATTCAACTACAGCAGTATTAAGACGTGTCGTCGGTGTATCTAAAATATTATAATATGTAATTTATCGTACATTCATTAGCGGAATTCAAGTTTGAAATCGGGCCGTATTCTCCTAACTAGTTTTTTTTAATAAAGGATTCGTCAATCACGACAGCCTCCGTGGCGTGGCGGTAGTGCACGCGACTACTACGCATGGGCCGTGGGTTCTATCTCCGCTCAGTGCAAAAAGTTGTATGCATGAATATGGCTATTTGCACTGGTCTGGTCGTGCCTCGGAGAGCACGCTAAGCCGTCCCGGTTGTCATATCAAACATCTATGGCAGTCGTTACGGGTAGTTGGAGCCCTCAAAAGTCCAACCAGTCTAACTTGGAATTTCGATATCGCCATTGGTCATCGGATAATTGGTTGTGGAGGTCGCTTCACGGAAAATATCGAAATTCAGCCGCATCACAGTTAGACTAGAAAGCCGACCCCAACTGAGTTGGGAAAAGGTTCAGAGAATGATGAACGGATGCGTCAATTAGACTTCACCCCACCTGATGGTAAGCTAAAAACAAAGTCTCAGAAAAGAGGGTCACTATTACAAACACGTACTATGTTAACAATAGTGGCCTCTCAGCGAGACGGCCTCATCAGATGCCTTTTCACGCCCCACTTAAAGGACCCGGGACTGTAGGAAGAAGGAAACACGTGAGTTCCATGTCTTAGTGATGTGGCATAAGAATGAGTCACTAAAACGCTTTGTTCTAGTAGGTATATTTTGCACCGTATACGGATGGCATCTTAGCCCTGCGCATGTCGTCCTGTGAGGGAAAGCAGACGGTGGGACTAATTGGAAAAGCTCATCAGAACATTCACCATGTAGAGATGGTAGAATTAAAAAGAAAAACATCTCTACGCATCTGCAAAGGCTCGAGGGTGTTCGTGACCTCAGGATTCCCAATAATGCGGACCGAACGTCGCTGCAACCTGTCGAGAGCATCTAGTAAGTACTTTGCGGAGCCATCGCAGAGATGTGAGCAGTAATCTACTCAGGAGCGAATTTGGTTCTTGTATAGAAGACCCCGCTGCTCCGGCGTGAAAAAACGTCTCACTCTGTTCTGGACTCTAGAGTTTACGCGAGAATGATTTGATGATGCTCTCGATGTAGTTTTTGTTATTCAGTTTGAAGTGAACATCCATACCGAGGATAATAAGGTGATCCTGCAGGGGCCGTGGCGTAGTCTGAAGAGTGGGAAGGGTAAGAAAAGGAGATACCTTTGCTGTAAACGTGCATGCGTGGCATTAAACTCGACTAGGTTCTCAGCGCCCCATTGAGAAATGTGGTCCACGATCCGGTCCAGCTCAGTGACAAGATTCTGCCTTTTTTCCGCCATATATCAGACTGCTTGGCCGCAGGATGTACGTAATAACTCGCGTGTAAAGTGCTGTCGTACCGTTAGAAAGTATGTCATTGATATGCAGAAGAAAGAGAGTGGGAGATAAGACGGAACTCTGTGGCACGCGAGCATTTAACTGCAAGAACTCTGAAGTTCGTCCATCACAAAGGACGCGAATACGGCGCCTCTGCAAGAAGCTTGCAACCCAGTTGCACAGTCTTGGAGGCAGGCCAAAGGCTGGTAGCTTGGAAAAAAGCAATTTGTGCCATACCCTATGGAAAGCTTTGGCGATATCAAGACTAATTGCCAGTGACTCGCCGTGTTTTTCCACAGCCTCACGGCACGTGGTACGTGACCCACCTTTGGGGTGAGGCTGACCGTTTCGGTCTGAAACCGTATTGTCGGTCACTAAGCAAGAAGTTATCTTCTAGGTGGCGCATGAGCTGTGTGTTAATGATGTGCTCGAACACCTTGCACAGCACTGAGGTGACGGTTATGGGTCGATAGTTGGCTGGACATTCGCCTCCTTCCAAGCCGAAGGCATTGTACCCGAAGGACAGTTGGAACAGTCGCGTTAGCATAGGACACAGCTCCGCTGCACATTTTTTAAGTACAACCGCTGGAATACCATCAGGACCGCTGGCTTTCCGGGCATCGAGTGATTGCATTACTGCACGGACATCGCGTTGCCTGATACGGATATCACGCATTGCGTGGTCACCAGTGGGTAGTGTCCGTGGTTGCATACCACAATCATCGACTCGGGAGTTGGCCGCAAAGAGATTAACCAGCAAATTGGCTTTCTCTTGCGGCTCATGGGCCAGAGATCCATCGGGGTTGCTCAGCGGGGGCTTTGTGGCTACAATGGGCACGATGGAGCGGACCAGACAATGGTCGGAGTTACCTAAAGCAGCACTCACCGAGACACTGTACTGGTCCGGGCGACTCGTCAACAGAAGGTCTAGCAGAAAAAACACCTCTTCCCAAAAATTTCATCTCAGAAGCATGGTTGTCATTATTAGAAAGTACACCTGAAGGCATTACCTTCAGGCGTACTTTCTAATAATGACCAAATATTCAATGAATAAGTAAAATCGCAGTGGATTAAGAATAATATTGATTTTTTTGGGGCATCTGAAGGAAATGAAGTTTTGGTCGTAAAACAACATGGACACGGCATAAGAAATTATAGAGGCCAGAGACTCGTAAACTTTGCGTTCGAACAGAAGCTCACAGACAATAATAAATACCTGCTTTAAGAAAAAACCAAACCGAAACCACCTGAAAGACGCCGGACGAGCTTCATAAAAACGAATTTGAGTAGTCAAATTCGTTTTTATGAATATTAGAAGAATCCTCACAAACCACCCAAAATTATTTACAAACCTCGAAATTTTGAACCTAAACTATCCGTCTGACCTTCGTGCAATCATAGGAACACTAAAGCTCTCCAAACACAAACTAAGCAGAGCCCGATTTACCAGTAAAGGATGCCAACTTAAGAGTAAAGAAGAAATAGAAAAGTATAAGGACAACATTAAATTAAAACTATCTGAACCAGCAAACTGACAAGTAAACAAAACGGTATAAAATTGTTATCATAAAATTAGCAATGCTTCTTCTGAAAGCCTAAAATCCGCACAGATAAAAAAAGAAAAATCAAAAACATAAAATACTAGAAGATAATACAGAAAAATTGCTACAAAGAAGAAAAGTACTACAGTCAACCAAAAACAAAACTCTTCCCATGAAAAACGAACTCACTGCCTTATACAAAATCGTCCATATACCTACATAAAACAAGATTAAGACACTATAATGAGACACCTACAGCTTTGCAGTAGCACGAAAAAACCATTTCAGGAACTTCGAAGAAAAAACTGCTGGATAAAAGAATTGAAAAACCTGAATAAAGATATATACAAACGAAGCGACATTGTACATACGGCCACGGAGATTTATAGAAATCTATAGTTACAGTGACAACGATAACAACATAATATTAAATAACAACAAGGAAGGCCAACTTAAAGATTTTATAGACATCAATGTAACCGAAGTCTTAGAAACATTAAAAAAGCTTAAAATAGAAAAAAGCCCAGGCTCCAACAACATCACAAACGAAGCACCGATGGCCAAACTGTTCAACTTGATAATCCAACACTCAGTAACACCCACTCAATGGTCGGAAGCAAACATCACATTATTATATAAAAAAGGAGACCCCAAAAATATTGGCAATTACAAACCAATCAGACTATTACCCAGCCTCTACAAATTGTTCTCTAAAATATTAACAAAAGAATAAGCACAACACTAGAAACAAAGCAACCCGTAGAACGAGCGGGCTTCAGGAAAGGTTTCTCAACAACTGACCACATCCACACAATGGAGTTAATCATAGAAAAGTATCAAGAACAACAGAGGACTCTATATATAAGCTTTATCGACTACCAAAAAGCTTTCGACTCCGTTTCACACAACAGCATATGGGAAAGCTTGGCAGAGCAAGAAGCGGAAGAAGTATACATAAAAACTATCCAAAGTATATACAATAACAATAAAGGAAGGATCAAACTCGGGTCCATCGGCCCCTGCTTTCCCATAAAAAGAGGAGTGAGACAGACCCCCCTCTCTCCAACACCATTCATATCAATCCTGGAAAACATCATTGGCAAGTTGGACTGGTGCAGACTAGGAATCTATATAAAAGGTGAATATCTAAGCCATCTTAGGTTCGCTGACGACCTAGTACTTCTATCAGAGACGGCCAGCTAGATGCAACGCATGATTGTGTCTCTGCATCATGCTAGTGTTAAGGTGGGTCTGGAGATGAACCTAACTAATACCAAGATGATGACCAACACAAGCTGAAAAAATCCCATAACAATCAACGCAGAGCCACTAGAATATGTCGAAAAATATACATATATATACTTGGGAAAATTGTTAAGTTTTGACAAAAACAACGACAAACTAGAAATAGAAAGAAGGGTAAAATCAACATGGAACAAAATATATTGGAACCAAAAAGAAATTTTCAAGAGTAATATGCCGACAGATATCAAAACTAAAGTCATGAACTCAAGTCTCTTACCATGCCTGACGTATGGGTGCCAGACGTGGAAGTTCACCTCTAAAGCCACAAATAAAATAAGAACCTGTCAAAGGGGGCTAGGAGAATGCTCCTCCATTCTCAACATACGAAAGATAGACAAAGTGAGGCATAATAAGATAAGAAAAACCATCAAAGCGATCGACGCCCTAACGTATGCACTAAAACAAAAATGGAAATGGGCTGGTCATGTCGCGAGATGTACAGACCAGAGATGGACCACGAGAGTAACTTCGTGGAGCGGCCCAACAGGAAAGAGAAGCCGAGGAAGACCACTAACCAGATGGGAAGATGACCTCAGAAGGACAGCTGGTCCAAACTGGAGAGACTTAGCCCAAGATAGAGACGCATGGGCATCTTTGGAGGAGGCCTTTACCCAATCAGGGGTTCTTGCTGGCAAAACCCACTCGTAATAACCATTTTTTTAAATATTAAAAAAAGTATTAAAAAATCTAGCTACATACTTACATACATTTATTATATATTTAGTTTTTTTTTAAATACTTTACAGGGTAAAACACGAAACCTGGTAAAAGCAAGAAATAAATGGCTTTATTTATTTATTTCTTATTACAACGAACGCCACAGGACCGCAAACCCAGTAGAAGGGTGTGGCATGAAAGCCTAAATAAAAAGCTCAACTAAAGACCACCTCTATATACTATAAAAAGAAAGAAAGAAAGATAGAAAAATATTTTATTTAAGTACCTCATGGTGTGCATTTCGCTAAAGCACACTTAGAGATGAGGCTAAAGAAGCTAGGTTTAAGGTAGAGCAGGTAAACGTCTATAATGAGTATAATGACGACAATCAGAAGCAAAGAAAAAAACAGCTTGGCAATTGACATGCGTATAAATAAAATAGTAGAAGATTTTACAAGTAACAAAATTGTATGATTTATCTTAATCGCCTATCCACTATAAGATTTGCTAAGTGATAATGTTTTTAATTTTAATTTATAAATAAATTTGATAACGTAAATAATTTGAAAAAAAAAATACTGTAAAACTTTATTCTGTACATTTACACTACTAGTGATTATAGGTACTGTGATACCGCGCAATTTTCTTAATTTTTTCTTTCATAAGAACCTTCTCCTAACAATAACGAACACAACAAAAAAAGAATAAGCGAACTCGGTCCAGCTGTTCAGGCGCTATCTCGTGACCAAGGGAAATAGCGGTTCATTTTTATATAGATTGGCTTTTAATTTATATTCTGACTGTACTCGACATGACGGTAATAGGAAGCGTAAAATATTAATACTTTGGAGAACAATAGACTCCCAGACTCGACATAACGGGACTCGACATAAAGGGGATAACTGTCATCTGAAGCCTCTCAGAACTCATAGGTGCTTTTGAGTACCCTATCAACTCGAAGGAAGAAGAAAAGTCAATGACGAAAAGAAAAGCTTACGTCAGAGCTTTTTATTTATTAATTGGCAGGTGTGCTCGCAAGCAGGTAAGGTTGGGTTTGATTCTAAAGATCTTGCTATTGTAACCGCTCATGCTTTTATTATAATTTTATTTATAGTTATACCTATTACGAGTATAATTGGAGGATTTGGTAATTGATTAGCTCCTCTTTTTTTTTTTTATTTATTTATAACGAAACGCCCTGATATAGCTTTCCCCCGAATAAATCCATACTAATATCACAGTCTAACGATTCATACTACATACAGTCGGTCAACGAAGCCGTCTAGACAGAGCAATCGTGCGGGGGGAGAGGGGTGGTGGGGGACGAGGTATTACTCGGTACGCCCATACATTTTACTCGGTACTAAGGATTCAGGGCTGTCCCATTTTTGTAATCACACTAATCACGTGAGTTTTTTTTTCAAGGCTCGTTTTGTTTGTTAAAGTTGTTTTTTTTTTCGTTTTCTATATTTAGCTCTCCAAGATTTTTACAAAAATCGATATGGGTATCGTTTTCAGGGTTTTTGGGGTCGCTGATTGCGAATATAACATCCATTTGGTGATCCAAGATGGCGAACTCGAAATTTTTACTAAAATCGATACGGGTATCGTTTTCAAGGTTTTCGGGGTTGCTGATTACGAATATGTTATTCATGTAGCAATCCCAGATGACTGGATGGATGATATATTCGTAATTAGCAACTCTGAAAACTGGTCGAAATGTGGGTGCTAGCACCTCTGCCTACCCCTTCGGGGAACACAGGCGTGAGTTTATGTTATGTTATGAAAACCTCCAAAACGATGCTCATGTTGACTTTGTGGGAAATTTCAAGTCCGCCATCTTGGATCGCTAAATGGATTTTATTATACGTAATTAGTCACCTCGAAAACCTCGATTTGTTTTTTGTTTTAAATTTCAAGTCCGCCATCTTTAATCGTCGGTAACATGGTCGTCAAGCCCGATAGCAGACAATTGCCGGCAGGCAATCATACGATGGGAAACTCGACTCCCAACTGATCGTGTGTAGCCGCAAAGCTGACAGCAGGGCATGGCCACCAGGCCAAAATTGCTTTCGTGTGTGGGCGCTGTCAACTTAGGACTGCAGGCCGCCCGATATGATTTGAAACTGCAGGCAAACTGATCCTGGATAGGCTCCTTAAGAATATATCATCAATTTAGCGATCCCGGCGATTAGCGAAATTCGAATTCGAATCCGTTTGAAACCGAAATCGAAATCGAAACCAAAATCCAAAAACTCAGACTTAAAATATTACGTTTGCTTGATCATAATTGGTTGAGTAGAACCGGAAATATAACCAAAAGTCGCAATAGCCGTCATCCATGCGAGCGGAGCCGCGGGCATCACCTAGTAATATAAATTAGCGTGAGTGGATGTGCCTTGACAGAACAAAGAGAACGAATAGGAATTATGTATAGAATATTACAGAAAAATTATATATAAAAACTGAAGTGACAACCCTGACAAAACTGCAAAAGGCGGCATTTCCGCAAACATCAAACGCGATGAACTACTGTAAGATCTCTCGTTATACTGTGCTAATATTATAAATGCGAAAGTAACTCTGTCTGTCTGTCTGTATGTTACGCTTTCACGCCTGAACCACTGAACTGATTTTGATGAAATTTGGTACAGGGGTAGATTAGACCATGAGAAAGGACATAGGCTATGTTATGTATATGTTTGGTCGCGATAACCGACATCCACGCGGGCGGAGTCGCGGGCAAAAGCTAGTATAATTATAAAATTACATTCATGTATGAGATAGTATAGGAAATTTGTGAAGTATAATAAGGATAGATAGTAGCAGAAGAAGAACCGAAAATTGTTAAAAAAGTGTGAAGTGGAAATTGAACTCATTCACTGATAGTTCTGAATAAAGCTGGGTTGAGAAATATATTCGTATTTACCGTTAAGTATTATTTGAAAATTGGAGTTCAAAATGTTTTGATAGAAATATAAAAAAAAAAAACTCAATACTAACGTAAAAGTGTTAATACCTTCTAAGAATCTGTCTTTACTGGTAATCAAGAAGTTTCAAAACAACATTATCTTATCATGTAACGTGAAGTCAAACACATTCACGGTACTAAGCTAACATCAAGATAATACTACTACCCATTCACTGCAAGTTTTAACGTAAATATTATGGTCTGTATGCGACGAAACTTCCTCCATATTAAAATTGAATATCATCAGAGCTCAAGTTTTGAGGAATGAAGTATTTTAATCTTTTTAGAGAGCTGTTAGCATCTTCATTATTTTACCTAGGATAGTGAATGCTCATAGGTAACTCTTGGCAATTCATATAAACTTTTGCATCCACATTCAATGCTTGCACTTTGTAAATAAAATACATAAAATTCATATTAATTCAAAAAAAGAAACAGTACAAGAGTATGTAACGGGACACGGGTAACGGGATCGAAAGTAAACAGCTTCGTTTGTGAGACCACTTTATTCATACACCTCAACAGCCAAATCTTCTACACGACACTCACAGCGTGACTGTACCGCACGTTGGACTAATCCATAGTCATAGTCATTTATTTTTCAATATAGAACAATAAAATTGTTTCTTATTGACGACAATTTTAATTCTACTTAATCTAAGTTTACCACCGCTTCCAAGGCGCTGGTGGAGAAGAAACGGCGCAACAAACTCCACTGCGGCATTTTTTGGGACGTCAATTTACAATATTTATTTTCTTAAAGCTAAATGTCAACAAGTATATAAAACTCTTTATAATTAAGAATTAAAACAAAGTTACATAATGTAACAAATAAGTCACATAAATAATACAGTACCATGCTGTAATTATAGCAATTTACGAGGGGCCTGCACCATGCTCAAGCCAAATCCTTACTTGCACTTCACTCTTTCTACTTGTACTGTTTCTTTTTTTTAATTATTATGGATTTTACGCCTGCAACTGTCATATAATTTGAGGTCTGCTCCTGACTGGTCCCATCTTGGAGAAAGCTTGCACTAGAACTTAGTCTATCAATTAAATTAGCAGGTGCCACTCAGTTTATATTGAGTGACTGTCACTGTTGGTGTTGCTTCAAATGCAGATGTAAATTATGGCACACGGCAGGTAAAATTTAGGCTTTCTGTACCCCACCTTATACTCTCAACTATCAGATCTAATTTAATAAAATAACATGTAAGGTCCCTGTAAAACCATTAACTATACCTACTGCAGTGCGTTTAATTGTTATGATAATAGGACAAAAAGTTATGTTTCATTAAAGTTACTTTCCATTTCGGTTACTCTCTCATTTAGCTGCTCAATAAATTAGGCCCAAGTGACAATTATACTCTATAAATTAGGCACTCCTAATCTGCCTAGATTATCTAACTCTCGGGACAGATAACTACTTATAAACAGGCCTTCGAGAATAATGTCATACCCAATCCATTTTATTAATAGTCAGCAAATTCTACAGAACATTCTAGTAATCTAAATTTAATCTCTTAGTCACATTTTACGACCCCCTAGAGACGTAACAGGGTGGCCTATTCGTCGGAACGGAGTGGTGGCGCGTTGTGGCGTCTCAATATATTAGATATCGTATTAGTTTGTGCAAATTGAGAGTATTAAACGGTATGGGAATTAATTTTGTAGTGCATTTAATTATAAATAGCCTAGTGGTATAGGTAATGGACTACTGAGACGAGGTTTCGGGTTCGATCCCAGGTTACCATGGCACACACCAATGACTTTTCAATGCTTTTCGAAGTTATGTGTGTATTTATCGCAGGTTTATAAGTGCCCGGATAATGGCAATAGGCTCGCCACCTAATGTAATAGGCATTACATTGGGACCTAAACATAAAATGGCGAAATGTGAGTGCTAGCGCCTCTGCCTACTTCTTCGGGGAATACAGGCGTGAGTTTATGTTATGTTATCTTATGCATTTAATTTTCAAAATTAGGTTTGTAAGTAGAATCGCTAAGCTGTGTTATATTTTATTTTTCACCTGACCGGTTTCACTCAAAGGTATGACGTAAAGTGACTGTTTCTAGGATTATTACAATATTATTTAACAATATGGTATACTTTGTACTTTTACGAAGTGTCTTACTCAATATGTGTAGCAGGTTCCACCAAGTGACATCAATCAACAGTATTAAACATCTTCAGATTACTTTGAAGTGAACTATGATTAAGTTTATATTCCTGTAGCGTTAGACTTATGAGTTAGAGGAATATCAAATTGAGAAAATTGAAATTTGTAGGTCAAAATTCATAGTAACATTACTATAAATTTTGCCTTTTTAACCCCCGACGCAAAACGACAGTGTTTTATAAGTTTGACGTGTCTGTATGTGTGTCTATCTGGGGCATCGTGGTACCTAAACGGGTGAACCAATTTGGATCTAGTTTTTTTGTTAGAAAGTTACGTTAGTCGGGCGTGTTGCCATGTCAGGGGACCATGAATCGTTCCAATAATATGACGGAATATATGATTTACTAGTTGGGGTCCTCCAACATAGCAACACTTGAAACAAAATATTACTTTTATCACAGTCTAACGATTTATACTACATACAGTCTGTCAACGAAGCCGTCTAGACAGAGCAATCGGCAGGGGAGTGGTGGGGGGCAGGGTATTACTCGGTACGCCCATACATTTTACTCGGTACTTAGGATTCAGGGCTGTCTCATTTATAATCACACTAATCACGTTTTTAATTAATAATTTTTTTTCATGACTCGTTTTGTTTGGTTAAATTTTTTTTCTTTTTCGTTTTATGTATTTAGCGATCCAAGATGGTGGATTCGAAATTTTCACGAAAATCGACATGGGTATCGCTTTCGGGGTTTTTGGGGTCGCTGATTACGAATATATCATCCATTTGGCGATCAAAGATGGCGGACTCGAAATTTTCACTAAAATCGATATAGGTATCGCTTTCAGGGTTTTTGACATCGCTGATTCCGAATATATTATTCATTTAGCGATCCGAGATGACTTGATGGATGATATATTCATAAATAGCAATCCCGAAAACCTCGAAGCCGATACCCACATTGACTTTGTAGAATATTTCAAGTTCGCCATTTTGGATGGCCAAATGGATGAAATATTCGTAATTAACAACTCTAAAACTTTGTTGAAAAATTCGAGTCCACCATCTTGGATCGCAAAATGGATGATATATTCGTAATTAGCCACCCCGAAAACCTCGAAAATGATACCCATATTGACGTTTTTGAAAATTAAAAGTCCACCATCTTTGAACGTCGTTAAAATGGTCGTCAATACCGATATGGACCCATCCATATCGGTATTGACGACCTCCTTCAGAATATATCATCAATTTAGCAATCCCGGCGATTAGCGAAATCTCATCGAAATTCGAACTCTAATTCAAATCCAAACCGAAACCAAAACTGAAACCGAAACCGAAACCAAAACCGAAACTGAAACCGAAACCGAAACCGAAACCGAAACCGAAACCGAAACCGAAACCGAAACCGAAACCGAAACCGAAACCGAAACCGAAACCGGAACCGGAACCGAAATCGAAATTACTTGACTTAGACTTAAAGTATTACGTCTGCTTGATCATAAATTGGTTGAGTAGAACCGGAGATATAACTAAAAGTCGCAATAGCCGACATCCATGCAAGCGGAGCCGCGGACATCAGCAATTTTATATTAGCGTGAGTTATTGTGCCTTGATACGATATAGGGGTTATATAAAAATAATTTATAAATAAAAACTGAAGTGACAACCCTGACAAAACTGCAAAAGGCGGCATATCCGCAAACATCAAACGCGTTGAACTACTGTAAGATTACTTGTTATACTGTGCTTTTATTATCAACATTTTGGAAGTGTTTTCTGTGACAAAGGTTTGTATTTTTGTATTATGATTTATACTTACATGCGGTGTTTAAAAATATAAATGATATTCATAATACTAAAAAAGATAAGTACAATACATTTCCTTTAACAAAATTTTATCAAACGGTATTCATAAATTATTCAAATTGTCGTTTAAATATTCACAGCGTAAATGCTATATTAATGAGGTAATAATGTTTGGAGTTTCTTTTTTAACACAGTTTGTTTTACACAAACAGTTTGTAGTGTACTAATGACTTAATAAGGGCAGTTATTGTAAGTACACGGAACATTTAATTTAGTTTCAATAGCAATGTCAACTAATTTACATCGGTAACCTTTACTTTGGTTGCCGGGGTCTCCTTTGTGGCTTTTCCTATACTTCGCGCGATCTTGGGCATTCTCAGCAGTTATAAAGACTGCAGGCACGCACCTCATCTACTACGACGTCATACCACTTACAAGGTTACATAAAATCATCAAGATACGCGCGAAAAACATAACTTACACATACACGTCGGTACACTTCTGGAGTCTACCCCAACTACTAGAGCCTGGTGGAGGCGTCATGACCATACATTTGTTACTAGGCGAAACTCAATATGTGTCACTTCAATTGGTGAAGTTATGATTTTGTTCTGCGGAAAATCTCAGATATAAAGAAAGAATAAGGAAAGAATACCTGCTCGTCACGCCATCTCCAGACATTTTCTTATACAAAAAAACAGGTAGGTACTAAAACCTGTTCAATACAAAAGAACACGAGTATCAATAAAATTAGCTTCACGCCTACCATGTCGATCTCTAATTTCGCAAATTAATATAACATAGCTTAATAATTTACCCTCTCGCTTCAATAAGATATAATTACTTATCACACTGTAATACATCTTACATGACTAATTAGTGAAGTACATAGAATGCCTTTTGAATCTTAAGTAACCTACGTACGCATTTACCTTATGGAAACAAATTTCGAAATTACCATAATACAGAGGTGGAACTTAACAAGATTTTGTGTTTATATTTATTTTAGATCATCAATGTTGCCGTCTCTTACAAAATGCAATTATTAAAAATTTGGTCATGTCCATTTTCTGGTCTTGTTCTTAGTGTCAATGGCACATCAATTTCATAAATTTTGTCGGCCCAATACATGGCCACAGCCACAGCATTGTCTGTTGCCCTGCACAGGTCTGCGATGGTACAGGTGGAAGGACACAGTAGGCAAGTGAGCAAGTGTGGCATGGACTGGGATGGGGCTCCGCAGTCGCAGGGTGCTTGTGTGTCCATTTTGCAGGGTGTCCCTTTTCTGGTACCAATAATGTAATAAAAAAAAAGCTATCGATTTACTGAAGTATTTATATTATTTTTTATCCTTTATAGTTTTGAAGATATAAAAAAAAGATCGTCTAAATCGATTTCATTTCATTTCATTTCATTTCATTTCATTTATTTATTTCATTTGTTAAGAGCGCGCATAAAGCTAGTAAAAAGTCAGATTTCACCCGCACACTTCATACGTCCCGCTCTCGTCTGTCCACACGTCTGTCGTCTCGCAGTATTTTTGTGGCAGCTAACCGCTGTGTTTGGTACGCAGGCGCACAGTATACCCAAAATAATCAGATAAAATTTGGCAAAGTACGAGCTGGATCATTATCTATATAAGGTATACTTTGAAAACACAATAATTTTATTTTTGGTGATAGATAAAATGAGTGGGATTTGTAAAATAAACAGAAGCATTGAAATAAAACCAATTTTTACGGATTCTAACACGTATATTTTTTATTATTTACTTTTTAAACCGACGTTTCGGCTGCTGCAAATTTACGCAGAATGAGCTCACTGCGTTGTTAAGTCTTGCTGGATTTTGCTGCTTACTGGGTTTGATTAAGTGGATGACTGGGTCCCAATGGTGGCACGTTCCATCCATCCTCTCTATTAAAATTTGGGTAAAAAATGAATGCATATTTTTTGAAATCGTCAAATATTTATATTAAGACATTTTTATCACGATATAAATTTTAATAAATTTTCACTGTATTATTATAATTTGTTGTGTTTTAGATAAAATCTCCCGAAGAACTCTGACGATTCGCTGAATAATTTTACATGTAGTGCTTATATAATACGAAAAAGTAAGTTATATAAATATTAATTTCAATAATAATTGCAAAATGCTTACATGTAATTAAATATACTTTCAATTTTTTATAGGTAGATAAGAATAAGGTAAACAAATGTATATTTCATACTGAAATTGGTTCAAGAAGCCTAAAGATATTACTTTCAGTTCATAAAAGTAGACGATCACTGTAGAAATTTAATTTGAAAAAATCTTTTCCACTTTAATCTATAATTGGAAATACAAAAAGAGTTGAAGATGACGTCAATAATGTGGATATTACGAGGCCGTTTACGAAATTTTGTAATTTTGCTCGACATATGTGATTTTAGAAAAGTGATTTCATAGTTAAAAACTGCATTAATTCGAGTTTAAATGAATAAATAAGAAAGATCATCTCAAATACTAATGAGTAAATGAGCTAGGTACGGTATTTACTTACTTTTATTACATGATTTTGATTATTCTACCTGAAACCTACGCCTATTTGTGAATTTTTGTGGAAAAGGTTTAGGAAATGACCTATTAATAAAATTATTGTTTTGACGGCTAAAGAGTATGAAAAACTTACTACGTATTTTCCTGAAAACTATCTATTTCTTGAGTGTATTACTTTTAACTAGTTCATACAGAATATGAAACTAAAAATATTCAATGTGGACAATTTTTTCGAAAAATTCAAACCACAATGGGACTTCAACGCCGGAGTTGTGAACCCTGGCGTTCCAGTGCTCTTACTCTGAACTAGCCTTCCACGGGCGGTCGTCCGTGTTCCATGTGGTCGAATTTTCTATTACTTGTTTTATATTTGATTTGCTTGATTTATATAAATGAATGTTTAACCAAAGCAAAGGAAATGGCTTATTATGTAGTGAGATTTTGAAACTCACTTATCTAATATTTTTTTTTATAAACAGTACTAGTCGGGATGTTCTCTACATTAGAAGATGATCTGAAAAAAAGGCAAAATAAATAGCCATGGTTCTAATAACTTCATTCCCATCATTTTAATGTAACATAGTAACAGTTACTCAAAATAAATAAAACAACATGGTAAATATCCCGGTGAGTAATCACACTACATACATCACTAATGTGAATGACCATGTGAATCTCAAACCATACCATTCTACTTGTTTATATTACACCCTACTTCTCTTACACGCTACTGCGTGTCTAGATTATAAGTACTTTCGCAAAATATAATTATATTACTGCTATAAAAAATAACATTAGTTACATACTTCAAACGCGAGGTGGTCTAAGACATCTATTTGATTTTCATATACTATACCCGGACTGCCTGGCAACGGTTGATACAAAAATTGTACTTGGTAACAAACTAAAGAAAATAAATAAATATTACTTTCGACAATTAGCCAAGAGTTGAATTCTTAGTTTTTTATATTTTCTTTTAGAGTTTATCTTTTGATTTTTTTTATTTCCCATAATTTCGACGAACTTTTTCGACGGAAAACAGAAAAACAGTGCTCTCGTCTCAACGGGGCGACCCCGACTAATTGATGAAACAACAGATGGCCGGCACCTCGCGTCAGGTGCGATAGCTAGAGACCGTTATGCGCGGAATAAGAACATCGTAAGCGCCGAAGTCGTTTTTTTTTAATTACTCGTAAATTCCAGATAATTTTAACAAAGTGAAAAATTGAGTCACTAGATTTTAAAATGTTATACTTTGTACATAAAAATTGACTCAGTTATATGAATAATCTTGAAAATAAATTAATTATAATCTAAAATTAAGCCTAACTTTGTGATCTTATTTTATCGACAAAATATTATTATTTTATGTTTTCACCAAATTGAGTACCTTTCAGATATAACGTATTTACTATTTTTAAAAAAACAAGCTCATTTGTGGCACACTTTCGGGTATAAAAATCAAATCAAAGATCGGCAATTTTCCTTTATACCCCCTCTTAAGATAGGTTACAGTTCTGTTGACAGTTGACAGAGTTAAATAAATGTCCGCTATGCTATGCCATAAATATGGGCGTACAAATGCAGTAGTGTATACTGATACAAAATTATAAATGAATTTACGTCACAAGTCATCAATATTAGTTAGTTAATAAATAATGTCAATATAAAATTCCTCTTTAACCACCTCTCCTTAACCACAATAAGTTCATAAATTAAAAGTAAATATAAAAAAAAATGTCATATAAACAATACATACCAAAATGAATATAATATACCTAAAATGATCAATTGATTTTCATTGAAAAAAATATTTGATTGAATTATGTACTTATTTGAAATGTCATTTTAGTAGTAAAAAAATAATAATAAAAATAAAAAAAGACTACCGTATCTATGTCAATAATTTGTCATTGATGTATTCTTCCACTGAATAATAACATTTTTCCAGCAATAACCGTTTAATTTTACTCTTGAACTCATTAAAATGTGTTGTTTGTAGAATAGAATTAGGTAGGTGGTTGTACAATCTAGGAGCCATGCAGAATACACTTTTGTTAAGATATGCCGTCGTATTTGTGGGACAAGATATCTTTAAGTGATGTCTTTTACTGTTGAGATTTCTAAAAAGTTGCATGTTTTTTCTCACAAATAACATAGTTTCCATAATATAGATGGACGGTAAAGTTAAAATTTGCAGGCTAATAAAACTGGCTCTACAACTGTCCATAGTTTTCAACCTGCATATAGCTCTTATGCACTTCTTTTGGGCCCTAAATATGTTTTCAACGTTGGTTGAATTACCCTAAAATATAACACCGTAATTTAATAGCGGAAACACATATCCGTAATACGCTGTTATAGTAGTCGATGTACTGGCTGTTTTAGATAGCATATATAAAGAGTAAGAGTGTCGATTTATTTTAGAGCATAATATCTCAAGATGACTTTTCCAATCTAGCCCATCATCTATATTTAGTCCTAAAAATTTAGTTTCTTGGACATGTTCTATTTGTGTTCCGTTATATCGTACGTCCAAGTTTGTTAGTTTGTTAGTCCTATTTTTAAATGTCATTATGCAGGTCTTATTTAAATTAATTTTCAAATTATTTGCTGTCAACCATTTGATAGAATCGTCCAAAGTACTGTTCATTTCATATTCAACTTTTGTTTTGTTATTGCCAGTAAATACAACTGTACTGTCATCTGCAAAGAGTACAGTCTTATAGTTAATTATTTTTGGAAAATCGTTAATAGAAATAATAAAGAGAAGCGGTCCTAGCACGCTACCCTGAGGCACCCCAAAAGCAATTTTTCTTTGTCCTGACGAGTAATTTGTTAGTTGTTTAGTAGAGCTGCATATTCTAGAGATTTGCGTTGTTTGTATTCGGTCAGTTAGGTAAGATTTTATCAATTCCAACACATTTCCCCTCACTCCATAAGCATACAGTTTATCCAATAGAATTTTGTGATCCACATAGTCAAATGCCTTGGTTAGATCCATAAAAATGGCGGAGGCTTGGTTCTTTTGGTCTACTGCGGTCATAATTATGCTAAGAAAGTTATAGATTGCAATATTGATATTCTTGTTCTTTCGAAATCCGACTTGTTCGTCAGCTAATAAGTTATTAATTTCAAAATAATTGTATAGACACTCGTGGATAACCCTCTCAAATATTTTTGATATGACAGGAACGATTTTATTTGCACTCGCTAAATATGTAACGTGAAATGAGATTTATTCGAAACCGTAAAGTGGATAACTGTTTTATAGTTAGTTGATGTCAGTATAGAGGTAGGTACAGTAGTGTTATATAACACCACTTATTAATCGCATACATAGGAAAAAAGAATCTTCTAGGGCGGGACTCGAACCCGAAACCGAATGTATTCGATTTGTGTAGTTAGCATATTTAATGCTGTAAAAATTCATTCAACCACTTGCTAATTTAACAACATAGCAAATAAACAACGTCTAGATGATAATGAATCATCATTATCATCTTGAAATTGTTTTAATGAAATTTCAAAGCAACTAATATGCTAACTGAATAGTAGGTACTATTTGAATAAATAGTAGCAAAATTCAAATGACAAATTAAGGGCCTGGTCGCAAGTTCAAGACCCGTTTGAGCATCACTTCTTCCAACATTCATCGTTATTTTTCTCGCGTGTATCTCTCTTCTTTCCCTCGTATCTCCTCTCGTCAACGAGCTATGGAGAGGGCTATACTCGGCATTTCCCTACGTGATCGCGTCAGAAATGATGATATCCGTAGGAGAACAAAAGTAACCGACATAGCCCAACGGATTAGCTCGTTGAAGTGGCAGTGGGCGGGACACATAGCGCGTAGAACAGATGGCTGATGGAGCAAAAAAGTTCTGGAATGGCGACCGCGTACGGGCAAACGTAGTGTGGGACGCCCAACGGCCAGGTGGAAGGACGACCTCATCAAGGTCGCCGGGAAGCGCTGGATGCGGGCTGCTTCAGATCGGTCATTCTGGAGGTCTATGGGAGAGGCCTATGTTCAGCAGTGGACTATGTGTGGCTGATATGATGATGATGATGATGATGATCTCCTCTCAATCCTAATCGTTAATATTGACGTTTTTGTAGATTACATTCCAAGCTTTCACCTTGGGTCTGGGGTCTATTTAACTCTTCTCCGCCTATTGGCAAACCAAAGTGG
This sequence comes from Eilema sororculum, assembly GCA_914829495.1. NCBI lineage: Eukaryota > Metazoa > Arthropoda > Insecta > Lepidoptera > Erebidae > Eilema > Eilema sororculum. The sequence continues at coordinate 20,587,878 of OU618546.1, forward strand.
TTTTTAGTTTTTACAGTTAGTTAAATAACTGAAGAACAACAATTCCAGTATTGTCTTAGTTCAGACTTATATTGAATATTGAAGTCTATTTCAATAATATTCACAATCTCTTGAGGTTGTTAGCACATTTTGAATATTCATTCCTGCGCTGTTCACTTTGTAAGAACATAAAGTAATAAATCTTTAATGGTTCAAAGTTTCTACTGAGTAAATTATACCTTTTTCTGTGTAAAGCGTTACGTCACACCATGTTGTGTAAAATTCGAGGCAAATGCAGCACTCCTTAAAAAGAATCATTTTAGTTGGTAGTATTTTTGCCAGTGAGCAGGAAATTGGATCGATGACGATGCTAAAGAACACTTACACTTACACACTTAAACTGAATTTCACAGAATTTATTTTAACTGCATAAGCAGCACATAAAACGTAAAAACTTTGTGAAACGGATTTTCACAGAAATACATGTAAGACTCTGTGTCTTCTTAAAAAAAGACAAGCCGAGATAAAAACTGCTGTGATCCACTTTAATCCTTGTCGAACTTCAAACATCCACCTATATAAAAATCCAGGATAGAATTTCAACCCATGATTAGTCCCTTTCTAGGGGAATACTCTGATTAACTGGGCTACCCGGACACGTCCTGGAAAGCCAAATTTCTCATAAGTGTAAATTTTGGGATAGCGCTGGAGTCACCTACCAAAATCTTTACGAAGTAATGTAAAATTTCCATACTAATTGCTCCAAAAAAAATACACTAAAGAAAAGTATACAACATGTTCAATCATGTTGTATACTTTTCTTTAGTGTATTTCTTTTATTAGTACTTATGGAAATTTTACATTAAAGAAAGAAATACCTACACTAAAGAAAAGTATACAACATGATTGAACATGTTGCATACTTTTCTTTAGTGTATTTCTTTTGTTTTATAGAATAACGCAGTATTTAAAGGCATACTTACACATATAACATTTCCAAAATGAAGATAAACTACGGAGACAGTTGAAATGAGTATCCCACCTTTATGTCCTGTTGAAATGACTTTCAACTAATTAAAACGGTATTAAAGTTTCGCCCTTTGGGGGTAGTAAAAACTTTTGGACGTATGCTCGTATGGAATGAGGTATTTTGAGAGGGGTTCTAGCAAAAGCCTGGCTTTCCTTGAACCCTTTTATGCGTTACTTCCAAAGGTTATACATAAAGCCTTGGATGACACTTTACTGCCGTAATCCATATTTATGATACACGGGGAAATCCCATATCTGCGATGTTTACGTATAATTATTGCTCATGTTTAGGGTTAGATTTTCTGCACTGTTTTGTTTAGATTATAGCAAGCTAGGCATTAGCATGTTTATTATGAAATGCCTAGGCTGAAATAGGCTGCTACACATATTTCCTCTTTTCGAAATAATACCACTCCAATACAAACAAAAAACAAAATTAAGGAATCTTGCAACCTGTACCTATGTCAGATTTCACGAAAGAATACATAAGCGACCAGTACACGAGTGCTAAAAATAAAATTAAACATCATTAAATATTGACAAGTTTCATACATATATGAAAGCTCTCGTAGAAAATGTTAAATTAATTTAATTAAGCTACGAGAGTAAAAAAGCACTTAACTTTGAATTAACTCGAGGCTAAGTGCTAAAAGACCCAGGCTAATTAACAGACAGATTTATTTACCGCGGTAAATAAACAGGACATTAGGAAACTCTGCTAGTTTATTTAAAGATTTATATATTTTAATAAACCATTTATTATTTATATTTTTGGAGTACCTACCTCGAAGAGCACATTACGCCATCTGCAAGAGCCATACGAACATTTATGCATATGGAATAACACACTTGTACTTTTCCACTGAGTTTATTTTATTTCTAAACCTGACCGGTTTCGCCTTACGGCATTCTCTCTTCATCGTTTAAATTGATGCTCACATTAATGGTTACGGTTAAAAAAAATAGCTACAGAATTTCGTACATATCGCCAATAGGTTGTAAAGGTCAGTTGAAAATTGCATCACGGAAAATATCGAAGTTCGGACGCTTCTCGGACTGAAATGCTAACCCTGAGTTGAGAGTTGCCCAATTACCATACGAAAAAAGGGTTTATATCGATACTAGCTAGCAGTACTATGGTATAGTATATGTGTTATACTACAGATGTAAAGTAAATAAATAAACATAAGCTGTAATTTTTTTATTGATTATAACGATTCCTTTGTACGTTTTCCTCGTTTTGTTTTCTTGACAGATATTGCATTTATCTTGGGATAGACGGATCGGATCAACTTAATTTAACAAATCCAGTTTCATTTGTACAAACTCATTACACATACTTAATTGAAAAGATAGAAGCAAAAAATAATGTCTATTAGTAGTAATGTTTTATTGGTTTTAATTTATTAATCCTCTGTCTGAATCACTAATATAGCCTATTAAATTAAATGTCACCAATAATAGTGATTTATTGAAACGTTCACGAATTCCAATTTCCTCTGACAAAGTATATCTGACAGTTCGAAGTTCGTTAGTAAAAAGGCTTAATTACATCTGTTTTAGTCCTTTATTATGACAAGATGTACATAATAGGCTATTTGACTTTATTTTTTTTACTTTCGAAAACTGACCACTTGCTTATAATATAATGAACTGTAAAAGAGAAATTTTCGTAACACAAATAGTTTTCAAGATATTGATTTTGAAAAATTCAATTTGTCGCGCCACCCGAAAACGCTCCATACAAAATCGTACGAAACTGTGACGTTACGTTTCTGTAGCGCGTAGTGCAAATGTATGGAGTGCAAAAGAATATCGCATTTATCTCGGTCTACGTTGCGTTTACACGTATATAGTTCATAATCAAAGTTATTTAAAATTGAATGAGGAATCTAAAAAGTTATATATTTGAATTGATTTATATTTTGACTTTTTTTGGGAATTTCAACTAATGAAAGGTCATAGTTTCAGTTTAGATATGCAATATTTTATTTTGCAAGGCACATTTTTTCAGAACAAGCTATCATATTAAGCAGTATTGGGAAGAATCGACGACTTAGTCAAATACATAATATTATATTCGTTCATTGGGAACGTTCAGAAGAAGTGACTAAGAAAAATACAATATTCGTGAACCTAATGGGCTAATGCGTGACGATGGCAAGAGACTGGATGGTATGTCGTTGTTACTTTGGAAGATGGGTAGCCTTTGGTGTGGGACGCAACGTGGGTCGACAATCTTGCGCCTTCACATCTTTCAAGAATAGCAGGCTGTGCCGGCACTGCTGCTGCATCTGCAGAAAACCTCAAACGACGCAAATACTGTAACTTAACAGATGACTATGTTTTTGAACCGTTTGGGGTTGAAACGGCCCAAGTGCCTGTTTTCTTTATAAATACCTGGCAAAACGGCTGATCGACGCTACACGTGACTAGAAGGCTGTCTATCTAGCACAGAACAGGATAAGCATTGCCATTCAACGTAGCAATGCAGCCAGCCTTCTGGGAACGCTGCGGAGGAATTCCACGACGCACTATGTATGTAAATATATTATTTATTTATTTTCATTTCTTTTTGTATGATACATATTATTATGTCGTGTATGTTATCATTTACTAAATAAAGTCTGATATATAGGGAATGTTATTACGATGATGATGAAAATGATCACAACAAATCTTTAACCAGCTCTATTGCGTCCTCTTACTACTAATTTAAACAGAAGGAATTTTTTTATCATTACATTCTGAACAAAAAAGAAATATTAAACTGAAAAAAGTTAAAATCTTAAGTCTATTTCATTTGTACTTATTACAAATATTCTACATTATCTTGACATGAATTATTCTGTACACTTGCCCAGACACGGTTCTCATTCTTTACATATATCTGAATTAAGCCGCAAAGAGATATTGCGCATCGTAAATTAAAGTGTGAAGAATGAAGAATGGGACTTACTTTGAGTCTAAAGTACCTTTCTGTTCTGATGAATCTACCTAAGCAGAGTATTCGGTAATAATCTTGTTAGCTTATTATTTAACATAACATAAACTCACACCTGTATTCCCCGAAAGGGTAGGCAGAGGTGCTAGCACCCACATTTCGCCAGTTTATGTTTAGGTCCCAAGCCTATTGCCATTAACCGGGCACTTATAAACCTGCGATAAATACACACATAACTTCGAAAAGCATCGAAAAGTCATTGGTGTGTGCCATGGTAAACCTGGGATCGAACCCGAGACCTCGTCTCAGCAGTCCATTACCCATACCACTAGGCTATATTGGTTATTAGTGTTGGCTCCCGGTGGAGTGGAATAGGACCACCCCAGCTCTTCTTGTGGGTGTCATAGAAGGCTACTAAGGGATAGGGCTATTCTCCATTCGACAGTAAACATACAGCCCAGAACAAAAGGCCTGATAGACGGGTATAGGCTCGCCCCCTGTTACGTCGTGAGACCGTTAATCATATTTTTTTTTTTTTTTTTTTTAAAAAGAAAAGAATATTAGAACCGAAGTTACTAATATTCCCTCTAACCCCTCCAACTAAGCTAAAATGCTTGTGCTAGGAGTGGGTTCACGTCGGTAGTGTAATGGCCAGGATCGAACCCGGGACCGGGACCGGGAAAATTGGTGAAACGTGGATGCTAATAAACCTCTGCCTACCCCTTCAGGGATTTATATATTACCTGTGGTATTTTTTACGAAATATAAGTCTTGATGTTTCTTTAGTTAAAAACTCAGCTTATTAATTTTTTCTGTTTAGAAACTCATTTTAAAGACTAAGGCCCTTTTTCTAGAATGACACTCAGCCTGAATCGCGATTTATCTGAGGATAGATTGTATAGGCAATATGTCAAACTATCGATCTGTCTATACAATTTGTCATAAGATAATTCGCGATTCAGGTTGAGTGTCATTCTAGAATACGGATTCGCCCGTGCCTACGAACTGAAATCGAACCACTAGTATTATTCAGATGGTTTTTTACAAAAGTCACTATAAGATTATTAACTTAAAGTAAAGTAGCTAATCAAATGGAAAATCATTTTTAATTAGACTTTGATGATTAAAGCTGGAATAGCCGTTAAATTTAATTTTATCATCTTTTATAGAATTAGGCAGTAAATCAATAATATAATACTTTAAATCCCCGATTTCCCTCGGGCGATCACCGCGTGCAAGAAAAGCTATCCACTGAACGCAGTTTAGAAACTTGGGCCTTAATAATTCAAGGAAAGATTTTTTTCTCAGTAATTACCCACCCACCGTAAATCAAATCTGACATTAGTAATTAAAAAAGAAATCTTTTCATTTCAGACATTGTATTTCTTATAAGATGACTCGCTCTAACATTGTATAGGAATATTTTTCAATCCAGTTATAACAATATTTACCGAGTGCAAACTATATCTAGAACCTATTATATGCAAACTATTATAAAGTTTTATCGCAACTGTGAACGGTATAAAAGCCATATTGATTTTTACTTTTTCCTTTCCACTGAGTTTAATTTTATTTCTGAACCTGACTGGTTTCGCCTTACGGCATTCTCAAAGGTTTACATTGATGGTTTGGATATTCCAATTCCCAAATAATACGATATTTGCATTTTTCATGTGCGTAGTTTTGAAATTCGAATACCAGTGGACAATTTTTCCCCAAAATGTGGGAAATAATTATGAGTTTGACCTAACCTTTTTAAATGATTAGTATATTTGGAAAAGTTTTTGGAAAAATAAAGGTTTATTATTCAATATGTGTAGTAGATTCCACCAAGTGCCATTAATGTCCAGTATAAACAGTCGGTTTATAAGCACACAAAATACGAATAAACATAGATTTTCTATTAATTATAGCCATCCAAATTTAACATTAGAAATATTTTAGCTATCATAGGCTGATTGGATCATATAGCCAATTATCTATTCTGTGGTATAGCGCACCTATAGCACGGTATTACCAGAGAATAGATAATAGGTATTACTATCTATAAATGACTAGCTTTTGCCCGCGGCTCCACCTGCGTGGATGTCGGTTACCGGTAATTATTCGAATTTTTGTCTACGTACAAACCTTCCCTAGACTTCCACGAATAATTCAAGACCAAAATTAGCCAAATCGGTAAAGGCGTTGTTGAGTTATAACATTACAACGAAAAGTGGCACAGATTTTTATATATATAGATAAGATTGTGCCTATAGTGACGTTTCATGTATTACTAAAAAATTATCCCCCGTATTGTTTATACTTGTGCTTTCAGTTCATATTTGGTAAGACGTGCTCTATAGCTTGCTAATATAAACTCTATGAATGATAGCTTATGTGGCGTGGCGGTGGTGAACGCGACTGCTGCGCAGGAGGCGCGGGTTTGATCCCCGCTCAGTGCAAATATTTGTACGCATGAATATGGCAATTTTCATTGGTCTGGGTGATTCTATGTATACCTAATATGTATGTATTTACAAAGAAAACCTAAATATGATTATCCGCATTCTAGATTCCACAACACAAGCTAGTTAAGCTTACCATGGTAGCGTTGTGTAGAATTTCGTGGAATGTTTATTTATTTCTAGCTTTTTTTTGCCTTTGCCCGCAGCTCCGCCCGCGTGGATGTCGGTTATCGAGATCAAACATAGCCTATGTCCTTTTCCTCCTAGTCTAGCTGGCAGTACTATGTATTGTAATATCTGTTATACTACAGATGTATCTAGTAGGTATCTATCTACCTACAGATGTGTCCTTACTTAAAACTTAGATTTGATTTTCTATTTAATTCTAGTCTAAGACAGCCATGTTGACTTATAGTACCTACTAACTTCGTAGAAGTAATAAAAGTTTGACAATTCCTTGTAGCTCATACACGACGGATTTCGGCTCCAATACGGTACCGTCCAGACAACACGTCAATTAACTCTGTCCAGCTACGGACAGGGACAGAGGCTCTGAGGGGCTTTGAGAAAGAAAACCTTTGTAATAAATCATTCCGGTGGTGATAGGTACGACGGCCCGTCATTCGAATAGCTGACGGGCTGTTCTAGTTAGGCAAGGCGTACGTTTAGTGCCATTCTGTATCCACAAAGAGAAACTGTGTAATCACGTTTGTAGGATTTAATACTACTTCCTGCTATCTATGTGGAAGTTTGTGAAGATATTTGAATGTTGGTTATGCAATTACTTACCTTCTAACGGCTGAATGTGGATTTGACGGAAATTTGGTACAAGGATAGATCTAAAGTCAAGAATAACTAATAGCCATGTAAGCTTTTTATCCCCGGAATGAGTTCCTATGGGTTGCGAATAATCTCGCGCGAGTGGAGTAATATGGAGCCGCGGGTAAATTAACAAATTTAAAACTGAATTGAAAGGTCCTTAAAATATTGGTGTATAAATTCAAGTAGGTACCTACATTGTTATAGTCGATTCTAGACTTTTCTTTTATCAAAATATTTCGTATCCCTAAAATTCTTTATTTTATTCCTTTTTTCATTTCTTGATCAAGAGATTCGAAAGACAAGTATTACCGATGCTGGAAGGGTTTATTAAGGAAAAGTGGTTCTTCCATCCTAAAAAAATTGTTCTTTAGTTACTTACATTTTTACCGCATGGAAACCTCTGCGTATCACGCCGATGAAGAATGATGACCACACGATACGTCTGTGGTTCTGACATCAGACCTAATAAGAACATGTGGTTCAACCGTGATGTGACAGCATAGACAGCATAACTCCAGGCCTTAGATTCTACTAAAGCAAAACCACTTTCGTACCACAGCCACTGCAAAAAATAGACTTCATTGCTATAAGCCTAAAGTTCAAAATAGAATGAGTAAGGTTTCATTACACTATTTATTCACTCTGCAAAAATTCATTTAATTTTGAACTTTAACAACATCGCCTTAAATTCTAAAATTTAATGGCCTATTTTGCAGTGGCTGTGGTACGAAAGTGGTTTTGCTTTAGTAGAATCAAGGCTCTGGTAAAACTAATTGGTGGAGCGCTGTACTTTCTTAATTATTTCCCACATAATTTAATTGTATTTCAATTTTGTAATTTAATAAACCGCTTCTATGTATCGAATAATGTTTGAATATTGGCGCTCATTTGTTGACCACTTAGTGTTGGAGGAGGCCAATGAATGGCGCTGTGAATGGATCTGTTCGAACTATATTTTGAGAACGAAGTTTCTACGAGCGAGACTCTCAAGCACCACGGCGGATCATCTACCCGCTCGCATTTTTTAATCAGTCACTAACTCGCCGCTAGCACCGAATGGTGTCCTTTTTTGACTCCGCTAACGCAAAAAACGGAAGTTTGATTAATTCAACTCCTCGTTTCTTTCTGTGTAATTCTATAAGTTCCTTGGCCACATTCTCAAGTCAGTATAAGTGAAGTGTATCGGAAGAAAACGACAAATTCAAGAAAGTCACCGGCCGGTCGAAATATACCTACCCACCAACACGTGCCAGGAACCACGCCTGTCTGCAGCTGAATCCTCACGAGGTGGAACACAGGTCAGTGCCGGTTTTTCTTACGTTTTCATTCATAGAAGCGGTCACATGTGTATTTTCTTTTCATTACAACCTAACTGCAGTGTCATAGGAGCTTATACGCTCTGTGTGCAAACACACCACTTGGTCAGGACTATTTACACGTCCTACCACTAATCACCAGTATTATACAGGACCTTAAACAAAAACAAACAACGTCCAACATCAACCTTTATTGAAATTATTTTAAATTAAAAATTACTTTACAAAGAACTATTTACACCCAATAATTCTAGACTTATAATTTATTCGAGTCGAAAATATATTTCACAAGTTAATTTATTTTATAAATTTCAATTTATACTTTAAGAAATATTTATTTTAAAACTAGTGTGAATATTTTACAATGCTGGTACAATCAATAACATAATAATATTTAATGAAAAAGGGGTTAAGGAGTCTTCTTTTCCTTTCCTTACCTTCCGGTTTGAATTTTGAGTTTTGACTAATGACGTCATTTACCTTTTACAAGAAACCAAACTACTGCCATTGAGGGTCAGTATACTTGTTGGCATTTTTAATAGTATGAATCAAATTCAAAATAAATAACATAATAATGTAGTATTCGTACATGCAGATAGAATTAATTTATTTAGTACTTAATACTGCCATTTATGATTGCAATCAGACATTTTTATTTCATGATAGCACATGTTGAAAACCTTTGCCAGTAGTTTTTTACAGACAAAAACTTAATTCATTCGCGTTTCAATAGCGAAATAGTTGAAACCACTGTGTAAAATGTGAACAAATAACACAGAATGTTCAACATAAATCAAAGCAAGACCGAAATATCCAAAATAATTTTGTAGAAAATGTATCAACTGAATTTTAAAAGTACTTATTTTTCACTTGATTCTCTTCGTATCGGATTGGCGGTCTTCCAAAAGGACGTTAACTATTTCAATGAACGCTATGTAGTGCTATCTCAGATATTTATACTCTAAGAGTAATGTGTAAAATTTTTGCTCCTAAATTGTCTTTGGAATTAAGTCAGGACTTTAACTAGACAATTATTCTTCTAAGTAATAATTTTTCGAAAGAAAAAATGTTTCCTTTTTTACACAGTTTTCGTCTTTATGAAGCGAACACTTCTGTAGGTACGTTGAAAATTTTTGGTTGAATAAATATGATAGAACTCGTGTGTCACCAAACGCTTGGGCTGTCACCAAAAGTGTCACATCATATGCGGAACCTAGGCACCGCCATTTTGACGTCAGGACGATACATACGTTACTTAGTTTTCACTTCCAACGACAGTCCCCAAAGACCCCCTCATATTTTTCAACAGATTAGTAAACCAATACGTTTGAACACCTACACCACAATAGTTACTATAATGAGTAGAGCATTTTATTGTACACATATAGTCGCAAACAACTAGTTGAAAGCGGTTACCTTAACCTGTGAACGTTTATAACAGCAGGAGTGCCTAATTATATAAATATATAATACAGGACAACCCAATAGACAAACCCAATGTTTATTCATTAACTCGCTGAATAATTTTAGTAGTGAACACTAAACATAACAAACCTTCACGCATTCTGATAGAACGATTAACATTTACAAATGTTTGTGCAGTAAACGGAATACGTAATTGGTACAAACTCACTGTATTAAAGTGATTCAAATAAATATTATGTACGTGTTTAAGCCTTGATAGCCTCAGTCACAAAATATCTGCACTAGAAATAATACAGTATCATGTCATATTATGATATTGAACTTCCATCAATATATGACTTCGATATATAACTTCCATCCATTCTATGAATTTAAACCAATTTATATCATATGGATATTAAATGTGTAGTTTGAAAATCGAGCGTTTCGTTTTTACCAGTCTCTAAAAAACAAAACGTACTTTTCAGGGTTTACGTTTGTATCTTTATTTCTTCATAACTTTTGAATATCTGAATATACAATCATTAAGAATTTTAATTGATTTAATGAGTTAATTTCACATCTGTGCCTATGTCCATTTCACCTGTCGGTACGTGTTTAGTTCAAACTTGTGATGTCTCAATTTCAATTGTGATATGTACCAGTATCACAATTCCAACTTAAGAGTAATAGATATCTGGCAATGTGATCAAAATGTGTTTGGTGAAATATTGGATGAATGCCGATTTTACGAACATCAGGCTTGAGTACAATTGGTTTTAAATCTTTCATTTCCTCTTTCCACTATCTCAACGTGGGCCTTGTCATTGCTGCCATATTTAACATTGTGTGACAACAAGACGAGGTAAAAAAACGCAATGACCGAAATACCCATACGCTAAACTTTATTCGAAATTCCATTAATTAAGGGTATTAAAAAGATAATTCAGGATGCTCACTCAAATTCGTATCTTAGATTGTAGTGCACGGAATGATCAAATGAAGGATGAAGTTTTCTTGAACTGGAGAGTTCAGACAGTGACTCCCTCAAAACCGAATATAACATCAGGAGGATAAAGTGAGGATAACAGACTTAAAGACTCCAAAGTTTGGTTGTAACTGATAAAATCACTAAGATGTTTTAGTAGATACATGAGTGTTTGGAAGAATTTAAATGGGTGCAATAAATTATTTTAGTGCTGATTGTTTAGGAACAAAATTGATGTCCCATTACTACTATTATGGCCAAATTAAGATCAAATTAATACTCAAAAATATCCTGTCTACTAACAACATTTCAATTACAATTTAATACAATAACGATAATTTCACAATCAGAATCTTATATTCCTTAACTATTCTATACTCGTAATATAATTATATACATCGCATTTATATTAAATTATGAAATATTTACATAAATTTCTCAATAGTCTCGCAACAATACAAATAAAAATACATAAAGAGAAATATTTAAGGTTTCTTTTAGAAAAGTATCCTATGGTAAAATGTATGTTTAAAGATAATATCTATTATAATTATACTTATATTTTATATCACATTTTTTACATAGAATTATATTAATATTTACAAATTCATAAGGTCTCCAATGTTCAAAAAGCAAGATCTCTTTTGTGAAATAATAGAAAATCAAACGAACTTACCTGTAAGTGAAGTTCGATGACTATTAAACGATGTGATTCGCCCGAGAGATTACATTTTAATTTACTTGTAGTAGCACGCGTGAGTGCTGCCATCGTACACAATTTTATAGCAACATTTAAAAAGAAAAAAATGTTAGCTAACTTGAGGGTATCTCATACACGTTTACCCCGTACAGGCCATCTGTGTTATGCGCTATTTCGTGGTCTAAAGGGAATCATCTGGACAAGGTCCAGATGGGGTCGGGGGGGTTGTAATCTCTCGGGCGAATCACATCGTTTAATAGTCATCGAACTTCACTTACAGGTAAGTTCGTTTGATTTTCTATTAAACTTCAGTGATTCGCCCTTCGAGATTACATTTTAATTTACTTGTAGGATGTTTAGAGTAAGAGACGAAATAGCATTAAGCAAATGATATAAAAAAACGTCCGGCCATAACTCAATTATATTCTAAAAAGAACGAATAGATTACAGACCTGCATTACACATGTAATGATTATTATTCAAAAATGGACAATAATCTTATTGTTAAACGATTAATCGAAGCTACCCTGTAAAACGGGCGAATGTCTTATTAGAGTGCACCACCAAATCTCGATTATAGAATTTCGCAAAAACTTGGGAACTTCCAGACCAACCAGCGGTTTTCTAAATGGGGTCTATACTTACACCTAGCCTATTGGCTGCAGAAGTCGCTGTATGTCTCGTGCCATGCGCTTTAATAACTGACGTGTCAATCCCGTTTTCTGCCAAGGTGACTTTGATCCATCGACTAATCGACTGCGAACATACCTTACGGAAAGGTTTGTTAAAACTAATCAAAAGAAAATCACAATTACTTGAATGAAAGAGGTAAATAATACGGGTCCGGCCGTTATGCTCCCATTCCGGGTTGCCCCCGGCCGGTATGCCACCAGAGTCCTTGCTAGGCAAATAGAAGGACGTTCGTTGTAATAAGTTAGGTACAACGTGGGTCCACGACGTTTGATGTAATACTCTGGTTCATAAACGCCGTGCTGACAATACTCCGGCAACCAAGGTAAGACTCCGGTGTATCTTGTGCTGGGGTGAATAGTAAATTCGGATTAAGCTGGAATTCGATTCTATCTGAATTTAATAATTTTACATAGAAAGGAAACCAGGGTTGTGTAACAATACCCTCAGTATTATAGAAAGAAAGACAGAAAGAAATTTATTTGGCAATCAGTCACATACTTAAAATTAGATTACTTTAACAGTAATAATTTTTTGTAACACCTTTTGTATCAGGCAGAAAGGTAACGCGTAGAAAAAATATTGTGGCTATGATATTGTGAACGCATCGACCCTAAACGCGTCAGGATCGCAATGCCAAGACACTAATTTGGGACATCTTTTGTTTATTCGGCTCGCAAATAAGTCAATCTCAGGGTGTGAAAAGGAACCGCTAATTCGAAAATCTGCGCTGTCTGCAAGTTCCCATTCTATGTATGTCCGCATGCGTTCGACGAGAGGCTTCGTCAGCCATGTAGTATATTAGAGCTTATATAAGAAGCGTATATAGACAGACCCCGGTCTTCGCACCACCGCCAGATTTGTCTACTTATGTTACTTAAATGAGGGATTTGAATGCCTCCCATTCTGTTGATGTATTGCTGTCGAATTGTCGATCCTTAAAATAATCTCTCAATTCCTGCAATCTTTTGCCAAAAATTTTAGAACTAAGAAGGCAGTGGTCAGTTCTAAAAACTTTATACGTTTTGTAACATCTTGTTCTGACCATCTTTATAGAAAAACTATAGTCTACCAGCCTGCGGTGTTGCATTCTAGTCACCCGGACCCGGAGTTCCCTAACTTCGCGAGCCCCGGCTGTGTACTGGCGGGGCTCAGCGGTCGCTCTGCCAGCGCGGCAGCGGCGGTCGCTTGTGCCCACCGTGAATCGAGCTCGTCTTCGCTGGCGCTCGGTGAGATGGCGGCGGCTGGCCTCTCCAGTTTAAAAAACCCTCGATGTAGAAGGCTCTGATGGTCTACGTCTGGGTTGCACCCTTTGCTTAACAGGAGGAGGTCTCAACTCTGCGCCTGTTCTTGTAATGGCTGTCATCGAATTTCTTGTAAATCGTTTCCAAAAAGTGAGTCATCTCACTTTAGATCTTTAATATTATCTTTGACATCTTTATTATGGCAATTCAACAAAAGAGCACGCCTAATTTGTGTTTCACAAAAATGAATGTGACATAGGTAAAAATCCGCCAGTGTCACTAAGATTCTTTAGGATTTAATTCTTATAATCATCATCTATGAGAGCTGAAGTTAATAGAGTTGATACAGTATTAGCTACGCCAGTTATAGCGTTTGCAAATATTTTTTTTTTTGATGTGACAACTTCTTATAATTCGATGGAGCCGGCTGCACGCACGAAAAAACATGGCGTCATGCGGCGTTACCTCGCTTTGAGGCGTTCCATTTAAAGCTTGAAATGCAAGCGAGAGCGCGGAACGAGCGACAAATCAAACAAATAAAATTTAAATTTTCTTTTGAAAAATGAAACCATTCCATTAGTATTTTCTTATGACGTTGTCACGTAACTATCGTCAGTAAACCGACTTTAGAGATAACCAATTTTTTGTTTGGAAAAACGAAGGACTTAATGATGTCCCCTTTCACCTCGTCTTTCAAGCCATCAACCAAAATGTCAGACCACCGAGAGGCAACATCCTTATGTATACAAGGGCCAAATTTATTTTCCTTTGGGAGCTCTTCTCCCAATGAACATAATAATATATCTAGCTCTAATTCGATACTTAGCTCCGTAGAAGTCAGCGGCGCGAGCGTATCCGCAGAAAATTCCTGGCCAGTGGGTGTCAGCGCCGGCGCGCGCGGTCGTGGACATAGCTGCGGGCGCGGGCTGCGGAGCGGTTGGCCCCACACTGGTGGGCCGCAAGACCACAAACTGTAACGCGGCCCTTTTAGTTGGACTGTCATCCGCATCAGTAGTGCCGATCACGTCAATTCCGGGTGATGGACATGACCCAAAAACACTCCAAAGTTAAACATAGTACTAGCCTCACGGACTTTAAGTACTCCAGACATGGATGTTATTATATTGATTATAGAATCAAAACACTCCAAAAATTAGCCACGGTACCAGCCTCACAGACTGGACTCCAGACATGGATGTTATTATATTGATCACCGATTCAAAACACTCCCAAGTTAGTCACTGTACCAGCCTCACAGACTGGACTTCAGACATGGATGGTATTATATTGATCACCGATTGAAAACACTCCAAAGTTAGTCACGGTACCAGCCTCACGGACTGGACTCTAGACATGGATGTTATTATATTGATCACCGATTCAAAACACTCCAAAATTAGTCACGGTACCAGCCTCACGGACTGGACTCCAGACATGGATGTTAATATATTGATCACCGATTCAAAACACTCCAAAGTTAGTCACGGTACAGCCTCACGGACTGGACTCCAGACATGTTTTTTTTTTTTATACCACTTAGGTGGCAGACAAGCACACGGCCCACCTGATGGAAAGTGGTTACCGTGGCCTATGGACGTATGCAACACCAAGGGCGTTACACTTGTTGTGTACACCGATTCAAAACACTCCAAAGTTAGTCACGGTACCAGCCTCACGGACTGGACTCCAGACATGGATGTTATTATATTGATCACCGATTCAAAACACTCCAAAATTAGTCACGGTACCAGCCTCACGGACTGGATTACAGACATGGATGTTATTATATTGATCACCGATTCAAAACACTCCTAAGTTAGTCACGGTACAGCCTCGCGGACTGGACTCCAGACATGGATGTTATTATATTGATCACCGATTCAAAGCACTTTAAAGTTAGTCATGGTACGAGCCTCGCGGGCTGTACTCCAGACATGGATGTTATTATATTGACTACCGACTTTTCATCACTTCATTTAGCAAATTCACCTTTTTTATATTTATTTATCGTTTATACAATTTGTATACAACAAATATACATAAGCATTACAGAAACCTATGCGGTTTATTATCTATGCTTAAGGAGTACGCTAGTACTATTATCTATTCTGTGCTTAAGGTGTTAAATAACAATAAACAAGTGAGTTTAAATAGCGTGATTTGAGTCTGTTTGTTGACACTACGAGGCTTAATGTTAGGTATCTACATTGCGCAATTCCGAGGGCGGGCAGTGCGTTATTAAGTCGAGGAACCAGGTAGCCACTGCCCGCGTGTATACAGGACGGCATAGATTGTGCCGAAAATTTTGATTAGAAAAGATTTTTCTTAACTACCAAACGCTTAACTTGGGTATGCACTCTTGCAATATTAAAACAGACTATTGTCATTATCATTGATCTGCTGTTTGATGTTTTTTGATACAATTTTGCGAAGAATTCTTCGCTGAAGAATAAAAATACTTTGCAGATATGTGTTATAGGTATGTACGACCATAGCTGCTTAATCCGTATTGGAAATAAGATTCAGCTAGGGAGTTATACAACATCATTTTGACCTTATATGGAATGCGATTTTTTTGTAATGATATGTTAGCGAGGAACTAGCTGAGTTTATCGGAAACATACTCGATATGGACTCCAGTTCATTATGCTATCGCACCTGCAAAGGATGTTCGTCCACATATCATCATCACCACACATCGTCATCGTACTCACCATAATTCCAATCGGTTGATTTTGAATATTACTGGAAGTCGAATTGTACCTGCGGTGACGGCGCCTGCGACGAATCTTTGACTTTTGGCGTTTAGCTTCTTGAATTTTCGTTTTAAGTATTCCTCTTCATCACCATTGTAATGTTTACGCTCTCCCATCTTGTTCCGACACAAATCACATGAACTATCACTATAAATCTAATATATTTTAACACACAAGAAAAAACAAGTGCACGATGGCCGCCACACAAAACGTGTATGGGATACCCTCAAGTTAGCTAACATTTTTTTCTTTTTAAATGTTGCTATAAAATTGTGTACGATGGCAGCACTCACGCGTGCTACTACAAGTAAATTAAAATGTAATCTCGAAGGGCGAATCACTGAAGTTTAATGTACTTTCGCATTGGGTTCTTTAATATTTACATTTACTTAGTGAGCATTATATGAATGCTTGCATGAAAAATATTACGGTATCAAGATCATAAATAAGATTCCTGTTAAAAATAACAATATACACAGTCGTTTGTATTTCTGTCTGTGATTAAAATTGAGTGGTCCATATCAATATAGTAAGCACAGACAGGAAAATAGCGCAACTAGGTTCAATAGTAGATGTCTTTGATGTTTGGATTAAGTTCCTGTAATCTTTCGCTTCATTTTGCGATGGGTAGGTATAAGTCCTGTCAGTTACACTTTTGACATCTTGCGGACACGGTAGGGTCTCTACTGGTATCTGAAGCAATGCCCTCTCATTTTCGCTTTTCACTCCTTTTGGTTCATCAACGTAAGCTTCTTCTATTTCATCTTGAAAAAAATCATCCGGATTATCCGAGTAATCTTTTATTTGACTTTTGTCATCGCTATCGTACAAATTGTTAGATCCGATAACGCTCCTTTCAAAATAAGTAAAGTGTGAATTTAACGAAGGCTCCGCATTGAATTTGCAAATGAAATTTTCAAGAGACGTCCGCACTTTAATGCTCTTGGCCTCGTGACGAAGCTTATGCATCCATGCGAGATGACAATCGCACGGGAATTCGTTCCCTGTAACAATCGGTGCGTTAATGAATTTGTTAATTTGATCTAATGATCTTTTCTAAGAACGTGTAATGAATGTATATGTGACTCTTAGATACTTGACTTGGCTTTTCATTAAAAAATAATTTTATTAAATTTTTGATTCTCATGTTTCAATCTACGAGTATATAAATTAATGTAATTTCTGAAGTATTTATGTTGTGAAAAGCAGCAAAAAATAAATAAAAAAATAAACGTAAGCATTCTCTGTCCTTCAAAATAGTTTACTACATAACGTCAATCTCAACTATTTGATAAACAAAATACTGTGTAGTGATATAACTGTAAAATTTTAAATTTACTATGATATAAAAAGAAAAAATTGATGAAAGTGTACGTACCTTCAAGATAAATATAGCTGTTTTGATTTTTCAAGTTGTCATAGATCGGGTGAAGGTTTTCAAAGGTAAACCTCTTTAATTTATTATGCCTCAAATCTAAAGCGGACAGTCCCCTGACCCCTTCAAACAGGCCGTTCGCCAAAGTTACTAGTTTGTTGTGGCTTAAACTTAACTTTCTTAATTGTGATAATCCATCAAACGTCCTCTGGGCCAGAACATAAATTTCATTATAATCTAACAACAATGATTGGAGATTCCACAATTCGGTAAATATAAACGAGTTCAGTTTGGATAACTTGTTTCTTCTCAAATCTAATCGTTTCAGATTAGCAAGCCCATAAAAACACTCCTTCTTGAGTTCACTTATATTATTTCTATCAAGTTCTAAGTCAATTAAATTGACGAGATGTTTGAATGCGCCGTCGTGAATGAGGCTAATATTATTACTAGTAAGATATAATTTCTGGAGTACTGGCAATTCATAAAACATCTCAGTCTCAAGCTCAGTTATTCTGTTTTCATCTAAAGTAAGTACAGTTAAATTTGGCAAGTTATAAAATGAATGTTTACCAAGATATACTATCTGATTCTTTGTCAGCGTCATCTCTTGGACCGATGTTATGTTAACAAAGGAATAACTTTCTATTTTGTGAATAGAGCTGTGTTTTATGCTAAACTGTTTTACTTTTCTTAAGTATCTGAATACTTTTGACGGGACAAAGTCTAGTCCGCCATCTGCTCTCACATTGAAAGCTAATGTTTCTATATTTGTTTGTGATGTGAAACTTGTCCATAGCAAATCGCTTTTTTCTATTCCTCCATTGAATACCCAACATTCTGTTTTTGTCGCTTCGTTGACTTCTTGACTGGTCTCACAGTAGCAATGTACTTTGGAATCTCTGTCGCTGATATCGCATATATTGATTGCAGCTGGTATAAGTTTCTCTTTCTGTTTTCTTCTGTTAGCATCCAAGGCTTCTATTGCAAAAAGCAACAGTAGCAAGGTAGCGGGTACCTTCTGAGCCCGCATACCTCCTACCTGTGAACAAAAGAAAGCAACGTGTTATTAATTTCTTCAATTTTGATTTTAAAAATATTGCCTGTAAGTTTATTTATGATATGAAATAGGTACCAGTACAATCATTTTCAACCATTGCTAAACCTGAGGTTGTTTTAAATAAAACGCAAGATTTATTATGTGCATTTTGTATACCTCATCTTGTTTTTGAAACATTTTTGGAACTACGTGGTCTCATCATAAATCATTCATCCCAACTTAAAATAGCTACTACGAAAGTCTGGTCCAGCAAATCCAACGTGAAACCATTTAAACAAAGTTGAACAACAAAATTTAACTTACACATCAGGCCTAACTATTTAATTCCATGATACCACGTTAATTAACAGTATCTTTTAGACGATACACATATGACGTATAAGGCAAAGGTTATATTATAACCTTTACCTTAATTACTATGTTGTAAGGTTTCGTTTCTAATCTGAGAATTAATGAAAATAGTTCGTGATATAATATTAATATATATGATATTGAGATTAATTTGTTCACTTTAATGTGGCTTCGTGGCTTTTAGTTTGAGTTTCGAATTAGACCGACAGTTGACGTGGGTGTTTTAGATGACTTAGGAGTTATATAAAAGTTGCTAAAAGCTCATTTATTATCAGTTTCAAGTTATTACCAATTATTTCACTATGAAAATACCCGATTTACTTAAAAATTCTTTACATCACAAAAAATTGACATCCTGTCCTGTGTCACGTACAGTCAGTGTCAATAGTAGCTGATCAAAAACTGAGTTCCAAAAGTATTGACTTTATAATTTTTTTCAATAACCTGACATACTTCTTTTAAATGTTAATCACTCGCTTTAAGGTTTCAAAATAATGTAAGAACTATTTTCAAAATAAGCTAATTCATATTTTTTCAATACTCTTAACTAAATTGTGTTTTTAAAGTGATTGATATTTTAAAAGGGAAGTGGTATACCTGGTCCTTATTCAATTATTCGGCAGCTCGAGTGGGACGCCCCTGGTGTTGCACATGTCTATAGGCCACGGCCACGGTAACCACTTCCCATCAAATGGGCTGAGCGCTTGACTGCCCCCTAAGTGGTCTAAAAAAGTGCTATTCTCTAACTTTTACTAGTCGACGAGCCCGCAGCAATCGACCAATCAACTCATAGAACAAGGTTGTGCTCGCCGACAATTCTATGATGGGATTTCTCGATTGCTCTACGACGAGCCAGCAGCTCTGTGTTAATTTTCGCAACCGGTGCTTTATTGTAAAAAAAACAACATAAGCTTAAAGATACCTAGAAAATTATAGCTAATAGACTTAAAATTTAACAGACCACTTGTCTAACGTAAAGTTTATTTTCACAACTAATGTTATGATATAAAAAGGATATTTGAAATAGCCACAACATTGTAGCTAAAAAAGCTTTCCACTTGTATACCGGAAAGGTTAAAAAATTAACAAATCACTTAATTAAAGTTAAAGTTTTGAATGGCATCTTTAGAATCGGGTATGGAAATGCGAAAGTAACTTTGTCTGTCTGTCTGTCTGTCTGTACTTTACGCTTTCACGCCTAAACCACTGATGGGATTTAGATCAAATTTTATCAAAATCCTTTCAGTTCAGTGAAAGCGGTATAGGGGTAGATTAGACTATGAGAAAGGAACTAGGCTATGTTTGGTCGCGATAACCGACGTCCACGCAGGCAGAGCCGTGGGCAAAAGCTAGTTATCTATAATACACTGAAGACGTTCCCGCATGGACGTGACCATGTTCTGACATAATATAAACATTCCGTAAACATGACAATTCTTTACAAGCCATAAAACAAAAGGCAGAACACAATATTTAAATCAAAATATTCTTAAAAGGTTTAGGTTCGACGAAAGTTTTATTCTTATTTCAGGTACTTTTGAAAACTTCTGATACTGCTTTACTTTTGATAGATAGTTTTTTTTGCATTATGAAAATATTAATGGACCAAACAATTTTGCGAAGCGATTTTGTCAGACTATTGTGATATATCTTGCAATGCATTCCTTTGGACAATTCAGATACTACGTTACTATTGATGTTGACTGTACTTGAGTTTCTGGATACCATTTTCAAAACTTTCTTTATGCGGTAAATTATTATTCCATCAATTATTATTTTTATGCATCAAAAGTAACCAAAAACTCATATGTAATAGTGAGTACATACAGCCATACAGCTACCATTGTCCGGTAAAAAGGTAGTCTATTGTGTCTTTAAAAACTATCGCAGGCATGAACCTCGTGAAGCCAGGCCAGTCTGAGGATGGGTGACCATTCATTCCTAACACATTGTCCTTCCGCATTTCAGAGAGTACGCTAAGCCGTTGATCTTGGATGCCATACGAACATCTATGACAGTAGATTTGGTTAATTGTGTAGCTTTAAAAGGTTCAACAACAAACTTTGGTTTAATTAAAATATCGCCATTGACGGACAATACCGAAGTTTGGCTACTTGGTAGGTAGACTGAAAATCAATGCGAATTGAATTGAGAAAAGGTTCGGAGGCGGGGTTTAATGTAAGTTTAAACTCCTTTGAGTCCTCCTTCGTAAATATATGTATGTAAAGCACATACTGATTTTTTTCTATTTTATTTGGTCTGTTAACAGCTTTACAAAAACAAATGTTTAAAAAAAAACCCGACTGCCACTAAAAATATCGAAATAAATTTAATAGCAGGTGGTACCCATTTGCCAATCATAAACCGAAAGAAAATTAATGGGTACCGCCTGCTATCAAATTTATTTCGATCTTTTCAGTGGCAGTCGGGTTTTTTACTTTTTTTAACATTTCTTTTATTTTATACTTTTTAGTTATGATAATATCATATTATGATATGTATATCTTTTTGTAATCTCCTTCTAATTTCCTTCATTTTGATACCCTACTCGATAAGTTTGAGTAAATAATATTTTGACAAAATACGTTTTGGCGCTAAAAATCCACCGTATTGATTTCGTCGAAATTTCAAAATTACCTGGTGTCACTCACACAATCACGAAGAATCAAATGACACCTGTCCAAATCCGTCAAGCCGTTCAGGCTCTAGGTCGTGCCAAATAAATTGACATACATACATATTACATACATAGTCTCGAAAAACATTATTAAAATAAACTATTTACAATAGAAAATCCATAGAGATTGTCTATAACAATAAAACGTTTTATCAAAGATACAACGTGTAAAAACTGTAACAGGAGCAATTTGTTAACATAAAAATAAAATATGGCCGTCACTTCGTTACAACTGCTCCGTTTGTCGTTCCAAATTGAACTGATAACTCATTCACAAAAGTGCACTCGCCAACATGACGGCAGTCTACTAAAATGTTTGTCTGCGTTGTTCGTACAGAATTTCTGTTTGTGCGTTTGCAGTTCGCTTTTGTGAAAGGTATGTAGAACTGAGTGGTACAAAATAAAATATATGAACGTGACTGGACTATTACTGCTTGAGTTTTCTACCTACTGTAGTTTGTCAAATATAAAAAAGTTTCTAAGTTACATTTTTCCTGTGTTAAAATCATTTCAGAGAAAAAGAGACATCCGCTGCTATAGAATCATTTGTATATAGCTTCAGAATTAAGTTATAGAGGCTGTAATAATTATACCCCTG
This sequence comes from Eilema sororculum, assembly GCA_914829495.1. Taxonomy (NCBI): domain Eukaryota; kingdom Metazoa; phylum Arthropoda; class Insecta; order Lepidoptera; family Erebidae; genus Eilema; species Eilema sororculum. The sequence goes on from OU618546.1 coordinate 20,610,258, forward strand.
TCACGAAAAACGGTGAGCATGCATTATGCACAATTCTGATCTTAGGGTCATTTTGTGCTTGTCTAGATTATATTCAGCAAGTATTTACTATGGCTTTCATTGGCTCAGTCTTTGAAAACTAATAGTTTAATTTTGTGTACACTGCTTGCTCACTGGTAAGTTATTTTTGTATTTCATGTTTATTAAATAGTCTGTTGTAGCACAAAATAGATAAGTTGTAGTCACAACATACTATCTTCCATTATCTTTTATCTAAGTTTTCTAATTAATGCGTCCAACCAGTCTTCACAAATTTTAACTTAATTTCCTCTAGTTATTATCTGTTCAAAATTCACAACACACCACTCCGTTTGGAAGAGGGCAAGTCTCATCTATAAGTACGTTGACATAATTCACATTCCGTCCAGTACATCATAACCAGAAACTGCGGTCAAATTTATCACCTTCCTTATCCTGCAACCATGATTAAATGGTTTGAAGCCGTTATGTCTTGGATTTGGGCACCGAGAATTAATCAGGGATATAAACTTTGGGACTGTTTTGTTATTTAATAGCCTGTTTATTATAGTTATGTTTCATTTATCTTGAAACTTGGTGGCAATAACGTTATGTTATTTAATTGCAGTGTGTATCTTACAAACATACAGACACGCCTTCTTCGCAATAGGGTAGACAGATATCATTATGTTTCCACTTGCTACAATCCTATCATATTTTTTTAAATAATGTTAGAACCGAAATTACTAATATTCCCTCTGACCCCTCCAGCTAAGCTAAATTGCTTGTGTTACGAGTGGGTTCACGTCGGTAGTGTATATTGTGTGTAGTGTGTATAGTGTATATTGTGTATTAGTGTATATTATATATATGTACTAGCTTCCGCCCGCGGCTTCGCCCGCGTGGTGTGTTGATAAAAAGCAGCCTATTGCAAAAATAACAAAATCGAAGAATAAATAAGCTTACGTCTTTTTTTAAGGTTGTGTCTCCAATGTAAGAAAGGGACCCTAAAGAATTTGAATTTGAAGAATTTGAAATTTTTTGAGAAGGATAGATAGGTACGGATATAATGATTGATGGTGATGGTAATACAAAAGTTATAGCTACTGCAATATGCTCCTATAAACTACATACATTAAAAGATTTATTTCGTTTAGCAAAGACATGTAGATTTTGCGATTTAGAAACGCGGGAGCAAGCCACATAGAGCTGGCCGTGGGAAAAACATGGTGAGCCTAAATTTAAGCCTGCTACCTTTAAGGTTTGACCCTGCGATTTGTTGATGGTCATTGAAAACGCAACTTTTAAAGGAAACTGCAGGCGTTTAAAATTAAATGGTAAATTGTTGGGTATTATTGGGATACGCGGTATAAGAACATTGATTCCCTTGGCTTCTCCAGTTAAGATGGTTGCCTTCACAATATGCCTTCCTAATTCAGTCACTCGTAACCGAATACCGTTGCATAATCTTGGCGCATTCAAGTTACGCATTAACAAAACGGGTACACCTACTTTTAATTCTAACTTATGCGATGGCACCCCAGATAACTCCAAAGAATTCAGGAACTCCACGGGGTAGCTCGTACTGTCATCGGATGACATAACTGTGTCGACGGAGTTGTACACTGATGTGTCACTCGTTAGTTTGTCCAAGATTTTTTTATTTATTTTTGCAACAGTGTAATTTTTTGGTGCCAGTATGGTTCTTTCACACAACCAATTTTCGTCAAGAATATTTTGTTGCAGATTCGGAAAAACTTGATCAATGAGCTCGTCTTCCGACTCCACGACATGGCAAAATTGATGTGTGAAAAGTACCATACCTTCTTGGTCGGTGTGTAGGTGGCCTTCACCAATTTCTAGGAGTTTTTCAGCATATGCTCCTGACTCAGTATCGCTAAATAACTGGACTCGCATATTGGTGGTAACTTTAGTCCACAGATATGATGCCTTTAGACACGCATTAATCTCGTCTGCTGCAGTGCCTCTTTCAATAACAGGTAAAGTCTGTCTGAAATCCCCTGCCAATAATACTACTACACCACCCATCAATTTTCGTGTGCTGTGTATGTCTTCAGCGATCTAGCGCCTCGATGGCGCGTTTGTGTGACATCGTGCACTCGTCCCACACGATCAGCTTACATTCTTTTAAGAGGGCGCCACGGGAACTGTTCTTGCTGATGTTGCACGTTGGGGTTTTTTCGCTTGCCAGATTAAGCGGTAATTTAAATACCGAGTGTGCCGTCCATCCACCACTCAGTAATGTAGCAGCAATACCTGAGGAAGCCACTGCTAAAGCAACATTATGGTCCTTGCGAATTTTTGCTAGCAGTAAATTAAGCAAAAATGTTTTACCTGTACCACCCGGGGCATCAAGGAAAAAAAGGCCACCTTCACCACGCCCAACTCGTTGCAATATTTTACTGTAAATGTCATTTTGTTCGGGTAGCAGGCTTGGCTCAGTTTCGCTGACCTGAGCATCTAATAAAGCGGTGTCGTAGCTTAATTCTTTGACTAAATCGGTCGACAGCTTTTCTCGACGCTGTGGTATGGGCATACCAAAGAAAGGCCCGCCAATACAATAATAGGTACCCTACAGTGCGTTTTTAACTAATTGCTAGTGCCTTGAAAATTCACGTAACGGACACAACCGTCAACGACGTCTGCCCTCACGCGTCTGCCCGCGTTTGGGTCGCGCACTCAGCGATGAGCGACTTGATCCCCCCACCCACCCCGACCGCGCGTGCCAGTCTAGTCAGTCAGCGACATGAAATTATTTTTTTGCGCGTTATTTGATTTTGCTATATCTCCTAAAGTATTTATTTAATTTGCATGGTGTAAAGGGAAAAAATAATCTGCATGAAATGTTCAAGCCAACCAATCTATTTAAAATTATAAGAATTAATAACGTATTTGTATAAATAGCTTTCCAAGTTAGCACTTTATAATTGCCTATTATTTTAAGTATTTAAATGGATATAGTATGTTATCCTTAAGAGCTGGACATATGGTATCGCGGACTTTTCTGTAGATCTATATAAGATAGACAATTACACCATACATTATTTTGTTATATCTTAAAGGGTTTAGGCAGCGTTTTCATTGAAAGCTCCCAGACAACTTATTTTTTCCGTCATTGTCAAGAATTATCGTTACTTAAACGCTTTCATCTCTGTTGACCGGGATAAAAAGTAGCCTATATGTTAATCCAGGGTATAACCTATATGGGGAGGTACATCATCATTGCGGTGTACTTCCCTCCCAGCATGAGATTGGCCGAGTTCGAGACGGCGCTAGACGTGATGGGTGCCCTGCTGGGGCAAATCTCACCTCGTCTGGCGGTGGTCGCCGGGGACTTCAATGCCAAATCCACGGCTTGGGGTTGCCCCGCGGCCGCTGTCGAAGAGCGCGGCCAGTTGCTGGAGGAGTGGGCCACGACGACCGGCCTGACGATCAGTAATCGTGGGTCGGTCGACACGTTTGTGACACAGCAGGGGAAGTCCATCGTGGACATCACGTTCACGACCCCTGCCGTCGCACTGGCAGTCCGGGACTGGCGAGTCCTGGATGACGTGGAGAATCTAACGGATCATCGGTACATCCGTTACGATATCTCCACGGGCCAGCACGGGGTGAGTCCCAGACGCGAGGGGCCGTCCGCCAAGAGGTGGGTCCTGGGGCGCATAGACCGGGAGGCGTTGGAGCTGGCGTCGATCGTCCAGTCGTGGGCGACTCCTTCGGTGGAAGTAGGAGTCGAGGAGGAGGCCGAATGGTTCGCGAGCGCCGCGTCGCTAATCTGTGACGCGTGCATGCCTCGGGCCAAGCCTCGACTCCCCAACCGGAAGGTGTACTGGTGGACGCCGGAGATCGCTGAACTGCGATCTCTGTGCGTCGCGAAACGTCGCCGGTACACCCGGTACCGCCGCAGAGCGCGGCGGGTGCCGGAGGAGGAGGCGCAGCTGTACGCCGATTACCGGTCGTGCGCTCAGTCCCTCGGGGTGGCAATAGGGGACGCGAAGGAAGCTTCGAGGGCGTCTCTTTTAGCCACCCTTGACCGGGACCCCTGGGGGCGGCCCTACAAGATGGTCAGGGCTAAGCTCCGCCCGTGGGCACCTCCGATCACGGAGTGCCTGGAGCCGAGAGTGCTGGGGGATGTTATCTCCTCTCTGTTTCCACAGAGGGAGGAGGGGTTCGTTCCCCCAGTGATGGCTCCGGCACGCAGAGAGGAGGTCACGACGGAGGTGCCGCAGGTCACAACGGCGGAGTTGGCCGTGGCCGTCAGACGGGTCCAGGAGAAAGGTGCGAAGGCTCCTGGACCTGATGGAGTTCCCGGACGCGTTTTGGTGGTCGCACTCCGGGAGCTCGAGGAGCGGTTCTGCGGGCTGATGAGTGCGTGCCTGCAAACTGGGCAATACCCGGTCCGGTGGAAGACGGGCAGACTCGTACTCATCAAGAAGGAGGGACGACCCGCGGAATCGCCCTCGGCGTACCGACCGATAGTGCTGCTGGACGAGGCGGGCAAGCTCTTTGAGAGAGTGTTGTTCGCTCGCATCGTCCGGCACCTCGAGGATGGAGGTCGCGGCCTGTCCGACTACCAGTATGGTTTTCGGCCACGTCGCTCGACCGTCGACGCCGTCCTTCGGGTGAAGGCGCTGGCGCAAGAGGAGGTTCGTAAGGGCGGGGTGTTATTGGCGGTGTCGCTGGACATCGCCAATGCGTTCAATACCCTGCCCTGGGAGTGCATACGGGAGGCGCTCAAATACCATGACGTGCCTCCCTACCTCTACAGGGTCGTTGGCGCCTACCTATCGGAGCGGTACGTGGAGTACCCAGGAGAGGATGGCAGCCTTCACAGGTGGGCCATGTGCCGCGGTGTTCCGCAGGGGTCAGTGTTAGGGCCCCTCTTGTGGAACATCGGGTACGACTGGGTACTCCGAGGAGCTCGCCTCCCGGGCGTCAACGTGACCTGCTACGCAGACGACACGTTGGTTACTGCCCGGGGGGCGACCTATGGGGACGCCGCGCGCCTCGCCACAGCGTCGGTGGCCATGGTCGTGCGGCAAATAACGATGCTGGGACTCGGGGTGGCGCTCAACAAGTCGGAGGCCATTTGTTTCCATGGCCCTCGGCGAGCGCCACCGGCGGACTCCCACATCGTAGTGAGTGGCACCCGGATCGAGGTCAAGTCTGAAATGAGGTACCTTGGGCTTGTCCTCGATCCACGATGGAGCTTCCGCGCTCATTTTAACCGCCTGGTCCCCCGTCTGATCAGCACGGCTGCTGCCCTTCGGCGGCTGATGCCGAACCTAGGGGGACCCCAGACGAGCAGCCGCCTCCTTTATTTGGGAGTGGTGCGGTCGATGGCCCTATACGGGGCCCCTGTGTGGGTCGACGCCCTGACGGTACGCAACATTGCCCTCTTGCGACGTCCGCAGAGGGTGATGGCCGTCGGGGCGGTAAGAGGATACCGCACCATCTCATTCGAGGCGGCTTGCGCAATGGCGGGCTCTCCTCCGTGGGAGCTGGAGGCCGGAGTCCTCGCGCTAGTGTATCATTCGCGAGTTCCCGGCACCTTCGGAGGTGGGAGAGCGGAGGCTCCTGGTGAGACGGTCCATGCTCCTGGAGTGGGAGCGGCGGCTGGCCAATCCCACGGCTGGCAGAAGGACCGTCGAGGCGATCCGTCCTGTCCTCAGAGACTGGATGGACAGATCGCGGGGGTCGGTAACGTTCCGCATGGCGCAGGTCCTTTCGGGGCATGGATGCTTCGGAAGCTACCTGTGCCGGGTGGGACGAGAGCCGACCAGTGGGTGCCACCACTGTGGCGGCGATGATGACACGGCGCAGCACACCCTAGAGGAGTGCCCCGCATGGGCTGGGGAGCGCCGTGCTCTCATCGCCGAAGTGGGGACGGACCTCTCGCTGCCGGCCGTAGTTCTGTCTATGGTCGACGGCGGCGATGAGGCGTGGGCAGCGGTTCAGACCTTCTGCGAGACGGTTATCTCGCAGAAGGAGGCGGCGGAGAGGGAGAGGGAATGTGACCCCCTTTCCCTCCCACAGCGCCGCAAGAGAACCGGGGCTCGGAGGAGGCGGTACCACCAACTCCTCCCCCCCTAACCGGGCCGGGCAGTAGACGCGGGGGCGTCTGCTGCCCTTACATAGGCCTCGAGGTTGAAGGCGCACGTCGTGTCGCGTGTGCCTTGCCTAGGCGAGTGGCAGAAGGACTCCTCTTCTGCCGCACCAGAGATGGGCCTGCCGTGGATCAGCGGCGGGCGACCCACACGACGATGGCGGAAGATGTTGTTCCCGCCATCGTCGATATGTGGTGACGACGGACACCGTGGTGGTTTAGTGGGTAGTCTGGCCTCCTTCGAGGCTAGGAGTCCCACACGAAGCCCACTCCCTGCCCCCGTGGGGGGTGAGCGAAGTGCTTAAAAGCATTCCACCACGTAAAAAAAAAAAAAAAAAAAAAAAAAAAAAAAAAAGGGTATAACCTATATACATACCAAATTTCAACTAAATCGGTCCAGCCGTTTATGCGTGAAAGAGTAACAAACATCCACACATCCACACATCCATTCTCACAAAGTTTCACATTTATAATATTAGTAGGATTCGAACCCGAGATTTCCCTCCCGATCGTAACGCCGACTCCTTAACCATTAAGCTACCAGTTCTTTCGGTTTTCCTAGTCTTATAATTATTTTATACTAGCTCGCTGTTGTAAGACTCTCTTCAAAATGTCCTCGGTCTGTGATCTTTCATTTTACACAGCTGCAGAGTGTGGTCTTTACTCGATTGCCAAAGGCGTGCCACCTCTACTGACCATCAGATAGAGTGCAATCAGATCCGATCAAACATGAAGAAAAAATACTTTAATGTAAAGCAAATATACATCTCTATTTAAAAGACAGACAAAAACCGTTTTACTGTATGTAAATAATTTGATCGGTGAATGGCAACACGAAATAAATTATTTATATTCCTACATTGTAATCATTGCCGACCCACAGCTGTCTGTCAAATATGAAATTGTCATTTACTGTCACTGCCACGTTTCCTGTTCTTTGTCAGTTTATTATTGTTCCCTTTGATTTTCATGTCCTTCTCACTTCTTGGCCTTTTACGACAGATTCTTTGATTTTACACATGGGAGCATCATTTGTAAAATCATTGCGTATTAGTTCATTAGCGCAGATTTCACCATAACTACCTTTAAGTTCAAGTGATAAACACATGTAATATCATTGGATAAACCAGTTTACTTTAAACTTACTGACTGACGTTCATACCGTTGGTCAAATTACTAAAATTTGAGAATTTTTGAATTATAAACCTTGGAAATAACTATACCTATAATAAGTTGTACTGTCTTGTATAATTTTGTATTGTATTGTCGTGTATTATTTGGTATTGTCTAATATTGTCTGGTAGATATCTAGGTGTGTAATTATAAATGTAATTATGAAACTATCCTATTGGGTTTACCCTGTAAAAGTACTTGTATTTATGTGACGCGGGGTTATATGGGCAGTCGTAATTTGACATATCTTCATCCATTTTAAGAGACCGTAGATATAATCGCTGCGACGCGAGCGAGGACACGGGGCTGCACACGCTCACCGAGTGTCCGGCATGGGCCGGACCGAGGCGGGAGCTAGTGGCGGCCCTGGGAGTGAGAGTTCTCACCCTCGCCACCCTGCTCACAGCAATGGTCCGCTGCGCGGACGCGTGGGCGGCCGGCGTCTCCTTCAGCGAGCAGGTAATGGTCGTGAAGGAGACGGCGGAGCGGGAGAGGCGGCGCGAGCGAGAAAGACTCGCGGATCGCGCCCCCCCCCCCCCCGCGCGCGCAGGCAACTCGGGCGTCGGAGGGCACTGACTGACCTCCGTCCCCCATGAGCGCGGGCCTGGGGGTGACGGGTGGAGCCGCCTGTCACCCCAGCAGAAGCAGGCCACGGCGGCGACGCGCTGAATAGAGCGCCTCCCCATTCCGGGGGCGAGTTGGGGACACCGTTGTCCCCCCTCCTGAGGAGGGCCAGACCGTAAGGGACGGCCCTGGGTCAGCCGGGGTGCGAAAGATATGTCTATGACAACCTCACCTCCGGCCTAGCACCAAGACCCACAGTCGGCGTGCGGTTTTAGTCGGTTCGAGCCCGACATAACCTCCCCTTCCGGCTCCGGCAGGGGGGGTCTCCGAAGGGATTTCCGCACGAAAAAAAAAAAGGGACCGTAGATATTCAAAATAAGACACCCTAAACATTCAGTAAGTTTATTACTACAACGAATTATCGCACAATCACTATGAAATAAAGACGCGAGGCTCGGATACAAACAAATTCCTTTTCGGACGCCGTGAAGTTGGACTGAGATTATCAACACGTATTTATTTTAAACAGCACTGACCACTTTTGCGTTAATAGATTAGATGACACTTCATTAGTGTTGTTAATTCAGTATCGAATACACCTTGACGTTCCGTTTTAAGCTCTGCGATATATGGAAAAGTAAATAAATAAATAAAGCTGCAATAGTTCCTTACATTCCTTTCTCTCATTTATTATGATATTAAATATAATGGTTTTAGAACAATAAATACCTCATTTCCCTATGATTTGAGTCGATTTGACTGCTTTATAACCACTTCACTGTGCCCAAGGCAAAAAGTGTCCAGAAGTCTCCCAAAAAAAAAGAATCCTATTTAATCCATGTGATATTATACTCTACTTTTTTTTATATGTTGACAAAGCAATGCGTTTCCGGGTACAAATGGACTTGCACGACCCAGATATGACCATCATTTCCTTTAGTATGATTGTTTAGTAGCAAAGTACTGTATTTTGTACGGTCTTACTTTTCTTCTTTCTTACGTTAACCTTTCAAAACATCTCGAATACATAGGGAAAAAGAATCTTCTCGGGCGGGACTCGAACCCGCAGTCTTTCCCTTACAGGGGGAATGCCTGACCAATTCGGCTACCGAGACACGCCCGATATGATTAAAATTTCCCATCTTATACGTCTTTAAGGCGACGTGGCGTCATCTACCGATTTTCTTACGAACTATCGGAATCAATGAATGATGTTACAATCATTTTTAAACATTGATTTTTGATAACTGCGCCCAAACAATTGAAGGAATTTTTACAGCATTAAGTATGCTAACTATACAAATCGAATACATAGGGAAAAAGAATCTTCTCGGGCGGGACTCGAACCCGCAGTCTTTCCCTTACAGGGGGAATGCCTGACCAATTCGGCTACCGAGATTGTAACATCATTCATTGATTCCGATAGTTCGTAAGAAAATCGGTAGATGACGCCACGTCGCCTTAAAGACGTATAAGATGGGAAATTTGAATCATATCGGGCGTGTCTCGGTAGCCGAATTGGTCAGGCATTCCCCCTGTAAGGGAAAGACTGCGGGTTCGAGTCCCGCCCGAGAAGATTCTTTTTCCCTATGTATTCGATTTGTATAGTTAGCATACTTAATGCTTTAAAAAAATCTTTCAAAACCAATTATGTAACCAGATTTATAAATTAAAGAGATTTTAATAAATTTAAGAACTATCCTCCTTGTTGGTTAAAATAGTAGTTAGTATAGCTCCTTATAGGCTTGTGTGTCTTAACACCAAAACCTCAACAATCAAATACAAAATGAAACCCTTGAAGAATGTAAACAAGAATTCCTCTAAAAATGTCAACGACACACAATATTACATATTCGTTCTTGCTAATACTACTCTCTCTTCTAATATTAAATGAATTATTTTCGCATTAGGTACGTTATGTATGACAGGGAACTCCACAGTTTCACACTTCGTTCTGCGTTAGAAACGAGAATACACACATCAATTTTAATATTTCCTCGCTTTATCCCATAGTGAGTCTTATACAAACATCAATCATATGTAGACAGTGACGTCACGCGACCCAATTCGATTTTTATGCATGTGTGAGTGTATGGTAAATTCACTTAATGGCGCTATGATTGTGCTCAGTAGCTTTGACTAGAATATTATATTAGCTTCGCTCGCGTCGATTTGATATTGAAAATGTTGCTCGCTTCAGCGTATAAAATAGAAATGAAGTGCAATTTCTGAACATCATTTATGAATTTGCTGCTGACGTTTTGCCAGTCAGAATTTACTTTAGACACTTCATTACTGTACACAGTAGTTGAGATATATGAATTTTATATATCAGCACCGATTTTTTTAAATTGATTGAAATATGAAACATATCAAAATTACTTTTTGCTACTCAGCATAACCGAGATCAATTCACAATATTTTATTTTCGTGAATGTTGATCTGACCTACTTACAAAATTCATGCAACGTAAGCACAATTGTTAGTATCAAAATATTGTTTTTAAATACATGATAAGTACGTACACATATAGTATATAAATATTAATAGTTGCCCATGATATTTCCATTCAAAGGTTATCTGAGATTGTTTTCAGCGGTAGTGTATTGCTCTTAATTGTGTATTTCTGTCAGCAAAATATTATGCAAAATGTTATTTGTTTTATCGTTCATGCCTTTATTGGATTTAAAACTCTTGACTAGTATAAATTTCTTTTATAATGTTCTAATTGCATGACAAATGAATCATAAATTCAGTTTTATAAATATACAGAACAGTGTAAATGAGATAACATTTCTTCCCGCGGGAACCATACAAGATGACATAGAAACAGATTCCCCTTGGGAAACATTATTCTTAATAGCGTACGGACGCATTAGAATTAGCAATCTCCATTTGAAAGTAATAATTCAGAACAGTTGTCGTGATTCCCGTGGTCATACTGTTTCTGATTTAGTACTTCACCAGACTACGGCACATAACCTTTTAGGTTATGTACAGTCGACAAAGGAGATACGGTTGCACCTTTCGGAACCATACAGCTTGAAGTGTGGGGTGGACAGGGGGATAAGCTCACCCACGCTCTTCAACCTATACGTGAACGAGCTTATTGAGACATTTAACAGGGAAAGGGTTGGGTGTCACATAGATGGCATATGTTTAAATAATATAAGTTACGCAGACAACATGACCTTGCTAAGTGCCTTGGTATGTGGCCTAAAGCAACTGAAGACTATTTGTCAAATGTGAAGAAAAGTGAATTCATGGTCTTTGGGGCCGGCAATAAAAGTCTTGATATACCACAAGTACTGTTGAATGGTATATCAACAAAACAGAGTGTACAAATATACCTAAATATCTGGGACATGTACTAACTGCGGACGTCAAGGATGATGAAGACGTTGAAAGGGAGCGAAGGGCGCTGTCGGTGAGGGCAATGTTTGCTCGCAGGTTTGCACAGTGTTCCACTGATCGTTAAGATAACTTTATTCCACGCGTATTGCACATCTATCCACACGTGCAACCTGTGGGCCAGATACACCAAAGAATCGGTACGTCATCGTAAGTACTTAAATATACAAAATTATCTACATGCAACTAAATTTGAAATGGTGCTCCCGTATCTCCTTTTTCGACTGTATGTAGTTCAATTATAAAAGTTACCTTATTATGTTAACGGCGTGTATGTTAGGGCGGATATTTGTTGTCGCCGTTTGCGCTGTCTAGAGGACCCATCCTTTTCCATCCTTTGGGTACACGTAGACCATGGCTCCACGAGTCAGATATATGTGTGCCTTTACCGTTCCCATACAGGAGATGCGGAGATAACTCGACTATTCGAATACCTGAGTCAGGCGGCAGATGATGCGCAGGAGCGGTTTCCGAACGCCGAATTGGTGTTTTTGGGGGACTTTAACGCCCACCACAAGATCTGGTTGGGCTCCGCCATAACAAACCATGCGGGAAGAGCCACTCACGCATTTGCCCTGGCGCATGACTTGACTCAATTGGTGCACAAGGTCACGAGGATACCAAGAGAGTCCGGCCTAGAGCCCTCTCTGCTAGACCTTCTGTTGACGAGTCACCCGGACCAGTACAGTGTCTCGGTGATTGCTGCTTTAGGTAACTCCGACCACTGTCTGGTCCGCTCCACCGTGCCCATTGTAGCGCCCCCACGACCCGTGCAGGGGAAGAGGCGGCTATGGCACTACTCGTCAGCGGACTGGGATGGATTGCGCGATTATTATGCGTCCATCCCGTGGGTTGAACGCTGCTTTGAGGGTAAGAACCCATCTGAGAGCGCTACTGCCGTCGCCGGTGAGATCGGTCTAGGTATGGAATATTATATCCCATACACCGATGTCACCGGAGTCCGCGGAGCGCGGCCGTGGTTCGGGCGCGAGTGCGCGGAGGCTGTTGAGCATAAACAGTTTGCGTACCGTGCCTGGGTGCGGGCGCGCGCCACGCGCGATCCCAACGTGGGTCACTTCAAGGCGGCGTACAACAGAGCCACAAAGGTCTGCAAGAGGGCATGCATCAGGGCGGATGCCCAGCGCATAGCACGGCTGGGCCAAGAGCTAGTGGCGCATCCCACGGGTAGCCGTGGCTACTGGCAACTGGCCAAAGCCGTGCAAGCCAACTTCTGCCAGCCCTCGCTGCCCCCGCTGAGCAATTCCGATGGATCTCTGGCCCATGAGCCGCAAGAGAAAGCAGATTTGCTGGTCAATCTCTTCGCGGCCAACTCCCGAGTCGACGATTGTGGTATGCAACCACGGACAATGCCCACTGGTGACCACGCAATGCCTGATATACGTATCAGGCAACGCGATGTCCGTGCAGTACTGCAATCACTCGATGTCCGGAAAGCCAGTGGTCCTGATGGTATTCCAGCGGTTGTACTTAAAAAATGTGCAGCGGAGTTATCTCCTATGCTAACGCGGCTGTACCGACTGTCCTACAGTTCGGGTACAGTGCCCTCGGCTTGGAAGGAGGCGAATGTCCAGCCGATCCCCAAGAAGGGGGATCGCTCGGACCCAGCCAACTATCGACCCATAGCCGTCACCTCAGTGCTGTGCAAGGTGTTCGAGCACATAATTAACACACAGCTCATGCGCCACCTAGAGGATCACTCCTTGCTTAGTGACCGGCAATACGGTTTCAGACCGAAACGGTCAACGGGTGATCTTCTGGCGTACATGACCCACCTTTGGGGTGAGGCTATGGAGAAGCACGGTGAGTCACTGGCAATTAGTCTTGACATCGCCAAAGCTTTCGATAGGGTATGGCACAAATCGCTTCTTTCCAAGCTACCAGCCTTCGGTCTGTATTCTGCCGTATTCGCGTCCTTTGTGATGGACGAGCTTCGGAGTTCTTGCAGGTAAGTGCTGGCGTGCCGCAGGGTTCCGTTTTATCTCCCACTCTCTTTCTTCTGCATATCAGTGACATGCTCTGTAACGGAAACATTCACTGCTATGCAGACGACAGCACCTTACACGGGAGTTATTACGCACATCCTGCGGCCAAGCAGTCTGATATCGCGGAAAAAAGGCAGCTTCTTGTCACTGAGCTGGACCGGATCCTGGACCACATTTCTCAATGGGGCGCTAGGAACCTGGTCGAGTTCAATGCCAAGAAGACCCAGGCATGTGCGTTTACAGCAAAGGTATCTCCTTTCCTTCCCCTTCCCACTCTTCAGAGCACACCACTGCCACTGCAGGATCACCTCACTATCCTCGGTATGGATGTTCGCTGCAAACTGAATAACAAAAACTATATCGAGAGTATCATCAAATCAGCCTCGCGTAAACTCGGAGTCCTGAACAGAGTGAGACGTTTTTTCACGCCGGAGCAGCGGTGTCTTCTATACAAGACCCAAATTCGTTCCTGCGTGGAATACTGCTCACATCTCTGGGACGGCTCCGCAAAGTACTTATTAGATGCTCTCGACAGGTTGCAGCGACGTGCGGTCCGCATTATTGGGGATCCTGAGGTCACGAACACCCTCGAGCCTTTGCAGATGCGTAGAGATGTTGCGTCTTTGGCAGTTTTCTACCGTCTCTACCATGGTGAATGTTCTGACGAGCTCTTCCAATTAGTCCCACCCTCCCCTTTCCTTCACAGGACGACACGTGCAGGGCTAAGATGTCATCCATTTACGGTGCAGAGTATACCTGCTAGAACCAAGCGTTTCAGTGATTCATTCCTATGCCGCACCACTAAGACCTGGAATTCCCTGCCAGCTCACGTGTTTCCTTCTTCCTACAGCCCCGGGTCCTTTAAGCGGGGCGTGAAAAGGCATCTAATGAGGCCGTCAAGCTGAGTGCCACCACTGTTAACATGGTAAATGTTTACGATGGTGACCCTCTTTCCGAGACTTTGCCTTTAGCTTAACATCAGGCGAGGTGAAGTCAAATTGACGTGTCCTATATAAAAAAAAAAAAAAAAAAAAATCAAAAAAGTTTGCGATTAATGGCATAAGCTCCTAGAATTCTTTAAATTGAACTTTATCAAGAAAAAATCTATGTTGTATCCTTTCTTTAAATAGGAATACCCTGTTTGAAATTAAAATATTAAACTATTTTTTATTATTTATTTTAAAAAAATTAGCCATTAATCATAATGCAATTGTGATAGAAATTTCATAGAAAGAAAAAGACTGTTTAATTAAACTTAAACTACAATTTATTATTAAAAGGTGTAAATCCATACTAATATTATAAATGCGAAAGTAACTCTGTCTGTCTGTCTGTCTGTCTGTCTGTCTGTCTGTCTGTCTGTCTGTATGTTACGCTTTCACGCCTAAACCACTGAACCGATTTTGATGAAATTTGGTATAGGGGTAGATTAGACCATGAGAAAGGACATAGGCTATGTTTTGTCGCGATAACCGACATCCACGCGGGCGGAGCCGCGGGCAAAAGCTAGTTAAATATAAAATAACTCCTCCCCTGGCTCGAACACTTGCGGAGATCCTCCTGGGTATGCTGAGGATCATGTTATCCAGCATTTCCTGGGGTAACCTATCCCATTCTTCAATAGCGGCTTCCCTGAGCTCTGGAACTGTCTGGGGATGTGGCTCACGGTTCCATACAGCTCGTTTAAGAGCATCCCACGCGTGCTCTATTGGGTTTAAGTCGGGCGAGTCGGCAGGCCAGTGTAATCGTGTGATATCGTATTCTTGAAGAGCAGCATGGACTCGTTGAGCTCGATGTGCGGGCGCATTATCATCGACCAGTACAAATTGGTGCCCATGGTTTACTCGGAATGGTTTGACGATATCATCAATAGCAATTGCTTTGTACATGTCTGCTGTCATGAAGCCCCGATACGGGATCAAAGGCGTTCTAGCTCCAATCATAATGCCACCCCAAAAAGACACCGATTTTCCGCCTTGCTGAACTGTTCCAGTGGCAGTTCTTTGTCTTTCTCGGTCGCCTGGTCTTCTCCAGACACGGACACGTCGGTTATCTGGATGAGTGGAGATTCGGGATTCTTCAACGAAGAGACAGTTTTGCCAAATTTTTTCTTCCTCACCTTCTTCATTTTGCCGAAGTCTAGCCCATTGCCATCTTCGTTGTTGACGTTGCCGGGAATTGAGCGGAGCTCGCCATGACCTCCGTGCTCGTAATCCAGCCTGGTGCAAGCAATTGCGAACGGTCTGCGTGCTAACTTCAAGCTCAGAGGCGGCCTTGACTTCTGCTTTTATTTTTGTGGCGTTGATTGTGGGATCACGGGCTGCCAGCAATCTAATATAGCGCTTTTGGGCAGCAGTCAAAACAGTTGGGCGACCGCTGCGGGGTCGGTCAGCTGAATTCTCCATTCCGTGGTACCTCTGCAACGTAGCCACGACACAGGATTGGGATATAGCAAGTCTGCGTGCTATTACTCTCGTGGTGTATCCTTCTTCCCTCAAAGTTACTATTTTAGCTCGTAAAACCAAAATAATCCTCTTGGCATTTTTTCAATCACTACTTTCCGCGAAAAATATCTTGAATCGGTTATAATTCACTAAATCAGATTTCTGAATGAGCGTAAGCTAGGACTGAAAGCCTTTTTGTAAGAAAAAACAATTTAACGGTGTCATTTTTTTGTGTTCTGATTCTTTATTTTTAAATAAAGAATCTAAAAAGAAGAAAAAATCATAATATAATTTACAGTAACAAAAAAGATTTCAGTTTTTCAAAGTGATCGCAAACTTTTTTTGATGTGTGTACATATGTTCGGGAAGCATACTCTTTAGTTGCTAATAACAGAATTAAAACTTTATGTGGTTTTCATGTGGACTCCAAAAAACAACTCGCGTGTTACTAATTACACATAGAGTAGAAAAAAAAGAAAGGTACCATACGAATCGAACCGAATAAAATCTACGTTATGCCGATTAGCAACACTTTTTTTAAATCTATTGTCTTGAGAATCTGTACTTTTGACAATCTTTCCTTGTGTTCATAAAGGATCAATATTAAATGAGGGGGCCATTCTTACTCATAATCTTATTTAAGTTGCAATTTTCCGATAGATACGAATTCAGAAATTTCTGTATACTCGAGAAAACAATGCCTTCCTGGCTTTAAGTTTGGTTGGCAACCACCTATCTAACAAACCTACTTAATATAAAGAGCAAACCTGCCAGTTTGTTTACTCTGACCGACAGCACCCTTCACTTTCTCATTGTGTATCCACAGTAACTCTAGAGGCTTTAATAATCCTGTCTACTTGGCCGTAAGAAACACTAACTAAACAATGACCAGGATCTAATAATCGAATAATGTGTAAAGCGTCATTTAGACTGGGCAAAATTTCTCGCACATTTTGGTTCGAGAAATCATACGCTACTGTCACTAGTACTAATCGCCATACCACTATCGTATAATTTTTTTACATACAGGCAAATACTAGATTAATGCTTGCGATTATATAATATGAGATTTGCAAGTGACAATCGCCTTATGTCTGTATGCGTTTATTGCGACACTATCAATATTCAATTGCGAGGTAATTCTCACCTGCGTGGATGAGCGAGCGGCAATTGTTTTTGGAAATGTTTAGACGGATCAACTTTTCTATGTCTTTTTGATAATCCAAGCTAGAAACTCTCCTCGTCTAAATGAGCCTTAACTATACATAGTCGCCTATTAACCGGCATTATTAGATTGGTCGATTAATTTCAGCAAATCAGCAGTTACGAGCTCCATTTCGTGATTTCGGGTTATTGATATTGAAACGTGCGTGGTTAGTAATATCAGAGATTGCTTAATGTTATACTCATGTGTAGGTATATGAACATAACTTCTTCTTTAATGAAAATAAGTAACAGACTATTTCATGTTCATTAAGATCATAAGTAGATAAACTTTCTATTTTCTTACTCATCATCATCGGAAATAGTTTGGGAGGCTAACATTAGATCGAGGCTGAATTTTGAACAATTTTTTATTATGAATACCTACCATGATTCTCAGCCTGCATCAAAAACTTTCACTTGAAGTCCAGAGTCACTCTCCTACTCTTCCTTGTGGATTAGTTTCTTTTGACTTTTACCCACTTTAACCTCTGCAACTAAGAATAAAAAACCTTTACCACAGCCTTATCTATCAAACAGCTGGGTATATTTGTACCAAGCTAACAGCTTGGGTCCCAAAGGTCTTGTTGGAGACCAATGATCCATTGAAAATGGGTGACAAGACTCATTTTCATTGATTCATTAGACTGAATAAATAAATTGCTGGTGCAGCAAAATAACAACTCTATTAAACGTCACTGTTGATTCATTTAAGTTTACTGTTAAGTGTACTGATAAAATATTACAAATTGCTTGTTTAAATCACGTAATTGTAACAACAAAACACGTTTAAACGTTACCTAAACGGTTGTGACTATAACTCTGTATAATTTCACAACAACTTCGTGTATCTTAAATAGTCCGAAAATAATAAGATTTATTTTGTTACCAAACCAGAGACGCACAAACCGGAACATTTTAACAAATTGGATGTCGTCAAAACTCTGCTAATTTTGGCTTGGGCCATTAAAAAGACCTCTGGATCAACATTAATTACTGACACCGTAATTTGGCAAATTCAAATGGCCAATTAGTTGCATGCATTTAAGTAACAAAACAAGTCAGGTTTTGTCTTGTTAGGATTCACTTTCTTTAGCTATAGAATATGAGAATAATCTTTTTATAGCATTTATTATGCTAACTTTTAAGTTCGAAAAACATCGGAAAAAATGAGTGAGACTTGAACTCACGACCTTTCCCTCACAGGGGGAATGCTTTTGTGAGCTATTGAGCCAAGTCAAGTCAAGTCAAGTCTCACTTGAGCATTTCATTTTTCCGATGTTTTTCGAACTATAGAATATTATTCAAAAGTCAAGCAACCAGTTTTTTTGTTTTATCTGAGAGTCAATGGTTGTAATTGCCCATAACAATAGTTAAAGTCCTACACTTGCATCGAAATTGATATAAGGCTCGAGAGTCAAAATACAGAGAGAAAGAAAAGATAATGAGAAAAGGGAAATAAAGGGAGATTATCCTCGTTGGCATTCTGTAAAACAGGTATTGCATTTTGTATTACTGATATTAAATATAATATCAGAAATAAGGTATATGTGGTTAAGTTACACCTATTATGGTAGAATATGTATGACCACCTGTAATTACTCAAAGAAGAATGAATCATTCATTCATTCATTAAATGTACTGTATGAAATACGAATGAAAGATACAGCATTTAAGCAATACAAGGCTACTTCAATTTTTTTTAGATAAGGAACAAAGTGACCATTGCTTACTTATACTTTTGCTTGACACTTTCGTCCAAAACTTCGAGGATTAACCAAAAAAATTACATAAGATCTAATTTAAACACCTTCGAACATTATTTCAGGTTGTCTAACAATAAATTTGTCTGCAGTTCAGCTTAGTTGAAAAGTCTACCTTGTTTCACGAAAATACCGAAAATTCCACATAAACAATGAGTGTTTTGTTTTGTTCCGGAATTTAAAGGCTTGTGAGTACCGCTTAGTTTGGAAGTTCAGAAAATTACAACATTACTTGTACACAATCCCTAAAAGTGTGGTTACCGTTAGCACGTATAATATACATAATATATACGAATAAAAAAGATTATTTACGGGGTTGTGTGGCAAAAAATATACACACAATAGGATCACTGCCTAATGAAGCATGCAATGCGAGGGTGTGGTGACTCGTCATGACTGGACAGCCTCGTGTTAGCTTTATTTAAATTTTCATTTATTTAATGGTTTAATTTTGATGTTTTGTGCGTGTGAGAAGCCTTATAAATTATACAAAGCTGTCCTTGTACAATATAAGTTCAGTTTCAGCACATGCTGGATTATTATTTGTATTTATCTGGGAAGGAGAAAGGTATATGTTTAACAATATGTATGTCGTCATCCTTATAGCGATTTCCTAGTTGCGTCCAAAGTTTGTTCTTAGGAGACCGATGTCTGCTTATTGTTTAGATTGGTAAATTTGCTTTTCCGGGAATGACTACCATATGACCTCCTAACTCCGAGAGGAAAATCTGCGCCAGATCCTCGATGTTCAGCAGGTGGATCGATTAACAGGTGGTGTTAACATAGGCGCCAATGTATTTGCCTATGTACCTGTTTTATGTGTGTAACCAATATAGATAAAGAGATACATAATATATTTATTCGTTGTTGTTGTTGTTATAGTTGTATGTTTAATATGTTTGGTGTGATATAAAGAGTAGGTACTTATCTTAATCTTAACTTTACTTACCAAATTGTCCAATTTAAATTAGCACTATTTCATTTAAAGGTGATATTTAGAACAGAGTTCCATTACCATTTGAAATAGGCTTTATTACCTTTAGGAAGCATTAAACTCTCACGTTCCATGGCATACAACTTAAAATTACTTAGTAGACAAGATTACCAAATACCTACTTGTGAATACTCAAAATATCAATAAGTTTCACTCACTACAATTTACTAATAATAGGGGTTAAAGTATGAAATTGCCGTTTTATTGCAATAGGTTCTTTGAAATGACATGGAATCTTCGTGGTTTGAGGTTTTCGGATGACATTTTTTCACATGGTTTCTACGATGTTCTTCTTTAAAAAAATGTGAAACATTTGAATATCGACTTTTATTTGTTTTTGTTATTCAACTTAGACAAGAAAGATGGATACTGCGAAAATTCGAGTTATTTAAAAAAAAAACTAATTAAAATTTTACAACGTTAAGGATGGTAGATATTATTCTGTCAGTTTATAACATTTTGTGCCTTTCAGTCTTATCATTGCTTTCCTGTTAGCATTTTTGTAAACTATCTTTATTTTTATGAAATGTATCACTTGACACCTTTCATTCTTAGTCACTTGTTTACCCTTCAAGTACAAAGCCCTTGAAGAAGTTTCATATAGGTACTTTGTACACTTAACCTTGGCTAATAATTTGATCACGTTTTCCTTATCCTCTTATATGTCGGTTCGTCATTAACCGTGGGTACCATAAAATGCTAAAGCCGTCATTACTAGTTCCGTAGTAAGTACGTAGTAATTATTATTACTATCTATAAACTTAGGTTACTGTTATGTAGGTATAATTATGATAACACAGGCTTCTTGCAAGCTCACTTGCAAGCTAGGACTCCTGCTGAAATCTTAATTAGCTACAGATTTAGATTAGACTGCAAATTTAGAAATTGTATTCTATTTACTATAGGAAATTCTAAACAACTCATCCATAGCTTGTGTAATGGGCTCTAGAAGGTGGATTTTTTTTTGTAAGTACGTATATACTTACTTATTATTTATAGAAACCCCCGGATCCACGGAAATATTAATATAAATGCATATAAATATTTACACTGAGTGGGAATCGAAACCACGCCTCCTGCGTAGTAGTTGAACGTCCTACCGCTACGCCACGAAGGCTATCATAGAACTAATAAAATTGCCGTATTTTTTTTTTTTTTTATACAGGACACGTCAATTTGACTTCACCTCGCCTGATGTTAAGCTAAAGGCAAAGTCTCGGAAAGAGGGTCACCATCGTAAACATTTACCATGTTAACAGTGGTGGCACTCAGCTTGACGGCCTCATTAGATGCCTTTTCACGCCCCGCTTAAAGGACCCAGGACTGTAGGAAGAAGAAAACACGTAATCAATATTTTTTCGTTTTTGTAGTCATAATATTTAAAGATCACAGTCCCGATAGTAGGGCACGCGCACTCGAGAACGGCAGATTAAGCTAGGGGAAGCTATTTACATATTGACAGTCAATATGGGTGCAGGCGCAAAAAAATATTTGAAAATATCGCAATTTAAGCAAAACCTAAGGGCGTGGGGAGCTTGCAAAGATATGTCTGTATTTACCCGAATTTCCTTTTTTATGTTTATTTTAGCGTTAAACAAACCAGAATAACTGAAAAACATTAAATAAGAAGTGATGGAAAACAAATTATTATTTTATCTATACGCTTACCCCACCACTAAAAGTGGAAACTTCATACACTATTATTCTTTCTATCATTTATTCTATCAATTCTAATAGGTTTACGACGCTCAAATGACTACAAATTTTGCTCAGTGGCCTCTTTACCTACGAGGAATCCATACATCCATACAAATATTATAAATGCGAAAGTAACTCTGTCTGTCTATCTCTCTGTATGTTACGCTTTCACGCCTAAACCACTGAACTGATTTTGATGAAATTTGGTATAGGGATAGGTTAGACCTTGAGAAAGGACATAGGCTATGTTTGGTCGCAATAACCGACTTCCATGCGGGCGGAGCCGCGGGCAAAAGCTAGTTATCCATAATAACATATTGTCATGTCACAGGGACTCAACAAAGTACTCCCACAGACACGGGAAAGTTCTCTGTGAACACACAAGTTGTGCCACAACACTAACACTGTGTGCCTCATAGCGGTCGCTTCAGCAACATTGAGCGTCAAGTGTTGTTTCATTTGTCTAATAAAGTGGAGCAAGTTATACTGAAAACTCGATCACTGAATATATGCAGTGTATCTTTTACCTGGGACATTAAGACCGCAATTAAAAAACATATAAGCAAAAGTGTCTGTCTAAAGAACCCCTATTTTGACATAGGTACCTACTTGATTCAATAGTCAATCGTGGGTTTATTGTGTCCACTTGCTTGTTGTCGCAAAACTCGAAAAGTAGTCAAGGAATGGTAAAAAATAAACAGGACGCTGCATCTTTACTTAGGATTATACCTACTATTTTTGGATTGGATAGGTAGAGGGGGGAACACGACTGACGGTGGAGGTGAGCGCTGATGCATCACAAGGTGGCCACCCTAAACCTAAACCTGGGTCGCAAGTCCCAGGCGCCGTCACAGTGTTCCTCTCTGTACCACGCCCTGGACCCGGCGACCGCACGGTGAATCCATGGAATGCTGAGAACCGCATCTCATTGATATGACGCCAAAGTATAAATTCATTTTTTTCTTTCTAATATAGTAACTTAAAACAATACATGGTTATGTCCCATAATTAATAGTCATTTTACTATTTGAGTAGGTAACCCTATCATTACTTATAGGATTTGTTTTCGAAATTTTCGAAACGGGTCAGATAAACCAGCTCAAAACGTAGGCAGAATTTACGATGTCGCCAAAAACTGATTTATTAAAACCCTCACTATCTAAAATCCTAATGTTTGTTACGCTAATAACAGTAAAAAGTGATGACCGTTCGTATCGAACCGATAACTTGTTATTAATTGCTCTCGTTTTTGTGCATAGCCATACTTTATGGAGGATAAGATAGTTCTGATTCATTGGTAGTTTTAGTTGAGTTAGCTACTGTTATGGTTTTCGGAGTAGATAATAATTTTGAGATAATATCTTTGATAAATGACGGGCGAGAGATCCGTTACATGTTCAGCTTCCTTGGTAAGTACCGTAGGATTAATAAACAGATTTTTTTCTATTAATTATCATCTGATATGTCGCCCACTATGTTTCAGTTCAAGTCAATCAATCAACTAACCTATCTTAGTCCATTTCTAGACATAGGTTTCCTGCCTTCTCCCAATGTGTGAGCCTTTATTACTACAGTAAAATGTGGAAAATAAAATCCATACTAATCCATACTTAATATTATAAATGCGAAAGTAACTCTGTCTGTCTGTCTGTCTGCCTGTCTATATGTCTGTATGTCACGCTTTCACGCCTAAACTACTGAACAAATTTTATTGAAATTTGGTATATATAGGGGTAGATTAGACCATGAGAAAGGACATAGGGGCTATGTTTGGTCGCGATAACCGACATCCACGAGGGCGGACCCGCGGGCAAAAGCTAGTACTGTAATAAATGTCCGTGTTACGTCGTCGAAAATAAAGGCGGTCTGGACTATCTAATAAAACCCTATTTTTAGTCTCCTTGTACCTACTATATTATCCAAGGGTAAAGAAATAGGTTTAAAACAGTCCGGAATCACAAAGTCAATATCTAAATTATTTAATCATGTAAAGTAATCTAATATTCTTGAGGCTGAAAACGCGATGAAATCAGATTGCACACCGATAACAATCAACAAACTTCCTCTTAGGTGGGTGACTTGACAGCACTCACAGCGATTGCATTGAAAAATAAGGAAAATAACACCAAAATACCTTGACTGGCCAAAATTAATGTGTTTATACGAAAAAAAAATCTAAAACATTTTCCGCTCACGCAAAATAAAAGGTTGTAGGAATATATTCCTGTTATTAAGAAATTAATGCAAGGTGGCTGTTTAGGGTTGAACGATAAGGTAAACACATAAGTCAACGGGTGTGTTAGTTAACCCCAAAAAGCTCAGAAAATGTTTTGCTCATTACATTTTGGAAACTTTTTGCAATATGCGCTTATTAACTTCTAACCCTCTCGGCAAACATCCGGTATGCATGCGTAAAATGTTACTAATTATGTGTTTGCCGTGATTTTATATTAAAAGCTGTATATATCATGTTACATTCTAGGTTACGCAGGTGTTTGTTATAATAATCCATCATGTTCCTATGAGAGTTGTGGAACTCTTTATATAAAATAATACTTACATATCTAATAATATGTAAACAACAGTTCAGCGAAAGAACTAAAATCCTTATCCTTACCAATATTATAAATGCGAAAATAACTCTGTCTGTCTGTCTGTATGTCGACCAAACAAGTCTATGTCCTTTCTCATGGTCTAGTCTACACCTATACCAAATTTAATCAAAATCAGTTCAGTGGTTTAGGCGTGAAAGCGTAACATACAGACAGACAGACATACAGTGTTACTTTCGCATTTATAATATTAGTATGGATACCTATCCATGAGTATCTGCCAAACCATTAAACTGCTAGGATTTAACGTAAAATCTAAGGAATTACGAATAGCTCACGGCTGGAGTGAAGACTTAAACACAATAAGTCGTCTCGTCCTATTTCTCTGGCTAAGGGGATTTTGCTCGAATTAACATCGAAGTCTATGTCGGGGACCTAAGCTTCCAATAGGCTTTAAATGGCTCTCGTGACATGGAATTGAAGGCGAAACTGGATAATAGAAACTTACGTTACTTGTAGTAGCACTCGGTATAAAAATAGTAATACTTTATTTTTTTTAAAGAATGTGACTCCGAGCACTGAAAGTCATGTCTAGTTTTAATGTAAACAGGGGGCTTTCAAACTCGACTCGACTACCTTCTTTTTTAACCCGCGACGCAAAAACGACGGCGTTTTATAAGTTTGACGTGTCTGCGTGTGTGTGTGTGTGTGTCTGTCTGTGGCATCGTAGCACCCAAAAGGATGAACAAAATTGGATGTAGTTTATTTTAAAGGTATATTAGTCGGGAGTGTTCTTAGCTATGTTTGGAAAAAATCAGTCCAAGATGGCCGCCACCCGCATGTCGGAATACATATTTCTCCATAACTCCCTCAGAATATTACTAGGTATATCAATAGTTAAAAGGGAAACAAAATTTATTTTGAACTTTTTGGAAGTGCTTTTGTGACGGGGGTTTTTAAAATTTTTAATTGTTAATACATTTATTAGGTCTCTTGGCAATTTATTAATTTGGTGGAATCGGGAGGAATTTGGATGAATTAAAATTTTGTCATGCCCACCTACATTCCTACATACATTGTATTTTTCTCCACAAAAATGTCGATTTAAAAACACACGATTAAAAAACAGCTCCCGACGACTTTGTCAACATTTTGCTTATTGTTATCGTTTCCCGGGCCTGTACCGAAATACAATTTCGGGGCGACCGTTTTCAAAACGATAAACAAACAGTTGAACAATTTTCCTGTAAATAAACATTAAAAGTGTTGTTTTTTTTTGTTCGCATAATCTTATGGCGCTTATGTGTCACCAATTTGCTTGCACAATATTTTCGTTATTGGCGATGCTATTTTAGATACCTTGAAATCATACATTCACCTACGTAGGATACTGGATTGACAACCTATGTGGCGTGGTCGTAGTGGACGCGGCGCGGGTTCGATCCCCGCTCAGTGCATGAATATGGCTATTTGTATTGATCTGGGAGTTTCTATGCATAATGTGTGTATATTTTTACAAAAAAAGTTTATAAATATGTTTATCCGCATTCTAGATTCCATAACACTAGCTAGTTAAGCTTACCATGGTCTAGATAGCGTTGTATATAATGTTGTGGAATATGTATTATCATTATTTATTACTAACATTGTATCAACTCATCATTCTCGTTGCGATTTCCTAGTTTCAGTCAATGTTTGTGCTTTGGAGCACGGAATCCGCTTATTGAATTGTATTAGCTGACTGCTGTCTGATCTACCATCAAAAGGAAAGTCTAAGCCAGAGCCTCGTTAATTTATTAGCAAGTACAGTAACTTGCCTGTGAGGTTGATTTTAGCTTAAACTTGGCTAACAGATGTGGGCTACCCTATCAACATTTTGTCTATAGTGTCCTAATACTAAAGATATCTAAAATATAATATTTCAAGATACCTCCCTTAATACTTCCTAAGATCTAAGAATGCTCCCTAAGACCTAAGAATGCTCCATAAAACCTAAGAATATAATGTTTCAAAGTATCCATGCTCCCTTCTCGATAAGCGTATATTTTTTATTTATTTATTTAAATATAGAAAATATATAAAAATAAATGTCTACGGAAATAGTACAGGGCGACCTTATCGCTTTAAGCTATTTCTACAAGGCAACCTTTGGATGGTCATTAGGTATGGTTGTAGGAATTGAATGTTAGTTGTTTTGGCGTCCTTTCACAATTTGTAGGTATAATAGATAAATACACAGGTATTACACCTAATTTACATACTATACATACACAAATAAATATATTCATTTACATATACATAAATAATACAATTATTTACATACTCATAATAAATATTACATACATTATATCAGGAAAAAAAGAGTGTATATTATGCTCTCTTCTCGAAAAGTGTATATTATGCTCTCTTCTCGAAAAGTGTATATTATGCCGCGTAAAACGATATTATATCTATACCAATGGACTTATACAAAATTTCTTCGTCTACCTTCCGCATTACTTTTATTCCATCTACCTGCATACAACCATTTTCAATAGGCTGATTAATGATCGCACATTGAAATATAATTGAATGTTAAGACGTTACGACTTCATTGAGGCGCAGAAATCAAAGGCATTACCGTTATTGGAACGTGAATCATTGATTTTGGAAGTAATAGAGGAAAATTGTCTTGTAACTTATCGGTGATTCACTCACTTTCTGTAGCTTGGTATTTATAAGCGTTTTCAGTGATCACTTTTGCTGAATTGTAATTTTTTAACTTTGCGCTTGAAACTTGATTTTGCACAATCATCAAATTTACGAATGTGTATTTATTTTTATACCAGAACCCGTGTCTTAAGCTATGCTAAGTTTCAGTCTAGATGGCGTTATGTTATTAGGTTCGATCCCAGGTTTACCATGGCACACACCAATGACTTTTCGATGCTTTTCGAAGTTATGTGTGTATTTATCGCAGGTTTATAAGTGCCCGGTTGATGGCAATAGGCTCGCCACCTATTACATTGGGACCTAAACATAAACTGGCGAAATGTGGGTGCTAGCACCTCTGCCTACCCCTTCGGGGAATACAGGCGTGAGTTTATGTTATGTTATATGTTATGTTATGTAAAAAGTTCCTTCTTAAAGGATGCAAAGTCTCGGTAAGGAAGGTCACTATTGCAGACACCAACAATATACTTACAACGTTACAGTGGCGGCCTTCAGCTTGACTGCCTCATCAGATGCTTTTTCACGTCCCAATTAAAGGACCTGGGACTGTACCCTCTTTCCCGAGATTTTGCATTAAACTTACCATCAAGGGAACCTCCGGCAGTCCGGCCTTGCACCACGACCCACAGTGCGGTTTTAGTCGGTTCGAGTCCGACATAACCTCCCCTTCCGTCTCCGGAAGGGGGGGTATCCGAGGGGATTTCCGCACGAAAAAAAAAAAGGGAGGGGAAGTTAAAGTGTTGTGTTGATAAAAAAATCCTTACGACGAAAAAACCCAAAACAAACTATAACCATACATTATCAACATTCGCAAACAACATCTATTTTTTATAAAGTGTTCCAAATATCCTTCCAAAGTTTGGACAGGTATCGTGCTCGGGTGGCTGTAATAAGTTACCGCTTGGCGGCAGTTGGTGATGATTAATGAACAACAAATTGACTACGTCACAACACCATTGAGATAACAGAAAAAATAGAGCACACTCCGAAGCCTTATTTTATTGCACTACGAGACATAAATCAGGTGAGGACTTACGAATTGTATACATAAATATTTATTTAAAACATGCAGTAAACAAATATATCAGGAAGAGTAATGTGAAGTGTGCTATAGTTTGTCACGTGTAAATAAATACTATGGAATTTATAGCATATATGTAACTATATATTTTGTATCTGGATTATGTGAATGTCGTCACCACCGAAACAAAATAACATTAAGTTGTACACATCAGTATTCTAATCCAATTGGAATTTTATTCTCTACATACATTATACATTATAGTCACGCTGCTTAACCTATTCGGGTAGGCAGAGACAACATCTTTCTTAACTTGTACCAACATCGCAATAAGTCGAAAAATGTCTCTACTTAGCTAATTATTTTCAAACAGGTATTTAGCATCTGCGGTAGCCTAGTGGTATGGGTAATGGACTGCTGAAACGAAGTCTCGGGTTCGATCCCAGGTTTACCATTTATTTTATTTATTTATTTCATCATCATCATAAAGTACATTTTTGAAATACATCACTTAGTTGATCTTACATGGGTATCTTATATTAATTGCATGCATTACAAATTGTTGCTTCTTCACCTGAACTAAGTTTATTACCACTACCATGGCACACACCAATGACTTTTTGATGCTTTTCTAAGTTATGTGTGTATTTATCGCAGGTTTATAAGTGCCCGGTTAATGGCAATAGGCTCGCCACCTATTACCTAAACATAAACTGGCGAAATGTGGATGCTAGCACCTCTGCCTACCCCTTCGGGGAATATCGGCGTGAGTTTATGATGATGATGATGATGATGATGAGGTATTTAGCTCGTGTTTGTGATCAAAGCTCCGGAACTAATTCCGTAGGTTTTTATTTTATCTACTTTTCTTTTTGTAGTACCGGCTCGAGGTTTTTAGTTGCACACACTACTTTGGTGGTGGTGGTTATATCATTTAGTAACATTTTACACAAATTATGGTCTGTAACGCTGAAACAGTTTTGGTATAGCGTTAGGGAAGATTAGACCTTGAGAAAGGACATAGGTAATGTTTGGTCACGATAACCGACATCCACACGGGTGGAGCCGCGAGCAAAAACTGTTAGGTACATATGTTATCATAGCATAGCTACATATGCTAACTTTTGGCCAAAGAACATAATCATAATAGTATACTATAAGCTGGGTCTAGATGCGAATCTACCCGGACGATAAATACGGGCAGACGCCGACCATGGCGACGTTTCGCTAGCTTAGGACGATATTTCAAAGATTTCTTACGACCCCAACTGAGTTAAGAAATAATTATTTTGTATAACATTCTCAGTTTCATGCAGCAAAGCTACCGTAAACCAAAAATATTACTTACAAAATTCTAAAATACGAATACCTGAAAATTTGCGTTTATGAGCACTTTACAACCTATTAGAACCTGTTTTGTTAGAGTCTAGATGGCGTAATGCTATCCTTAGGATATTATTTCACTAATCAGGACCAACACGAGGACCTCTTACAAAGAAGGTTAAAGTATTATCTTACAATATCTTCACTTGCCCTTAACAAGGTACATTCAACTTTGTAATCTGTACTTGTAGGTAGGTATATTACCCTTTACAAATAATTCATTTCACGATTTTCATGACAGTTGTAAATATTTAACATTCGATATTTCAAAGGAAATGTCTTTGACTGAATAAATAAGAATATCGGGTATACGTTTCATAAGTAAATAAAATAACGTTGAAAATTATGAATTTGAGGTATCGAGATGCTTGTTCTTAATGCATAAGATACTTTAAATAAGAATTGAATTTATCATAATCAAAGGAATATCAAAGATAAGAAACTGGTGTGACTAACCGTGCCGTTTGCATTAATGTTTTGATACTTGAATATGTCTCAATAATTTCAATTTTTTTTATACCATTACATTTTTTCTATTACTATCCTCTAGCTATATCCATACTAATATTATAAATCGAAAGTAACTCTGTCTGTCTGTCTGTATGTAACGCTTTCACGCCTAATCCACTGAGCTGATTTTGATAACATTTGGTATAGGGGTAGATTAGACCATGAAAAAGGACATAGGCTATGTTTAGTCGCGATGACCGATATCTACGCGGGCGGAGCCGCGGGTAAAAGCAGGTACATAATAAAGCGACTATTCCGGAATTGAACCATTCAAAACTACAGGATATCTCCGATTTTAGACCTATTATGGGAAGAGACGGTAGGTACAGACGGTAACCCTTTTTGTGTGGTGTGATAGAAATTAAAGTTATTCTACAATTTTTTTTTAAATTAACCAAACAATGTTGGGTATTCAGATGCCACTGAGGTAATCAACAATCAACCCTAAATTTGGTAACAAAACTGGAATAAAAACACTGACTCCTACATTACCAAATTACTGTGGCAGATATTAGAGACCGCAATGCAAAATGCCCTCTAATTCTAACCACCCGTAATAATAGCGAAAATGAGATGCATATTCCTGTTATAGTACTAAAAACAGCGTCCCTACGTCTATTTCAATTTACCCACAAGTTTTGGCAGGAATATAACCAGTAAAAGTAATTTGCATAACCATAGAGTCGGTAATGGAGGAAAAAGGTCGGCTATTGGCCTTCCATGGTGGGCTGAGTGGCTGACGCTGTTGAGGCTTAAGAAAAAGCCGGAAAATAGGTGATAAGTTTTTAGTAAAATAGCAACATTGGTGAGAATTAGGATGGTCCGTGGGTTACCAGTATAATCGTGTTTTAAGATTATAAATGAGAAAATTTAGGTGGGTTTTTAAGAATAATAATAATAATAAAGATTTTATTTCAGGCAAGCCCATATTTTGTTATTAACATTGCTCTTATGACCTAGTGTTAGTAAAAAATAATCAAAAATCCTAATATCTGCACTTGACTACCGACTCGTTAGTCAGTGTATGAACCATACATAAGTGGTTTATGTACTGACAGTCAAACCTATTTATAAAATAACTTAGTATGCTGTTAGTGCTGCCCCGAAGCCTACGGTAAACGGACGTGCAGCGCTTGCGCAACGTTGTGTAAAAGCAGTCTACACCCAACTCGGCGAACATTCAACAAGCGCTGCAGTGTCGGGGCAGACCCAACAGTACCCTAAATGCGTTGTTGAACTGGATGCGAAGGGCGCTAAACTGTTTTTGCGTGTATGAGACCCACAGACTGCTAGTATAAAGCGACGTTAATGTGCTCGAAAAAGCGTTAATTTAACGCTTTCCGAACAACGAGCAAATCTGCGGGCGATCATATTAGCCCTTACAGATAACGCCCTTCGCTCTCGCGTTATGTCTGCATCATCCTTCAGGTCAGAGGTCACCAAGTGTCCAAGGTATTTACAACTCTCACTGAGCGCTTCACATTCTTACAATTGAAGCTTGCAAAGTTATACAGCTTGTGACTATTTATCATACTTGTGTGTGTGTTGTCAGTACGGTATTACTACCGTTCGCATTGCTTATTCGAAAGTGCACAAAACGCCTGAACACAAAACCCTCCGGCCACAGTTTGTCATCCTGGAGCATTGATAATTAGGTAATTTCAGGCACAAAAAATTTAAAAGCTTTATGGTCTCTTTCTTTCTTAAATGAGATGTACTCCAAATGTATAGTTTATTTTTTTAGTTTATAGTTTATTAATAAAAATTGGTATTCTTCGATCCGCTGCTTTAAAATTACCCTCCAAATCCTTAGATATACCCGCCTGTCCACGATAGCGGTAATATAGCTTTTTGCGCTTTGCTACAGTTATCCAGCCTTCATCTTTTTTCTTTTCCTCATTAGTCAAGGATTGGGTCATTGATATCCTTGGTGCGCTTGCCATAATGTGTTTACCAAGTGTTTACCATGTTGTATTGTTTTGGGTTGCCGATATTTCGGCGCTGTTGCAAGCGCCATGATCACGGGGTATGCCGGCGGGGGAAATACAACAACATGATAAATATCCCGATACCTTTAATAATGATATGAGTGACCATGATTGTTTATAGAAGTTTTGGGAACGGTGAATTACACGCAAGTAAAGCCTCAGGCTACAGCTAGTATTATTATCATAAACATTAGTCGGCATAAATAATATTTCCTCAAAAATTAAAGGCCATTTTATTGTGACCACGCTTCTCACATCACCAGGACAAATATTCGGCGCATGGAATTCGGGAGAGCAAAGTGAAATTTTAATTATTGTTCTAGAAAGTTATTTCATATGGGGATTTCATACACGAAGGGCATCTTCTGGCTATGAAGTTAAGAGGATATGAGTTTGTATAGCGTTTGTTATATAAATTTATGAAGGTTTGGCGAGGCACAATTTTATTATTATTTGTTATTATTATTATTCTTTTCTTTTCTATTCTTTTCTTTTTCTATTTTTCTTCTTCTATTCTTTTTCCCTATGTATTCGATTATTAGTTCTATTTGCAGGTAAAAATGGATGAATAAGACCTAGAATGATGAGATTTCTGTTACGAAAAGCTGAAAAGTAACTGAATATTTGGACTAAACGTAAATAATATGAATAAATAGCAAAGAGAGATCAATGAGATCTGTGTGTTACATCAGCGGGGTAATGTTATTTTTAAAAAGTAAGTGGAAGTTTTTATCGCGTGAAGTCCCGAACTTGCATAAAATAACAATCAGCGGGGTAACTTTTGAATTTCCAGTAAATTTGAATAGGTTCCTATAAAATTCGTAAAATGGTTACATAAATCAGTAGAATTACAGCAGGGTTTGATCCCCACTCTATGCAAATATTTGTATGCATGAATATGTGTATTGGTCTAGTCGTGCCTCGGAGAGCAAGTTAAGCCGTCGGTCCCTGTTGCCATACGAGCATGTATATCAGTTGTTATAGGGAAAATGGGTAAAATGGCCCCATAGAAGGGCTGATCACCCGTCCGGTCAAACGGCGTCCCCACTGGAAGTAAGAAGAAGAAGAAGTTTAACATTGAGGTGGCTTAAAATCTAGATAAGAACATTTTATTTTTTGGATCTCAGCAATTTTCGCGGCAATCAATGAGTTTCAAAGGCCTCAAGGCCGTCAAGTTAGGGACCACCATTTTACGTCCAATGGCACCGGGAATGGTGGTCTGTATCTTCTGGACTGCACTTCAGCTTTGTTGCCATCTAGCGGGGTGCAGTCAATTGACGGACTAAATATAAAAAAAAAAGTTTCCAGGTGAATGAAGCCATGAATAGCAGCTAGTTTCAACTACTGCCTGAATCTAGTAGATCTACCACCAGATTCGGGTATTATTTGAACCTACATATGCATAATTAGTGAGTCGGAATATTTATGAGGCGCAGTTCAGCTGCTGCAATCTGATTTTCTATTCAAACGTAAAGCAAATTATCTACGTAAATCTATTAATCAATTAGATTTTAAACCTATACGTGTTCATACATTGTGTATCTGCTTACAAATTTTACTGTCATCATTATCCATACAAAAGTCTCAATTGTTATTATAAATATAAATATAAAACAAGATAAGTGCAAAACTACGGGTTCAGGCGTCAAAGAATACCTCCTCATCGACATCATCCGGGAGGATGACCTCAAGGAATAAACCAGCCATCTGGTCACGAGTAGAATCTATTAAACGTTTTGACATTTAGTTTCAAATGTTTTTTTTTTCAATAGTACTCAAAGCTTATACATTGGAACTTGATACTCCGATTTTCAATAATTGGGAGAACAACTACTGCCCGATCCCCAATTCGTCATCAGTAAGTAAGTTGGTTTGCAGGTGAAAGCCTCGAAATCTAGTAAAGACCCTATATGCCAAAAGAATATTGTTATAATCGTAATAACAAAAAAACAGATTATCTAATGCTAGTCTCAAGATGCGTGTAAGCGTATTCAATATCATCTAACCTAATTCAGATCGATGATAAAGTGACTTCACCGTAAATTGACTCCAGAAATTCTACTTACTGTAAGATATTTTAGTACCAAACTTCTACAGGGTTGACTACGCAGTAGACTTGGCTTCAAGTGCTCTAAATTGAAGACTGGAGTTCTCTTTTAAGATTTATTCGAGTTGAATAATTCGCGCAGCGGTATCTTAGAATCATTGCTTTTGAAAAATTGCTCAGTTACTGCTCGTTTTTCTTATATTTTAATTTTATGAATTCTCACCTACAAAACGTTCATTAAAGGAAAATATATTTAGTACTTTCGTAAAATAATAAATAGCATCGTAAATAGAAAATTAACAATACCGATATTCTACGCTAGCACGTAAAAGATAAAATCCAATTTCGTCTTAACATATCATGAAAAGACTGGATTTGATATGCTCACCTTAGACGGTAGATTTAAGGATAAGAATCAATCCTTTCATACGATGAAAGCCTACACTCATGAAGTACTACATTCGGGACTTTACGCATTCTAATCCAAACCGAAAGGTATACCGGATCAAAAGATTTATTCCCAGACATTCTATTTACACACTTCTACAACAAAATGATAGTCGACAATTGAGTATGAATAATATTATCTTTATATGGAATATATAGCGAGCCTTAAATATTATATGCTATGAAGATAATTTTATTTGGTAGCATGAATAACGTTGCGGGCAATATTCATTCAATTTCAAATTGCTTTTTAAGATGAATGTATTTTTGTGAATATATTGTAGTGTATTTTTAAATCATAAAGTTTATTTGACAGTCTTTATTTACAAGATGTTATCTATAAACGTTCTAAATTCAAATGGGAGTAGGGTTAGGTAGTTTGCTGTAGGCATTCAGGCTACAGCAAAATGTCGAGCTTTAAACTGGGTGGTCATTTTATGACCGCTGAATGGATGCTACGGAATGAAAGACCGCATTGCGGTAGACCCAGGCGAAGATGGCTAGCTTAACCGCAGTCGTTGAGACTAGTCACTAAAGTTCTGCTGGGACATGCCCTGTGCGGCAATTAAGTCGACATTTTGCTTTACAGGTGACTCACTGACAATTATTCGCATACTGAATGACAAAAATGGAAGATCGAACGGCCTGTCCTGGTTTAGTTAGAGCGATAAGTTATATCCCCTATTTTACGTAGGATATTTCTATCCTGTCCATACTTATGGGCACTTACTTATACATGCTTCTCGGCACTTCTAGAAACATTAAATGTAAAGTGAATAATAAATTATCTCTTTATTTTTATTCACAAAATACTATTAGTACTCAAGCACAAAGCAATAATACAATAGACCACTTTCGTCAATCAATAAATCAGGATTCTATCGTAATATATACGGCGACGTATCGGCCACTTTTTAACTTCTTCTAATTTTGTCGTTAAAAAGTAGTTTTATTTTATTTGATTGACATGCACGTCGTATTAAATACAATAAGTAATTGAACAAATCTATTTACTTGAATGATTAGTACCATCAAAGATACGTACTATTACGATGATAAAATAAAATAAATCTTTACATGTTTATACATTACCAAACATCATATGCTCAGACGCTCTTCAATTTACACAACACAGACTACCAACAAACAACTAGCCCGTTGTAATCGACCTTTCAGGTCACACGGACCAAACTCAACAGTGTGGAAGAAAGAGCTCTTCACTCGTATCGAGCCCTAAAACATCATGCCATGTAAAAATAAACATGCCTCGATGAGAGATTTGCCCGCTTTTTGTACACAGAAGTAATATCGCTAAATTCATCAAGCGTTATGGGGTTTAGCATAAACGTGACAAGAATTGCCTTTGCTTTTTGATCATAGTACGGTCAATCAACACGTAGAGCTGTACTGGAGGTTTTATGGATGTGTGTATGTGTGTGTGTGTGGAACTTCATTGTACTTATGTGCTTATGAGTGAGTGAGTACGTGCTTTTGACGAGAATACTTCACGCGTCAGTCTGTGTATAATCATTTGTATGGAAGTGTTACTTCTTATGCATTAGGTTTAAACAGTATTATGCATGTGTGTGTGTATGTGTATTAAGTTCCTGTACCTAATATGAATATAGTTATAAAAATATGTATATGTCATCAGTAAGCATAAAGCACTTGTTGCTTTGCAGTAAACGGAACTTTAGCGATTTTGATGCTATTTTATTCACATTGCATTTCGCTTTCACGTACGTCACGTAGTTTATAGAATTTCATTCGGTTCAATTTACCGTTGAATATTCATCGCAACATGCAATAAGACGGTTAAATCGACTTGATTGAGCATTTTCAATGATGTCGGCAAAACTATATTTCTTCGAGACGTTTCTTTTAAAGCGATTTCAAATGAATTTTAGATTTATTTACTTGGAGCTATATTTCTATTGAAAGTTAACTGTAGATCTTATTTGATTACTTCGTGGCTGTATCTTTAAGTTTTAAATTATTACTAAGCTTTGACATCATAATTATTTTAATGATTCATAATGTACTTTCTCAATAAAGTTTTTCATATAGTTTTATTTTTATTTACCAAGTGCTAATGTGATGATAGCTAATATGCATACATGTATCATATGTTTTTACCCCTTGGGTAGGCTGAGACAAAGCTTGCCATTTGCTAATATCCTTACATACTTCATTAACCTGATGATTCGATTTGATAATCCTGCTTTTACTTGCAAAAAGGAGCAGCGGCAGTCAACGTATTCATGCTCCGCTCTATCGCTGTAAGCAAGGTGCTGATCGAGAGGACTTCTACTCCGAAAATCACTACGAGGGCTTGTTACCAGGGGAGCTGCATCAAATCTAAGATACTAGCTTACTGGGAAACGAATCGGAAACCTCATATACAGCAGTTAAACTCGTCCTAATTTTTTGGCCTATAATATCCCTAGTATCCCTATAATATATTATATGTCTAATGACAGTAGAAGAAGCTCAATACGCGTGGAAAGATAGAATTAAATATTGGAATATTGTCTCTGTTTACCCCAAAGAGAGAAAGGCGTAAATATAATCGTAGCACCCAGATATAGCTATAATTCCCTTGTGCGTATTGTTGTAAACAAGTGATCACCTAACAAGCTACTCTCAGTCATCAATCAATCAAGCTTTCGAGCGTCAAAATTGCCGCGTCATCGACCTGCCTCACAATAACCTCACACACTGTATAATAAGTTGACGTGGTAATTAATAAATGGCATTTGTCTGTAACATAATCATCCTTGAAAAAAATCATACATTTTAATATATTATATGAATTTATATTTGTTTTAGTGCAAATACAGGGTTGGTATAAAATTATTTACATGGCACATTTGCCTCGCGGCATGCAATAACATTTTATGTGATTTTTGTAGAGAAAATATCGTAGAACACTTTTTGGGCGAAAATAAAAACAATATATCATACACATACAATGATACAATTGAATACAACATAAAAAGAGTTTAGACACTTTGAGCGTCTAGTCGATGAAAGGGACAAACATTTGCTCCTAAAACATATAACGGTAGCTCTAGAAAATTATGAGATTGGCTGGCCGTCCAAGCCATGTTCAGGTTTTGAAAGAAGTTACTTATGAGTTTAAATGAGACTTGAAAGAAGCTATCCTTGTCAATTGAACA
Organism: Eilema sororculum; assembly: GCA_914829495.1. Taxonomy (NCBI): domain Eukaryota; kingdom Metazoa; phylum Arthropoda; class Insecta; order Lepidoptera; family Erebidae; genus Eilema; species Eilema sororculum. Next base: position 20,647,474 of record OU618546.1, read on the forward strand.
TTTTAGCATTAGTACATTCTAACAAAAGGATATTTTGTCATAAATATATTGTACATTTTGACACTCTTGCTATCTGATACTTTATACATTTTAACATGTTGTCAGTTTGTACCCGGCGCGCATAATTCTATTAGAAACAAAATAAGTTGTAAACTATGATGAGCCCAGAAGTAAACTATGATATTTAGATTTCAATGTTACTTGTATACATGTAAAACAGATCTTTTCAAAAAATCAGTAACAGATGTGCAACGGGCAATATTTTATAAAAGTAAACAAAATTGGCAAGCATTTAATAAACTTTGTCGAAAATAAAGTCTCGTAAAACCTTGCCAATTTTGTATGCACTAAATGAAAGAATAAACTTTAATCTACAGGAATTGTTACTACGGACGCAGTAGATTAATTGTCTAGAATGTTAGAAGAATTATTTTCAAACTTACAGGCAAACAGAAAAATATCCTCTTCAAAAAATCTTAGAAATTATATTGAAGAGAATAGTGGCGTTTGGTTGTTACTCAAAGATTAATTACATTTTGCTTAGCATTCGCTTTTGATCTCATCCACATGTATTATTATCCGCATGTTTCTTTTTACTACAATGATATTAATGCTTTCTTCGATGGATTTTTGATACTAAATCGTTGCATGTAAGTACATATATCCTATTTTTAGCACATTAATTAAAACATTGTTATAATGTTTTCAAATATTCAAGCCATATGAAAATTTGACTGGTTTGCCTGTGCTGGTATGGCCATATCCAAAGACGCGAATATCAGCACGCTGTCAAGAAGGTTCTCAATATACCCAACCAGCCCAGAGGAAGGGGAAGACCACTCGCTACTTGGTAGAATAATATTAAGAATTAGATGGACCAGGATAGCCTTAGCACCCAGACAACCCAAAACAGGATTCTCTGGCGCAAATGTACAGGGAGACCCGACCCCAGATAAACTGGGAACATGGGTTGGACATAGAAGAAGATATGAAAATTTGACTGGTCTGTGAATTATTTAAAATGTCCTAACATCCTTAATAAACACCAATCGAATTACATTTTGATATAGTATTTTCAAAAGTTTGATAAAAGTCTATTGTTTTTAAATAATATTTTAAAGTAAGCGCGTAGTCGACTAAAAATTACGTCCATATATTTCTGTTTTCATGTTTCCTGATATTTGTAACCCTCGTTACGGGTAGTTTGGTAACCGAGGGATGTAAAAGAGAATTAATCTTTAGGTGTTCCACGGGTAATGCCCCTTTTCTACAGCGTTTACTTTTAAAATATGGTTTCATTCTAGATGGTTTGTAATTTGAAATTGGTGGTCATTTCTATGTTAAAATGTGTTGGACCACCATCTTGATAATAATCAAATTCGCTTTTGATCTCATCCACATGTATTATTATCCGCATGTTTCTTTTTACTACAATGATATTAATGCTTTCTTCGATGGATTTTTGATACTAAATCGTTGCATGTAAGTACATATATCCTATTTTTAGCACATTAATTAAAACATTGTTATAATGTTTTCAAATATTCTAGCCATATGAAAATTTGACTGGTTTGCCTGTGCTGGTATGGCCATATCCAAAGACGCGAATATCAGCACGCTGTCAAGAAGGTTCTCAATATACCCAACCAGCCCAGAGGAAGGGGAAGACCACTCGCTACTTGGTAGAATAATATTAAGAATTAGATGGACCAGGATAGCCTTAGCACCCAGACAACCCAAAACAGGATTCTCTGGCGCAAATGTACAGGGAGACCCGACCCCAGATAAACTGGGAACATGGGTTGGACATAGAAGAAGATATGAAAATTTGACTGGTCTGTGAATTATTTAAAATGTCCTAACATCCTTAATAAACACCAATCGAATTACATTTTGATATAGTATTTTCAAAAGTTTGATAAAAGTCTATTGTTTTTAAATAATATTTTAAAGTAAGCGCGTAGTCGACTAAAAATTACGTCCATATATTTCTGTTTTCATGTTTCCTGATATTTGTAACCCTCGTTACGGGTAGTTTGGTAACCGAGGGATGTAAAAGAGAATTAATCTTTAGGTGTTCCACGGGTAATGCCCCTTTTCTACAGCGTTTACTTTTAAAATATGGTTTCATTCTAGATGGTTTGTAGTTTGAAATTGGTGGTCATTTCTATGTTAAAATGTGTTGGACCACCATCTTGATAATAATCAAATTACCTGGAATCGTGGAAATATCATGGTAAGATAATTATAATAAATAGCTACATATGCTAGTGGACAGATTCGTCGGAGTTGACCACGATCATGAAGGATATTTTTAAAATACGCTTCGACGTGAAGAAATAGTTGATGTTGCCACGCAGTTCAGGAAGTAAATTTTATTTCAGGTATATTATTTTAATCAAAATATTGTTAGATATGTTGTAATGACCGATTTGAAGTTCAGACTGACACATACAATAAATTATAGATAAAGAAGTTTAAATGCAGGCTTGTACAGATTTGAAAATTAACCTCTAATGATTCGATTTTCACCTGTATAAGGTGTATCTACATAGTTACAAAAATATCGTAAATATCCATACGTATATTTACGAACACAGAAACCTTATTCACTCACCACCAAACCTTAATAAAATCGTTCAGCTTTTAATCTTTTTGTTAAACGAAAAGTTTGCCCAAACTTTTTCAAATATCTAGTTTTGCTACCTCTAAGCTGCCTTTTGAATCCACGCAACTTCATACATGAGCGGCATTCACTGACTGAACACCACCACATACCAAACGTTTTCATTCCGAGATTTTACTTAAAATATTTCATAAAATATTAGGCACGCTTATAAACTTAATCTTCTTATCATAAGACTTTGTTTGCGCACCATTGTTGAAGTTACGGCTCTTGTCTTTATTAGAACAATGAGACGCTTCTTGTGGATTACTTCGGAAATTATGATTAGGAATTAAGTCAATACGGATGGAATCGTAGGATTTGTGGTTTCGTTGACTTTTATGGCTTAACTCAAGCCATTAAATTATCGCCTTGCTATAGGATTAATGTTACGATTTACTTTTTATTAAAAATTATAAAAGTTTAGTGTAAGAATACTTTCTGAGGCATATTTTTCAGCGCTTCGAATAGAATTTGAAGATACAACGCGGCAATTTCAAATTTCATCTGGATAAACTCTCATAAGTTGTTAGATTTCTCTGGTTTTCAGTAATACATATATCATAACTAGTGTAGTATAAGTTGTCTCAACTATGTGCATTACTTAAATATATTATTAACTTTGTTCCAGCAGATCTTTTTATTCATAAATATTGTCTTACTAACTTTTGCCCGCGGCTCCACCCACGTGGATGTCAGGTATGACGACCAAACATAGCCTATGTCCTATTTCAAGGTCTAATCTACCGCTCTGTCAAAATTAATCAAACTCGGTGTAGTGGTTTCGGCGTGAAAGCGTAACGTACAGACAGACAGACAAAGTTACTTTCGCATTTATAGTATTAGTAAGTATAAAAGTATGGACAGTTAATTTTTTAGTATATAAGATGATTACTAGTTTGCGTAACAAACTTAACATTATATTTTGTATTTCAAGTCATACCTATTTTAATAACATACTATATGTTATTAAATAGGTAACAATGTTGATGCTTGTAAAACATTTACATCATAAAATACATACTCAAACTATAGAAGGGAAAGTTTATATTATGAATAATAAAATATGAGGCTCTTGTTCTACTCCTCTCGTTATAAGCACTTGTTGGTAAAACAAAGTCAAGGAAACCTACATGTAGTCTGAATAAATTAAATTCGGAAAATTATTTAAATAATGTAGGTATACTGTATAGATAAAATTTATGTAGGTAGGAATTTTTGCCATTTTATTAAAACATTTATTGATAAATTTGTTGTAAATTAGTTGTAATTTTGTTGTCATTCATGTTATACATTAAAATGCGATATCTCCTCTGATGACATGGCAAAGAGAGAGATCCGGTTCTCAGCATTCCATGGATTCATCGAGCGGTCACCGGGTCCATGGCGTGGTACAGAGAGGAACACTGTGACGGCGCCTGGGACTTGTGACCCAGATTAGGTTTAGGGTGTCTACCTTGTGGTGCATCAGCGCTCACCTCCACCGTCAGTCGTGTCCCCCCCCCCTCTACCTATCCAAATTTGGTAAGATCCTATCAACGCCGTTTTAGATATTTGTTTGAGTAAAGAGCTTCAGTAAGCTCTTGGCAATCCGATCAATCCTAAAGAAATTGAATTTTGCCGTAGAGTAAAACAAAGAGCAACATTGCCCGGTGTGTAAAAAAAGTAAAGTGATGTAGGGTGGCGTTTAATTTTTAACAAAATATATCTGAAGCTAAATATATAGAATGAAAATGAATCATCAATATCATCTCCATGAGCGCGCAAAAAGAATAAAATGATTTCATTACCTTGTACAACAACAATTGGCGTTCATCCTTCCATTGTAACCCATTTGTTGGCCCGTTCAAAATTTATGTGCAGACTTTATATCTTTTTTTTAGCATTCATGCCTGTCAAGTTCAATGGGCAAACCCTTAAAATGCTAAAAAGGGGAATCGCACAGCGTTTAACGGGTCGCAGAGGCCCCATAACGATCGTTCCGCATCTAACTTCACTAATGTTTCGACCGCATTTCTCTTGGTGGAGGGTTAAATGAAAAATACCAGGCTCTTTTGACACCAAAGATGGCTTATGAAAACAAAACCCCTTTTCTCTGAATTTGATATCCCGCTATGTAAATAGGACTTTTGAAGCTTTGTGACTCCTGTGATTTAGATATTTTTATATATTCTATTAAATATGCTTTGAACATTTCACGCTGTGATTTAATATTCTTTTAAACTCGGGGATTTAGGGTAACTTTTTTTGCAGTTTTTAGTTAGTAAGTTTTGAATATACACTAATAATAACCGGAATTAACGCGATCATGGTATATGTACATATGTACCTTTGATTTGCCTGACATTACGACTAGGTTACACAGGCCGTGGTCACAGGCTGACTCCGGTGTACCCTGGTTGAAACGTCAGGCAAATCAAAGGTACGTATGTACCTATACCATGATCGCGTTAATTCCTGTTATTATGGAACGCGAGAGTTCAAAGTTAGTAAGATATGAAACTTACTGGCAGTTACTGTTACAAAAATTATAAAGCAGTTCATCAGAAAGTGTAAGATACCGGACCCAGACTTCAAAGCACAAGCTTTCAATACAATTGGGACTAATACTATGATGATTATAGAAATAAATTGAATAACGTAAGGGTCCAATTCGAAAAATATATACTTACTGGCTACATTTGAAAGTATTGAAAGGGTAGATTGGAAGCAACTAAACGAAACCGTGACTCAGCGTTTTCACATGTCCAACGCAAAAAAGAGTAGGTATATTGATACCGTGTTCAGGCGCAATAGATACAGGTTACTTCAATTGATTATGTTAAGTATGGTGGAAAGTAGTGGAAAGGCATTGCATATTTAAAAAAAAAATGCTTTCGTTGGCTTCACGCTACGGAGGTCAGATGGCAATTGCTTCGCGGAAAATATTGAAGATCTACCAAACCCGCAATTAGACTAGAAAAAGTGGACTAACACTTCGATGAAGAAATTCGCAAAATTGTTAATAAGTATTAGGGAAGTAATTATCACTTGACTTTCTTGCTATTAATACAGAATACCTGTATAGATAACTTAAAATTCATACAATGCGCGTTCGATCAATGCATACATAAACAACGTTCACTGACGCTGAATTTCAGAAAGTGTGGAAACCTCTACGAGATAGACTGCCAGTAATAAATGTATGTATACATTTGGCTGTAATAAAAACTAAAACGTGTCAATAAAAATTATTATAGAATAACCACTTGGTAAAGTTTACCTATAACCCAATCCTCTCACCTGAACATTTTGTGTATAGCTGTTTTGTATTACAAACATTTTATTATCTTAATAAGACTGCCTGGACCAGCACATAATTCCTGCGACACAAAGGACTAGTACAAATGTTTCCCTGTTGTGCGATACGAGAGTGTTGAATGTGGCCACAATTGCCGTCGTCGCGTAAATAAGTCCTCGTACCTTAGCCGAGTTTGTGGAAGTTGCAATTAAAATAAATGCTAGTAAACATTTGCAGCACACTATTATAAGGTACAGAAATGCACAGAGCCTTACTTATACCCTCTAGGCCCTAGTCAATCTCATCTGCTAGTCGGTACACCTTTAAAGCGTGGGCTTTCCTATCAGGATGAGGAAGTTAGCAACGGTTCTAGATCATCTTAATTTCAATAGCTTCAGGCATTTTAAAGAGTGTATTACAGCCCGGAATTATAAGTTACAGTTTCAATGATATCAACAAGAACTGTAGTACTTTTATTTAGGTCAAACGAAACACAATCACCATTATGAAAATCCCTACAGTTCTTGGAAGCGGACATCAAATACTGGATTCAATACGAACAACATTTATTTGATAAATTAATCCCACACGCACACCACACAACAAACCGCATAATAGAGGCAGATGCTGACGCTGAATTGTCATCTATAATACCCGTAATCATGATTAATGCTACCAGGTAATCAATCAAAGGTCCATTAAATTCTATAATATTCTCTCATGCCCTTTCACAAATAACGAAATTTCTAAATGTTAATAATGGTCACATCTCCTTCGGTAGGCACTGACTGACGTAATTGGATGAAATATTACAAAGCAAGCATTTGTACAGTATCTTTTTTATACCACTTCAGTGGCAGACGAGCACACGGTTCACTTGATGAAAAAGTGGTTAATATGGCCCAAGGATGTGTGCAACACCAAGGGAGTCACACTAGTGCTACTGACCCTATAAGAACAGATAGTTTCAGTGTCATCAGTGTAGGATAAGCCTTGAAATTTGGGCTTCCTACTGATAGCTTAAAAAATCTCTAGTGAGCTCTGGCAACCTGGTATATATCTGTCTGATGATAAACAGCCCTATCCGTTATACGACACTGGATGGGAAGAAATAGGGTGGCTGAGTCTGCCGGGGTGCGAGAGATATGCTTTTGGCAATCTCACCTCCGGCAACCAAGGACCCAAGACGGCGTGCATTTTGGTCGGTTCGAGTCCGACATAACCGCCGTCACCGGCTCCGTGGGGGTGGTATCCGTGGGGATTTTTCGCACGATAAAAAAAAAGGGTGGCTAAAATTTTTCTCTTCAGGGAACCACGCGGCTATCTGCCGAGAACTACACAAAATAATAGTAATACTTATTTTGACCTAACATAAATATAACTGTTCATAATAAAAAGTAATAATTATCATAAAAGCAAAAAAATACTAAATAAGAGTTTTTAAAATACAGGTCAAGTTATACCTTGGTAATTTTAAAACGTTAATTTCAAACTAAGATGATATTCTATTAAACTTAACACACATATTCGTAGTTAAATTGCAGAACTTTCTAGACTAGAAACAAAAACATACTCTGTTGAGAAACTCTGCACTCATGGGACTAATTTCATTGGATCAAAAGCTGATCCTCACTTGCTCAGTAATAATCTACTTAGTAATAAGGAAATGAGAAAATGCGATGTATATATTAACGCATAAAAATTTCAACTTCATTTTATAAATAGACTGTGAAACTGTTTCAAAAATGAGATTAAATGCTTCGTTTCTTTGGGTTGCTGGTCGCGGTTGACCGGCTCAGTCCATCTGGGGAGCCACGGGCATTTGACCCTTTTTATTTAGAATTGCTTTTTTAATACATTCATGGTTATTTATCGTAAAAGAGGCAAGCAGAAGTGTATTTATTAACCATATTCTTTTACTTACCAAACTGTTTCAAGTGATGCATTTGGAATAATTTAGAGACTACATGCATTTTATACTTTTATTTAGATATTAATTACCTACGTAATTTATATTTGGACCACTTTCTAAACCAAACAAACAATAAATATATACAAAATCTACACGCGCCATCTACACCAGAACTTAGTTCGTAATTTATGGGTTCTAGAATGCAGATAAATTTACCCTGAGGGCAATCGATACCTTTGATTTTGAAATTGAACGCTCTTCCACTATACCATACAGGGCGTCAAAATCCATAAATGCATTCCGAAAATCATTCCAGGTACAAACTACTAAACGGTACAAAATAGTTACAATTTTCGTCAAACAGTTTGTTATGGAATGTCCATAGCAAAATGTTGCAAATGAATTATTTGAAAGGCAAAATGATTTAGAGCCAGTAATAGATTCTGGCGTTAATACCATTCCCACATTTAAAAGCTCACTAGTAGAATAAATAAAACACATAATTTACAGTTATGTGCGCTATTTAACAACACAATAATTAATGCTCCATTTTCTATTCAACGTGCTTTCATTAAATTTAGTTCAAAATTTTATATCTTTTGGCACGTGTGGTTTTGGTAGAAATTCAAATTCACTTTTATCTATCTTTATTTATTGAACCCATAAAGTTATTACCGACAAAAGTGGTATAACAACAAAATACTACATCACGAAAAGGTTAAGATTAAGGTCATCAACAAATTAGGACTTTTTTTTAAATTTTGCTGTTAACTGTGTTTATAGAAAATTTAAACGAAATCACGTAAAACTACATGCTTTGTAAGGAAATAATAATAATGATTTTAGACTCTTTTACTTTTGGTGACGGATGAACTGTCTTGATAATAATGGCGAGAAAGGATCAAATTTACAGTACAGTACAGTAGTAAGAAATATTTGTCTCTACACTTAATATATTTCCGTCAGCTGACAGGAGAACGTGAGGTAATTGTGCGAACATTTGTTCAAAAGTGACATTTGAGAGATTGAAACCAGAATTTAATTAAATCCGAACTGTAATGTGTTTAACAACGTGAATTAGGTGGTATTTGAGTTATAAATAAGTTTACCAATGCTGTCTAAATAGGAAACATTAATAGTCGTGTTTGGGTTCAATTACCTGTTAGTTAATGAACCAGCTAAATAATGGACCAGGCTGTCTCACTGGACAGACTTTTCTTGGAGTGTTTAGGAGATAAGACAACAGTTTTACTACGTTGACTGACGCTGGATTATAGTTGACGATGTATCAACCAATAGTAAGTTAATAATAAAATAATAATATGAAAGAAGTCAAAGAAACCACGTTTTAAAGCACCTTTGGGTGCATGATGGACTGTAGTTTTTAAGTAAAATCCTATACAGTATTATTACTTTTTTGTCTGTTTAGCAACTTGTCACCTAGCCTAGTAGCACAATCGTTAGTAGAATAGAATAATTCGTGTGTGAAATTGACACGTATTTCGATATTTATGACGTTAACGATATAGCACAGCATCTGTGGCGTAACGGTAGTGAATGCAGCAGCTGCGCAGAACGCGCGGGTTCGATCACAGCTGAATGCAAATATTTTTATGCATGAATATGGGTAATTGCATTGATCTGGTTGTGCCTCGGAGAGCAGGTTAAGCCGTCGGTCCCGGTTGCCATACGAACATCTATGGCAGTCATTACGGGTAGTTGGAGCCCTCAAAAGTCCAACAACTGGTATAGCTGCAATGCTTCTATATCGGACCCCAGACTCTTAAATTTTAAAACTTCGGGTGCAACTGGGATTAACGCTAGGATGAAGAAGATGACGTTTATGATATAGATGTGAACATTTATATATGTCAATGATAGTCAGTCAGATGTCAGTGATAGATATTTACTAAAGGTTTTGGATGTTCTGATTCCTAAACCGACAAGAGCGCAGCTCTTAAGTTTAGAGAGAGAGATTCCTAAAAACAAGTACAAGTGTTCTCAATATGTGTAGCAATGAATTCCACAAAGTACCGTCAATCAACAGTATAAATAGTATCATATAGTAATTGTTCTATATTGTGTCGTACGTTGTGTCGCGTGGATAAGTCAAGTGAAGTATGAACGAATATGTCACGCATCGCATCGCGTTGCCACGCTGACACGCTTATAGTATCATATTGGATAACAGGCGATACATTGTTAATTATATTCTATTCTACCAACAAATTCCCACTTATCTAGGGTGGCTGGCTACGTTACCACGTATTTGTCCCATTGTGTACTAACAAATAACAGCAACAATTTAAACCAGCTCAGCTTCTAACATCTCATGGAGCAATTACACAGAGTCGAGCTTTAAGTATAAGTGTTGCGAGCTTTTCTGTCGAGAACACCGACCCAATTCTTTCAGTTGTCGCACTAATTAGAGGGTAAAATAAACATCTAACATTTTTACTTGTGTACGGTTGTCAAAAAATCTCACCTTTAGATATTTTTTCATTATTTATATCTACGAGTACGATATAAGTGCTTTCTTTATATTTTTAATGCTGCTTGGCTTTGTATCCACGAATATATTTACTTTTTCAATGAAAGCAAAGTTATTTTTTGCTACAAGTGTCGATTACACTTGTAGTTAGTCACCATAGATCACTGCGTAGGTGGTGTTCGAAATTCCAATCACTTTCACCCACGCTTGCGACAAATAATCATTATACTGGCTCTTAGACACCCATAATAGGGTTCTTTCCATGCTCAGAGGCGAAAAAGTAATCATGTTGATACTTAGAGTGATTCCACATTGTACCCACAAAACTGTACCCACAAGCTAAAATAATAATAATTATTCCTTATTCTACCTCCTGCAAAAGTTCATTCCACATTCTACCCTGACGTATTGTAGAAGGTAGTATTACGAAAATAATTTCAACATTTCCCAATTTTGTATCTTTTATTCTCACAGTGCCGGGTTCAAGGCACCATTTAGCTGGTTATGTTTCTGTATGACGTTGAAAATATTTCACTTTTATTTTTAAATCATTTACCTATATAGATATTTTTAACAAGTATTTAACAACTTTCTCGGTGCCTTTTCCTAGCAAGGTTCCAGGAAACAAAACTTGTCAAGCGTTCTTCCTTGACGGTTTATGAGGAATTCCGAGAACATCTTGCAGATAAGAATCAGAAATGAAACGCTTCTATAGTTCTTCAGTAAAGTTTAACGAAGAAATTTAGTCCTTTGCCGCAATTCAAAGTTCTCAATTCTAAAAGAATATGATGTCATGTATAAAAATTCGCTACGACAATACAATTTTCTTCCTTTGTCCTTTCAATTTGCATAAACATGTTCTACAATGTTCGATAAATTATGGGAGACTCATATCGCCTAACTGTATGCAAATTAGTTTGGCAGCATCCGCTAGGTTTAGGTGATGCATCATCATGCGTCATGTGTTTAATGTGTACATTATTTTATTATAATGTAATAAGTATGTATGAGAAAAATAATAAAATCAGAATGATTTTCACATATTTTTTCAATACATTTTCAATGAATAATACAATCTTTTCTGATAGACGTTATGACAGCAAAATGTTCCTAATTTACATTTACGGTTGAAAGGTTGCTCGAAAAAGGTGCAGAAGGTTGACAGACTAGACGCAGAAGGCGGGAGCAATGTTCATTTTTAACAATAATTATTTTGTGAGATTGATATCTCACATAATATTTATTGTTATCATAAAATAATAGTGCATATCATAGTTAGAAATTTAAAATGTTAGCCGGATAATTTTTTAATTGAAACAAACGGTCAATTAAAATGCAATTAAAAATCTACTATGCAATATCAAACACCTCTATATGAATAAAAACCTCTGAGACTGGTTTTATCGTTACGCGCTTCGGCAGCGCCGTTGGAGCGCGCGCGTTCAGATGGGAGTAGAAGTTGCGTTTTTGTGTCGCGCGCTTGGGCAGCGCCGTTTAATAAACGCGCGATGTTCGACAGCGCTGTCCAAACGCGCGCTGCTCATTCGCTTCTACGGCCAGTGTGCGTTTTAGTGTGACGCTGTTGAGACGCGCCGTAGGTATAATTGTTTAAGAAATGAATTACATCGATACGGGACGAGTAATCGAGGAAGTGCGATCCAGAAGGTTTATGGGACCCGGCCGATGAATTATACAAAAATAAGGATGCAAAAAATAAAGCCTGGGAAGGAATTGGAAAGGAAAAAAGAGTAGTTTGGAAGTAGTTCCAAACTACTCTTTTTCGCCGTTGCCTTCTTTTCCATAAAAAGTAAATAGCCTGTACTCGACTCGCATTAACCTTCATAATATTGTACACGACTGTCTCACAGCAGCGGAACGCGTGCTACTAATCTCGTTTTTATAGTGCACCGCTGTTCAAACGCGCGCTGCTCAACAGCGCGCCTAGCGGCGTGACGATAAAACCAGCCTAAACAGTTGGCAATTTCAGAGTCAATATACGCGTTACCTTAATAAAAACATGTTTGAACACAAAACTTGATTCAACCTTCATCCATCTTCCAACAGTCTTGTACAAAAGACCTGAAAACTAGTCATCAAACCGTTAATTATACCCAATTCTACTTAGTGAGTACAGTCCGAACCGCATTGAAACACAAATTAAATCTCTACCTCACATTTCACTCGAATTCTCTGTTCGTTCGACAGGTAACCGAAACAGTCTTTTAAAGCATTGTGGGCGATAAATCTGTCAACGTACACCATTCTATTGCCCATTCACCGAATCCTTTATGGATTTCAAAAGCTTTTAGACTGGGAACATACGTCCAACGCAATACTACCCATCATTTGTCAACTTTGTTCAGTTAATGAAACAATAACGAAATGTTTTAAGACATTTCATTGACGTGTATAGATGTTTTGAGTTTGATGTCGTTATTAGTTTTAACTTTAGGTGATACTTTATAGGTACACAGTAATGTTCAGCAAACAACCTCAGCGTAGTGCAAATACTCATGTCTATTTGCTTTCTGTGACCTGTAAAATATTTCTCGTATATCATTAAAATGTTTCATGTCATTGGTCAAAGGGACTTAGGGTGCCTTCAAATTAGACTCGTGACTCCTAATTAATACGCTAGTAGCGTTCTAAAATTATATGAAAATTTTAGAGTGACTCCAAATTTTAGTCCTATCATACGTTAGTGGCGCTTCTAAAATTCTTATGAAAATTAGGGAGTTGCGTAATTTAAAGGAGATTTAAGAGACTTACAATAGTTCAATCCTCCAAATTCAAATGTATTATGTATGACTGTCGAGAAAGTCGTAATATTAGTTGCAGTATTCTTACTGATTAGGACGATGTGGGTTTGGATGATAGAACTAACAAATAACTTAGTACTATAGCAATGCAAGCGTCGGTAGCTTAGTGGTTAAGGAGTCGGCCTAACGATTGAGAGGCCTCGCGTTCGATCCTGGTTATTACACTACCGACGTGAATCCACTCCTAGCACATGCAATTTAGCTTAGTTGGAGGGGTTAGCGGGGATATTAGTAATTTTGGTTGCTAATATTCTCCTAATAGAAAAAAAAAACTATGTAAAACAATGATGCGTCAAATATCGTAAATGTCTATAAAAATAAAGACAACAGTAATATCCAAAACATAAAGCTAGCATCGTTGGCCCCAATCATAGCGTGTACTTGTAAGCAACTGAGATAAATAACAGACAGTGAATACCCACTCAACAGATTCAAATGGCGTGCTGTCACGATACAAGATGGCCCAATCAACCTCTTTTCTTTGCCGCACCATAACGACTTAAGAATTATTTACTAATATAACATGGTTTTCAGTTCTCCTACTAATCACGATTTATCAGATGACAGATTATATGAAATTAAAATTCGGGTTGAATGTCATTCTAGAATACGCCCCTTAATGGAAGTTCGGAAGTTCGTACGAGTGCGGGTCCAGGCCAATCGGTTCAGGCCAACTCACTCTCTTTTCTCAAACGCTATTGGCCTCAACCACACTTGTACGAAATTCCGAGCCGCCATTTAATGTGGTTCGAGGTAAATCTAAATAAAAAGATAACCGATAGGGTTCATATACTTCATATATTTTGATGAGTCAGATATTGAGTCGGCTATTGATAAAGAATGGTCTGCATTTTCTAAACATAATATTGCATAGCGAAAGATATAAGCGGAACGTACACTTTTTATTACCTAGATAGTTCAAAAAGAAAATTGATTTCTTATAGCTAAAGTAAAATCGTTAAGCGCTGATAGTTTCTAACTATAGGTGTACAGTGTACACTCTCCTTACGCCCTGGGGATTTTAATGATCGGGTGCGATGTAGAATCTTACGCTAAACAGGATTTCTGGGTTATCAATTCCTTTATTTTAGGTGAACGACCTTCATTTAAGCTGCCTGATTGGTTGGGAGCTCGACCTATTTTTGGAAAACCCTCCCAGTCTTAATTTGTTTAATCATTTTGTAACGAAAGTTAAGAATATTATGCAAATTTCTAAGTGACTTAATTACTATTGAGATTTTGGTGATTCAGGTGAGTCAAATTCAGGAATTTGGTCATTCAAATTTACTTGCATTTAAATATTTTAACTATACAAAGAATATTAATAAATATAAGGACGAAACATATTTATTTGGATACTGTGGCATTTATAACACAATTTAATAGTTCCACAGCTAGCAAGAGAGCGTGCACAGGCCTTGCGGTTTTAGTCGGTTGAGTTTTTTTTTTTTAAAGAATATTAAAACCGAAGTTACTAATATTCCCTCTAACCCCGCCAACTAAGCTAAAATGCTTGTGCTAGGAGTGGGTTCACGTCGGTAGTGTAATGGCCAGGATCGAACCCGGGACCTCTCGATCATAAGGCCGACTCCTTAACCGCTAAACTACCGACGCTTACGTTCCGTTATACCCACCTCATCGTTGACAAAATCTAAGGATTCCGCCTATAATGGATGATTAGATATCTTAATTTTTTTATGCCACTTAGGAGGCAGACAAGCATACAGCAAACCTCATAGTAAGTGGTTACCGTGGCCGTGTGCTATACCAGGGGTGTCACACTTATGCTGCCGACCCTGTAGGAATTTCATGCATTCATTCATTTATTGCAGAAACATGGTTATGTACATAGGTATTACAATTTATGTTCGTCCAGCACATTTCGCCGTGTTTAGCAGCATGCAGCAACATTTTTAAATAGTGGCAATATAAAATCTATCTTCTATATCTATACATATAATAAATCTGTAAACGATCGATGTCTGTACATGGAAAGGAAATGAGAAAAATTGTT
This sequence comes from Eilema sororculum, assembly GCA_914829495.1. Taxonomy (NCBI): domain Eukaryota; kingdom Metazoa; phylum Arthropoda; class Insecta; order Lepidoptera; family Erebidae; genus Eilema; species Eilema sororculum. Next base: position 20,662,655 of record OU618546.1, read on the forward strand.
ATAGGGGGACTTTATAAACGTAATAGAAGCCAAATCAACGTTTTTTGGAATTTTTGTCTGTTTGTCTGTTTATCTGTTTCTCTGTTTGTCTGTGAGTTTGTGCACGCTAATCTCAGAATCGGCTGAACGGATTTGGTTGCGGCTTTCACTAATATATTGTGGTAGGCTTCACTTAACATTTAGTGTTTGTTTTATTGAAATCGGTTCATAAATAAAAAAGTTATGTCAATAAAAGCATATCACGGCTAACAATTTGTGATTGTGTGAATAGTACGAACAAATAAAGAAGCAACAATGCTTAGAAGAAGATATTGTTTCGGTCATAGGAATCTGAAGAACTTCGAGAGGCCAGAGTTCTACATCTCAGCCAAGTCAGGTCAGGTTACTGCAGAATCTTCGGCACAGCAAGTGTCTCGATAGAATTCACATTGTTCTCGAACGATTTTCTCTCGAATCCAACAAATTAGTAAGCAGCTGGTTCGGTAAAAAGACTCCTGGCTTTCATAATTAATATCATCACGCTATTATAATAGGGAATGGGACAGAATGTTTTTATGACATAATATGTAAACGTCTATTTCACACTATGATTTCATGGTAACTGTAGCTCAATACCTCTGCGGTGGACTTATAACTTAGCTGAGTCGCGTTCGAATCCATCAAAAATTTATTTTTCCTTTTTTATGGTTTTTTATTTACTTTTGTTTAACTTTTTTATTTTATTGTGTATTTTGTTGTATTTTATTGTATTTATAGTTTTTTATGAAGTAAAATATAAATTCTATGCTTAGTATTCTATAGGTAGTACATAAAAATAGGCTGTGTGACAGTAATAGTAGAACTTATTATATAATATTCTTAGATCTATACAAAATTCTATATTTTGGAGAATGAAAAAGTGGTCCCACCCGCCTGAGAAGTCATAAAACTGAAACTGGTATCCCCCATTGATACCGATTCCACCACATCGGGGCAAGCGCAATATTGGAATCAAAACGATTATAATTTAACAGAGGAATGGGGCATTAGGGGTATTCTGGGGTTAGGTACCCCAGTATACCTGGTTACCTATCATAAATAGGCGGTTTCAACGTGAAGATCAGTGATTGCTTCGGCTAGGGTAGGGTAGCCTAAGATGTCACCATCAAAGCGGCGCTCATGGAGGAAGTAAATCGTTGCACCTTCTCTGAAGCACATTAAGTATTCTGGGAGATAGTTGTCCCTATCGTATTACCGTCTCTACCATGGTGTATAAAATTGCAGGAACTTAACGGGAATTAGGAGAATTAAAAAAATCAGGAAGTAGCTCGCAGTGTACAACTATTTAATCTTAATCTGTCTGACATTGAAATCCCATCAAGGACAGTAAAAGTTACAACGCCTGATAAAACTCTTATAGCTAACTCTTAATGACTAATTACAACCACTTATATCGAAGTGGGTACTAGTGTAGGCTGATGATGGCCACGATGAGCACAAGTGACGACTGTTGCTTGAACATGCCGCCGGCCGTTGAAAGCTTACCTTTCAACAGTTGTCTTCCAATAATGGGCATATCTTGGAAAATGCCCTTCTGACAGTTCCGGTTGAAGTCATGATATCCGCAACTCTGCTTATGCCGTCTGTGCCTGGATGAAGTGCAACAACGCGACCCAACTTCCACTTCATCGGTGGCTGGTTATCCTCCTTTATGACCACGAGGGAGTTCAGGTTTAGGCTGTCGTTGCCTGTCCGCCACTTTACACGCTGCTGAAGCTCGGAGACATATTCTTTGCTCCATCTCGTCCAAAAATGCTGCCGTAGCTGCTCAATGCGTTGGTGGCGCGTCAAGTGATGAGTGGAGTTGTCCCGAATATCCTTTACCGGAAGTGAAGTGAGAGGACGTCCTATTAAAAAGTGACCTGGAGTGAGAGGCAACAGATCTTCTGGATTCGACGATAACGGTGTGAGTGGTCGAGAATTTAAAATACCTTCTATTTGTACCAACACGGAGTTGAGCTCCTCGTATGTTAAATGACAATTGCCCAACACTCGGAACAAATGAAATTTGGTCGATTTGACACCCGCCTCCCAAAGACCACCAAAGTGTGGAGCGTAAGCAGGAATAAAGTGGAACTTAATACCATCTTGCGCCGCACTATTAGATAAGGAGTCACCATTGCGTTTCAAAAAATCAGCTATCTCATTGTAGGCTCCTACAAATGAAGTTCCATTATCGGAGTAAATGTTGAGAGGTTTTCCTCTCCGAGACATGAACCTACGTAAAGCCTGTAAATAATTATTGCTCGTCAAGTCACCCACCAACTCTAAATGAATGGCCTTTGTAGTAAAGCATACGAAAATAACAATGTATACCTTCACCAATCTACATCCACGACCTTGACGACTCGCCGAGGAAATAGGGCCTGCGTAGTCAACTCCTACGTTTTGAAAAGGAAAATCGGCTGGTGAGAGTCTGCTTAGTGGGAGATTACCCATTTGAGGAACAATTGTCTGTGGCTTTAGTCGCTGACACCGAACGCACTGACGATAACATGCTCTGGCTAAATTGCGACCACCAAGTGGCCAGTAGGTCTCTCTGATTGTGCTTAATAATAATTGAGGACCTGCGTGCATTAACCTTATATGCTCAAATCTAAATAAAAGTTTTACAAAATGATGAGTGGACTGTATTAATATAGGATGTTTCTTTGTATATGAATAGTCGGAATTGTGTAACCTACCACCTATACGAATAATTTTATTTTTATCTAGAAACACTTTTAAACTTAATAATCTATTTTTGTTTGTTAATCGTTTATTATTTACTAATGAGTTATATTCAGGAAAAGACTCCTTTTGCGACTGAATAATAATGAAGTTTAATGCATCTTGTAATTCGTGAGCACTCAAATAAGAGGTATTTGTTGAACGTTTTTTACAAGAGTTAATAAAACGCATAACGTAACAGATTGAACGCTGTAATCGATTTAAATTGGAGAAACGATTAAACTCGATTATTCCCTTAAATGAATCTTTGATGGCATGATAATCTCGGGCTAAACTAACTGTAATATTAGATTTAATTTCTGGTAATGTTTCTTTATTTGCAACAGTGGTTGGCCAGGTAGTACTATCACGTTTTAAGAAACATGGACCGAACCACCACAAATCCAGTGATTGCAAAGCGGTAGGTTCCACTCCGCGGGTTACTAAATCGGCAGGATTGTCGTGGGTCGACACATGTCTCCAGGTAGCTTTACCGGTTATTTCCAATACCTCAGCAACACGATTGCGTACAAAAGTATTTAATTTAATAGGTAATAGTTTTAACCAACCCAACACTATCATGGAGTCGGTCCAAAAAACAATACTAGACGGTGTGATGTGAAGGGAACTAGCAACTTTTTGATATAACCGTGCACCAAGCACAGCAGCACAGAGTTCAAGCCGTGGTATAGTTAACGGTTTAATAGGTGCAACGCGACTTTTGGCTGTCAATAATCGCACGTTGACGTCACCCTGCTCATTGATACTACGAATGTATAAACAAGCGCCGTATGCTCGTTCCGAAGCGTCGGTGAAAACATGGAATTCAAATTGTTTGTATGCGTCACAGACCACACGACGTGAAATACTTAAATTGTGTATACAAGGCAAGGCTTTAATTGAGCTTGCCCATATTGTTGCAACGTCAGGTGGTAATTGATCGTCCCATTTTAAGTTGTCTAGCCAAAGTTTTTGAAGCAACATCTTCATGCTTACGACACACGGTGCCAACAACCCTAAAGGGTCAAATATTCGCGCAATTACTGCTAACATGCCACGCTTGGTATTTTCAATGCTCTCAGGAACTTGTATGGGAAAGCACAAATCATCTGTGTCCGTTCGCCAAGTAAGACCAAGTGTTTTATTAAAAACATCATTTTCCTTGTGGAAATCGAAACAAGACTGATCAGATGGTTCTGAAATTAAAGTGGGCTCGTTCGATTTCCACTTCCTTAACGGCATGCAAGCAGAAGCAAGAGCATCGGTCACCTTTTGACGCAACATTTGAGCTTCTTTGAACGAGTCGGTACCGGTCAACAGGTCATCTACATAAAAGTCGTGAAGGATCACTTCAGCGACCTTTTGGTCCTGGCATTCAAGACCGATCTGTTTGATGCATCTAGTAGCGAGAAACGGTGCACTAGCCGTACCGTACGTTACCGTATTCAATTGGTAGGTTTTAAGAGGGCTAGCTACATCATCACGCCAAATGATTTGTTGCAGGTGCCGATCTGATGCTTGTACAGACACCTGCCTGTACATTTTCTCTACGTCAGCAGAGAGGACGTACTTATGCATTCTAAATCTAAGAAGGATTGCAGTCGGATCATCTTGAACGGTAGGCCCCACCATCTGTATTGCATTTAAAGAAAGTCCAGAGGTAGTGGGTGCACTAGCATTAAAAACTACTCGTAGTTTCGTTGTAATGCTACTTTCGCGCAATATTGCATGATGCGAAATAAAATATGACCGTTGATCTTCACATACATGACACTCTGACATATGGCCTAAAGAAATGTATTCAGACATAAAGTCTTTGTACATTTTACCGAATGAAGGTTGGCTGAGATTTCTGCGCTCCAGTGACAGAAAACATCGTTTTGCACGATGATATGAATCGCCTAAATAATCCGAAGATTCCTTCAATGGTATCTTAACGCTAAAACGGCCATCTGACAAACGCGTCGTGTTTTTTATAAAATGTTCTTCACACATGTTCTCCTCATCTGAGTAAGGCGATGCATCATGACAAACTTCCTCGAGCTGCCAGAAACGCGTCAATTGGTTTCGGATGTCATCTAACTCATTCGAACTGGAAGAACTTTCGGAATAATCCTTAACATTACTTAAATTACATTTAATTGATGAAAATTGAGATGAATTATTACAGCCGCCGTTAATTGGGCCGCAAACTAACCAACCAAGTCTAGTTTGATAAAGTGTTGGTTTCCCATCACCTAATAAAATCTTATCAGATCCTAATAAACTCCAAAATACGTCAGCTCCTATAATAATGTCTATAGAAGCCGGAGTGTGGAAGTGCGGATCGGCTAATTGAATATCTGACGGTAAATGTACATGTACCTGTCTAGCGGGAACGTTATCAGTAATTGTGGGCAATACAAAACAAATTAAATCGTTGCAGTACGATTCGTGCAACGATTTGATGCGCAAACGACACATTTTCTCCACATGCGACAGAGAATTATTTATACCTTGTATAGATTTATCTGTGGTTAAGTAAGGTAAATTTAATTTATTAAATAAATTCTCTGTGATTAAACATGACGAACTACCAGAATCGAGAAGTGCCCGAGCGATGTGTTCCTTATTATTAGCGTCGTAGCACCTTACTAATGCAGTTGACAACAGAATATCGGCTGTGCTGCTCGTATGCGAATGCGCGGTGATATTCGCTGAGAGCGTGACATGAGTATTGTTTGTGTCGGCAGTAGAGGATGAATCACCGTTAGCCGTATCGGTCGTAACGCCAGCTGATTTACTAGAAACAGGTTTTTGTTTATAATCTGTGTTATGGATAAGCGTGTGGTGCTTACGCTTACATATTTTGCACCCTGGTTTCTTACAATTATTGGGATAGTGACCGTGACGCAAACAATTATAACATACCTTATAACTAGGTAGTAACGACATTCTATCTTTGATGCTTAATGATAGAAACTGTGGGCATAAATTGAGGTTATGATCACTTTTACATTTTGGACAACTATGTGATAAAGAACTACTAGCGTTTTCCGTGGTAACAAAGGATTTTATTTTAGTGTTGTGTTTTAAATTAGTTGTAGAAGGACGTGACTTTTCCAGTGTTTCTATTAGATCAGCACGATTACGCATAAACTCAATGAATTGTTCAAAAGTGATTCGTTTAGATTTATCTATACGCCCTTTATATTCCTCCCATTCTCGAAATGTTTTAGTGTCAAGTTTTTGTCTAATTATGTGAATGAGTAATGTGTCCCAATTATGAACAGGTTCACCTAATGTTTTTAACGCTCGGATATTTTTGTTTACATTGTCTATGATGCCTTTTAAGGCAGCTGAGGACTCCTTAGTGATTGAGTCGATATCGAACAACGCAGTAACGTGATTTTCAATCAATAATCTTTCATTATCGAATCGCTCACAAAGAAGTTCCCATGCCATACTGTAGTTTTGAGCAGAAAACTCGATTGACTGAATGACAATGGCAGCAGATTCCGTTAATGATGACCTCAAATAATGGAATTTATTAACCTCGTCGATATCATCATTACTATGAATGAGACTGGTGAAAGTATCCCGAAATTCGAGCCAGCTATTATAAGAACCCGTGAATTTAGGTAATTGAATCGTGGGTAACTTGACAAACTGACGCCTACTACTACTGGTAGATTTGACTTCTTCTTGCTCTGATGCTGAGAAGTTCTTTAACAATATTTTGGCTTGTGCTACCAACCCATAGTATTGTGATTCTATAGAAGTTCTCTCGAGGGTCTCAGTATCAATATCACACAAACATTCTAATTTTAACTGTACTTCGTTAAATTCGTTGTAAAGATCATCTAATTTGTTGACTCGCAACTGCAACTCCATTACCTGAGACGGGTTTACCGTGCAATCTTGTAAATTACTTAAATATGTTCCAAAGACTGTTAATCTTCCTTTATAACTGCTTCGCTTCTTTTTAAGTTCTTTAATATCAGTCATTTTGAAAGGAGAGTGTCGATTGAGAGACCTGAAATTAGACAATTATAATGTTAAATAACTAAAGCTGACAAAAATACCTATCGTAATAACTAATGAGACTAAGTAACAGTAATTGGCCTTAAGTTGTTAATTAATTGTACAATTTTGACCGTAGTATCACTGCAAGTTATTATAAGCTACTGTAGATTAATAGGATTACTATTTGAAAAAACCAAAGTAACAAACAAATCAATTACTTATCTATGTTTTAAAGGGATTACAAAGCAACAATGTGTTTTACGGTTAAATGAAGAAATATTACTTGTAAAATAAGAAGTATAAATAGCTAACTAATGTAGGTTAAACTAACACTACTGTACTGTATTATAAGCACATGTTAACTGAATTTTACAAATATAATATTACCTAATGCTCTGCAAATAATTCCTTGTAAATACAATAGAATAAAAATAAGTAAACAGTTTTGTAAATATGTGTAAAATAAAAATATGTTACTAACCTTATTTCAGTTCTTATAATCGATACTTACTTAATTCCTATATTTTATTTTACCTGATTTAATATTAACGAGTGTTGGGTGAATTTACTTAACAATATAATTATAATATGTTCACTTTCTGTTTGATTTCACTCAATGTTCAATCCACTTTTCTTCCAACAACGTGTTCGTCACCTGGTACTTGATCAATCCTCTTTCTAGAATATCCAATTCCAGTATATTCCACTTTGCTAGTGTAGATAATAGATTATCCGGTTCGTATGGACCATGTATAAAATTGCAGGAACTTAACGGGAATTAGGAGAATTAAAAAAATCAGGAAGTAGCTCGCAGTGTACAACTATTTAATCTTAATCTGTCTGACATTGAAATCCCATCAAGGACAGTAAAAGTTACAACGCCTGATAAAACTCTTATAGCTAACTCTTAATGACTAATTACAACCACTTATATCGAAGTGGGTACTAGTGTAGGCTGATGATGGCCACGATGAGCACAAGTGACGACTGTTGCTTGAACACATGGTGAATGTTCTGATGAGCTATATTCCAATTAGTTCCACCCTCTCATTTCCTACACAGGACAACGCATGCATGGCTCAGATGTCATCCACATACGGATCAGAATACTCTATCAAGAACCTAGCGGTTTGGTGACCCATTCCTATGTCGCACCATTAAGACCTGAAATCCCTGCCAGCTCACGGTTTACTTCTTCCTACAGTCCCGAGTCCTTTAAGGGGGGCGTGAAAAGGGTTCTGATGATCCCATAAAGATGAGTGCCAACATTGTTAAGATGGTACACGTTTATAATGGTGACCCTATTTCCGAGTCTTTGCCTTTAGCTTAACATCAGTCGAAGCGAAGTTAAATTGACGTGTCCTATATATAAAAAAACTCCGGACCTTAAAAAGAAAAAAAAACACATGTGTGGGCAGAGCAATACAGTTCTTAACCGCCTGATAACCCAACTAGCAAAAATATGTCGTGTAGTAGTCGCGGCAACGCAAATTATTCAGCATTTTGGCTCCTAATAGAAGTCGTATAAACGTAATGAAAACGTTTATACAACGCGATTTGGGCCCATTTTATTCAGCAATTCAGTCACATAGACATCGTATAAAGGTAACTTTTTCAGTTACATCGTCACGTAATTGTCACCGGAGTGACTGTTACAAGCTTAAGTTGCGCTATAACTGCAACTTATATGACTTTTATGTTACGTTTGTTTGTTAAATTAAGCAAGTGCGTCGTGTTGTGTTTTAAAAATTATAAAAAATTATAAGTACAATTTATTTAGCAGACATGTTAATTTGTAGGTTGCACCAAATGTAGGTTCGTAAACTCACGCATAGGTTTGCAAAGTATTGCGAAGGTAAGTTTTCTGATGAAATATACTAGGTTTTATCATAAATATTTAACGCCCCCCTTCAATTCTTAGTAATATGAATATAATAACAAATATTTTTTATATCAACATTCATTTGTACACCATTTTTACTGCTAACAGGTGGTATAATAGCTTCTTATACAGCAATTAAGCAGTATAAGCGCCATGATACCACGCTGATTATATTTTAGGGTTCCTTAGACCTTCCTAAAAAGTTTTCTAAAAAAGATCTTTTGTTTATTTATTTATTCAATCAACCACTTATTGTACACAAGAAAACTAAGACAAGTGATAATTGAGCAGTACAAGCAATTATACGACACTTGGCACTAGGCTTGTAATAGTCGTATGAATGCAACTTATACAACATAATAGCAGTATAAAAGCAACGATGTAGCTTTTATTCGACTGTGTCACAAGAAAGCTATGTAATGTGCTTTTACTCGACGAAATAGTAACATAAGCGTCGTATACTAGCGACTTATACAGCAAATCTTATACGACACTTTAGTCATATAAGTATGCAGATTAAACGTTTACTCAGCATCATTATGTGACCGAAATGCTGAATAACTAAAATGCTATATAAGATGCTTTTATACGACACGTGCTGAATAATTCACACTTACTCGACTTTTATATCACCGAATAGCTGAATAAACTCAACCTTATAAGACTAATTTGCTTGTTGGGAAAGAAATGAAGTTACGAACAGCTTGGTTCGAGGTGACATTATTTCTACCGTATGTGACTGACGGAAGGAAGGAGAGATTAGTTGATAGACTCCTAATAGGCTCTTTCACTCGCCGTGGTGCGGTAGAAATGGTAAAATACAGCCAGAGAGACAACGTCTTTATGCAAGCAGTTAGTAAACAGTTAGTACCATACAATGTTAGTGACCTGATGACTACCAACGCATGCCGCTGCGATATTATCGATTCCGTCTAATAAGTAGTTAGGTATCTAATAGTAAATACGTAAATCTATCCCAGAAATGATAACAGTACACCAGGAGAAGCCAACCTATGTGTTAGGTATATAAAAACGAGGCGAGGTGAAGTCAAATTGACGTGTCCTGGATAAAAAAAAAAGATACCGCTGCTCCTATTACATAAAAGAGACTGAATGTGGGTAGAGAAACACTCAGTTCCAGTAAATTTCATCAGACCAAAAAAATGCACCACGTGGACATCAACTCCAGTATCAATTTGGAAGTATTTACATCATCTGCTGGAAACAAGCTTACCAAGGAATATATAGCAAAATGAGGCTATATGACCCCCTTTCCAGTCAATGCTGTATTTGCTCTCTTGCCCACTGCGCCCCTCTTCTCTACCTGTGTGTAAAACAATGAACAACGATGTGACTGTGGTCGATGGAATTTATCATAAAACTGGAACTACCCACCATTGGCTCGGCAAAGAAGAGAACCACTGCTCACTGCTCAGGGCGTGCAAGGCACAGGGTTTTCTTGAAACTATTTTGTGTGATAATTGATGTACTTATTTTAATTTGTTCAGTTCGTAAGTGGTGGCAGCATGTTTTTAGAATTTGGGAGAAAGGAAGTATATTTAAACCATTAAAACTGGTGAACATTACCAAGTCCACGTATAACAATGTTCATCACATACTTGATAAGGATTTTGTCAGCAAAATGTTGAATTTTATAAGTACAATTTATTTAGCAGACATGTTAATTTGTAGGTTGCACCAAATGTAGGTTCGTAAACTCACGCATAGGTTTGCAAAGTATTGCGAAGGTAAGTTTTCTGATGAAATATACTAGGTTTTATCATAAATATTTAACGCCCCCCTTCAATTCTTAGTAATATGAATATAATAACAAATATTTTTTATATCAACATTCATTTGTACACCATTTTTACTGCTAACAGGTGGTATAATAGCTTCTTATACAGCAATTAAGCAGTATAAGCGCCATGATACCACGCTGATTATATTTTAGGGTTCCTTAGACCTTCCTGAAAAGTTTTCTAAAAAAGATCTTTTGTTTATTTATTTATTCAATCAACCACTAATTGTACACAAGAAAACTAAGACAAGTGATAATTGAGCAGTACAAGCAATTATACGACACTTGGCACTAGGCTTGTAATAGTCGTATGAATGCAACTTATACAACATAATAGCAGTATAAAAGCAACGATGTAGCTTTTATTCGACTGTGTCACAAGAAAACTATAAAGTCCACGTATAACAATGTTCATCACATACTTGATAAGGATTTTGTCAGCAAAATGTTGAATTTTTCAAAATCCTCCCGCAATATTTGCCAAGACCATAGAAGACGTCTGTCAATTTTCGTAGTTTTCAGTAGTTCATAATTTAATATAAAAATACAAGGTGAAAGATGTCAAGCGAGTTTTCGAAATGATTGAATATAGTTTTGTTTCTTTTTTTAAATAAAGAAATGTTTCCTTTGCGAAAAATTCACTATTTCCAGTATTTCGAGTACTTCCATTCCAGTTGGGATGAAAATCTTCCACCATGTTTAATAATGAGTTTGAGCTATTTCGAACTAAACGCGGACGAAGTCGCGGGTAACAGCTAGTAGTAAATATAATGTCAGTAAACACATCCATGATGATATTAATGTTATAATAATATCGATCCCTCCTACGTAGACTATGGTAACCCCAAAATGACAACTTTACAGGAGAGCTGTTTGAATGTACAAAGTTGTATAAAATTTTAAATTACGCAGTTATTTACTTAAAAATTACCATGATGCCTAGATAAATAAAGCACTTTATAATGATATTAAACTAAATGAGAATATTTTACCAGTATTTGAGATATTGATGTTACTACACTTTACATCGTATTCTAAAATAGTTAATTTATGGTAAGTATTACATACTATTTTATACGTCGAAAAATAAACTACTTTTAGTATTGTATGTAACACTTACTATATTCTTCATCGTAACTTAACATTTGATTTCAATTCCATGTAGTACATACTATAATTTACGTTGGGAAATTTGAGTCTTCTAAATATAATAAAACTCAGAATGTAATATTAAATCAACTTTTATTAGAAATAAAGAGTTATGTTAGGAAACATACAAAATTAGAAAAATGAAGCTTTGAGAAATTACTATAATTTTTAAGTCTCTAATTGTTTTTTAATAATATTCACAATAAACCCTAAACTTTTGTACTTTATAAACATATGATTGAGATCAACAGTTCCATCAGTCTTTCTAGTTTATCATGAAAATAAAAACATACTTATCAAATGGAGCTTACATAATATTTGTATTAGATATCAAATAAAAAGTTATAAGAAACAAACAATTTGGAAGTGAAAACTATAACTAAGCAATTACTAGTAACTATATTTGATAATTTTTTTCCCTATAAATCAAAAACTCTTAAACTTTGATAGACTTATGATTGAGATCAACAGTTCCATCAGTCTTCTTACAATTATAAAGTAACTATAACATCATCATCATTCACCGAGCCTTTTCCCAACTCAGTCGGGGTCAGCTTTTCAGTCTAACTGTGATACGGCTGAACTTCGATATTTTCCGTGAAGCGACGCCATCTGACCTCTACAACCAATGTTCCAATGACCAATGGCGATATCGAAGTTCCAAGTAAGACTGGTTGGACTTTTGAGGGCTCCCAACTACCCGTAACGACTGCCATAGATGTTTGTATGGCAACCGGGCCCGACGGCTTAACGTGCTCTCCGAGGCACGACCACACCAGTGCAAACAGCCATATTCATGCATACAACTTTTTGCACTGAGCGGGGATCAAACCCGCGCCCCGTGCGTAGCAGCCGCGTGCACTGACACCACGCCATGGAGGCTGTCCATAAAGGAACTATAACAAGACAATAAAAATATAATAATCTAGTGGAGCTTACACACTTGTAAAAGATAAACAAAAATACGAAACAATATAATTATAGACAACAACAATCAAATTTTAGTCAGAGTCTGTTTCAGATGATGAGCAATCATTACGTTCTTCGGTAAAAGGCAGTCTTTTAAAGTAATCATGGTATGTTTTAGGTATAATACCACTTTTGCAAAGGCTATCTAAGTCCGTTTTTTTAGCTTTAGGTATTGGCAGTGGTCCATTATATAGTTTAGGAATAGAAATCAAGTTACATTTTTTTTTTGCTCTAGTATTGGTATTAAGAGCAAGCGTAAAACTTTCATTGCTAGATAAATCATATTTATAATATATTTTTAAGGGTTCATCATATTTCACATGTACTTGTTGTATTTTATTCCACTCAATTTTTTGTCCGTTTATGTTTTTAGACCAATTACGACCTAGCAATAGTTGTTTGAAATCAAAGAAATCTGAATAGCACATTTCCTTGACTATATAAGGACGGCCGTCTTGCTTAACCCACCGCACTAAGCTATACCATTCTAATGGTGTATAAATTATTTTATTTTTTGAGCCTCTCTCTATTAGCGCATGAACACTGTCGCCTTCTGTTTGTGTATGGCCCTTCTCCAAAAATGTGTGTGTTATATTTATTTTATTTTTATTAGAAATATATGAATAGAAAGCATATACAATCCTATTCCTGTTCTGACCCGCACAATTGTCTGAAAAAAATCTGAAATCTTTACAACCATTCTCTACTTTGCGTTCCACAAACTCCAATAAGCAACTTGCTACCTCATTAGCACCCCGTTTGCCTTGCCCCTCGTGCCACATGTAGTTAGTACCTTCTTTTAAGCCTAAGTCAAATAAAGTAAAATTGAAAACAGATAATTTTCTCTTATAATATAGAATGCTAACACCGTCACCACTAGGTGCATTCAAAACTTTTTGAAAATCAAATGTTGCTGTCACAATCTGACCTTGTGATTTTTTCGCCTCTGTTTTATGAGTGGTTTTTAATTCACGTGCAATATTCTTGTTGTTAAGATGTGCTTGATGAATTTCCTTTTCCTCAAGAGATGGGTTGTCTTTATTGTCAAATATGTGACACTGATCACATCTATCCTTTTTGGGTACATATAAACTTAGCTTAAAATTTTCATTAACCAAATCACGGTATTGCCTTTCAGTTGCTCTAGTGGAGTACATTGTCAAATCAAACCATTCGTTATATAATTGAAATAATCTGTGAAAAGTCAAATTGCTATCTAAATATAGCTTCGTGGATTTTTTCCGAATGTAGTGAGACTCTACTGGTGCTAAAGACTTTATGTGGTCACACACACTTTTTTTCATATCTTCAGTTATCTTAACTACACGATTTGTATGCTTGCCTCTCTGGTCAGGCGTCAAAACACCAGTAGTAGTATCTATTTTATTTAGTGATGTATAAACAAACTGTTCGCTAACTGAAAACGTAGATAAAAACATTTTCTTACATACATCGATATAGGAAACATTAATAAAGTTTGGTCCTGGTAATTTGTATTTTAATGTATATTTACGATTGGATGGTCTATCTGTGTAAACTCTTCGTTTTTCTTGTTTAGTAATCAAATTCGCGACGTAACTCCACTGCATATACCGGTCACCTAATTCCCAGAAACTCGTAAATATATTTAAGCGCTGTAGCTCGCTAATCTTCTCACGGCACTTCATGCGACATGTTTGCGGACACGGTGGACCCATTGCCTTTTGAGGCCTGGTAGTACCGTTTCGACTTTTATATTCCCTTCCTGTATTTCTTAAAGCTTTCCTTTTCACATCGATCCATTCCGAAACATGCTTCTTCCTAATATTTCCTTTATCTTTCCGTGGTTTTCTTTTGTTGGAAACAGGTGTAGTATTTGCAGATGAGCATGAGAGTGGGGTATTTACTTGAGGAGTGGAAGCAAAGCTAGATTCTGGTAAAAGAATTGATTCTATGGACACAATATTATCATACATATCTTCAGTTTGTTTTGGAACAAACCAGGGACAGAAATGATTGTTACAGTCATTGTCAAGATGATTAATTTCACATTTTATTGAAGGGCATGGAGTATTCAAGGTACGATCTTCATTAAACGAAACGTCACTTTCCGAAGCTGGAATGTAACGTTCTTGAATAGGCCTGGCAGTGTAACCTGAAATAGAAGAAAATTAAGCATGCAAAGAAAATAGATTATCTCCTTATTAATATAAAAAGGGGTGCAGTAATGACAAGCATTAATTGTATAATCACCAGCCTTATTGCTAGAAGCAATCTTGTGCAAGTAACCATGGCTTAAAAAAAGGCACAACAAAAAGAATATTAGATAACAGCCCAAAATACCTATAATAATAAAGCACCCACCACCATGATAAATATGGGAGTCGAACCCATTTGGTTGATTTTTTTTATAAAAGAATAGATTCAGTAAAGCCACACCAACACACAATATTTTTATAAAATGTTTTAAAAATTAAAAATAAAATCTAAACATACTGTCAGGGATTGATTCGTCAGAAGATTGGACGAAAGTGTTTATTATAGTATCAGCGTATACATGTTGTACTGCACTGTTAATTCCTTCAAAGTCACGAGCAGTGGGTGAACTGGCAGACTCATCAAATATTTCCATTAAATTATTTATGGCCTCTATATCAGCACCCGGGGGTAACGGAGATTCTAAAACCAACAAAAATTAATGTATTATACAAAGAATCTACGATTTAACGTCACGTGATGTATCGTATGTTTTTATCGATGCAACGTAAAATATGGTAAGTATTACATACTATTTTTTTATGTATGTTTCACTACGTAAAATATAGTAAGTATTTTTACAATATTAATATTACTTAACTATTCCCATGTTAAATGTAGCAAGTATCACTTAAGACACAATAAATACACTGACTTCCGATGTATATTATTGTAAGTATTCCTTACGATAAATCACACCGGAGAAAATGAAATAAACAATTTATACACGTAAATCTAGTTCCCTGTTCCTCATAAGAATAAAATAATGAAAAAATGTATTTATTAATCTATATTATTATATAATAAGGAACAATTCACATAAAAACGTATTATTTACCTGGATTATCTTCTTTCTCTTCATTGAGATCAGAACTTTTGACGGCTAAATTAAATATAGTTTTAGACCTTGAAGAAATTTTTCTGAAATATTGCGAATTACTACCACTATTCATTGTTACCACAGTATTTTAAATTCGAATAATAACGGTGACACGAAATCCGAGCGAATACACTGCACGCGTGGTATCGACCGGCGCGAACGATCGTTACTAACACATACGATGCGCGCGCGATCAGTGAAAAGCCCCCCGCGTCCCGCGTTAACTGCCGCTTCGGTTGTCGCGATACTTCGCGCCGGTTACATTCAGAAATTACTATATTATACGTTCTGAAAACTAGACTTACATTAAGAATTTCTTTAAAATTATTTTTGTACTGATTCTATAGTACTAAAATACATTATTTTTGAAATAAAACAAAAATCGACTTTTTGTGGATTACCACAATATACGTAGGAGGGATCGATATAATGTCAAAAAAGATCCTAGTGTCAAGAATGAAGTTATATAATGACTTTCAAATAAGTACATAATTTATCAATGTCAATATTCATATAATAATTAATAGTTTATGTCGAAGATGGAAATAATTATGAACTACCACTTGCTACATCCCATAAATTCATCACCTGAATAAAATATATTTTCAATGAAACATTGCCTTAATCTATGTTTAAATTTTAGGTACTAATCTTCTAATAAGTTCTTGAAGATCCCCATATTGTAGTCGCTTGGGGCCTGAGGACGGTGAGTTGGCTGCTTACCGTCTTTACAGAAGCAGCCCCCCCCCCCTCCTAAGAAGCGGGATAACACCCGAAAACCCCCCCATAGACGCGGGATAGCACCCGAACCATCCCCAAGGTGAGGCCGCAATTGTAGCCGTAGGTCTGATGGGAGTCCTGGGACATCCTTCCGAGGGCTTACCCGGGGCTCCCATCCATAGGCTTCTGGGCGTTACCGTGGGGGTTTTTAGTCGGTAGGAGTCCGGCATAACATCCATGAAGGATTTTCCCCCACGGTAAAAAAAAAAGCGCGTTCATTTCACAGCTTGAGCGTGTGAGGGATGAAGTCAATAAATGTTTCCTAAAATTGAGGCCTAAACCTTTGTAAATAGACCAAACAAAAATGCCCGCTGAGTTTCTTACCGGATTTAATATTTATTTTATATTGACATTTTGTAAGTTCCGATTTAATGGTCTATGCAGAATAAACGATTTTTTACTTTGATTTGATTTTCTAAACATCGACGTTGCATGCAATAAAACATGTTTATTGAAAATAGCTTCTCATTATACTTGATTTGAAGGAATTTATATTAACCATACATTCAGTTTATAAATTCTCAAAATTCATTTATGAGGTCGAGGGGTTCGGACAACCTTAATGAAATTTATTTATGGGCCCTTCCCGAAAATATGCCACATCGATTAATAAAACAATTATGCGAAATTGCCTTGGTCTTTCTGAGAAATCGTAGTATTAAGATAAAATATTTTATAAGCACGTTGAATTGAGAGCCTTCTGCTACTTTCTAAAAGATTAATGAACTTAAGAATAAATTGGTTACCGTAAACTGGGGCTACTTTAGATACCCGATACTTTAAAACCTATCGTTAATAGTGTTATCGTCACTTTCTTCAGAAGTGGAAATGTTAGTTCTGTCATTCATCTGATTCTTGCGCTTGCCTGTTACTATGGATTGAAAAAAACTAATTTTAAATTAATAATAATAAATAAATGTTCTACAACATTGTACCTACACAACGCTAACTAGACCTATGGTAAGCATAGCTTAACTAGCTTGTGTTATGTAATCTAAAGAGCGGATAAACATACTTAGATTTTTTTTTGTAAATACATATATATTATACATAGAAAACACCCAGACCAATGCAAATAATCAAATTCACGCACACAAATATTTGTACTGAGCGAGAATCGAACCCGCACCTCCTGCTTAGCGGCCGCGTTCACTACCGCTACGCCACAGAGGCTAACAAAAAATTGTCCTAAAGTTATCCCGTTCCTCAAAGTAAGTTGAGTATATAGTACTTATTTTGTTCTAGTTTATTTTTTCATATAAATTAACTTTACTGATGAATGTATTTTTTTATATCTTTAAATCACTGTCTAGACGCCAACCATTTGAATAATTTGTTACGTTTTCTGTTTGTTATAAATTCATTCAAATCCCGAATTCATGAACTAAAGAATGCGATAATTCTTAATTTGAAACTATAAAAAACACAAGAGTTCAAGTCAGGTCACAACTTTGCATTACGCTCCAACAAACAAACAGGTATGGTCTACAGATATGGAAAACTTATAACGAAAAAGATATCGAAGACGGCAAAATGAAGGCGTGAAAGATTTTCACAGTATCCGATCGGAACCGATATTGAAGGATGTAAAATGTATGAAATATGTATCTGTCTTTGACATTGTCCTGTCCGGGAGATATTGGACATCAGAGCTGACACCGCTGTGTTGTCAGCTATCGGATGTCGGCTAACGCCGTCCGACACTGATATCGGATCGAATAATGTGAAAACGCTCTGAAACTTTTCACCTATTTTATCAAGCAGGATGTCAGTATCAGAATTTTATGGAGTTTCTTTTACTACTTTAGAGTAATAAACCGCATTGAAGAATAGTACGACTTCTGAGCTAGAAGCAGTATTGAATGGGTTCATTTTTGATAACCTTCTCAGCGTTTTGTATGTCATGAATAATTTTCAGTGCTATAATTTTATAAGTACACCTCAGACTGCATTTTCAGCGACTTTTAGATTCTATTCCATGATTAACGACAAGAATTTGCTTTGAAAGTTTTTTTTTATATAGGACACGTCAATTTGACTTCACCTCGCCTGATGTTAAGCAAAGGCAGTCTCGGAAAGAGGGTCACCATCGTAAACATGTACCATGTTAACAGTGGTGGCACTCAGCTTGACGGCCTCATTAGATGCCTTATTTTGTATGATAAAATAATAGTTCTATTTTCTAATACAAAATTTCTCGTCATAATTATAATTAAAATTATGTTAAAGTATTGTAGGTAACAGGCGGAACCGTTGGTACTTGTTAGTGCTCCATAGAAGGCTGAAGAATTTTAATTTAATGGAATTAAAAAAAAAATGTCTCGAAAGAAATAAATATATTTAGGTTTCTGACCATAATGATCCTTAATCAGTTCTTATCTTTCATAACACTCAAAATAGTTGTATTAGCCTGGCGCAGGAAACCTTCCATGGATATCATAAAAACAGCAACAGAGCTTTTCTTTATTTATCAAAATATTAAATATTCAAATCAATATACTTTGGCATAAATCTTGAGAGATGAACAGACACAATTAAATCATAACGAATAAATCGAATACATAGAGAAAAATGAAACGTCTCGGGCGGGATTCGAACCCGCGATCTTTCCCTTACAGGGGGAATACCTTGACCAACTCGGCTACCGAGACACGCCCGATGTGATTCAAATTTCCCTTCTATTTTTATCCGTCTTTAAGGCGATTTGTATAGTTAGCATACTTAATGCTGTAAAATTCATTCATAAAAGGAATTAACTCAATCAAAAGCGCAAAATCCAGTAAATCTCAATCCAAAATATTGACTCCCTCTGTCCCTAAGCACTGATAACTAAGACAGTTACAGCGCGACATTAACACGCCATTTTATCTACGATTCGCTCATAATTCAAACCAATTGCCGTTTTGGGATCATTAGACAAAGTGTAAATGTTTATTGCGATTGGTTTTGAACTACTATTAGAGGCATTAGAGGCACTGATATATCCATTATCTGAAGGCAAGAACGATTTATTTTGTTTTGTTTACACTGTTCACAGTGATGCTTCGGTTGCTTTTTGATCGGAATGGTTATGGGGTCAATGACCTGTGTTTATGGTTAGTGAATAGTAAGCTAAATTTCAGGTATAGAATATCTAAATAATGAAATAACATTTACTTAGAGTATTTATCCTGATTGATGACACTTGGTGGAATTATTTCACGTAATTGAAAATTCCCTTGTACCTACTTATCCACGCTATAAGTAACGTAACGTGGATAAGAACAGTTAGCGTCATAAATATCTTGACGATGAAGTCTCAAAATGATCTTGAAACTCTCGTACTCAGAAAAAATTAAACTGTTTAATTGATTTTTAAGGCGTTATTGTTCGATCTAAAAAAGTGTACAAAAAATCAGAACAATCGGTCAACTAGAAGGGGGCATAAAAACGAAGTTAAGATCATTTTGAACACTTTGTTCCTCAATATCTTTCTGATGCTGACTGTACCACTTGTCCACGTTATTAACGTACGTAAATGTTATGTAAACAAGTACAAGTGATTTTAAACAAAGAAGTGTAGAGAATCACGTTAAATCCGTTTTCTGTAATTCCGTTTACTATAAAACCGTATCCGTAAATCCGTGATTCTCAATGTATATTTAAATAAACTTTCGACATTCTCATAGACATGAATAGTCAGAAATTTACAAGAGTAAAAACATTATATCACTAAAATACACTACAGTAACGTTTTAATTAGTCTTTGTTCGTATAAACTTACCACCAAGAACAAAAGACACACTATTAAAAACGAAGAACAAAGAGACATAAACATCTCACATTTAGAGACTACCTTCAATTTTTTTGTAATACTTTTAATGAAATATTATACCAAAAACCTCTGAGTATAAATATTTATTTAGTATTTGTTTGGCTGCTTGATTATTTATTATCTAAAGTACCTTCTGTTTTATATGTTCAACCAACTGAAACCACATTATGGCTCAGACAGGCTTTGTTATCATTCTACTTAAAATAATATGTATAAGAGCATGAATTACATTGTAATAAGGAATACGTAAATAGTATATTGTACAAATAATAAATTATCTGGGGTAGCCTAGTGGTATGGGTAATGGACTGCTGAGACGAGGTCTCGGGTTCGATCCCAGGTTTACCATGGCACACACCAATGACTTTTTGATGCTTTTCGAAGTTATGTGTAATTATCGCAGGTTTATAAGTGCCCGGTTAATGGCAATAGGCTCGCCACCTATTACATTGGGACCTAAACATAAACTGGCGAAATGTGGGTGCTAGCACCTCTGCCTACCCCTTCGGGGAATACAGGCGTGAGTTTATGTTATGTTATGTAATAAATTATAATATGTAATAGTAGTATGTGCTACGAATGGTGGTAATACCACAGAACAGAGAATAGTACTGCCTGCAGGGCCATTAGGGGGTACAGCACGATATCCTTTGAAGCGGCGAGTCTCCTAGCCGGATCGCCACCGTGGATCCTGGAAGCGAGATCCCTTGCGGCACTGTATCGGTTCCGTAAGGAGGCGCGGGACCGGGGATACGATCCCGAGCCCGAAGACATTCGGGCCGAGAGGTCCCGGCTCCACGGGATCATGGCTGCGGAGTGGGAGCGACGACTTGAGCAACGACGCGCAGGGCATGCCGTCATAGAGGCGGTAAGGCCCATCATGGGGGAATGGCTCGAGAGGCCACATGGCAGCCTCTCGTATCGACTGACGCAGATTATCACCGGGCACGGGTGCTTCGGGAGATATCTGTGTCGGATCGAAAAGGAGCCAACGTCCGAGTGCCATCACTGCGACGCGAGCGAGAACACGGGGCTGCACACGCTCACCGAGTGCCCGGCATGGGCCGGACCGAGGCGGGAGCTAGTGGCGGCCCTGGGAGTGAGAGTTCTCACCCTCGCCACCCTGCTCACAGCAATGGTCCGCTGCGCGGACGCGTGGGCGGCCGGCGTCTCCTTCAGCGAGCAGGTAATAGTCATGAAGGAGACGGCGGCGGAGCGGGAGAGGCGGCGCGAGCGAGAAAGACTCGCGGATCGCGCCGCCCGCGCGCGCAGGCAACTTGGGCGTCGGAGGGCACTGACTGACCTCCGTCCCCCATGAGCGCGGGCCTGGGGGTGACGGGTGGAGCCGCCTGTCACCCCAGCAGAAGCAGGCCACGGCGGCGGCGCGCTGAATAGTGCGCCTCCCCATTCCGGGGGCGAGTTGGGGACACCGTTGTCCCCCCTCCTGAGGAGGGCAGGACCGTAAGGGATGGCCCTGGGTCAGCCGGGGTGCGAGGGATATGTCTTTGACAACCTCACCTCCGGCCTAGCACCAAGACCCACAGTCGGCGTGCGGTTTTAGTCGGTTCGAGTCCGACATAACCTCCCCTTCCGGCTCCGGCAGGGGGGGTATCCGAGGGGATTTCCGCACGAAAAAAAAAAAAGGTATATCGAGTAAGACACTATGTACTTTTCCACTATATGTTATTTTTCACCTTTACATCATACCTTTGAGAATGCCGTGAGGCGAAACCGGTCAGGTGAAAAATAAAATGTAGTGCAAAAGTGCAAAGTGTGTTACCCAATATGTGTAGCAGATTCCACCAAGTGCTATCAATCAACAGTATAAAAGTACTAGGTAATATTACGACATGAATCTTCTCGGGCGGGACTCGAACCCGCAGTCTTTCCCTTACAGGGGGAATGCCTTGACCAATTCGGCTACCGAGATACGCCCGATGTGATTCAAATTTCCCATCTTATACGTCTTTAAGGCGACGATGGAGTCATCTACCGATTTTCTTACGAACTATCGGAATCAATCGCCCGAGAAGATTATTTTTCCCTATGTATTCTATTTGTATAGTTGGCATACTTAATGCTGTAAAAATTCATTCGATACGACATGATTTCAAAAAAACCTATTTTAAAAAGCTCCGGATTCGAGGGGGGTCCCCTCGAGTCCGGAGCTTTACACGGTGTACGGTGTTATTTACAATAGGCCTCGGATACGAACGGAACTAACACAAGGATGATGATATTATATACAGTTCACAGTTGCTGTAACCAATTTCCAGCGAAATGGCTTGATCGATTTTGTATGATTTTTTGATTTATAGTTTTATTATTAGTAGGTCTGAAAATAGGTTCTAAGCTATTTTTTATCCTGGTAATAAGATCCTGTAGGTGATCAGACTGGTCAGAATATCACGTACGTAGAGCCGCGGACAACAGCTAGTTTACATATTATTAGAATATACCCCTGCCTTTAAAACTAGGTAAACGTATACAGTAAATGTTGTAATAAGAACAATACGAACTGTTACCTAGAACAGAATCCACTGCGGTTGGAGCCAGTACATTCCAGTGTAAACTTGTACGAAGCTCCAAATAATATTAGTACGTATTACCTACATTTGAGAACAATAAACTATGATATAGTTTGACCTATCACCTTGTTGGCAAAGGTATTCTTAAAAAGCTGTTTTCAGTGGTAGAGGTACAAATGATTATAATAATATCCTCTTCACACCAAATTGTAAACCAATCAATCTATAAAGTGTTAGCCGCACAGTCTACTGTTATATAAATCATAGGACATAAATCTCACAACGTTGGGAGGCTTTACTTACTTACTTACTTCCAGCGGGGGACGCCGTCGACCGGACGGGTGATCTGCCCTCTTTGTGGGCCATTTCACCCACATCCCCTGTGCCTCCCCTGGGGAGGCCAAGCGGGCGTCCGGCAATCACGGCGCTCCGTCGAACCTACTTGTTTCTTTGCAGAATCTTACGATCTGTTCCACCTTCAGATCCTCAAGGTCTGGTGTTTCTAATGTGTCCGTCCCCATGTTTTCCCATCTTGCTCTTGAGTACATGGGGCATTTGGCAAGCAGGTGGAGGCTGGTCTCCTCGGCCTCCATGCACTCTGGGCATTTGGAGTCGGTTTTCACTCCTATAAGTGTCAGGTGCCTGGTTAGTCGACAGTGTCCTATTATTACTTCTATAACCAGCCTCATGTTTCCCCTGGAGAGTTTCAACAGTTGGCTTGATTTCTTCGTGTCCATGCTTTTTATGAAGATCTTTGACTGTCTCATGACAGGCGAGGATTTCCATCTGCGATTTGTTTCGGCGACTATGCTGTGGCCTATCACTCGCTTCGTGATTTTGTGGGCTATGGGCAATCTTGGCTCAGGGCCCACCTGGTTCACAACAGCTTCTTTTCTGGCCAGTTTGTCAGCGATTTCATTGCCCGTGTTACCCTCGTGTCCGGGTACCCAGGCAAGTGTTACGTCTAGCTGCCTGGTCAGTCTTTCCAATGATTTCTTGCATTCCTTGACAAGAGCTGATGTTGTTTCTGTTCTGTCTAGTGCCTACAGTGCCGCCTGGCTATCGCTATAGATGGTTACCTTCCCTTCATCTTTAAGGCGGCTCACCATTTCCGCACATTCCATTATGGCATAGATTTCTGATTGGAAGACACTTGCATATTTGCCTAGGGAGATTGTCCTGTTTATTACTGTTCCATTTCCACGTTTTATGTGTATTCCAGAACCAGAGAGTTTGGTGGATTCTTTTCTGGAGGTTGGGAGGCTTTAGCCTACTGTTACCTACTGGCCAGATGGGTTTTTCTTAAAGTTTTCCTTCACTCCAACCCTTCGGATGAGATGGGGTGGTGGTACTTGTATTAGCTAAAGCTACGAAACAAAAGGTAACTTGGTATTGTTGTGTGTAACAGTACATTCCCGGTTGCTATAAGAGGGGGAAGTGAGAACGCCTCTTATAGGGCCGTCAAACTGAAAGTTATCATTTTTTTAAAGAATATTAGAACCGAAGTTACTAATATTCCCTCTAACCCCTACAACTAAGCTAAATACCTCACCTCCAGCCTAGCACCAAGACCCACAGTCGGCGTGCGGTTTTAGTCGGTTCGAGTCCGACATAACCTCCCCTTCCGGCTCCGGCAGAAAAAAAAAAAAGGCGTCCGTAATGGTGACCCTCTTTCCTGGGACCTACCCATCGGGCAAGGTGAAGTGAATCAACATATTTATTAGCGTTTTAGAACCATAAGCTACACCTACTTAGGTCTAAATACCGATATGCAGTATATTAAGCCGTCAATCTAAAACGTTTACCAATAGTCTAGCATCTATTGAGCCCGATTCATTTCTTTACATTTCTTTACTCCTTTGGTGCTAACGCAGATGATCTCCAGAGGGAATTGAATTAAAATTCGGCGAAGGCCTCCTCGTATTGGATCCATTTCCTCATATAAGCCTCTCAAAGGGCCTCCAAAAACGGATTATAGTCGAGACGTAGGATAGACGGGATGAAATTATACTATTCTATTTATAAAAGTATTTGCATGTAATTGAACTTAATTTAATTTATTTTTATTTGTTTTAGTATAAGAATCAATATTTGGTTTTATGTTTATTTTGGGTCATCATTCACTGAAACATCGATTTTTTTGTAGTATCAGTCATTTGATCGCCACAACCCACAAGCGATATTAAAGTTTCTCTATTTACGCCAGGTTATTGGAGTTTTTAGGGCTTTAACTACCCGTAATTAACAGAAGTTTGAATGGTAACTGGAACAGACCGTTTAAAGTACTCTCTGAGACACTGAGTGGTCTTATATGTTAAGAATGGTCACTCATCCCTGCACTTAGTAGTATTGCAAATTTCGGTTAAACTAGTCTTTTGTTGGTTGTAAATATAAATCTATACAAATAAATAAAATTGGAGTGTCTGTTTGTAATATTAAAATAACCGCTTTCTACTACATGCATATGAATGTATATACGGTACACATACCAAAATATATATTTTTAAATTTTTTGTCTGTCTGTCTGTCTGTCTGTCTGTCTGTCTGTCTGTTTGTTTTGGCTAATCTCTGGAACGGCTGGACCGATTTCGACGGGACTTTCACTGGAAGATAGCTTATGTAATAAGGAGTAACTTAGGCTAAAAAAAACTGTTTTTTTTTTATTAAGTACATTCCACGCGGACGAAGTCGCGGGCACAGCTAGTCATAATATAAAACTCTCGGAACATAACTCAGTTGGAAATAGCTACAGTACTTGACCTACATTTAAAACGTATTGGGTTGAGCGATAGCTGAGGCCGTTTCATGGTTGACCCACGGGCCATTAAAAATCTCATTCAATTAATTCGTACAAGCTTCCCGAAAGACCCTTGATAAACCACGCATTACAAATTAAGTATCAAGTATTCTTAGAACTGTTGATCGATTTCCCGGACAAGACCTTCTGAATTATATGGCTACGTAATGACATCACGTAGCAGTATGCTACGTGGTACTTCGTAGCGCTTCGTAGCATAGTGTTAAGATTCGTAGCGCCCGTTGTAGCAAGATACGAAAATTGTAGAAATCGTGTGTCAATAAATTCTTACGTCACGTGAGTGTGCAATTTATAGTGTATTGAAATTTGTAGATGCTTTCTCGGTGTTTCTTCGTTTGAGTAATATGGTTCAGGAGTTAGCATTTGTAGTTGTATTACTCAAGCGAAGAAAAGCGAAGAAGCTGATCGGTGTTAGTAGTGTCTGATTTAAGAAATCTACCTCTCAGGGGTAGACAACGTTAAAGTTAATTTGGAGTACTATTATTCTTGTGAAATGCAATTTTGGGTATCAGTATTGAAGAGTATGTCGTGTGGCCGGGGATTTTAGGCCTTGTCCACCAACATAGGCAGCTCGGTATTCTTAGTGATGAGGTTAATAAATACCGCTGGGTGTAGGCTTTACTATAATTATTAAAAAGGCAATATTGAGGTCATTTTAATTGTTTGTTAATTTTTCAAACGCATAATTTAAAATCACTTTTATGACCTGCAACTGCGTTAAACATCTTTATTACGACTCCTTAAATAAGAAACGTTTAATAAAAAATCCACAAATTCCATGGAAAATGTTCCATTTTAAAACCACCTCATTTAATTTACCATCTTTATAATATAACACACAGGATATTAGTTAAAAGATACCGCGAGATTAAAATAATAACCGAGAAATTTTTCTTTATTACTCTCCGGAAGGAACAAAGTACAATTTTTTATTACTCTGTTACTAAAACAGACTATAAACAATTTGATCCCGGTCTGAAACGAGGTTGTAATTTAATTATGAAGGAACCATTTCATTATACATGTGAGGCCTATTAATAATGGAATTAGTTAATTATGCTAGTAACTTAATTAAGCTGTACAGTTATAGTATATGTTATGTATGAAAATAACTATTGTGAATGAATAAAGAAATGAATGAAATTAATAATGGTTGACTATTCTCAAAAAGCAATAAATTACTTTTGGTGTCTATAAATTTTAATCAGAAAAGTTAGCATCCTGAATGATACAAGTCCTTTTCTAGGGTAAATTTAAAGTAGCCAGAGCTCACTGTAGAGTTTTTGTGCTATCAGTAGGAAAACCAAAGTTTGGTCTCTGATGACGCAGAAACACTCTGTTCTTATAAAGTCAGCAGTAAGAGTATGACTCCCCTGGCATTGCATACGTCCATAGGTCACGGTAACCACTTTTGATCAGGTTGTGTTAAAAGAAAGTGGTACCTATAAAAAAAAAATCGATCGAACGATTCGTCTTGGAGCGACTTTCCTTGGATCCATTTATACACAGGAACACAGGCAGTGTATTTATTATTATTATGATTTCGTATTATGCTACTGGATGGCTGCTCTTTTAGTAAACTGCGGCTAGAATGCTCCAATGATGTGGGCAACAGTTGGCCGGGGCGTCATGGCAATTAGTAGAAAAATCATCGCACTATTTGCGTATTTTCGATCACATTGTCAGATGGTGTGGTTGAAGATGGAGAAAGCGATACTTAGATTGTTCAGATACCTGGAGAGGATGGACAATAGAAGACTGACGAAATAGATTTATGAAGCGAGGGTGAAAGGGCAATCTGGTCGGGGTCCACCTAGACTTATGTATGTCAAGCAGTTACCAGACATTTTAAATAAAGGACATGTCAAGAGTACCCAAAACCAGCGAGATATAGAAGAAGCGAAATATCTATGCCAGGATCGTGGCAAGTGGATATCTGTAGTCTCTACCTGCCTCACTAGGAAAAAGGCGTGACTGCATGTATGTAAGTATTGTCAGATTATAATGAACTAATTTCTACAAATTAGTTCACTAAATTTACATAATCAACTAGCTTATCACATAAATGTTAATGATGAAATTATACGATGATTATAAACGAACATACACTAATCTAATTATGCTATATTTGTGAACTATCTATTAAGTTACAATCTGACTGAGTGGAAGTCATAGTCGACATTTTCATAGCAGCAGTGGAAAACACTGACCCACCAATAAAAGATCAATAAATAAAGTATGTAGCCTACACCCGAGTGACAATAATAGTTGCATTCAAAACTAACACTGGAGCCCGGAGCCCCCTTTCATACTCGCTCTCATCATAATTTTATTTGTATGGTCACTGTTGCTAGCGGGTTAACCTTCCCCACCAGAGCCGGTGGGGGAGGTTATGTTGGACACGAACCGACTTAAACACATGCCGTCTGTGGGTCAAAGTGCTATGCCGAAGGTGAGGTTGTAGGACATATCCCTCGCACCTCGGCGGACCCAGGGCCATCCCCATTGGTCTGACCCTCCTCGCGAATGGGGACTGCGGAGTCCTCAATTCGTCCCCGGAAACGGGGAGGCTCCAGCCGACACCTTCAAGCCTAACGCCCGTGTTGCCTCTGCTCGCGAGCAGCGAGTTCTGCGAATTTCCTTCGCTCTCGCCTCCTTCTCAAGCATTACTTGCTCGCAGAAGGAGGCGCCGGCTGTCCATTCTCTGAATACTAGTAAGAATTTTCACCCATCTTGGAACTGACATTGCTAATATTGCTTAACATTACAACGTATTAACCTACTCGCTAACCACTTAGCTACACTTAGCGACTTACTCGCATAGAAACAATAAAAACAGTCATGTCATATTAAAAAAATCTACGAAAAACACAGAAATGTCTTTATATAAAGCCACAAATGTATTCATTCTTTTATCCAGGTGAAACACTAGCTCCAACCTAAAAGTTTTTTCTTCGCTCAAGAATAATTCACGCGAAGACACCTGCCGTTGTTGTTGCCTATAATTTACGAGATATTTTACTTTAGTCTGTCGCGACTGCGATGATATATTGTCGGTCCGTCCATCCGTAAGAGCTGAGTTTTAGTATGAATTTTAAACTAGAAAAGTTTCTTGAAATATTTTTATAATGTTTTGTGTAGTGTATTCATAATAACGGGTACACAATACACATGAATGAGTTTTTTTCTTTTGACTTGTTATTAAATTCAGGTACCAAGTAATATAGGGCTTAATTTATTATTTTATATATTAAGGCATTATTACCATAAGAGTTTAAAAGTTTTCGAATTGGGGAATGGTGGTGTAATTTATGGATTTTTTCGGCAGAATATTCTACAGTCTACGCCATTATATCCTAAAGGGGTGACCAGACAGTTTTTTTTTTTTTTTTGACCCTGGGGGAAATCCTTCATGGATGTTATGCCGGACTCCTACCGACTAAAACCCCCACGGTATCGCCCAGCAGCCTATAGTTGGGAGCCCCGGGTAAGCCTTCGGAAGGATGTCCCAGGGCTCCCAACAGACCTACGGCTTCAATGCGGCCTCGTCTAGGGGGTGGTTCGGGTGCTATCCCGCGTCTATGGGGGGGTTTTCGGGTATCATCCCGCTTCATAGGAGGGGGGGGGGGGGGACGTGCGTGAGTCCGTCACGTCACGCTGCCATCATGGGCCTGCTTCTGTAAGGACGATGAGCAGCCAACTCACGGTCCTCAGGCCCCCGGGGGTAAGCAGACAGTTACTACAATACTACTTAAATGGGCCTATTGTTGTCAAAATGAAACTGCAACTACATAACTGTGAAACTGGCTTTAGTTTCAGTTTACCAAGAATCAAAACAAAATGAATTTATATGCAACAGAATCCTCCTATATCATATGAATATCATGATGGGAAAAGTTATACTTGTTTGCTGAATTCAAAGAAGAACGGATTGTAGGGATAATACGATTTCTTCGCTCAGTTTATATTGAAATAATGAAAAAATGAAAATATGGTATGAACACCGATTTCAAAGTTTCTTGTGGTCATCAGACTGGAACTTAGCAAAGTATGCTATTTAATATACTGGATGATTTCAAACCATCTGGCCGACTCCTTAACCACTAAGCCACCAACGCTATTTTCGTCGTTCATCATCGACATTCCGATTTTGTAATTTCAACATAACGTTACCCTTCTCCCATAACGTTAGATAATATTATTTTTATAAAAATAATATACAAATTCGTAAACTTATTGCGGCTGAATTTATCTTTTCTTTGATAAAAAGGTGTTTCTACTTGAAGTTTCTGAGAATTCGCGTTGACAAGTACGCTTTTATGTTATTGGTTCCGTTTGAAGTACTTTTAAGCTAAAGGAGCGTCGAAGTACCTAAAAATTTCGGCGAATTTGCTTTACAGCCGTTTGATGTTTTGATATCAAACTGATTTGCTTCTGCCAATCAAGGATGGCTAAGACTTGCTTTTTTATTGAATAAGTGAAGAAATATTCTAGGAATTTTTATGTGGCGCTATCTAGACCCAACATAACATCTATATATAAATAAAAATCAATTGCTGTTCGTTAGTCTCGCTAAAACTCGATAACAGCTGAACAGATTTATCTTATCTTGGTCTTGAAATGTTCATGAAGGTCTAGGGAAGGTTTAAAAGGTGAGAAAAAATCGAATAATTGCCGGGGAGACCCTAAAAAAAGCCCTTTTCTTTTTCTATAACGTTTTCAGTGTTTCTGTTACCCTGATACATTTGCATGAAGTACCAGGCTCACAGAAATTTTAAGGAACTTTATCTTGATCGCGGGAGCAGTGTGTTCTAAACCTTTCTATTCCGAATTTAACGCGGACGAAGTCGCGGGCAAAAGCTAGTATTTGATATATTTTTGTCCCGATAACATACAAGGACTTTCACTGTGTACAGAAACCCCTAGACGAATATAAATTTCCATATTCATGCCTACAAATATTAGCAATTAACTAAAATTGAACCCGCAATATAGCAGTTGAATTCTAAACTGTTACGCCATAGGACTGAATTGCATACCATTACTTACTTAACATTGATATAACTTTATAGCACGCTGCATTTTGCACAGTTTATTGGAACGCCAATGGCTTTATTTCCCATTCTTCATTTCTATAGTGCTTCGTTACAGGTGCCGCTATTGTACCAAAACTAGCACTTTAGTCTTTATTTTAAAGGCAATACAGTTGAAATTGATTAGACAGCTAGGGAACCTTTGGTGCTGTTATGTATATTAACTACGAATAGTATGCACATTCATACAACTTCAAAAGGAATACTTGTTCTTTATTCAACAGTTATACCAGCTTGTAGGTGAGATTAGCTTGGACTCTGAAGATTTTGGTGCTGCCCCTAAAAATATTCAGAACATTAGACTATTTACTGTATAGGTTTATACATTTGTAACAAAATTCAAAGCAAAATATGGCGATACATTATACGTTATGTGAGTGTTAGCTAATGTCAATATTATCCTTTAAGGTAGTAGCTATTTTTACATAGAAGTGACTTATACTGTGTCTGTAGAGTTTGTATTTAGGTTAAGTTAGTTCAAGAATAATATTATTTGTTCGTTATCAACCCTATCACGCTAAAATATAAAACCTAAAATGGATCAAAAATTAGACGAAAGGAAAACTCATTAGCCGTTCAGCCCCTTAAACTTTTTGCTACTTGCTTTACTTAGTCAATACAAACAACTTTCCGGATACTTTAGTAACGAAATTTCTACACAAAGTGATACCTTCAACTTTGCTGCCACCAAAAAAATCACAACTCTTTGATTAAAAAATAACAAGCGGCATTTCAACAAAGGCAAGATCAACCAGATTCCGTCAAACAAACCTATGAGAAGAAGCCTGATAACAATAAGGCTTTTGTTACACTTTCATAAGTGTTCCTTACATATTGTGGACGTCGGCCTGACCTAAATTAACGCAAGGTATTATGTTAAACAAGCAACCTAAGTCAGTCAAGGCGGGTATTGTTGGGTTTTATGAAACATTTGATATTGTATTGAGGTCTTGCGTGGTATAAGTTTGGAACAATATTTTAGAATAATACAGTCAAAATACAGTTTTAATAAGCGCTAGAACAAGACGTTAGAATATTGCACAATAATATGCTAGGGAACATAATTGGTACCTAACGAATAATATCTGGCCATGCCTCCTCCAAGG
The DNA here is from genome assembly GCA_914829495.1 of Eilema sororculum. NCBI lineage: Eukaryota > Metazoa > Arthropoda > Insecta > Lepidoptera > Erebidae > Eilema > Eilema sororculum. Next base: position 20,694,463 of record OU618546.1, read on the forward strand.
AGAGGTAGACACAAGAGCCGTCTTAATATCGTTGAAGAAAACATGCGTGCTAAAATGGACTCACTACAATTAATGCCTGAGATCGTGTAAAATGGGAGATAATATGAAAGGTGGTTCCTGGTCTCCGAAATGAGAGATCAGGACGCGAAGATGATGAGGAAGACTCGTATCTGTAAAGTCCAAGTTAGGCCTGCGTTCTGAGGGTTTCATACAATACTCTATTGAAGGATCAACAATGTTACAGCTGAGAAATGGTTGCTCTCATGCATCGAAATAACTCGTGATCAGTTTAAAAACTGCAAATAAATTTCTACCAATAGTACGTCATGTTTTGTGATTTACAGTGCGGAAACGTGGACACTGTGGAGCTAGTCTACAAATAGAAAGTAGCTCAGCCGGTTATGGTGTAAGTTATACTTGGAGTTACTTTTAAGGATAAAATTTAAAAAAGAAAGCAGCCAGCTGTAACAGATATTGACATGACTCGTAGAATAAGAAAACTCAAGTTTACCACATCTACCAATAAATATGTCTACTACTCATTAGATATTAGTGATTAAGAGATAAAATAAACTAAAGAAAATAAAGAAATAAATAATCCGAATCCGAATAAATAGATGGGGACACATTATTTCAACTAATGAGCTGAAAGCGTTGTGTGTATGCCTTTATATAGTTATGTATAAAATAATAATGATATAAAAATGACACAACGCTCCGAAAGGTCTTATAACCACTTTAATACAATGTTACTAGAACTGAATTCTTTGTTTCAATCACAAATTATAAAACAAGAAAGAAAGAAAATGCATTTATTTTTCGCAGATGCAGCACATACCCAGAAATGTAACAGAATAACATTATTAGTATTATAGTACTGGCCTAATAACTGGAATATCTTTGGTTAAGTATTAGTTAGTGTATTCACTTCACGTTTTGTTAATGTTATTCCTAAAATCAATCAATAAATTAAAATCATAACCCTCCTTTGGCTAATAATCATAATTAGAGACAGCAACATTTCACCATTACAGACATAATATTCAGTGACACTATTTCCTTTCATACATAAAATTGGATTACTACGTGCTAAGTGTTATCGGATATTCCCGGAACTGGCCTTAATAAAAAAGTATTATACCATGTCCTTTCATCTCTTTCCGGGAAAATTTTCACACGGGCAACATTACGAAGTAATTATAGTTGTTTCAACAAAGAATTTGTGCTCGTGTTGGGTCGGTAAGCCACAGATAAAAAAAGAATATAGTAACAGTCCATTACATTTGTAATAACCATGACTCAAAGTTGTAGTAACTGCACAATACTTTTGTAGTTGTTGTAGACTGTGACGGCAGGATTTTAAAATTTAATTTATTCTCTTATGCTTAATCTATTATTACAGGTGTTGCACCATTGGGCAATAGACAGGCCAATACAATAGTTACTTTACCTAATTTATGATGCATTACATTACATATTATACATCACAATCTTTGTGAGTTCACCCAGCGCACAACAGAACAAGTCCACCCGCTATCCTGTTGATGGTGATCAGGGCGCGCGTCAGAGGTGCATACCCTAACATATTTGTCTTCCCATTAGGTATTACTAGAAGCTTTGGTTGACGCCGTCGCTCCATATATCTATTCGGAACACAAAACCCTATTAACTGCAGCACTTCTGCGTTATATATTTTGCCCCTAATCAATTTAAAAAGATACGACACAAAAGCCAGTTCTCTTTGTACCCGTAAATTCTGCAGTTCGCGCGTCAAATACTGAACCAAATCTCACACCCCACATGAATCTTTTTACTAATAACGTATTGAGTGCACTGAATGCACTTTTACTAATGAAAATTCCTCCAAATAAACTGGATTTTCACACTGTATTTGATTTTTTAACTTATTACGATGAAATTCTTCGTCGCAACACCACGGGTAGCGTTTGTATGGAAGGAAATAGGGAGGAAGAAAAAAGGAAGACGGAAAAACTACATCTGAGAAATTTCTTTCTGGAACTTTCATGAACCATGGCATATACAGATACACCTATTTTATATAAACACTTACACGGAAGAGTCAAAGCATAACTACTGATTCTGTAAAAGTCAGCGTTTGAATCTATAACTCCGAAGGTGACCGCTTATAACAACTGCAGACGCATGCAGCACATACATTACTTGTTAAACTTCGGTACGAATAAAGGGGACAATTGAGAAGTCGCAATGAATTACGCGTATCCGCTGCGTGTCTCTGCAGTTAACATATTTATGCGGTCACCTTCGTAATTATACCTGTATTCACCGACTACCTTGTATCATAGCTCAATATAACGACAAGGTGTAATACCATCTAAATAAACTAAGCCATAATGAGTTACCTTCTTGATATTGTACACTATTACTCCTTCAACCCTCCTTTCACTATAAAGTTTAGAAGTTACTAAGAGTATATATTATGCTGATTATCGAAGTCACGAAGGAAAGACATTGAAACTTGTATTTTATTGAACGTGTCTGAGGCTGTAGTGTGTGTAACTTTAGCCTGTATTTTCAAAGTACAAGTTGAAGGGTTAACATGTTAATATATTCCCGTTGTGATTTATGATGGGATTAAGACATGCTGCCTATTAGTGAGATGGTTTTGAGAAATGACCGCGGATTGCCTTACAAATTCTAAGGCTTTATTTGAATTTCGAGCTTTAAGTTATCATGCTAATAAGGGTTTCGAGACTAAATTATATTATATTTCCTTTAATGTAATTCTTAGAAGTCCTTACCGTGTAGGCCTAAAATATGATAGCCTCTGTGGCGTGGCGGTAGTGAATGCTACTGCCCGCCGGAGGCGCGGGATCGATCCCCGCTCAGTGCAAATATTTGTATGCATGAATATGGCTATTTGCTTTTTTTGGTCTCGGTGTTTCTATGTATAATGTGTATGTATTTCCAAATAAAAGTATCTATGTATGTTTATCCGCATTCTAGATTTCATAACACAAGCTAGTTAAGCTTACCATGGGTTTAGATAGCATTGTGTAGAATGCTGTGCAATATTTATTTATTTACTTATTTATATGTGAATTAATACACTTTTCACCTTCCATATATAATACCGATTAATGTACTTAGATGCATCATATTTCCTGGAAGCGAGATCCCTTGCGGCACTGTATCGGTTCCGTAAGGAGGCGCGGGAGCGGGGATACGATCCCGAGCCCGAAGACATTCGGGCCGAGGGGTCCCGGCTCCACGGGATCATAGTGGCGGAGTGGGAGCGACGACTTGAGCAACGACGCGCAGGGCATGCCATCATAGAGGCGGTAAGGCCCATCATGGGGGAATGGCTCGAGAGGCCACATGGCAGCCTCTCGTATCGACTGACGCAGATTATCACCGGGCACGGGTGCTTCGGGAGATATCTGTGTCGGATCGAAAAGGAGCCAACGTCCGAGTGCCATCACTGCGACGCGAGCGAGGACACGGGGCTGACGAAAAAAAAGAAAAAAAAAAAGATGCATCATATTTCATAGGTATCCGAGATATAATATTTTTAATAAAGATTACCAATAACCTAGTTTACTTGTAAGGTTGGTAGGTTTATTTTAATTTAAACCAAGCTAAGTGATAGATCGGGAACTATATAGCACTCATTAGGAGGTGCCTGTATCCAGCACTGCACTGGACTGTATTAATTGATTAATTGAAGCTCAATATGAAGGATTAACTCGCAACCTGTCGACCGCAAGGCTACTGGGTTAGCCATTAAAATATGATGCAAATATTTCAGTCGTATTATTATGTATTAAAATTCATCATTTTAAAGATTTCTTCTTCCGCTTAGAGTTAATTCCAGTCGCATTTGAAGCCTTCAGCTTCGTGGTTAGTGGTTAAGGAGTCGGCCTTACGATTGAGAGGTCCGAGCTTCGAATCCTGGCCATTACACTACCGACGTGAACCCACTCCTACCACAAGCAATTTAGCTTAGTTGGAGGGGTTAGAGGTAATATTAGTAACTTCGGTTCTAATAATCTTTAAAAAAAACTTCGTTATTTTCTGTGAAGCGAATGCCATCAGACCACCACAACCCAAAGGCGATATCAAAGCATTGCAGTTAGATCAATTGTTGGACTTTTTAGGGCTCCAACTACCCGCTACGATTGCCATAAATGTTCGTATGGCAACCGGGACCGACGACTTAATGTTTTCCATATTCATGCTACAAATATTTTGCATTGAGCGGGGATCGAACCCGTGACTCCTGCGTAACGGCCGCGTTCACTACCGCTACGCCACGGAGACTGTCACTTGATTACTTCTTCTGATTAGTATCCATTCGGGTTCGACTTACAGAAATCTTATTCAGAATTTAATTCCATTTAGAATTCAAAGATAATATTGAATCGATCTTGTATCATATTATTGTCCTATAACAGAGTATTTGAATACTAATCTTATGTCTAAAGTCAAAACATAGTAGTAATATTATCTATTCTGTGGTATGGGCCCGATTGTTTTAAACATACCGACTACTTACTAAAGGATCAAATTACGTAGAAGAATGGAAGGGTATTAGTTTCGGATAAAAGTTGAAGCAAGTTTGTTTGGCACCGCCTTGAAATTGATAAGATTAGATTAGGAACTTAGTTAAAACTTAAAAGGTTAATTTCGTTTTAGGTTCTTCACTGCTTTTTAAAGTTGAACTTTTTAGTTTTAATAGGTTTTTTAGAAAAGCATAGGGCGTTGGCTGGGTATTTTTATAAAGTTATTGAGGAGTCGGCCTTACAATCGAGGGGTCCGGAGTTTAAATCTTGGCCATTACGTGACGTGATTTTCACTCCTATAAGCACAAGCAATTTAGCTAAATAAAAAATAAAATAACTAAGCTTAGTTGGAGGGGTCAGAGGGAATATTAGTAATTTTGGTTGCTAATATTCTTTAAACATATCAAAATGGTTTTATAAAGGTTAAATAAATAAATAAATATTCTACAACATTCTACACAACGCTATCTAGACCCATGCTAAGTTTACCTAGCTTGTGTCATGGAATCTAGAATGCAAATAATCATAATAATATTGTAACTGTTTGTTGTCCCTATTTAAATAAAATAAAATAAAATAAAAATAACATACTTAGATACAATTTTTTTGTAAATACAGAAAAGGTTAGGTTAACTCTAGGGTTTTTAAGACTGCAACAAGATCTTTCGAACCCACGCCAATCTCACCTGCTGACTTGTGCATCTGTCTATCACCATCGTCCATTGGTCAACAGTGGATCTGATCAAAGTGCTCTATTTAGGGTTGGGAGGTTAAACGCATACTCGTAACGTAAAATCATTAGTATATTTTATACTGAATCTATATGTTGTGTCTCTATTGGAACATTAACTCGCTGTATACTTATAGAATTTTAACCACAATGCATTCTTTGCTATTTACTTAATAAGGCTATTTAGGTCTTTGATTAGGTATAAGATCTGAATTTACTATAAGAAATATCGGGATTTTTAACAGTTATTTTTTCAAGTTTCCGATATTTCGGTTTCAGTTCCTCCGTGAACATAGTGCTTGCAACAGCGCCGAAATATCGAAAACTCGACACACTACACGGTAAATATCCCGATATCTTTATAGGAATGTTAGTGACCATAATAGTTTAAATACTAATAAGTAGATGTGAATATCCCAAAAAAATAAAAATGTTATCTATACAAATAAATAAAATTGGAGTGTCTGTTTGTAATATTAAAATAACCGCTTTCTACTACATGCATATGAATGTATATACGGTACACATACCAAAATATATATTTTTAAATTTTTTGTCTGTCTGTCTGTCTGTCTGTTTGTTTTGGCTAATCTCTGGAACGGCTGGACCGATTTGGACGGGACTTTCACTGGCAGATAGCTTATGTAATAAGGAGTAACTTAGGCTAAAAAAAAATGCCAAAAACAAAAAAAAATAAACTGATTTTTTTTATTAAGTACATTCCACGCGGACGAAGTCGCGGGCACAGCTAGTAATTAATATGGTCCTTACATATGAAATTGGCGTTTTTCGTACTGGCCACTTTAATCACGATTTTCTCCTCTTTGGTAAGGAATTCCAAATTCAAATTTGTACAGCTATTTACTCATGTATTTGTGCTTCGATGACCGTCATTCATTTGTTTTTCTCTTCTGTTTTTTTCTGTTTGCGTCACTCATTTTACAAAATGGAAAACTTAAAATATCGCATTATTTACGAATACGAGTTCCGCCGTGGCACTAGTGCTGCGGAAATGACTCGAAGGGTGAATGATGTTTATGGTGGTCATGTTGCAAAAGAAAACACAGTTCGTTTTTGGTTCCAACGTTTTCGTTCTGAAAATTTCGACCTGCAGAACAAGCCCCGTGGACGGTCTGAGACCCAAGTTGATAATGAAGTATTGAAGGCTATTGTGCGAAGCGGATCCATCGCAAACCACGTCCGAGTTAGCTGCAGGCTGCGGTGTTAGTGATAAAACTGTTTTAATTCACTTGAAGCAAATTGGGAAGATTAAAAAGCTTGAAAGGTGGGTACCTCACGAATTAACTGAAGCATACCGGCAAACGCGCGTCGATTGCTGCGTTACATTACTGAACCGGCACAATAATGAAGGTATTTTAAACAGAATCATTACCTGTGATAAAAAATGGATTCTTTACGATAATCGGAAGTGCTCAGCGCAATGGTTGGATCCTGGCCAGCCAGCCAAATCCTGCCCCAAGCGAAAATCAACCCCAAAAAAGTTACTTGTGAGCGTTTGGTGGACTAGTTCCGGTATTGTTCATTACAGTTTTCTCAAATCTGGCCAGACTATTACGGCTGATGTCTATTGTCAGCAATTGCAAACAACGATGGAAAAGCTAGCGGCTAAACAACCTAGGCTGGTCAATCGCTCCACGCCACCGCTGCTTCACGACAACGCTAGACCACACACCGCACAACAGACGGCTATCAAATAAGAAGAGCTTCAATTGGAATGTCTATGACATCCTCTGTACTCCCCGGACCTTGCTCCAACAGATTACCATTTTTTTCGAAATTTGGACAACTTCTTGCAAGGGAAAAAATTCAACTCTGATGGGGCAGTTCAAATCGCCTTCACAGATTTTATTGATTTCCGTCCGACTGGTTTTTTTAGTAAAGGGATCAATGAACTACCTATGAGATGGCAAAAGTGCATAGAAAACAATGGTTCATACTTTGATTAATTAAATATATTATATTTAAAAATATTCGACTTTTTGTTCCTCTCATACAAAACGCCAATTTCATATGTAAGGACCTAATATATACCCACATTTCACAGTAATTTATTTCCACTGCCAATTGCTGTTACAATACTGTAGCCTTTTGTTTTAAGACTGCAGTTTTACTATTAAAACTTTCTTGGCAGAAAGAGTTAATTACAGTGTGTCTGATGGAATTAAAACAGAACCAAAAAGACATAAGTACAGAGCGTCATAAATATCTTGACGACAAAGTCAAAAGTTAAAATGATCTTAAAACTCTCGTTTTAAGAGCAAATAAAACTGTTTTATTGATCTAAACTGAAAGTGTTTACCAAATATCAGAACCATCAGTCAACTAGAAGGGGGTTAAAAATCAAAATTAAGATCATTTTAAGTACTTTGTACGTCAACATCTTTCTGATGCTGACTGTACAATTTTATGTTCAAGGGCCAAAGAGGCAAGCCGAAAGATAATAAATTACATCGAGGGTAAACGTTATTATTGTCACAGTTGTCCTATGTTGATACGAGCTATGTTTTTCGACCAAAGCATTCGCAGGCTTGTGTTTCCTTCCTCCTAACCCTACTCCAGTGCACCATTAAGCTCACATTTAATGTTATAACTTCCATCCTTATATAATTCGTACCATCAACACGTAAGCATCATTATGGGATACATAATAAGCGGGAGCTACCGGATATGAGCTTAGTAAACCTTTGACCCACGTACAGACATTATATTTACTCCCTGATAGTGTGTAATGTGTTGTTGAGTTTATATGTCATTTTGCGGCCCTTTGTTGATGACTGAAGTTCTATTCCTTAATTATTCTTTTTTAATTTTAAATGAGGCAAAATATTTGATCGATCTAGGTGATTTATTACAGGTAGAAAGCTTTAACCTGTCAAGCATTGTCCCTGTAATAGAAGGATCGCAAGTTCGAATCCCATCTGAACCAATAACAAATCCTATCTTATTCATGTTTATAAAATGTTTAGATGTCTGTTCGGTACTCAAACACACTCTTACAGCTAGATGGATCTGAAATTTGGCTCAGGGATATAATATTGTCTGGCATAATAATAATAATCTTTATTGCAGACCAAAGATCCATAAATTGTTAGTAACAGAAATCTTATTCTATAGTTAGTAAGTACACAAAATAACAAACAAAGAATGTTTTAGTAGGTATAGTCACAACACTGAGACACTGTATACGTTACAGTACGTGCGCTCGCACCCAGCGTCCCAGCATCGGACCATCCCACTTATCAGTTAATGCGCTCAGAATGCTGTGGGAGCTCTCGCGCATCCTACGAAGGACGGAAGCGCATCTCTTTCGGATGATGGCATTAAATGAATCGACCCTCGCCTCCGCGAACATCCCCGACGCACTACAGTAGCATGGTTTCCAAAGGGTTGAGAAAACGGAATAAAAATTTCACGCGGGTAAAGCCGCGGGCAACAACTACTTTACTAACTGTAACCGTCCCTGTTTCGCATGGAAAAGGCTGGTTCAAAGCATCCACACAAATATTATGAATGCGAAAGTAGCTCTGTCTGTCTGTTTGTATGTTACGCTTTCACGCCTAAACCACTTTACCAGTTTTGATGAAATTTCAAATACATAGGGAAAAGAATCTTATCGGGCGGAACTCGAACCCGGTCAGGCATTCCCCCTGTTAGGGAAAGACTGCGGGTTCGAGTCCCGCCCGAGAAGATTCTTTTTCCCTATGTATTTGATTTGTATAGTTAGCATACTTAATGCTGTAAAAATTCCTTCAATTGATGAAATTTGGTATAGGACTAAAATAGACCTTGAGAAAGAACATAATATGTGTTGTTTGGTTGCAATAGCCGACATCCACACGGACGGAGCCGCGGGCAAAAGCCAGTGCTTATTATAATTTTCGCAAGTAAAAGAGCCAAAGAGTGGCAAGCCAACAATCTTTTCGAAATTTCGCTTTATTTAATTTATCACATCAATCCACTATCATGATACGAGTACCAGCAAACGTAAGACCGATTTTCTCATATAGAGAAATCGAATAGGAACGAATCGAGAAAAAGAATTCGATATTTCAATTGTGAATCGACTTTTACTTGAACCAAGAGCTCTCCAATATCTATTTTTGTAATAAATCGGATAAAATGTAGCCTCTTGGATACGGTATGTGTAGTAGAAAATAACTAATAAAAATCAATGGAGCCTAGTATGAATTTTATTCGATTATTTACTCATTACGCTTGAGCCACATCCGCTGTTTTCGAATATTTCTTCCCCGATTGAATCTTGTGATGTTATTCAGTTGTTCAACGAACGAGAAAGTTACACGTACTCATTCATTTTTATAAGAAAATTTAGTTGCCGAGAACTATCGCTATTATCGATGACATTTCATCAAAGGAGACTGAAATGATTACATACAATCTTGGGCCTAGTTGTAAGAAGATGAAAGTGGTGTCAATTAATAGCTTATATATTATCAACCTTTCACTGAAAATTCTGCGGATTTTGTCAATCTGAGAACAGAGATATAAGAGATTATGTAAAAGTGAGGTTATGTTACAATCTTTATCTAACAGCTGATTCCTGAAGTGCAAAATGTATTCTTTTGCACTAATAGTTATTATATTTACTAGAAAATGTTTGAAAAATCATATGAATGAACGTCAACGACTTCAAGCGATAGGTAGGTAACAGGTAAGGAGATAGGGAAAGAATGTCTAAAATAAAATAAAAAAATCATTGAATATAGTGTTTTATTCACCTTCTATTAAACACATTTTACATTTTAAACCTGCCAGGATGGTAGCTGGTTAGATGAGGTTACAGGTATTTACTTACAGACTGAGGTGCAAGCCATTGCCGAATCACTGACAGAATTGTTTCATCGTGTAAGGGCCGTCGGCCCAGTGTATTGCAGTGACCAGTGGATATACCACAATTCACACAGCGATCTATAGTTTCAATAATATCCAATCCACAAGCTGGCGGTAAAATGCAAAATAACAATTCCAAGTCAAACGTGTGAGCGATCTTCGGTGTCCAAGGTGAAAGCAAGGGTCGTACAAGGTAGGCAGGGTCAGAATCCGTAAAATACAAAGCAGTTGTCGTAAAAAATTACGAATAATCGGGAAAGCACTCAAAACGCATCGGAAAACACGAAACGATGAGCAAACAAAAACAGTCAGCAACTGTCTAGTGTCAATGTTAGTCAGCTGCCATGTCAGTGACATAGACTACAAATATAAGAGAGATTTGAATCGATATGAAATGGATAATAATTAATATTGGTTTTTCAGTAATTAATTGATATTTGATTTAATAATATGACTGTAATTATATGCACTATAATGCATGTAAGTATATATAGTGCATTTAATTACTTTGAGTTAATTATTTACAGCAAATATTTTAGTGTAATCGATTACTCAATTGATAATCTCACGAGAACTATTTTCTCATATTTCTCCGCATCCAGATTGAGAATTAAGGTGATTTTTCATATTCTAAGATAGAAAAATATGACTAATTTTTAGATCATATCTCAACTTATTACATTTGGGCCCACCATTTTCCATCTCCTTTGTGTTAATTTACAATTATTATAAATTTTTATTCATTATTTTCGTTCCATGATTTTTTTCATTAACATCATGTGATATTCTTCACTAAGATATCCATACTGATATTATAAATGCTAAAGTAAATCTGTGTGTCTGTCTGTCTGTATGTTACGCTTTCACGCCTCAACCGCTGAAACGATTTTGATGAAATTTGGAATAGGGGGAGATTAGACCTTCAGAAAGAACATAGGCTATGTTTAGCCGCGATAACCGACATCCACGCGGGCAAAGCCGCGGGCAATAGTTAGTTATTAATAAATTATTATTTATGCACTTGCTTATAATAATTATTTTAATTTTTATTTTTCATTGCTTTTATAGTATGTATGTCCAGGACTGCAATAGGCTCATTGATAGTATGTATGTATAGTCCATGTATTTTGTTCATATTTTATTTAAAGCCCGACCAATAAAATAAAAACCTTGTACCGGGGGCGCTATAAAGGTCTATGAATATGACAACACCAAGTATAGTGATACACTTGAATGAATTTTTTATAGCATTTATTATGCTAACTGTTAAGTTCGAAAAACATTGGAAAAAATGAAATGCTCAAGTGAGACTCGAACTCACGACCTTTCGCTTACAGGGCGACTGCTAGCGAAAGGTCGTGAGTTATATTATAGTGATACACATTTGAAATGGCTAGTGTACAAATATCTTAGTTTATGAAACTGTTGTAGACATAAAGGAGACATACACAAGAGCATGGCATTTATATAATACTAGCTGTTGTGCGCGGCTCCGCCCGCGTGGATGTCAATTATCGATAAAAATAACGTACTTCCATACAAACTGTCATCTCCATTTCTCTCCCTTTAACGCCCTTGTTCACGATAAAAGGTACCGCCTATTTCCGTTCCCAAACTCCCAAAATCCCTATATTAAATTTCATCAAGATCGGTTCAGTGGTTTAGGTGTGAAAGCTTAACATACAGACAGATGAGAGTTTGTATGTTAAGCTTTCACACCTAAACCAGCCTGCAGGGCCATTAGGGGGTACCGCACGATATCCTTTGAAGCGGCAAGTCTCCTAGCCGGATCGCCACCGTGGATCCTGGAAGCGAGATCCCTTGCGGCACTGTATCGGTTCCGTAAGGAGGCGCGGGAGCGGGGATACGATCCCGAGCCCGAAGACATTCGGGCCGAGAGGTCCCGGCTCCATAGGATCATGGTGGCGGAGTGGGAGCGACGACTTAAGCAACGACGCGCAGGGCATGCCGTCATAGAGGCGGTAAGGCCCATCATGGGGGAATGGCTCGAGAGGCCACATGGCAGCCTCTCGTATCGACTGACGCAGATTATCACCGGGCACGGGTGCTTCGGGAGATATCTGTGTCGGATCGAAAAGGAGCCAACGTCCGAGTGCCATCACTGCGACGCGAGCGAGGACACGGGGCTGCACACGCTCACCGAGTGCCCGGCATGGGCCGGACCGAGGCGGGAGCTAGTGGCGGCCCTGGGAGTGAGAGTTCTCACCCTCGCCACCCTGCTCACAGCAATGGTCCGCTGCGCGGACGCGTGGGCGGCCGGCGTCTCCTTCAGCGAGCAGGTAATGGTCGTGAAGGAGACGGCAGAGCGGGAGAGGCGGCGCGAGCGAGAAAGACTCGCGGATCGCGCCACCCGCGCGCGCAGGCAACTCGGGCGTCGGAGGGCACTGACTGACCTCCGTCCCCCATGAGCGCGGGCCTGGGGGTGACGGGTGGAGCCGCCTGTCACCCCAGCAGAAGCAGACCACGGCGGCGGCGCGCTGAATAGTGCGCCTCCCCATTCCGGGTGCGAGTTGGGGACACCGTTGTCCCCCCTCCTGCGGAGGGCCAGACCGTAAGGGATGGCCCTGGGTCAGCCGGGGTGCGAGGGATATGTCTTTGACAACCTCACCTCCGGCCTAGCACCAAGACCCACAGTCGGCATGCGGTTTTAGTCGGTTCGAGTCCGACATAACGACATCCGAGGGGAATTCTGCACGAAAAAAAAAAAAAAGACAGATGAGAGTTGCTTTCGCATTTATAATATAAGTATGGATATACCGGGTGTAAGGGGAACGCTCCCGAAGCCGAAAACCCCTAGTAGTACTCCAGGTACATAGGACATTGCCATAAAAATAAAATCGATTTGGACAACAAAAAAAAATCCTTTTTTTTTATTTTGCAATATTTACTCTTTAACGTGTTAGTAAAACTAAATGAAACGGTGATTTCATAAAAAAAAACACCATTACAAAGAAGCACGCGCTTGGCGCTATTTGTATTTTTTTGTAGTGATGTTCTTTTTATGAAATTACGTTTCATTTAGCTTTACTTACGCGATGGAGAGTTAATAATGCAAAATAAAAAATAAAACAAAAAAGAATCGAAAAAAAATTTTTTTTTGTCCAAATCGATTTTATTTTTATGCCAATGTGCTATGTACCTGGAGTACTACTAGGGGTTTTCGGCTTCGGGAGCGTTCCCCTTACACCTAGTAAGTTTTAAAGTAGTCCGGTTAAAATAGAAAATAAACAATTTATTTTCATCTCATCACATTTATTAATCATCAAACTCAAAATCGAAATACCTAATTAGTTACAGTTGGTAAAATTAGAAAATTGGCCAATTTCCAATGCGCGTACTCTATGATGTACCTACCCGTCATGTGTTCGTGATGTTATTTAGATCCTTCCGAATTTTTATCCGACAAATACTTACCTAGTTATATTGTAAATATTTTTTAATAGTTTTCGGCATTTATATAGCGCAATCAAATTCACAATAATTAATACGCACAATTGACACCACATTGACAGATAATCATAATGACATCTCATAAATTGTTGCCATATGAAGAAATTAGTTCCAATAGTTTTCCGCAATATGGCGAGGTATTTTATCATGGTCGGGCTTTACCTTAATTAATTCTTTAAATAATTATCAATAAGATTAATTAACTAAATCTATCTCATAGTTAACTAAGCCTTTTTTCCATGTAAGTAGACTTTAAAAATCTTAAAACCAGACTCGAAATGTGTTAATCCCTTGAATAATGGTCCTATAGCACCCTCACAATACCACTTGGTTAATCATTAAACCTCTGCTAGCTTTATTGTAAGTGTTAATTTATGCATACATTATTTTGTTTAATAACATTTTGTTCTTAGTAGACAATAGCTTGATGTCTTGATGTATTTGATGATAATATACGTCTAGCTTAACTTTATTCAGAATTCAGAGTCGTTGTACGTTTTATCGAAAATTGATTGTTTGTGATAGTGTATTCATTTGATCGAAAAGTAGTGAAAGTTAAAATAAAAGTTAAAACAAAAAACGACTCAAATCAATATTTAGTAGCAATTGAATATATTCAATGACTACTAAACTTTGATTTGAATCGTATACAAGTAACTCAAGTCACTATTTCATTTCATTAATACGCAAATAAAATGTGATTGAAGTGAATTAGAGGTTAGTGCTTTTAGTCGATTGGATACGTATGAACTGGCACAATATAATTCTACTATAACGGTCTTTAATCAATAAGGCTATATTGATGATATTGTCAATATTCTATCCATACTAATATTAAAAACGCGGAAGTATCTCTATCTGTCAATTCAAAACGTCGGTTCAAAACTTTCCAAGATCTTTCCAACTTATTAGAAAGTAATTAATATCTTTTTTATTGAATAGGGAGGCAAAGGATCAGACGGATCGCCTGATGGTAAGCCATCACCGCCGCCCATGAACACCCGCAACGCCAGAGGAGTCACAAGTGCGTTGCCTTTCTTTTTAAAAGAGAGTACGCTCTTCTCTTGAAGGTTTGAAAGGTCGTAATGGTTCGGAAATACCGCTTGCAACAGTTTATTTCACAGTTTAGTTATGCGAAGGAGAAAGTTTCTCGAGAAACGCATAGTTGTGGACCGCCAACCGTCCAGATGTACTTACTTCAGAAGGGATGATAATTCCAACAGTAACTGCCATGCTGTAGAACAAACAAGTTTAACTTAGCCGCAACGGTAACCGCACTATTGACAATAGAATTGTGTATTTATTTAAACCCCTTTGTTATTTTACGGCACTTTCTGAGGCTGTGTATAATATTCTCAAAGAGTCTTAGTATGTTTGTATACGAATGTATATTTTTTTTTAAGAGAGTATCACGTATTGAAATAAAACCACTTTTTACGGATTCTATCGCGATATATTTGTTATGATTACTTTTTAACCCGACGTTTCGGCTGCTTTGCAGCAGCCATTTTCGCGGTGTGTCAAAAATATCAGAGTATCACGTTTTTCACTGAATGTAATAAGTAGTACAACTCCAGATAGCATCCAGCCCGCTGAGAGCCTAACACCCGGGCATGAAATAAAATGGGCCACCTGGATATCCTTAAATAGGTTGAGGTCTCAGGTCGGCTGCTGTAGGGCGAACCGGATAAAATGCGGTTACTAGGGGGTGGTGGTTGCGACCGTGGTGCACCTCTACAGTCGATGGACCACCTCTTGTCGTGCCCACTGTGCCCCTACACCTGCACGATTGCCGACCTAAATGAAGCTATAGAAGGTGCGGTCAAAGTCGCCAAGTTTTGGGCTGGGCGTATCTAAGTATTTAAATTGTTGCCACTAACACGAAGAAGAAGAAGAAGAAGAAGAACAATGCTCTTTATTGATTTCGGCAAAACGTAATAATGAAAGCCTTTAGAAAGTAATTGAACCAAAGTCTAAAGAATATAATAATATTTTGAATAAACTAGGTTTCCAAGATAGTCTTATTTTGTTCCACTTATATTAAGAAAACAAAAATCCACCCTGAAGCTATATCAGGTAATGTAAACTAATTTAAGTGTAAGTGTTTTGTAGTGTCGTTATTATTATTGAAAGCTGGTTACACTTCAAGAAAATTATTATAACTGTAAAAGCAAAAATATTGTTACAAGGTATCTGAAAAAATTGGCTATAGGATTTTATTAGCGACCCTCTCAGAGACTTTACCTATTACATTGCAAATACGGGGCTAAATGGTAATGAAGTTCTTGACTTTCATAAGTGTAAAATGGAAAACACACAAGCGAAATGTAACGCTAAATGTGTGAGCTTTGTTTGTAGTTTCTATAAAAGATAAAAATCATAGTGTTGTCTAAGGTTTTATATCTTTGCCATGGTTATACCAAATGACTATGTAAGAGTAGGTATTTAAACTACTGGTGGGACGTGTAAATAGTCCTGCCAAACTGGTGTGTTTGCACACAAAGCGTAAAGAACCTAATATGACCTGGCGTTTGGTTGTAAGAAAGGAAATACTCATGTAATCGCTTCTATGAATGAAAACGTAAGAAAATCGGCACTGACCTGTGTTCCACCTCGTGAGGATTCAGCTGCAGACAGGCGTGGTTCCTGGCACGTGTTGGTGGGTAGGTATATTTCGACCGGTCGGTTATTTTCTTGAATTTGTCGTTTTCTTCCGATACACTTCACTTATACTGACTTGAGAATGTGGCCAAAGGAACTTATAGAATTACACAGAAAGAAACGAGGAGTTGAATTAATCAAACTTCCGTTTTTGTGCGGTAGCGGAGTCAAAGACACCTTTCGGCGCTGGGGCGTTTTAGTGACTCATTAAAAAATGCGAGCGGGTAGATGATCCGCCGTGGTGCTTGAGAGTCTCGCGTAGAAACTTCGTTCTCAAAATATAGTTCGAACAGATACATTCACAGCGCCATTCATTGGCCTCCTCCAACACTAAGTGGTCAACAAATGAGCGCCAATATTCAAACATTATTCGATACATAGAAGCGGTTTATTAAATTACAAAATTGAAATACAATCAAATTATGTGGGAAACAATTAAGAAAGTACCTAAGCGCTCCACCATGCACCCGGCTTTGGAACGTCGCAAGACGTTACGAAACAAACAAGCGAACACTGGCTGATTAGAGCCCATAGTGAATTTGTATAGCATAATAATACACATAGCTAAAATAACAACTTAGACTAACAATATTCTATCTAAAGTATGTTTAAAGTTTGAGTTAAAAATTAAAGTTTAAGATTCTATTTAGCGTTGTAAGTTATTGCGTTGGGATAGGATACAATTTGGTTACAGCGCGTTTGTAAGTACCAGAACGCGTTTTATATATTATGATAGACATGAGGAGTCCAGGTCCAGTATGACAATTGACAACATGAAAATGCTGAATTATTAGATCAACAACGTGATCGCGTTTAGGGAGAAGGACAGGATGTAATCCTGATACAGAATGAGGTTCGATCTTAAATTTAAATCGTGCGAATTTTAAAACGTATGTAATGATACGTAGTAGTTTCTGCCAAGAAGAAACACGTTGTGCTAATGTACATAACAATGGCGACTCTGTGTGTTTTGTTGTCACACTCAACACATTTGCCTCATGCTCAGGTAAGTCAGAACAGTTGGCGGGAGAGAATGACTTAATAGGCCATTCATCAGGGGGGCCGCGGATCCATGCTGGACCGTTCCACCACAAATCATAAGCCAAAAGTTGCGAGGGGAGCATACCGCGTGATAGACAATCACTCGGATTAATGTCTCCGGCGACGTGATAAAAATGTTTAGCGTTCAAGTTTTCTTGACACTGAGCGACCCGGTTGCTAACAAAAATCGACCACCGATGTGGTGACGAGTAAACCCATGATAAGGCAATCGTGGAATCAGAAAAGGCGTAAATGTCAGTAATGGGAATGCGTAATGCATAAGAATCACGTATAGTTCTTAGTAACTTTGACATAAGCAAAATAGCACATAACTCTAAGCGAGCAAGCGTAGTAATCTTTGTCGGAGTGACCTTTGATTTCGCACACAAAATGCGAGTTTGAATGCTAGATGGGTAGGTACAATGTGCATAAATAACACATCCCATGCCATTCAGGCTGGCATCACAAAATGCGACAAGACGTAATTCGCAATCAACTTCGACACCTATATATCGCGGAATTTTTAATGTGTCAAGCAATTTTAATTCTTGAACGAGAGCGGAAAAGCGTGAGCGTATATGCTCTGGAGCAGGGTCATCCCATTCACTCTTACTAAGCCAAAGTTCCTTAATTAACAACTTGGCGTAGAGTATCACAGGTGTCACCAACCCGAGCACGTCAAATAGTCGTGCAACTATGGGGAGTATATTTCTCTTAGTGCACTTCTCATCTACCAAGGTGGATGTGAAATAAAAATTATCTCCACACGGCTCCCACGAGAGACCTAAAACCTTTGCGACATGACTGCCAACATCAAACTCAAGCGATTTGCGGTGAGTATTTATGTCAGCGTTCATTGCGATAGGACATAGCCTAAAATTTAATAATAATATAAACAGGTCTGCCTGTAAATTGGGACCAATATGTAAAATATCATTGAGCGAAAGACAAGTGTGGGTTTTAGCGCTCGCGTCTAACACAATACGCGGCATCGGTTTGTCATGTCGAACTACTGCGTGATGTGGTATGTAATAACCATCCATAGACAAATTAGAGTCATCAACGAGACTAAGATAACCGTTATCTAAATAATCCTGAATAACCTTATTGTAATTTTCGCGTACGGTTGGTGATTGACGAAGTTTACGCTCGAGCGACAAAAACCGGCGGTGAGCGACGCCGCGCGAGTTCCCTAGTTCAGAGGGATCCTTGCAGAACGGCAGCGCAACCGTATAACGAAATACGTCATCGCGAGTCACAGTAGATGTGAAAATATTCTCGCACTCGGTTTCTTCTGGAGACAATAGGCGCTTCACAGGAACTTCCTCAAGTTCCCATGGTTTTTGCACTAAATCATTTAGTGCTAGCGCAGAAAAGGATGCGGTTGTAGGCACAACAACTTTACGTGGGTAATCACCCATAAGTACATACCCAAACGCGGTTGATAGTACACAAGGGGCACTGGGACCACACTCGACTCTATTTCCTAAGTAGATATACGGGAAGAGCTGTGCACCTAATATTATATCAATGTTTCCTGGAATGTTCCAGCTTAAGTCAGCAAGCGGTAAATCGCGAAGATTTAACTCGCTATCACACTTAATTAATTGCGAGGGCAATTGATCCGTAAGGCTATTCATAACTAACGCATGTATAGTATACTTATGATCTGCATAAATACGAGATTCAATGTCCAAATACACATAGCCTATTATCGTGTGCGAAATGGAGCCAACACCGTTGACAACAGAATTACTCATTGGTATTATTGGTAAATTTAATAAACGACAACAGGACAATGTGATTAAGTTATTCTGTGAGCCATTATCAATTAGACATCTGACTACAGATTTATTTCCAGTGCTACCTTTAGGGCGAGCATACACCTGAGCGGTTGCCAAGAGAATATCACCCTTATGGCTAGAGGCATACGAATGCACAGTGCTTGAAGCGAGCGGTGACTCAGGAATGGGACTAATATTGTCGCACTGGGGCGGCGAGAAAGGGACAGCACTCGTCGCATGCGAGTGCGAATTATTAACATTATCAAAATGCAATAATTTATGATGTTTTTTCTGACAGAAACAAACTGACGTACTTTTACATCGCGGGAGATTATGTAATGTGCTTAGACAATTCACGCAACCACGCTTAGATTTAATAAACTCATATCTAGCCTTTGCATTTTGCATATTTTTAAACTGAGCGCAGTTATACAGGTGTCGGTGGTCACTGCCGCCACATAAACAACAGGGCGCGTTACCTGCGGCGGGCGCATTCGACTTATTATTAATCGGCACACTGACAACAAACGACTTAGAATTACGCTGTACACGCCTATCACTAGACTGTGGCGTCCCAGCAGTGGAAGACTTCGCATATGACGAAGACCGCGGGTTTGACCGATCAATCATCTTAGCATAATCTTGTACAAAGTCGATCAGCTGTTGCGTTGTAGGTATATCGACACCTCGAACAGAAAGTTCGAAGGCTTGGATGGTTAGCGTGTCCATTTTCCTCAAGGCACATTGTAGAAACACGAAGTCCGTTAAATCATTTATACCTAACTCTTTAAGCGCGGCGATAGATGAGGAATATATACCTATAAATGAATCAAGTGAGTTCACACTAGGTGAACAATTCTTTAAGTCTAATATATTATTAAGATAATATGAACCTAATGAGCGTTTATCTTGGTATTTCTTGACCAAGGCGTCCCACACTATACTGTAGGTCTCACTTGACGGAACAATACCGGCAGTGAACTTTAATGCGTCTTTGGTTAATTTTGAGAATAGGTATTGCACACGTTGCGAATCAGACAATTGTGTGTTCGAATGAATATTGGCCTTAAAGGACTGATAAAATGTATTCCAGTTTTCAGGGCGTCCGTCAAAACTCGGAATAACAAGCATTTCCAATTTCACTACAGACGCGTTTGAATTACTCGGCCCGTGTGATGCGACCTCCTTGACCTTGAGCGTAGATAATTTATTTCTAATGCGTTTTATTCTCGAATACAATTCATCGAATGAGTCAAGGCAAGAATAGTCGGATTCTACAGGGGATTGTAATGATAACTTTAAGCTATTTATTTGATCTACAATCGACTCGAACTTATCGCGAACGTCATCGATGGTCTCGGTCTCAGCCAGAAAATCTTCATTGGCTCGCGTCGTTATGTCAAAACACACAACTGATTTCGACGATTTATACCAACGATTGATGCGTGCAAACAATAATTCCTTTTTTTGATTCAACAGAATAAGCTTCGTCTCGAGATCTGACGACATGTTTGCAAATTAACGATAGGTAGGACCTACCTATTGAAATATAACAAGAAGATTATCTGTAAGGTACCTACTATAATATAATAGTAATTCAACACAAACAGTTTAGATATACCTACTTTTTATTGAAAATTGTACTACGGCTTATTATATAATAGCGCAAGTAGCACAGCAGAGCGGGAATGTAAACTAATTACGTACCTAGATAGGTAGGTACCTACAAAGTTACGCGTATGCGAATAGAATGATGATTATTTACCAATTAATACGTAAATCACCAACTATTATAAATATCTACCAATTATTACGTAGATTTAGCGTTTTAAATGCAGAATTTACCAAATAATTTACGTAAATCTGTTAGCGAAAGAAAGTAATGAAACTAAGATGGCGGAAAGAATTCACCAAAATTACGTGAATCTTTTAATTAAATGAATAGGAAAGAAATATTATTCACCAATAATTACGTGAATATGTTATTTACTGGCCTATCCGACTCGTAAGGAACCATAAATTATGGTGGGACGTGTAAATAGTCCTGCCAAACTGGTGTGTTTGCACACAAAGCGTAAAGAACCTAATATGACCTGGCGTTTGGTTGTAAGAAAGGAAATACTCATGTAATCGCTTCTATGAATGAAAACGTAAGAAAATCGGCACTGACCTGTGTTCCACCTCGTGAGGATTCAGCTGCAGACAGGCGTGGTTCCTGGCACGTGTTGGTGGGTAGGTATATTTCGACCGGTCGGTTATTTTCTTGAATTTGTCGTTTTCTTCCGATACACTTCACTTATACTGACTTGAGAATGTGGCCAAAGGAACTTATAGAATTACACAGAAAGAAACGAGGAGTTGAATTAATCAAACTTCCGTTTTTGTGCGGTAGCGGAGTCAAAGACACCTTTCGGCGCTGGGGCGTTTTAGTGACTCATTAAAAAATGCGAGCGGGTAGATGATCCGCCGTGGTGCTTGAGAGTCTCGCGTAGAAACTTCGTTCTCAAAATATAGTTCGAACAGATACATTCACAGCGCCATTCATTGGCCTCCTCCAACACTAAGTGGTCAACAAATGAGCGCCAATATTCAAACATTATTCGATACATAGAAGCGGTTTATTAAATTACAAAATTGAAATACAATCAAATTATGTGGGAAACAATTAAGAAAGTACCTAAGCGCTCCACCAACTACTATTATTACGGTCTCTATAATTGTTGTCTATAAAATGGTAACCGCGGTAGCCTAGTGGTATGGGTAATGGACTGCTGAGACGAGGTCTCGGGTTCGATCCCAGGTTTACCATGGCACACACCAATGACTTTTCGATGCTTTTCGAAGTTATGTGTGTATTTATCGCAGGTTTATAAGTGCCCGATTAATGGCAATAGGCTCGCCACCTATTACATTGGGACCTAAACATAAACTGGCGAAACGTGGGTGCTAGCACCTCTGCCTACCCCTTCGGGGAATACGGGCGTGAGTTTATGTTATGTTATGTTATGTCTATAATTGTTATTAGGGGTTTCGAGTTTCTAATATTTCGGCGCTGTTACAAGCACAGTTTTTTTTTGTTGTGTGAAAAATCCACCTGGATACCACCCCCACGGAGCCGGTAGAGGTGGTTATGTCGGACTCGAACCGACTAAAACGCACGCCGGCACTCGGTTAGCGACAAGCACCGTGATCACGGTGGAATTGGAGTATTAGCGGTAAGAAGCGAAAAATTTTTAAGAGTGAATATATCGATCTTTCGAGTTCTTTTACTGCCCGTATCGACACTACACCTGGTTTCACTTTCACTACAAACTCGAACTCGATCTCGATAAAAATTCGCTAACTATTCCGACACCTATAATAATATTATGTAGGACTATAAGATTTTCAGCAATGGTTTGCCACCATCTTGACTCTAACACCAATGTTTGTACCCACAATAATATTAATTGTTTTACTGGCACTTTTCTTGCTAGAACTACATAAACACAAACACTACGATCAATAACTAATAAAAAACAAAGAATACGGTTCCTTTGTTGAAAACATAGGAACATCAAGAATGTATACAGTAACTTTCTCACAGCTACATTTTAAATATCCCCTCTTCTTTCCTTTATTCGATCAACTTTGCGAGCTGTATTATTGTTTCTTAGACTACAAAGGAGCTATAAAATTCCTGCTAAACTAATTCATTTACATGATGATAGTACAAAGCAGGCTGTACTAAAACAAGATGGACTTAAAGAGACTTTTTTATGGCTTGTTTATGTGAAGCGTTGAAAAAAATCCACTGGGATTATTTTCTGTAGTCAAAACCAAAACAATAAGGCAATGGTTGCCCCATCTCACTCTGTATACAGGGTAGAAAATTTTAACCCTACCTTGTTTGTTAGAGAAATTTGATCCTTATGATTGCCAATATCGATTGATACCATAAAAATTCAGGACGTTATTTTTTTCTGATTTTAGTCGGTCAGATTAATGGGTGGATCAAGCAAGTTTCGGAAAATCTTTGAATGCAGTTTTGTTTCTTTTTAAAAATAAACGAAAGTTTCCAATGAGTGAAACTCGCTCGTATTTAGATAACTAACCCTCTAAGTAAAAATCGATTAATTTAACACAAATATAATTAAAATGAACTTAGTAATATAAAGTAATGAAAATAAAAATATAAATATTTACATACATAATGCGTCGTGAAATTCCTCCGCATCGTCGTACCCTCTAAGTTAGGTCAAAATCTTCCACTCTGTAAATTTTGCAACAACAGACTGTTATAGAAAAATTTATCACCAAATTAATTACGATTTAAACGAAACAGTTTCCAAAATTAAAATCAACATCTGAACTTTTGTTCCGTACTATCTTAATCACCAAAAAACTTAGTAGGAGAATTTAGCACGAAATTCTTATACAAGTCAGCCATTGTTTAAAACAATGGCATCGCAGCTATCTGATCTGGGAAAGATACTTCATTATCTCGCAGACAAACAAAGGCGACTGAAATAATGAGTCGATGGTGGTAGAATATTTCTATGGAGCGTCAGTATGATATGGTGACCCCGCGGCTCCGGTTGATAAATTAACGTATAGCCACGATGAATGAGAATTCAAGTCTTAGTGAAATGATGTTTATGTTTTTGAAGTAACGCTTTTGTATCATTATTACGCACTCGGAACAAATCAGAAAAGTGTCATCTTCACTGTTGACCTTTCATAACTCTGACTTGTGATTATATTGTTAATTTTACTTTTTTATATAGGTATATAGGTTATATAGTTAATTTGACTTCATCTCGCCAGATGGTAAGCTCAAGTAACTCTCAGAAAATAGGGTCACCATTTTCATAGAGTTTTAACTGTGTGTATTTTATTAGAGTTTGTTTAGTGAAGTAACTTCGCTTGGTTATTTTTTTTAATCCCTCTATATTAAAGTTATAGGCTTAACTTATAAAAAATGAATACCCAAGAACTTTAACTTTATTTTTACTTAAGTATAACTAATGATGTGTATGAAAGCTAGTTTTTATCTTAATAAAAAATATTGATTTTGCAGTATTTTGTAGCTCTTCTGGAGAATTGCATAATGCGTTAACTTTACGTGCATGATCAAGAAGTTTCATAATAAATACTTAGTTAAATTTTTAATAAACTCGCGCGGTGCCTTCAGTGCCTTCATCCTTATTTTTATTTAAAATTGATACTGCAAGAAATGAAGGAGAAAAGTAAGATCGCTAAACGAAAAAAAAATAAACATAAATGTTGTGAAAGCTAACAAAAACATAGTCTAAGAATTATTTGTTTGTTTATTTGTGTTCGTATTTTTATGCCCCGTTGAGTCGTAAAACTCATCCCATTGCAATAAAATTCTGTAATATTATTGCTTGCAGTTGCACAAAGGTTATAGGCATAGTAAAATTTACTTGACCCCGTAGGTGGGGTCGCAATCGAGTTGCAGAATGGTTTTACGATCTTACTGAATCCGAACGAAATCGGGACGAAACAGCTAGTCAAATACATAGGGAAAAAGAAATCTTCTCGGGCGGGACTCGAACCGTATAGTTAGCATACTTAATGCTGTAAAAATTCCTTCAAGAAACAGCTAGTGTTATTTACTGAAATATTTTAGCAGCTAAGTGCCACCCAATCGTATCTTTACTTATTACATTAACAGTGACATTACATTTACAGTGATACTACATTTTACAGTGACCGTACGCTTACAGTGACACTACATTTACAGTGATAATATATTTACAATGACACTACATTTACAGTGACAGTACATTTACAGTGACACTGCATTTACAGTGATATTACATTTACAGTAACACTCTATTTACAGTGTTATCAGATTTACAAGGGCACTACATTGTATAGTGTTATTTACTGAAATATTTCAGCAGCTAAGTGCCACCTAATCGTTTCTTTACTTATTACATTTACAGTGATACTACATTTACAGTGACGGTTCGCTTATAGTGACACTACATTTACAGTGATAATATATTTACAGTGACATTACATTTATAGTGACATTACATTTACAGTGATATTACATTTACAGTAATATTACATTTACAGTGACACTACATTTACTGTGACATTACATTTTACAGTAATATTACATTTACTGTGACATTACATTTAAAGTGATACTACATTTACACTGACATTACATTTAAAGTGACTCTACATCTCTTAACAGACCTCTCTATTATATTGTACCCAAATAATTAATATTTAAAAATGACTAATAATTAAACTAGATTAACCCTGAACCTAATCAACCCGATTTATACTGTTTAAAATCGTAACTCAAAGTAGGCACCAAACCGTGACAAGTTAAGTGACATTTGTGGGTACGAGTTTATGAGAAATGGCCCATATTAATTTGTGCTTAGTTATAATTATACAGAAATTAACCCGTCTAGTGGCAGCCAAAGGGTCCTGAACTTTGTTTGTGATGGGGGGAACTTGTGACGTTAGTTTAGTATGGAAACCCCTAAGTTGTAAGAAGACTAATGTATAGTTTAAATAATTAAGAAAACAAACATTAGGTATAAAATAATCATAGCATGGTATGGCAACTAACATTAAAGTTTATCATGGAACGTGGTAGCATAAAAAATAAATTAAAAAATATTAGGTAGATGCAAAAGTATTTTTAAATTTTGAATAAGTGTTGGTTTAGAAAAAAACGGCAATATGCTACGGCACTGTTTATTAAACGGAATCAATTCAGAGATTGGAGATGTGTTGGTGATTGGTGGTTAGTGGTTATACAATTATCATCATCATCATCTTTGCGATAATCCTGGTCGCATCCGAAGCGTTTCTCTCGCTTTTTGTTGTGTGTATTCTTTTTTTTCTTTTGTATCTGTATCTCGTAGGTATATGTTTGAATAAATATTTTCTTTCTTTCTTTCATAGTTTAGGGTTCGCTATTTCCAGTGTAACTGCGCCGCGACTGGATATTTTTCGTGAAGTGACTGCCATTTGACCTCCGCAACCCATTTGCCATATTATAAGTATTACAATTAGACCAGTTGTTGGACTTTTTCAGGGCTCTAATTACCCGTAACGGCTGCCATAGGTGTTCGTGTCACAACCGGGACGGAGATAGGGTAATAATAAACCTCTAAATGACCCTCGCGTAATGATAAATGCTATATATGTACGTATGTATGTCTGTACGAAGTACACCAAAACATAACAGGCATAACAACAAATATCAAATTAGTATGCAACTACATTGCATGGAAATTGTAAACACAAATTTCAAATCGATATAATCCATGCCGCCAGAGTGCTCAACACCTGTTACGAAATGTACTGATTTATGCATTTACAAGATATTACTTTCGTATTAATTCTATTTTGTTTTCATATTTCATACCCATTTCAAAATATAAATTTTATCCTAGGTCCTACAATTATTGAGTCCTGGGATTAAAAATAAATCTATTATGTCATGGCGCATGTGTTTCACTATTTTGAAATATGTATGCTTATGTATATTCTAGAATTTATTATACAGCGCAACCTAGACCCTCATTTAGTTTACCAAGTGAATTAATTCAAATAGACAAGTTTATATATTTTTATATTATAATTGTGACAAACTTATGAGCTCAGACGCAGTCGAGAATGGTCTAAAGCCATTCTCTTTAAAAAAATCCTCCATCCATCCAAATACTCACGTCAGAAAATCCCCGAAGGGATAGCAAGAGGTGTACTAGCACCCACGTTTCGCCACCCACGGGGGAGAGCCTATTGCCTTTGCTCCTATCTCTTATAATATACAACTAACAAGATAATATTACTGTAGCTACGATATGTATTCGCTTGTTCACTCTCCTGCGAAATCAATAATACAGTAAACGATGTAACAACGACATTGAAACAACTATATATCGCAAAAACGTGCCATTCTCTCACTACGGAGAGACTTATCCCACAACTGTACCCATTTGGCGCCAACCAACTCATTACTGACACTCACAGATGTCATTTTAGTCACGCCCCAAATAACTTTAATTAGTAATAGAAATTCTCTACACAGAGCCTTGTATCGAAGCGTTATCTTCCTTTTCAGTTTCAGTACAGAATTACAGGAACACGGTAGATTAAATTCAGTATTTCTGTTTATGTAAATTTTTCAGATTCGGTTCATGCCACTTGGTGTAAGCGGCAAAATGGTTTTTTCGTTTGTGTTTTTTGTTGTTTCGGACTTATTCTCGGGACTGCTTTAGATAACTGAATTCAAATATAGAACAATTCGTTTTTAACGTGCTCAAGTAGATAAGGAAATTGAAGCATTTGGATTTGTATGAAAGAGGAAATATGTTGGAAGACTTAATACGATATATTTTGTATTTCATATTTGTCGATGCGTCAAGGACTTTATTTTACACGTGAGCAAATATGGGCTGGATAATACAATAAAGCAATTCTCTTTAACCAACAGGATGTCCCTATGTTGTGATTTCATGTTCACTTTGTGATGTGGTTCTGAGATACTAAGATTGGGGCACATCTAATAAGCATTTCCTGCAGAATAGCAAGCAATTGCTGCTTTGATGAATAAAACTCGATGACACTAAGGGAGCTTAGTGTCACAGTGTTTTGTTTCACTTGGTGTCCGTTAAGATTTGTATCTCCGCCATAATAAATGGAAAACGGCAAACCAAGAAATTAACTATAAATGACAAATAACAGCAACAAAAAATCGAATCATCTACGGTAATTTACTCACAGAGTTCCGCAATGTGAATACTTTAGTAGACAATATTATAGTGCGGATTCTGTTGCGCATGTCACCAACTAACCTACCTCAAAAATATTTTACCTATTTGAATTTCAAAATTCTATTTGGCATCGGGTTAAATGTAGACTTTGAAGAGATAGTTTTAAATGTGAATTTAATGTACTTTTACTTTGTCGTTTTGCTCAGACCAAACCAAATTTTAGCAATTTTTAGTCTAGTTTAGAGAGTTTGGGAACTGTAGTATCAGCATCAATTGCCACTGAATTAATTCATTTAATTCTATCAAACTGATAAATTAAGACCCATATTCTAGGACAAAACTCGGTCCTGACTCTCAATTTATCGGAGGAGAGATTATATAGACAGATTGACAGATGGGCTTTACAATCTGTCCTCAAATAAATCGAGATACAGAAGTGAGTACCATTCTAGAATACGGGAATATGTTTACGAAGCGCAGTTTCCACATTCGTACCATTGAATTGTTAGTATAATCTAAGTGACTTATGTGACGACCGCTGGCGCAGACCCCGTCATCACTTACTGCAGATAAGTAAGGTTAACGTGAACCTATTTGCTATAAGTGAAATTCCATTTAATTGAATGTGCAAGAATGTGTAAGCACAAATAAATATCTTATGTTTGTGTAATAGAAACTTTATCTACATATCTGTATTACTTCGTGTGTTGGCTAAACAGATTTCCAAATAATTCATTGTGTATAAATATAAGTTTTAACGTCTATGTGATTTTTGCTTTGTACATATAAGAACTTATTCTTTTAAAACTTTTTTGTAACACACAACTGCTATCGAAAATTCCTGAGAAAATAATGGTAAATTTAAACAATTTTGGTTCAGATTAAACCCAGAATGCCATGCATAACAGTCGCACCAGTCGCACTAACAGCAATATGGATTGTAATTAATACGTTAAATATTACAGAATTTATTACCTTATTAACGCTTTCATACATGAAATAATGTTAACTTATCTGTAAAATCAACCCATGAGCAATGTGTACACTGTATAAATTTGAGCACATCAACCTTTCCGGGACTCGACCAATGGTATCTATTGTTTTAGAACTGAAAATGTAACATAGTGGCTTTGTTTGCTCTTATCTCAACAATGTTATTCATAGAACGAGGTTATTCAACATTCAAGTGAAGCGCAACACATGATTTGTAGGGAATATGCGAATTCAAAATCACCTGTATAAAATACGGCTATTGAAATGTTGTTACAACTATGTAACTAACCGTTGTTACAGTCAGTTAATTTAATGTTAACCACAATCAGTTTATTTAAAGTTTGTACCTTACGTTTTTTTTAAGAAATTAATGTACATTAATGTACGTATAAAGTGAGAAAACTGGTGATTTTGTTTTACCTGATTAAGTCTTCATTCAAAATAAATACAAGATGGCTTTTATCTTACCGCTAAACGGATGCTTTGTTTGTTTATTGTCGAACGGACGACAGTCCTATTCCTTAGTCAGAGAGAGGCTCTATTATACTTCACAGAGAACTAATACAGCACTCACTCTCAATAATTAGCCTTTCACAGTCCACTGCTGAACATAGGCCTCTCTCAATAGAGACTTTAACAAAGGAGCAAGGGAGCACACGCGATGGCCGTTATATGGCATGGCACGTACTAAATTCTATGTTACTAAATGATAATCAACTAAGGTGAAAACGCTTAGTCGGTAGACAGTGTACGCTTGCATCGTACAGTTTCTTTGCTGGCCAAACGGTAGGGACAGGGCTTTATTTCGAATTTTCCGTCTCTTCTTCTTCTTATACGCGGACGATGTCATTTATCGTCTCCATATTTTTCCGTAAGTCACCTCTTGCGACATCCTTCAGTGGAGATGGAGTGGCGATACTTGTATTCTTTCTACTTTACCACACGGATGTCACAACACTAACTCTAAAACATGGCAAAATCAAAATTTGTTAAAAGGTAACATAACACTGCCGCATTCACGCTATCGTACCAATTGACTAACAAATGAGCATCCACTTTAATGTATTCCATATACAACCTCCACCTCAATAGGTAATAAATTATATGAATTACGCTCTTTATCTTTATGCTTAACATGTCGCTTCTCCTATTAATTTGTGAATAGCGAAAATTTGTCAGCAACAAACAGCCCAGTAATATGTTTAGAAGTAAGCTCATTAAATATCTATACATATAATAAATCTGTAAACGATCGATGTCTGTACATGGAAAGGAAATGAGAAAAACTGTTATAGGGGGACTTTATAAACGAAATAGAAGCCAAAACAACGTTTTTTAGAATTTTTGTCTGTTTGTCTGTTTATCTGTTTATCTGTTTATCTGTTTATCTGTTTATCTGTTTCTCTGTTTCTCTGTTTCTCTGTTTGTCTGTGAGTTTGTGCACGCTAATCTCAGAATCGGCTAAACGGATTTGGTTGCGGTTTTCACTAATATATTGTGGTAGGCTTCACTTAACATTTAGAGTTTGTTTTATTGAAATCGGTTCATAAATAAAAAAGTTATGTCAATAATAGCAAATCACGGCTAACAATTTGTGATTGTGTGAATAGGTCGAACCAATAAAGAAGCAACAATGCCAATAAGAAGATTTTATTTCGGTCATAGGAATCTGAAGAACTTCGAGAGGCAAAAGTTACTACATCTCAGCCAAGTCAGGTCAGGTTACTGCAAAATCTTCGGTACAACAAGGGTCTCGACAGAATTCACATTGTTCTCGAAAGATGTTCTCTCGAATCCGACAGATTAGTGAGCAGCTGGTTCGGTAAAAAGACTCCTGCCTTCCATAATTAATATCATCACGCTATTTTAGTAAGGAATGGGGCAGAATGTTTTTATGACATAATTATGTAAACGTCTATTTCACACTACGATTCCATGGTAACTGTGGCTCAATGTGTCTGCGGTGGACTTGCAACTTAGCTGAGTCGCGTTCGAATCCATCTGAAATGCAATTTTCTTTTTTTATGGCTTTTTATTTACTTTTGTTTAACTTTTTTATTTTATAGTTTATTTGTTGTATTTTATTGTATTTACAGTTTTATTTAAAGTAAAAAATAGATTCTATGCTTATTATTCTATAGGTAGTACATAAAACTAGGCTGTGTGACAGTTATAGTTATATTAACTTATTATATAATATTCTTAGATCTTTACAAAATTCTTCATTTCGGAGAATGAAAAGGAGGCCTCACCAGCCTGAGAAGTCATAAAACTGAAACTGGTTTTCCACATTGATACCGATTCCACCACATCGGGGAAAGCGCAGTATTGGAATCAAACCGATTAAAATTTAACAGAGGAGATGGGGCATTGGGGGTATTCTGAGGTAAAAAGGCGGTCTCAACGTGAAGAGCAGGGACTGCTTCGGCAGGGGTGATGGGTAGCCCAAGCCATGACCATCAAAGCCGCGCTCATGGAGGAACTAAATCGTTGCATCTTCTCTGAAACACATTACGTATTCTGGGAGTTAGTTGTCCCTAACGTATTACCGTCTCTACCATGGAGAATGTTCTGATGAGCTCTTCCAATTAGTTGCGTGCAGGGCTCAGATTTCACCAGCATAAGGATCAGAATATTCCATCAAGAACTAAGCGGTTTGGTGACCCATTCCTATGCCCTACCTTTAAGACTTGAAAATCCTTGCCAGCTCACGTGTTTAGGTACTTCTTCCTACAGTCGCGGGTCCTTTAAGCGGGGCGTGAAAAATCTTTTGATGATGCCATCAAGCGGAGCGCCAACACTGCCACCATTGTAAGGATGGTACATGTTTATAATGGTGACCCTATTTCCGAGTTTTTGCCTTTAGCTTAACATCAGGCGAGGTGAAGTTAAATTGACGTGTCCTATATAAAAAAAACTCTAGGTCTTAAAAAGAAGAAAACACATGTGTGCGTAGAGCAATTCAGTTCTTAACCGCCTGATAAACCGTTCGAGGTGGCATTATTTCTACTGTATGTGAGTGCCGGAAGGAAGGAGAGATTAGTTGAAAGACTCCTAATAGGCTTTTTCACTAGCCGTGGTGCGGCAGAAATAGTAAAATGCAACTGCAGACATTATACAATGTTAGTTGCCTGATGACTACCAACGCACGCCGCTGCGATCTTATCGATTCCGTCTAATAAGTATCTAATAGTAATACGTAAATCTATCCCAGAAATGATAACAGTATGCCAGGAGAAGCCAATCTAGGTATTAGGTATATAAAAGATACCACTGCTCCTATTATATAAAAGAGACTGAATGTGGGCAGAGAAACACTCAGTTCCGGCAAATTTCATCAGACCAAAAAAATCCGCCGCGTGGATATCAATTCCAGTGTCAATTTCGAAGTATCTACATCATCTGCTGGACTTAACTTAACTTAACTTAACTTACCAACACAAGGAATATATAGCAAAATGAGGCTATATGACCCCATCCCAGTCAATGCTGTATTTGCTCCCTTGCCCACTGGGACCTCTTCTCTACCTGTGTGTAAGGCAACGAACAACGATGTGACTGTAGTCGATGGAATTTATCATAAAACTGGAACTACCCACCATTGGCTATGTAAAGAAGAGGACCACTGCTCACTGCTCAGGGCGTGTAAGGCTCCGGGTTTTCTTGAAAATATTTTGTGTATTTGTTGTAGGTATTTTAATTTGTTCAGTTCGTAAGTGCTGGCAGCATTTTTTAAGAATTTGGGAGGAAGGAAGAATATTTAAACCATTAAAACTGATGAACATACACACACAATGTTCATCCAAATATTTGATAATGATTTCGTCAGCAAAATGTTGAATTTTTCAAAATCCTTCCGCAGTATTTGCTAAGCCCATAGAAGAAGTCTGTCAATTTTCGTAGTTTTCAGTAGTTTAGCCCTGTATTTATAAGTGAGTCTTTCATTGAAAAATACAAGGTGGAAGATGTCAAGCGAGTTTTCGAAATGATTTGAATACAGTTTTGTTTATTTTTTAAAATGAAGGAATGTATCCTTTGTGTAAAATTCACTATTTGCAGTATTTCGAGTACTTCCGTTCCAGTTGGGATGAAAATCTTCCACCATGTATGATGAGTTTGAGCTATTCCGAACTTAACGCGGACGAAGTCGCGGGTAACAGCTAGTTTTCTAATAAATAGGAATAACAAAAGTATTTCCTAACTGAAAACCTGAAAGATACTTATATGATCATCCTAATTTAATCTCTTGCTCACAGTGTATTTTGTTATAAATAAAAGCATATTAAAAATAGGAGGATAATCTGAGTTTCTTGCTGGTATTTTCGCAGTAGAACCAACCTACCAAACCAGTGAAAGAATCATTTTCAAATGATTTATTTTTATTACTTTGACATTTCTGACACTAATTGTACCTACAATTTTTACGTTCATATATGCCTAAACTGAATAAATGAAACTGATTATTTTTTAATTCTTTGGCTTTTCTTTTTAAAATAGCACCTTTTTCTGTTACCAAGGCATAGATTTCTTTGCACTTGGTTGTCTATTCACTAAAGTGCGTACGTACTTTTAGGTGTGAATTATTTGGAAAAGGTAGTAGGCATGAGGCAAATTTACCGAAAGCCTGTAGAACCAAGGAGCCTTTTTTATGTAGGATTGAGTGTTAACAGACACGAAATGCCTCATGAAATGTTTTTTCAAGCACCGTTTAATGGACCTGGGACTGTAGGAAGAAGGAAACAACTGAGCTGGTAAGGTATTCCAGGTCCTGATGGTACGGCAAAGGCAAGAGAGCACTAACTGGCAAAATGTGGATATAGTTATTATATTGTTTTATTTCATTCAATATAGAGGTAATTGAATGTATTTTTACAGCATTAAGTATGCTAACTATACAAATCGAATACATAGGGAAAAAGAATCTTCTCGGGCGGGACTCGAACCCGCAGTCTTTCCCTTACAGGGGGAATGCCTGACCAATTCGGCTACCGAGACACGCCCGATGTGATTTAAATTTCCCATCTTATACGTCTTCAAGGCGATGGTCCTGGATACCGTCGCCTTAAAGACGTATTAATATAGAGGTAAACCTACATAGCTCACAACAAAGCACGTATATAATAATAACTTTTAACTTTTAATACTATCGCGTTCCATGATCTATATATCTATATATACTACTGTTGTGATGATTTACCTATGCCTAAAAAAAATAACTGTATGTACACGTAAGTGACATGCGTATGTGTGTGTGAAAATTGGCTATAGTGTGCGTAACGTTTATTTTAATAAAAATAAGGTATTTTAATGCATTATTATAAAAAAATATTAATCTTATGCACTTCTCTTCGGTATGAACTATCAATATGCCAAATCTCACCCTCCTACGTACCCGCAATTTTCGTAAAAAGGGATCCAAAAATTTTCCTTCACGTATTAATATACAGATTATATAAAAATCCATTGCTGTTCGTTAGTCTCGCTAAAACTCGAGAACCACTGAACGGATTTATCTAATCTTGGTCTTAAAATGTTAGTGGAGGTCTAGGGAAGGTTTAAAAGGTGAGAAAATTTGAATAATTGCCGGGAACCCTAGTATACAATAAAGTTAACTGGAATTAACGTGACAGCCTGTAACCACGGCCGGTGTAACCTGGTCGAAACGTCAGGCAAATCAAAGGTATAATAATTTTGTACCTATACCATTATTCATGTATCCTCTGTATATGTTCTATGTTTGGCGTGTAATAAAGAGTATTCTATTCTACACTGACGGACTCATAAACTGCATCAAAGTAATAGACGACTTTGAAATAAATATTTTAACCAAGTATGCATACTTTCTATACAGATTTAAATTGAAACCTCTAGATTGGTTCGTGAACTTTAAAACAGCGTAGGGTCATATCTTTAAGTTTAAGTTTATGTACTGGAAAGGACCTTAAGACTTTTTTTGAAGAAAAAACAGAAATTTAAGAAAAATTGGTTTAATTAAAAAATTGGTTTTAACAATAGACACAAACATTATGCAAGGGTTTATTTGTGTTTTAATAAGGTGTATTACCCCCACGTGCCCTTATTACGGATTCTAATCGGTTCCGCATAGATTTTATAAGGGTTTTTAAAAGATCTTGCGGAATATTGTCCCATTCTTCTGAAAGTGCTGTTCTTAGTGCTGCCACTGTCGTGGGCGAAGGGTTTCTCGCATATACAGCTCTTTTTAAATTGTCCCAAACATGCTCGATGGGATTAAGATCCGGGCTGCGTGCTGGCCAATTCATTGTACGTATCCCAACCTCTTCGCAATAATGTTGAACTTGTGCAGCTGCATGCGGCCGGGCATTATCCTGCATTAAAGTAAAATTTTCGCCTATGAATCCCATGTAAGGCACCACGTGATCTTCTAATATCTCTGTTATGTAGCGATGTGCTGTCAAACCCCCTCTATTACCGTTTTGACGGACCATGTCTATGAACACAAGTTCTGTTCGCCCGTTCATCGATATGCCACCCCAGACCATACATGAACCGCCTCCAAAAGGAACACGCTCCTCAATGCAACTTTGAGCATATCGCTCCCCACGTCGACGATAGACTCTTCTGCGACCATCTGCACCATATAAACATGTCCTACACTCGTCCGTGAACAATACAGAGGCCCACTGCTCTTCTGTCCAATTCAGGTGATGACGCGCAAATCTTAAGCGAGCTTGTCTGTGAGCTGTAGACAACTTTGGACCATTTGCTGGTCTAAAAGGGGTGATATCCGCTTCCTTTAACCTTCTTCTTATTGTTCGTGCACACACGTTTACTCCACGCACTTCATTAAGCTCGGTTTTGATGTTAACTGACGTGAGGAAACGATTTCGCAGGGAAGTTATAACAATAAATCGGTCATCACGACGTGTGGTTGCTCGAGTTCTGCCTGTCCCACGTCTCCTCCTGTAAGAACCTGTCTCTACAAACCTTCTGTATATTCTAGAAACCGTAGACTGGTTTAAATTTAAATTTCTACCAATCGTTCGTTGATCTAAGCCCTCCCGCACCAATGCTACAATTTGTGCCGCTTGTTCGGACGAAGTATCCATATTATGGTTCAAAAACTCTCGATGTGTTAAAACACTAACCCAACAATTATGCTGGTAACAATAATTCAATTGACAAAACAAAAAAAATCAATGAGAATCAATTTAAAACTTTGCTATAAATAACACGCAAATCTGATACTGCAAGTAAATTTTCTTTTCCCGGCTATATTCATTTGTTTTACTGCAGTTCTATTTTTAATTTTTTTTTTTTTTAAGATTAAGAGCCAGTCTTTCCATATTTATATAATTTAATCTAAAAAGTTTGCATACTTATTATAAAAAATCCTTTTAGAGTAAACCTGAACTTTGATGCAGTTTATGAGTCCGTCAGTGTATTATCGCGTTAATTCCCGTTAACATTATTGTAAAGCACGTAAGTATAGACCAGAAAAAATATAAAACCTGATTTCCAGTACCGTCAGATATTTTAGGTATAAACATAATCCGAGCCTAGCATTGATCCCTTGTTCAATCCATCTAATCAACTCCCGAACACATGTCGGCTATTCACCGCTATATCATCCCTTCTGAATACCTCATCTAATATCATTATTTTAGCCATCAGCCGGCAGCCCCTGTACATACTCTATCAGTGTCATGAAAATAGGATGTGCGATGTGTGAATGAAATTAACATTTTTAATTAAGTTTGCAAATTTAATCACACGTATATAGACCGAATGAGGGATTTGTTTGCTTAAGTCGCTTCTCTATATAAAAAGAATTTTACTTTTTTGGAAAGCTCTCTTGACCTGAGTCTTTTAATTTAATAATTCAACATGTATTTACTTATTTCAACTTCAAAACGCTAACGCTATCTAGACCTGAAATACCTATGGTTTGGAACATAAATAAACTTTCTAGTAGATACGTGTAAATAGACACGTTCATTGGTGCAAATAAACAATTATATGTGTGTATTTATGCAACAGATACGACAATACTAAAAAAACTACTGTTGTCGTTCTCTGTCAAAAACTACACTGTATTACCGAGGGTGCGCTTCGTGGAATACTTTAGGTGCGCTTTGTGGAATAGGTGCGCTTCGTCTGGATGCGCTTCGTGGAATACCTCATTTTATCTTGATTTGGTATTATTTGGATATCGGCTATTTTTCAGCAAGCCAAGGTTACGCGTTAAAAAGTAATTTTTGTTACAATGAGTGTTACCTATCGCGTAAACTTCAGGCAATATCAGACGTATTATATTAATGCTTCAAAGAGTACAAACAGATACGAATATAACCTAAATTTCAACAGCAAAATTAATAGTCACATTCGAGTCATATCCGATTTACACGAAACGTGAGAATTTCCAAGTTTATTAACTATGAAAACCCTTTGTCGAAATACGCTCCGTAGTACAACCAGCGGAAATACGTCAGTCGTACCTATTGTTTCGTTGTCCCGAATGTCATCCGACTATAGGATTGATGAGACGGAACCATTAGTTCATTCGGTCCCTGTTATGGCTTTCACGTTGTCGGATGAATAAAAGAAGTGGCATTAGTAGATATTAATGGTGTTGTAATGATGTTTTGTGTTGCACGGTTTTCGTAAGAGGTGTGTATTTTGTGGGTGTCACACAAAATGTTGTTGTTTTGGATAAAGAGTAGCGATTTAATTTATTTTCAGTATTTGTTTGTATTAATATGCTTATGGAAGACTTATTATTCCTAGCTAATCATGAGTCGATATGTCGATATTGTTTTATTTAGGTTTTTATTCATTTATGGTAAATTAATAGATTTTATTTTCCTAAGCCTTGGAACGCAGTATCCTACTAATTTTCTCGTATGAATGTAATTTTAAATTTAATGATAATGTTTTTATTCAATCATATTCAAACTCCTAAACGAAACCAACTGAAATTTGCTACAGAGCACTGAAAAACAGAGAGATTTCCTTTTGCAACCCAAGAATAGATTGCCATGACGGATCGGGATCAAAATCCAAGCGGGCAGAACCGCGGGCAAAAAACTAGTAGAAAATAAAGATTCTTTATTAACATGCTTTTAATAGCATTCCGAGTTATGCCCTCTAAAAGTGACGCACAATTATTAACGCATGTATACATGGTGATCGCATGTCATTTGTTAAGACAAGTTTAGATGAAGTATGAAGTCCGGTCTCATAGTGTGATTTGAACTTTTTTCATTGTTACAGGATTCAAATAAGGTTTTCAAACGTATATACATTCAAACGTATATAAGAAAATGTAAAAGATGATTTAAAGGTATGTTAATTTTATATATTATTATATATTAAATATTAATTAAAAAAAAAAAAAAAAAAAAAAAAAAAAAAAAAACATTCCTAACATTCCTTATTCGCTTAAAATTTTATTTTGGGTTCACAAAAATGAGTTAAGAGAGCTTATTTAAATTCAAGTACTACCAATTGTAAGAGTTCAATTCTCTTTACTGGTGCGAAGAAAATGTGGCGAGAATACGCACGTAGCAGTTTTAACAATACGTACACACTCTACACGCGTTTCAAAATTTAATGTGAAATGTACAATTTTTTAATTTTTACCGCAGAAGCAACCGAACTGTCGAGAAATCTAGACAGATATGGAATTGTGTCTGAATAGTCCGGGGTTTGATGACAACCCTAACTCTAGCGCTGACATTAACCGACATCACTGTTTCCTGTCTTGCATAAACAGTTCAATCTTGCGTCATGTTATACAATATTTATGTTTAAAAGGAACTGGAGGAACTTCATAGTATCAGTAGTTTCTGTGCGGGAACAAAACGGACAAAAAGTCTTCGTTCTTCTTCGTCTTCTATTCCTAGGAATAAACTAAGTTTAACGTATTATAGTATACACATTTTCGGAAACACTTTTCATATTCAGGGATAAACACAGAGACAAAAAAATGTTTACCATGGTGACCCTCTTTCCGAGACTTTGCCTTTAGCTTAACATCAGGCGAGGTGAAGTCAAATTGACGTGTCAAAAAGTAAAAAAAAAAAAAAAAAAAACTGGATCGTGTGCTTAAATCCTAGTCGTGTTGAGTAATTAGCCCTACGAATTTTGTTCATTTACATTTACCTTGTTATTTGAATAAGTACAGGAAAAAAGGTCAAAATATAATTTTAATGCCTTATAAAATTTTATTGCGACTTTCTATTAAAGAAGATCAAAACAATGTTCCTAACAAGACCTTTACGGGTGAAAAAATATTATCAAAACTGTGAACAAACTGAAATCTTACATCAAACAAGACCTTACATGTTCCCGAGAGTTTATATCCATGGCTGTAATTACTGCCTTAAATTTGTACTGCTTTAAATCAACACCCTGTTTTTAATGAACTTGGCGGTGGTGACGTAATCCTTCAGAGAATACTGAAATATACCTCAGCATATACATGGTATACACCTTTCTCTCTCACTCTCTTGTCTTAGTAAATAATTGTCTCTGTGAATGTAACACCGCTGAATTTTCTTAACAAGATAAATTATATCAATTCACAATTATGTATGTAGTTTGAGAATACGAACGCGTTATATCACGATAATATATCATTCACAGCTTTCTTTACGATCATAGTTGCCTAACTGATAGTGACTTAAGGAAGGATATTAGTTCAGTAAAGAATTTAGCTGTTTGGACAGTTTCGTAAGTGTTCCTATAAGAAAACTATTATAAGTCAAAGACCGTGACTTATTTTTATTATTTATATCCAATATTATTCAGGGAAAGGCTTTTAATGTTTGTTTGGAGCTTCTTGAATGATTGCGTTACTTAGGTTCGACTCACAAACAAGTTTTTTTTGGTAGCCACAACTTTTAGGTCGTGTCATTCACCTTGTTTTTGGTAAAGAAAATCTAACTTGAGTAAACGGCAAAGTTTCAAGCACTTAAGGTTACTTATCGATGAACTTCCACTTGTCTAAGTATCAATCAAGTACTTAACAAACAAGCCCTCCATCAAATGGCTTACACGTGACTTGCGTTTTGTAATAAAAAGTTATAAAAAATAAGATGACTTCAATAAATTGTACCCAATAATCTTATGCCTATTTTAATCTTGCCAAGATCGTGCAAACTGGAGGAGAAAGAGCAGGAAGGCGGACCTGATCTCCGAAGGCATCTTGGCCTTGAATGCAATATGGATAACGTCTATATGTAGAAGATGATGAATCTTATGTTTATTCTAATTAAATATTATATTCCCATGTTTCTAAGAATTCGAAATTACATACTGTCCAATCGCTTCACGATATTTGATTCAATATTCTGACATCGATCAATGCCGTGAATATTTCATTTTGTGCGACATTGTACAATATTATATTACGAAGTGTATACAGTTACAAATTGATCCGATCAAATTAATTTGGAATCACACGCGTGCACGCTTCCAAAATTGATATCTGATTAAAAATGAATTGAACCAAAATACCTTGTATTGACTCCAGTCAACTTGATTCATTTAAATATTCTTCTTCATTTTGTCATTTCCTCAATATACTGACATACGTAATCTAACATGCCACTTTCTTTGCCTGTATTGCCCTAAGGAACGAATTTAAATCCCCGGGGACCGGGCCATTGTCTTTGTACCCACAAAGGGAAATCAAAAGAAAAGCGAGGCTGTACTTACCTATTCCTTTTGTGAATACCGTTATATTCCCGTATAAATGTTTTGTTAACCTTTTAAGTGTAACCAAAAAGGATATGGTGATAAAATAGCAGTCCTGTAGAATTTTATTCACTTCATTTCGAACGTCGAGTGTTTTCAAATCCGTATTCATTCTTTAGATGAAAGCTCATTTATTGGTATGCAGTTACCGACACTTTTGCGCTTTATAAACATCAATAGTATCATTCTTGAATACTACTATCCCCTAAAAAGTCTTCTTATTTTTTTCCATCAGTAGTAGAAGAACCTTACTTAAAAATTAATATTTTGTCTTGATCAGGAGTGGAGGATTGAAAAGGGAGTATTTTTTATGATTTGTAGTATTGTACTATTTCTTTTGTCTTTTAGATGCTTTTCTACAAGTGGCAAGGCGCTAGAGCTACACACATCACCAGAGCTACAAAAAAATATAGACTACTCCAGGTAGACCGTCGAATTACTTAGTTCCTTAGCAGAATATTGAAAAGCTTATAACATCTTACGAGCCCTTCATTAGTAAAAGTTATTTCACCGTGAATTTGAATTTATTACAAACCAACATAATATAATCTTGTCAAAATGTTAAAGCATACTGATGTTTAAAAAGATTTCAGGTATATTAATTTGATACCGTATACGTATCACATAAACACTTCAATATAAAATACATAAACACTCTTATTATACAGAGAAATGTATAAAACAGAAATATATTCGCAACATTAATTTATATTCAGTAAACACAAAAGTTTATGTGGTACACACATAATTATACAAGCAACTTCCTCCACCATTTGGGAAGGCTAATCAAATTATAACAGGCAACACGAGAAAGCCATTTGAAGATGTTCTAGAAATTTATGAGCTCATTAGGACAACTGTACAAATTTATAAGATAGCTAACGGGTCTAATGTTAAAAGGCTGAGTTTGTTAGCTATTTCATATATTTGTTGAATTGAAACGTTTGTAGAGTTGTTATTACATTTTTAGGGTTTCCTACATCAACAGAAAAAACAAGACCCTGATAGGATCACTTCGTTGTCCCTCTGTATGTCTGTCTGTCTGTCGGTCTGTCTATAACACCATTTAACTGTGAAAAAATCTAACTTCTAAATCTATGCTAATAAAATATATTGCGGTTTTTGTAGCTCGACTAGGGAACCCTCGATCCGAAATGTGTTCTTGGGAATCAAATACCTCCTCCTCCATAAAGACGAATAAGGAAACAGACAACCACTGCATATCATTGAAAAATTTTCAAGGTATCAAGTTGAAACCATACCACTAACTCAAGTCTAAAACTAAAACTATATTTCGTATTCTGTACAAGTCCTAATATTGTAGAATTCCGCAACAATAATTCATATAAACAGTTAACGCTAACAACCCCACAATCTGCATACCTCACGAACTCTCACTTGAACCTAATAATTTTTGCATAATCCCGGATTTCTTGTGAGAGCTTAGCAACCTTGCTGTGTACACCCACTAAAATAAATTTATGATCCCAAACAATGTTGAGCACCGTACATTATGAAACCACATAAAGTCGTTTACCACTACAATGAAACTTCAAAAGTACTTGTGGTCAAAGGCTTAGCTTTCACTGGGATTGTGCGGAAATATTATAGTGAATTCTGTGATATCTACTAAACCTTTTTTGTTTAATGTGTTTGTACCTGTGACTGGAGTCTTATAAGAACTTGCTCCAGGCCAAAATATTAGTCGTATATTTTATCTTATAACTTTAAGATAGCTATATTATATTTTGTAAACACAATCGATTCCATTTGATGTTTACTAAAGCGTCGGCAGCTTAGTGGCCTTACGATCGAGAGGTCCCGGGTTCGAATCCTGGCCATTACACTACCGATGTGAACATGGTCCTAGCACAAGCAATTTAGCTTAGTTGGAGGGGTTAGAGGGAATATATATATAAATATATAGTTAGTAGCTTCGGTTCTAATATTCTTTTATAAAAGAACTAGCTCTCCCGACAAACTTCGTTTCGCCTTAGAAATTAGAATCAATTAGCTGTATCTAATTCTCCTCATTATTTTGAGAACGGAAAGTATTTCGATTCGGGCCCCATACGCCCACGGAGCTCCCGACACTAATAGGTCACCGGGGCCCATACTTACACCTACGGAGCCTATGTACCTATGGGATCCACACAACCATATATTTACCTCTACGCTCAAGGGCGTTCATACTACCATAAACCATCAATTTTTCGACCTAAATAAAAAAATAGCCACCATAAATATTTTCGCGGCCCAAGCAACGGGCATTTTGTTGATTCAGAAGAATGTCTACTAATCACCCTCTGACGATATTTGCACGCATTATGTCAATTCTATATCGAACGTCAGATAGCATAGAAGAATATCATACAGCAGTATTAGAATAATAAACACATTTTTTTTTCAATTCGTATTCCAAATTCAAAATTTAGACATGGCGTATGTCGGATCAGCTATTTTATATTGGGGTTATGTATTCTTAAATTTTCTAATTTTCCGCGCAATTTTCTTCATTTTTTCTTTCATAAAAACCTTCTCCTAACAATAACGAACACAACAAAAAAGAATTAGCGAAATCGGTTCAGCCGTTCAGGCGTGATGTCGTGACCAAGGGAAATAGGGGTTAATTTTTATATATACATATAGATATAAAAATACCTAAATAATAACGTTCCTTTTAATGTCACCTAAAGGCTATTTCTAACCCTTGACGCAAAATCATTGGAGTGTTAAACGTTTAATGTGTCTGTGTGTATCTGTCTGGGGCATGGTAGCTTCTGAAAGGATGAACCGATTGGGTTTTAGTTTTTTTTTGGGATCAAGGCTTAGTTATTTTATTTTCACACAAAGTGATAACCTATTTACATAATCTTGAATATCGCCGAGGCTATCGCTGCGAGCCTGTAGGCATAAGATAAAATTTTTGGCTGTATCATGCAATTTTCACTAGGGTAATTTTTACTATTGGCTTTGCGAAATTTTGAATGTATTATTTTTGAATGGATGCCTATTATACTTAATTACGTTAGACCGACTCAAACAGGTGTCGATGAAATTTAGCCTAGAGGTAGAATATAGTTTTACATTCCTTTATGTAACAGGATTCCCAAATATGGAAAAAGTATTAATTCATCTCCCACCAAAATTCGGATAGCTTCA
Organism: Eilema sororculum; assembly: GCA_914829495.1. NCBI lineage: Eukaryota > Metazoa > Arthropoda > Insecta > Lepidoptera > Erebidae > Eilema > Eilema sororculum. The sequence continues at coordinate 20,738,210 of OU618546.1, forward strand.
GGCATGGCTCAGTTGATCAGAGGAATCCCTGTAATTCAAAGAGAGGGCAGGATTCGTGGGTTTGAATCCCGCCGAAGCCAATTCACTTTTTGCTATCTTAATCGAGTATTACTTACAATAGGATAACAGTATTACCTACTGTAACGTCTGTAACAGTTAATATTTATATCATTTCTTATTCATACAGTGACATGGTGAGTGTATGGCTTAACAGAGTTATTTTAATTACGGCAACCTTGTAGTTTATGTTTCTCGGGGGCTTAGCAGTAAACCTCCACGGACATGTTTCGTTGCTCGTATTAATCCACTAAAAATAAAACCCGGCCTCTGCAAACACGTGGTCGTTCAACTTGACTAAGCAATGTTCCAGAAAAGGTCCACTCTGTTCACCTGTGTATTTTTTCTGTTTTTTTGCCGGAACTGTGACTAGATTTATATCAGCCTTTTTTACGCAGTAAATATTTGATCTGTATAAATAAAAATTAACCGTCGTAAATGAAGCTTCTTCGAAAGCTGAGTAGTTAAAGAATTGGCTTTACAATCAAGTGGTCGTGATTTCTAATGTTGGCCATTACTTTGCCGACATCAACCTACTCTTAAGCCTATCTTTTTCACTTAGTTGGAGAGGTCAACTGAAAAACTAGTATATTAATCCATATGCACTAATATTATAAATGCGAAAGTAACTCTGTTGGTCTGTATGTTACGCTTTCACGCCTAAACCACTGATCCGGTTCTGATGAAATTTGGTATAAAGGTAGATTAGATCTTGAGATAGACTTGGTCGCGATAACCGACATACACGCGGGCGGAGACGCGGGCAAAAGCTAGTCATTTATAATTAAAAAAGCTAAGTATATTTTGTTGTTTCAAATCAAAGAAAATACTGACAATATCCACGAGAATACTTGGAACTGAAAGATATAACGCCATAAAAAAATATTTATTCTAAACTAGCTGAGCCCTAAACCAAAGCAAATATTTTTTTACTTTCATTTCTTTTTCGAATATTAAACACCCCTTTAAGCACTATTTCTAGCCAAAATTGAGGAACGAAAATATATTATTGTCTTGTTTACCAATACCGGTTTGTCTATTTGATACACAAACCGGTATCTATGACGTCAGTACACTGTGACGTCAACATAACAACTTTTGGTTACGTAAAGAGTATTATACCTACTAAAGTAGGTTAGGTAGGTTGCCTGTAAGAGATCGCTCTTAGCGATAAGGCCGCCATTTGTACATAATGTCATGTATTGTCCATACATTTACTGTATTACTGGTGTACAATAAAGATTTATCTATCTATCTACTATAATACAGCTGAACGTAATGTCAATGAAGTTATTAGTTTGAATCATAATTTAATCACTAAACTGCTAAAATTGATACTTGAAACCTAGTATTTGGTAAAGTCATTAGGCAGAAATTGTTTCACAAAACTCAATTCACAGGCTCATCAATTATTCAATATTACGGGTTAATTAATGATTCAGATGGAAAGCTGAATGTCAAAGTACATTTTGGTTTAATTTTCTCTTGCTTCATTTCTTACTTGAGTTCTGATGGAGTTCCCGTGCGAATCGATACAGGTTTAAAAAGCAGCCAATGTGATATTCCATATGTGATAACGTAAATTTGCACTAAATCTCAGATCAGGCAGGCAGCCATTCAGTAATTTAAACATGATTGAGTAACATTTTGACATCTATATCGACTTTCACATTCAGTAATTGTGCATACTTTTCTATTCAGCTTTTAAACCTCCGTCACAGAATAGATAATAGTACTCCTCTGTGGTGTAGCCTTTTTTCTTCCGTGCGGAGGTGAGGTTGCCATCGACATATCCCTCGCTCCCCGGCTGACCCAAGACTATCTCTTACAGTCTGGCCCTCCTCGGGAGGGGGGACAATGGTGTCCCCGACTCGCCCCCGGAATGGGGAGGCGCGCTCTTCAGCGCGCCGTCGTCGTGGCCTGCTTCTGCTGGGGTGACAGGCGGCTCCACCCGTCACCCCCAGGCCCGCGCTCATAGGGGACGGAGGTCAGTCAGTGCCCTTCTGTGGTGTAGCCTTAGATGTTACATACGATAAAACTACTTTTTTCTACACGTCGAAATCCGTCGGGCTTCACCTACTCAGAGTCAATGATGAAATAGGCAAGTCGGATTCAAACCGACTAAATCCGCACGGTGTTTCATATATCTGACTTCGTGGCTGAGGTATCTGATGTGCCCAAGAGATAATACCCTGCAAACCCGAACTGCATTGGCTATCAACAAGCGCGACGTGTTGGACCAACTCCCCCTAAAGATATACGCGTACAGTAACTAGGACTAGAGCAGGCAGATGATGATGACGCTGATCTAAATACACTTATTATACCTAGTCGTCAACAAGTCAAGTATTCAGACTAAAACATAAAAATCTTATTAAGTTCGAAATATGTCGGGAAAAAGAAGCACTCAAGTGGGACTTGAACCTTATACTACTTGAATGCTATAAAAATTTCATTCAAATATTTGGGCGGAGTCATCAAAAATCAATTTAAAAATGGATGAAAAATCATTCATTGGTTCCAACAGTTCGTAAGAAAGTTGGTATATGGCTCCACCGTCGCCCTTAAAGACGGATATAAAGAGAAGGGAGTTTTGAAGTGATTCAGGTGTGGCTCAATAACTCAGGTGGAAGAACATTCCCCAAGTAAAGATGTTGGGTTCAAGTCCCACTTGAGCACTTCTTTTTCCCGATGTATTTCGAACTTAAAATTTAGCATAATAAATACCTACTATACCTATTCATTTAAATATCATTATACTATCATTCAAATAAAAATTGTAACCAAAACATGTATAACATATTCCTATAAAACATGTTTACATGCTATGTTCTATTTCTGTCCTGTCTGGAATGTCTCCTCTACTAGTATTGATTATAATACATTATGTAAATATGGAACATACTTTCAACATGTGAGCCACAGTCCTGAGCAAGCCTTTACATATTTATAAGTTTTGGATCGTAACTCTTCGGTCGTCTTTGTTCCGTTAATGGGACCTACAAACCTGACCTTTGTAGGGCATCTTATTATCTTTGGACCCTTTTGCAAGTATGTTGTGATATATTTGGTTTAATAAGTTTGATGATATACTTAGAAACTGTTGATAAAAATGCGAAAATTTGGATGGATGTATCCATGGTATGGATTAATGTTTTTTTGTTGCTCATGTTCCCAAAAGCGGCAGAACTATAGTGGTTGAAATTTGTCACAGATAAATTTATTGAATAATACACTTGTACTTTTCCACTGAGTTTAATTTCATTTCTGAACCTGACCGGTTTCGCCTTACGGCATTCTCAAAGGTTTACCATTGAGAATCCCGTAAGGCGAAACCGGTCAGGTTAGGTCGAAAATTAAACTCAGTAGAAAAGTGCAAGTGTATTATTCAATATGTGTAGTAGATTCCACCAAGTACAATCAATCTCCAGTAAAAACAGTCACAGATACGAGTAGATTGTTATAGTTAAGCATATAAATTATTGCTATTAGGACACTTTCACATATTTTACGCTGGTGCATATATAAACTGTACTTAATCTTGTAGCTTGAACCATTGCGAATTAGGTGGGTGGCCAGTGGTTTAAACGCAGTAAAATATTGTAATGTTATGATTTAAACAATAAAAAAAACTCCAGCAATTTTGTTTCACTCAGTCAGGACAAGTAACTTTGTTATTTGTAGATTGAAACTGTTTCCAACAGATAACTGCATCACTAGATACAGTGATGTCACTACACGCATATAAATTGAATATAAATGTTTGCAATCCCAGTTGAAAGCCTACAAACGACAAACAGAACAAATAAAGACTAGGACACAACAATGTGGGCCGTGCGAACTACAAAGGAATCAGAGCAATCATTTCAGTGTTCAAAAATTTACTGAAACACCAACCTGGATTTGGCTACAAGGCATTTATTGTACGTACACTTGTAAGTATATCACAGATTAATTAAACACACAATTCACACAATCCGAAGGGAGTCATCTCGAAAGAGATGGCCCTGGGTGCAGAGATATGCTTACGGCAATCTCACCTCTGGCAACCAAAGACCCAAGACTTAGTCGGTTTTAGTCGGTTCGAGTCCGACATAACCGCCTCCACCGGCTCCGTGGGGGTGGTATCCGTGGGGATTTTTCGCACGATAAAAAAAAAAAAAAGTAGATGGATAGATAAATTCTTTATTTTACACCAATAGATTATACAGTTAAGTAGGTAGCATTTATACAGTTTAATGTACAAAGTATGTCTTTACAAGAATAATACACTATTTAACTTCCATTGAATTGTGGCTTTTGGCTGCACGGATATGCCTTACTAGGTGTCATTTTAGCAGCCACGGTCAGTCATGGAGATTGGAGATGGAGAAGTCACATCAGAGTGGCGACCGAGAAAGAATACAAGTATAGGGTGTCTCAATAAGAGTGCACTTTTTAATTTTAAAATGAAAGCAAGTATTTTATGACAGAGTTGTGATATTTTTATTGTATTTTAAAGAAGACATGTTCCGATTAAGTATGGAATAAAATATCCGTAATTTTAAATATATTAAATTTTCTATAACTTTTGCACAGAGATGTGGCTGTATCTCACCGATGACTAGTTGGATTTTCGTTGAATTTTCAGTAATTGTTTCGGGTTTATTCGCACAAACCCGTGATTTCACGAAACCCCAAAGAGAAAAATTGCACGGCGTTAAATCGCACGATCTTGGTGGCCAGTTGACATCAGAATTTCGTGAGATAATGTGTTCTGGAAATCGTTGCTGCAATAAATCGATTGTTTTGTAATGAGTTTTCAGAATTTTAACGGGTTGTTCTTTCGAAAAGCGCTTCATTTTAAATAATCAGAATAAACTGAGGTGACAACTGCAAAATTTCAGAGATTTATTCCAATTTTAAAAAGTGCACTCTTACTGAGACACCCTATATTACCACCTTATGTCATCCGAAGGGTCATAAGAAAGGCGAAAAAGGAAGAAGGACTACTGGCAAAATACGTAGATGATATCAATGCAAGAGAAAAAAAAAACTGAGAGAAATAAAACCATTGGGAAAATAGTAGGGCAAAGCCACCCAACATAATTGTAAATTTTCAATAGTCGAGTTTTAGATTTCAAACTTATTTTTGTATTTTTTTTTAAATAACCGTAGAACAGATAGAGATTTTCGTTGACAATCTTGGTCTCCTCTCAAATTTGGTGGTTTTAACATCGCCAATATAATTTTGGATCGCAAATTTTCACCAAACTTCTACTCGCTTCAAATTCCAAGAATCGAACAATCACCTTTAGTATTAGATGTTCTCAAACGCTCACCGCGATCGTTAGTCTAGACATTGGCTGTAGACGGCTCTCTAATTAACTTAATTGCAAATAGGTAAATGTTAGAGGTAAAATTTGGCTTTGAGTCTAAAATTTTCGCACAAGTTCTCTTTATACGCGAAATCAGTGTTAAAATTTGGTCTCCAATAACGAAGTTTGTATGAGTCTCTATTATAGGCTTTATCTATTCCCTTGTGTTCATTACAAAGTATGAATTTACTTGAGCATTAGGAATGAAACCACTAAAAATCGTAATTTTAACTTACGTAATAAACACATTAAACATTCTAGAACATTTTACATAGCTCTATTTACACTCATTTTAAACATACTTTTTACTTTTTCTAAATACATAACGTAATAATATATAATCAGCTAACTTTCTCTCCTCCTCTCTGTACTAACGAACGAACGCCATATGAGACTGGCTCATAACAACTCCCAAACTATTCTCACTAACTTCACGCTACCGGCAAAGAAGTGCATAAAATAATACTCCATAACTTCTCCCACAACCTATTTCAAACAGCAAACTAGAATATAACTTACACAAATATCGATCTGGGAGTCATAAGGCGCTTTAGCTAAGTGCCCCATCCGGTTTCATTTTCTTTAACTCAGAACAAAGTTTATGTACGCCGGAGGCACGCCCGCAGTGAAAGCTTACAACTGTGTAAACTTCACAAATTGTTTACTGCCTTCAAAACTGGCTAGGAACTGTCGTTTGTCGTACAATGTACCTACACCGTGTTACTTGGAGAAAATAAAAGTCTCTAGCGATGTGGCTGTTGTTCTAAACACTTTTGTTAAGCCGTCAATGGTTATATTGCGACGTGACTCAGATATAAAGTTGGTTGGTCTTCGCTCTTTGATGGTAATTGTTATGGTAGCAAGTAAATATGTTACTTATTATTATTATTTTATCACGTGAGAGTGTAAGAAATTTCTTTATCCAAACTCATATTATAAATGCTTTATAGTAACTCTGTCTGTCTGAATGTACGAATATGTTACGCTTTCACGCCTAAACCACTGAACCGATTTTGATTTGGTATGGGAATATATTAAACCTTGAGAAAGGCTATGTTTGGTCGCAATAATGGGACCGAAAATCATACATAGTTCGGGAAATGTGGGTGATAATACCTTATACCTTCGAGGACTTACAGGGTTTTATATTATTAGAGAGATTAAGCGTATTAAACGGGTTGAATTGTCGTCGACGAGATTTGGTGATGGTAGTGTAAATCATTGGGGGGTGAGGACATAGGATAAAGAGAACCACTGTTCAAAAAGGCCTCAACTTGTACGAAAAGTATAGATTTAAGTGGGATTTGTTGTTATAAAACCCTCTAAAATAATATTCAGTAGAAACTTATTTTGTTGCGCTAATAATAAGTGGTACAGTGTTAAACTTTGAATCAATAAACTAGCATGATATTGTCACAGACAGATAAATCCATAATCCATAATCCATACTAATATTATAAATGTGAAAGTAACTCTGTCTGTCTGTCTGTATGTTACGCTTTCACGCCGTAACCACTGAACCGATTTTCATCTAATTTAGTATAGGGGTAGATTAGACCTTGAGGAAGGACATAGGCTATGTTTGGTCGCGATAACCGACATCCACGCGTGCGGAGCCGCGAGCAAAAGCTATATTGTATAAATATTCAATCTTCTTTTGCAATTATCCATTATTAGCTTTTGCCCGTGGCTCCGCCCGCGTGGAAGTCGGCTATCGCGACCAAACATAGCCTATGTCCTTACTCAAGGTCTAATCTACCCCTATACTAAATTAGATCAAAATCCCCGCAGTGTCAGTAGTACTACTAAGAAGTAGAACTAGTAGTACAAATGACACACCTTTGTATCTCTAGTACTACTATAAAAAATACATGTAAATTCATCCGACTTTTTAATTCTTAAGTGCAACTAGTAGTACTTATGGTACAAACTTATATCTCTTATGCCCGCAGTGCCAGTAGTACTACTAAGATGTACAACTAGTAGTACAAATGACACACCTTTGTATCTCTATTACTAGCAACTCGTCTAGAGTTCCAAAATGACCGGTACATGTAAATTAATCCGACTTTTTAATTCATAAGTGCAACTAGTAGTACACATGGTACAAACTTATATCTCACTTATCATCATTATACACACTTATCATCTCTAGTTAAAAAGTTGGTGTCAGCGATTATTTGCTAATTCTTAATTTTCCACATGTGAAATTTTGCAAATTATTATTGGGAAACTCCGAAACTACTTTATTTAGCGAGCGCCAGTTACGATTCAAAGACTGCGGTGGAAGCACGTGCATAACTTTGCTCGTAGTTGAAATTACGAAGGTAAACATCTGATTCCCTTGGTTTGGTTTCACTGAAAATTGATTCCTCTGCCGCATTATTTTCCCGTGGTCCACAAAAATTCAAATTGCTATAAGTTTTACGAAATACGAATTAGGTACGAAAATTATGCCTATTTGATTTTTTTTTGCAAAAAAGAACCATAAATTAAAATTGCCAACTCAAGGACCCAAATCGCAAGAATCACCCAAATAAATGTGCAGTTGTACTACCAATGCATGCCGTGTAAGGTTTCTAGTATTATTGGTAGTACAAGAGATACAAGGGTGTGTCATTTGTACTACTGGTAGTACTAGAGATACAAAGGTGTGTCATTTGTACTACTGGTAGAACAAGAGATACAAAGGTATGTCATTTGTACTACTGGTAGTACTAGAGATACAAAGGTGTGTCATTTGTACTACTAGTTGTACTTCTTAGTAGTACTACTGGCACTGCGGGTCAAAATCGGTTCAGTGGTTACGGCGTGAAAGCGTAACATACAGACAGACAGACAGACAGACAGACAGACAGACAGACAGAGTTACTTTCGCATTTATAATATTAATATGGAAGTATGGATATGGATTTCTTTGTTCAATCAGTGAATCAAATTCGCTAATTTTAGTCCACTTCTTTGTTATATACAGTCAATATCAGATCGATCTTGATAAACAAAGTACTCAAAATGATCCTAATTCCTTGGCACTCCCCCTTCTTAAGGATCATTCTAATATTTTATACACATTTATCTGTACTTCCGACAATAATCCAATTTAAATCTAAGAAACAGTGTGATTTGCTCTTAATACCTTAGTTTTAAGATACTAATGAGTAGAATTTCTTCTAGCTCTTTATGCTGGCCACGAATGTTCATACTTCAAATTCTTTATCGTACGACAATGAATTGGGATACTTTACCCAAATGGGTGTTTCTTTCTTCCCATAGTCCCGGGTTCTATAAGCGAGGCGTGAAAAAATATCTATCAAAGCCGTCAAACTAAGGACCACCCTTTTAGAGCCGATAGCAACTGAAATGGGAAATAACCGTTTACCATTTGATTGCTGTGCCCGTTTTACCCCTGTACATATATAATATCTAACCTTTTTCCTATTGGGGTAAGCAGAGACAAAATATTATTAGTAAAATTTTAAATGAACAATACCACATAATTAAATTTAATGTCTCATTGACGACTGACGAGCTCTTCCAATTAGTCCCACCCTCTCCTTTCCTACACAGGACGACACGTGCAGGGCTAAGATACCATCCATATACGGTGCAGAGTATACCAGCAAGAACCAAGCGTTTCAGCGACTCATTCCTATGCCGCACCATTAAGACCTGGAACTCCCTGCCAGCTCACGTGTTTCCTTCTTCCTACAGTCCCGGGTCCATTAAGCGGGGCGTGAAAAGGCATCTAACGAGGCCGTCAAGCTGAGTGCCACCACTGTTAACATGGTATATGTTTCCGATGGTGATCCTCTTTCCGAGACTTTGCCTTTAGCTTAACATCAGGCGAGGTGAAGTCAAATTGACGTGTCATATAAAAAAAAAATGACATTGTACTGAAAAAAGTACTAGCCCATAACAGTTGAAACATGTAAGCTTGTCAAAAAGGTTTAATGGCAGTGTATTGTAACTCGCGAAGTGTGTAAGGATACCTGATGGTACATTGCAGTCTCTGACAATAGCAGAAGGAAAATGGTGTGATAATCGTCTTCTTCATCATAACATTAATCCAATCGCATCCGAAGCATTTAACTTTGAGTCTGGGGTCCGCTTTTACCAGTCTAACTGCAACTGCGATATTTTCCGTGAAGCGACTGCCATATGACCTCCACAAGCTAAAGACTATATCGAAGCATTCCAGTTAGACCAGTTGTTGGCCGTTTAGGGCTCTACCGTAACAACTACCATGGATGTCTTAAATGCCTAAATACGACCAGTGCAAATATTCATATTCATTAATGCATGCCTACAAATATTTGCAGTGAGCAAGGATCAAAACCGCGTGCCTCCTGCGTAGCGTCCGCGTTCACTACCGCTACGCCACAGAGACTGTCTATACATAATTAGGTATTCTACTGATTAGTCAATTTGTTCCTTATTACCAAACGACAAAAAAAAATTTAGTGACGTCATAAAATTGAATAGTCAAAGCAGTTACTATAGGCTGGGTGGATGATTAAAAATAAATAAAAATTATAATAATGTACCTTTCAAACAAAAAAAACTACATCCAAATCGGTTCATCCGTTTGGGTGCTACGATGCCACAGACAGACACACACACACACACACACACACACACACACACACACACACACACAGACACGTCAAACTTATAACACCCCGTCGTTTTTGCGTCGGGGGTTAATAAGAACTGACGAAATTTTTACCGCTCTTTTACCATTCCTAATTTCATAAGCTCGGTTAGATCATTTATTTTAACTATACGATAATACCCAATTGAACGTGGAAAGCTAACTCACTTCAATTAACCCCACAACTCCTTGAACTCTGATCCTGTAACTTTTTGACTTAAAAGTTGCAGATAATCGTTTATACGTATACCAGAATTGTTTGAAACAGGATGAGTTTTACGGCTTAGCAGCCCAATATCAGGGTTAGCGAAGTTATTTACAACCTTCTAATATGTAATAATTTGGTAAGTACGGTACCCTCAAAGAAAAGAGTTAAACTAACAGTTTCAAATAAAAACGCCAGTTATATCCTTATCAAATCATTTATGTCATTCATACATTACATACATATGTAAAACTAGCTTTTGCTCGCGGATCCGCCCACGTGGATGTCGGTTAACGCGACCAAACATAGCCTATGTCCTTTCTCATGGTCTAATCTACCCCTATACCAATTTTCATTAAAATCCGTTCAGTTATTTAGGCGTGAAAGGTAACAGACAGACAGACAGAGAGAGGTACTTTCGTATATATAATATTAAGTATGGATCATGCCTTTATCCCCGGAGGGTAAAGCACAGGTGAATTAACATCCACATTTCACCAATCAATGTATTCGGTCCTACGTAATAGGGGGTAAGTCTACTGCCGTATTCCAGGCACTATTGTTGACTCGGGTCGTAAATCCGAGGTTGAGTCTAGGCTGTATACACAAATCTGTCTAATGTTAAACAGCACTATCCCTTTTTTTTTTCGTGCGGAAATCCCCTCGGATACCCCCCTTCCGGAGCCGGAAGGGGAGGTTATGTCGGACTCGAACCGACTAAAACGGCACGCCAACTGTGGGTCGTGGTGAGGCCGGAGGTGAGGTTGTCATCGACATATCCCTCGCACCCCGGCTGACCCAGGGCCATCCCTTACGGTCTAGCCCTCCTCGGGAGGGGGGACAACGGTGTCCCCGACCCCGGAATGGGGGGGCGCGCTTCTCAGCGCGCCGTCGCCGTGGCCTGCTTCTGCTGGGGTGACAGGCGGCTTCACCCGTCACCCCCAGGCCCGCGCTCATGGGGGACGGAGGTCAGTCAGTGCCCTAACAGCACTATCCCTTAGTCACCTTGTACGACACCGCATGTGAAGAGATGGGGTGGCCCAAATTGTACTCTCTTGGGAACCACTAAAATACTAGCAAATAAAATTATTTTCAAAAATTAAAACCATACTAAGCACTTCATTCATTTCTACCGATGGGAAATTCATCTATTAGGTAGACGATACTTGGGTTTTATGATTAGTAAGAGCTTTTTAGTATAACGTAAATGGGTACTTAAGGTTCACTTAAAATTTTATTCTACTGTAAAAGACTTCAAGATAAACCTCGAAATGTGCTAACTAATAAAATGTAATTTACTACTCCCATCTCAAATGCCTAAATACCAAGCTGTTTGGTTTTACTTACCGTATTTCTAACCAACATCCTATATTTATTTATAAATAATATTGAACAAAATACTGTTTGCCCTCGACAGACTTTGAGAATGCCTCGTTGATTCTATTACATTTTTATTTAAGTTTACGTGTGGTCGGGAGTGGAGTTACTGGATTTTTCTGTCAATAAATTCTTAGAACGTAGAACTAAAAATATTGCTAGTGACATGTGAGTGTAAAACAAGTGGTGTTAAATCTAAACGAATATAAATGAATGTGTGATTCTGAAAGTGACAGCGTGTGACAACTGCAGGTGCATGCAGTACGTACTTTTGTTAAACTTCGATAGGGATAAAGGGGACCATCAAGAAGCCGCAATAATAATAAATCCATACTTAATATTATAAATGCGAAAGTAACTCTGTCTGTCTGTCTGTATGTTACGCTTTCACGCCTACACCACTGAACCGATTTTGACGAAATTTTGTATAGGGGTAGATTAGATCATGAGAAAGGACATAGGCTATGTTTGGTCGCGATAACCGACATCCACGCGGGCGGAGCCGCGGGCAAAAGCTAGTAAGTGATAAATATTTCACAACATTCTACACAACGCAATCTAGACTCTAGACCCATGGTAAGCTCAACTAGCTTGTTTTATGGAATCTAGAATGCGGATAAACATACTTAGATACTTTTTTTTTTTAAATACATACACATTATACATTGAAACACCCAGACCAATGCAAATAGTCATATTCATGCATACAAATATTTAGACTGAGCGGGGATCGAACCCACGCCTCCTGCGTGGCAGACTTGTTCAGTACCGCCACGCCACAGAGGCGCATTACGCATATCAGCTGCCTGCGTCTACAGTTGTCGTTTGCGGTCACCTACAGAATCCTTCAAAACCTGCAAAGCAATTTTTTTCTCTTTAGAAACTAACTCGCGTGGTACTTTTTATTAATATAAATGTGTTTTTACATTCATTAAGATTCCTGCTTCAAAAATCCTTTACAAAGTAGTTTGTGTACTATTTTCCACGTAAATAATCTCAGACTTGCAACAAAACGAAACTCCCTTCATATATAGAAGTGCTTTCAACACGTTTTTGTTAAGCCGTGAACTCCTATCTCTGTGCTTAAGCTTCGAAGTGAGTAGATTACAGATAGCGCTATTTAATTAGTACAATAGTGTAATTAATTATTTTACTTTAGTGCTCATATGGAAGCTCGTGGCCAAATGGAAGCTTTGCACAGATTATTGCGTGATACAGTAATGTTTCACTGCTTTCATCCAGTTCAAATTTACATAAGAGGGTTTTAACACAGATGTAAATGCGAGTAAATACGTGACATGACAGTAAATTTGAATGTTGCAGGAATTCCGCGTGCTCGTGTCGCCGGTTACTTAAGACCCACTGACAAACCTTAATCTTAATGTGGTGACATTTCTCATAGTTACTGAGGAGTAAGATTGTATTCATTTTTAAGCATTACTAGTGCCCAAGCAGGTATAGATAGTTTTTTGTGTATCTGCAAGTTGTCTAGACAACTAGACTTCTTGTCTAAGCAAATCGTAGTTATTGTCTTATATATTACTAGCTTTTGCCCGCGGTTCCGCCCGCGTGAATGTCGGTTATCGTGACGAAACATAGCCTTTCCTTTCTCATGGTCTAATCTACCCATATACCAAATTTCTTCAAAACCGTTCAGTGGTTTAGGCGTGAAAGCGTAACATACAAACAGACAGACAGACAGAGTTACTTTCGCATTTATTATATTAGTACGGATAAGAAAATATAGATTATATCTATAGGACCTCCTCTTTTTCGAAGTCGGTTAAAATGGGTCGTTTCGCACAAAGACCTTTGACCAAATTTGTGCGAATGAACCATTAAACCGTAATTATTTTATATCATTTTTATTTTTCAAAGTCATCATTTACGTGTAGGTACGAATGAAAAGGTTAGACCATTGTTTAACTTTTTATTGTAGAAAATTCAGTTTTTGCAGTAATAAAAGTTCTTACCCATCTAACACGTACTTCATATTATCTGATCAATAAGAGATGAGCTTTAGCCAGAGTAAAGCTCTCCTTGTCACTTTCATTTGGCAGCTGTCAAAAGTGGTCCTTACAGTTTAAGAAAGAAGAAAAATAAGTCAAAACCAAAAAGTACACTCACAATCAAAAATTAATACCAAAATATTCTTCACCTACAAACAGAAAGGGGAACTCGTACATTATTAATATTACATAAGATAACTTTAATTTGTGTTATGTGTGTTGAATATAACATGAGCCTCTCGTAATGGTGGCGCAATGCGGGACTTTTTATGCTCTTGTGCTAATAAGTGCCAGGTGGGCGTTTTTCATAATTGTGAGGTAGTTGCGCACTGTAATATTAAGTCGGTAGGCTTGAGGGATAGGGAATTGGCTACGAATGGGCTCAGATATTTTTAGATCAGTAGTACTAGCTCAAATAGATTTCTTATTTCGTTGTTGAGGATAGTAGTTTGCGTCAGATTAGTGGTTGTATGTTTTATTGATACGTTTTAATAGCTGTACAATCGTAGGTAAATTATAAAGATAATTACGTATTTATTTTCTTACATAAGTCTCTGTATAACTTGGTAGAATAATATAGTATATACAAAAAAAAGAAACAAAATTAATAGAATAAAAGACTAATATAAAAAGAAACACTTTGTGATGATAACATATCACTCATTGAAATAAAATCACTTTTTCACGAATTCTATCACAATATGTTACTTTTAGCTCGGGACCCAATCATCCACAGTAAAATACAGCAAAATCCACCGTGAGCACATTTTGCGTAAATAGTTAAACCAAAAATGCATCATGATTCGGATTCTATGATAACTTATACTTCAAACTATGTGATAACTAAGATCTCTGGTTACCCCGTGACCATGTCTGCTAAAAAGTTGAGCTCGAAAATTAATTGCGATAGAATTTCAATAAAAAACTGTTAGAAATACGTAAATACATGAGCACGTATGTAAAGATGTTCTTAATGTTTTTTAAACCTCACACTCCAGCGTACAATGACATTTAAGTTGAGCTTTTATTCTTCGAATATGTACTAATGATAGATTGTCTGATTGCCACTACTTATCAACAGTAAATCACTATAATTTTCCTCTTACAGCACCATTATTACGCAAAACTAATGTTAAATCTCCCAACTTAATTAAAAACCTTACCTAAATCAACCTTTTACCTAAATAGGTACTATTAAAATAATAGCCAGTGATAAATCTTGCAAAATTTACAATATATTTTTATTCATACACCCACATGTTAACCTTTAACCATCATTCAAAGGTATTTTCTTTCATTACCATAACAGTATATTAAGTATTAATATAGTATTTAATTACGTAATAAAGGGCTTATCGTACCCAAAAATCTAAGGTCCTTATGTAACGCCTCAAAACAATTAGGACCTAATGAAAATATTGAGCAAAGAAATATATTCGTAACGTAAGAATACATGTAGGAAATGTATTGAGGACGAAAGAGAACAATGCCGTACACATCGATGGCTTCTATGTTGTCTATTGCTAGGAAATGTTATATCTAAATGTAGTTCTGTGTTTGCGTAAAATCTTACAGGGTACAAAAGTTTATTTTCTTTAATAACTGTTATCTAAATATATACCTACGTAACTAGGTTTTCAAGGTTTCATCTGCTGATTGAGGAATGAGCCTCAGACTTTCCTCTAAGGCTGAGTGTTGGGTGGTTAGATGGAAGTGGCTCAAAAGCCAAGATAAATAAAATCTAAAGGAAAAGCTGGAAAAGATCCAGTGTAATATTTAGCTCTGGTGAGTTTGACAGCCTCTATGACGTAGTGGTAGTGAACGCGACTGCTATACAGGAGGCGCGAGTTCTATCCCCGCTCAGTGAAAATATTTGTATGCATGAATATGGCTATTTGCATTGGTCTGAGTGTTTCTAAATATAATATGTATGTATTTACAAAAAGTACCTATACATGTTTATCCGCATTCTAGATTCCATTTCACAAGCTGGTTAAGCTTGCCATGGGTCCAGATAGCGTTGTGTGGAATATTGTGGAATATTATATTAACGTATCTCATGTTTAAAAAAGTATTTATATAGAAACAAGACTTGTATTTAAACTTTATAATACTAAGAAGCTTCAAATATCAACGACACCGAGCAAAAACAAATTAATTCCTCCACAACACTTGACCCATTTTCCCCCAATATACCATATACGTTAGTAGTTAGTATCTCGCGCGTTATATGTAGGAAATTAACGCTCCATTTGTTCTACACCCCTCCTGAGAGGGAAAACATGTTTTGAAGGCTCCTAGGGTATGCCTACAAAAACATTACCGCCTTCAAGTCCTGCCCTAATTACTCTATCCTAAAATAATATGCGTATATACAGTATCATTAATCTTAATGTTTACTTGAAATAAATTTTGCACAATTTGTCTGCGATTATGATATTTTATTAAGTTTGGCCTCAAATTTGTACACTTTTACGAAATATTATGTTGAAGTGTACGATTATGTTTGTTCTGGATTTGATTACCGAATTATAAAGTATCGTTGACTATTTTGTTAACATATTCTTGGTAGCAGCAGAGAATCTGAAAGTGTTTCTAGTAGATAACAGGCTCACTTCTCTATTACATAGAACTCTCCTTCTACATCAAAGTACTAATCTCAATTACATTCAAATCATGCACCTAGGAGCCGTCCTACCCATAATTTTATCTATTTTGGAATTTACTACAGAGGCTGTATTCTAACCCCAAAAAGAAAGCCTTCACAGCTTTGTTCGTCAATCAGTAAGTGCATCTACTTGTAATTAACATGGGCATTGTATTAGAACTAAGGAAGGAAGAAATAAACACGTTATGGTTATTCCATGTCTATCCATTTTCTGTCAATTTATTAATGGCGGCATAGACGGATGGAAAAAGGGTGTGACTGAAAAAGTCTTGGAACTATTATAGCATAGCGAAACGGTAGGTATTCATGTGCATACAGATCTGCTTACCCCGTTGGGTATAAAAAGGCTTTTTTAACTTCTTATCAACGTGAAGCGAACATGTGGGTAAGCATAATATTTCACTTTGTCATCATCATTCTTATTCTCGGTAACTACGTGACCGAGATATTTGAAATGTGATACCCTTTTAAGAGTTACCCTATTGAGAAGTACATGCGGAACATTTTCAGATTTCCTAGAAAGGTAAAATGTTTTTGTTAGAAGGTCAATGCCCTTCAAATGACTGTCAATGTGACATCTAGGTAACGTATAACCAAACTACTTATCTCATAAAAGATTAAATAAAAATTAAAAAACCCCAACACAAAAATCTATGATTCCCTTAAAAAGTAAAAAAATCTTCCCCATTTTCACCCCCACAACTTTTAAACGACTCCACCGATTTTCACTAAAAATGACTAAGAAAACTCGCAAATAAGTCACCTTTAATACCGAAAAAAATTAAATTGAAATCGCTCCATCCGTCTGGGAGCTATGATGCCACAGACAGACCCACAGATAGACGCTTCGAACTTATAACACCCCGAGGTTTTTTGAGTTGGGGGTAATAGTGGTATGAAATGAAGTAAGTTCAGTTCAGTGCCCTCATTCCAAATCTATCAGTGAACTGGAATGAAACTTTATACAACGTACGTCAGGCTTACCGCAAAAACACCTATGAAATCACCGACTTACGATGCATAACCCAAAAATATTCACCCGTGCAAAATCCTAAAGCTGAAACATTATCATAAATGATATACTCGACTCAATTCCCTCCCAACTACCCTTTCTTGTCTTATTCATGAATTTTGACAGAGACGGGTTATAGAAATACAAAACGGGTGCTTTTTCATTCCAAATTCCTTTGTCGTACTTTATTTAATGCAGAATTTTAAGCAGAAAACTTATACAGTTTGAATGTGTTTGACTGTTAAAAGTTTTAATATAACGTTGTTTGGTATGGTAAAGTGGAATGTTTGGACGTTGCATTGTGAAGATTAATTGCATAGTTCGGAATAGACCATAACACATTAAAAGATATTTAACGGTTGGTTTATTGGTAACTATTGCTACTAGATTGTGATTAGAAAAAGTGAAATGACTCAGACGGGACTTGAACCCGTGACCAGTCCCTTACAGTTGGAATCACGAGTCACGTCTTGAGTGTTCCAAATTCTTCTACCGACTTATTCATATCTTGTGGTGACGGTGAGAGCCATCTACCGATAGTTGCACGCACTATTCACACTCTTTTGCTTCGATTTGTTTTGCGTTTGCTCTCTTTTTTTGATTTTCTTCTATTATTTTTTATTGAATATCAACTCTTACGTAAACGTAAGTTCTTATACTAATGAAATCTTTGCATTTATTATAATTTTTATAAAAACATCTATTAGTAGCTTAATGCTGGAAGTTTCTTGGTTATGTATATTTGACTAAGTGACGAACTAATAATATCCTATCGAGCAGGAGACTCAAAAGGCACAGGAGTACAAGTAATGATGAGTGATGGGCCTGAGAATGATGAATAGAGGTGGTTGGAGGTACCTTTACAAAACTGAACCGAAAGTTAAGATTGGCTAGGATACAGCAACAGTACCTATAGATATACGGAAAATGCTTAGTGAATGTGCTACGATGCACTATCTGAAATTGGAACGTATCACAGAGTAGTTAATATTCCTTGTAGTAAAATGTACTTATGGCCAAAGACTAAATAGACACCTTCTGAGGGATTATACTTATTTCCTTCGCTAGAAGCACATTTTTTTTATCGTGCGAAAAATCTCCAAGGATACCACTCCCACGAAGCCAGTGGAGGTGGTTATGTCGGACTCGAACCGACTAAAGCGCACGCCGTCTTGGATCTTTGGTTGCTGGAGGTGAGATTGCCGTAAGCATATCTCTGCACCCAGGGCCATCTCTTTCGAGATGACCACCTTCGGGTTGTGGGGACATATTGTGTCCCCATCTAGCCCCGGGTACGGGGAGGCGCACTTTGCGCCACCTGGTCAGAAGCACATGGCCTCTTAGAAAAATTATGTGGGTTCACTAAAGATTTTGTCAAATATTGCTTTTGATTCGTTACTTGTTTCTATTTTTCCAGTTCAATAGAACTTATTGAACTCGATCGAACCGTTTGTTAGATAAAAAGGTACGACATTTTCATTTTCATAAAGATAAAACAATCTATTTAGGTATATTGAATTTGTCATTTCTTTGATAGCTTGATGTGATATTCTATTGATCTCGGAACACGACTGGCAGATCTCTTAATAATTTGAACGATGGAAATAGTTCAAAGGAAATCTCATAAGCTTCCAAATTCAATTTTCATTGGCCTGGACTAGTAGACGTATTTATGATATTAATATATTATTAAAATGCGGGGAATTTGGAGTGGTTTTTTTACCCGACTGCCGAAGGAAGGAGGGTAATATTTTTTGAGACTATGTATGTATATAATTATGTATGTCCATTTATTTGGCACGGCCTACAGCCTGAACGGCTTGACGGATTTGGACATGTGAGGTGTCATTTGATTCGTCGTGATTTTTGTAAGTGACACCAGGTATATTAAATTTTAAAGAAAATCAAAATGGTGGATTTTTGGCGCCAAACGTAAACCCGAGTACCACTGAAAAGATCGAAATAAGTTTGATAGCAGGCGGTACCCATTAATTTTCTTTCAGTTTATGATTGGCAAATGGGTACCGCCTGCTATCAAACTTATTTCGATCTTTTCAGTGGCAGTCGGGTTTTTTATTTTTTAATCATTTGTTTTATTTTTAAATGCTAAATATTTCTTTATAGTTTGTAAAGATATCATACTTCGGTAACCGTACGGTCTCCACTAAGCTTACTTGCTAGTCGTCGTGGGGTCTACCATAGTTGGTTGGTATAAAAATAAACTATTTGTAAAGGAATCGAAACTATCTTCTTTTTAAGAAGAATTTTCTAGAACTACACTCAGTTCTGAATCTTGATTAATCTGATGACAGATTGACAGATTTGAAAGAATATCTTAAGAATCTGTCTTCAGTAAACTGAGAATCAGAACTAATTACCATTCTAGAATACGGGCCTAAGTACCTTAGGTACGATTAATTATTTTAAAGATTCCGGTTGAGAAACGAAATCTATTTTTCAATATCAATTATGTACAAGTGGCAATATGTATTAAATGATAAGATGGAAGGATTTTCCTTAAACAAAATATTGTGCTTTTTCGTGTAACATTCAAGAGGATCTATTTACAGAATATACGTCGACAGAAGTATGAGAGATGACTGAGGAAAATGGTTTATTGTGTTACAGATGAAAAGAGAGGATCATGTCTACCTATAATAATATATATTTACGTATAATATAATATAAATAAGCTATAAAACAGAAGGTATGATAGTAAACGCAAGTGAGACAAAAGTTATAACTTTTGAAAGGAACACATGCTACGTATGTTTAAAATTAATTTACAAAACAAGTTTTCAAAAAATCGTGATTTCGCCCTTGACCTTTTAGTTGAACAGTTAGGTGAGATGAAACAGAGATTATTAAAAGAAGAATCAATGCAGAAATTCACGATTTATTATGCGCATGATCCCAAAGTAGCCTCAAGTTATCCTCAACTACATTATGCTCTAATACTACTGCTACTGCTCTACCCTTACCATCGTTGGGAATTGTTCAGTTTAGGCCATTGAATGCATGATTCAGTAAATTGAAGTTGTACATATTTTAGTAGCATTCGACATCACTTATAGTTCAAATATAAATAGAACTCATTGAACAGAAGAGGGAAGTAGAAATTACAATAATACTATCGTTAAAACTAATACAATACAATGAGTTATGCAGAATTATTCCTGAGACTAAAATCAAAACTAATCAGAACTTACAACTAAGTAAACTGTCATCGCCGAAATGTATGCAAAACGGACCTCAGATCAAAGCCCTTGTCAAAGTTTTGAACTTGATCTATCATACATCAGATTGAACGAGGAAATGTTCCTCTTCGACGGTTTTAATTATCGGTTTCAAATACTATTACGTAATCTGTCTTATCAGAAAGTACCTACTCAAGAGTAAGTACTGAAAACTGTAATTCTATGATGGCTTGAGACGTGAATGGTTCACTGAAATTACTGCAGGGAAGATCCATGTTTTTGGTAAAAGGTTAAGAAATACGCGCCTTCAATCTATTATAGATGATTTTGTCACCATCAAATTAAAATTAATTTATTTTCATGAATATGTATATTTCTGTATATTTCAAATTAAGGTGTTACAATAATGTTATATTGGTTACTACAACGCTGCCACATAGGGCGTTCAAATTATTATTTATTAAGTACATGTAAGATTAGTGTTGTGTGCATCATATTGATCTTAATGAACAAAGTGCTCAAAATGATCTCAATTCCTTTGTTTTCCTCCATTCTTGTTCATGGAATGTTCTGATATTTGACATGCACCTTTAGTAATTTAAATCAATAAAACACATTGATTTGCTCTTAACACCTTAGTCTTAAGATCATTTTGGGACTTAGTAATTAAGATATTTCTGACGCTGACTGTAGGTTTAAGTATTCGTAATAGAACACGGCAAGCCACGACATTTGACAACCATAACGTTTCTGAAATTAAATCTGTGCAATTATTCACAGGATTCAAACCATTACTGGCGCGTTATAGAAAACGTAACGTCGACTAAAAGTGAATGCAGTAGATTCAACTAACACTAGAAATGTACCTAAGATTTTTACTGGAAAACGCTGAGATAAGAAAACCATTACTTTATCGGCACAAAGAAAGCTGCACTTATTCATCTGGACTATCGACTCGTTTTACACAAGGTATAAAAGTCTGAGAGCAGGCCAGTGGGTAGTTTCATGCTAATATCGCAACAAATCCTTATCGCCTGTCTACCTAGTAGCTTCTTGTAGTTGAATTTATTGGACATTGCAGCTGAACAACAAAGAACTGGCGTAATTTCTTTTCTACTTCACTTACTGTTGCACAAAGCTTACAAAACAAAAGTATATAAACTACTGGTTGAAGTATATTTGATACGTTTTTTTTATAGTTAATCTTTTATACAGATATTGAAGCTCACACATGCAACACTGTAGGTATACTAGTAAATTGATCACTTTATAGATCTGAACTTCAAAAATTAAAGCCACCTTCAACACTTCAAAGGGGGGATTCGCCACAATCGCGGCCGTCAGACCGGTCATGGACGAGTGGCTGGAGAGGAGACATGGTGCTCTCTCCTACTGGTTGTCACAGATACTTACGGGGCATGGTAGCTTCGGTAGGTATCTGTGGCGAAGACACCGGGAAACCACGGCCGAATGTCAGCACTGCGAGGACCACAGCGATGACACAGTGCTCACCGTCTTTACAGAAGCAGGCCCATGACGGCAGCGTGACGCCCCCCCCCCCTCCCCAAGAAGCGGGATGACACCCGAAAACCCCCCCATAGACGCAGGTTAGCACCCGAACCACCCCCTAGAAGAGGCCGCAATTGTAGCCGTAGGTCTGATGGGAGTCCTGGGACATCCTCCCGAGGGCTTACCCAACCATAGGCTGCTAGGCGCTACCGTGGGGGTTTTTAGTTGGTAGGAGTCCGGCATAACATCCATGAAGGATTTTCCCCCACGGTTAAAAAAAAACCTTCAACACTTCGCGTCATCATTAATTGTTATATACACTTACACACATAAATGTGTTTTTTTTTTCACTCTCTTTTGACTGAACTAATAGAACAGCGATGACTCTTGATACAAATATCAGTCCTTAGCTTCAATGAATCAATTAGCAAATAGAAGGTGCTATTACGCTAAAAGTCAAATTATTATATACTAGCTAACCGCTCCGCTTACGCCGCTTCAGATCCCTTTCCCGATGTACCCTCTATTATATCAAGTATGTATTATGCACATAAACCTTACTCTTGAATTACTCTATCTATTAAAAGAAACCGCATCAAAATCCGTACCACAGTTATAAAGATATAAGCATACATAGGGACGGACAGACGCGGGAATCGACTTTGCTTTATACTATGTAGTGATTTAAAATTCTTACCATCTAGTAAGCATCCAAATGTTCTACTGGTATCCCGTCGTGGTCATCGTTTACCTGGTGAAAAAAAAAAGGTTTAGAAACACTTATCACACTACTACTACTTATTACACTATCAACACAGTTGAGTTCCAAACCAACCTGAAGAAAGAAAGAAAGGAAAGACAAAAAATATGTTTTATTTCGCTTGGCAATAATTAAACATAACAATATCAACACAATATATTATACCCTAAAATTTTAAATACTTACTTTAACTATAACATTACTAGCTTTTGCCCGCGGCTCCACCCGCGTGGATGTCGGTTATCGCGACCAAACATAGCCTATGTCCTTTCTCATGGTCTAAGCTACTCCTATACCAAATTTCATCAAAATCGGTTCAGTGGTTTAGGCGTGAAAGCGTAACATACAGACATACAGATAGACAGACAGACAGACAGAGTTACTTTCGCATTTATAATATTAGTCTGGAAGTATGGATTGTACTTGTAGTAGTAATTGTGAGTAGAGTAATGGCACAGTGACTCAACCTCAACTTCTGGGCCTCGATTCTACTATAGCCAAATCACAGTCATGCCATAACGACTGCAAAAAACGGCATCAAATAATAGACTTAAAGGTGATTAGAATGAAAAAGTGTTACGAAACTTTTTTCATTTCATTTTGGACTTCATGCGTATAGAAATACAGTCTAAAATATGATGTCATTTTTTGCGGCGACTTGCACCACAGTGTTTTAGCTTTAGTAGAACCGAGGGCCTCGCACAGACTGTCCTCTTGAGGTCGAGAAAGCGGTCGCTTTCGAAGAAACCAACATACCAATAAAAAAATAATTATATAATTATAAGCTTTAGAGCCACCATACGTAACTGGAAATCTGCTATGAGGATGATAATAATTTGCTACTTGCAGTTGCCATTTGCTGATTTTTTTTCACAATTCTCTGATTTATATATTGCGAGTAGA
Organism: Eilema sororculum; assembly: GCA_914829495.1. Taxonomy (NCBI): domain Eukaryota; kingdom Metazoa; phylum Arthropoda; class Insecta; order Lepidoptera; family Erebidae; genus Eilema; species Eilema sororculum. Next base: position 20,761,915 of record OU618546.1, read on the forward strand.
ATCACGAACGAATAAACGAAATTTATTATTTAAACCTAATATTACTGCTTTGAGACAGTTCTGTGAAATCGGCTATCTCTAAGTGGCCACGTGATCGCCTGCGGGTGTAAGAACCTCTGGGCTATCACGTTTTCTAACATTGCTGTACTCGTCCGTACCTATTGAATCGTTAAAGGTGATCAAATAACGCAAGTACAGTCATCGTCAGAAATATCTTGACCACAAAGTCTTAAAATAATCTTAAAATTAAGGTGTTAAGAGCAAATCAAACTGTTTTATTGCTGGTTAAATGTGGATGTTAGTACACCTCTGCTTACTTCTTCAGAGATTTACGGGCGTGAGTATATATATGTATTTTCCGAGTTAAAGGTGTATACCGAATATCAGAACAATCCGTTTACAGGTAGGTAGTAAAACAAAGGAATTATTTTTAATTTTTCCCAATGTATAAACTTTTGCAGGAGGTAGAAGATGGAATAATTATTATTCTTTTAGCTTGTGGGTACAGTTTTGTGGGTACAAGATGGAAGCACTCTTTTATAGGATTTGAAAATATTTAGAGAAATTAAAAAATATAAAAATTTCAATAGGGAAGATGAATTCAAATTATCTGGGGCCTGGAATCCAGTGATCAAAATAGTGAAACCCAAAAACACAGTGCTGCCGATGCCGTCTAAAACTGACATAGTGAGTGTGGTGTGTCGCCAGCCTTACAATCAGTATGAAAGTAATGGAGGGTAGGCACACAAAAAATGTTTCCTGCACACCACTCGATGCTCGCAGGCCAGTCAAGTCGTGACCACGGGTGCTGCAACGCACCCGAAACGTCGGTAAAAGTAAGTTTTTCAAAAATATATCGCGTGAAGTCCCGAACATTATAAACACTATGAGATATTTAGAGTTCTTTGTTAATTAAGGTCGAGCTAATGTTGACCGTATTGTACTGTGCTGTTTTGCTAATATTTTGTGGCTAAATCTCATATTCAAGTCCTGAATCTCGATTAGGTTTACGCCTTATTACATTGGACCGACTACAATTATTAGTCAAATGTGGGTATTAATTCACCTATGCCTGCTTATATATGTAATATAGATTATCATTGATATATTTCAAAGATTGTCAATGACAGTCTGTCCACAGTGCTAGATAAAAATACGGAGGAATACGGTCCTTAGTTTGGGTATAGATAGATCTATGTAATTCATCAACTCAACAAAACAAATCTACAGCATCTGGAATGATAGCCCCGTATTTTGTACTGCACCTCAGCTTTTGACGGTCTAAATTTAGAAAAGGAATATTAAAAGGAAAATTTAAAACATTAAATGTCAAGGGATTTACGAAACTCTAGTGCTCCAAGTATCTGATTACGTAATACTGCCTTTAACAATGTCAGCGCTGCATTGTTAAAAGTTTTGCATCTCTAGTGGAGAATACCGCTATTATCGATAAGGCTAATGTGTACTTACGTATCTACAGTAAAAGCTATTCATAAACAGTAGTAGACTAACGGTAAGTACGCTAAATGCAAAAGTTTGAATGAATTTTTTATAACATTTACTATGCTAACTTTTAAGTTCGAAAAACATCGGAAAAAATGAAATGCTCAAGTGAGACTTTGACTTTATATCCCTTAAAGACGGATATAAAGAGAAGGAAAATTTGAAATGATTCAGGTGTGGCTCAATAGCTCAGTTGGAAGAGCATTCCCCTATAAGGGAAAGGTCGTGAGTTTAAGTCTCACTTGAGCATTTAATTTTTTTGATGTTTTTCGAATTTATAATACATGTTTGTTATTTTCTTCACGTCAAAACAACATGTGGTGTTGAAACACTTGCTTTAGTGGTTAAGGAGTACCTATACCTTACGATAGAAAGGTTGTTTCCAGTACTGACGTTTACCCACTTCTGGCACAAATAATTTAGCTGAAATAAAGGGTTTATTCGTACGTATCTTTTAAATTTTTGTTAGTACCACTAACAGAAATTCTTAAAAAAATATGTTCGAATATAAGGCTGAACTAATTTCAGTAAAATAAATAATAAATAAATAAATATTCCACAACATTCTACACAACGCTATCTAGACCCATGGTAAGCTTTTTTTATAGCTTGTGTTATGGAATCTAGAATGCGAATAAACATACTTATATACTTTTTTTTTGTAAATACATACATATTATACATAGAAACACCCAGACCAATGCAAATAGCCATATTCATGCATACAAATATTTGGACTGAGCGGGAATCGAACCCGCGCCTCCTGCGTGGCAGTCGCGTGCACTACCGCCACGCCACGGAGGCTGTTTACCGCTATTTTACGATTACGTAAAATCTAAAGTTGATACACCTAGACAGTTTGTTTCTTAAAAATCACATAACTATATTGTATTTAAATCATGAGCATAACTGTATAGTGCATTAACTACTAGTGTGAAAAGGCAACTCGTTCTAACCGTATACCTACTCGTTTTCTAAAGGTTGTTAACAAGTGTTGTTAGTATTCAGGTATTTTATTACATGCTCAAGTTGTATAGCCCACTGAACTATTCAACTAGCCGCTAGTTACTTACGATCCACTGACTGTACATTCATATAAATAAATGAGAGTATTTCAACCTCAGTGAGCAGGTAAACTATTGCATGTAGCATAGACGTAGAAACCTCTAGTAGAATATTGTACCTATAAGTCTGAACTTGTAAAGAAATGTGTGGATTATGTCTAATGTCGGTGTCAATAAAATATAGTATAGAAAACGATAAACTGTAATTTCGTATGTTTCAATTACTTCATTATAAAGCCTATCGCCGTTCGCTGAGCTGGAGATAAATGCCTCATAATATGCGTCACAGTACCCAATTATACGCCTTCCACATTCAGTCTAAACTAGCTTCTATTTCAGCAGTTTCAACTTGCTAGCACGAAAAAACTATTGCAAACGTATTGAGAGAACGGAGCATTGCGATTGGCTGCCTGCCTACTGCGAACCTGTATGTGTGTGTGAAACCGGCCAATCGCTGTGATCAGTACCCCAACCACAAACATCTAACGTAATCGTATAGCAAGCGTATTGAGAGAACGAAGCTTTGCGATTGGTCGCCTGCTACTGTGAACCTATGTTTGTGTGAAGCCGGCCAATCACAGTGCTCCATTCTCTTAATACGCTTACTATACGATTACGATATTTGTTCGTGCAAGGATTAGGTACTGTTCTTTCAATATGTTTACGACAGTAGTAGTCTAGATTTAGTGCTAGAGTCACAGTGTCCCTAGCATCACGGCCTCTACTCCAAGAATCGTTTGCTCCAACGGTCATCAGTCCTTCGATAAATGTGGCCATTGACACTTCCTCTTACTCTGTGAGTGGGTAATTAGGCGTAAGTAATAGTAATGTTTTTACCTATTACCTACAAATATTTGTCGACGTCGTTTTCATTAACTTTATCATAAAAAGTAGCTTTATCATCAAAAGAGAACGTTATTTTAAAAATAATGATTATGATATTCGTCTCGTGCCCTCGCAGGTGTATGACGCATATAATTTGGGCATGCCTACATGAGAAACGATTATGCATTCAATTTTCTTATTCATGAGGCAAAAACGTACCTGCTTTACTGTTCTTGTCAAGTGACATCAAAGCGATACTTCTTTAATACTCGTTTCTCGTATAATTATGTCAGTTTTATGTATAAATTTAGTCCAATTTGACTCTTTGACAATTTTCGTGGAAACTATTAGCGAAGTAATTCTGAAGTGAATTTTGTGCTACAAATATTTCGAGTACAGAATTAATAATGACTGATCCTTTGTTTTCACGATTACTTAGCAATGTCGGTGTTTTAAGTGTTAATTAAAAATGAAAGAGGTAGAAAAAGGATTTACAATTCAATTTTGAACATGAATGTTTTTTTTTTTCAATAATATTAACGGGAATTAACGCGATCATGGTATAGGTATACATACCTTTGATTTGCCTGATCTGAATTCCCGTTGTATATCATGGAACGCCATAGTTTAAAAGTTGTATGTGCTGCAGCTGCGAGAAATAAATGTATTTTCTTTCTTTCTCTTTCTGTTATTTTCAACTTTTTCAGTTCTAAATCTGTCTTGCCCAGAAAAAAAAAACTATTATCTTGTACATTGATGATCAACTGTTAACTTGCTACGTTGCACGTTGTCTGCTGAATATATTGCTTTATGCTGTAGGTATGTACATATTTTCTCAGTCTTCGATCATTATTATTATTGATCGAAGTTCTCAGTATTCCATAAATTAAATTATTGAACGTCCATTTATAGTAGTCACCTATAATGCGGCTGTAGATTAATTGGGATGAGATGCAAAAATATAATGGATTATAAAAAAGTACGTTTTGTTATCGAAAAATAAGAATAGGCACGTAACGTGAAAGTAAATGTGCGTGTGTAGTGTCGCTCTGAATGCGAGTACCGTGTGTTATCGCAGTGGAGGAATTTCAATGGCGCCCCTAGCGTTCCGAACGCGTGCCACTAGGCTTTTGCCCTACCTACTTGCTCTTTTTTAGGAGTGGGTTCACGTCAGTAGTGTAATGGCCAGGATTCGAATCCGGGACCGTTCGATTGTAAGGCCGATTCCTTAACCACTAAGCTACCGATACTTAGGGAAGTTGTTCGTGCCAGTGGTACAGGACTTGGCTAAATATGCTTTACCCTATTCATTTTGACATTACATCGACGACAAAGAAAAGTATAAGATTTTATATCTTTCTAGCTGTCCCGGCGAACTTCGTACCGCCAATTTTTTAGATCCCGTTCCCGCTGCACCATTTAGGGGGATGAAAAATAGATGTTGGCCGATTCTCAGACCTACTCAATATGCTCACAAAATTTCATGAGAATCGGTCAAGCCGTTTTGGAGGAGTATGGCAACAAAAACTGTGACACGAGAATTTTATATATTAGATTTAGTTTAAGGCATATACGATAGCTGTATTTTATACCGAACAACGAAAATTCGCTTACCAAGTCAACCTCCCGATATTATTATTCGATACATGTCTAATGAAGGCAAAGGGCGGAGGTCGGCTAGCGGTATTTATATTTCATGGAGTTATTCCGTTATTTTGGGTGTAGGTATATCGGTATTAAATAATTATTGAATTTAATGAAGACTGCTAAGTATACATTATCATTATCATCTTCATCTTAGCAACTCCCCTTTGCTTCCGAGGATATTAGAAGTCCTTTTGTATTTTACACTAGCTGTCTCGGCGAACTTCGTACCGCCATATTTTCCACCCGCGTGCAATTCCGTTCCCATTCCTGTTCCCGTTCCCATTCCCATTACTATTCCCATTCCTATTCCTATTCCCATTCCTATTCCCATTCCCATTCCCATTCCTACTACTACCTACTACTACTAAATACTAATCCCGTAACGTAAACATAAACTTCTCTCACATAATAGAAAAAGTTTGTATGAGAAAAAGAAAAGTTACTTTCTGAAATTTTCTGTACAAATGTTTTTTTTTTTTTTCGTAAGAACCTTCTCCCAATAATAACAAAAACAACAAAAAAAGAATTAGTGAAATCGGTCCAGCCGTTGGTGAGTTATGCGCTTACCAACACATTTTGCGATTCATTTTTATATTATAGATAATATCAAATTCTTCTACCAATACGCCTGCTGTTTGAGGAATAAGACTTTAGGGTAGACTTTCTCCCGTGGTTGGGCTGTCAAAGCCTCAAAGGCCTCCCATAGAACGAAGATAAAATAGGAAATGAGGAAAAATAGAAGGAGTAGGATTGTTGACCCTGGATTGAGCGCAAGCTTTGAATATTTACATGATAAACAAGCTTGGAAATTAGCTATTCGCTCAACTATACTAATCAAGCAATTAATTGATTGACTATAAGTATTAGACTAAGTTAATGTTTGTAAATATACCAAAAGACTCAGAAAGAAACCGCTGAGTTTCTTGCCAGAGTCTTCTCAGGGTCGCGTTTCAACCGGTGGCGGTGATCCATTTGCTAATCTAGTCTTTAATATTGACTTTTTTAAGTACCGATAAAATGGTCTATGTAGAATAAAATGATTTTTCGACTTTTTTATGACTTTGGATTCAACCGCTTGTAAGAAAATGATGATATGAGTAACAAATAAAAATTCAACAAGTCTAATTGTTGAAAAACAATTTTATTCATATACCTAGTGTTTATGATGTGTCATTGTTTGTTTATTGTTGTTAACACGATAATATAGGCGCGTTAAAAGGTAATAAAAGTGATTTATATTCTTAACTTTATACGTAAAGTATACCCAATGACAAAGCTAAGTCTATTTTAGTCATGACAAATGAATCATAAAAGCAAGACCTAACAAAACACCGATCATGGTGACTAGCGTTACAAATCTTAATGGATCAAATCGATTACAAACAGTACATGATACGATCTCTGACGTAAATAATATGAACGCCTGCTCAAACTAAAATGGTGTTTGGGAATGAAGTTCTTTCGACAGCCATTGGCGTAATCGTAGTGAATTCTGCCGCTACACAGGAGGCGTGGATTTGGACCCCCGCTAAATACAAATATTTGTATGTATGATATTAGGTCTATTTGCATTGGTCATGGTATTTCCGTGCCTCGGACTAAGCCGTCGGTCCCGGTTGCCGTACGAACATCGATGGCAGTTACGAGTAGTTGGATCCCTAAAAACGCGACTGGGGATTAACGCTAGCACGAACAAACCAATGAAGTTAAGCAATAACTTACCTATGTTACATAATACGCCTATTCGTAATTAATGCTACTCTTTATTTTATTGCCGGTATTAAGATTAATACCCAGTGATATTCAGTTGGGTATGGCAAAAAATATGAAAATAGAGGCAATGTTATGGTGATGCGTTACGTAAGAAAGATTTATGCATAAAAACGGAGGGAGAGGACAGAGGAAAAAATGAAATAATGATATATAATTCCGGAAATATTCGGTATGAAAGAGTATGTAGTGACGAAATAAGAAAAATACTTGGTAAAATTATCAGGTCTTTAGTCATCATCAGCATCATTCGAGCTCTAAAATCTGTATTACTGCACTTTGGAGCTAGTGGTACAGTCAAATCAAGTTTCGTTGATCTGTCAGTAGGTTTTTAGGTCCATCAATTGAGGTACTCCATTTTCTTTTTTTAATTATTCAGTCATTGGTTTCTTTAGGTACCACGTATTTGTATAATCACTACATAGCTCACATGTTTCCTTCTTCCTACAGTCCCGGGTCCTTTAAGCGGGGCGTGAAAAGGCATCTAATGAGGCCGTCAAGCTGAGTGCCACCACTGTTAACATGGTAAATGTTTACGATGGTGACCCTCTTTCCGAGACTTTGCCTTTAGCTTAACATCAGGCGAGGTGAAGTCAAATTGACGTGTCCTGTGTAAAAAAAAAAAAAACATAATATAAAGCAAAGTCGCTTTCCGCGTCTCTCCGACCCTATTTTTTTCCACAACATTCTACACAACGCTATCTAGACCCATGGTAAGCTTTTATAGCTTGTGTTATGGAATCTAGAATGCGGATAAACAAACTCTTGTATACTTTTTTTTTGTAAATACATACATAATAAAAGCGTCGGTAGCTTAGTGGTTAAGGAGTCGGCCTTACGATCGAGAGGTCCCGGGTTCGATCCTGGCCATTACACTACCGACGTGAACCCACTCCTAGCACAAGCAATTTAGCTTAGTTGGAGGGGTTAGAGGGAATATTAGTAACTTCGGTTCTAATATTCTTTAAAAAAAAAATATACGTAGAAACACCCAGACCAATGCAAATAGCCATATTCATGCATACAAATATTTGCACTGAGCGGGGATCGAACCCGCGCCTCCTTATGCTTATATCTTCAAAACTACGGTACAGATTTTAATGCGGTTTCTTTTAGTAGATAGAATATAACAAGAAGAAGGTCTATATGCATAATACATGCTTAATTTAATAGAGAGTGCAGCAGGAACGGGATCGCACGCCACGCGGGCAGAAAAAAATTGGCGGTACGAAATCTGCCGGGTCAGCTAGTTTTTAAATATAATTATGTTTCATTATTACAATAATGCATCTCAAAGATGCCATTAGTACACAAAAAAAACGACGATAAGAAACTAACAGAGCTGACAATCGAACGGGTTCAATCAAAAAACAGGAAAATAGCGTAGTACGACAGAGACGAATTTAATTGCATTCTTTGTAGCTTGTAGAATGCAATCAATATTTCTTTACGAAAGACAGGGTCATGTGGGGTCATGTGTGGCTCATGTGACGGATAAAAGATTTATATCCTTAGTGATTATTATTATTATTTTTTTTATATTTGGTGTACTGATCACGTTCTGCAGTTTGTGCGAATTTATTCCAGAAATAACAAGTAGCCTATATGTTTTACTAGCTTTTGCCCGCGGCTCCGCCCGCGTGGACGTCGGTTATCGCGACCAAACATAGCCTATGTCCTTTCTTAAGGTTTAACCTATCCCTATACCGAATTTCATCAAAATCAAAATCTAGGCGTGAAAGCGTAACAAACATACAGACAGACAGACAGACAGACAGACAGACAGAGTTACTTTCGCATTTATAATATTAAGTATGGATTCCAATCTGTATTCTGTATAGTGAAGCTCAGAAATACCTTGGCTACAAAGTCTCAAAATGATCTTAGAACCAATACAAGGTATTAAGAGCAAATGCAACTGTTTTATACAGTGAATAAATATTGTGGAAAAGTACAGTCAGTGTCAGAAATATCTTTATTAAAAAGAGTATCAAAATGATCTTAAAAGAGCAAATCAAACTGTTTTACTGATTTATTACTGTTCCGTCCGTCAACGGGAAGAGGAAGAAAAAAAAGTAATTGAGAAGATTTTGAGCATTATGCCCCGTATTCTAGATTGACACTCAGCCTGAATCGCGATTTATCTGTGGATAGATTGTATAGACAGGTTGATAGTTTGACATATTCTCTATACAATCTGTCCTCAGATGTATCAAGATTCAGGCCAATTGTCATTCTAGAATACGGGCCTTCTTAGTTCATCAAAATTTGTGACTAAAATCTAACCATACATACATTCATACTCGTATTTATAACATTATTAAGATAATATAGGTATTTAAACTATCAACATAGCATAAATATCCTGATACCTTTAATAATAATGTAAGTGACTCACATTATTATTTAGAGGTATTATTCTATTCGTGACCATGGAACTATTCCTTCATGATCATGGTGCTTGCAACAGCGCCAAAATATCGGAACCTCGAAACAATACAACATGGTAAATACCTCTAATAATAATTATTAGGACAAGTTGCCTTTTCGTTAACATTCATTTTTTTTATTAAAAACGTATAGTGCTAATGACACCGCCTAGTTTTGGCTGGCTATAAGTAATTGCCTCAAGGTAATAATTTATTCAACAGTTGACGTCGTACTGAGAAGAAAAATGATCTTAATTTAGAACCGCATTCAAAGATTCATTTGACTTTATGCAAAAGTTTAAGTTTTCGAGAATAATTTTATTTGTTATCTGGGTCGCATTTTTAACTAGCTGTTGCCTGCGGTTCTACTCGCGAAGAATTCCGATCATATTTCTGCAACCCATAGAAACCCATTTCTTTTTTTTTTCTCCGTATCCGAGGGGATGTCCGCTCCCCTTGGTGAGGTTAATTCAGACTTGAACCGACTAAAACCACACGCCGACTCAGGGTCGTTGTGCTAGGCCAGAGGTGAGGTTGTCTTCGACATATCCAGGCTGACCCAGGGCTACCACTTACGGTCTGGCCCTCCTTGGGACGGGGGACAACGGTGTCCCCGACTCGCCCTCGGAATGGCGAGGCGCGCATAATTTATATGTATATGCCGCTCAAGCAGCTGAATGGGTTTCACTGTCATTTGCTACTGGTATAGATTACTATAGTCTGGAATTACACATGGGCTAGTTTCACCCTAAAGTAGGTTCCTGGAAAGGGTAGAATAATGGTTGCGCAAATGGCATTAGAATTGCACACAGAAGGAGCACGGAGCTATAGACCATGTAAAAAATGATAATGGGTCAGTTTGTTTACTATAAGAAAGTACATCAACTATTCTATTCTCATCGATTTCTATTGGAAATATCAAACGCTTAAGACGACGGACTTCGTTGTTTCGGATTTGTACGAATATATGAGAATTTCGAATATTTAAGACGTTTTCATAGAGCTCAATTAGTCAAAACGTATTCCCTGTAATGGACTGCTCGCGGATTTAAGTAACGTTCTATGAAAATTCTGTCTTGAATATTCACTTTTTCCAAACTAAATCTATACTACATACTACTTTAAAATTTCATTAGATTTTCTGTCCTAATTTTGAACTCTTCTGCGTATAACAATTTAGTAGAACGATCCCGTAACTAAAAGGGTCACAATGTTGTATCGCTTCACAGGCTCAAACAACTACGTGAGAGTACGAAACTTTCCAACGTTGCACGAATTCTTGAGACTCCCACCAACTATGCAGTAGGAAGTACTATAATATATTTACATGTGAGGTACAGTTGAGTTCAAAAGTGACACGCGGATAATAATTCTCTTTTAAAAGTATAAAATTTCACCTATGTGTTCTGGGAGTATGCAAGCTGTGCCCGACAGTACTCTTTTAAAGTAGATTTTCGTGAATATGGAGCATTTATACCGTGCATGATTCAGAGTTTCATTTACTCTGTTTACAAATGCTCTTTTTGAATGTTTCAGCATTCTCATTTAGAAGCGTTTGAATACTTTTTAGTTACGTTTTGCAAAGTACTGTCGTTTCGCCATAATAGTTATGCTCTTCGTATGATTTGTGAAATAACTGAAATAATTTTCTTTTTTTTCATTCTCATGCTACTATTTACTTGCTCTTTTCCAGGTAGTAACTCGTGTGTGACTCCTTCGAAGTTAAAAGGTTAAAAGGTCTGGTAGCTTAGTAGTCAAAGTATACTCCCTGTAAGAGATGGATCGCAGTTTCGGATTCCACCGATCGATTTATAGTTAGCATACTAGATGCTTTAAAATTTCATTCAAAAGATGTCTCCAGTTAAGGTGTTGCTGAGATATTTATATCAGGGAATCCCATACGTCGGTAGTGTAAAGACCCTGATTCAGATATAAAACCCTCGATCGAAAAACCGACTCCGTACCCATTAATTACCTAAACGGTCATCGTTATGCATAGAGACTATTTGGATGCAGTTACCGAGTTAAGCATTGCTATAATGATTTTACAATTAATAAAGATTAGTATCTCCTTTATGGAACAAAGCTACACCATTGGTCTCGAGCGCCTCGAAATAGGTAATTACATACTTATACTCACGTCTGTAAATCCTCGAAGGGGTAGGCAGAGGTGTTTTGACATCCACATTTCGCCAACTATGATCTTCATTCACGCGTAATAAGGGGCGAGCCTAATGACGTCAAACGGACACTTAGATATGAACTGTATGTTTACTGTTGGATGGAGAATAATCCTATCCCTTAGTCACCTTCCGCGACACACACGGGAAGAGACGAATGTTCTTGTGTTTCTTCTTCGAGGGTATTTGGTCCGGAACTTCCACGCAGTACGCCTTAGGCCACGAAGACGGCAGCATCTCTTTCCCTTTCAGAAAGTAAACATTGTCCCCATATCTACACATAATTACAAAACCTAAAACACCCAAATTTTAATAGAGGCGATGGATGGAACGTATCACCAGCTTGGGACCCAGTCATCCACTAAATCAAACCCAGTATGCAGCAAAATGCAGCAAGACTCAACAACACAGTGACCTCATACTGCGTAAATAGGAACACCAATAATTCACCATGATTTGGGTACTTTGAGATAACTTATACTCCAAACTATGAGACAACTACCATTATGGCTGCTGCAAAGCAGCCGAAACGTCGGTTTAAAAAGTAAATATATTGAAGGAATTTTTACAGCATTAAGTATGCTAACTATACAAATCAAATACATAGGGAAAAAGAATCTTCTCGGGTGGGACTCGAACCCGCAGTCTTTCCCTTACAGGGGGAATGCCTGACCAATTCGGCTAAGCTAAGTATAGGCTAGGCTAAGTAAATATATCGCGATAGAATCCGTAAAAAGTGTGACCTTCGAGTAAACTTAAGATGATATAGATTAGATGATATCATGTAAAACCTAAAGTATCAAAATAAATATTAATCAACTCCCCTCAATCTAACCTACGTCAAAAATATCGACAAAATCAGCGACCATCACCATTCTATTTCCCCCAAGGCGCCTTTAAATGCCTACGTAACTTATTTGTCATGCCTCGCTGCCTGAAGCACTTAACCCTGGGATGGTTTTAATATAACATCTCCTGGAAGATCTGGCTAGCGAAATAAATTAGCTGACACCATTTTATACTATAAAAATTCTCTTCTGATATTTTATGTGGTCGAACACGTACTTAAAATCAGGTCATACGAAGAATTTTGTGTGCGAGCACAAACTTGTGGGTCGTACGAGGACGTAACCTTTTAAAGCAGTATTGAACTGGCTAGAGCAGGCTGGCTGCTCTAGCCAGCACTCTCTACGCACAATGGCCCAAAAGAGAGGCTAAGTGCGGACAAAAGAGTCCCCTATCCTATCCTATCCTATCTAGCAGTATTGAACTGACTATTCATTCAGTTGAACAATTATATATTAAATAATTTTCACTTTACATGAAAACGTATCAGCAAACGCTAAAATGCCTTTCTCGTTGAAAGATTATTACGGACTTAAATAATTCTGTTGCCTAAGGTGGGCTACGCACCAAAATAGTATTGGCCGTGCACACAGCAAATTACCAAGAAAATAGATTTGGAAAGATTGCCAAGAGATGTAAAGAAGCATTTCCTGTATAAATGTAGGAAAATTTGCTGCTTCAGTGCATTTGCTGCTTGGTGTCCCCTTTCTATATTACACAAATTAAACTTTTATTTTGAAGAAAAAAAGTAGCATATACTACTTGTGCTGCAGACGTTGAGTGATGACATATTGTTCTGGTCCCGAGGAGGGCCAGACCGTAAGGGATTGCCCTGGGTCAGCCGGGGTGCGAGGGATATGTAGATGACAACCTCACCTCGACCCACAGTCGGCGTGCGGTTTTAGTAGGTTTGAGTCCGACATAACCCCCCATCCGGCTCCGGCAGGGGAGGTATCCGAGCGGATTTCCGCGCGGAAAAAAAAACATATTGTTTTGGGAGTCGTTAAGTTCAGAGAATTCGTCTACTGGACTGCTTCAGGGATTCACAGGCGTGAATATCTTTGCATTATGTGTCTAAAAATGAATACGTCTACGTCAATATCAGCTCAAAGATCAAATTTCTTCCACTCTCAGCACAAACTGCTTATAAAGGGATCCAAGCCCTTGTTGGTTAAGTTGCTATGACTTTCAAATAAATGTTTTTGCCGACAAGAATCAGCAAACGATAAAAAGTGAGGTGGGTCGAGAGGTCGTTATCCCTGACAATGACATAATAGCCACCTTTGTTTACTGCCTTCTCTCAAAGGAGCGGATCTTCGACATACGTTTGACTTTATATGGATGTACAGATCTATCTGCAGTTCTGCATACCTGGTTAAAATTTGAAATGTTTTAAGTACATACATACTTTTATAGTTTTAAGTGTAAAACGGGTATATAAAACAAAGTTTTAAGTAAAACTTGACCACCATCATTTTAAATCTTGACCCATCCCATGGTAAGCTTAACTAGCTTTTGTGGAAACTAGGATGCGGATAAACATACTTAGATACTTTTTTCTTTGTAAATACACATATTATATTATATATAGAAACACCCAGACCAATGCAAATATTAATATTTGCACTGAGTGGGAATTGATTATACGACATTATAATAGTGCTTTTCCTAGTAGCATCTGAGGTTTTTGCCTTGAAATCTGCTTTCGTCCTTGAAGTTTGCATACTCTTTCTGCCACTTTTGGATTGAGTTACACGATTTTTATTGAAGTGATTACCGTTTAACCTTCTTATCCCAAGATTACTGACTGCTCCAGAGCTTCGTAAGTCGTTTACCAGTTTTTTCAAGGTTAAGTTGGCTTAAAACCCGAAGATCTTGATAGAGCTCCCTGCTCCTTTTACTTCAATATAGTTTAAACCACAGTTATACATTCAGATATCCGAATAAATACACTTATAATTTAGACCAGAAAGCATTCATTTACATAAAGTTCTTCCTAAACCTATATCCTAAAGAGAGCACTGTCACGCATGCCCCTACATAATTTGCCGATTATGTTCACCAACCGCCTCGTATCCGAAATGAAATTTAATTACTTAGCGACGGATGGATGCGGTCCATCAAAGTGATTCATTTATGACATTTGTAAGGCAGTGCTGGGATTTTGGTATTTGTAGTGTTATACTCAAAAACAATTCATGATGTTTTTCATTACCTTCTTTGCAACTTATGGAATTATTTTATGAATACTTTAAGGCGTGTATTCTAGAATGACACTCAGCCTGAATCACGATTTATCTGATGACAGATTGTATAGACAGATAAATAGTTTCACATATGACCTCTACAATCTGTTATTAGATAAATCAAGATTCAGGCTGAGTGTCATTCTAGAATACGGGCCTAAGAATAGGTATATATGTCGATAAAAATGCAACTCAACTAAAAAAGGAAACCTCAGTTGGTTATAATTTTTGATCCAAATGGTTTAAGCCGTTTTCTATTATTGTACGTTTATAACCAACTAGCTGTTGCCCGCGGCTCCACCCGCGTGGATGCCGGTTATCACATAGCCTCTGTTCTTTCTCAAGGTCTAATCTATTACATGCTGGATTTCATCAAAATCGTTTCAGTGATTTAGGCGTGAAAACGTAACAGAAAGACACACAGACAGAGTTACTTTCGCATTTATAATATTAGTATGGATTCTCTTTAAGATCTCTGCCCAAATATGAATTATTTTACTTCTTTTCACTTATTGTGAACCCGTTCTTTTCTTTTGTTTCAAATGCTTATTTACTTTTAAAAAGTTTTCATTAAGCCTCCTAACTGGGTGGGATGGGGTCACCCTCTAAATCAGCAAACGATAAAAGGTGCTACGGGTCGAGAGATCGTTATCCTTGGCAGTGACGTAACAGCTCCCCCGGAGAATTGTTGGCAATAAAACTAATGAACTTCGTAATACGTAATGGAAATACGTGGGCGTTTAGTGTCCCTTTACATGAGTGGAACAACGCCGGTTAATTGTACCTTAGATGTGATTTAGATCCCTAACATGATGTATTGCTGAAGTCTATTTTCCCGCCATAATGTAATATTGTTCGCGTGATAAAGTTCTGATTACGAAAACCCAATTTGATGAATTTGGTAGGGGAGTGAGAGTAGGTTCTAATTTATTCATAAGTAGCTGTTGTCCGCAATTTCGCCGCATTACACGATCGAGGGCGATTATATTCAGCAATGTTGAATGGTATTTTATTTATGTGTATGGACACTTTTTTTATTAACCACATACCAAAAAATTTAGGTTCTAAAAAGATATCGAAGCCAAGTTTTTTAATTGCAAGTCAGCCAAAAACATTGTTCCTTTATGGTTCGATTAAACTTGGTCGTTTGCCGACTTCGACAGGCCAATTCTACGTGCCAAAAGCGCTCAGTATTGCTTACGGCTGACACCATTTAATTCCTCAACAATGGTCTAATTAAACGCCCCTGCAAAATACAGCTGTATGTAGTAATAAATAGAATAGATATTGTATTGAAGCGTTCGTGGTCAGGCGCTCACTGTTCGATAAACGATCAGTGGATTAAGCTACCGGTTGCCATTTACAGGAGTGACTACTTATGCCTTGATCACACGCAACGAGTGGAGTGGCGAGGCAGTACCATCGAATGAGTGCGATGTACATGTATAATACTCGGTGCTTCACACGCAGCGAGCATGGGCCGAGTGCACTGCCTCGCCACTCACTCGGTGCTTGTGATCAAGGTATTAGAGCTATTTAATCTGAATGCTTCCGTGCATCGGAGGACACGTTATAAGTCAGTTCTGGTTGTCAATAGTCGTTAGGTCAAGAAGAATGCGCCCTGGGTTAGCCGGGGTGCGAGGGATCTGTCGAAGACGTACGATCAACCTCACCTCCGGCCTAGCACTACGACCCTAAGTTGCCGTGCGGTTTTTGGTCGGTTCGAGTCCGACATAACCTCCAGTCCCGGCTCCGGAGGGGCCTTTTTACTCGCCTCTTTACTCGCCCTACGGATGGAATGGGGTGGTGAAACTTGTATTCTTTCTCCGTCACCACGCGGAAATACCCGCGGATTTACATACAATGTGTGAATTCTCGCGTACTCAAGACTAATGCTGATAAGTAGAGGTTACCACAAATTTTATCACGAACAAGATTGAAGGGAAAGTCAAAGCAAACTTAAAGTACATCACTACGTCTCTGTCTCAGCGATTCCTCAACAATGATCTAACTAAACGCTTTCTCAAGGACATTACTCTCTTGGAAAACTGTGCTAAAACATTCATCTTATTATTTGTTTTAGACTTGGCAGTAAACTCTTTGAGTGAAACCAAAATTCTAAAAGAGAATCCACCATTACTCTTTCGTTAGGCAATTAATTGTCATGAAATGAAATTTATAGCTTTAATAAAGCAACTCAATGAAGGTTATTTAGATTAAAATGAGTATTTTAAAACCTGTTAACAATTTTATGTAAATTTTTTATTTGCTGTTATTTTATATTATGGTGAAATAGTGTGCTTCTTTTTAGTCTTTTATAAAAGTGCAGGATAGCAAAAAAGTTTCTTCAAACAGGTATAAGATGCCAACATTTATTAGTAAATATATGTTTTTAATACAATATTTAATAGCTTTTGCCCGCGGCTCCGCCCGCGTCGATGTCGGTTCCCGGCAATTATTCGAATTTTTCTCGCCGTAAAAACCATCCTTGAACTTCAACGAACAATTTAAAAAAAAAGAATTGGCAAAATTGGCCAAGCGTTGTTGAGTTATGCGCTTACCAACACATTTAGCGATTCATTTTTATATTATAGATTAGAAATTCTACCGCCGCGGATGACTCGCGCCTAGCGCTTATCGCTAGAGGCCCGGGCTGCGTCGCGGCGGAATATGAGGGTATGGCTGTCGTGGCCGTTTACATCTCGCCGAGCCTCGACCAGCATCAGTTTGAGCTATGGCTCCCTGAGCTGGACGTAGTTCTCGCTGCATGCCGGCCTCGCCCTGTCCTGATCCTGGGAGATTTCAATGCCTGGTCGCAGGCTTGGGGCTCTCAGGAAACCAGAGACAGGGGGAGGATACTTCAGGACTGGGTCGCTACACGTGGCCTAGTCATCCTGAACCGGGGGAATGTTGCAACCTGGACGCGGCGGTGGCTCAGCTCAGTCATAGACGTTTCGTTTGCGACCCCTGAGCTCGCCCGCCGTGTCCAGGAATGGCGTGTGGTGGAGGAGGAGGAGACGTCGTCAGATCACCGATATATTCGGTTCAACGTCTCCCCTCCACCTAACCTGCCGCCAGCTATTGCGAATCCCCCGGAACCGCGTTGGGCACTCCATCGCCTGGATCCGGAGGCTCTCCTGGAGGCGGCCATCGTGCAGACCTGGATTCCGGTAGTGGACAGGCCCGCCGATATTGATGCCGAAGTGGAGTGGTTCGGGAGAGCCATGACGCATATCTGTGATGCGGTGATGCCCAGGGCTAGTGCCAGACCGGCGAGGAGGCAGGTGTACTGGTGAACGCCGGAAATCGCGCAGTTGCGCGCGGAGTGCGTCACTGCGCGCCGCCGGTACGCCAGGTTCCGCCGGAGGCGTCGCCGCCCAGACGATGCGGTAGCCCGAGAGACGGAGCTCTATGGTGGGTACAAGGAGGCCAAGAGGGCCCTCCAGACGGCCATCAAGCGGTCCAAAAAGTTGGGCCGCGAGGAGCTGATAGAGACTCTGGAGTGTAACCCGTGGGGGCGCCCGTACTTTATGGTAAGGGGCAAATTACGCGCTAAGGCGCTCCCACTGACCCCGAGTCTCCAGTCGGAGCAGCTGGAGGTGGTCCTGAACTCCTTGTTTCCATCAAGAGCGGAGGAACACATTCCTCCGCGCATGGCTCCGTCTCAGGCGCCCAGCGCGGAAGGCAGTGAGAACAATGTGCCCGTAGTCACGGAGGGTGAGCTAGGGGCGGCTGTACTACGGCTTAAATTCCGCAGAAACACCGCCCCTGGACTCGACGGCATTCCAGGCCGAGCGTGGGTCCTGGCTCTTGAGGAGCTTGGGCCTCGACTTATTAGCGCTCTTTAGCGCATGCCTCGAAAAAGGCCAGTTTACCAAGGTCTGAAAGACAGGAAAACTGGTCTTGATCCGAAAGGCGGGGCGGCCGGCAAATTCTCCATCAGGGTACCGGCCGATCGTGTTGCTTGACGAGGTGTGCAAGCTCTTTGAGCGCATTATTGCACAACGCCTCGTCAGGCATCTCACACGCGTGGGGCCTGATCTGGCGGATAGCCAGTTTGGCTTCCATCAGGGGCGCTCCACGGTGGATGCGATCATGCGCATTAGAGGCCTGACGGAGGAAGCAGTCTCACAGGGTGAGGTGATAGTGGCGGTGTCTCTTGACATCGCCAACACCTTCAACACCTTGCCCTGGAGCTGCGTTAGGGAGGCGCTTATCTACCATGGAGTGCCTCCCTACCTCCGTCGAATTGTCCTATCCTATCTCTCTGAGAGGGCCATTACTTACCCGAGTTGGCTAGGGCCGGGACGGCGGGATGTGTCGTGCGGTGTTCCACAGGGATCGGTATTAGGGCCACTCCTGTGGAACATCGGTTACGATTGGGTGCTGCGTGGTCCGTTGCTCAGGGGGGTGGACGTAACGTGTTACGCCGACGACACCCTCATTACGGAGCGGGGAGCAACGCACCGAGACGCAGCACTAAAGGCCACGGCAGGGGTTGCTCAAGTCGTGGGTCGGATACGGCGGCTGGGTCTCGAGGTCGCCCTTCACAAGTCCGAGACTCTGTGCTTCCACGGACCTCGGATGGGGCCACCTGCGGGATCCAGCCTACAGGTAGGGGGCGTCAGCATCGGCATCGAGCCCTCGATGAAGTATCTGGGGCTCGTACTCGATGGCCGGTGGAACTTCGGACATCACTTCCGAAGTTTGGTCCCAAAACTGAGGGGGGTGTCAGCTGCACTCGCACGACTGATGCCCAACATCAGGGGACCCAACGCTCCCTGCAGGAGACTGTACCTGGGGATCGTGCGAAGTATGGCCCTATACGGGGCCCCCGTATGGGCGGAGACCCTGACGGCCAGTAATGTGGCTAGATTGCTGAGGCCACAAAGGGCGATGGCCGTCAGGGTGGTAAGGGAATACCGCACGATCTCAGGTGAGGCGGCATGTCTCCTAGCCGGGACCCCTCCAAACTCCTCCGGGACTCCTGCAAACCTGGAAGCGAGAGCCCTTGCGTCTCTATTTAAATGGTGCAAGGAGGCGCTGGAGCGGGGCCAATGGCCTGCGTCTCGAGAAATCGAGGCCCAGCGGTCCCAGCTCCACCAGGAAACCGTGGAGACATGGAAGGTGCGACTTGAGCAACCAAAGGGGGGATTCGCCACAATCGCGGCCGTCAGACCGGTCATGGACGAGTGGCTGGAGAGGAGACATGGTGCTCTCTCCTACCGGTTGTCACAGATGCTTACCGGGCACGGTAGCTTCGGTAGGTATCTGTGGCGAAGACACCGGGAAACCACGGCCGGTTGTCAGCACTGCGGGGACCGCAGCGATGACACAGCGCTCCACACGCTAGTGGAGTGCACGGCGTGGGCGCAACAGCGCCAGGTCCTCGTGGTGGGTTTGGGCGTGGACACTCTCTCGCTCGAGACCATGGTGGGAGCCATGGTCTCCAGCGGGAGTAAGTGGGACTGCGCCGCCTCTTTCTGCGAGCAGGTCATGCTCGTGAAGGAGGCGGCGGGGCGGGAGCGGGAGAGAACTCTCCCACCCGAGTTCCGCAGTCGGCGGCTTGGGCGCCGCCGACGTGTCTTCGCCGAAGACCATCGGCCTCCATGACCGGGGGCCTGAGGACGGTGAGTTGGCTGCTCATCGTCCTTACAGAAGCAGGCCCATGACGGCAGCGTGACGTGACGGACTCACGCACGCCTCCCCCCTCCTATGAAGCGGGATGATACCCGAAAACCCCCCATAGATGCGGGATAGCACCCGAACCACCCCCTAGACGAGGCCGCATTGAAGCCGTGGGTCTGTTGGGAGCCCTGGGACATCCTTCCGAGGGCTTACCCGGGGCTCCCAACCATAGGCTGCTGGGCGATACCGTGGGGGTTTTAGTCGGTAGGAGTCCGGCATAACATCCATGAAGGATTTCCCACTGTGTCAAATTGCATCCAAATCAGTGAAAACCTTTTAGAGTGATTGAGTAACGAATATCCACGTATACAAACTTTCGCGTTTAATTTCATAATCTAGTGGTACTATTAAAGATTACAACAATATTAATTTTGCATAAATGTACCCCTAGCAAGAAAAACTATCGTAATCGTAACGTAAATGTATTGTGAGAGCGGAGCATTGCGATTGGCCGCCTGTTTACTGTGTCTGTGTGTGAAGCCGGTCAATTGCAAGTCTCCGTTTACGTTACATTACGATAGTGTTTCGTGCTAGAGGTACAGAAGGATATAGGTATAATGTTTGTTTATTATGATAAAGTAAAAAAAAATTACAATCAAAGTCCAAAGCACTTTATCCATAACCCCAAGAGAATACGTTTGACTTGTAAACAAAATTATTATACAGAAGTTTCAAGAACACCTTGCACGCATATCATACATCAATAAACGAATACTGCAAACCAACCATATCTATTCAATCCATAATATAAATTACTTTGAATAATATTGGTAACTTTCACAACTATACGAGTAGATTTCCCTGGAGATACCAACGTATGGTCACAGCTGTAAACTAGTTTGGTGTGAGTACCTATTGAATATGTTTTTTTAGGCAAAACCTTTAGTTTTCCGGAAAAGAAATGTCCGTATTTCGTGAGTTTTATGGTTCCGGTGTTACTGTTGAGTAGTATTAGAAAGTTTTGTCCTTGAAGAGATGTAGGTGTTGTCACATTATTTCTTCTAAGTTTGTTTAGACCAAGGTTATTTGAGGAAAAGTTGTCACTTTGTATAATTTCTTTTTGATGATAACGTTATTGGAAAGTTTGAGAAATAAAATAATCCATTATATATGCGAAAGCGATTATTATGAATGCGAAAGTAACTCTGTCTGTATGTTACGCTTTCACGCTTAAACCACGGAATTTATTTTGATGAAATTTAGCATAAAGGCAGTTTAGACCTTGACGAAGGACATAGGGTATGTTTGGTCGGGATAACCGACATCCATGCGGGTGGAACTGCGAGTACAAGCTAGTTATTAATATTTTATGACGATCTGATAAGTATAATATTTTCTTCTTCTTCCAAGTGAAGTTACATCCAAAGCTTCATTATTGGGGTATTTTGGCTTTTACGGGAGTAAATATCAGTTGACCCTCCAGTGCTTCTACAGCTTGACTTGTTTGACAACATAGCGCGTTGTTGCATACAATTTTAAGCTTTTTATAAATGGAATAAGGTTGATCTTATATGACTAAATACGACTTCAGTATTTTTCCTTTTTGATGAGCAGTTTATGTTTTAATTTGTAGCTTTGCCTTAACCTACCAACTTCAAAATTTTCGCGTTCTGTGATTTACAATGTTATTAACGGTAATTAGTGTGATCACGGTATATATGTAGGTATCTTTAAATTGCCTGACGTTACGACCCGGTTACACCAGTCATAGTGGATGTTTCAAATCGATAAAGAAAACATATTCTCCTATTTCTTATTACTTGTTTTACATTTCAATCGTTGGAAATATAACATAAAGTCATGTCACGAAGAAAGGGCAAGCATAGCATGAATAATAAGAAGAGTATATTTTATTACGAAAAATTCCCGCCCAAATTTGAAGTCTCCCGGGGAAGTACTCCACTCAAGAGGAAAGACCAGACAAATAACATGTCAGACCTCCTTGGGGATACAGTTGGTGAAGCATGAATTGACACATTTTTATGTACACTTATGCTTTTTCATGTATAAAAGAGGGGCGTTTGTAATTAAGAATTAAACGAACTTACCTCGTGAAGTTCGATTCTAATTATATGAGTACCACGAACGAAGATGATTACCTGTTTACATGCAGCAGTACGTAGTATGGTGCCGTCCTTGTCACACTTGTTTAAATCTACTAAAAGAAAAAAATCCTGTTGCCGTCTCGCTCACTCACTCCCCGCCCGATCGCACCATCCGCTTGCGCAGACCGCCATTAATTTTAGAGTCAGCAAAATTTTTTTTTTTTTTTTTTTTGGGGTGAAATGACACCGGGTTGGGAGGGAGTAGGTAATCATCTTCGTTCGTGGTACTCATATAATTAGAATCGAACTTCACGAGGTAAGTTCGTTTAATTCTTAATTATATTTCGTACCCCTTCCGAAGATGATTACCTGTTTACATGCAGATGTTTAAAGTTGCAAAACAACAAAAAAAATGTTTGGGTAGATGAGACAAGTAAAAATAAATTACAGATTTGACTAAATCAATATTATATATTTATTAATTATTTATTTATTTATTTATTTATTGAACTTTATGCACAAGTGTACACAGGCGGACTTAATGCCATAGGCATTCTCTACCAGTCGAACCAAAGGTGGTGCAGAGACAAATTAGTAGGTGCATTGTTGAGAGTGTGACATTGATTAAATGAACACTATACATCACTAGGTATAATGCTACTATACATAGATATATACGTAATGATAATGAGATACATGCATACAAATAAATATACCTACACATTTACATAAATACCTATACCTCCACATACATATATATATATATATATATATATATATATATATCTATATCTCTATATATATAAACAAATATCCTACCATAAATACTATACTTATACCTACACATATATTTAAAAGTATGATTTATTTGAGTTCATTGTCTCGATGATTCTGCCAGTTTGTCGAGAAATAATTGGCGAACCTTCGCCTTAAACACAAGACTGCTGGTGGCCTTCCTGATTTCAAGAGGTAGCGCGTTCCAAAGGAGCACAGACTGTATAGGGAAAGAAGAATGAAGAAACTCAGTGGTGTGCGCAGGACAGCTTAGGAGAAGGTTATTTTTTGAGCGAAGGTGTCTGTTGTGATTTTCATGCCTATATTGAAAGTAAGGAGATAGATAGTTAGGAGGATTAGGAGAATTAAGAATGGAAAAGAGAGTAGTTAGTGCACGTAGATTTCGCCGCTGGCGAATCGGTAACCAATTTAACTGCTCACGATAAGCTGACACGTGGTCATACTTACGGAGATTGAACACGAATCTAATGCAATTATTTAGAAGCCGGTCAAACTTATTGAGATGTTCTGCATTTAGGTCGAAGTAGCAAACATCACCATAGTCAAAGACAGGAAAAAGTAGAGTCTGCACAATCGTAGTCTTTGTCTTTGCGGGCAGAAGGTTCCGAAGGCGATATAATGAACGAAGCGATCCCGTCACTCTGTGACCGACATGTGCTACTTGGCTTCGCCAACTCAGGGTTGAATCTAAGAACAGTCCCAAGTCCTTCACAGATGCACTTAATGTTATGGTGGAGCCATTGAAAGTGATGGGCGGGAGAGATGATACATCAAGTCTGCGCATCAACCATTGACTGCCTATGATAATGGCCTGGCATTTAGTTGGATTCACAGTTAAGCCGAATCTATTCGACCAACTGTTAACGTGTTCCAGATCTCGGTTAACTCTACTTATTGCCGCAGCCACATCATCCACACTCGCTTGATCATACAGCTGCAGATCATCTGCATACAAGTGATACGCACATCGAAGATTACTAGTCAGGAGGTTAATAAATATTGAAAATAACAACGGGGATAGTATACCGCCTTGAGGGACGCCAGTGGCAGTGTCACACCAACATGAAACATTTTCGTTCAGGCGAACAGCCTGCTGGCGCCCCTGAAGATAACCAGAAAACCATTCCAGTGCATCCGATGAGATTCCAAGGAAGGATAGGATGGCCAAGAGAATATCGTGACTGACGGTATTGAAAGCATTTGAGAAGTCAACCAATGCCAATACCGTGAGCTTAGTGTCTTCCATGCCAGCCCTAATGTCACCGGTCACCTTTAGAAGAGCAGTCACAGTGCTGTGCCCGGGCCTAAACCCTGATTGTAGGGGACTTAACAAATTATTTTTATGTATGAAAGAGGACAGCTGTCTGTGCACACAGGCCTCGAGGACTTTTGAGAGGAAAGGCAAAATGCTAATTGGTCGGAAATGATTGGGAAGGGATGGGTTTGAGGTTTTTGGAAGAGGTATAACATAGGCCTTGCGCCAAAGTGACGGGAACTGACCTGAATCCAATGAGTAATTTATAATGTGGGTGATTACTGGCAGGACATGGTCTAGGATGGTAATAATCATACGCCGACTAATGTTATCATAGCCCACGGCATTGGATTTGATGGATATCACAATCTTTTTGACCTCGTTCGGTGTCACCGGAGAAAAATCGAAAGTGTCAATGTCTGGACGAGGCAAGTTTGTGACGTATTCCATAGTGCAACCCTTGGTTAGATGATTCATAGGCGAACAAGTGGTGAAATGACGGTTTATATCATCCAAGCCAATAGTTGCCTGAAGCTCGGAATACCGCTGCCTCCCAATACCTAATGTTCCAAGGAACTTCCAGACATCAGCGGGCGGGGAAGAATTGATGTTATGAAAGATATAACGGCGTTTGGTATTGCGTATCACTTGATTGCATCGATTCCTAGCAGCCTTAAAATGCGACCACGTTTCGTCGCTTCGGCGGCGACGAAAACGGTTGAAAGCGCGGTCTCTAATTCGCATTGCAGTCCGCACCTCCTCGGTTATCCATAGAGCTGGAGGGCGCTTCAATTTCACTTTCCTGACAGGCGCGTGCACATCATATAATTTAATGACTGCCTCATTGAAAATGCGAACTTTTTCCTCCATTGACGATGTCTCGCTCACACACTCCCAGTCTATTGCTGCAGCATCCTGACCCAACCTGTCTACGTTTATACGGCCAAAGCTGCGCAAGAATAGTACGCGAGGTTTGGGCTTCGGTGGTTTAATAGCGTAAGACATGAACAAAAGGTCATGTCGCGAAAAACCAGGCGCTACATGTTGGCCGTGACAGGAGACCAAAGATGGGTTGGAAGTTACGATTAAGTCCAGCCAAGTATCCTCCACATCCGTGTTATGGTGTGTCGCCTGTAGAGGTAAAATTTGCAGGTTAACTGACTCGACGATGTCGAGCAATTTACGACATCGCGAGGTTTCGGGTGTCAAGAGGTTAGTGTTCAGATCACCCATGACTATGTGATGCTGATACTCCGACCCTACAGATTCCAGTATCGGTTCAAGACAGGAGAAGTAGTTAATTGTAGGAGGACTGTAGACAACTCCCATCAAGATCCTCACTCCCGCGACTGTAACCTCTAAAAAAAGAAATTCAGCAGTTGTAGATGAGTCTGACGGGGACGAGGCTAGGATTCTATAGGGAAAATCACTGCGGAGATAAATAGCAACACCACCCCGTCTCCTCTCATCGTCATCCGCTCGGTCATTGCGAACTAAAACGAAGCCGGGGAGAGGGTAAGTGGTAGAAAGATGGTGAGGTTTGAACCAGCTCTCTGAAACCAGGATGGCATGTATGTTAGCGTCTGTGAAAGTTTCCAGAAAGTGAGTATAGTGGTACGGTAAGCTTTGCGCATTGATATGACAAACATTTAATAGGTGTCGAGACTGGTTGTCAAAGGTATGTCGCACAAAATCACCCAATGTACCAGGAACCGAAGAAAAACTTTCATCGCCGGAAGCTGTTGAAGAATCATTGGCAGAAAGATACAAATCATCATCAGAACTCATAAAAATAACAATAAACGAAATATGAATATACCTATCAAGATAAAATACAATAAAATATAACAATATGAATATATAATTATATATATGTATAGAAATCTATAATAAGTAATATTTAATATTCTATTAAATTAAAACAATTTACCAACTGCAGCACTTTTTCTCTGCACCACCCGCCAGCAACTTCACACATTTACACAAATGAAACAAATAAAGAATATTTACATTAACACAGAAAACGAAATCAAAGAAAATAACATGAAACATTTCCGGAGTAACAATTAGGTTGCAAATTTCCGAACGCAACACCATGTCTCAACCCACTTGCTAAATGTCAATGTCAAATGTCAATTCAATGTCATATGTCATGTCAGTCCGTGATTCTGTTATTCAAAATACAAAAAAGTTATTAAACTGTGGGTTAGAGTAAACTTTTAAACGTAAAAAGTAAAGTGGGTAACAAAATACTTCAAGTGATAAAATAGCTATGAATCAACATATTACGTAACAGTGTCAATCAGTTGAAAAACATAATACTACATCACCAATTACACATAGTACCGGTCGTATCAGTTCTTCCGCACTCTTGCTTTCACATTATCAATACAGACCGGGCCGCTCCTGGGAAGATCTGCACCCCGCTCACCGACCACCTTTGGATGCTTGGCAGTTAAAGAGTTCAGCTCCTCCATAGTTGTAATTTTGTGACGGCTGCCAGCAATATTAACAACTATAACGCCGTCCTGTGTCCAACATGCTCGCATTCCATAATGCTGCCGGGCCTTGCCGAAGATAGACTGCCGATTTTTAGTCAGGAATTCTTTAACAGACACCGACGAGCCCTTCAACTTGGTCTTAGCACGCCATACTCTCGTCCTGATGTCCAAGGCGGAAAAACTCACCAAGATGGGACGGGGATGATCCTTCGCGACACCTAGCCTATGACACCTTGTGATATTGTTAGCAGAGATGTCACTAAGCGCCAACTTCTTATGAATCACATCGAGAATAGTCGTGGTACAGTTCTCCTCTTCAGTCTCGACGACTCCCATGACTATGAGTGATTTTAGCCGGTGTCTCGTTTCCATACCATCTACTGCTCTTGAGCACTCATTGATCTGCTTTCTGAGCAGACCGAGCATGGCAAAGATGAGCTCCCTGAACGTCCGGAACTCTTCTGCAACCTTTGCTACAGTGTCCTTAGCCGGTCCTCCCATCTGAAGTTGCGCCTCGAGTTCAGCCATTCTCTTTGAAAAGCTCTCCTCGAGGTTGTTCTGTGCGTTTTCAATAGCTGATAGTTGTGACATAGTGGAAAGTGAACGATTTTTGAGTACTTCTTGATCTTGTGTGTGTCGTGCTGGCAGGTGGTGTGTGTTGTTGAAGTTAGGTCACATTAAACGTTGCACAAACGTAAGTACTTATTAATTACAGTATACTGCACTTGAGGATATTAGAAAGAGTTGAGAATGGAAAGAATTTATAATTATTTTAAATATTTAAAAACGGAGTGACTTCTTTTACTTTTTTGCACCTACCCATTTTCAACGAGGAAAAATACACAGATAATCATAAGTATAACTTAATTAGGTAATATTATTACGTATGATTGAACAACGAATTGGCAAATCACTGCCGTTAGCGGGCGAATTTACATCCCGGTTATAATTTTTAAGAAAAACATTCGAAGTATCATTCCAACCTGCTGCCCTACGAACCACCTTGTAGACTGACTCCAGAACGTCGCGCAGCTGACGTAGCAGCGTGACGTGTGCTGTGAGCACCGAATATGTTCGTATCTATACCACCTTTATGCAAGACAGCCTTTACCCAATATGCAAGAGTTTGTGATCTCCCACCTTAATGTGTGGTTTTTTGAAGCTGATATACATAATGTGCTGTGTCTGATGTTCATAGTTTTATTTATATAAGATTGCAGAGCTAGCGCGGGACAAATATTAGCGTTTTCTCTAATGTATGGCAGTCTATTAAGTGGTTGGTAAGCCCCAGGCCGGGATGTTTTTATTAAATCAATGATTCTTTTTATTATACTGTCTCTTTCTATAGTGACATTATTAGTTTTAATCAGACTCAAAGTTTACATCCATTGGTTTTAAGGATAAATAACGTAAACTAATATTATTATAAGGATAAAAATCACCTAAATAATTAAGTAAAATTATTGGGTCCCATGTTATGTCATACCTTGGTGTGGGTGGCTTTAGTTTATAAAAACCTTTCAAGAGTCTTGAAATCATAACATATGTGGTTACTGATGAATCTAATATTAACGATAAAGCTGATCTTATTGTATTTAATGTGCTGTAACCGGCACCGAATTCGAATCTTTCTGTTAAAAAACTTCATCACTTGCGAAATGTTGGCTTCGGAATAATAATATAATTATTAAGTTCCACCATGTACTTGGAGACGAATTATATTGATTTAATGTATTTTCTGCGAATGATGCCATTAGTAAGTCTAATGACAATAAAGTAAAATTAGTATCTACAGGATAACTTCGCTGCCACCAGGGAAAGGTCTGTATGAAGAGGATGAGCTTCCCTGAAAGGAGAGTAGAGTAATGACCTGTCTGGCTGAAATATGACCTCATGGGAAACAATCATTTTTGGTAATTTGGATACCAAGCCGGGGATGGCCAGTACGGTATGACGACAATGCCCTCAGCCTTGTCAGCTTTAATCTTTTGAAGGACTTTCGCCACTAAACAAAATGGGGGAAATGCATAAAAATATACACATTGCCAGTTAAAGGTAAAAGAGTCAATAATCTCAGATTGAGGGTCAAGTTTCCAAGAAGCATGCCTCTCACATTTATAATACTGTACACTTGCAAAGAGATCGAATTCCGGAGTACTGAGTTACTTTACTATTTGCTCAAATGCTTATGCATTAGTAATAACATTCATCAAGTTCCCATTCAGTGTCAATTTTTAACTCACGAGGTGCACGATCAGCTTCGATATTATCGGCTGATTTAATATATGATGCAAAGATATATTATATTAACCTACGTTCTTCACACCACTTCCATATTTCACATGAAAAATCATTGAGATGTACGAATCTCACACCACCCATTCGGTTGATGTACGATTTAGCTTAACTATTATCAACTCTGAGAACTATGTTACAGTCATACATATGGTTCGCAAATGTTCTCAGTGCATAAAAAGCCGCCTTTAGTTCTAAATAATTGATATGCCTTTGTATGTGAGATGAATTCCAGTTGCCCCCAGCTGTCTTACTTTCACAGGCAGCGCCCCACCCAGTTCTGTATGCGGCACTATATATAACTATATCATATTTATCATTTTGAATCTGCTTAAAGCCGATACAGTGATGACCACAAGTGGTGGATATCAGGCATTGGAGAAAATGCCTGACATCCACCACCCGCGGTCATCATGTAAGTTACAATTAATGTATTTTTTTTTATTATAGTTTTGAATTATCCAAAGCTAAGTATTTTTCTCTTTCAAATAATTTTGTAACAAGCCACTCATAAGATACAGCTGGGCATGCTGATGTGAACAGACCAAGAATTTCAGCTAATTGTCTGATTGTACATTTATTTATTTGGAGAAACATTGTTGTTTTCTCTTATAAGCATTGTTACTTATCATAAGGTAGAGATAAAGTCATATTTGTAGTATCAAATATAAATCCTAAAAATTTGCATGACTGAGTGGGAGACATCTGACTTATATTTAAGTTTATAATAAATCCTAATGATTTCAAGAGCTTAACAGTAGCAGCAATATTTTCAACACATTGATTATATGATGATCCGATACAACAGAAGTCATCTAAATAATTAACAGATAAATGACCATCCAAGCGAAGTTTATACAGCACAGGTTTTTAAAAGCTTATTATACACAAATGAAGCTGTACAAAGGGAAGGACGTGGAATTCGAAGAGCTATGAATTCCACTGAAATCTTAATTTTTTACGATCCTCTACATCAATATTTATTAAAAAATATGCATCCTGAATGTCTAATGTAGCCATGTAGTCATTGTATTCAATAAGTTTTAAAACTGTGCGGTAATCCAAAATGTTGGACATCTATAAACTTGTTTAAGCCCTTTAGATTTTATATAAATCTATTTTCACCGTTATGTTTTGGAAGGTAAATACTGATGAAATATATTGACCTTCGCATGGACTACATGGTGAGATAAACTTAGATTGTAACAAATCAAAGACACAGTAGTCAATAGCTTTGACTTCTGTATCGAAGTAACATTTAGCATAAGGTATTTCTTATTGTACTGGATTCTCTTTGAAAGGTATTTTATATCCTTTAACCAATGATGAAATCATAGGATCATTTGTAATGTCAGACCATTGTTAATAAAAATATTGTGATTGACCAAGAACAGGGATAGGTACCTCTGGATTGAAGTTTAAGTCCTCCTCCCCCGATGATGCTGCACGTTCCTCGGGTTGTAGTTGTACCGGCTGCAGACCAGAGCCGCCGGCCTCCTCCGTGGAATGTGGTTGGTTTCGCGTCTGGGCGGCTGATGGCGGCGGCAGCTCCCCCCTCACGTTTAAAGTCCCTCGACGAACTACAGATGAAGGTCCAGCGGTGACTGGCTTATGCGTTGGTCAAACGGCCTGTTTAAGTTCCTGTCCAGACTTCAAAATCGCCTTGGATGATTTCAAGTATTCAGCAAGATCAGAACCAAATAAAATTCATCTACTTTGGTACTCTTTATAATATCCCTGGTTTCCTTATTGATAACATTGATCACAGCGCATGATTGGGATTATTTGTAGTGGTAATCACATAAAAGGCGAACTGTGTCACTCAATAATTTAATCATTTCTTGTGTATTATCTTGTTGATTATTAAGTAATAATATATTTAGGGCTTTGCCAGAAGCTGACAAACAGCTAGCTAGTTGATTCTGTTTAGATTATCCATAAGCATAAAATATATTTTTTTATATGTAGCTTGATTCCGATAAAGCTGCTTTTATTTCTAAGTTGAGCTTCGGGGCTCTAACAGTCTGGGTAGGTATCCCTTCAATAATTCAGATCTGTTGTCCTTTTGGAAACCATTCGATAGAATGTGTTGCCACCTGGAAGCGATATTCTTATGTGGATTATCACCGAATACTATCTCTTTGGATGAATCCTTGCCAAGTATTGTTAAAATATCTTGATTTAATTCCTGATATTCATCTATAGGTATATTGTCTTGACAAGTTCTGCATAAGTCATCTTTGTGAATTTTGCCTGAAAGGATGTATCATGTATGAAATAAAGCAATAATCCATGTATGATAGATAAATAGTATTTCCTTCATATAGACGGTCAGTAGAATCTGGTTTATTGTCCATTACATAGTAAGGTAAGGCGTTGCACATTGTGCAGTTGCCAAATATCCATATAGGTCCCGTAGAGGTCATACGCGATATACGCGGAGCTATTGTATGTAAATAACGGTTAATGCTCAACGCGATTTACACGGAGCTATGGATCCAGTGGCTAGGTATTTAGTACATCGTATTCATATAGAATACACAGTAACGCTCATACGCGGTTTACGCGGAGCTGATAGGGCCATGATGCATTTACTTGCAAAGCGATAATTGCCATAAAAATAGGTAGGTACTCAACCTGATTTACAGGGAGGAAGAGAAAATAGCAGGTTAAACACAATGCACGTGGAGTGAAGTTATTATTTCGAAGTAGGTACCAACCAAGGCCATCCAAAGCGCGGTATACAAAGCATTCAGAAAGAAATTGCGTAGGGTAGGTATAGGTAGGCGCTGAAATAAGCAAAAAATAAATACGCAACGGCCGCATGGCCACGCCCGCGCCCGCGCATAGTAACAGCATGGCTGCCTGGCCTGCATGCCTACCTATGTGTACAAAATGTCCTTATTAATACTTTCACTAACTTACCACGGGCAACTTCTTCCTCGTTATCATATTGCACCGGGGTGCATCGGTCTTCACTTTGTGAATCACTTTCCAAACTAGACGAGATACGGTGTCGACGCATACGCGACTTCCTTTTTAAATGTTTTTCCAGTTTTCGTATTTTCCTCTTGATGTCATCATAATTATCGTGTCGTGACCTTTTTTTTCCTGCCATCGTGTATCACTAAAATATTATTTTCTTACGCTACGAATTTGTGACTCGGACGACACAAAACACGTAATGGCGGTCTGCGCAAGCGGATGGTGCGATCGGGCGGGGAGTGAGTGAGCGAGACGGCAACAGGATTTTTTTCTTTTAGTAGATTTAAACAAATGTGACAAGGACGGCACCATACTACGTACTGCTGCATGTAAACAGGTAATCATCTTCGGAAGGGGTACGAAATATAATAATCACCATCGAGGATTCTACACTTTTTAGCAATAAAGTAAATTTGAATTAATTTTGTATTGCATTTATTATGCTGACTTTTAAAATCGACTACATTGGGAAATACACTTGTGCATTTAATTTTTCTCGGTGGATTCGAATTTTAAAAGTTAGCATAATAAATGCTATAAAAATCATTCAAATATTTGGGCGGAGTCATCAAAAATCAATGTATAAAAATGGTTGAAAAATCATTCAGTGGTTCCAAAAGTTCGTAAGAAAATTGGTAGATGGCTCCACCATCACCCTTAAAGAGAAGGGAAATTTGAAATGATTCAGCAGTGACTCAATAGCTCAGTTGGAAGAGCATTCCCCCTGTAAGGGAAAGATTATATTTATGTTTAATAAGAAAACTAGGCAGGTTTAAACATTTCTGAAAATTCACTCGCAAATAATACGATATGCAGAATGCTACTACTAAGGTTGGGATGGACCTTACGAGAGAGGATGGTACTTCCTTAATTAAGCCAACCCAGTCATACTGCGAAAAGTAGATTAATACCATCATAAGCAGAGCTCTCCAACCATAATATTATGTAAAATACGAACTCTCAACCAAGAGAGCTGAATTTAGTAGCAACTGTTCGAAGGAAATTTACGGTTTTGAATAGTACTGAATTATTAATCGCGTATGAGGACGAGTTTGTGCATACGAAGATTTATGTTCATAACAAAGGCTTACGTCACGCTTAAGGAATCGGCTTTATGATCGAGAGGTCCTGGGTTTGAAGCTACTAATATTACACGTGTAACAGTACACTCACACTCATCCATACTAATATTATAAATGCGAAAGTAACTGTCTGTCTGTATGTATATTACGCTTTCATTTTGCAACCACTGAACCGATTTTGATGAAATTTGGTATAAGGGTAGATTAGACCTTGAGAAAGGACATAGGTTACGTTTGGTTGCGATAACCGACATCCACGCGGGTGGAGCCACGGGCAAAAGCAAGTAGACAATATTAAAATTTATTATGAATTCACAAGTCAGTTACATTTCCGTACAAAATTTTTAAGGAAAATTAGAAGTAGTTACTAATATTTCCTCTAATCCCTCTAACTAAGCTAGTGGATTCATGTTGGTATCTAGTGTAATGGCCAGGATTTGAACCCGGGACCTCTCGATCGTAAGGCCGACTCCTTAACCACTAAGCTACCGACGAATACCAATCCCCGAAGGAGTAAGCAGAGATATATTAAGACGCACGTTTCGCCAATTATGATTTTCAGTACCACTCCCACGTAATAGGAGGCGAGCCTATTGCCATCAAACAGGCACTTCATGGGCTGTATGTTTACTGTCGGATGAATACAGCCCTATCCCTTGGTCGCCTTCTATGACCCCCACAGGAAGAGGGTGTCCCTATTCTACTCCAACGGGAATCAACATGATTTCTTTGTTTGTAAACGATAACCTCTGAAAGTAATGAACCATCTATATATATATAAATTAACCCCTATTTCCCTTGGTCACGACATCACGTCTGAGCGGCTGAACCGATTTCGCTAATTCTTTTTTTGTTGTGTTCGTTATTGTTAGGAGAAGGTTCTTATGAAAGAAAAAATGAAGAAAATTGCGCGGAAAATTAGAAAATTTAAGAATACATAACCACCATATAAAATAGCTGATCCGACATACGCCGTGTCTAAATTTTGAATTTGGAATACGAATTGGAAAAAAATGTGTTTATTATTCTAATACTGCTGTATGATATTCTTCTATGTTATCTGACGTTTGATATAGAATTGACATAATGCGTGCAAATATCGTCAGAGGGTGATTAGTAGACATTCTTCTGAATTAACAAAATGCCCGTTGCTTGGGCCGCGAAAATATTTATGGTGGCTATTTTTTGAGCGCTTGAGCCCTTGAGCGTAGAGGTATATGGTTGTATGGGTCCCATAGGTATATAGGCTCCGTAGGTGTAAGTATGGGCCCCGGTGACCTATTAGTGTCGGGAGCTCCGTGGGCGTATGGGGCCCGAATCGAATTGCTTTCCGTTCTCAAAATAATTAGGAGAATTTGATACAGCTAAATTGATTCTAATTTCTAAGGCGAAACAAAGTTTGCCGGGACAGCTAGTTTTTTATATTTTTTCACTATTTGACAGCCTCTGTGGCGCGGCGGTAGTGCACGCGACTGCCACGCAAGAGGCGCAGGTTCGATCCTCGCCAGTGCAAATATTTGTATGCACTAATGCATTGGGCTGGGTGTTTCTATGTATATTATGTATGTATTTACAAAAAAAAGTATACAAGTATATTTATAATAATAACACAAGCTATAAAAGCTTACCATGGGTCTAGATAGCTTTGCGTAGAATGTTGTGAAATATTTATTTATTTGTTATTATTAATTATTCATAAGTAATATACTACTTCTATCCCTATATTTCTACGAGAGCAGGATTTTTCACGTGACTCTTTTACACGAAAATCGAACGAATTTCCTATCAAAATAAAATGTACACATAAATCTGTAAAAAAAGGCACATAATTTGCGACACGTGCATGCGCGTGGTTAAGCGTAAGTGAGTAGCCCGTCTATATCGGAGTGACACTTGGATATACACGAATACATCGTATTTCTTTCCACGGTTCATCGGATATTAAGCGTTTACCGGTGCACGTATACAGTGTTAGGAGTGACGCTCACGAGCACATCAAGCACTGAGAAAAATTTAATTTTTGATAGTTTGCGTTTTCTTAAATTAAACTCTGTCACTTGTGAATACCACAAATCTATAGCGTAGTAACAGACAGACAAAATACCGATCAGGTTCAATATAATAAATACTGTGGAAAAAGTACAAGTGTTTTCAATATTTGAGACAAAAGTGGCTTTACTTTTTCAAAATACATTTCTGACCGCACACAACACAACAAACGAAATATCATTTTAGTGTCATTATTTTACATGTTTTAAATCGAAATAAGAACAATAATCCGGCTATTATGGATATATATATTTTGTCGATTTCAAACCCTTATTTAATCCAAATTTACATGTAACTATGCCAAAAATACCAAACGGGACGAACATCAAATGTTTGACAGGTAAGAACAGGACATTGGAAAATAAAATTATCGTTTTTAGTATTTTACTCGTAATTTTTCCTTATTTATTCACAGTTTCATCAACCTTCCATGGATTTCCACGAATATTTCAAGAATAAAATTAGCGTAATCATTGCAGCCGTTCTCGAGTTTTAGCCAGATTAACAGAATTTCAATTATTTTTAAACTTTTCCAAATTGGTAGACATTTTTATGCCATTTTGTAGTGACACTTACGGTGTCTATAGTGTTTGTATATAATCTAGGCCGCCGCCTTCTCAAACCTTATATTTGCTTCTTTATATTTTACTTCATCTTACTGACGCGTCATGTATTGGGTAGCTGTTCCGATTTCGGATGAGGTATAAAACCAATTTCCGTTTCTAAGCCTGGGATCGAGGTCAAAGTGGTTTCGTTTTAGGCAGGTAACCTAGAACTAATATTTATATTTATAATCATATGATTTTCTGTCTATCCTTTCGACTTAATATGATCATTCAAATTATTTGCTAATCTACTCGTTAACCTTTTAATAATTTATTCTACTAAGACAATAGTTCGGTAAATATACAACATTACTGTGATACTGTGAAATAAAATTGTATTTTCGTAGCTAATTATAAAAGATCCACATCCATATACGTTCGATCAATCATCATCATCAAATTTACGTTCAAAATTGATGTATGGATTTATTAAAAATCTACAATTTTGTCTGTTTTCCGTATTCTAGTAAAAAAAAGACGTTAACGAGAACGGTGCAAAATACAAACCAAATGGTCTGAATTCGAAATTAAGTCACACCGTTCTTTGTTTAATACACATTTTTATAACGTTATCTGCATGAGCGTTCCAGCAAATTTAGCGCTGCAAATTGCATTTGGCGCGCCAAGTCGCAGGTTTAAACGTGTTCCTAGATACTGTGTAAGCAATTAAAGTTAGTTCGAGTTAATAAAAAAGCGGAATCACCGCTGAGGGTTACGAACCGAATTACAGAGCGTTTGATTCTTGGTGCATAATTTTTGGAGTAGTTAAGTAGAGGTTACGGGCTGGTGCTACGAGGCTAGATCTACGAAGTGCTACGAAAACTGTTTAATACAATTTCAGAAATGTTCGAACTGGTTGGTTAACAGCTATCTAGCAAGCATTACTGGGGTACATTGGGGTCTTGATTTTGAACCCAGTTGGGGTTAAGTATTATAGACTATTTCTATTATGTTAGGGATTTCACTAAGAGAGATACGTGTGTACGGAACGATGGTTTTATTGCGACTAAAAAATCATAACAAGTTGAACATGCCGGCCCCCAAAGGGCTTATTAAGACCTTTAAGATACTTGTACTTACATGTTTTACAATACAAACTATCTTATTGTACAACAATATTCATTACATTAATCAACTATGAAGTAACGAAAATAATAATTGACAAAAAAAGCTTCAGGTTTCAACATTGATTGGCAAGAGACATAGTTTGTTGGCTGCTCTTTGATTTATGCATTCACCACTTTTGACGCTGTACACCCTAGTGACACCGTCTGCTCCTGGATGTTTCGCCACAATTCTGCCCAGAGCCCACTTGAGTGGAGGTACATTATCATTTTTGATGAGTACGATATCTCCTACATCCAGTTCAGGATGTCTTTTTTGCCATTTTGACCGCTGTTGCAGCCTAGTCAAATACTCTTGTTGCCATCTGATCCAAAAATTAGACAACAACTTTTGAACGTGTTGCCAGCGTGATAAATTATTCGTTGGTACTAATGCCGCATCTGGTCCCGGAACAGCAATAGGTGCTTCACCTATCAAAAAATGACCAGGTGTCAATGATTGTATATTGTCTGTATCCAAATCTTCTACTGGGCTTAGGGGTCGAGAGTTCAGACAGGCCTCGACTTGACACAGGAGGGTACTCATCTCTTCAAAGGTCAAGTGCGACGTCATTATTCTTCTTAAATGATGCTTTAACGATTTAACGCCCGCTTCCCATAAGCCACCCATATGAGGGCTGTATGCTGGGATGAAGTGCCACTGAGTCCCATCAAGCGCCAGTGTCTCAGCAATGGGGCCTTCGAACTTTAACTTAGCTTCATTCCAGGCAGTTATTAGTTCCTTGTTAGCTCCTACAAAATTACGGCCCTGATCGCTCCACATATGAGCACATTTCCCACGTCTGGCTACAAACCTGCGGAAAGCGCCTATAAACGACTCCGACGTTAGATCACCCACCAATTCTAGGTGTATCGCCTTTGTAGCCATGCAAACAAAAATAGAGATATAAGCCTTTGAGACCTTCGCGCCTCTACCTCTGGACATAAGAATTTGGTATGGTCCAGCGAAGTCTACTCCACTATGTAAGAAGGGTCTCGATGGAGTCACCCGTTCCTTAGGCAAATCCCCCATAAGTTGAGTGCGACCCTGAGCACTTAGTTTGGCACATCTCAAACATTTCCTAATTATTCCCTTGACGATATTCTTTGCCTTTAGAATCCAAAACTTCGTTCGTAAATAACTCAACATCAGTTGCACTCCACCATGTAAGGTCTGTAAGTGTGCGTCTAGTACAATGATTTCGGCCAAGTTACTTTTACCATCGAGGATCATCGGGTGTGTACTATCTTCATCCAGGTTAGCATTTTTTAACCTGCCACCTACCCGTAATAGATCATCATTGTCGATGTATGGATTCAATGATTTTAATTTGCTTTCCTTTTTAATTGATTTATTTGCGCTTATCGCTGCTATTTCTTGCATAAAACGTGCTTGCTGTGTTATTCGAACACATGATTTTAGCGCATCATCCAATTCTCGTGTGGTCATTGCTCCATCTTTGTCGATCATATTCTTGCCCTTCAAAAACCTTTTGCAAAACGTAATTGTCTTGAGTAACTCTGGTAGATTATCAAATTCATCAATTTTGTTAGCTAAAATGTTTTCACTCGTAAGTCCTATTTTCACATTTATGTTTACAACTTGCCTTTGTTCCAAACTGGTGTTTAAATTGTTAGGCCTAATGCATTTAAATTCTTCCTTTCTTAACCACTCTGGACCTTGCCACCAGATCATGTTGTCTTTTAATTGCACCGGATTTGCTCCCCTGGAAGCGATGTCTGCAGGATTTTCATGCGTTTGTACATGGTACCAATTGGTGCCAATGTTGTCCAGAACTTCTACTACTCTATTTCTCACAAAAGTATGCCAGCGACTCGGGTCTCCTAGTAACCATGATAACACTATTGTTGAGTCAGTCCACATGAATATTTGGTTTGTAGTCACTCTTATAGCATCCTTTATTTGTTTTAAAAGCCTAGACAACAATACCGCTCCGCATAGCTCCAAGCGTGGTGTGGTAACGGGCTTAATTGGTGCCACGCGAGTTTTAGCGGCTATTAGGCTTACTTTTACATCTCCTTCTGTGGTGGTAACCCGTAGATATGCCACTGCTGCATATGCGCGATTCGAGGCGTCACAAAACCCATGCACCGTGATGTTCTTCATATTTTCAGATGTAGTGTACAACCACCGCTTTATTTCGAACATATTTTGGTAGGTTAATGCCTCCCTCACCTCAAACCACTCATTTTTGATTCTCGGGTCCACTTCCTCATCCCATGATATGCCTAGCAGCCATAGCCTTTGGACGAGCAATTTAGCGGGTAGTATCGCAGGAGCCAGCCAGCCAAGAGGATCAAAAAGCCGCTGCATATCGCTTAGTATTGATCGTTTTGTAATTATCTCTGACGGCTTAGGTAGTTGTAATCTACATTGAAAGACATCCTTGCCCATGTTCCAGCTGATGCCCAGAGCTCTTATGGTGCCATCTATTCGAATGCCTACGTTGGCATGAGAACTTCTCTGTGAAGGTTCAAACCGTTGTAAGAACTCA
The DNA here is from genome assembly GCA_914829495.1 of Eilema sororculum. Classification (NCBI taxonomy): domain Eukaryota; kingdom Metazoa; phylum Arthropoda; class Insecta; order Lepidoptera; family Erebidae; genus Eilema; species Eilema sororculum. The sequence continues at coordinate 20,801,344 of OU618546.1, forward strand.
GCATTGTTGGAACACCATTTTTGTAGTGTAAATCCACCTCTTTGTAGAATAGTATCAATGTCTTTAGCTACTTGAATTGCTTCATTTACGGTGTCCTTACCTGCCATCAGATCATCTATGAAGAAATCTTCCATTATGGCTTTAACTGCTTCTGGAAATGCACCACCTTCATCGACCGCTACTTGCTGCAAAGTTTTGACTGCTAGATAGGGAGCGGATGCTGTTCCAAACGTTACTCGTGTGAGTCTGTAATCCTTCACATGTTCTTGCGAATGACTGCGCCAGAGAACTCTTTGTAAGTCTCTGTCTTCCGTTGTGACATATATTTGACGATACATTTTCTGTACATCTGCAGTGAAACATATTCTTTTCATTCGCCATCTCATGATTAAATTTCTCATGTCTTCTTGTAACTGTGGCCCGACTAGTAGCTCATCATTTAATGATACATTGTTTCTTCCCTTCTGTGATGCATTAAATACTGTTCTTACCTTGGTTGTTTCTTTTTCCTCCTTCACAACGGCATGATGTGGCAGATATACAGCAGGTTTACTAAGTTCTTCAATTGGAACTTCCTCCATGTGGTTCATTTGTTTATATTCTTCCATTACCCTTATATATTCCTTCTTCAGGTTTTCATTTCTTTCAAGACGTTTTTCTAATTGTTGTAATCTATGCATAGCTATATTACGTGTCTCTCCTTGTGTACAACATAAAATTTCCGTCCTTTTAGGTAGTTGTACAACGTAACGTCCATCGGGTGCCCTTGAATGCGTAGCTAGGTAAAGATCTTCACATCTTCTTTCTTCTGTAGTAAGTGTTTTTTTGTTATTATCGTCTAATTCCCACATATTCTTCAACATCTCATCTAGATTTAGGTTTAAATGGGTCACCGTAAGATCTAGTCCTTGCCTGTCATCGGGAATCTTCCCAAATAGAATCCAGCCCAGGCTGGTATTTTGTGCACATGGAGTACCTGGGGGACCCTTGATTATTTCACCCTTCAAGATTTGGGCACATATTTCAACACCTAGTAGCATATCAACTCTTCCTGGGTGGTTAAATTCGGGATCAGCTAACAATAACCCATTTAGGTGTGACCAGGTGCTGATGGGTATCGTTTGGGATGGTAAATTTGTGGTCAGTCGCGTTGACATAACGTAAGCCTTGACCTTCATATTAAACGATTTATCATTTCTTGATAGAAGTTCAAATTCAGTTGCATACTTGATCATAGTCTTGGTGGATCCAACCCCAGTGATACTACCACTGACAGGTGATCTTTTAAGCCGAAGCATTTGCGCGGCTCGCTCACTGATAATAGTTGCTTGAGACCCAATGTCAACCAGAGCGCGTAAAGCTATAGGGTATCCGGTTACATCTCTCACTGTTACGAGAGCTGTTGCCAGTAATGCGTTTGGTCCACGGGTGGTACAGTGTGAGGATAACTCGACACTGGCTTCTTCAGAACATTCTGGTTCCAAGGCTTCATCTTGAACCTGGCTATGGTGAGTCTGCACGTTGTCTGGGCTGTCTTCTGGTTTGTTGTTTGACGATTCGAATGGTGTAGTGGTGTGTACCAACGAGTGATGACGTTTATTGCAAACCCGGCAATTCATATTCAAACGACATTTCATGGCAGAATGACCAGGCGCCAGACAATTGAAACATAGGTTGTGTTTTCTAACAAAGGCACATCGTTCCGCTGGTTCTAGCTTTGTGAACCCCTTGCAGTGGCATAGAGTATGCTTTTCATCACATATTATACAGCTTCTCGAGTTGCTCATACTTGATGTGGAAGCGTGAGCTACCTGTCCACTTTTATGAGCAGGTTTAGATGGAGGGGTGAAACTTTCGAGTGAACGAAACTTTATTTCCAAAAATCGCACTAATTCAGTCCACTTAGGTAAATCTTCTGTGTTTTCCTTTTTACTTACGAACTTTTCCCACTCCTGATGTGACTCTGAGTCCAATTTCTGTGTGACTAGAAATATTATTATAGGATCCCAAGAATCAACCGAAACCTTCAAATTTTTGAGGCTGTCTAGACACTCGCTAGAGACATCCAACAAAGATTTAATATTACTTGCTGTTGGAATGGCAATTTTTCTTTGAAAACACAGCTTCTTAACTAGGCCATGAACTATCAATCTTCTGTGGCCATAACGCGCATCCAAAGTCTTCCAAGCTTGTTCGTAATTAGCGTTTGTATTCTTTATAGTTTTCACCAACGCCTCTGCCTCGCCACTTAAACTGAGTTTCAAATAATGAAGTTTTTGCACGTTACTTAGGTTTATATTGTTATGAATCAACGAGATAAACAAGTCTTTAAACTCTGGCCAATCTTCGTATATGCCGGAGTACTTAGGTAATTGGATCTGCGGTAATTTGACAGGCTGCTCACCACACTTTGTTGTACTTAACTCCGACGGATTCGAATACGTAAGCGTAGATAACAAATCTCTCAAGTCTGCTAGTAAACACGAGTACAAATCTTCGTAAATACAGTAATCTTCGTTAACAAAATATGACAATTCAGGTTTTTTTTCCTTTGGCACACATTTGAGAAGTTCTTGATGTGTTTTTCTAAAAGTATCCCAATACTGATTAATGGTTTGAATACGAGTTTCGATATATCCTTTAGTGAGTCGCTGTTTTGGACATTTCTTCAAGTTTGTTTGGGCTTTTTGCATCAATAAAGCCGTATCTTCCAATATAGATAAACATTGTTCTGCTGTAGAAGTCATATTTTTGCGTAATGTGTTTACAATTCGTCCACAATGTTGCAAATAATAGGTTATTTGCTAACAAAAAATGCAGTCTTTTGTTCTCGGGCGACCGCTTGGGTCGTCCTGAGGAATCCTTTTGTTTATTTGTGAATGCACTGATCCGGCTCGAAATTCGACCATATGTCACGCTAATAAGGTTTGTTATTGTTTGTTAGGGATTTCACTAAGAGAGATACGTGTGTACGGAACGATGGTTTTATTGCGACTAAAAAATCATAACAAGTTGAACATCAATCATCAAATCAAAAAAAAAAACACAATATTTTTGCCATTTCAACGGTTCTCGTATACCTTTTACTATTAAAATCTTCCTCCCATTGACAGCTTTGATTTCTTTTTCTCTATTTTCCTTCTGACTCTTGGCCTACACACTTCCTTTTGAGCTTCCTAACGGTAACTCTCAGTTTTTGTCTTGTTTTTTTTTCTGAAGACCGGCCTACATTATTACAATAATCGGGTTCCTTTCTGACCATCGCCATTCGCTATCATAGCAATAAAAAGATAAGATAAGGCAAGATTAAGATAACACAGTTCAGTACCATTTTCTTCCCAATTTATCAACCGATTTTTATGTTTTTGTTAAATAGTTACTGACGAACTTTAACGTTAGCAATAAAATTTTGAAAGTGGTTTTTCCTACTTTTGTCATAACAATCAAATTTCAACCATGGCAAGTTTAAAATATCATAGAAAAATAATCAAAGAATCAATTTTGTTTATTCAATTTTGGCACATAAAGAGCACATATTGTATTTGTATTGGTCTGGGTGTTTCTATGTACAATATGTATGTATTTACAAAAAAAAGTATCAAAGTATGATTATCCGCATTCTAGATTCCATAACACAAGCTAGTTAAGCTATGCTTATCATGGGTCTAGATAGCATTGTGTTCAATGTTCTGGAATATTTATTTAATAATGAAATAACTCATTTGAAAATGGTCCTTTCTCTGGTTCGGTAGGTTGGTTCTGTGAAGAAGATACCAGCAAGAAACTTAACCTAACTTAGCCAAAAGAAACAGGACTTGCAATAGCCAATACTTGAAAATTCTTGGGCAAGTACGTTGACAGTTTTAGGGAATTTATATCTTTGTCATGCCGACGCAGTAGTGAAGTCTTAGCCAAGTGAATTAGCCGACACAGAAATTTGGCTGGCATTATGTGTTACGATCAAGATTACCCCCAAAAACTGCTACAGCTTAAATTGACTGAAACTGCGTAGACCACAAAATAGTAAAAGTGTATTTTTAATCCCATTTCCGCACCATACGGAATCCTATTCCTGACATGAAAAAATATTCTAAGCATATGTTATTCCAGACTATTTATTTATCCCTATACCAAATTTCAGACCGATCAGTATTTTTATTTGATTGTTTTATTGATTAAAAATATTAATATTTTGGATGTTTATTAATATCCAATATTATTCATTTATTTATAAGTAAAAATAGTTTTCAACAAATAATTCAAATGAATCCATCAAGAAAAAAGAATCGCTCGGGCGGGACTCAACGCCACGCGCCGCGATCTTCCCCTTACAGGGGGAATGCCTTGACCAACTAGGCCATCGAGCCAGCGAGTCCCGCCCGAGCGATTCTCTTTTCTTGACGTATTCTATTTGTATAGTAAGCATAATTTAAACAACATACAAATTCAAATGATATTAAATAATCTCAAATATTCTAAAATAATTCCTGTAGGCATCGGATGCAACCGGGATTGTCACTCAAAAGAAGACAGGAAAACTAAAACAGATAGTCGTAACTTTTTATCAAGTCACTTTAATAATGAAGTAGCTGATCGAGATAGTTACTACAAACTGGGTCACTGGGTGGTTGTATGGAAGGTTACCGGGATAAATCTGTGTCAATGTTGATTGTTTAGACACGGCAGATTGATAGGACGATTGGACATGAATAGCTTTGCTTAATAAATTCGACCTTAATGCTTTTGGGGACAGTATTCTGTTTAAAAAAGATGCATAATAATGCGTGGTGTTCAAGAGATTTTAATTGGTTAACCTAAAAATTTGAATATAGGCCAAACAAACATTGAGCTAGAACAAGAGCATTCTTTTTTAATCTTTTCACTTCATGTAAACGCCATACACTTCTAGAGTGCGCGAACAGTTGCTTAGTGCGTTCCATATATTTTTACCCACGACGGAACGGAGATGGTATATGCGTTTGGGGTGAGAGGATGTTTGTGTTTGTTTGCTTGTCCAATTCCATGTTGCCATTTTCTCCGAAACTACCAATCCAATTTTGATGCAGTTTTCAGTTATTGGTTTAGCTTTAAGTGGAGCAGGTTCTTAGGTGTTACAATGACAACTCAAAAGGTGGCGCTACAGCAAGCATTTTTAATGTAAATCAATGTTGCCAATTTTCTCCAAAAATACTAGTCCAATTTTGATGCAGTTTTAAATTATTGGCTTGGGTTTGATTGGCATATATAGGTGTTACGGCAACAACCCACTAGGGGGCACTGCAGTAAACATTTTTTGAATGATTTTTTATACGTCATGTGCGTTTCCAAAAATTTTCATTTTTTTACTTGTAGCATCTATGGAGCGTTCTTACGTGTTTGGACGTGCTCAAAGCGGGTGTTCTTGCGATCCAGCGATGTACAAGAATTCCAACACTAATAGAATTTGACGGAGAGGGCATAGAATGAGCATTCGCTCGTCTGATGTAAATCGGCCGAACTGTTGCGTAGTTCAGTCATCTTAAATATGAGTTTTTCACACCATTTCAGAAGGAAAGAGAGCTGTCGTTTTAGGTCAAGTTAGCTGGTAGCTCGAAGATCATCCTTTAAACAATGCGGAGTTGCAATGCCAAGAATATTTAGAGGATAAAAAAGCTTGAAAAGGAGCTGTTCGCTAAGCTATGCTTTTCGAGCAAATCACCGTATCTAGACTATAAGTATTAGACTAAGTGAATGGTGTAAATAGACCAAAAAAAAATGAATGCCCGCTGAGTTTCTTGCCAGAGTCTTCTCAGATCTGGGCCGCGATTCGAGCGGTGGTCCATTTGCTAAACTAGTTTTAATATTTATTTTTATATTGAAGTTTTATAAGTTCCGAATTAATGGTCTATACAGAATAAATTATTTAGAATTTTGCATTCTTTTTTTAAACAAGAATAACGATAACAAAAAGAAACTCATGCAACAAAACCTCACGCTGTATCACATAATATAATAGCGTATTCTGCTAGCTGATAGAAACAGCAATATATTTTGTAATTACACCTGCCAATCCCACGCGGTCTAGCGAGAATTACCTCTTAACTTCGATCCTCGACACCTCAGACATTCGAAAATTATGTCCGTCCCTAAAAAATAAACCCGGAACTTTATGGCCGGGGATTTAATGTATTCTTTTCCCATAAGATGGTATGACCGGAATAAAAAATAACCGGGTCATGGGCGGTGTAACTATTTTAATCCAAATACGTACGTACGACTGTGTGCCAAATGCACATGCAATGGGCATGGCGTATACATATATTCCCATTTTGTAATAAATATTCATCACAACTTAATTTTTAACATCTAGAAAGTAAAAATGGACAACTTTTCGATGGAAGCAAATAAACTGTTTCATTATTTCGATAAAATCCAGCGCAGTGTGGGTTTAATTGAGTTACGCAGTTTGCCTATAATTTGCTATACGGCATTTGACATTTATGCGGTGTTTTTATTTTTTGATTCGTTACCACTGTTTTGAATTTTCGTACAATATATGATTGTTTACACGTTGCGTTTCTCTATTGGTTATCATTTGCTTTAAATATTACCGTATTTTGGTAACATTTTAACTTCTAATTTGACAGAAGACGTAAGTAGTCAGTTTTTAACCCCCGACGCAAAAACGACGGGGTGTTATAAGTTTAACGTGTCTGTGTGTGTGTGTGTGTGTGTGTGTGTGTGTGTGTGTCTGTGGCATCGTAGCACCCAAACGGATGAACCGATTTGGATGTAGTTTTTTTTGTTTGAAAGGTATATTAGTCGGGAGTGTTCTTAGCTATGTTTGGAAAAAAATCGGTCCAAGATGGCCGCCGCCACAACATATCGGAATACGAATTTCTTCATAACTCCCTCAATATGGGTATCAAATGAAAGAGCTTGACTAGTAGGTCACTTTAAAAAGTATAAAATAAAAATTAAATTAAAAATTTAAAAAACCCCCGTCACAGAAAACACTTCCAAAAAGTTGAAAATAAATGGAGTTTACCTTTTAACTTTAACGGTTGCCATGTCGGGGGACCTTGAATTGTTCCGATAATATGACGGAGTGCTTAACCAATTAGGGTCCCCCGACATGGCAACCGTTAAAGTTAAAAGGCAAACTCCATTTATTTTCAACTTTTTGGAAGTGTTTTCTGTGACGGGGGTTTTTTTTAGTTGAGAATCTAGCACGGAGTACACCATAAGCTTAGTTGACGTTAAAATGGACCGAAAAATTAGTGTAAATATACCATTGTTTACGAACTCTGATATAAGTACATGTATAAATAACTGATTTTTTTTTAAAACCCCCAAAGTACCTGTTGACATGTTAACTGTTTTACGAAAAGTTAAACCTAACCTAACCCCGTAATAAATTGATGAATAGTGTAGAATTCTTTAAGTTAATTTTGTCGTTAACTGTACAAGTAACAAATTACTCTCTATTTTAATACGATAAAGCAATTACAATCGCTCGGGCAATAAACACGACTAATATCGCCACATACCGCGACCACCAATATTGTAAGACACTCGTTGCAATTAATTTTGTCGCAGTAATAACATTGTCTGTTTCGTACAGTTTCGTACAACATTGTACGTAAGTGTGGTTGAATATAATGGCGTTATGTTCTATGTCTGGGAATTACTTGTTGGGTATAAGAAGTTTTTTTTTCTTTGGTTTTTGCTGACATACAATGGCCAGTTATTGTGTTTTATGTTCACATGTACACTAATAACGTAATTGCAATTAGTGATTTTTTTTCCTTTCTTTTTTCAATTATAAATAAGGAAGTCAAGAAAAAAAATGTTGCATTATTTTTACCCAAGTGTGTACGTATGTGTTGGTTTTTTTATTAGTAATCATTATTTTTATAGATAATGGCAGTACTGTGTGTAATAGGTATGTTTTATAAGTAAACAAACTGGTTTCACTGCAATCATGTTCTAAGATTGTTTTGTTGATTTGCCACTGTGATGACCGTATAGTATTTAGTTCATTGTAAAGAATTATTAAGACATCCAAATGAAAAAAATATAGAACAACATCTACCGAATGCACTGATAATTTTATATTTTTCTCAATTTTATTTATACAATTGTTTAACCCTTATTTACTAAATGTAAGTCTATCAAATAAAACACCTTTACAACAAAATGTAATACAAAAAAATACAAAAAGAGAACGCGAAGAATGTATGTTGCCGCCTTTACAACAGAGGCTCTTATACACACATCCGTCAATGTCATGGAGCGATAAAAACTGACCGTTCAAGATGGAAATCTATGTGTTTTTTTGGAAATTTTACTTACAAACTAATATATATTATTACGCCTTCAGAACCAAATCAGTACTTATATTAAATTTCTTCGAAGTCGTTACCTTTTTTCCTAGTAAAGCTGAACACTATAAAACCTTTGCATTTATTTTGCCTCATAGGCACAGCAATAGCAAGTACCTTGCTGCGGGATTGATATCTGTTTCAGTTAACAATATTGTTTGGTTCCCTACAATGTCTTAACACGCTAACCATTTTTATCAGATGTGTTGAAATATTTTAATACAACAAAAAATAGCGGCACGAAAAATAGTAATAACTTCCAGAACATAAACATATTTTAGCACATCACGCAAAATATCCAAAAAAAAACAACGTAACAGACACTAAAGATCTGAAAAACACATGAAAAATGTTTTTCACGAAGTAAATATATACGCAAGACGTACATCATATGGTCTCGGCTCGTACTAAATCATCCATCACTTTCCCGTCTCATGTCGCATCCGAGAAGCCAATATCCTGCTGCGGTACTAGCTTCTCGGTTCTCGGTTTTCCCTCGGGCATAGTAAAATGGTAAAGAGATTAAACTAAGATGGCTTCACTGGATTCACCTGTCTATAATTCATTTGATGTAACAGTTAGAACAGTAATCAAGGTCTGGTGCTTCGAGTTATTTTGTTACCTAACTTTAAGTAGACTTTGTTCATTAACTGAATGAAAAATTTATAATGTTTTGTTTTATTTTAGTTGTTTAGGTGTTACTTCTGAATAATTTATCAACTAATGTTAATGTTTTGTAAGGGGTGGAATAAAAGTTTTTAGGGGAAACTCGTGAAATGTATAAGTAAATGACAGTTTTGCTGTCTCTACCTGCCTTAAAGGGTGAAAAATATGAGTGTGTATAAATACTCATTGATGTTTATGTTTAACTAGCTTTTGCCCGCGGCTCCGCCCACGTGGATGTCGGTTATCGCAACCAAACATAGCCTTTTCCTTTCTCAAGGTCTAGTCTATCCCTGTACCAAATTTCATTAAAATTGGTGCTGTGACTTAGACGTGAAAGCGTAACATACAGACAGACAGACAGACAGACAGACAGACAGAGTTACTTTCGCATTTATAATATTTGTATGGATTATATTAGCTTCAAAATAGTCTATTATTTTAGTTGGACTTAATTGAAGACAATATATTGTCAAAAACTTCTAATCTATTTTTAGATAAAACGACAGTGCCTAATAAGAACCCATCACTCAATGATATACATTATCATTATATGCTGCAAATAACTGTTTCACAGCTTAACGGATCCAGTTTCAAATGGGAAGAGATTAAGGATGCTTCTGAACCATTGATACATCATAATGATGGAATATGCTCACATGCTATTAATAACGTTAACCCGTACTTGGAAGGTGATACCTCATGGATTATGTCTAATTGGATTCCTTAGAATTCGATTACTATGATGACAAATATATATTGGTATATTGTTTACTATGCATTTAAAAACATTAGGCATATCCATAATAATATTTTAATGCGAAATTAACTCTGTCTATCTGTCTGTCTGTATGTTATGCTTAAACCACTGAATTGATTTTGATGAAATTTGGTATAGAGATAGATTAGACCTTGAGAAAGGACATAGGCTATGTTTGGTCGCGATAACCGACATCCACGCGGGCGGAGCCGCGGGCGAAAGCTAGTAATTTTATATTACTCACCCTTAATATAAGATACAGGGTTAAATAATAAAATTGAGTAATTTTATTTAAAAAAAAAATAAGTAGGCACATGAAAAACAGGTTGCGTTGATTTGTTTTTTTTTTCATGTCACCCTCGCTTCCTAGTTGGTACACCTATACTCTGGGACGAGGTTCTGTCCTAGTTTCCTTCTTGGGATTGAAATAATATTCAATTGAATTTAATTTGAAAACAGATTGAATTTGAATTCTGTCAATGAGAGATATTCGTGTAAATTTTGAAAAAATAGCCCATAATGAATTATATTATTAACCTATATGCATTGCAAACTAAAATACTCTTTGACGAACAGACAGTAATAATATTTTAGACTGATTGACTGGCTCGTTGGCATCATGGCATGAAATTGTACTTATTATTGCAGGTGATAGTGAAACCAATTTAAGTTCGATACCCAATTGGGCAGGGGAAGAGTTATTACATTTTTTTCTCAAGATATTGCCAGAAGTGTTTCAATGGCTGGAATCTTGCCAGGTAGACGAGGATATGCTCGCTTGCAATTACGTGGGACCAAAAAAGTTAGCGGTATAAGATAAATGTTATTCACATCTACTCCTTTGATTTCTAGAAATATCCATACTAATATTATAAATGCGAAAGTAACTCTGTCTGTCTGTCTGTCTGTCTGTATGTTACGCTTTCACGCCTAAACCACTAAACAGAGTTTGTTGAGATTTGGTATTAAGGTAGATTAGACCTTGAGAAAGGACATAGGCTATGTTTGTTCGCGATAACCGACATCCACGTCAGCAGAGTCACGAGCAAAAGCAAAAGCAAAATTATATTATTATATTTTTTCAAAGAAATTTCTCAATACATACATATTATATTTTACTATCTTTTTGGCTATTGCTTACGATCTATGTGACGATTTGAATAAATTGTTATGTTCTTTCATCAAAAAGTTTTTGTTTTATTATGTTATTTTATTGATATTCTTGTCATCAGTTCCGTATTTTTTATATTACCAAGTAAATCTCTTACCGCAAACTTACTTTAGCCTAGGTATAATACGGAGTTAAAATATTTCAGTCATTGCTAGCGAGTATATTAGGTTAACATGGTTCTTAGTCAACTGAGCTTACTGCTAGTTATGTTACAAGTTCTTCTTCAACTGTGGATTTGACTGAACTACGATATTTTCTGCGAAACAACTGCCATCTGAACTCCACAACCCGAAGGCGATATCGAAGCATTGCAATTAGACCACTTGTTAGACTATTTAGGGCTCCAACTTAAGTGTAACGACTGCCATAAATGTTCGTATGGCAACTGGAACCGACGGCTTAACGTGCTCTTTGAAGCATAACTAGACTAGTCTAAATACCCATATTTGAGCACACAAATATTTGCATTGAACGGGGGTCGAACCCGCGCCTCCTGCGTAGCGGCCGCATTCACTATCGCTACCCCACAGAGGCTATCACCAGTAATTCTGCAACTGTGAGTTAGTAATTATGCAAAAGCATTCTTTGGTAACTTTGCAGTATTTATTTTCATGCACGACGCACATACACGTCATACACTGTTAAAATATCTTTATATTTCGCTTTGATACACTGCGTATGAAAAAATACATGTTATTTAAAAAACGCATCAAATAGAGCTTTATCCGTACCGAAGGTAATTAACCCGTTTTAACAACGAGAGGTTTTCAGAGTGAGTGGTTTGTTTATTTCATTCCACGGACGCTTGGCACACTACGGGTTAAACCAAGCGGATGAATTTATTTGACAGAAATCGACGAATATGTATGTTCATACTATCCTCATAAAACGTAAATTGTATATTCCCCAAATCAGGTTATGTTCTAGCTATATTGAGAGAGATTACAGGAAACTAATCTTCATTATCGGATACAATTTGAATTGGAGGCTATATTCCATTTTCCGGCAAAATCCAATAATGTTTCGGGAGTAAACTGAATGCTTCGGTTTTGGTTAATACGTCATGCTTACGGTCGGCAAACTAGTGCACAGCAGATCTGATAGGAAGTAGTTGGAAGTGGTTGCCAGTGAACAATTATAGAATCAGAACTGCTATTCGCGTGTAATGGCTCGATTAAACTCTAACAATTCTAAACAATGATATCCAGTTGTGATAGTCTTTAAAGTGCGAACAAAATCACATAGAGAAGTCCGGTAGACCAGCGTTTTTAAATGACCCAAATAAAATGCAGCTGTCTGTCATCTAAGCTGCGCCTTTAAAGCACAAAACAGCGTTGATTGTCACCTGGTTCAAAAAACCTTGTGAACTGACACGCCAGGCCTGACAGTAGTTGTTTATACGGGCAGGTAGAATCCTCGCAAACAATTTGCCCGCGTCGTCAAACAACACAATAGGCTTCTGCCTAAAAGGCAGCCTATCCTAGTTTCAAAAATAAGCGCTTTTACATTGAAGGAATTTCAAAAATACCAAAATAGGTTTCCAATTTTCGGAGTTTAATTTTTGAAAATAAAATTACTTATTAAACAATTAATCAAATCAATCCATTATTATACAATTATTCAAGAGATAACATTCTTACGATGTCAACATCAGGCTATGGTACATTATTGTTTAGCACACAATGATTCCGGTAACCACTGACCCTCGAGTTTGACGACTCTTCACATAAAAATTGTATAAAGAAATACATTTCTCACTAGCTCATAATAACATAGTGCGATTTATAATGCCGTAAAAATATTCTAAACTTTTCTATATTAATGCATTTGTATTTTACATATAAGAAAAGTTCAAAACTCATCATAAATTGCAGCTATAAAAAATGGCATTCACATACTAGATGTGAATGACGCAAGTTATTTTTTAGCCAGAATAAAATTAATTGTAAAGCCTAAAATATTACTGCGAGGGCCGTAAAATCTTATAGCTTTAGAGCTGAACACAACTAAAATATTACTTTGAAAATGAAAAAGCTTTTGTGGTATGGACATTTAATAAAAATAATTGCCTGTAGAGCCCGTGGCTAATACTCTCGAATGACTTTTATGAACAAAATACATTCGATTGGTAACTGTAATTTAAATTACTCACAGACGCTTTAACTATAAAAATTATTATAATTTTTTATCACCGATATAAATGTTTCCTTTTAAAACAAGCCACAAAGCATGTAATATTCATAGAGGAAAAATATGACTGCTTTACGAAAAAATATTCCAACACATTTACAAAATTCAAAACCACAATGGCCTAATAAAACCACGAACTCAGTGTTGCGTAAAAAGTAAAAAAAAAAGAAAATGTCGTCACGCGTCACGCACAGTTGAGTGTCACTCAGTGTAGACGCCTGATGCTCGGCGTTCATATATTATGTTGGTATACTGCCGACCAATTTTTTATGGCCATCAGTACAATATTAAATGTCCAAATGAAGGTTCTTATACGCGAATATATAAGTCGTTTGGAAGGAAATACATAAACGTGTAACTGTATTTACTTATTGATAATAGTTTGATAAGCTATCTTTCACGTTACAATAATATTATTATTATAATCGTTCACATGAGCTCTGTATATGCCTAAATTGAATAAATGAAATTGTGTCGTGTATTTAGCACTTATTTATTTATATTATACGGATTTATCATTCCAAGTCTGATTCATTGATTCTTCTTTGGTTAGATTTTATCTATGGAACGTCAAATCAAATACACAAATAAAGTAGGCGTGAATGGCTGTCGAGGTTAACCTATTAGAATATAAAATATAATGTGTAACGATCAATAGAATATATCCTAAAAAAGGGGTAGTTTATGATTATGATAAATTTGCACGCTTAATGGCAATAGCCTTGCCATATAGCATGGGTCCAACTCAAGTATAGTTAGGAAAATATGGATGTTAATACGCCTCTACTCACCCCTTTGGAGATTTACAATCTTGAGCGTGTGTGAAAATTAAGATTATCTACGAGCTATGCACCAGCGGTTTCACCATCACAGGTACCAAAATATTAAAGTAAGTCAGAATTGAGAGATTTGTTGCACTCTCGGGAGATGAACTCGTTAGTTAGAAATGGCCTGCTAGCAAAAGAGCCCCACAATTTCTCTGAGGAGTTAGAGCCGATGTGTCGCACGCACATTCACCTTTATAGAAAGTGTTCTGTAGATTGTTTGTTTTTGATAAACCAGTCATTCATTACTGAATTTTTGAGAACCTGCCTCAGCTTACCTGTGCAGTTCTGAAAAATCTACTGTGTTGATTTCCGTAGAAAGATAATAATTATGTAAGTATATGCCTCAGAGTTTTGCGATTGTTGAATAGATACTACCCCCAAACGTTTAAAATAATATTGTTATAGAATTAGCACTACCGTTCATCATGGCGATGCTTTCAGTCTTCCCACTAGGTCAGCCGGGGTGTTAGGGATATGGCGAAGACTATCGCACCACTGGTCTAGCACTACGACCCTCAGTCGGCGTGTGGCTTTAGTCCGTACAAGTCCGACTCTCCGCTCCGGCTTTCCGCTCGAAGAAAAAAAAAACAGTCACCCCGCTTATTTTCTATGAATGCTATAAACCAGCACACCGCTGTACCTCGCCCTAGGTACGCGCGTTGTGGTGGGGTACGGGGTAAAGAAAGAGAAAGAGAGTATTTGAATCGAGAGCAAGTGAGGTACCGCCCTGAGCGTTGGTGGACGATCCATTGGGCGGTACTCCCCCCGCATTAACTTAATGCCCCTCCCCCGCTCTAGATCAACGCGTACAAACCCAAGACGTGGTACAGCTTTTAAAGTTGGTCTATAGTAATACTAGAGCCATCATTGCATGTAAGAAATTGTAGCAAGGAATGGAAGGGAAGTAATCCCAAAACAAAGTTGATATTAAGTGGCGGAATTTGTCCGGTCGAATCAGCTTACCACATGGCCCTACCGCGTACAAAATCTTTCATTATGCTGTTTATCCAACCCAATTCGAGATAGAAACGACAGTTTTGGAATATTTCTACACAAAACAATATTATTGTTTGAAACTTTTGGGTCGACAGTGTACTTGCGTCAGTAGTTTGTATATGACAAGAGGTGTGTGTCACGGTATAAAAAGGTGCGACTTTGCAGAGGTAATATTAAACAGGCTGCCACTCTGCCAGATTGTATCTTTAAACTGGGTCGTAGGCCAAAATAAAAGTTGGGAATTAATTGTGAAAGTACAGTACGACGTTGATTTAAAAGTAAAATTGTATTTCAGCAAACATGTTTCCGCTTGAATTCGTTTGTATTTATAAAAAGCTTTTCAGTAAAGCGATGAGTATTTTGCATTTTTATAAAATTTGTAGATGGCTGTGGCTTGGCGATAGTGAACGCGGCCACTATGCAAGAAGGCATTGGGTTTGGTCCCCGCTCAGCGCAAATATCTGGTTGTGCCTCGGAGAGCACGTTAAGCCGGCAGTCCCGGTAGCCATACAAACTTCTGTGGCAGTCGTTACGGGTAGTTGGAAACCTCAAAAGTCCGACTAGTCTAACTGCAGAACTTCTATATCGTCAGTTGATTATGGTGGTTAGTTGGCAGTCGATGTATACCACTACTATGTGAAATTACTATGTAAAATAATTATATATACTAATACATTCTATGAAATTAAACTCCATTGTCATTTCAAATAAAATTACGAGTATGACACAAAGAATCTAGACATAAAAATTATTTTAGTGGCAGAGGCAGTGAAATGTGATGTGCTCACCACGGCAATAATTATGTACAGTTTATGTACTTTTCATGGCGAAACCACATTATCGTGCAATATTTTTCCACTTCTGCAAGTCGAAGCGCTTTGTTCAATGACTTTGGTATTACTTTATCTAAGATAATGACTACTGAAGTATCAGTCAAAACAGAATTTATAGTAATAAATATTCACATATTTTTAGTTCTATTTTGATATAGGCGAGTGTATTTTAATTAGATTGAGGACAATGCGAAGAAAGTTTAGGGGGCCACTCCTCGTTATAAAAATATGATCTCAATGACGATCTCTTTGTCAGATTTGTGAAATTTCACAAATCTGACAAAATGTCAACGTTACGATTTCAATATCCCATTTAGAATACCAATATTGATATTCGGAAGACAGGTATTTTTTTTTTTAAGAATATTAGAACCGTAGTTACTAATATTCCCTCTAACCCCTCCAGCTAAGCTAAATTGCTTGTGTTAGGAGTGAGTTCACGTCGGTAGTGTAATGTCCAGGATCGTACCCGGGACCTCTCGATCGTAAGGCTGACTCCTTAACCACTAAGCTTTTTAGAGCACATTTTAGAACGAAAATTTATCCCCAAGTTGAGAGTGGCTACAAGCCACAACCGGTAACCAAGTATGAAAACAATAAAATAAATAAAGTAAATGAATTTTCTAAACTTTACGCGAATGTCACTCATTGAATTAAAATCACTTTCGCGGTATATTTGTTATTATTTACTTTAAACCGACGTTTCCGCCACTTTTCAGCAGCCTCGTTCGCGGAGTGACTCATGATGGTAGTTGTCACATTGAAGTAAGTTATCTCAAAGTACCCGGAATCATGGTTAAATGATAATCATGAACAAATATATCGCGATAGAATCCGAAAGTGGTTCTATTTCAAAAAGTAAATGAAGCTAAAGGTATACGCGAATTTTGTGGCTAGTCGAAAAATGTAAAAGTGAAGTATCTCTTTATTGTGTACACCAAGGATAAAAACATGTGTTGTTTGTAGGTACAGGCGGCCTAATCACACAGTGGCGATCTCTTACAGGCAACCTTTGGATGGAGAAAGAGATAGAAACCATGTTTGGGTAGTATGATGCGCAAAGTCCCAATGTTGGTGTTTTTCATTTACTTAGGAGTCGAAGGGAAGTTATAGAGAAATGCACAGAAAAACACGGCCATAATAACCACGTGTTGTGTTCCCGACAATGAGTAGGGTAGCTAGAGCTCACTGGAGAGTTTTCGTGCTATCGTCAGTAGAAAGACCAAAGGTATGTCCTGCCTTCTCTTCTACACTCGTCAATGTTGCTTACACTTCTGTGCAGTCGCAAAGAAACACTCTCTGCTTACAGGGTTGCCGGCACGAGTGACTCCCCTGGTGTTGTACACTTCCATTTGCCACGGTAACCACTTCACATCAAGGGGGCAGTGTGGCGGCGCAAAGTGCACCTCCCCGTAACCGGGGCTAGATGGGGACATTTTGGTCCCCACAACCCGAAGGGGGCCATCTCGAAAGAGATGGTCCTGGGTCTGCCGGGGTGCGAGAGATATGCTTTTGGCAATCTCACCTCCGGCAGCCAAGGACCCAAGACGGCGTGCGTTTTAGTCGGTTCGAGTCCGACATAACCGCCTCCACCGGCTCCGTGGGGGTGGTATCCGTGGGGATTTTTCGCACGATAAAAAAAAAAAAAAAAACAAGGGGGCAGTGTGCTTATCTGCTACCTCAGTGGTATAATAAAATGTTCTCTCTGCCTACCGCAATACCAAATATTGTATGTAGGTATATTTGAATCAGCTTTAATTATACCGGATTATACTAAACTATAACTGCCTTTTCTTAATTACATCGAACTTAATCCGATCCCAGATTCTGATATTTCAGTATAAACTAATTAATAGGTTACGTATCAATTAGTTTATACTCTAGGGTTATTAATAAATAAATACAATACTCTAGGGTTAATAATTAATAAATATAATACGCGTGCCGTATTATAAAGGTCTGCTCAGGTATGTCGGGGCTATTCAAATTTTAAATATTGTATTATATTATTATTTTCCAGCATCTATCAATAGATTTTTGGCAGAAAATATTCTTACACCTAGTCTGCTATTAACGAACATACCTACCCAAAAACAAACAAATCGGCAAAGAATTCTTTGTTTCTTATTCTTTGTATTCTTTGTTAATTAAAATATCACTCGTCTGTCCGTCCAATAACAGCAGATAAACATTTATTTTGGAGACTTAAAACTGGTATATGTCTCTAGGTACAGTCAGCATCAGGAAGATGAAGATGAACTAAGTGTTCAAAAAATGATCTTAAATCTTTGGTTTTGGTTTTCCTCGTTCCTGTTGATGGAGTGTTATGTAGTGGCGGTAGTGAACGCGACTGCTACGCAGGAGGCGTGGGTTCGATCCCCGCTCAGTGCAAATATTTGTATGAATGAATATGGCTATTTGCATTGGTCTGGGTGTTTCCATGTATAATATGTTAGTATATACAAAAAAAAGTATCTAAGTATGCTTATCCGCATTCTAGATTCCATAACACAAACTAGTTAAGCTTACCAAAAGGGTCTAGATAGCGTTGTGTAGAATGTTGTGGAATATTTATTTATTTAATTTGGTACACACCTTTCATTGGAATAATATTACAATTTGAAACAATAAAACTGCAAGTTTGATCTGCTGTTAATTTTTTTGCTGCTACATTTAAGCTATTGCTTTTTACGCTAATGCTGTTAATTAAGATCATTTGAGACTCTGTCGTCAAGATATTTCTGACGCTGACAGTACCCTTAATAATGTAAAAGCTGTGAATTCCTAGAGTTATCGCCGCAATATTCTTAGACTTTCATAGAAGTACCCCAAAATAAACAGCCCAAGTTGCAAATTGCTTTAGTTATAACTACTTCTACAATGATTTTGTTGATGAACAATGAACTGTGAATTAAATATGAATGGGTCACATAGCCCGTGACAAATATTTGTGAATTATTTTTTACATATTATTAAGACCGTCATATCACCACACCCGCTTGTATTTGAAATAATTATAATATAAATGAAAAAGAAAAACTTTTCTCAATCTTCATTTTTTATATCACTTAGATGGCATTCAAGCACACGGCCCACCTGATGGAAAGTGGTTACCGCGGCCTGTGGACGTATGCAACAGCAGCGTATGCATTACTGCACATTTTTTTACAAATGAAAACATATTAAGTCTAAAGAAAGAAAAAAATAACATTTCTGTGTTCTCTAAGTAGTCCTTGGCAAAGTTATACTCTCTCATCCCAGCTCTTCAAGCACAGTAGTATATTTGACTTAACCTAGGTAAATCTTATGAATTTTGAACTCAAATTTTATGAGGCTGCATAGATTTTTGAGTTCTGGTTTCATAAATATTTACCATCGAGAGACACTGGGCTCATTAGATTTAGTTACTTTCTTCAATCAATCAATCGATGATTCCGTGATGAAACTCATTATATAACTATCATTATAAATCTATCTATATCAGTAGCTATCTTGTTTAAGTCTTCGTCAGCTCAGAGTCATTGCCGCATTATTGTATAATGTTTTATATAATCGTCGTTCGAAATTACTGAAAAAAGTTCTTGGTAAATATTTTGTCGTGTATTCGCAGCATGAGAAGACATAATAATAATTTATTTGCGTCATAAACATAAAAATACCGTGTACTTATAATAAAACGCCTTGTTTATATCATAATAAAAGTTATACCACACTCAAAATAACTATGTGTATGCTTAAGCGTTGAGGAGAAGTTTTTTTGTGACATTTGCCAGTTGAGACAAAGTGGTGTGTGAGACTTTATCATATTATCTGCGGCCTTACAATTATATTATAATAGTAGCCTTACTGATTGGAAGTAATTTTGAAGATTTTCCACAAAACAGAAAGTTTTTTTCTTATAAATATTGGTATATAAATATACCATTCATGTCATGTCATCTTGTCATGATGGCAATAATTTCAAAAGAATAATATGAGGCGTTAAAAGTGGACGAATAATGTGGAAACCTAATGAATGGTAACGCGTCGTCGCATCGCAAATTTGCACGATGCGGCAGTGCAATGGAAATTTTCACGATGCGTTGTGCGGCGTCGTCGAATTTTGCCATTAGTTGTGGCAACGCACTGTTGTGGCTTGGCCCTAATACTTCGGAATTTGAATTTCAATAAATGTCGGGTTATTAAAATATCTAAATCATTATTATTATAACTTTAATTAAAATCACGTGATAATCTTTTTATGAAAACGAACTTATTAATTGACTTTGCTTCATCTTATTCATTTTAGTTTTAAGGAGTATGTTGGTTATAAAAACTTTTTTTACTCAATTAGATAGATTAGAATATATAAGAACTATTAGTTGTCAAGTAGCATTTCTACTGTATTTTGTGAATTGCATAATGTTAGTTGGTTTCATGTTTGTTTAAGTACGTTAGTACCCAGTTACGAGCTAAGTATAAGCATAATGTCTTAATTTCGCTTAGTCGTTGAACGTACTAGACAACTACTTAGTTTATGACTACACTCCAGCAAGGAATTCTAATATCACAGACCACTGTGCCAAAAGTGTGGGAGTAATTGCTTCTCCAAAGTAAGGTCATATTGGTAATCTCTTTCTAACATATTTTTTATAATAAGGTAAATAGAGACAAACATGTACTCAATTGTAAATAGGTGTAGTTACAATACAAAATGTACTGTGAAAAAGAAATTGTATATAATAGAACGAATAGATCATCTTGTTGTAAGCAGGCATCTTATTTCCGACTGCCTTTTCTATATTATTGAATACCTCTTACATGATCTACTAAGATGAATGAGACATAATAATGACGAATATTTAGGGCTGCTCGGAGCTGTGTTCAGAAGTAAGGAAAAATAAATGGCAAATCACCAAGAAGCTTATAAGTGGAATTTGTCTTGTGCCCGTGAACCTTTCACTGTGAGTGAGCGAAGCCAGGAAAATGATACATAATAATATAGGGTTTTACTCCTTTTTTATTTATATTTTACTGTAAAAGGTCTGGTTATTTTGTGTGGATAAAAATGTTGTGTATGTTTCAAGTTGTGTAAGTATAATCAAATCGAATATTTTTATTAAAATAGATCATAACGTGCCACCGTGAACGTAAAATGTATTGATTTTATCATACTATATTTACTGTTACAGCCAGATTCACAAGGCAATAGGTAATGCCTGTAAGAAAATAATCTGGCAATAAAAATTAAAGTGACTCTTTTCTAATCGACAGCAAATTAAATTGGTTTATTAACTGTATTGTCAGGTAAGCTGGTAAATGCATAAAAATAATGACAATTAATCGAATCAAATCAAAATATTTATTTGTTAGAATATGGTACAATAGATGTTACATTAGTTTGGTTCTTCATATTTGGTTCAACATAAATAGATGAATAAATCCATTCTAATATTATAAATGTGAAAGTAACTCAGTCTGTATGTACGCCTAAACCACTGAACCGATTTTGATGAAATTTGGTATAGGGTAGATTAGACCATGAGAAAGGACATAGGCTATGTTTGGTTGCAATAATCGACATCCATGCGGGCAAAAGCTAGTAAATAATGAATACTCTGCCACATACGGCGTGCAAATGCAAAATCAATATTTTTTACAATAATATGTTTATCTAAAAGGTAAGTATAAGTTTATTAGTTTTCTTATATTGATTATAACAAAGAGCATTGTTTGAATAATTTTGCGAATAATAGACGCTTATTTCAATACGCATTGAATGTGATTCGCAAACATAAAAGGGAGAAAAATCATTTACTCAATAGAAGAACAATCTAGAGGAGGGATTCCTACGTATTTTTCTGTATAGTACGTGACCTGTTTTTACTTAATTACAGCAGCCTGTCAAGGGCAAAGAAAACTACTTCTACTTGGGATTAATTAACTACAAGTCATAAGTAAGTATTGTGACAGGACACTGTATAACTAGCTGAGATGAGACTGATGAGTTTAATTAGATAACTTATAATACAACAATGATGTGTTAAAAATTCTACAGTTTTTTTTTCAACGAACTTTTTTGTTTCCATGGGACCAACCCATCTTTTTCCCTCCGGGCTAAGCAGGGACAACAGCCCGCCATTGGACTTTATCTTTACATACTTAAGGAGCTTTCTCCACTGTCATTAAGCGTTGCATGCAAGCCCGCCAGTTTCGAGTACTCCCTTTTTTACAATAGGTATTAACTTTAGCGGCTGTAAATAAACAGTTATTTTTTATTTTTAAATTTACCATATAAAATTATTTTTTTAATTTAATTATTTTACATCGTAGTTAAAAAAAACTTAGGCCCTATGGCCCTATATAATGCAATCAGAATTAAAATAAAACTAAAACTAAAATAACTATTTTCAAATTATAGCGAAATATTATTAAAATGCTTCATGAAATTCCTTCGCCTTTTGCGGTAGTGTTCCCAGAAGGCTGGCAGCATTGTCACATTGCTATTATTCAAAATATTGCCAAACATGAAGTGGGTATATCGGACTCGAACCAATTATAACCACGCGATGTTTTATCACATCTGCCTATGTAGCCGATGAATCTGGTGTACCCTAGAAACGATATCGCAGAGATCCCGACCGGCTTTGGCTAACAACTTTGGTGATCTCAAAGTTTTCTTGGGAATCAAAATTCCCTATAGAGAGGCACGCGCGGAAACACCTTTTGACCTACTTTTTCATCGTGATAAATGACTTTATATAGAAAAGCATTTCATTATTTTTAAGGTTAATATTATTTTATACTGAATAAAAAGTCCACACCTATGAAAGTTATCAAAATAAAACCCATGTAGGTACTTATGCTTTATCATTGTCCTTGCATTAATCCCAGTTGCTCTAAGTTCGGGATCCGCTTTCCGGCTTCTACTTTTCTACTTCACAAGGTTTTGAGTATCCAAGGTAGTAAAACCATTGGCACGTATGTCACCCGCTACGACGTTGACCCAGCATACAGCAAAACCCATATATACCTATTTATACTTCAGACTAATCTAAGAACCAGTTGTTTTCTTCCTTCAAAACTTATATGCTATTTCTATATCTAACTCCACATATCAATAAATTACTCAAAAATATAAAATATTCAAACCAAAACTCTTCAGAGAATACCTGGATATGCACTCTTGTACTGGACAGCAATATAAATCGCGTATCGCATTGCATACTCCTGCGGTAAGACTAAAGCCATTTATCAGTTTCATTTCAGATTGAAACTAGAATTTTTGCCATAAAAATGTCGTCTAACCATTAGGGATTTCAACTCGTAACTTCGACATCGTTAGCATTTCAATGCCGTTAAATAAAGGTTTTCGTTTTTGAAACGGAATAAGATTTCATATAAGAAACTTTTCTAAAAATCAACGAGGTATTTGTGAAAATATGAAAGTTGGCACAATTTTGTGCGAACGGAATGAATTTTTGTGATGTTTAATAGATAGTTGCTGTTTAAAATAATAAGAAATTAGTTTACGTATGACGTTTGTACCCAATTTTGGAATGGTTAATAATACAATTGCACAGGATTTAGGAGGCCCCTCCAAAAGTTTCTGGGTTGAAGCCTACCTACCTCACATGTCATACATACAAGGAATAAAATTAAAAATTTTGAAAAACCCACGACACATAAAAATAATTCGAAAAATGTTTACTGCAGCGCCCCCTAGTGGGCTGTCACCGTAACACCTATATAAGAACATGAACCAGTCAAACCCAAACCAATAATTGAAAACTGTATCAAAATCAAAAGTATTTTTGGAGAAAATTGCCAACATTGATTTGCATTAAAAATGCTTGCTGTAGCGCCCCCTGTTGAGTTGTCATTGTAACACCTATCTAAGAACACGTTCCAATTATAGCCGAACCCAACACTGAAAAGTGCATCAAAATTGGATTGGTAGTTTCGGAGAGAATGGCAACGTGGATTTGCACAAACAAACACAAACATCCTCTCACCCCAAACGCAAATACCGTCTCCGTTCCGTCGTGGAGAAAAAATGGTGGCCAAAAGTAACGAATACATCACGGTAAGGGCACCGGTTCTAGTCAATCGTATAATTAAGTCATGATCAATAAACAATAATATTATAATCATTGACGATCAACACACCCCTGTACTTTGGCTCACTCTCACAAATTGGACAGCGGCAGTTGTGTAAGGGATAATTTATAACTTTCGACCGTGAGGTTGCGGTTTCGAACCCAACCCAGTGCTGATACTATCTTTTACTGTTTCAAATCGGTAAACTTATTGGGAGTTATATTTTCTATATATTATCACTTTTGTAACCTTAAGCCCGGCCGCTAAATTAAAACACTAGTGCCAGGACTGAGTTAGTAAAGACCAGGATTTATGCATTGAACCTCCCGAAAGTAAAACTTAATGCTAAACCATCAAGCTACACTCACTAATTATTTTATTTAGACCATATTGTTGAATGCAGATATGTCCGATCCGTGAAATATTCTCCGCCACGCCATAGCGATAATGTAAATAACTATTTGAAAAATAAATGCAACACTGTGTCACGATTCTTAATGACATTTTAAGTGTCTCATTGACGGACAATACTCTACAAACTACTTCGTCAACTTCTACGTATCTACTTCACGAAGCGCAGTTGCAGTTGTGTTGTGCAATCGTCCACATAATTACCACATTAACACACACCGATATACAATACACTCTTTTCCTTTCAAAGTTATATATAAAAAATACTTTATGCTTGAAATCTGAAGTTAGGATCGATATTTAAGTGTTGGTTAACATACAACTGCTTTTGAAATCCTTCTAAAAAAAATCTAATATTCGAATCTCTCACAAACTCAGTTTTAAACTAGTTCCTCATCACTAGAGCCTTTATACTAGTATGAATGCGGACTTGAAATAGTGTCTTAGCGCGTAGGAAAGGCATTAGACATTTTCTTTTATTTATTTTTTGAGGCTATTCTGTCAAGATTGTTGCCATAAAACCCAGTAAAAGCTTTTCCGTGATAACTCTAAGGATAAAAGCTTATTGTTATTTTGGCTAAGACCGGCCAAGTGGTATAGCACTTTTGCAATCTGAGCAGAGCACTTAACAGATACATTGATTGATTTGCTTTATTTTATCTATGAAAGAGGTAGAACTTTTTTTTCATTGTTTTCTTTTATTAGTTCAATGTGTTAAGCCAAGGAATTTCAATCGAGAGTTCTCAAGTTCGAATCTCAGCCATGACGATATCAATAAAATTTGATTTTGTTGTAAAAATTTAATTTATTAAATAAACCCATAGACTCAAAAATATTTGCCAATATGGATGTTCACTTTGTGACTCAAATTCATTGAATATTCCTATTAGTTATATCTCAAACTATTCCTCATATGTATAGAACATGATACACAAAAGAAAAATAAAACTCTTAATGCCTGAACCCCAATTGCGGAGCAAGATTCCGAGGAATGTAATGTCTGTAATATATGGTGTCCATGTAATTTTCTTGGCACATTATAACACAATAGGACATTCTCTTTTATTATATCGTCTAAACCCGTGACTCAATGATTTAGTGTACATATCTACTAACTTGGAAATAACCAGTAAAATTAGTTTTAGTCAAATATCACTCTTCATTCAAACAATATAATATGTGAAAGTGGACTTATAGTGCCATTAAGACCATTTGGGCCAAGCCCACATCACCTTTATTTAAGTGCAGAAAATCCCCCCAGATGTTTCCCCTGCCGGAACCAGTGGGGGACGTTATGTCGGACTCATACCGACTAAAACGTACGACGTCTGTGGGGCAAAATGCTATGCCAAATGTGAGGTTGTTGGACATATCCCTCGTATCTCGGCGGACCAAGAAGCCTATATAACCTGTTGTTTAACGAACGATACTCTGTAGCAGACTATACTGTTGGTTGATGGCACTTGGTGGAATTCATTGTTACACATATATTATTAAGAACACTTGTACTTTTCCAAAGTCTTTATTATAATACCTGTTGATTGATGGCACTTGGTGGAATTCAACGTTACACATTATTGAAAACACTTGTACTAATTCCACAGTCTTTATTATAATATAACCTGACCGGTTTCGCCTTACGGCATTCTCAAAGGTTTACATTTACTGAAGGTTTTGAATATCATCCAGTAGTACAAGTGTTCTCAATAGTAACTCTGTAGCAGGCTTTCCTCTGGTTGAAAAGCAAATAATTAGGTTACTTTTTATCCTGGGAATAGAACCCTCTGGATTGTTTTTGAGTGAAGGCATAGAATTACTTTACAATTAGACTAATTTTTTTTTTAAATAATATTTTGATAATCTATTCTTTGATTTAAATTAGTAGAACCAACAATAATATAAATAACAGTATTTTATGAAAATAACTACTGTAATAGTAAAAATAAAATTGTAAGCTTATGATACATAGCAAATAAAAATTGCCAAGAAGAGATCGTCGTTGGCAATATCCTACAAAGTACAGTCTATACTGTGATTTTTTTGTCTTATTGAGTACAAACATCTATCTAAAATCTCTTCTAAGTAGCAACCAGTTCCATTTTTCTTTTTAATAAGAAATTATAACAACTATAATGGCTACTCCGCATGAGGTGATTGCACTGAAAGCTTGTAATAATTCAGAGGTAATTTCACAACGTTAACAGAAATGTTATCGAATATTCCAACTCCGGGGCCACTAATGAGTTTTGTACTTTGTATACGGTGCTAAGTGCCTACTAATTTGTGTATCTTTCTAGTTTTTGTTGTATGTTGTTGTAGTATACAGTATTACCATCATTTTGCTGTTATTGATGATTACTTCTAAGGCTTTTACCAGGGTCTACTGACCTTCCTCTTTCTATAATTTATACAGCTTTTTATGAAAGCGACTATTGTCTGACCTTATAACTCTGAGAGGAAAGATTGGGGTACGCAAGGAATATGCCAGAGGCTATCTCGCGTGCCGTGGTCACGGCAACTGAGGGCCCGAGATAACCGTGCGGTTTTGGTCGGCTCGAGACATAACTACCTCCGCTGTCACTGCATGGATTTCCGTACGTAGAGAAAGAGAGTCTAAATAGACATTTAGACGACACTGTAGACATTGAGAGGTGTCGGTAAGTTTGATAGGTCGGGTGCAGATAAGTGTAGGTTAGTTAGGATGCTTGTGCTAGGAGTGGGTTCACGTCGGTAGTGTATTGGCCACGATTCAAACCTGGGATATCTCGATCATAAGCCCGACTCCTTAACCACTAAGCTACCGACGCTTCTAAAACCCCATTGACGTAACAAAATAGCATTAAACATTCGAATACAAGTTTAAAATTGTCAAGTAATTCTCAATTTAAATAAAACGTTTTCATCGTTTGGCTTTAACAAGGGATCGCTTCCTCAGAATCGAATGAATTTGACTACAAAGAATCCCTTAATCGATATTTCATTCTTCACTTATCGAATCTAAGTTGCCGCCCCTAATTTTTCAGTCCAGCTTACTGCCATTGATATCCGAGACGTCAGGATTATAATGACCGATGGTTTCATCCTTATCCTTGTAATTTATTTCGGCCAGTCTTATTGGAGATATGTAGGAATACGGTATTCTATTCAGGATACAGGTGGTATTAATAGATAATTACTGCTAAGACAGTTATCTTGATATAGGATGAAAGGAGAATAATGAAAGTATCGGTTGTATTCTTCTGATTGGTAAGGTATTAGATAGCTTGATTGGATATATATCCATTAGCTTATAGATTGATATAAACTTGTAGATTGAAAAGTATAAATGTAATGAGAAAAGTTAGTTGTAGTTAATTATTGGCGGAATACTTTCTTTGACAAGAATTTTCATAAATGTAGTCGTGTTTATAATAAATTTCAGTTTGACAAGTTAAAGGGAATTGCATGCTATGAAAACTTAACATCTATGTTTTAATGAATATTATACTCACCCATAATCCCAAAAAAAATCATCAATATCTGAATTCGTTCCCACATAATGAAGAGTTGACATTCTCCGGGATTTTTTTCCATTAGATCTTAACCGTTAACATCAAGACCAAGACTCGTTTGCTAGCCAGTATACCTACTGGCGTTTAACAGGAGATCTAGGAACGCACAACTAAATGAACTAATTAAACATCTAACAGAACTGTCTGTTAGATGTTTAATTAGTTCATTTAGTTAAGCACTAGCTTAGTGGTTAAGGAGTCGGGCTTATGATCGAGATGGCCCAGATCCTCAGAAATTCTAAATTTCTAGTACTTACTTGTACTGACAAAATTTAGAATTTCTGAAAACTCCATTAATTAATTAATGTAGCTTGAATACATTAATTAATTAATTAATTAATGTATTCAAGCTATATTAATAATAATAACGAATATCGACGGAGAAGTCAGTTACGAATGTTATTTGGGAACTAATCAAAATTATAGAAAATGGTATACCTATTAGGCACCTTTAGTAATATGATTATTTCAATCACAATAACACGAAACACATTATCAGCCTCAGAGCCTTTTACCAACACAGTTGGGGTCCATTTTCAGTGTGACTATGAAACTATCAAAATTAGATACTCACCGTGGACTGTCACATCGGACCCACTGGCGGTATCAAAGTTCTGTAGGTAGACCAGTTATCGGACTTTTTAGGATTTCAACAAGTCGTAACGACCGCCACGGACGTGGCCGATGGCTTAATGTGCTCTCTGAGGCACTAATGCAAGGCAATAATGTAAAAGACATGTTTTCGTTATATTGAAAGTCCACATTTAATATTGAAAATATTCTAAGTAAGCTGTAGGTGCGAATGTAAGTGTACTGCACTTTCAATTTAAAAGGATATTATCACCAGCACGCTCCGTTTAAAATGGAGTTTACTCATATTTTGTTCAAAAAGAAATTATATGTGAAGAATAATTTGAGATGTACTTTATGAAAACACAAACAATAATTTCAACATGAAATGTAAATAATTGTATTTAATATGAATGAACAAACTCTATGCATAAATATCATTGTTTACATACCTTTAAGTTACGTTAAAACCTAAAGTTTTAAACGTAATTTGAAGTAAGTGGTTTTCATATATCTTAATTTGTGTACAAACTGTGAAATACACAATTATTTATATAATACGTTAGAGAATTAACAATGTGTACTTAAAGGCACAATAAAGTCTAAAGAAACAAGAAATACTAAATATATTTTTGAGCTGAAAATAAACAGAAGATAATGCGAAACCTTGGTTTGAGAATTTGCTCTACCCTTAAGTAAAATGTAACGGTAAACAAATTTCTATACAAAATGCCATTATTTATGTGAAACGCGATAACTACAGCCATTGTGCGGGATTGTTAGGAAATATTATTTATGACATCCTTTTTCGATATTAAACGGGAAAATGTACATTTTAGAACATAATAAGCACATTATCAGTACCTTTACGGGCTTTAATTAGCGCAAATGGAGCGGGTTCTAGAAGTTTCGGGTTATATTATGTATGTGTACCATATTAGGTACCCAGTCTAAAAAGATAACTTTGAGCTCTTAATTAGACAACACAGCTTTGTTAGCTCTAAACATAGATGTTATAAATGTCATATCGCAAGATAAATGGTGTTAGTAGTTTGAAGATGTTGTTTTTATTTCTATACGTGTTGCTCAAAATTACAATACAGTACAGTCAGCGCAAGAACAATCTTGAAGACAAGGCCTCAAAATGATCTTAATGCCAAGGTATGAAAAGCAAATAAAACTGTTTTGCTGATTTAAATTGTATGCGATTATTCGAACTAGAGGTGTGTACGAAATATCAGAACAATCAGTCAACAGGAAGAGGTGAAAACAAGATTTCTTTTTCGGCAAGATCGATCTTATGCTTAATGTACGCTTTCTATTATCAAATTATTAAAAATACATTTAATTTAATTCTGTCATTTTAAGTACGCCTTTTCAAAATACATTTAACAATTTTATAGCCCTAACTAAATCACGTTCTAAAAATAGAAGCAATGAATGGTATTAAAATCATAATGAATCTTGGAAGCGAAACAAGCAAGACCAATTGTAATTTAAAAAGAAAACTTGCTCATTTTCTTTAGAATCTTTCATTAAGAAAGGCATTTTGTTCTAATAAGCTGGATATTTACTTTAAGGCCCAAAAGGCCCAACTAATTAATTTGGGGAAGTCGAAGTCACTGAATGAGTAAACGTTGTGTATAGATCTGATACACAAAGAGACCACTAACTTTATTAGCAAGTTCTTCGCTATTTGATTATAATAGTAAGTTGAGACCGCGCCAACTTGAATCTGTAGTGTACAATCTCATTTTCGTAAAGAAATTTCAACTTTTGAGTCTCTTGTCTTAACGATCAAAATGTTTTTTTTTTACATTCAAACCATAAACTGAAGTCGAAAATAACCCTTAACTTAACAATTCCCTATAAAAAGAAAATGAAATTTTTAAGGAAATATAAGCTCTATTGTCAATAAGATAAAGCTGATTTACTTTCAATTTTATTTCATACGATTATGGACCATGTTGTAGTGTTTGTGCGGGTAGAACAATATAACATACAATGATGTATATGTTACCACCAGTTGATTTACAAAGCTAGGTTTGAAAGCACATGCTCGATGATCTAAGCGCCCTGCCTGTTATTATAATTATGTCAAAGTACATGCGTCTACATTACAGGTGGCGATGAAGGTGAGACTCTAGTTTTATATATCGGAAGAGTCATGAATACGGGACGTCAATTGACAGTTCGGAGGGGCGCGGTCGTGCGAGTCGAAGTGGGGAGACGGGCCGCATGCTCAAGTGATCACTTCTTGTTGAGAGTTCGCACGGACAACATCTCCTGAGAATTTCTCTCTGTGTGATTGAGTTATCAGTGGGGTAGGGAGGGGAATGGTAACAGTGAAGGTGAGTGTGTACATAAATGTCACAACGGGGCCCCTTAAACCTACACCCAAGTCACAAGTCTCGATGGACCCGGCACCTTATTACGAGTTTCCTGAGGACCACTGCACCGGTTGGCCATCCCCGTTGACATAATATTTTTTTTTTTTTTATATATAGGACACGTCAATTGGACTTCACCTCGCCTCGCAATATATAATCTGATATTATTGTCAAGGTGTCTGAGGCATTATTCAGTAATAAACTGTAACATAAATTACAATAAAGTAGGACAGAACCTTACTTGGACAGAACATGGTTTCGTGTTTAAAGGTTACTATACCTCCTGCTAAATGAATTGACAATATTTACTGCAAACTTTCAATCGATCTGGCACTGCCTATAATGGGTTCTACTTAAAAAAGCGCAGTCGTAAATCTAACCAACATGCTAAATTCTTAAATTGATTTTACCAATGTTCTCAAAAATATTTTCATTGATATACCTAAGGAAAATGGATGGATTTATCTGACAGTTTTTCAATTTATATAAGTGCAGTGACACAGGATAGCTACTATCCCGAGGTCAGGACGTCCGAGACGGAAATGACTGGATAGCATTAAAGAATGAAGTAGACTTCGTTTACAGTATCTATATAGCATTGGTAGTATAGTCGTTAAGTAATCTGCGCTGTGATCATGGTTCGACCGATGACGTGATTCATTCACAAAATTTGTGCAAATATTGTAACTTTTAAACTATCGCGGCGTTTACTCAAAGTTTATAATGTTTTCTTCACGCGATATATTTTTGAACAACTTACTTTTGCCGACGTTTTGGGTGCGTCAAGTCGTGACCACGGGTGCTGCAACGCACCCGAAACGTCGGCAAAAGTAAGTTGTCCAAAAATATATCGCGTGAAGTCCCGAACATTATAAACTTTGTGCAAAAATTATCTGAGAACCTAACTTTTTTTTTTTATACAGGACACGTCAATTTGACTTCACCTTGCCTGATGTTAAGCTAAAGGCAAAGTCTCGGAAAGAGGGTCACCATCGTAAACATTTACCATGTTAACAGTGGTGGCAGTTTAGCATCTGCTGTTTTAAAGTGTTTGAATAATAATGGGGTAAGTTATGTAGGTATGTTTTTATACCAAAATTAAATGTCTTTTCTTTCTTTCAATATTATATAGGTAATAGGATGTAATTTAAATTGATAGTTACCATCAATTATTTTATAATAGTTTCTTGAGATAACCTAATATTTGCTACGCATTATATTTTACCCTTACTTATTATATTTATTATATAATATATATTTATTATATTTATATATATAATATATACTTTATTATATATACTTTATTATCTATACTATATTATACCCTTCTTCTTAGATATCACTAATTCCCCTCGAATGGCGAACTGCGAATATACTGAATTATATCTGGAACCTTACCCCAAACGTAACGTAAACTTGCTTGAAACACGCACTTTCATTTAATCGACTTAATTTAAGGTGATTGCGTTTAGCGCCCGTTTTCTTCGCACCAGTCTTCAGTTTTTTTATATGGTAACTATTGAAATTTATGAAACGTATACGTAATTTGTTTTAATTATAGGAATGAATTTTTTATAGCATTTATTATGCTAACTTCTAAAAAATCTTTCATTGGTTCCAACAGTTCTTAAGAAAGTTGGTAGATGGCTCCACTGATGGAGTTATCATAATAGCTCCTCCCTTAAAGACGGATATAAAGAGAAGAGAAATTTGAAGTGATTCAGGTGTGGCTCAATAGCTCCGTTAGAAGAGCATTCCCTCTATAAGGGAAAGGTCTTGGGGTCAAGTCCTACTTGAACATTTTATTTTTCCCGATGTATTTGAATTAATTATACGAGTTTTCAAACAATTAATGAAAAAATAATGCCACTGATGGTACACGGTTTCAAAGAGCACGTTAGACCGTCAGTCCCAGTTGCCATACAAACATCTATGATAATCGGTACGGGTAACTCGAGCGTAAAACAATTGAGTAG
This sequence comes from Eilema sororculum, assembly GCA_914829495.1. Lineage (NCBI taxonomy): Eukaryota > Metazoa > Arthropoda > Insecta > Lepidoptera > Erebidae > Eilema > Eilema sororculum. The sequence continues at coordinate 20,834,124 of OU618546.1, forward strand.
CTGGAAAAAAAATACTGGCCTAACTAAAAAAAATGATATTACCACGGACGGACGGACGGAATTTCACGGTAAATATAGAAATTCAACCGCATCGCAGTTAAATTAGAAAAAGCTAATGCAAGGATTTTTTTTTTTATCGTGCGATAAATCCCCACGGATACCACCCCCACGGAGCCGGTGGAGGTGGTTATGTCGGACTCGAACCGACTAAAACGCACGCCGTCTTGGGTCCTTGGTTGCCGGAGGTGAGATTGCCAAAAGCATATCTCTCGCACCCCGGCAGACCCAGGACCATCTCTTTCGAGATGGACCCCTTCGGGTTGTGGGGACCACAGGGTCCCCATCTAGCCCCGGTTACGGGGAGGCGCACTTGGCGCCGCCGCCGCGGCCTGCTTCTGCTAGGGTGACAGGCGGCTCCACCGGTCACCCCCAGGCCAGCGCTCATGGAGGACGGAGGTCGTTCTGCGACCTCCGACGTCCGGTTCGCCTTCGCTCTGCGCGGGCTTCCCGGGCCCGAAGTCTAGTCCAGACCCGACCGGCCGCCTCCTTCTCGAGCATTACTTGCTCGCAGAAGGAGGCGGCCGCACCCCAAGCGTTCGCGCATTGTACCATCGCTGTGAGCAATGTGGCAAGTGTGAGGACTCCCACCCCCAGAGCCGCCACTAGGACCCGCCTCGGCGTGTCCCACGCCGGGCACTGGGTCAGCGTGTGCAGCTCTGTGTCCTCGCTCGCATCACAGTGATGGCACTCGGACGTTGGCTCCTTCCGGATCCGACACAGGTAACTTCCGAAACACCCGTGTCCGGTAATCACCTGCGTCAGCCGGTACGAGAGGCTGCCGTGTGGCCTCTCTAGCCACTCCTCCATGATGGGTCTTACCGCCGCTATTACGGCGTGCCCTGCGCTTGGTCGAACAAGTCGTAGCTCCCATTCTGCTACCATGTCCCTGTGGAGCTGAGACCTCACGGCCCGAATTTCTTCTCGAATTTCTATCCTGATATTATTTTTATTAACTTTATAAAGAGGTCACTAATGTTCATTTCTAACTATGAGCGAGCAATGTGAAAGTAAAATTAAGTTGTAGAAGTTATGAGAAATAGTGAAATAGACCTGTAGGTGTCATGTTCCTAAGTTTTTTTTTGTCGTGGGAAAAATCTCCACGGATACCACCCCCACGGAGCCGGTGGAGGTGGTTCTGTCGGACTCCAACCGACTAAAACGCCTGCCGTATTGTGTCTTTGGTTGCCGGAGATGAGATTGCCGAAATCACATCTTTCGCACACCGGCACACTCAGGACCATCTCTTTCAAGATGTTCCCAAGTCTGGGAATATCTTGAAACAATAGGTAAAATGAAAAGGTAACATTCTTATTAAACTTTAGAATATAGATACCTATATATGTATTAATTATCACTGACATTCCAATATGAAACGTTTATTAATTTCTTACAACAAAGATATTGAAAGTTGTGCTGTATAAATGAAAAATATTTTAGCCAATTTATTAAACACTATTTGAACAAATATTTATGTCTAGCAGACTAAAGTATTTGTATTTTTCAGAGATATTAAAAAGTAGCTTTAGCCCGCGGCTCCACCCGCGTGGATATCGGTTATCGCGACCAAACATAGCCTATGTCTAATCTACACCTATACCTTATTTCATCAAAATCGGTTCAGTGGTTTAGCCGTGAAAGCGTAACATACAGACAGACATACAGAGTTACTTTCGCATTTATATTTTTTTTTAGTATGGAAGTATGGATTTAATATTTATACAGAAGCTCTAGGTTATATTTTTACCCAACTGTATTTTTTTTTTGATCTGATGAATTTTGATCAATGCAAATTTGAGGTAAATGACACGTGTCATATAATGATCAAAGGAAATTATGTTACTTACATTTTATATAATCAAACAGTAAGACCTCAAGGCTAATATATAATGACAGTAATACAAGCATCACCAATGAAGTCAAATCATTATTTATGATCATCATAATCTCTGACAATTTACTGAACCAAAGCCGCTTTACAGTCAAAAGGATCATCCATGTTAAGCTAACATCAAACGACGTTTGATATTAATAGGGAAAGCCACATAATAAATTATGTATAGTACTTGGGTATCAAAGTTTACCATTTATTCATACTTTTGTTTAACCTTTGAGTATCAGCGCATTTGAGAGACCGTCTTTATTTTTCAAAAGTTTCACGTTACTGGATGGGGCTCAATGGATTATACATGGATGACCATTGTTGCGGTGATGAGTAAGTTTTGATGTTAAACTTACTGATCACCGCAACAATGATGGTGAGGTGAAGACAAATTGATGTGTCCTATAATAAAAAAAGAATAAGATTGATATTTACATACTAATGAATTGTGTGTTGAATATACTACTAGTTTTTGCCCGCGGCTCCGCCTGCGTGGATGTCAGTTATCGCGACCAAACATAGCCTATGTCCTTTCTCATGGTCTAATATACCCCTAACCCAAATTTCATCAAAATCGGTTCACTGGTTTAGGCTTGAAAGCGTAACATACAGACAGACAGACAGACAGACAGGCAGAGTTACTTTCGGATTTATAGTTAGTATGGATGAATTTACAATAATTGTGGGATAGGAGCTGGTCCTTGTTGTCAGGTCATATTGACTTTTGGTTAGTTGCGTTATTGTTAGTTTGTCAAAGGACTTGATTTACCAGGTCATTAAGTTGTTCATTATCGTTATCATCTACTTGTAGATGTTATCCTGATTGTGTCCGAGGCCGAGATGAACTCGAAGGTCCACTTTCCGGCTCTTCGTCGTCCACTTAGCACAATCTACCCTTACCCCCTCTAACTGGACTCGGCGGGGACGCCATTGCCAGGCATTTGTTACCCACATAGCCTAGCGGTTGCCGCCAGATCAACGAAGGTCTCTTGCATTTTAGATCTTAACATTGATATGAATTTGTAAATCTGCCCTTAAATTCATTCAACAATTCCTTACAGAAATTAAGTCCCGCCTAATCCATAACTACTATAATATCACTAGTAAGTACATATCATTTTCCCAGTTGCGTTCGATGCTTATACTTTGTAGTCAAAGTCCGCTTATTTTTATTGTGTATGACAATGGTGAAAGCACAAAACATAATACTCAATAAAATCATTGATTCTATGAACAAGGCGGTTACGTGGTGGCAGTCGGTAGATATTCCGCAGTAAATAGAGATGATTGGTTTAAGAGAGCAGATCCATTACGAAGTGGGAAGGCCTTGTCATAGCAGATGGCGTATTCTTTCCTTTTTGCAGTTTTCCTAGCTGAGAGAAACTATTAAACCATGGGAAGCAATTATCCTTCTCACGTATTCAGGCATAAGAATCTATAATAAAATCATTAAAAAATGAAAATCTCGACTGCTGCTGAAAAATTCGAAACAAGTTTGATGCAGGCGGTAAACATTATTTCTTCGCTTTATGATTGGCTAATTGCAATTGCTGGCACTATTCAGTATGAAATAAGTCACCACTTAGGAAGGAATAGTAATATTTCATTCCTTTTTATTTAAATTGTTCTTTATTGTAAAACATTCTCACGACAAGAAAACTTAAAGAAAACACACAGGAAATCAAAAAAGAAATCAAGAAACTTGACGAATACTTCATTATTCTACGCAGACGGAGCTGATGGTAACAGATAGTTTATTAATTGTAGGATTAAATTAAAACCTTATTTTTGTAGGTACTGATAGCGTGTTACTCTGTGTGTACTTTGTGTCATTTACTTGTATGTTTTTGGAGTGCCCGGGACACTATATAATTCCTTAGTGCGGGCGGATACTGTAAGCCCGTAATGTTTTCATTTTAGAGATTTTACTTAAGTGCCCTTAATGTGGATCTCGCATTAGAAGTAGGATTTACAGAATTAGTTATGACATGCTTATTAAATAGAATTGTAAATATGAAATATTGGTGTTACACTCAGTGGGATATTTGGGATTTTTTTATCGTGCGCAAAATCCGGATACCACCCCCACAGAGCTGGTGGAGGCGGTTATGTCAGACTCAAACCGACTATAAAGCACGCCGTCTTGGGTCCTTGGTTGCCGGAGATGAGATTGCCAAAAGCATATCTCTCGCACCCCGGCAGACCCAGGACCATCTCTTTCGAGATGGTCCTCTTCGGGTTGTGGGGACTTCGGTGTCCCCATCTAGCCCCGGGTACGGGGAGGCGCACTTTGCGCCGCCGCCGCGGCCTGCTTCGGCTCCACCGGTCACCCCCAGACCATCGCTCATGGAGGACGGAGGTCGTTCTGCGACCTCCGACGTCCGGGGGATATTTGGGAAACGGTAAATGTACCAGTAATTGTTACACTGTTAATGTGTTTACACATTAATCACAAATCATGCCGTAAAACGTTGGGTTCGATTCCCACTTAGTACAAGTATTTTTATATTAATTTGAGTACTTTTATAGTTAGTATAGTCATGCATTTTCATCATCTTAGCGTTGTTCCTAGTTACATACTTCTTGCGTTTCGGTGCCTGGGGTCCGCATAGGTTTTTTTGGTACTTCTTTTTTTTTGTGAGCGACAGCCCTCTGACCTCTAATTCCTGAGAGGAAATACAACTCCAGAGCCTCTCCTATCAGTCAAGCAGCAGACAAAGTTGATTTGGCCCCTTAGATCTTGGTTGAGTCTCATGAAAAGAAATGTAAGAATGTTTATCCGTATTCTAGACTTATTATAAGTTATACCTAATTTCGGTCCACATAGTCCTGTGTAATTTGTCCTAGAATATTTATTATTTAATATAGTATCGTATAGAAGTAATGATAGAAATATATTGCTATCATTATCGCGCCTGGTGGTACAATTAGTGCTCAAAGTACAACGTTATTAGAACCTTTATCTCTATTCAGACAATAGTAATATCGTCTAAAGATGGTATTTAGTAATGCACATGTGGTCGCAGAGTGGAAAAAACATGATATACTGGGGTCCATACGAGAGCTATCAGTCGAAAATGGTGTTTTAGCAATGTAGTCAGCAGGGTGAGATGCTGCCACCTAATTGAGAGTTCTGTGTGTCATGAAGCATTTGAATCATAGGAGTGGTCTACTTCACCCGAAACGAGACAGTTCTGGACAAACAGAGTGGATAAATATGAGGTACTGGGGTCTTATCAGTCAAAAATTGTGTTTTTAGTATGGAGTGAAACCAGGATGAGATGCTGACACCTCACTGAGAGTTCTGTGTCTCATGAAACTTTTAAATCATAGGTAGTAGTCTACCACACTAATCGGTTCGAAACTCAATGGACATAATACCGATCAACTTATTAATAATGTAACACTCACCGAGATATCTTAGAGAGTGTTCGGTTATGATTCTGAAGACAATCGCACACGACAAATACCGACGCATGTATCAGACACAACGCATACATTGCTTGTCAAACTTCGATACGGATAAAGAGGACCATTGAGAAACCGCAATGAATTACGCGTATCTGCTGCGTAATTGCTCGTATGCGCTCTCCGTCGGAACCATACCTTTACACTATTCATATAAATGACTATGTCAATGTCGAATCAAACATCGATCAACTACAAGCTTCATAAACAGACTGTTACACTCTATCGGCTGAATTATTCTTTCTAAAATGTTGTAGGTAGAAACAATAATAGTTTATAGCCTTTAATTATGCTACTTTTTGTCTCTAAAACCGGTTCCAATTTTTTGTAGGAATAATACTGGTATCAAAACCCAATGCGCGGTGAGCTGCTGGCAACAGCTAGTAAGTAATAAAGACCTGTAATATTTTAATATTTTATATTTTATTTTGATAGGGTTGTTCTCAAACCAACATTAAACAATCTAAGTACCCCTTTGACGGTAATAGGCCGGTAAATCTATGTATGAATGTATGTATTTATCTAACTTTACATTAACTAAAAATGTCGATTTGTATAGTTAGCATACTTAATGCTGTAAAAATTCCTTCAACTAAAAATGTGTTACTAGAAACAATTAATTTGCTACAAGTATTATGCTCAATTCAAAAAGTCACTTCCATCTGAAATAGGCCAGCTTGACGACAAATAAGTTGATGTCAATTTTAAGTCACTGTATAATGCAATTTCTTGCTTTATTTTTATTAAGTCAGTCACATGTACAGTCACAGACTACTATCGCTTGATGGTATGCTGAGGTCTACACCTACTTGATAATTAAATAAATTGTGGTTGCCATTATAAATGCTGTCCCAAGAATGGTGGTCCCTACCTTGACGGCTTCAATAAATAACTTTTTACCTTTGTTTGCTACTCCTTTCTGTTTCTATCTACAAGCGTTAATGTTCAAATAACACCTAATAATAGGCGTTCATAGAACACGCTAAGTGCCAATCAATTCAAAGACAAACTAAAGTCTGTTTATAAGTTTTTTGTTCCGTTTGTGCCCAGAAGGCTGGCTGCATTACCATTCAACGTGGCAATAAAGCCAGCCTTCTGGGTACGTTACGGTGACGATGCGGAGGAATTCCACGGCGCATTATGTATGTAAATATTTTATTTAATTTTTTATTTTATTTTAGTAAGTAGTTTTTAGTTTAAAAAAAAGTAATTCAATGTCAAATAATATCTACCATTAAATATCCATAAATGTAAAGATTTTATATCCCTTACTAAAAATGATATATATTTAACAGCTTTGGCCCGCGGCTCCGCCCGCGTGGATGTCGGTTTATCGCGACAAAACATAGCCTATGTCCTTTCTCAATGTCTAATCTACCCCTATACCAAATTTCATCAAAATCGGTTCAGTGGTTTAGGCGTGAAAGCGTAACATACATACAGACAGACAGACAGACAGAGTTACTTTCGCATTTATAATATTAGTATGGATATGGATTCGAAATTCTACGAAAAAGTACTCTTAGTGTAAGTAATGCAAAAATTCTGTCGGTACATTAAAATCAATATCGATTATTAGTAATAGTATATTTCATAAATTACTATACTTTCTGTCACAATAACAATACTAATGAATAAACACAGAAAGGTACTAAACAAATACAAATTACTTAAATGACAAAATCTATTTCAGTAAAAATCAATGCAATCGTCAAAGTAATTAATGATATCCAATGGAGCTTAAATGCCACCCACGTGTTCAATATATAGCGCCGTGTTGAACTTTGAACTTATAAATATTTTATGTGAAGGATATTCAAAATGAATGAGTGTTTGAGTTAGGAAAAGCTTACGCCCATAAAAATGTACTTCTCATATTTTATGAACATCCATTTTACTAAGTGACATTATAGTTATTCTATATTCCGATAACGGTCCTAGGACGTAAATTTAACTCTTTGATCGACTGTTCTATGAGAATCGCAATTCTATGTGAAATCACGAAAATGCATTTGCATAAAGAAAATTTTCTAAAGTTTACGCGAATGTCACTCATTGAAATAAAACCACTTTTTAAGGATTCTATCGCGATATATTTGTTATTATTTAAATTTAAACCAAAAAGCAGCCGAAACGTCGGTTTAATAGCAAATAATAACAAATATATCGCGACAGAATCCGTAAAAAGTGGTTTTATTTCAATTGCATAAAGAAATCATAAATTAAAAAAGTCATATACATGAGTTCAAGTCTCACTTGAGCATTTCATTTTTTCCGATGTTTTTCGAACCTTAAAGTTAGCATGATAAATGCTATAAAAAAATCATTCAATTTCATATATAATATTTCATTAGTGTCAATCAGTGCTATTGAGAAAACTTTTGAATGAAAAATCTTTCAGAATTAGCGTTTGGCACATACTACTTATCCTTTGTTTAATATACAGGTACAAATCTAAAGATAAAAATATTTCAATTGTAAGTACTTTGCTATCGCTACGTTAAATATAAGATCTGATATTTATATCCAGGGTTCAATAACTAATTTACAACCGAATTTCATGGGTCACTGAAATTTTTAACACTTCACCGCCTCTAATTAGCCTTTGGTTGTTTGCCCAATACGTCACAAACTTCAAATTAAATTCGTACCTTTATTTTCGTTAATTTTATACCACAAAAAAATAAATTTTCATAAAATATAAACGTACATAAATTCAAAGGTAAATTTCAAAATCTTACCAACCGTAACAGTATAAAACAAACCATTAAAACATCACCAATAAAATAATCTCCTTCAAATACCGCTTAAAATTAACAGGTAATACTTTATCAAATTAATACGAGTACTTTACACTTCAAAAACATTTTTACACAATATATTAGTAAAAAAATCACTTCACTCACCGTTTATTTTTTTAATCACATTTGCAGCACGGAGAACTAGGTTAGGAATAACTGTTTAACTTTGAAGGTAACCGTCGTTTTCACGGAGGGGTACACGCAACACACTAAGTACGTCTACACCGAATAGTCGTCCGCGTAGCACTGGGAGCCGCGCAGTCTCCGAATCATGTCCGTAGCAGTTCCCAAATGACTCTCGTAGCCGATAGCGTAGCGTCGACGCTACGAACGCGACAAACTCGTAAATTATGATAAACGCGTTTATTTAATTACACCGATGGGTGACAATTTTTTTTCTTTGATAAAAAATCTGATAAATTAATTTAAATAATAAATTTTAATTTAATTTATTGATTGATGTGGATATATTGCGTTTACTTAAGTTAGAAAAGTAATTCTAGGAGGTTGGATGAAGACATTTTTTGGTATTGCATGGCAGTGGTAAGAGGTCCTAGAACCCGATTTCTGTTGGCTTGCTTTGCGAAGGGAAGCCGTGGTAGAGATGTTTAAATTTCAACTATAAAAAATTTTTAGCTTCCCTTTTGAAAATTTTTACCCTTCGCCACTTTTGAATGGTATTGCTAGTATTCAAAAATTTCAGCAGCAACTTTCTGCTTGTTTTGCCTAAATAAACAAAATGGGCAACACTTAAGTTGGGAAGTTTTTAACATAATTTATGTGGGACTACTGTGCAATAGAGTTGATTTGTGAATCAAACAAGTATTAATGGGTTCCGTCCTGGATGTCAACTTTTCCGATTTAAATTTATGAGGTCGGGTTCTGTAACAAACTTTTGATGACCTGAAAAAAATGGCTGGGGAGTTATGTCTGCAGCAGTACACTGTGATAAGCTAATTGATGATTGATTAAGACATTTTTGAAAGGCAAAGGACCTTGATAAATGTTGGAGCAAGAAAATACTACTGATAAAATCACCATGCTTCTAAAATAATTCCAGATGCTACAAAGTTTACGCTTTGAAGCCTGGGAACTGCTTGTTGTTATTTGTTTTATAAAAGACACGTCAATTTGACTTCATCACGCCTGTTGGTACACTAAAGGCAAAGTCTCGGAAAGAGGGTCACCATCGTAAACATGTACCATGTTAACAGTGGTGGCACTCAGCTTGACAGCCTCACCAGATACCTTTTCACGCCCCGATGAAAGGACCCGGGACTGTAGGGAGAAGGAAACACGTGAGCTGACGGAGAGTTCCAGGTCTTAATGGTCTTAAAGTTTTGATTCGTCCATTGTTTAGCAGGCAAGTTTCATTTGGACCTCAAAATAGGTTGGTAATTGACCAAATATATAATCTTAGTATATCTTCTTAATCTTAGCGTTATTCCCAGTCGCAACCGAAGCTTTCAGCTTGGAGTCTGGGGTCCGCTTTACCAGTCTAACTGCAGATTTGGCTAAACTTCGATATTTTCTGTGAAGCGATTGCCATCTGACCTTCACAACCCAAAGGCGATATCAAAGCATTGCAGCTAGACCAGTTGTTGGACTTTTGAAGGCTCCTGTCGATGACGGGACGACTGCCATAGATGTATTCACATGGCAACCGGGACCAACGGTTTAACATGCTCTCCGAGGCATGACCAGACCAATGCAAATACCCATATTCATGCATACAAATATTTGCATTGAGCGGGGATCGAACCCGCGCCGAGTAGTGGCCGCGTTCATTACCGCTACGCTACGGAGGCTGTCTATGTATAATCTAAGTATGTCTAATAATCTAGTATCGGACAATGTAATATTGAGGGCTATAAATGAAGCCAATCTGTTCTTCGCATATAGCTGATTATTTAAATATTATAATATATCTTTATAAACTAACTTGTAATTTTAATATGGGTCTAAATGTTTTGAAGTAATTGATTTTTATTTATGATTTTTATTTCTTTATTTATATACATCTTTATTTATCTCTTCGGTAAATATAGACTTAAGACTGTATACATCAAAAAATATTGGTTCACTTATTTAGTGTGTATAATTTTATGATCAGTTTGAGTCGCAGTAATAAAATATCAACTCAATAAAAGGTTTAGTAGCAATAAGCTTGTGAGACATTAGGTACTTCGTGATGAATTCGGTGATCTTCAAGAGGGCGCTGTTGTCAATAAATATTTTATTTAGAGAAACTTCGAGAAATAAGAATAAAATTCATTGAATGCCGGTTCAAATAGACTTACCTTGAATAATAAATAGTTTGAATGAGAGAAAATGGCGACCTTATCGCAATCTTTTGTAGTATAAAGTCGACTGTCGATAAGAAAATTAGACTGGGTATTTTATTCATCATCAAATGACATCATTTTCATGGCGACGTTTTGCCAAGGTGATCTCCCAGCTCTTCTTCCTCTACTTTGCACAATCTTGGACGTTAATGATAATGAGACCAAACTAGACATCTTTATAAAATTGCTAAATTGACTACACCTGATGATAAGCTGGGATGCAGTTCTGTTCTGTTCCTACAATAGCGGTGCTAACCTTATCGACCTCGCTTAAAGGTTGGGTCTTTAAGGTACTGTAGGAAGAAGGAACCACGTGTGTTAGTCCAAGACTTTATGCCAGGGCAGAGAAAAGAGTCATCGAATCGCTTGATAAAGAAGAAATTATATAAATAGTGATATTTTAGCAGTTCAGGTATCAAGCTTGCAATGAATTGTTTGAACTAACATTCAAATCTCAATGCAGTTATCGGCTTTTGGCACTCTTTAAAGGTTACAACCTCTGTGGCGTGGCGGTAGTGCACGCGACTGCCACGCAGGAGGCGCGGGTTCGATTCCCGCTCAGTGCAAATATTTGTATGCATGAATATGGCTATTTGCATTTGTCTGGGTGCTTGTATGTATAATATGTATTTATTTTAAAAAAAGTATATGAGTATGTTTATCCGCATTCTAGATTCCATAACACAAGCTATAAAAGCTTACCGTGGGTCTAGATAGCGTAGTGTAGAATGTTGTGGAATATTTATTTATTATATTATTATTATTATTAGCCGCTAGTACCAGGGGAAGTTACTTACTTACTTACTACCAGGGGCTCGATTCACTAACTTACGTACTTAGTTGCGTAAATTTACTTATGATTTTACTGACGTAAATATACGCAACGTGCAATTTTGGTGAGTAACCTATGTGAGTTTCCAGTAAAGAATACCAAGTAAATATACGTGACATATTATGTCATATGACATATGACATATGACATATTTATGAAAATAATGCCAGACTAAAAATATAACTTGAATTGCCAATTTTTTTTCAATAAATTCAAGTTATTTCTAAAATTCTTATTATTACTTTTTTCAATCTCATATATAAACACTTATGTATGGAATTGTTATGAACTATAATTTAATTAATATTAGTCTTCTTCTTCTTTTCGTGTCAACGATTCACTTTTATGAATAATTACACTATTCGGGAATAGAATTATGCCTCTTAATCGCGCGGTCATAATATTAGTACTTATACTTAACTATTATTATTATTTATCTGCTTCAAAAAAATCTATTCATGTTTAGATGAATATGGGATATATTTTTTATCATCATTGCACTACAGTTTAATAAAATACAATTATTGTAATGCATAAGTCATTTGTATTTTTTTTTGACCTAAGAAATAAGTTATACAGCTATACACAGCAGGCTGCTAAAATGGCAACATTATAAAACGAACTGATCGAATAGTGGTAATATCCAAGAAGAAATAAGAAAACCTTAAAAAACCTTAAAAATACGAGGTTGTTTTGTGGTCTATGGTACCTATGATAATCAATTTTCCAACGTTCTGAACATTCATTAAAAAGTTTTAATAAATATTCCTATTGTTGTACATATTAGTAATCCTCGAAACAAATTTTGGTTGTACTATTTGTTCGGCTTTTTCTACAATATATATATTATATATATATGTAATATGTAATTCAGTCAAGAAACTCGTGTTGATTGAGGGTGGCGCTGCTACGATTCTCTTTATTTATTCCTGTGATTTATTCAATATACTCTATGGCTACGATTGATCTGGTATCCCTGTAATATTTCAACTGAATAATCTTGAAATTTTGGTTCTAATACAAAGCGGTATAATTTCAATATATATGAATGGAGGTCCAAAGGTTTTAAACAAAATGAAACAATGAATCTATTTTTCCTTCTCAATAAAATACTCCTTGGGTTCGGTGCACATCTGGCGGAACGTGGGTTTAAATTTAAAATCTAAATTATTTTTAACCAAGTTTTTAACTGTACCTACAATATTATCAAAGAGCTTTATGCTTGGTGGTCTGTGCGGCATAGCGCTCGCTGGGTATATCGTTCGACAGTTATGCAGATGGTGCGGGTTAGGCCCGTCATGGAACATAATTAAAAAAAAGAAGAACCAAAGAATGAATTTCCTTTATTCAGTTCAGGCACTTACAGAGCACATTTGAATGTCTATTTTTCTTCTTTTTTTTCGTGCGGAAATCCCCACGAAAACCCACCAGAGCCGGAGGGGGAGGTTATGTCGGATTCAAACTGACTAAAATCACAAGCCGTCTGTGGGTCACAGTGCTAGGCCGAAGGTGAGGTTGTCATCGATAGCCCTTGCACCTCGGCTGACCCAGGGCTTTCTCAAGAACTTCTTTATGAAAACCTAGATCAGGTAGGTCGCAAAATGTAAATAAAGTAAGATTATTAATTTAAATTCTATTTTACCAATAAAAACTATTCTATGTCACATTTATAATATGCTACTTCTAATGTAGACATTATTATAGTACTTACTTACATGACTTAGCTATTAAGACCATAATTGTAAAACTAGTATTAGTACAATGTACAGCCCTCATTTTTGATGAGCCTCATTTGTGACAAGCAGCTCCACCTGTCACCCCAGACCACAGGAAATCAAAAAAGAAATCAAGAAACTTGACGAATACTTCATTATTCTACGCAGACGGAGCTGATGGTAACAGATAGTTTATTAATTGTAGGATTAAATTAAAACCTTATTTTTGTAGGTACTGATAGCGTGTTACTCTGTGTGTACTTTGTGTCATTTACTTGTATGTTTTTGGAGTGCCCGGGACACTATATAATTCCTTAGTGCGGGCGGATACTGTAAGCCCGTAATGTTTTCATTTTAGAGATTTTACTTAAGTGCCCTTAATGTGGATCTCGCATTAGAAGTAGGATTTACAGAATTAGTTATGACATGCTTATTAAATAGAATTGTAAATATGAAATATTGGTGTTACACTCAGTGGGATATTTGGGATTTTTTTATCGTGCGCAAAATCCGGATACCACCCCCACAGAGCTGGTGGAGGCGGTTATGTCAGACTCAAACCGACTATAAAGCACGCCGTCTTGGGTCCTTGGTTGCCGGAGATGAGATTGCCAAAAGCATATCTCTCGCACCCCGGCAGACCCAGGACCATCTCTTTCGAGATGGTCCTCTTCGGGTTGTGGGGACTTCGGTGTCCCCATCTAGCCCCGGGTACGGGGAGGCGCACTTTGCGCCGCCGCCGCGGCCTGCTTCGGCTCCACCGGTCACCCCCAGACCATCGCTCATGGAGGACGGAGGTCGTTCTGCGACCTCCGACGTCCGGGGGATATTTGGGAAACGGTAAATGTACCAGTAATTGTTACACTGTTAATGTGTTTACACATTAATCACAAATCATGCCGTAAAACGTTGGGTTCGATTCCCACTTAGTACAAGTATTTTTATATTAATTTGAGTACTTTTATAGTTAGTATAGTCATTCATTTTCATCATCTTAGCGTTGTTCCTAGTTACATACTTCTTGCGTTTCGGTGCCTGGGGTCCGCATAGGTTTTTTTGGTACTTCTTTTTTTTTGTGAGCGACAGCCCTCTGACCTCTAATTCCTGAGAGGAAATACAACTCCAGAGCCTCTCCTATCAGTCAAGCAGCAGACAAAGTTGATTTGGCCCCTTAGATCTTGGTTGAGTCTCATGAAAAGAAATGTAAGAATGTTTATCCGTATTCTAGACTTATTATAAGTTATACCTAATTTCGGTCCACATAGTCCTGTGTAATTTGTCCTAGAATATTTATTATTTAATATAGTATCGTATAGAAGTAATGATAGAAATATATTGCTATCATTATCGCGCCTGGTGGTACAATTAGTGCTCAAAGTACAACGTTATTAGAACCTTTATCTCTATTCAGACAATAGTAATATCGTCTAAAGATGGTATTTAGTAATGCACATGTGGTCGCAGAGTGGAAAAAACATGATATACTGGGGTCCATACGAGAGCTATCAGTCGAAAATGGTGTTTTAGCAATGTAGTCAGCAGGGTGAGATGCTGCCACCTAATTGAGAGTTCTGTGTGTCATGAAGCATTTGAATCATAGGAGTGGTCTACTTCACCCGAAACGAGACAGTTCTGGACAAACAGAGTGGATAAATATGAGGTACTGGGGTCTTATCAGTCAAAAATTGTGTTTTTAGTATGGAGTGAAACAAGGATGAGATGCTGACACCTCACTGAGAGTTCTGTGTCTCATGAAACTTTTAAATCATAGGTAGTAGTCTACCACACTAATCGGTTCGAAACTCAATGGACATAATACCGATCAACTTATTAATAATGTAACACTCACCGAGATATCTTAGAGAGTGTTCGGTTATGATTCTGAAGACAATCGCACACGACAAATACCGACGCATGTATCAGACACAACGCATACATTGCTTGTCAAACTTCGATACGGATAAAGAGGACCATTGAGAAACCGCAATGAATTACGCGTATCTGCTGCGTAATTGCTCGTATGCGCTCTCCGTCGGAACCATACCTTTACACTATTCATATAAATGACTATGTCAATGTCGAATCAAACATCGATCAACTACAAGCTTCATAAACAGACTGTTACACTCTATCGGCTGAATTATTCTTTCTAAAATGTTGTAGGTAGAAACAATAATAGTTTATAGCCTTTAATTATGCTACTTTTTGTCTCTAAAACCGGTTCCAATTTTTTGTAGGAATAATACTGGTATCAAAACCCAATGCGCGGTGAGCTGCTGGCAACAGCTAGTAAGTAATAAAGACCTGTAATATTTTAATATTTTATATTTTATTTTGATAGGGTTGTTCTCAAACCAACATTAAACAATCTAAGTACCCCTTTGACGGTAATAGGCCGGTAAATCTATGTATGAATGTATGTATTTATCTAACTTTACATTAACTAAAAATGTCGATTTGTATAGTTAGCATACTTAATGCTGTAAAAATTCCTTCAACTAAAAATGTGTTACTAGAAACAATTAATTTGCTACAAGTATTATGCTCAATTCAAAAAGTCACTTCCATCTGAAATAGGCCAGCTTGACGACAAATAAGTTGATGTCAATTTTAAGTCACTGTATAATGCAATTTCTTGCTTTATTTTTATTAAGTCAGTCACATGTACAGTCACAGACTACTATCGCTTGATGGTATGCTGAGGTCTACACCTACTTGATAATTAAATAAATTGTGGTTGCCATTATAAATGCTGTCCCAAGAATGGTGGTCCCTACCTTGACGGCTTCAATAAATAACTTTTTACCTTTGTTTGCTACTCCTTTCTGTTTCTATCTACAAGCGTTAATGTTCAAATAACACCTAATAATAGGCGTTCATAGAACACGCTAAGTGCCAATCAATTCAAAGACAAACTAAAGTCTGTTTATAAGTTTTTTGTTCCGTTTGTGCCCAGAAGGCTGGCTGCATTACCATTCAACGTGGCAATAAAGCCAGCCTTCTGGGTACGTTACGGTGACGATGCGGAGGAATTCCACGGCGCATTATGTATGTAAATATTTTATTTAATTTTTTATTTTATTTTAGTAAGTAGTTTTTAGTTTAAAAAAAAGTAATTCAATGTCAAATAATATCTACCATTAAATATCCATAAATGTAAAGATTTTATATCCCTTACTAAAAATGATATATATTTAACAGCTTTGGCCCGCGGCTCCGCCCGCGTGGATGTCGGTTTATCGCGACAAAACATAGCCTATGTCCTTTCTCAATGTCTAATCTACCCCTATACCAAATTTCATCAAAATCGGTTCAGTGGTTTAGGCGTGAAAGCGTAACATACATACAGACAGACAGACAGACAGAGTTACTTTCGCATTTATAATATTAGTATGGATATGGATTCGAAATTCTACGAAAAAGTACTCTTAGTGTAAGTAATGCAAAAATTCTGTCGGTACATTAAAATCAATATCGATTATTAGTAATAGTATATTTCATAAATTACTATACTTTCTGTCACAATAACAATACTAATGAATAAACACAGAAAGGTACTAAACAAATACAAATTACTTAAATGACAAAATCTATTTCAGTAAAAATCAATGCAATCGTCAAAGTAATTAATGATATCCAATGGAGCTTAAATGCCACCCACGTGTTCAATATATAGCGCCGTGTTGAACTTTGAACTTATAAATATTTTATGTGAAGGATATTCAAAATGAATGAGTGTTTGAGTTAGGAAAAGCTTACGCCCATAAAAATGTACTTCTCATATTTTATGAACATCCATTTTACTAAGTGACATTATAGTTATTCTATATTCCGATAACGGTCCTAGGACGTAAATTTAACTCTTTGATCGACTGTTCTATGAGAATCGCAATTCTATGTGAAATCACGAAAATGCATTTGCATAAAGAAAATTTTCTAAAGTTTACGCGAATGTCACTCATTGAAATAAAACCACTTTTTAAGGATTCTATCGCGATATATTTGTTATTATTTAAATTTAAACCAAAAAGCAGCCGAAACGTCGGTTTAATAGCAAATAATAACAAATATATCGCGACAGAATCCGTAAAAAGTGGTTTTATTTCAATTGCATAAAGAAATCATAAATTAAAAAAGTCATATACATGAGTTCAAGTCTCACTTGAGCATTTCATTTTTTCCGATGTTTTTCGAACCTTAAAGTTAGCATGATAAATGCTATAAAAAAATCATTCAATTTCATATATAATATTTCATTAGTGTCAATCAGTGCTATTGAGAAAACTTTTGAATGAAAAATCTTTCAGAATTAGCGTTTGGCACATACTACTTATCCTTTGTTTAATATACAGGTACAAATCTAAAGATAAAAATATTTCAATTGTAAGTACTTTGCTATCGCTACGTTAAATATAAGATCTGATATTTATATCCAGGGTTCAATAACTAATTTACAACCGAATTTCATGGGTCACTGAAATTTTTAACACTTCACCGCCTCTAATTAGCCTTTGGTTGTTTGCCCAATACGTCACAAACTTCAATTTAAACTCATACGTTTATTTTCGTTAATTTTATACCATAAAACAGTAAATTTTCATAAAATAAAAACGCATAGAAACCAAAGGTAAATTTCAAAATCTTACCAACCGTAACAGTATAAAACAAACCATTAAAACATCACCAATAAAATAATCTCCTTCAAATACCGCTTAAAATTAACAGGTAATACTTTATCAAATTAATACGAGTACTTTACACTTCAAAAACATTTTTACACAATATATTAGTAAAAAAATCACTTCACTCACCGTTTATTTTTTTAATCACATTTGCAGCACGGAGAACTAGGTTAGGAATAACTGTTTAACTTTGAAGGTAACCGTCGTTTTCACGGAGGGGTACACGCAACACACTAAGTACGTCTACACCGAATAGTCGCCTGCGTAGCACTGGGAGCCGCGCAGTCTCCGAATCATGTCCGTAGCAGTTCCCAAATGACTCTCGTAGCCGATAGCGTAGCGTCGACGCTACGAACGCGACAAACTCGTAAATTATGATAAACGCGTTTATTTAATTACACCGATGGTTGACAATTTTTTTTCTTTGATAAAAAATCTGATAAATTAATTTAAATAATAAATTTTAATTTAATTTATTGATTGAAGTGGATATATTGCGTTTACTTAAGTTAGAAAAGTAATTCTAGGAGGTTGGATGAAGACATTTTTTGTTATTGCATGGCAGTGGTAAGAGGTCCTAGAACCCGATTTCTGTCGGCTCGCTTTGCGAAGAGAAGCCGTGAAGAACAATTTTTTTTCCACCAGCTTTCCTTTTGAAAATTTTTACCCTTCGCCACTTTTGCATGGTATTGCCAGATTCATAAACTTCAGCAGCCACTTTCTGGTTATTTTGCCTAAATAAACAAAATGGGCAACACTTAAGTTGGGAAGTTTTTAACATAATTTATGTGGGACTGCTGTGCAATGGAGTTGATTTGTGAATCAAACAAGTGTTAATGGGTTCCGTCCTGGATGTCAACTTTTCCGATTTAAATTTATGAGGTCGGGTTCTGTAACAAACTTTTGATGACCTGAAAAAAATGGCTGGGGAGTTATGTCTGCAGCAGTAGACTGTGATAAGCTAATTGATGACTGATTAAGACATTTTTGAAAGGCAAAGGACCTTGATAAATATTTGAGCAAGAAAATACTACTGATAAAATCACCATTATGCTTCTAAAAAAATTCCAGATGCTACAAAGTTTACGCTTTGAAGCCAGGGAACTGCTTGTTGTTATTTTTTTTTATAAAAGGCACGTCAATTTGACTTCACCTCGCCTGATGGTAAGCTAAAGGCAAAGTCTCGGAAAGAGGGTCACCATCGTAAACATGTACCATGTTAACAGTGGTGGCACTCAGCTTGACGGCCTCACCAGATACCTTTTCACGCCCCGATGAAAGGACCCAGGACTGTAGGGAGAAGGAAACACGTGAGTTGACGGAGAGTTCCAGGTCTTAAGGATCTTAAATTTTTAATTCGTCCTTTGTTTAGCAGGCAAGTTTCATTCGATCCTCAAAATAGATTGGTAATTGACCAAATGTATAATCTTAGTATATATTCTTCATCTTAGCGTAAATCTCAATCGATCCGAAGCTTTCAGCTTGGTGTCTGGAGTCCGCTTTACCAATCTCACTGCGGATTTGGCTAAACTTCGATATTTTCTGTGAAGCGATTGCCATCTGACCTTCACAACCCAAAGGCGATATCGAAGCATTGCAGCTAGACCAGTTGTTGGACTTTTGAAGGCTCCCGTCGACGACGGGACGACTGCCATAGATGTATTCACCTGGCAACCGGGACCAACGGCTTAACGTGCTCTCCGAGGCACGACCAGACCAATGCAAATACCCATATTCATGCATACAAATATTTGCATTGAGCGGGGATCGAACCCGCGCCTTCTGAGTAGTGGCCGCGTTCATTACCGCTACGCTACGGAGGCTGTCTATGTATAATCTAAGTATGTCTAATAATCTAGTATCGGACAATGTAATATTGAGGGCTATAAATGAAGCCAATCTGTTCTTCGCATATAGCTGATTATTTAAATATTATAATATATCTTTATAAACTAACTTGTAATTTTAATATGGTCTAAATGTCTTGAAGTAATTGATTTTTATTTATTATTTTTATTTATTTATTTATATACATCTTTATTTATCTCTTCGGTAAATATAGGTTTAAGACTGTATACATCAAAAAATATTGGTTCACTTATTTAGTGTGTATAATTTTATGATCAGTTTGAGTCGCAGTAATAAAATATCAACTCAATAAAAGGTTTAGTAGCAATAAGCTTGTGAGGCATTAGGTACTTCGTGATGAATTCGGTGATCTTTGAGAGGGCGCTGTTGTCAATAAATATTTTATTTAGAGAAACTTCGAGAAATAAGAATAAAATTCATTGAATGCCAGTTCAAATAGACTTACCTTGAATAATAAATAGTTTGAATGAGAGAAAATGGTGACTTTATCGCAATCTTTTGTAGTATAAAGTCGACTGTCGATAAGAAAATTAGACTGAGTATTTTTTAAATTCATCATCAAATGACATAATTTTCATGGCGACGTTTCGCCAAGGTGATCTCCCAGCTCTTTCTGCTCTACTTTGCACGATCTTGGACGTTAATGGTAGTGAGACCAAGCCAGACTTCTTTATAAAATTGCTAAATGGACTGCACCTGATGATAAGCTGGGATGCAGTTCTGTTCTGTTCCTACAATAGCGGTGCTAACCTTAAGAGCGCGCATAAAGCTAGTAAAAAGTCAGATTTCACCCGCACACTTCATACGTCCCGCTCTCGTCTGTCCACACGTCCGCTCTCGTCTGTCCACACGTCTGTCGTCTCGCAGTATTTTGTGTGGCAGCTAACCGCTGTGTTTGGTACGCAGGCGCACAGTATACCCAAAATAATCAGATAAAATTTGGCAAAGTACGAGCTGGATCATTATCTATATAAGGTATACTTTGAACACACAATAATTTTATTTTTGGTGATAGATAAAATGAGTGGGATTTGTAAAATAAACATAAGCATTGAAATAAAACCACTTTTTACGGATTAAAACACGTAAATTTTCTTTCTTTTCGATGCTTTTCGAAGTTATGTGTGTATTTATCGCAGGTTTATAAGTGCTCGGTTAATGGCAATTGGCTCGCCACCTATTACATTGGGACCTAAACATAAACTGGTGAAATGTGGGTGCTAGCACCTCTGCCTACCCCTTCGGGGAATACAGGCGTGAGTTTATGTATGTATGTATGTATGTATGATTTTGATTATTCTACCTGAAACCTACGCCTATTTGGAAATTTTTGTGGAAAAGGTTTAGGAAATGACCTATTAATTATTGTTTTGACGGCTAAAGAGTATGCAAAACTTACTACGTATTTTCCTGAAAACTATCTATTTCTTGAGTGTATTACTTTTAACTAGTTCATACAGAATATGAAACTAAAAATATTCAATGTGGACAATTTTTTCGAAAAATTCAAACCACAACTTCAACGCCAGAGTCGTGAACCCTGGCGTGCCAGTGCTCTTACTCTGAGCTAGCCTTCCACGGGCGGTTGTCCGTGTTCCATGTGGTCGAATTTTTCTATTACTTGTTTTATATTTGTTTAAATGTCAAATGAAAATAATAATGTCGAATGGTAATATCTAATTACAAATGATTAAAGGAAAATTCTATCGAAATGTCAAAATCATAATTAAATTGCATTGATTATAGTTATTGTTTTAAAATTCGGTGGAAAAGTACAAGTGTGTTATTCAATATGTGTAACTTGTAAGCTTATTGCAATGGTTTTTTCTCACATTCAGTAAACATTTAAGATTCTATGCACTAAATAGAATTAAAAAATATGCAACGTTGTATAATAAACAACATGGTAAATATCCCGGTGAGTAATCACACTACAACAAAATTAATCCCATATTTTGGGGAATTTTTTTTTAACTGGTATACCGAATTTTAAAACTACCCACACATGAAAAAATGCAAATATTGTAGTGTTTCGGAATTATAATTTTTGAAACATCAATGTGAACCTTTGAGAATGCCGTAAGGCGAAACCGGTCAGGTCTAGAAATAAAATCAGTGGAAAACTACAAGTGTGTTATTCAATATGTGTAGCAGATTCCGCCAAGCGCCATCAATCTCCAGTATAAACAGTTACAAGTTACAGTTTTTACTAAGCGATGCTACTGGATCGGATTCATCAGCTTATGTTATATTATGAGCTAAAGCAACTCTGAAAAGCATTAAAATTGATAATACAATGTATAAGTACTTTCCCAAAATATAATTATATTACTGCTATAAAAATAACATTATACTCTGTCCATTCGTTTATTTTCTTTTTGACAGCTCACACGCAATGGTCGATATAACTTTGTTCTTGCGCCAACACCTAAAACTCCGAACAAAAATTAGGCGCCAATACGTCACAATTCATGACGAGGCCACGTCGGCCGGAAAGAAATTTTAGGGATGGCGTATTTAGTCGATCGACTGTGTTTTTATTATAATAACTTGAAAATGTTATGCAATGCTACCGGTTTTTTTATTAACACTTAATTGATTTAGGGCCGATTGTTTGTCACGCGGGCATTATGAAAGGATTTATCGAATTTGCGTTGTTGTCTTTTAAATCGATTAAATCGAAATATACCAAAGATTCCACAATGTGAATTAGGTATATAATTTTGGAAGTTGGCGTGTGCGTTCATAAGGTTTATAAGTGCCCGGTTAATGGCAATAGGCTCGCCACCTATTACAATGGGACCTAAACATAAACTGGCGAAATGTGGGTGCTAGATCTTAGAGATTAATCTGAAGGTTTATGTTATGTTATAAAATGTACAGACATGAAATATCTACTAATTTATTATGTATAGATAGATAATAAATAAAATACTACATAAAATCATGAAATATATACATGAAATGAATAATGAATACATGAAATCATTTGCTGTTATCGATTTATAATTTTATAAATCGAGGTTTTTAACTTAATCGATATTTTGAATTTTTGTGCAACCATCACTATTTCCATCTGTCAAAAAGAAAATAAACGAATATAGTTACATAGGTACTTCAAACGCGAGGTGGTCTTAGACATCTATTTGATTTTCATATACTATACCCGGACTGCCTGGCAACGGTTGATACAAAAATTGTACTTAGTAACAAACTAAAGAAAATAAAGAAATATTACTTTCGACAATTAGCCAAGAGTTGAATTCTTAGTTTTATATAATTTCTTTTAGAGTTTATCTTTTGATTTTTTTTATTTCCCATAATTTCGACGAACTTTTTCGACGGAAAACAGAAAAACAGTGCTCTCGTCTCAACGGGGCGACCCCGACTAATTGATGAAACAACAGATGGCCGGCACCTCGGGTCAGGTGCGATAGCAAGAGACCGTTATGCGCGGAATAAGAACATCGTAAGCGCCGAATTAGTTTTTTTTTAATTACTCGTAAATTCCAGATAATTTTAACAAAGTGAAAAATTGAGTCACTAGATTTTAAAATTTTACACTTTGTACATAAAAATTGACTCAGTTATATGAAAAATCGGGTGCAGCCCCGTGCTTCACCTAGGATCTCCACCTGGGTGAAGCACAGGGTACTGATAGGTCCTTATGCTCCAACTGATAATAATAATGTAGTTGTTAAAATAATTGTTAGGTCCACATTATTATCTATAGTAGATAATAATATTATGAAAAAAAAAATTGAAATGAAAATATTATGTAAACTGAAGGAGTTTCTTAAGTACGTACAAACACATATTACATTAACATACATACATTAACATAAACTCACGCCTGTATTCCCCGAAGGGGTAGGCAGAGGTGCTAGCACCCACATTTCGCCAGTTTATGTTTAGGTCCATATGTAATAGGTGGCGAGCCTATTGCCATTAACCGGGCACTTATAAACCTGCGATAAATACGCACATAACTTCGAAAAGCATCGAATATATTGACAAATATATCGATGAATGGTGCGTATACAAACAACAAATAATATTGCAGAAAGTTGGAACTCTATGTTTAACAAAGAATTTAAAAAACCGTATGTGACATTAAATTAATTACTTACTGTAATATCGGAGAAGGAAAACACAGGTTCGCTTGTACCACCTAAACATCGCAAAGAATATTACGAAAGAAATGAAATAATTTTAAATGCCCAGATAGAATTTTATTTTATTTTATTTTTATTTTATTTTATTTTAGAATTAATTAATAATGAAATATCTATAGGCCATTTCAGGGAAAAATTACGTTAAATACTTTCTTTTTTTTACTGGTAAATATATAGTAAATATTATAACATCCGTACGCAACTGTACTTACTAGGGGTTGGAGCATAAGGACCTATTAGTACCCCGTGCTTCACCCAGGTGGAGATCCTAGGTGAAGCACGGTGCTGCACCCGAAAAATCTTGAAAATAAATTAATTATAATCTAAAATTAGGCCTAACTTTGTGATCTTATTTTATCGACAAAATATTATTATTTTATGTTTTCACCAAATTGAGTACCTTTCAGATATAACGAATTTACTATTAAAAAAAAAACAAGCTCATTTGTGGCACACTTTCGGGTATAAAAATCAAATCAAAGATCGGCAATTTTCCTTTATACCCCCTCTTAACGACCTCGCTTAAAGGTCGGGTATTAGAGGTGCTGTAGTAAGAAGGAACTACGTGTGTTAGACCAAGACTTTATGTCAGGGCAGAGAAAAGAGTCATCGAATCGCTTGATAAAGAAGAAATTATTTAAATAGTCATATTTCAGTGGTTCAGGTATCAAGCTTGCAATGAATTGTTTGAACTAACATTCAAATCTCAATGCAGTTATCGGCTTTTGGCACTCTTTAAAGGTTACAACCTCTGTGGCGTGGCGGTAGTGCACGCGACTGCCACGCAGGAGGCGCGGGTTCGATTCCCGCTCAGTGCAAATATTTGTATGCATGAATATGGCTATTTGCATTGGTCTGGGTGCTTGTATGTAAAATATGTATTTATTTTAAAAAAAAAGTATATGAGTATGTTTATCCGCATTCTAGATTCCATAACACAAGCTATAAAAGCTTACCGTGGGTCTAGATAGCGTAGTGTAGAATGTTGTGGAATATTTATTTATTATATTATTATTATTTTTTTTTTTTTTTTTTTTTTTGTTTATTTGCCTTTCAACATTGAGTACACTATTATACTAACAATTAAGTACATGCAATTTGAAAAAGCTAAGTGCCACAACATTTATGGAAAAGCACTGCGTGCACAGGAGAATTGCGCGAACTTAAACCTAAATTAACTTAACAGTAAATTATGAAGGAACAAGATTATGTTACTAAAAATTATGCATAATTTTGTTCACCCATATGAGAAGAACAAGGTATTGTGTGTAAAAATAACCAACTACACAGTCAAAGTAATGCCCTTTTGAGGGCAGGTATGGATAATACATTCATTAATATATTCATTATTATTATTAGCCGCTAGTACCAGGGGAAGTTACTTACTTACTTACTACCAGCAGCGAACGCCGCGTAGCCGGACAGGTGATCCGCCACTTCTCCAAGGAGAACAGTCAGTTTCGCTCATCTGTATGAAGTATGAATGGTATGTATGTTGTTCGCCTTTATAAACAAACATATTGGAGAATATATAATGGCTTGGTCACACGCACCGAGTAGAGTAGCAAGTCAGTGCTGGTGGCCGAGTGCCATGTAGGTGCACATTACTCGGCACTATGTTCACACGCAACGAACATGGGCTGAGTGCACTGTCTCGCCACTTCACTCGGTGCGTACTCGTTCGGTGCATAACAAAGTGCCGTAATATTAGCAATAATGCCCTATTCACAGCCGGTATTTGAGTTCCTTTTTTTTTTCGTGCGAATATCCCCACGGATACCCCCCTGCCAGAGCCGGAAGGGAAGGTTATGACGGACTCAAACTGCACGCCAACTGTGGGTCGTGGTGGTAGGCCGGAGGTGAGTTCCACAATTCTTAATTTCGTTTCAAAAATGTGTATTGCCCTACAACATTGCTTTTTAATTAAAAAGTCTTTTATAAACAGCGAAAACGTTCAAACACGTTCCGATTAAATACAATTAAAAGTCTAAGGAGCCTTTGTACTGTAGGTACAGTCAGGATCACATCGATCTTGACTGATAAAGTACTCAAAATTATCTTATTCTCTTGGTATTCACCCCTTTCTGTTGCCTGTTATTTCTGATATTTGATATACTGCTTAAGTTCGGACGATAGTGCAATTTAAGTCAATGAAACCGTTTGACACTTTGCTATTCAAGACAGATTTGATGCTGACTGTGCGTTTTTTTAATAAGAATATTTGAGCCCAATATTACTAATATTCCCTCTAACTCCTCCAGCTAAGCCAATTTGCTTGTGTTAGGAGTGGTTTACTAATGTTTGCCATAATTTAAAATGCCATAATTTCATACGCCATATTAGTATTTGCCATAATTTCATTAGAAATAACGCTACAGTTGCCAGAATCGTGAAATGACATAAAATTTTAAAACTTTCACTACGTTCATTGGTCATAATTGATCAAGTGTCATGATAATTTAAATCCATAAATGTATTTGCTATAATTTTCGTTTTCAATATTGCCATTTTCCATGACTTTTATTCACCACTAGCTTTTGCCCGCAGCTCCGCCCGCGTGGATGTCGGTTATCGCGACCAAACATAGCCTATGTCCTATCTTATGGTCTAATCTACCCCTATGCCAAATTTAATCAAAATCGGTTGAGTGGTTAAGGCGTGAAAGCGTAACATACAGACAGACAGACAGACAGAGTTACTTTCGCATTTATAATATTAGTATGGATAATAATGAATATCGACGGAGAAGTTTTTATGTTAATGAGTAAGTTAATATATTTTTGCTATTAACAATTATTCACACTTAAAGTAATAGTATGAGAGTAAAATAAAATAAGTCCAACATAAATAGACAGTCCTTATTAACATTAGTCGTCAATAAATTCACTATTAGTCTTGTCGAGATGAGTGAAAGTTGTGAAGTTTTTAAAACTATGTACTAAAGGTGTCATTAAATTAAATGTTTGCGGACGGTTTGCTTTGCGGGGCTCCTACTTCTGGGTGGTTTAAAAAAAAAACCACTAACCTAACCTATCCGAGTCGGATTGCACTGAGTCTGAGTGTTAACGATTATTAATTTCTACCTAACAATACTAAGTGTAATTTTCATATTTATATCAAATTTTAATTATGTCAAGAGTCGATTATGAGATGTGTTACTTATGGAAACTAATTATTATGATATATGTTGTTATAGAAAGTCATTTTATGGCAAATAAAAGTTATGACTGTTAAGTTGTTATGGTAAACGTTATTAGTATAAATGATAATAGTGCAAGTAAATATTATGATCGGGGATGATTATGGCAAACAATATTAGTGAAAATGAATTTATGGAAAACGAGAGAATACCGTTAGGAGTTGGTACACGTCGGTAGTGTAATGGCCAGGATTCGAACCTACCTACCGCCTAAGCTACCGCCGCTTATAACGTTTACGTATGAAGTATAGTACTTACCATTGTCATGTTAGTCCCAGTTGCATCCATAGCTTACACACTGTGGAGAACAGTGATTATTCTTCTACTCGTTTTTTATTTAGCTTATCTTGGTATTTACGAGAGTGACTGCCGGATGACCCCCTGAACCCCGAAAGAAAGGCCTCGTTTACCCGACAGAGCTTGGATTGAGCCCCGATAACTTTGATTACCTTTGATGATACTCAAAGCGTCCAGTTATTGTGGTAAGTGCTACGTCGTCGAAGAGCATGCTACGATGTAGTATACAATGTTTACACTGCTACGACGTAGCATGGTGTTTTAAATTTTTACTCGTAGTATCCTCTCGAGACACACTCATTCCCTTTTACTTTTCTTCAAAAAAGAAAGTCTTTTTAAGAATCTTTTTCCCTTTTTTATAAGATACGAAATTTTCAAAACCGAACGCCTTAGGGATTAAGTGGTGTCACCTGTAAGGCATTGGAAGGGTCTGTGCGATCGTTTTACTTTAAGTCCGGAGTATTTTGTGGGCAAATCTGTGAATTAGAACACAGAAAATCTTTTGAAAACGTAATAATATAATAGAATCAGCGACTTCACTTAATAGAAATCGCAATGGCACAGAGCAAAAAAAAAAACAACTTTGTTGTACCTCACTAAAGATGTTATTACAAGGCACGAATATGACTTTCCTGTTGCATACGTCATTAAACCAACTTCCATGGCGACAGCCTCCGTGGCGTGGTGGTAGTGAACACGGCCGCTAC
The DNA here is from genome assembly GCA_914829495.1 of Eilema sororculum. Classification (NCBI taxonomy): domain Eukaryota; kingdom Metazoa; phylum Arthropoda; class Insecta; order Lepidoptera; family Erebidae; genus Eilema; species Eilema sororculum. The sequence goes on from OU618546.1 coordinate 20,862,153, forward strand.
GCTAGGGGTTTGATCCCCGATCAGTGCAAATATTTGTAGGCAAGAATATGAGAATTTACATTGGTCTGGTCGTGCCTCGGAGAGCACGTTAAGCCGTCGGTCCCGGTTGTCATACGAAAATGTATAACAGTCGTTATTATGGAAATGGGTGAAATGGCCCCACACAGGTGGGCTGATCACCCGTCCGGTCAAATGGCGTCCTCAGTGGGAGTAATCGTAGTAACCACCTTGGTCTCTGAACTGGGGTTCCCGGCGCACGAACCCGAGGGGCAGGGCAGTGGAGAGCTGGGCTGATGGTCTCAGCCTAGTTCTCCTGAATCGCGGGGCCGTCGCCACGTGCGGTAAGAGCTGGGGCGACTCAATTGTGGACCTTTCGTTCGCGAGCGTCCCGCTCTCAGGCCGTGTGCAGGGCTGGCGTGTCCTTGAGGGGGTGGGGACAGCGTCGGATCACCGATACATTCGGTTCGACGTCTCCCCTCCTGCGGGCGCCGCGCCGGTTACACTGGCTCCACGCGAGCCACGTTGGGTGCTTAAGCGAATGGATCGGGAGGTCCTCCTGGAGGCCGCCATCGTACAGGCCTGGGCCTCTGCGCCGGACAGGCCTGTCGACATAGACGATGAGGCGGCGTGGTTCCTGGAGGCCATGACGCGTGTCTGCGACGCGGCTATGCCTAGGGCTCCGCCCTATAATCCGAGGCGTCAGGTCTACTGGTGGTCGGCGGACATCGCGAGGCTGCGACAGGCCTCCGTGATCGCTTTCCGCCGGTGGACCAGATTCCGAAGGAGGCGCAGCCGCCCCGCAGATACGGAGCCCCGAGAGGCGGAGCTTCATGCGGGGTACAGGGAGGCCAGAAAGGCCCTTCGAGTAGCGATCAAACAGTCGAAGGCTGCAGCTAACAAGGAGCTGCTGGAGACGCTGGAGCGGGACCCATGGGGGCGGCCTTACCTTATGGTAAGGGGCAAGCTGCGCCCCCGGGCCCCGCCGTTAACCCGGTGTCTCCAGCCGGAGCTGCTCGAAGGAGTTGTTGGCTCCCTGTTCCCAGCGCGGGCGGTGGAACATATTCCACCGCAGATGACTCCGCCACCTAGGTCGCCTATGGCACCCAGCGTGGATGACGACGACGTGCCCGAGGTCACTTGGGTAGAGCTAGAGCTGGCGGTGTTAAGGCTTAAGGCCAAGAACACCGCCCCGGGACCAGACGGCATTCCAGGCCGAGCGTGGGTCCTAGCTCTAGGCGAAGAAGACGCTCTCGAGCCCCGACTCAGAGGGTTTCTCAGCGCATGTTTGGAGCGAGGCCAGTTTCCGAAGATGTGGAAGACGGGGAAACTGGTCCTCATCCGAAAGGCGGGGCGCCCGGCGGACTCACCGTCCGCCTACAGGCCCAAAGTGTTGCTCGACGAGGTGTGCAAGCTCTTTGAAAGAGTCATTGCAAAGCGCCTCGTCGAGCACCTATCCAGGGTGGGGCCTGACCTGGCGGATGGCCAGTATGGCTTCCGCCGGAGGCGCTCCACCGTGGATGCCATCATGCGCGTGAGGACTCTGGCGAAGGACGCCGTCGCTCGGGGCGAGGTGGTGTTGGCGGTGTCACTGGACATCGCCAACGCATTTAACACCCTGCCCTGGAGCTGCATTAGGGAGGCGCTCGTGTATCACGAAGTGCCTCTCTACCTTCGCCGCATAGTCGGGGCGTATCTGTCGGAGAGAGCAGTCGTCTACCCAAGTACGACCGGGCTCGGTCGGCGAGAGATGTCGTGCGGTGTTCCGCAGGGATCGGTCCTGGGACCGCTACTGTGGAACATCGGTTACGACTGGGTGCTTCGCGGTGAGCTCGTGGACGGTGCCGCCGTCACGTGTTATGCGGATGAAACGCTGGTGACGGCGTGCGGGGCTACATACCGCGAAGCGACCCTGAAGGCCACGACCGCGGTTGCCCAAGTCGTGGAACGGATTTGGCGGCTGGGTCTCGAGGTGGCTCTGCATAAAACCAAGGCCATGTTCTTTCATGGGCCTCGGCGCGTGCCACCGGAGGATTCCAGCCTCATAGTGGGAGACATTTCCATCGGCGTCAAGGCCCAGATGAAATATCTGGGGCTCGTACTCGATGGCCGGTGGAACTTCGGGGAGCATCTCCGAAGACTGGCCCCCAAATTGAAGGACACAGCTGCCGCTTTGGGGCGGCTGCTGCCCAACATGAGGGGGCCGGATGACTCCTGCAGGAGACTCTACGCGGGAGTCGTGCGGTCCATGGCCCTATATGGGTTCCCAATATGGGCGGACACCCTGACGGTCCACAATGCGCGTCTGCTGCGTGGACCGCAGCGTGCAATGGCCAGCAGGGCCATTAGGGGGTACCGCACGATATCTTTCGAGGCGGCGAGTCTCCTTGCCGGATCCCTACCGTGGAACCTGGATGCGAGAGCCCTTTCGATGCTATATCGGTATCGTAAGGAGGCGCGGGAGCAGGGACGGGAACCCGAGCCCGAAGAAATTCGGGTCGTGAGGTCTCAGCTCCACAGGGACATGGTAGCGGAATGGGAGCTACGACTTGGGCGACCAAGCGCAGGGCACGCCGTAATAGCGACGGTAAGACCCATCATGGAGGAGTGGCTAGAGAGGCCACACGGCAGCCTCTCGTACCGGCTGACGCAGGTGATTACCGGACACGGGTGTTTCGGGAGTTACCTGTGTCGGATCCGGAAGGAGCCAACGTCCGAGTGCCATCACTGTGATGCGAGCGAGGACACAGAGCTGCACACGCTTACCGAGTGCCCGGCGTGGGACACGCCGAGGCGGGTCCTAGTGGCGGCTCTAGGGGTGGGAGTCCTCACACTCGTCACATTGCTCACAGCGATGGTACGATGCGCAAACGCTTGGGGTGCGGCCGGTCGGGTCCGGACCAGACTCCGGGCCCGGGAAGCCCGTGCAGAGCGAAGGCGAACCGGACGTCGGAGGTCGCAGAACGACCTCCGTCCTCCATGAGCGCTGGCCTGGGGGTGACTGGTGGAGCCGCCTGTCACCCTAGCAGAAGCAGGCCTCGGCGGCGACGCAAAGTGCGCCTCCCCGTAACCGGGGCTAGATGGGGACACTGTGGTCCCCACAACCCGAAGGGGGCCATCTCGAAAGAGATGGTCCTGGGTCTACCGGGGTGCGAGAGATATGCTTTTGGCAATCTCACCTCCGGCAGCCAAGGACCCAAGACGGCGTGCGTTTTAGTCGGTTCGAGTCCGACATAACCGCCTCCACCGGCTCCGTGGGGGTGGTATCCGTGGGGATTTTTCGCACGATAAAAAAAAAAAAAAAAAAAACCACCTGCCATCAGGTCAGCCGTGTGCTTTTCTGCCACCTATGTGGTTAAAAAAATCCACATATTCGAAAAACATCGGAAAAAATCGAAAAATGTCTCGCTTGAGCGTTTCATTTTTTCCGATGTTTTTCGAACTTTAAAGTTAGCATTAAAAATGCTTTAAAAATTCAGTCAAATATTCGGGCGGAGTCATCAAAATTCAATGTTTAAAACTGGTTGAAAAATCATTCATTGTTTCCAATAGTTCGTAAGAATGTTGGCAGATGGCACCACCGTCGCCCTTAAAGACGGATATAAAGAGAAGGAAAATTTGAAATGAATCAAGTGTGGCTCAATAGCTCAGTTGGAAGAGCATTCCCCCTGTAAGGGAAAGGTCGTGAGTTCAAGTCTCGCTTGAGCGTTTCATTTTTTCCGATATTTTTCGAACATAACAACTATTTAAGTATTCCCCGCTAGCGCAGTTCCAGGCAATAGCTAGTACGTCATAATTATAGGTACTTAATATCTTGATTTAATATCTCGCAAACTTATCCTCACATTTCTGGAGATAGTTACTTGATTAAAATACGACATACGGCGTTAGTGAGTTGTGAGGATTCATTAGTAGAACCCATGTCTTAGCCTCCACGGCGACGCGTAATGAGATTGATTCCTCGCTAAAGTCGTTTGTTACCGAGTTGATGACGTAACCATGTTGGGTGAGATATTGAATTAGAGGTTATTGACCAGTGAGTACTGTGAATATATTGCTTGACAGCTTACAGTACATACAGCTACAGAGCTCACAAGACTCACTGACAAACAGTATACATAATGCAAATAAATGCTTGTATGACGTATGCATGTATGATGTACACTTGTATGAGGCGCTTATTAGGTGCGTATCAAGAATTTAGGAGCCTGCACCAACCTCATCTATAAGCCAATACGCCTATAGATTGATTATGAGACTCTTCCATAAGTACATATTAGTTTTAGTTTCGGCTAGGAGACTCACCACCTCAAAGGAGATCGTACGGTACCCCCTTATAACCCTTATGGACAATTCGATGGTTGCGGGCGATTCTCTGATTTTCTCGCAGCAGACGCGTTGCTGGCCGCGGACTGCGGCACAGAAAATCTTCGCAGTTAGTTCAAGTTTGCAGCGTAAATGGGTCGCGGATACGTATGTATATTTTCTATTACATAGGCATACAGGCACTGAATAACAACTGTAAATTCCAGAACATTGCAAAATGATACTGTCAGATTTACGCGAATATCACGTATTGAAATAAAATCACTTTTTAAAGGATTCTATCGTGATTATTTAGTAGTATTAGTAACATTTGGCCCGATTTAGAATCCAGTTAAAAGTGGTTTTATTTAAAATCTGCAGAATATCAATTGAATCTTAATCAGATAATCCAAAATGTCAAAATAATTTAGCTACTGTTGAGATATCATTACCGCCTGCCAGTTATCTCACTAATTGGATGCTGGGAGCCCAATGACTCTTGCTTCGAATAAATATTAGATTTCGAGAACAATTCGCTGATCTGGAAAATTATTGAAACGGAAGCCCTCTTTTTACACTTAGTTGGATTAAAAATACCGGATTTCGAGTTTTTTTATCTTTATCTGGTTAGAGACCTACGGAGTTATCGAAGTAGAAAAGTCCTCGTATTATTTGCGTATAGTTCGATATTTTGTCAGAGTAAAATAAAGAAAATTGCAAGGTTTCCTCTTCAGTGATAACCTTGTAGCAAATTAATTGTAATGGTTTGACATTAATCACATGGATTGCAAGTGGGTGAGAATTGAGAATCTTAATTAAAGTAATGATTGGATAATATTATTTAATTTTAAATTCTATAATGAAATAAATTTATATTTAAATTGTAGAGTGCCCATATTTGAATTAGTATATTATTTATTATTCTCTTTATAAATTTGAACATAATATACATACTATTTCAGACTGACTTTTGTAAGGTTGCATTCAATTTTAATGTACTTGGAATATAATTTTATTAGACGGGGCACACTGAGCCGTCATGGGTGGTCATGGAAACGAGAAAAAACTGTTGGGACAGAAAAAGGATTCTAGCTGATGGTTAATAAGTTTAGAAACGAAGATTGGTTGATCGATGTACGATCACAATGATAAGTTTGGTGACCATGATAAATCAGTTTGGTTGATGATGGTTGTTTGATGATTGATAATTGTTAATGGTTAATGGATAACGGTTACTGGTTATTATTAATGGTTAACGGTTGATGGTTAAAGGTTAACGGTTAATGTTTAGAGACGAAGTTTGGTTGATCAAGAACGATCCTGATTTGATGACGAAACCAGCTATGGAGTTTTGGACTGATAAATTATACCAAGCGAAATAAATGACTTGTTAACATGATATGCTTACGCTGTTTCCTTCTGAGGTGTCTTACATTTCAGAAGTGGGATAAAAACTGTAAGTACACGCCCATTATAATTGCTAGAATACCAGCAGGTTTTAGGAGCCAAAATAATGGAGTTGTATTGGGGTAATGTTTCGTCTTTTACACGAGGTTTGACGAAGCCTTAAATTAATTGTTGTGATACAGCTCAGAGATCCGGTTCTCAACATTCCATGGATTCACCGTGTGGTCGCCGGGTTCATGGCGTGGTACAAAGAGGAACACTGTGACGGCGCCTGAGCTTGCGACCCAGATGTAGGTTTAGGGTGGCCATCCTCCCTCGATCTATCCAAATTTGGTAAAACCCTATCAACGCCGTTTTAGATATTCGTTTGAGTTAAGAACTTACTAAAGCTCTTGGCAATCCGAAGTCTATAAACAAGTTATACAGGGATTTAGCTGGAATTCCCCTTACTCCTAATTCGTAGAGTTTAACCACAAAGTAATTTTTGGTTAACTCGTTGGTCAAGTCAAAGTATTTGTTCATTTTCATAGCGTGATCTTTAGGTATGTTAGTTTCCCACGGTACTGTGAGTTCTACTAGTACTGCACGCTTTTGCTGTTTTGAGAATAGGAATATATCGAGTCTGGATGACGAGGCACAGACATCCTCCGGTATTTTGTAGTGTTTCTCAGGTGAATCTGCGAGTCTTGTCCAATCAGCGGCGGCTATCAAAATTAAGTACGGCTTTTAATTTGTCTTTTTGAGCAGCCTTCCTTTATAAACGCGGCGTCATTACTTTGGTTTGTGGTTGAACCCTTTTTCGCTCTAGCTACCGCCAAGCTTACCGCTTCACGTATGATTTCTAATACACTATCATGTCCCGGTCTAATAGCGTCCTACAACCCACCAGTATGTGCCTAGCTGTACCAGTTGCTTCGCCACAGGAGTTAGATACATGTTTTATTCTTCTTTTGCCTGGCCCTTTCCCATTTTATTTGGGGTCGGCCCTCTGACCTGTAGCTTTTTGAGTGGCCAGCATTCGGCTCCGCAAGTCATGGCTGGTCGAACGGCTGCTCTGTATACTCGTCCCTTTATGCGCACGGGCATTCGACTGTCGCATAGCACACCTGATAGTTCTCTCCATTTCATCCATCCGGTGTTTATGCGATGGGTGATATCAGTGTCTATTGACCCATCTTTACTGAGGACTGACCCTAGGTACTTGTGTTCTGTAGACAGATGGTGTGTTTTCTGTTACCTCCACTAAAGTTACAATGCATGTACTCGGTCTTCTCTCTGCTTATTCGTAGGCCGGATGATTCCAAAGCTTTCCTCCACTTTTCTAAAATCTGCTGCAAGTTGTTCGCATCTTCACTGATGATGACGACGTCGTCCGCATACAAGATGTCCAGTGGCGGCTCTCGTTGCAGATTTGATGTGAGATGGTTCATTACAATATTAAATAGTAGAGGGCTGAGTGCGGAGCCTTGGTGCACACCAACCTTCACATCAAACTCATCGCCCGTTCCAGCCGGGCTTCGCACTTTGGTTGATATTTGATGGTACATATCTTTGACACTCATTATGTACTACTCGGGGACATTAGATACATGTTTTATATATTTATTTATTTATTTATATATATATTTATATATTACATGGAAAACTTACAGCTACAAAACATGAATAGCGTTGGATTAGGCAATAGAAAGCCAGTAACAAGTTTTCGCTTATAGTCACTCCATAGGTAAAACATTGTGAACATAAACACGCATTGCGCAAACCTTAGTTAACTGCCAAAACTAGCAATATAATGACATCAATTTATGGCTTTGAAAAAAGCTAGGCTCAAGCACCTTCTTGCCGCGGGCACACTAGTCGAGAAAGGGTCAATATCGTGCTGCTTACATAGTCTGTTAAAGTTACGAGTAGCCCTCACTATGTAGCTGTTTTGCCTGTAATTTGTAGAAGCATTCGGAATTCGTAGTGGTGGATTAAATCGAATTGACTTACATGGTACATTGAATGAAAATTTTGATAACAGCTCGGGACAATTGATATCGTTATTAATTATTCGGAGGACGAAGGTGAAGTCACTTATCTCACGACGGTTGATTAGAGGTAAGAGATGAAATCTCCGACAAAGCTGGAAGTAATTGCTAGAGTTATATGGAATGCGCTGATAGAAGCAGAGGTATTTGATAAAGCGCTTTTGGATATTTTTAATACGGTTGATATACTTGTCGTACCAGGGGTTCCATATCTGACATGCGTATTCTAGATGGCTCCTGACAAAAGTACAGTAGAGGATTTTAAGTGTCTTAGCTTCGGTGAAGTTTTTCGACAGTCTCATAATGAATCCAAGTGATAAAATATGTGACCACTTTACGAGTTTTATGTTAGTCTATTGAGATTTAGTGGAGATTCAAAGGTTTCTTGTTTTGGGCAAATCGCTCATTGCGGAGTTTCTAGTCCCGCAAATCAATGCATGCTTTCCCTATTTTGGATTAATTTTATACTAGAAAGTTTTGAATATATTTGAATTTTTTGTAAGTTGTAGGAAATTTCTATATTTGGTGCCAATCGTTAAGGACTTAAGCTATCACTAATCATGTTTTAATTGATTTCGAGTTCGAGAATAGACGAAGAAACGCAGATACGGGCTGTCTCATCGCGTTCGAGTCGTAGCCGTTCCAGGCGCACCAGTGCTCGAAGTAGCAGCCGAGGCAGTCGTAGCAGTCGAGGCCGAATCTCGCGAGAAAAGAGCGGGTACGGGATAGGATAAGCCGTTTGGAGCGGCACCTTCGGAAGCAACGTAAGGAAGATCAACGCCGGGACCGGCGTAATAGGCGACGGAGACATCGGTTGCGGAAACCAGGGGCGACGGGAGACATCGGTTGCGGAAAGCAGTGGCGAGGGTCGCAGCCGAGAGAGGCTGCAGGGTGATGAAGAATCGGCGAGCTTCGATCCTCGCACGGAGAGGTTATGTAATCAGAGAATTGATGTGTTGCTTTAAAAGGTGAACGAGTTGGAGATTGACAGCCTCTGTGGCGTGGTGGTGTTGAACGCGGCTGCTGCACGGGAGGTGCGGGTTCAATCCCCGCTAGGTGCGAATACTTGATGCATGAATGTGGCTGGGCTGTTTGCGTTGGTCTGAGTGTTTCTGCAATTGTTATTGGTATGTCCTACAATATATGTACGTATTTGCAAAAAGTATCTAGTTGAGCTATGCTTACCATGATTCTGGATGGCGTCGTGTGGAATGTCATGGAATATTTATTATTTATTTTTTATTAGTGCGCTAGTGTCTACGGCTGGGATGAAAAGACTAACGTGCATTTCGCTATGCGGGGGCTGACAGGTCTAGCAAAGACATAGTATGTGAGTCTTCATTGACCGAGTGTAAGGTTCCACCTGGGGCGTGCATGAGGGCATGCACGTTGTCAGGATGGTCGAGTGTAAGGTTGCATTCAATTTTAATGTACTTGGAATATAATTTTATTAGACGGGGCACACTGAGCCGTCATGGGTGGTCATGGATACGAGAAAAAATGGTTGGGACAGAAAAAGGATTCTAGCTGATGGTTAATAAGTTTAGAAACGAAGATTGGTGGATCGATGTAGGATCACAATGATAAGTTTGGTGACCATGATAAATCAGTTTGGTTGATAATGGTTGTTTGATGATTGATAATTGTTAATGGTTAATGGATAACGGTTACTGGTTATTATTAATGGTTAACGGTTGATGGTTAAAGGTTAACGGTTAATGTTTAGAGACGAAGTTTGGTTGATCAAGAACGATCCTGATTTGATGACGAAACCAGCTATGGAGTTTTGGACTGATAAATTATACCAAGCGAAATAAATGACTTGTTAACATGATATGCTTACGCTGTTTCCTTCTGAGGTGTCTTACACTTTAAATTTGATTTCAATTTTCATTGCAAATTTTAATTACCTACCTACCTTATGTACCTTGTGTCAATACCATTTCCTATTTTATTTTGCCGTCTTATTAATTTATTAGTAACTAACATAGCCAAGTAGGAAATTGTCACTAACCTAATGAGCCAATGTAGCTTTAATGAAGAATTCTTATATGTTTATTTTTTCCTCCTGGGTAGGCATAGACACCAGACAGGCAGCCTGCCATTTGAACCTATCCTTACATACTTCCACTGTCATTCCTTTCATGCAAGCCCGCCGGCTTCAAGTACTTCTGACCTGACTTTTTTTAAGAATTTTATCAATTTTTTCGATTGTTCCTACTACTCGTAGCTAAATGTTGATGGAAATTTTTAAAATCTTCTTCCAAAGTTCTTGATATTTGCGGATTACAGTTTCGCAATTGGACAGAGTTTCTTCTCATGGCATTCTAAATTAACAGTATTTTGCAGAGCAACAAAATATGTATCTTTCTTATTTTTATTTTATTTATCAAGAGAGTCGTAAATAACTTTCAAAGTAAACACGAAATTCGTCACTCGGTGAGTAACTTTGTTATTATAAATTATTTCATCAACTTATATTGATAAGAACTTTACTAATTTAAATTTCGTCAATATCATTTGGTTCGTATTGCTGACCGGGTCATTGGTTGTTTGAAGCGATAATAGCTTAATAGTATAGGTATTTGGACTTGTGATGGAACTGAGTCTCTCTGTCTATCGGTAAATTTATCTATGTTCTGTATATTTGCACTGTATAATCTATTAAATGGCTATATCAATTTTTACAGCTTTTTACTCTCGATAGCTGACGTTATACAGGATATTTTGAGCCCATTTTATTTTAGAAAAGAGGGCATTCACGTAAGTGAACTAAAATCGAGATAAATTATAAAATAAATAGATATATCACAACATTCTACACCACACTGTCTAGACTCATGGTAAGCATAGCTTAACTCACTTGTGTTGTGGAATCTACATAGAATGCGGGTACATATACTTAGATACTTTTTTTTTTGTAAATACATACATATCATACATAGAAACACCCAGACCAATGCAAATACCCATATTCATGCATACAAATATTTGCACTGAGCGGGGACCGAACCCGCACCTCCTGCTTAGAAGTCGCGTTAACTGCCGCCGCGCCACAGAGGCTGTCAAATGTCAATAGATCTAGATTATGTGTAGATTAACAATTATGAGCTCAGCCCAGCATCTTCGTAAACATGATGTTTGGATAACCAAATGTTATTGATACGTCCATAAAAGTTACGACATATCCTTAAAACTTTCGTTAGCAGGAAACGTTAGACGGTTTTATGTATAATTTTATTAGGTACAAGAGAACTGTTATATATTAGTAAGTACTTCTATATATTTCTTCTTTCTGTTTGGCACCAATACGAAAATTCTAAAACGTCAGTAATTCGTGATGTTTTACGATCTACCTTTATGTGTTCTTAGAAGTTCAATCAATATTGTCCACTATTTTATGACATATACCTATTTGCGCATTTATTACGTCACGTCGAATAGGCTGATATTCTAAAATGACACTCAGCCCGAAGCTTGACTTATCTGAGGACAGCTTGTATAGGCTATACGTGAAACTGTCAGTCTGTCTATACAATCTGTCCTCAGATAAATCGCGATTCAGGCTGAGTGTCAGTCTAGAATATGGGCCTGGAGACGTAAGATACGAGAAATTATCACTTCCAATAATTAAATCATTTGCGTTTGCTTGAATGAATTTTACAGCACTAAGTATTCGATTTGTGTTTAGATATTTAAGAAAAAATAAACTTGTAGCACAGCTTGTAGGGTTAGACAGTTGACAGTCACTTCTCTGATGCCAAGATAAATACAATAGGAGAAGTGAATGCAGTACTTAGTTAAGAACCTAGGTTCAGACATGCAAGTAGACGATCAATCTTATTATAGTCTTATTTATAATCTTATTATAGACAGGGATGCGGCAGATCGGAACATTCGTGTACATTGGGAAAGGCCTCGGTCTAGAAGTGGACTACAATAGACTAATTGATTTAGTCTTGATTTAGTCTTTTTTTAGCAGAATGATGTTGATTATAGCTGCAATGGTTATTATTATAATGAAGGCTGAGTAATATTGTATTTCACATTTGAGCTTAAAGTAATGGTCTAAGTGATTTCACTTGAGACCTTAAGTGGACGATCTATTATTTTACTACAAGATGTATTATATTGTGAAAAAATATTGTCAAAGCTAATGGAAAGTAATGAGATATTGAATAACGCCTCAGATAATTGGTAATCAAGTTTCAAGTGTTATCAGGCATATTATGAGACAACCAATGATTCATTATATTGACTATCAATTGACGATACAAAAGGCAAAAAGTCTAAACGAAATAAATATTGGAAATTGTTTTTTGTATGGAATTAGATTATTTTTTATGCAAACGAGCAGACGGATCGCCTGATGGTAAGCGATCACCGCCGCCCATGGACACCCGCAGCAGGAGAGGAGTCACAAGTGCGTTGCCTTCCTTTTAAAAGAGAGTACGCTCTTTTCTTGAAGGTTTGAAGGTCGTATTGGTTCGGAAATACAGCGGGCGACAGTTCATTCTATAGTTTAGTTGTATGAGGCAGAAAGTTTCTCGAGAAACGCACAGTTGTGGACCGCCAGCTGTCCAGATGGTCGGCTGGGTCTCGAGGTCACCATTCACAAGTCCGAGGCTCTGTGCTTCCATGGACCTCGGATGGGGCCAACTGCGGGATCCAGCCTACAGGTAGGGGGCGTCAGCATCGGCATCGAGCCCTCGATGGCCGGTGGAACTTCGGACATCACTTCCGAAGTTTGGTCCTAAAACTGAGGGGGGCGTCAGCCGCACTCGCGCGGCTGATGCCCAATATCAGGGGACCCAACGCCCCCTGCAGGAGACTGTACCTGGGGATCGTGCGAAGTATGGCCCTATACGGGGCCCCCGTATGGGCAGAGAACGTGACGGCCATAATGTGGCTAGATTGCTGAGCCCACAGAGGGCGATGGCCGTCAGGGTGATAAATAGCATGCCTATTCAAAACACTTGTTACTACGAGTATAACATGGTACATCGTGTCTATCTAAATCCCGAAATATACTACGAGCCCACTAAACTTGCCAGTATTGGTATAACTTAATCGGTATATGCCTGTCCTGCACAAAAGTAGCAGCGCAAGGCCTGACTTCGCTTTCACCGAACAACCCCGATACTATCTTTATCGGCCCGTAAACGTGGGCTGTAACACATGGGGCCCACATAGGTAGCCCCATAAATAGCCTTTCCGTATTAAATGAGCGACCCAGTTACCTTCGATATCAACAACAAGATGTAGATAGTGTAGACACTGTTGGACATCTGTTTAAGGCGAGGTGAAGTCAAATTGACGTGTAAAAAAACTACTGTTGTACAGCGGCCCCAGTCTGTGACATAGCGGTAAAGTAGTTTGGAGCGTGGGTTCGATTCCTGCTCAGTACAATTATGTGTATGCTTGAACATGTATATTTACATTTGTTCCTATGTATAATACATAGGTCCTACTCGTATATGTACCTATGTTTTAAAAAAAAAAGTATGTTTCTAATTCCCATAACTTTTTTTAATATTTTCCCCTCTAACCCCTCCAATTTAGCTAAATTGCTTGTGCTAGAATTGGATTCACGTCGGTAGTGTAATGGCCAGGATTCGAACCCGGGACCTCTCAATCGTAAGGCGGACTCCTTAACCATTAAGTTAGCTTAAGTTTGTAATCCCATAAGTTACTTAAATTACGTCTACTTTTGTCTATATACCGTTGTGTATAATCCTAGTTTGTATAAGCCTAGTGGTATGGGTAATGGACTGATGAGACGAGGTCTCGGGTTCGATCCCAGGTTTACCATGGCACACCAATGACTTTTCGATGCTTTTCGAAGTTATGTGTGTATTTATCGCAGGTTTATAAGTGCCCGGTTAATGGCAATAGGCTCGCCATCTATTACATTGGGACCTAAACATAAACTGGCGAAACGTGAAAGAAACCTCTGCCTACCCCTTCGGGGAATTCAGGCGTGAGTTTATGTTATGTTATGTTATGTATATTTTATTTACTATTTGAATTTAAGATCGTTAAAGAATTCTTTAATCGGGTATACCCTGGTATACCTTCAAAATTATTTCTAATAACATTAGAAAATAAACAAACAAAATTCATTTTACCAATTAATATTAATTATCTTCCTTTTACAATCTATGGAACGTAACAATTCAATTAAAGTTTTTTTATAATACGAAAAATCCGAACAAGTTAATTACATTTCTGTTGAACAAAAGGTTTCAATATGTTTAAAAGCTTCGAAGAATTCACGATCAATAGTGTGCTAGTTTTATGAAATAAATATAGCTAATTTGATAAAGTTGAACAATGAATGATTAATTCAATTCCAATTTTTACAAATAGTCTAACAAAAGGTAGGTATAGTTTTTTTTATAAAGACAACCACGCGACTGCCACGCAGGAGGCGCAGGTTCGATCCCCGCTCAGTGCAAATATTTGTATGCATGAATATGGCTATTTGTTATTTGTATTGGTCTGGGTGTTTCTATGTATAATATGTACATACATACAAAAAAAGTATCTAAGTATGTTTATCCGCATTCTAGATTCCATAGCACAAGCTAATTAAGCTTACCATGGGTCTAGATAGCATTGTATAGAATGTTGTGGAATATTGTGTAGTCTCTTTAGTCGGCATTTCAGCAACAAATACAGTGTGTGAAAATATCTTTATAGTATCGACTACTATATGTTTTATTCACAATTGGAATACTCAGCTTACGTTTCACAAGGCACTTTCACAAAAGGGAATTAATAAAACATACGTCCGAATACAACAGTTTCTTTTTAATAGTCGAACACAGGAATCTGAAACAGTCTGTACATGGAATGATATTTATGTTATTCCAATAACAAAAATTATTTGTCTCGACTGACTGACTGAAAGATTGACTGACTCATCAACGCAGAGCCTAAACCACTGTGCCTACAAACTTGAAATTTTGGCAGTAGATGCATTTTATGATGTAAGCATGGATGCTTACATCATAAAATGCATCTAGCAAACTATCCAAAAATCCTTTCTAAGTGGACTAAGAAAAGATTTTTGGATAGTTTGCTACTAAAGGGGTAAAATAATAAATGGAAGTTTGTATAGAAAGTTCGTCATTTTCAAAGTTAGAAGCATGAGACGTCGTACACTTCGTACGTCTTTTGAGAGATGTTTTGTCGCGATAACCGACATGCACGCGGGCGAAGCCGCGTGATTGTTCATATTTTATACCCCACCGTATCTTTTACAATCGTATGTATACTTTTAATGGAAGCCAGATTACTCGCCCACTCATTCACCACATCACGCTGTTTGATTGCTCCACATTACCCAACGGTATAAATAGTTTATTCCCCAAATTTTATGTTCCAGCTACATGAGAGCATATAGTAGCACCTTTACGAAGGAATAAACTACAGCCACAGTATAACGAGAGATCTCACAGTAGTTCATCTCGTTTGATGTTTGCGGAAATGCCGCCTTTTGCAGTTTCGTCAGGGTTGTCACTTCAGTTTTTATTTATAACTAGCTTTATCGCGACCGAACATAGCCTATGTCCTTTCTCAAGGTCTAACCTATCCCTATACCAAATTTCATCAAAATCGGTTCAGTGGTTGAGGCGTGAAAGCGTAACATACAGACAGACAGACAGAATTACTTTCGCATTTATAATATAAGTATGGATTTATTTTTCTGTAAAATTCTATATATAACCCTTTTTTTCTCTTTGTTTTGTCAAGGTACATCAACTCACGCTAATATAAATTACTAGCTGATGCCCGCGGCGCCGCTCGCATGTATGTCGGCTATTGTGACCTTTGGTTATATCTCCGGTTCTACTCAACCAATTATGATCAAACAAACGTAATATTTAAGTCTGAGTTTTTGAATTTCAAAGTTTCAGTTTCGGTTTCGGTCTCAGTTTCGATCTCGGTCTCGGTCTCGATCTCGATCTCGATCTCGACTTCGATCGTTTTCGATTTCGACTTGAATTTGAATATGATTCGGTGTTGGATTCGGATTCGAATTCGAGTTAGATTTTCGCTAATCGCCGGGGTCGCTAAATTGATGATATATTCTTAAGGAGCCTATCCACGATCAGTTTGCCTGCAGTTTCAGATTGTATCGGGCGGCCTGCAGTCCTAAGTTGACAGCGCCCACACACGAAAGCGATTTTGACCTGCCGGCCATGCCCTGCTGTCAGTTTTGCGGCTACACACGATCAGTTGGGAGTCGACAGTTTCTCATCGTATGATTGCCTGTCGGCAATTGTCTGCTATAGGGATTGAAGACCATTCTACCGACGATCAAAACGGCGGTCTTAAACTTCTTAATCAACGACCCCAAAAACCCTGAAAGCGATACCCATATTTTGGTGAAAATTTCGAGTCCGCCATCTTGGATCACCAAATGGATGTTATATTCGCAATCAGCGACCCCAAAAGCCCTGAAAACGATACCCATATCGATTTTGGTGAAAATTTCGAGTCCGCCATCTTGGATAGCTAAATATGGAAAACAAAAAAAAAAGAATTTTAACAAACAACGAGTCATGAAAAAAGAATGTAACACGCGATTAGTAGTAGATTACAAAATGAGACGGCCCTGAATACTTAGTACCGAGTAAAATGTATGGGCGTACAGAGTAATACCCCGGCCCCCACCACTCTACTGCCCCCGCACGATTGCTCTGTCTAGACGGCTTTGTTGACGGACTGTATATAGTATGAATCGTTAGACTGTGCTACAATCGTCTTCGGTTACAATGTTGTGGTACTACTACTTATATACGTGGCTGTGCCATCTAGCGGAATTGAGCTGAACTACAATAAAGCTGCGGATACTACATCGCGCAATGAAAGTATTCTCGCTGCTGAGCGTAATAAACAATACTAGGTTAACCTAGAAAATATTATTCTGCGATAAAAATTATTTAAGAAATTGAATGTCCATAAGCCATGATAACCACTTTCCATCAGGTGGGCCTTAGTGGTAAAAAAAATTTTTGATGTGAATATGTTATATATGCATGTAAGTTTACCCACTACACAAAAGAAGTAAGTTTTACTTGCTTTTTTCCCTTTTTCTACAAATTACCTTCTAGATGTATTCGTTGTCACAGTTATTGCATCTAATATACCGTATTATACAAGTACAAATGACAAAACGTTTTAAATTTTCGATCTAAATATGATAGTAGAAAAATAAAACTTGAGATTCAAATTCGTTGCTTCTAGAAGGTGACAACAAAGTGACACTTTCAAGAAGAATAAAACGAAAGGAACAATGAGGTCAATAAAATTGTATAAGCATTTAACTTGTACAAATTGTTATTATTCAAGATTCGAAGGAATTCTGTTCGAAACTGTCGACTTATCGTCCAATGTTCCTTTCTCCATGGCGTTTCCCGTTTATAGCTGCAACATTCTATCAAGGTTTTCACTAAGTAGGTACATTTATAAGCTGATTACAACATTACTCAACCCTCCATCTCAGATTTATAGGTTCAATATTTTTACCCACCAGTTAATACGACATAAAAATGTAGGCGAGGTTGACGAAAGCCGATAGCTATCGTGCCTCGTCCCCGAATTCCATTTATCCACAATATCGCCTTCAGGACGCCTTAAGTATTCTTATCGGCCTAACGACTACCGCCATCTAGGGGTATTAATGCGAACCAAAAATGAATGCGAGGGTCACACATATTTAGTGATGTGTTATTAAATTTCTTTGGTCAGATGTTTCATTATGTCTCGGTGAACCCTTATGCTTTGTCCTTCGTAACTAAAAACCATTTTTGTGTGTGATTTTTTTGTGGGGAATTGTATTTTCTTTTTCCTCCATAACATGGTGGTAGATAATTGGAAGCATTTTTAAAGCACTTTCAAATTTGAAGCGAAGGATTAGAGTAAATGATGACATAAAAAAAGGCTGCGTGGTTCCCAGCAGAGCAGGATTTGGGCCATACCCATCTCTTCCCATGCGGTGTCGTACAAGGCGACTAAGGGCTGTTTAACATTATACATTTATACAGCCTCAGGTTCTCCGGAGAAACAGGCGTGATTATATGTATGTACCTATGTATAAAATAATAATAAAACTGCCAGACTAACAATATCAACCAATATTTTTCTTTACACATTACGTATTCATCGACAGATCTCAATACAAAGAAATGCTGAAATCAAATAGAAGAAATACACAATATAATGTTCCACGATATTTTATGATAATATAATATTCTAGCACTTTAGTCGCCGATAGTACAACACTTGAGTGTTTTGATAGATCATCGGAAATAGCCTTCTTTGTCTCATTTTCCTTACAACTTTCATTCCGAAGGCTTCAAACGAGGGTGATTTATTAATTCCGTTTGCTTGACAAGCAAATAAGTAAAAATATTATATAATGTTTGCTAACTTTTGCGTTTTTTTGTTTACAATAGCAGAATTACATTATATTTTCTGAAGTTTACGCGAATATCACTCATTGAAATAAAACCACTTTCTACGGATTCTGTCGCGATAGAATCCGTAAAAAGTGGTTTTATTTCAAAGAATTACATTAATTTATATGTAAGGTTCGTATACTGCGTGGAATAAAAGATTAATTCTGAAATAAATGTCGTAAAACTTTGTTAGATACCAAATGTTGATAATTAGCAAGAAAAATCATCACTTTGCAAAGTGAATTTTTACATTACAGAATTAGACTTTCTCAAGTATCGCAAGGAAATCTGCCGATATCTTAGTAACGGTAGAGTAAAATGGGATTTCAAACCAACTGGGGAAATAATACAAGTACTTACAGACAACTGCAGCCAAACAGCAGTACTTACATATACAATATTGTCATCCTTCCTTCCGTTAAGCTTACCTGTTAAATCTACTCTAAGCTGTGACTTTGTCTAAAGTGGTTCGTTCCTGTGAGAATTTTGGGATACAAAGTATATTACATTATAAATACTTTAAATTAAAATTGCAAGGATCTGTCAGAATATTAAGTCAATTTATCTACAGAAACAAATTTTTAAACGTTAGGAATCTATACTATCAACACTGTGGCCCTATACAAGCAACGGATATAATTATCTGAATGAAATTTTAAAGCATTTAGTAAACTAATTATTCAAATCGATTTAGAAAGGACCCTGTAAGAGAAAGATCGCGGGTTCAAATTCCGCCTGGACCGATATAGAAAATCCTTTCTTAATCGAAAGGACTTATACATTAAAAGTAGGTTCAAAGAACCTGTGTATTCATAACTAAAATCTTAGAAGCTAAAGTAGGTACAAAGAAATTTCCTGGGTTAATTCATAACTGAAATTTACATTTCGATATAAAACAAATACAGCCGCTCACGTTCAGCTGCGACCTTCAATTACCGACGTAGCTTTCAGTGCCTAATAAAAGGCAAAACTCCACATCCACGTCTGAAGCGGAATACTCACGACATCAGCATATAAACCTAATACAGTTTCATGTTACCAAAACCGAGTTAAGTAATAACAAGTTCTAAAAGTTGTTCACACAATTTTCATTTAGTTACGTTGTTTATTTATACGATTATGAAGGCCCAAAGTTTTCTAATTAGTTTGATTTTTGTTGTTGCGTGTTCGCGTTTGGGTTCCGTTTTAGCGTCAGAAATTATTTTGATGAGTTTTCTTAAACAATTAATTTGAGGCATTTTTGACAGGAAGATTTGGAAGTCTCCTCTTCTTCATTTTAGCGTTAATTCCAGTCGCATCTGAAGCTTTCAGCTTCGAGTCTGGGGTCCGCTTTACCTGACTGCGGATTTAGCTAAATTTCGACACTTTCTGTGCTACTGCCAGATGGCAGTAGCACACCAATTTAAACTCCACCCACCACTCAAAGGTGATATCGAGGCATTACAACTAGACCAATTGTTGGAGTTTAAAGCGAGAGTGAATGGTGAAAAGTGATCGAGTCATTATCAGTCTTAAATATCGCTTGGTAACAAACTATGTCTACTTCAAATTTCTCTCGAATCCGCTCAGTCGTTATGATGTCAAGAAATAACCATAATACATGCTCACTCACAAAGTTTGTCCGCTGTTCAACCCTTGCTCGTGGACGTTGAAATTCGATTAAGACGTCAGACAATGCGGGGAATAGTGATGTTATTGGTGCTATATATTATGAGCAAAGAACATGCTTAACTACCTCAAATAATATGTAGTGGCACTTGTAACCCTAATCTGATAAATTCTTTTTTTTACAGAATTTATTTACTAAAAGTACAACACTACGCGTCACAATTTTGTATAGGCAATTGGAATGGCGACAATGGATCTCAAGGGACCTGGATTTTTTTATCGTGTATACCGTTAAACCAGTTTTCTAAAATTACCATTTTTGAAATAGTAGTCGTGGTTATGGAGAGAACTTACAAACAGAGGTAATTTGATGGATTATGGAGGTAATATTTTAGGGTTAGTGTCGTTTCCACCCGTTCCCGTTTCAACCCGAAAACTTATCATTAAAAATGATAATTATTTATGTTCCCGATTCCACCCGTTTTTTCAATAAAGTACAGTCAACCGAAAAAATGGTTAATTATTTAACAAGCTTAAATATTTATATTAAAACAGGCAACCTAACTATTGCACATTTTGCACGAAGGACACTCCGGGTCACTCTTTGATACCTTTTTTTACACTTTACTAGTATATATATAGATAAATAAATGTTGTTTCTAATTTTGCATTAAGGGAATACTATAGTTGTGTCTATTTCATGCGCCGTTACTTAAGGTGCATGTGCGACCTTTTTTTACCTGAGGCCTTTTGAATAGATAAAAAAATTGGATCGTTAACGTTTCACTGGTGGTAGAAATTTGATGCCACTAATTTGTCACTAATTTCGACCGGGTTGGTACCACCGTGCACAAGTGCGAAAACCCCTCCATAGTAATCCACTCTCGGTTGAATTGCGTTCAGGGATCAGCAAGTGCATAGCCGGGCCGAGGTGATGGTAGTCGCAGCACTAGTGGGACCGGTGGAACTTGGCGTAGTCTAGTGGGGGGTGACGTGGGGCACCGCACCGGGCAGAGAGACCTGAAGAAACGGTGGTGCCGCTGGCCGCCCGCGGCATCATGGTACAGGGGCCCAACTGGGACTAACCACCCTGAGGCTGCCCCACCAGGTCGCGCATAATCCCGATATGGCTCGTCGTGCCGGTTGGCGACCGGATGGGAGCCCGGCGACCATATTCGGGGGGGTACGGGGGCCCTTCCGTTCGGCACGTCGGCTCTCGTCATACCGTCACAATCATAGACAAAACCAATGTCCCATGTATTGTTACACGCCTTTTTACGCTTTTCCCTACCTTTACCATGACAGCGCACCAAAAAGATAAGAGTCAGAACAGCGGCTAGGGAGTCTCCCACCACACGACTATTTGAGGTGGAGTCCACGAACATCTATGGGCTCCATACAAACCTCAACGCCGTCCACCAACACCTGGAGACGGCCAAACCAGCAATGCTGTTTCTGACGGAGACACAAATAGGCCGCCCTGACGACACGACCTATCTGCTTTACCCCGGCTATGTTATCGAGGAAAATTTCCGAGCAAAAGCCAGGGTGTGCGTGTTTGTTAGAATGGATATTTGTTGTCGCCGTTTGCGCTGTCTAGAGGGCCCATCCTTCTCCATCCTGTGGGTACACGTAGACCATGGCTCCACGAGTCAGATCTATGTGTGCCTTTATCGCTCCCATACGGGAGATGCAGAGATAACTCGACTCTCTGAATACCTGAGTCAGGCGGCAGATGATGCGCAGGAGCGGTTTCGAACGCCGAATTGGTGTTTCTGGGGGACTTTAACGCCCACCACAAGATCTGGTTGGGCTCCGCCAAAACAGACCATGCGGGCAGAGCCACTCACGCATTTGCCCTGGCGCATGACTTGACTCAATTGGTGCACAAGGTCACAAGGATTAGTATCCTTGTGACCTCTCTTGGTAGAGAGTCCGGCCTAGAGCCCTATCTGCTAGACCTTCTGTTGACGAGTCACCCGGACCAGTACAGTGTCTCGGTGAGTGCTGCTTTAGCTAACTCCGACCACTGTCTGGTCCGCTCCACCGTGCTCATTGTAA
Organism: Eilema sororculum; assembly: GCA_914829495.1. Classification (NCBI taxonomy): domain Eukaryota; kingdom Metazoa; phylum Arthropoda; class Insecta; order Lepidoptera; family Erebidae; genus Eilema; species Eilema sororculum. The sequence continues at coordinate 20,884,030 of OU618546.1, forward strand.
CGCCCCCACGACCCGTGCAGGGGAAGAGGCGTCTTTGGCACTACTCGTCAGCGGACTGGGATGGACTACGCGACTATTATGCGTCCATCCCGTGGGTTGAACGCTGCTTTGAGGGTAAGAACCCATCTGAGAGCGCTACTACTGTCGCCGGTGAGTTCGGTTTGGGTATGGAATACTATATCCCATACACCGATGTCACCGGTGTCCGCGGAGCGCGTCCGTGGTTCGGGCGTGAGTACGCGGAGGCTGTTGAGCATAAACCGTCTGCGTACCGCGCTTGGGTGCGGGCGCGCATCACACGCGATCCCAACGTGGGTCACTTCAAGGCGGCGTACAACAGAGCCACAAAGGTCTGCAAGAGGGCTTACCTCAGGGCGGATGCCCAGCGCATAGCACGGCTGGGCCAAGAGCTAGTGGCGCATCCCACGGGTAGCCGTGGCTACTGGCGACTGGCAGTGCAAGCCAACTTCTGCCAGCCCTCGCTACCCCCGCTGAGCAACCCCGATGGATCTCTGGCCCATGAGCCGCAAGAGAAAGCAAATTTGCTGGTCAATCTCTTCGCGGCCAACTCCCGAGTCCATGATTGTGGTATGCAACCACGGACAATGCCCACTGGTGACTACGCAATGCCTGATATCCATATCAGGCAACGCGATGTCCGTGCAGTACTGCAATCACTTGATGTCCGGAAAGCCAGTGGTCCTGATCGTATTCCAGCGGTTGTACTTAAAAATGTGCAGCGGAGTTATCTCCTATGCTAACGCGGCTGTACTGACTGTCCTACAGTTCGGATACAGTGCCTTTGGCGTGGAAGGAGGAGAATGGCTAAACAGTCAACGGGTGATCTTCTGGCGTACGTGACCCACCTTTGGGGTGAGGCTATGGAAAAGCACAGCGAGTCACTGGCAATTAGTCTTGACATTGCCAAAGCTTTCGATAGGGTATGGCACAAATCACTTCTTTCCTAGCTATCGGCCTTTGGCCTGCCTCGCAGACTGTGCAACTGGGTTGCAGGTAAAATGACGTATAAACCTCTTTACTAGTGCGGGCCTAAATTATTGTCTATGCTTAATTTGTGTCATGTTGTGATGTATGTCAATATCTTATTTTATCGTATGTCGGATGCAAGTTAATTAAAGCCAAATATCTAATTGGTTTGTCTTTTAACTATGCCACAATGCTGGCGTGCCGCAGGGTTCCGTCTTATCTCCCACTGTCTTTCTTCTGCATATCAATGATACACCTTACACGGGAGTTATTGCGCACATCCTGCGGCCAAGCAGTCTGATATCGTGGAAAAAAGGCAGCTTCTTGTCACTGAGCTGGACCGGATCCTGGACCACATTTCTCAATGGGGCGCTAGGAACCTGGTCGAGTTCAATGCCTAGAAGATCCAGGCATGTGCGTTTACAGCAAAAGTATCTCCTTTCCTTCCCCTTCCCACTCTTCAGAGCACACCACTGCCACTGCAGGATCACCTCAATATCCTCGGTATGGATGTTCGCTGCAAACTGAATAACAAAAACTATATCGAGAGTATCATCAAATCAGCCTCGCGTAAACTCGGAGTCCTGAACAGAGTAAGACGTTTTCACGCCGGAACAGCGGTGTCTTCTATACAAGACCCAAATTCGTTCCTGCGTGGAATACTGCTCACACCTCTGGGACGGCAAAGTATTTACTAGATGCTCTCGACAGGTTGCAGCGACGTGCGGTCCGCATTATTGGGAATCCTGAGGTCACGAACACCCTCGAGCCTTTGCAGATGCGTAGAGATGTTGCGTCTTTGGCAGTATTCTACCGTCTCTACCATGGTGAATGTTCTGACGAGCTCTTCCAATTAGTCCCACCCTCTCCTTTCCTACACAGGACGACACGTGCAGGGCTAAGATGCCATCCATATACGGTGCAGAGTATACCAGCTAGAACCAAGCGTTTCAGTGACTCGTTCCTATGCCGCACCATTAAGCCCTGGAACTCCCTGCCAGCTCACGTGTTTCCTTCTTCTTACAGTCCCGGGTCCTTTAAGCGGGGCGTGAAAAGGCATCTAACAAGGCCGTCAAGCTGAGTACCACCACTGTTGTTATTTCCGACACTTTGCCTTTAGCTTAACATCAGGCGAGGTGAAGTCAAATTGACGTATCCTATATATAAAAAAAAAAGTTCTCACTAGTTCCAGTGAAAGTAGTCCCGGTGTAACTAGTGAAACTTTTTCTTCTCATTAGTTCCGTTTAATTTCGATTTAATTTTTACTGGAACTACTGAAACTGTTCCTTCTCACTAGTTCCTTTGCACTTTCGCTATTAACTGGAGACGTTATAACTACAATTAAAACTATATAATTTAAGCGATAACTTCTTATTATTTAACTTAACTTAATTTAACTTATAATTATCTCAACTACCATTTTAGTGATTTAAGCAAATAAAAAAAAAATTAAATTGTAAAGCAATACTGACATTAATTATTACCTAAGCTAATCTAGAAATGGAATATAGTTATATCTCCTGATTTGAGCTCCATCTGAGTTTCTCTTATAAAATCATCATTTTCAAACTGAAGGAAACCAATGATTTCTGTAATACAAAATTAGAATGTAACGAACTAAAGTACTGTGATTTTCCTTTTTATACATGTTTTTTTATCTCAAATAAAAAATTATTAATCAGTAAATTATTTATTATTTCTGTTCCTGACTGTACCTACTGGCAAAAACGATTGAGGTAGAGACGGTAACGGGTTGAATCGCAACGGGTGGAAACGGGAACGGGTGGAAACGCCACTCACCCATATTTTATCATAAAAAATTTACTGTGAAAATACATATGTAATACAACTGTCATGACACAAATGTAGCAAGGAGATCTACCACAAGAGGCATGTGATGCGGGGGAATTCCACAACGCATTTTATTTATTTTAGCTATAATTTATATCCAAGTCTTTATTTTAATTGTCTAATATTGTACTTACATAAAGGAAGTATTATTACGTTATGTGTAAATAAAAAAATTTATGAGGCTTTACAACATTCTGTCGTAATTATACAAGTTATTAATGTACTTTCTAGGGTGCAAAGAAACTTAATTCTAACTATAAATATTAGTAGCAGAATTTTATCCAGGCTCCTTTATCCTAGTTTCTCGGTAAATAAAGATAGTTTTGAGTAACATTTTAGAAAGTTTAAAGTGTGTTAAATCAATAGGAAAGTATACTTTGTTAAACCAGTGGATATCCTATCAAAACAATCCAAGCAAACTATTATATAAGAGGATTAAGATGAAACATGCTTAAAAGTTCCTTCGCTAAGAACATTCTACGCAGCATTAGTAGGTTATTCGTATAGTATCTGAAAAATAACATAAAACCGTCGCGTAGTTCCCGGTAGACAAGAATTTCGGCCACCCCATCTCTTCCCATGCGGTGTCGTAAAAGGCGACTATGGAATGGGGCTGTTTAACGTTGGACAGATATATAGAGCCTAGAATCAGCCTCAGAGGCATGGCTCCAGTTGACACCCCCTATTACGTGGGACTGAATAGAAGGATTGGTGAAATGTGCATGTTAATTTACCTGTACTTAACCCTCCAGGTGCAAATGCGTGATTATATGATTATATAATCTATGTATAATATGTATGTTTTAACAAAAAAAGTATCTAAGTATGTTTATCCGCATTTTAGATTCCATAACACAAGCTAGTTAAGCTTACCATGGGTCTAGACAGCGTTGGGTAGAATGTGGTGGAATATTTATTTATAACAACATCGCAACAATTCGTTAGCTGACAATTTTAAATTGAAAAATCAGTTGATGATCTACAGTTGTATAAAATATGGGTTAAGTAAATATTCATTTATTAATAACTTAGTTCAATAAATTGAGATTTGTGAACAAGAAATTATAAACAGACTAAGTACTTGAATCTACGAAGAATTATGTGCTCATTATTATATTCTTAATGAGCCGGGTAATAGTAGAGATAAAATCTTCACACTTGTCTAAATATCAATCACTAAAAATTTTAGTTTATGAGAGATATTTCTTTATTTAATAACAGGAGTGCAAAATGTCAAGCAAAACTACCCAGCCTTTTATCTACAATTAAATAACAAAGAAACAAACTAAATGTTACTTTTGAGATATCAGGAGAAAGCAACTTTTTATATCGAAGAATAGTGAAAGACTACAGCTGAACTTTGCTTTTCTGTGTCAAGTTTCTCGCTCTGAATGTTCGAATCTATTGATCAAATTTCAAGAAGTAGTCTTAAGCATAATAAAGTAGTAAAAACATTATAAGGAACCAGATATCATAAAGGGGAAAATGTGTTTTTTATCCTTCTTTTATACAATAATGGATCTGAGTGCCTTTTTTGCATACATTTAGTTTTGTTACCAAATGGTGACGTATTCTTTTTACAGTACCATGTAATGTAGATCTGAATAATTGTAATTTTCATGCATCATATATTTACGAACACATGAGATACTAATTTACTATGAATAAACTCTTCTGGGCTAACTATTTAACTTGCTGCATTAACTTAACTTACTGTTTCTTACTGATGCAATCGTATGAACAAAACTTTGCAATGTACTGATTTTCTATAAGGTAACCTAATACCTACAAGTTCATTGAATTGTACCTGACATTTTACATACGATATTGGCATGAGTGCTGAGTGTCCAATTCGCAGTGCAGAAGGTGACTGACTGACTGACATAGTTATCTATCAATGCACAGCCCAAACCACTGGACGGATAGGGCTAAAATTTGGCATGCAGGTAGATGTTATGACGTAAACATCCGCTAAGAAAGGATTTTGATTAATTCGACCCCCAGGGGATAAAATAGGGTATGAAACTTTGTATGAAACTTTGTCAATTTTGAAACCGATCGGGCTGAGACTTTGCATGCATAAAGCTACACCCACTATGACGTAAGCATACCCTAAGAAAGGATTTTGAGATGCAGGCTTTATGCTCAAAAGCGTTGACTCAACACTAAGCGATAACCGACATCCACGCGGCCGGAGCCATCATAAAATCTGCAATGATAGTTAAAACGGTCAATAGCAAAAAAATGACAAAAGATATTTATCTAAATTACGTTAGTTGACTATAAAACAAAACACTTAACTGCAAGAATAAAATAGAAATTCTTCCAGCTACAAAGGTATCAACGTTAATGCATTTGCATAGCTCAAGTAATGCGAGTTATTTGGCTCCTCAGCGTGCTTAAGTGACATTATTTTAAAAAGTAAAGTTTGTAAACTACCCGGTATGGCATTACCAACTATTTTAGAGTCGCTATGCCTCGGATTTCATTTGAATACATCGTAACAATGGGCTTTTATTGGTGTAAGGTACAGAAGAAAAGCGGGTTGCCAATGTTTCTCTGATTACATATTTAGTTTTTTCAGCGAGAATTGCGCTGTTATTGTATAGTTATTTTTGAAAAGAAAATCGTATATCTGAGTTTTTCTAGTATTATGAAATTACTAATTATAATTATTATTAATATGTCCAAATTCTGTAGGTTACTTCATTTATACATAAAGTATTTGTTAAAGAATTATTACAATAATTTGTAAAATTGGAAGGTTAATTATAAAAATCTAAGGAAATCAGTTTGGGTTCAGATATAAGTTTAGGTACTTGCTTTTGTTGTTGACTATAGACAAAATCCGAATTTCATATAAAACGTCCATTACCAAGTTATTTATTATTTTTGCTGCTGAAGACAGAATACTTGGCGTTAAACTCAACAGATCCCACACCCGTTCGCATAGGCGATGACTTGGTCGATCAGGACCTGGGATCTGTGGTTCACGTTTCTGGTGACATCGACTACGACGTCAAGGCACGTATTGCGGCCGCGTGGGCTGAGTGGTGGTAAATGACTGAATTCACTTGCGATGCTAAAATGCCAGTTAGACTTAAGGGGCAGGTCTATAAAACGATCATTAGACCTGTCCACCTCCGCTGGTGCGGCCACGTCTTGCGGAAACTTCCCAGCTACGTGGGTAACAAATGCTTGGCAATGGCACCCCCACCGGGTCCAGGTAGAAGGGGTAGGCCCAAGAAGTGCTGGCTTGGCGTCGTGGAGGATGAAATGCGTGAAAACGGTCTCACTACCTTGGACGCTCAAGATCGTGCGAAGTGTAGGAGGAAGAGGCGGAAGGCAGACCCTGAGCTACGAGGGCGCCTCGTTTGCAATCAGGATTAACGTCTTAATGTGGATGATGAGTAAAAATAATAAATATCTTTATGTTTTGACTCAAATAATATTCAAACGAAACGACTATTGGTTTTGATTGCACGGAGAAAAGATATGGTTTGTCGTTAGTTACTCTTGGAGTTTACTCTTTCTCTCCTTCGTATACTACGGCAAAAAAAGGAACAAGAATGTTGTAGATGTCAATAATCAATTGTGTATAAGTCAATAATTTGCTCTCTCTTTCTCAAATTTTGCTGCTGTTTCCGCTGTCATCTTACACCGGACGTTTATTTTTGTTTTTATTTCCTTACTGCAATATTGCCATGACATCCAGCGTAACTTAACCCCTCTGATTGCTACTACACACCGCGAACGTGAAGCAAAAGTTATTTAAGTCTTCCTTTAATGAAGTGTCAGCATAAGCTGGCTGCTCTATGTAAATTGGTACATATCTCGATTGCGAATGTTTCACCATTCATATGATGCCAAGTTTTATTGTTTTCTGTCGTAAAATATGTTCTTGAGAGTCATATCGCTGTTCGTTTTTGTGTAATTCGTTCTGATGCTTCATGTTTTTATGTAAACAAGGGGTATGTGAGATTAGCTCTTGTACACGTAAGAAATTGTAAAGATTGAAATTTTAGTACTTATTTGGTGGAGTACAGATGAAGCGTTTCGACCAGGAATGTTTTTAATTGTACTTTAATATCAACTTAGTGAAAGTCTTCTTTTTATTTATTTATTTATTTATACTTTATTGTACACAAAGGCATTTAAACATCGAAAAGAAATAATATGTACAAAGGCGAGCTTAACTCAATGTTGAGTTTTCTTCCAGCAAACCCGGGACAGTGCATTATTGTACATTATTAGTGTACATTATTTAATATATTCATTACTTATGGACCGTGAGAGTGCTGAAGGTGTTATCTCCCTAAGTATTTGCCTTTTAAACAACTTGTATGTGACTCCAAAAGTAAACACTGCTGATACATCTATTAGATAAGATATAAAAACTATATATTGTAGGAAAGCATATCGGTTTTAATTTAGAACTGACAAACAATAAAATGAAAAAATTGAGCCGTTCTTATCCCAATTATTAATGTGAAAAGAAAATAAAAAGAATGACGAGAATGTGAAAGAACTTTTAGAAAACGATAATGTTTTGTTTCTATTATGTCAGTTAAAATATTTACAGTTAAATCTGAAGCATAATAATATCTGTCTACTAAACCCCTTGTATTGCTTTTTTTGATTTATACATTTATTAAACTCTTGTAAAATACAACAGAATAAATTGCAAACATGTATCTCGATAAAAACACAACACAATCGTTTATTGTACTTAAATACCAGTAATTCAGGTTGATTGTTGTAATATATGTACCAATTCTGGCTGATTAAAGTAAAAAATACGAATAAAAGCGGAGATTGCAACCTTTTTTTGTGATATATTGTGATGAAGAAGTATGTCATTGTAATCATGTAAGTTAATTCAAATTACCCATAATATGGTGAACCTAAATGTACTGCATTGCTTAACCAAACTAGAAAACATAAAAAATCTTCAATTAAAACAAGACGTTCTGCATATATGTTATGGTACCTTGACTGTCCAGAGTTTTGAATGACATTATGTAAACTGGTTCTTCTTTACAACATTCTATGGATTATCCTCATCTAAATGCAGAGACTGCCATTTACACATGGGATTCTCCTAAACAGGTCTTGTCCATAGGCATTACCTTTTGGATGACATTGAAAAAAAAAAAGTACCGCTAGCCACAGCCGCAGCTAGTCAGCATCAGAAGACGAAGAAAGTGCTCAAAATTATCTTCATTAACGAACGAGACTCTAGCGCAGGTTTCTCTCTCAGAGTCAGATAGTAGACGCTTCCACTAAAACTAAGCTCTACGATATATTTATAAGAGTGAATCTCGGGTTTCAAAGTGTACTTTGGATGATGATGATGAGTCCAAAATACTTTGTTTTCTTTATAAAAAGGACAGGTCAATTTGACTTCACCTCGCCTGATGGTAAGCTAAAGGCAAAGTCTCGGAAAGAAGGTCACCATCGTAAACATGTACCATGTTAACAGTTGTGGCGCTCAGCTTGACGGCCTCATCAGATGCCTTTCCCCGTTTAAAGGACCCGGGACTGTAGGAAGAAGGAAACACGTGCGCTGGCAGGGAGTTCCAGGTCTTAGTGGTGCGGCATAGGAATGAGTTTTGAATCATAAAGAAAATTAATCCAACCAAAAAACGTATGAATTTTCGTCAATAAATACACAACGTTAACCAGGGCAGCGAACGCGTAATACAGTAATATTTTGGTATAAAGTCGCAATTTAGAAATACCAAGCACCTATAAACCTGTATAAGCTGTTTCGTCGTATATTCGGCATAACTTTTAGTCGTTACAATTTCACATACCTACAAAATCATAATACAAAGTTCAAACATTAAAAATGGTTACGTAATTTATTTTTTCTTAGGAACTATTATATGATAGAAATGTTATATATTTAGCTTAAATTTCATAATAAAGCATATATTGGTTTACCTGTATATATATGTATACATATACTGATGCCTTTTTCTTTCCAGGGTGGGCAGAGACGAGCTTATTCTAATATCATATCAACATACGTGGCAGACAAGCACACGTCCCACCTGATGTAACAACAGGGGTGTTACACTCGTGGTGCCAACCCTGAAGAAATCCTATGCCCTTCTTGAAGAATGCAAGGTCACTGGTTTAGTATCCTTTTGACCGGTCCCTTTTTAATAAAAAATATAATTTATGGTTAAAATAATATTATTTGATTTTAGCTGACGTTCTTAATTCATTATGAAATTGAAACTTGAAAATGAATATCTAGTAAAACTAACCCACTTGTAAAATTTAAGCATATATTACTTTAAGTTATTCAACAACTGGTTTATACGAATAAAAACATATCTCAACTGAAAACTGAATTTCGCGGTAACGCAAATAGAAATCGGGAGCTCTAGGGGTGGTTTATTTCTTCGTGTTAAAAATCCATTTCAATTTTCACTCAAATTCCTTCTTAGAGCATGAGGAAGCAACGAACAACCAACAAACTTTGTCATTTGTGAAATTAGTGGGATGAATATTGTGTTGTCCAGAAGGTTTAGTAGCTATACTCTTGGTATAGACAAATATACGTTCTTTCATTAATGTATAAGAATATATTAGGTCCTTACATATGAAATTGGCGTTTTGTATAGGAGGAACAAAAAGTCGAATATTTTTAAATATAATATATTTAATTAATCAAAGTATGAACCATTGTTTTCTATGCACTTTTGCCATCTCATAGGTAGTTCATTGATCCCTTTACTAAAAAAACCAGTCGGACGGGAATCAATAAAATCTGTGAAGGCGATTTGGACTGCCCCATCAGAGTTGAATTTTTTTCCTTGCAAGAAGTTGTCCAAATTTCGAAAAAAATGGTAATCTGTTATAGCAAGGTCCGGGGAGTACGGAGGATGTCTTAGACATTCTAATTGAAGCTCTTCTAATTTGGTAGCCGTCTGTTGTGCGGTGTGTGGTCTAGCATTGTCGTGAAGCAGCAGTGGCGTGGAGCGATTGACCAGCCTAGGTTGTTTTGCCGCTAGCTTTTCCATCATTGTTTGCAATTGCTGAAAATAGACATCAGCCGTAATAGTCTGGCCAGATTTGAGAAAACTGTAATGAACAATACTGGCACTAGTCCACCAAACGTTCACAAGTAACCTTTTTGGGGTTAATTTTCGCTTGGGGCAGGATTTGGCTGGCTGGTCAGGATCCAACCATTGCGCTGAGCGCTTCCGATTATCGTAAAGAATCCATTTTTTATCACAGGTAATGATTCGGTTGGTCGGTAATACCTTCATTATTGTGCCGGTTCAGTAATGTTACGCAGCAGTCGACGCGCGTTTGCCGGTTTGCTTCAGTCAATTCGTGAGGTACCCACCTTTCAAGCTTTTTAATCTTCCCAATTTGCTTCAAGTGAATTAAAACAGTTTTATCACTAACACCGCAGCCTGCAGCTAACTCGGACGTGGTTTGCGATGGATCCGCTTCCACAATTGCCTTCAATACTTCATTATCAACTTGCGTCTCAGGCCGTCCACGGGGCTTGTTCTGCAGGTCGAAATTTCCAGAACGAAAACGTTGGAACCAAAAACGAACTGTGTTTTCTTTTGCAACATGACCGCCATAAACATCATTCACCCTTCGAGTCGTTTCCGCAGCACTAGTGCCACGGCGGAACTCCTATTCGTAAATAATGCGATATTTTAAGTTTTCCATTTTGTAAAATGAGTGACGCAAACAGAAAAAAAACAGAAGAAAAAAACAAATTAATGACGGTCATCGAAGCACAAATACATGAGTAAATAGCTGTACAAATTTGAATTTGGAATTCCTTACCAAAGAGGAGAAAATCGTGATTAAAGTGGCCAGTACGAAAAACGCCAATTTCATATGTAAGGACCTAATATATAACTCAAAGGTTGAATGACTGACTGACTGACAAAGTGATTTATCAACGCGCAGCCCAAACCATTGAACGGATCGGGCTGAAATTTGGCATGCAGGTAGATGTTATGACGTATGCATGCGCTAAGAAAGGATTTTGATTAATTCTACCCCCAAGGGGATAGAATAGGAGATGAAAGTTTGTATAAAACTTTATCAATTTTAAACCGATCGGGTTGATACTTTGCATGCATGAAGAACTAGGGCACGCCGTAATAGCGGCGGTAAGACCCATCATGGAGGAACGGCTAGAGAGGCCACACGGCAGCCTCTCGTACCGGCTGACGCAGGTGATTACCGGACACGGGTGTTTCGGGAGTTACCTGTGTCGGATCCGGAAGGAGCCAACGTCCGAGTACCATCACTGTGATGCGAGCGAGGACACGGAGCTGCACACGCTGACCGAGTGCCCGGCGTGGGACACGCCGAGGCGGGTCCTAGTGGCGGCTCTAGGGGTGGGAGTCCTCACACTCGTCACATTGCTCACAGCGATGGTACGATGCGCAAACGCTTGGGGTGCGGCCGCCTCCTTCTGCGAGCAAGTAATGCTCGAGAAGGAGGCGGCCGGTCGGGTCCGGACCAGACTCCGGGCCCGGGAAGCCCGTGCAGAGCGAAGGCGAACCGGACGTCGGAGGTCGCGGAACGACCTCCGTCCTCCATGAGCGCTGGCCTGGGAGTGACCGGTGGAGCCGCCTGTCACCCTAGCAGAAGCAGGCCGCGTCGGCAGCGCAAAGTGCGCCTCCCCGTAACCGGGGCTAGATGGGGACATTTTGGTCCCCACAACCCGAAGGGGGCCATCTCGAAAGAGATGGTCCTGGGACTGTCGGGGTGCGAGAGATATGCTTTTGGCAATCTCACCTCCGGCAACCAAGGACCCAAGATGGCGTGCGTTTTAGTCGGTTCGAGTCCGACATAACCACCTCCACCGGCTCTGTGAGGGTGGTATCCGTGGGGATTTATCGCACGATAAAAAAAATGCATGAAGGACTCAACACGAAGCGATAACCGACATCCGCGCGGGCGGAGCCGCGGGCAACAGCTGTAGCATGTCCGAATGAAATTTAAAGGTATGTTTAAGGTATGAAAGAAACTTCAATACACGCACGCTTCAACTGTGGAATGATCTTCTCGCTCTGGTTTTCTAAGCTACTACGGTATTGAGTTCTTCATAAGAAGGTTCTCACTGAATCGATAACACGAGTATGTCGCCTCTGCAGATGTTCCATACGTCTATAGGCCACGATAACGACGTACAAGGTTGTAGCAAGCAATTTATACAAAAACCCCGTAAACTCGAAACTAAAAAGTATGCCAATTGTTACATTCAAGGATATAAACGCCATTTTCACTACAGATTTTCACCATAATATTCCTATTTTTAGTGAACATTGAAATAGTTCCAAGTCCTCACAGTTGTTCCACCTTTATTCGCATATATTACTATTCAAACATCCGTCTTCTCTTGCCTTGTGTTAACATCACAAAACTCAAATATATAGAAGCTTTTCCAATTTCCTCAACACTTTTCCTTCATATTTTTCTCCAAATTTTAAGAACAAAGACGTTTTCGCTGGCGTTTTATCAACACCTTGCATACGAAAATGTGTTGTATCCTTTTAACAGTAACTTCGAGCTATGCTCGAGGGAATCTTTGCCACCTCTAAAAGCTGAAAAGGTCCTAATCATTTTGTTTTGGCCGCATGTCGAGAGGTACAAGTACAAAAATGTATTAAATAGCCGTTTTTTCATTACGTTTCAAGTAAGTAATAGGTAAATACGTTACCTGAAAGAAAAATACCTGAACACAAAGATACAAGTGACTCTATCCATACTTCCATATCCATACTCCATACTAATATTATAAATGCGAAAGTAACTCTGTCTGACTATCTGTCTGTCTGTGTGTATGTTACGCCTAAATCATTGAACCGATTTTGATGAAATTTGGTATAGGGGTAGATTAGACCATGAGAAAGTAGTGAGTTATTGGGCATTCTACCCCACCTTAGTTCCTTCGGTTATCTTCGATAACCTCAGTCACGGTGGGATAGAATGCCCAACAACTCTTTGTAAAATCATTTACCTAAGCCAACGTTCCACATTTTAATGCCGTTCATTACACTACCGTTCCGTCGGCTCTCTGCGATCCCCTGGGTCGCAATTGCGTTGAATTGATTTTCGCATGCTACAACGTCAAAAATAATCACTGAATTAGGTTTTGCATCTGACACTTTCATAACGTCATCATTTGCCTGATATTTCTGAAAAGTGATTCCTGGTACTCCTCGTTAAACCTTTTCTAAAAAAATGTACTTTGGTTGATATAGAGTTTTAGAATATACATAAACATTTTGAAATGTCAATCCATTTTCGTGCAAAAGGAGACCAATTAACAAATTGGTTTTTCCACAATTTGATGGTCTGCAAATGATGCAACGTACTGTATTCGGCAATAATTCGACATAAATTGATTGACAGTTTTTATTTAAATCAAACATATAGCAAAATACCATACATACACATATACCATTTCCATTTAAAAAACTAACGAAAACAGAGAAAAAGCAAGTTAGTTGGATTGAACGTAACAGAAAGATACATTGGGATGAAGGATTTGTGCCATATTCCGAATACCAAACTTTGGTTTCAGATATATTAAGAGACAAATATATTTACGTTAAAGGTTCAGAAAAAGTTGTATGGTTGAAGTACATTTTAGAAAATAGTAATATATTTAATTTAGAAGATAAAGGTTTGATAAGTCTATGTGATTATTATAAATATTCTCAAGATTTTTATCATTGTATTTATCATAGCTCTGTATGTGCTTTAAAAATGTATTATGTTTAAATAATTGGTGTCTTTATAATAAAATTATTCTGACATAAAAATTAAAAAAAAAACTTATTTTACTGTCCCCTCCCAACCCTAATGTATGAAAAGTGCCGTTCTTTATATTTGCTAGAGAACTTGAAGCTGTAGCACTATTTAAGTTATCATGGTGTTGAATATTGGAGACCGAGTGCAGATAATGATAGTAGAGAACCGATTATGTGGACTACATATTGCGAAAATATTAAACTATGAACAGTATAATGCTATATTAATACCTTTCCAGAGAGAGAAAGGTAGATGGCCTAAAATCTATTTCAAAGATCTAAAGTTATGGGCTCGAATAATTAGAATACATAATAATCTTGTTGACCTCATCGAAGAAAATGATTAGGTATTACTGAGTAAATGCAAAACTGTATATTAATGAATGATATAATGAATTGAATGAATAGTGAAAACTGGGGTTGCCTCTTAATAAATGCAACGAAATGTGCTATAATTTTAGGTCATTCCTGTCCCATTACTATTCGGACCACCTCATCCTTTTAAATTAAGAACATCAGATACAAAGTGTCATTATTCTTTTACACAATCACATATCGACACCTGCTTAAGAATGATTCAAAATTATTTAAGCCCCCGATATGAAATATATAATGACCATAAAATTCGATTATGTTCATTTCGACATTATTGGGCTACAGCAGATTCAAAACGAAGATTGGTGATGAAAATGGCTGATGCAGGTTTTTTTTACTGTGGAAGTGGTTTTACCGATAAAGTTATGTGCTTTTCATGCGGAGGTGGCATCGAAGATTGGGAGGATTACGATGATCCTTGGATGCAGCATGCTATATTTTTTCCTGATTGCTTTTATTTAAATGCTGTAAAAGGAACAGACTATGTTGATAAATCAAAACGTCTGTGTTTAAAAGAAACACAAGTATAAGTGGATGAGTCAAATCTACCATTTGCATCGAGCTACAAACCACGCAGTGCACTACGTCCTTCAGAGGATTAAAAGGAAGACCCAAAATAAAAGCAATGTCATGTAAGTAATTACTTATATGTTAATTATTTGATATATAATTCCTTGTTAGTTTACCTACTAAATATCTAATTTATTAGGCGACGTAGTTTTCTATGGAAGTCCTTTAAATTTAATTTTATACGATTATCCTTAATTTTCGTACTTATAAAATTTAAGTTCTGTACAAAATTCAAAAAGTTGTAAACAAAATAATGAACGCTGAAATATTTAATCTCTTGCTAGCACTTAATTGTACATAAAGTAGAATATTTTATCAAATTTGAATAGGCTCTGGTGTCTCAATTAGAGTAGCTCCCGAAGAAGTTGTAGGTTCAACATATTCGAACTACATTTACTAATTTTCAATAATTAGACTTAAACCTATATTTAATTTTATTTTCAGATATTTTATCATCACGGAAGAAATTGACGGGGAATCCTCATGGGCTGAGCGGTGAACCACGTAATCAATTTGTAAGTAGATACCTATATATTTTAGTCATTCCTTAGTGTAAAATTAAAGTAGCACGTAATTGTACATAACGTAAAATATTTTACCAAATTTGAATAGGCTTTGGTGACTCAATTAGAGTAGCTCCCAAAGAAGTTGTAGAATATAATATCATCAGTAAGGAATAATGTAGGTATTCTATAGAATAGCTGGAGAGTTTAGACAATACAAAATATGAAATATTAGGAATACTTATTGTAGTTCATTTCGTATGATACTAACTGTTAAGGTGCCTATAGGTATTTACTGGTTACCCGATTCTGTATTAGTATGTCGAATAAATTAAAATAAGCAATTACTAATTATTGTGTTTATATTATATTCGTTACCTGATATTGATAACGAAATACGTCATCATTCACGTTACAACACGTTTGAAATTCATAAGAATTTCACAACTAAGTATTAAGTAGGTACATAACAATAACATTATGCACCATACGAAATATTGAATGGTTGAATTTCAAGTTCTAACTTGATCATCATACCAATAAATACTTTATGTTAGCATTATTTGATATATCAACTGCGTTAGAAAAAATATTATTACCTAGTTCATTATTTATTAAACAGTCAAGACGAGCATATCTAACAACATGGTAGATATTTTATAACTTTCAATCTATTGGAAATTTCAATCTATTTACAAAATTCTTAGTATAATTTATTACTAATGTTTTAAATAATTTTCAGAATACCAACTTAAACAAATTTTCAAACGGAACAGAAGAGAGCTCTCCTGAATATCTTCCAAACCTGCAAGATCAGTTCGACTTGGACAACGCAATGAATAGACCTTGGATAATAACACCCAATGAAGAAGTAAAAACAAACAAAAAGAAAACTAATCGAAGAAGACCAATTACAAACAAACGCAGTGCATTGAATTCCTATATTATTAACAGTGAAAGAAGAAAAGGACGACGTTTAATAAAAATTACGATCAAGGAACTCAGTGAGTCAAGAGACAACGAAGATGAAGTTAAGGAGATAATCACTGCACAGTATGTTGTACAAGATACGGTAGATGAGATATCGGATCAAGCTGAAAAATTAGTTCACAATATTTCCAAAAAATTGTGTGGCTACTCATATCATATTTTTTAATTAGGTAATAATTCATTAGTATAACTAGTAGATAAAGTGATGACATATTTAGATTTTATTTACTGTGAAAATATGTGTTAAAAAAAATTAATATTAAAAATGTGTGTTAAAAAATAAAAAACCATAGGTAATAATTGTATGGCTACTCATATCATGTTTTTTAATTAGTTAATAATTCATTAATGTAACTAGTAGATAAAGTGATGACATATTTAGATTTTATTATAATTTTATTTACTGTGAAAATGTGTTAAAAATTATATATATTAAAAAAGTGTATTAAAAAATAAAAACCATAGGTAATAATTGTGGGGCTACTCAGATCATGTTTTTTAATTAGGTAATAATTCATTAATGTAACTAGTAGATAAAGTGATGACATATTTAGATTTTATTTACTGTGAAAATGTGTTAAAATATTATAAATATTAAAAATGTGGGTTAAAAAATAAAAAACCATTTACTTTAAAAAAATGTTTTATTTATTAAAACTGCGTATAGGTTGACTTTCTTGCTCTATTAAATTATTCTTTATACATAAAACATTTTTAAGTGCACATTGTTTAGTATGATTAATACAATTAAAACTGGTTTCATTATTTGAATATTTGTTATGCAACAGTGATAAATTTGGACATTTGTCTTCACCAAGATCTATACAAATACAATTCATACATAGATCTTGAATCCACTTAACTTTTTCTAAGCCCTTAACAATAATTTCTTTATTTTCTAAATAAGGAACAATTATACGTCGAAATTCTCTATAGTCGATATAACCTTCATTCCAGTAAATCCCCCTGTTTCTCTCCAACCACGTAACTTGTTTTTTTTCATTCGTAGTTAAGTATTTAAATAAGTATGGGGGCTTTATTAAGAACGTTTGGGTATAAACACGGGTGGCCAGAGCTAATTCCTTGACTATAAAGTTATTACAAGTGTCTTTAAACCCCTGGACATCCACTATAATTGTATTCGGATTCATGATAATTTTCTCACAGTGCTGCTTAATGGTTTATACTCAATTATACAGTCGTTCAATATAAGACAATATGCCGAAGTTTGATCTGGGATATCAATATCACTTTCAATTTCCACTCTTACGTCCACAACAGGACCTGACTTAAGATTATCTGGCTGTCTAGAACAGTCTATGACGAATAACGGAGCAACGTTTTTAAATTGTTCCTCACTTAATAAAGGCTCAGCGCGACGCCCATAATAAGACTGTTGAAATTTAGCATATTGTTCATATATTAAAGCAATTCGATTATTCGAGAAACTTGTATTTATATTTTCATATGGGAAGTAGGTGGAGTTAAGGTATACCTTAACATCACGAATCTCACAATGATCAAACTGAGACATATCAAGTCTAGCATTATTTTTTCTATTTGTCTGTAAACCAATAACGACAAATCTTGGTTTCTCTATTTGTGAAGATGTTTTTATTGACCAAGTATGTTTGTTGGTTTTAGGCAACATTGGATATTCATACAAATACCAATTCCTGAATATCATCTGAAGTGGTCGATCTTTTTCTAACAATTTTAGAATGTTTATTTTTTCTTTATCAGATACTTTAACATGCGGTACACGCCATATTATTTTGTTTATGATAATATCTTCTACAATTTCACCAGAGTTGAGTTTTAATGCGTTCAGATTGGTATTACTTCGTAATAAGATTAGTTCATGTTTACTGTTTATTACTACTTTCTTAAAATCTTCTGCGAAACCAAGAATGTTGCGAAGTGGTATAGAAGCAGAAAAGCTACCTCCATTAGTACTTTTTATTCCGCCGATATTCCAACCCCAAGCATTAGATGTTTTAGCTTCGCTCTCATTCATTGATATAAATGATTTCATCGTGCTAGTTATACCAGCATTTTTTATTTTGTCTATCTCCACTCCATTTATCTCATACCTTATATCTTGAAACAAGTAAAGTAAACTATTGTTTGTAAAATGAACGCTACTGACTCTCTCTTTCGAATTGTCAGCCTTGTTTACAATAACAGTTCCTTCCAAAAATAAACTGCTTTCTGATGGTAATATATACAAGTCTTGCTGATTAATAGGTATCCTGATTTCATCGCTTCTATTAAAACTTGTTACGTAAGGCTTGTAAGAGTGAATTTCAATTCCTTCCACAGAGTTGTCGTAGGCTGGAGCGGATAAAACATCTAGGATATTCATTTTAACAAACCAATCGCCTTAAGAAATGCTTTATTGTTTTTATTCAACTTTATTCTCCTTTTACGTCGAGCTCTTACTTGATTGAGAGTTTGAGCAGAACTGCTATTTTGAATTGGAAGAAACATATTATATTTATTATAGTCAATCATTTTTTCTTTTGAGGTGTAGATACAACTGTACTTCTTCACCTCGCAAATTTATTAAGTTATTATTTATATCCAAAAGTCTGATTTGTATGCAGCTGATGTTGGTTTGGTTGATTGGAAAGTAAATTGCGTTTTTTGGTATTTCTATAATTCTGTATCCAGGTGGGACATTAAGTGCGAATTCATGTAGAATGTGACTGGATTGTCCGTTTATATAGGAACCGCTAACTATATCACATTCAACTCTTATCACGGTTGTAGGCAAAATGTTGACTGGAAACTCTGATACATGATATTTATTGGCTTCCAAGACTTGTTTTTTAAACCCCAACAAACCTCCGAACGAACAACCTTTAGTAAAATCTATAGTTGATGTACAAAATAACATAGTTTTTAAGGTGTTGTTATTGCAATGGAGTTTTATGGATGCATCCTTTACTTCAGATTTTAAATAATCACTGATATCTTGCAACTCATAAGTACCTTCAGGTATTTCAATAACATTATTTGAACCATAGTATAACTTATTATTTGTTTTATCAATATTTGGAATAGAATTATATGTGGATAAATGTAATAATGCACATTCATACTCTCCGATTAATTGTAACGTATTTGGATAGAAGGTAGTTAATACCGATGAGTTTCCAGTTATAGATAAGGTGAGTGTCATCTTGCAAATGACTAAAATTAAAGAACAGAATAAAATTTATAGTATTTATTCCAAAAAGATTGTAGATATTCTAAACACAAATGTCCACAAATTAGTGTGTCAAATTTTTGATATCTTGTATAGTTATAATTAATATTGCAGTTCTTAAAATATCGCATCAATTCGATTGGTGGTCTTAAATCACCAAAACTATCAAAATATTCACAATAATTATTTACCTTAACATAAGCTACCCAATGCGTTCCATCGTTTACTGAATTATCTAGGTTAACTATACCACATTCAATTCCTTTAGGGATTTTTGGTAACTGATCCTTCATGTAAACTCCTCGAAAATAAGGAATACCATATGCGTAATTTTGAATATCAATATTAGTTAAGGCACGATTAGGTAGCTTATTACTTAGTTTTTTGACGATTTAATAAACAATCCTTCGCCTTTTTTGTGTGGTTTAATGTATAAACCGTTACCTAATGCTATAGCTTCCATAGTCTTATTATGACGTTCAGATTCTTGTAATTTTTTTTGACCTTCTCTATAATCATTCACTGTTTTTGCAATACCCGCTGCACCACCAGCCAAAGCTCCTAAAGCTGATAAACCAGCAAAAATCGGGATTAAAGGTAGAATGCCTCCTGTTTTGGGTAAAGGTATGACGCGTGGTACTCGAAGTTTTGGAGCGCACGGAACAATTTTTTTAGCAGCCCTATAAGCTGCATGTATTAAAGATTTACCATCTTTGGGTAAGCGTTTCTTGATTTTTATTTTAATTTTTGTAACGAAATTATGAAATGTCTTAACACCAGCACCAGATTTGAGTTTAGTTTTCATAACTTTACTCACTACCCACGAACTAAGCTTTTCTCCTTTACTAGCATCTTTTGCTTTCATTCTTTGTTTGGCCATATTTAAAAGTTGTAAATCGGCTTTGTGACGATTAGACAAGTCTGTATAGTTTTCGTATGCAATGTCGTGATACATACAAGCTTCGTCTAGCTTATTTACACCTTTGTCACCACGCAGTAAACGTTTTGAAAGTTTTGTTCCAGGTCCGCAATAATTATAGCCAGGTAAGTGCAGTTCAAATGGCAAATGATTAATAACACTATTGAGTAGTCCACCACCTTGCATAGCTCAAAGTATAATGAACAAAATGTTGTAATTAATAACTATTATGTATACTTATTCTACTATTGCAGTCTTATCAATCCAACTATTCTCTTTATTACTTAAGCCCAACCATTTTACGAACAGTTTATTTCCTTTCCTTCGTAAAACTTTTTCTATCAAATAAACACCTGGACAAGATGACTTTTGAAGTTCGTGTTTGTAAAAGGTTCCTAATATAACTTGTTTGTGTTGATCTTCGATGTGATATGTTTCTGGTACAGTGTTATTGATATTTTTTATAGTAAATAGTTCCGTTGACCAATTAGGTGTATAACCTTTCTCAAATAGTTGTTTGTATTTACTAATTCTAACTCTATCACCAATCATAAACTTGGGCTTATGTTTATAGGATACCGTTTTCATTGAATTCTTAATATTATTTTTAACATCTACTTCATTCAATTTATTGACATCAACGGGTGCTAATTTAGTAGTGCTATGTTTTGTGTTGTTATATGTCTTTACAACACTCTCCAAACCAAAATCTATCCATTTATAGTGCCCGCTGAGACTAAAGTACTTATACAATTTATTTTTAATAGTTTTGATAACGCGTTCTACAATTGAAGCCTTTTTCGTTGAAAACGTTGAGTAGTGATTTATGTTATGCTTCTTTAGAAGTTTTTGAAATGATGAATTATAGAACTCGGTACCCAAATCAGTTTGGAGATGAGCTGGTATCCGATGGTTAGTCGACATCAATTTCTCGAATGCGTTAGAAACATCATGCTTATTTTTAGTTTTTAGTGGTTCTATCCACACGTACTTTGAGAAGCAATCAATAACTATTAAAATATAGTTATAACCTTTATTAAATCTTTTCAAGTTTTGCATGTCGATTAAATCAGCTTGCCACAAATCATCAATGCCTTTTAAAATTACAGATCGACGAGGATAATTTTTTCGTGCAGCTTTATGTATTTCATTAACAACTTGTTGTTTTGTCATTTTGAGGAACTTTCAAGCTTATACTTTTGATCTAATACAAATTTAACTGCGTTTTCAACTATCTCATCAACTGCTTTTCGACTATAAAATTTGCTTTCCAAGTGAACCACTGCCTCAGATACTATTGTTTTTAAAGCTTTCTCCAGATCGTTCTGAACATCGTACACCAAAGTATTTTGCAATTTTTGTAAGTCGGTTATTAGTTTGGTTCTCAATTCATCTACATATGCTTTGTTTACTGCATCATCCGCATCTTGAGGAGGTTTGACCCCTGTTAGCTTCGATGTCTTCAAATCGTAATCACCATTTTCAGATTTTAGCAATGCATTATCATAAAATTCAAGCAATTCTGATATACGTAATCGCTTATGAATATAATGACCAAATTTGTCCACATTCATATTTAAGATGTATTGTGTTGAACGGTGTACAATAAAATGATACACATTTCTTATTAGTAAATCTATTTAATGATTTTGCTTTCACGTAGTTCTTCAACGATAGATATTATTTCATTATCTAGTCCTGTGTTGCCAGCATCTCGAGAAGCAATTAATAACTTTAATCTATCAACCAATTCATTTGGATCATCCCAATATACAAAATCTGTGTTTTTTTTCCACATTTTTGTTAAAGGTAATCCTTTTCCTACTTTCGGTTCAAAGCTTGGACTTTTACTTTGTTGATCGAAAAGAGGTTTAATAACTTGCATATATTTTTGTCCTTTATTACTTTTAATTGGTTTTCTTGAATCAAAATCTCGACGATGTGCATTTGTTACAAGTAACATCGACTTATAATTTTGCATGTCATAGTCTGTAACAAAGCTCAGATCAACGTCTTTTTTTAAGAGCAACTGTCGCAAGCCAGGTGTGCATTTGTATTTGTGTCCGGCTACAGTAATAACATCATCACCAATCGTTATACTAGAGGAACCTAACATTAACTTTCCACGTTCATTTCTTACACCAAATGGCACATCCGCTAATATTTCTGAAGATAATGACCAAGATGATACATCATGAACTGGATTAGTATCGACTAATGACTGAAATGAAGAGTCAGCTTCTGATTCATCACTGGTATCAATTGTTTCTTCTATATCTTGATCTTTCTGTAAGTCGTGGTTGGAAATTTGATCATGAAATTCTCCTTTTTCTTCATTTTTTGTTAGAGCTAGTTGGTTATTGGTGTTGGCTATTAAATTAAGAGATTCTGTAACAGGCTTAAAAACTGTATCAAGCACTTGTCTGTTATTATCTTCAAAATCCTTCATGTTACGTATTTTTTTCCTTACAGCTTGTGTTGCATCTACAATTTGTTTTTTCAATGATTTTTCCATTTTGTAAAATAGATGGTAATCCAATAAGAGCTGATTAAAGAATAACAAGAAACTGAAAGCAGTCTATTTAAATATTCAAATTTTATCTAATTCTACAAAAGTGTCAAACTTTTTTCTATAGCACCCATTGTTTTTAGGAGAGTCTTTATTAATCACAACATAGTCATAAGGCTCTTTCCATATTTGAGAACACATGTTACGAAATTCCAACCAGGTCATGTCAGTGTTAACATGTTCTTCATAAACATGTTTCAAATTAATTTCGTCTTGCTTAAAAAGCACAATTAAGTTAGCGTTATCTCTTATTAGTTGTTTAGGTATTTTGCTATATGTTTGATTTAAATAAAAACTGTCAATCAATTTATGTCTTCCCATGGCAAAATAATCACGCATATTACTTTGATTTTCACATGCTACATCGTCAAAAATAATCACTGAATTATGTTTTGCATCTGAAACTTTCATAACGTCATCATTTGCCTGATATTTCTGAAAACTGATTCCTGGTACTCCTCGTAAAACCTTTTCTAAAAAAATATACTTTGGTTGATATAGAGTTTTAGAATATACATAAACATTTTGAAATGTCAATCCATTTTCGTGCAAAAGGAGACCAATTAACAAATTGGTTTTTCCACAATTTGATGGTCCGCAAATGATGCAACGTACTGTATTCGGCAATAATTCTCCATGGCGTAACTTGATTTTTGGTAAATCATTACAGATTAAACTAATCTGTAACGACTTTGCTTGTTTAATGAATTTCATGTTTGATGCAATGCTGACGGACTGGTTATGAACAGATGTAATTATGACATTATGTATTTATAACCGTAAATAGTTAAACCAAACTGCTTATAGACAACGCAATAGGCAAACGTAAGACTGTACTGTTTATGAAAATAACTCTATCGCTAACTAACAGAGCATCTTTCAGCGCAATTACGACGCAGGGGATCGCAGAGAGCCGACGGAACGGTAGTGTAATGAACGGCATTAAAATGTGGAACGTTGGCTTAGGTAAATGATTTTACAAAGAGTTGTTGGGCATTCTATCCCACCGTGACTGAGGTTATCGAAGATAACCGAAGGAACTAAGGTGGGGTAGAATGCCCAATAACTCACTACTTGAGAAAGGACATAGGCTAACTTTAGTCGCGATAATCGACATCCACGAGGGTGGAGCCGCGGGCAAAAGCTAGTCTGGTTATAAAATTGAAATGGAGTGACATAACTGACATAATAGTAGAAAAAATATCTTGATTTCGGAGCTATGTTGTTAGTGTTATTCAATGTTAAATAATGGAATAAGTAATGCATAATGACCGCCGACCAGGAATGGTCTTGTGTTGATTTTGACCGGTTAGGTATATCTACGGAAACCTACACATTTATAAGTGAAATAAACGGAAAAAGAATATGGCTCGATCATTGTTTAGTCACAAAATCAGCTGTGAAATCTGTTCAAAATGTGTACGTTATGTATGACGTTTTATTGTCCGATCATTACCCTCTTGTAATAGAATGTAATTTAAATATTGTTGTACCAACGAAAATTTTCAGCAACTCTCACTGTTCTGATAGGGTTGAATGGGGAGAAAGAACACCTGCTCAGATCGACATATACAAAAAGAATTGTCACGAAATTTTGAAAAATATTGACTTTCCTTTCGAACTGCGTAACTGTTGTGATAAAATGTGTAATCATATTGATCATAAGTTTGTAATAGATAGGTTATATAATGACATAGTACAGGCATTAAAGAAGTCTTCTGTGACGGGTGGTGAGAATAGTAGGCCTAGAAAAAGGATTGTGGCGGGCTGGAACAAACATGTTGCTGGGGCTCACAGGTTGGCCAGGCTGAAATTCCAGATATGGAACTTACAGGGTAAGCCTGCAACTGGTGTCGCATTTCGGGAAAATGTGGGAAGCTAGAAAAATTTTCAAATCGAGATTAAGGTGGTGCCAAGACCATGAAACTCAAATAAAAATGGATATTCTAGCCTCACATCACGCAAATAATGACTTCCGCTCGTTTTGGAAACACACAAACAGGTTGCAGTGTCGGCCAGGGCAGCCTGTGAGTGTTGGGGGGGTGAGTGAGCCAACGGGAATCGCCAATTTGTTTGTTGATCACTTTACCGTTAGGTCACCGCTCGGGTCGTCACAATCTTCGCTGAATGTTCAGCCCGGTGTGGAAAGGAGGATTTCATTTTCAGTTAAAGATATAACCAGCGTAATTAAATCTATGTCTAGAGGTAAATCTCCAGGCCACGACGGGCTCAGTATTGAGCATCTGAGGTTTGCTGGTCCGCACCTACCGCGGGTTCTGTTTTTATTGTTTAACAGCTGTCTGAGTCACGGTTATATGCCGTCTGATATGATGCGTACGATAGTCGTGTCAATAGTCAAAAGCAAGACAGGTGATGTTGCAGACCAGAACAACTATAGACCGATTTCGTTGGCCACTGTTATATCCAAAGTGTTTGACAGCGTGCTTAATACACAGTTAAATAACTTCATTAAAGTACATGACAATCAGTTCGGGTTTAAACCGAAGTTGTCAACAAAAAGTGCCATACTGTGTCTTAAGCACGTTGTCTCTTACTATACGGAGCGCAAAACGCCAGTCTTCGCATGTTTCCTGGACCTGTCGAGGGCATTTGACCTGGCTCCTACGATATTTTATGGGAAAAACTTGAAAAGTTTAGTTTACCGGTAGAACTCGTAAACATTTTTAAGTATTGGTACGGGAACCAGGTCAATAGCGTGAGATGGAGAGGGACGCTATCCGAACCATACGGATTGGAGTGCGGGGTGAGGCAGGGAGGGTTATCTTCGCCCACGCTCTTCAATCTGTATTTTTTTTATTTTTACACAGGACACGTCAATTTGACTTCACCTCGCCTGATGTTAAGCTAAAGGCAAAGTCTCGGAAAGAGGGTCACCATCGTAAACATTTACCATGTTAACAGTGGTGGCACTCAGATTGACGGCCTCATTAGATGCCTTTTCACGCCCCGCTTAAAGGACCCGGGACTGTAGGAAGAAGGAAACACGTGAGCTGGCAGGGAATTCCAGGTCTTAGTGGTGCGGCATAGGAATGAATCACTGAAAGCTGGTTCTAGCAGGTATACTCTGCACCGTAAATGGATGACATCTTAGCCCTGCACGTGTCGTCCTGTGAAGGAAAGGGGAGGGTGGGACTAATTGGAAGAGCTCGTCGGAACATTCACCATGGTAGAGACGGTAGAAAACTGCCAAAGACGCAACATCTCTACGCATCTGCAAAGGCTCGAGGGTGTTCGTGACCTCAGGATCCCCAATAATGCGGACCGCACATCGCTGCAACCTGTCGAGAGCAACTAATAAGTACTTTGCGGAGCCGTCCCAGAGATGTGAGCAGTATTCCACGCAGGAACGAATTTGGGTCTTGTATAGAAGACACCGCTGCTCCGGCGTGAAAAAACGTGTATGTGAACGATCTGATAGAGGAGCTCAGTGGTGCTACTGTCGGTTGCTGCATAGTCGGGGTCTGCGTCAATAACATCAGCTACGCGGATGACATGGCGCTGCTGAGTGCTTCTGTCTGTGGCTTCAGGTCTTTGGTGGCCAAATGCGAATTGTACGCTCTCTCACATGGCTTGGCCTATAATGTTAAAAAAAGTCAAGTTATGGTCTTTGGGGCCAGGAGTCAACGATATGCTCAAATACCACCGATTATACTCAATAATCAACCTCTGCAAAGAGTATATAATTTTATATATCTCGGTCATATGTTGACTGCTGACCTCAAGGACGATCAGGACATTGAGAGGGAACGGAGGGCGCTGTCAGTTAGGGCAAATATATATGCTGGCTCGCAGCTTTCTGTACCTCGTTCTATACGTGCTGCTTGTGGGCCAGGTATACTCAAAAAGCTTACCGCGCCCTTCGAGTGCAGTACAACAACGCTTTCAGGGTGCTGTTGGGGCTACCCCGCTTCTGCAGCGCATCAGGGATGTTCGCGGAGGCCCGGGTTGATTGCTTTTACGCAACGATGAGGAAGAGATGCGCGTCAATGGTGCGTAGGGTGCGGGCTAGCGACAATAGCATCCTGAACATGATCGCGCGAAGGCTGGACTGCCTCCACATAAAACATTGCTGTGCCATAGCGGGGGGGTTGGTACAGCAATGGCCCTTACAATAATATCTCAAATATACTAACTTAGATATAAGTGATACTAACAAATACGAACCACTGTTGATTTAAAAAATAAATTATTCATTCATTCATTCATAATTATGTAGTGTGTAAAATTTAAAAGATTATTTGAATGATTTGCCTACTGATGACTGGCAGTCCTTGATTTTCTACCAGCGGCACCAAAATTGTGCTTACTAATCATAAAAAAGGAAACATACAAAGTTATTCACTTTAGAATATGATGGTACGGATATTAAATAAACTGGATTTTACAATTTTGCAATAAGCTTGCATTTACAATTGCTTGAGATATCATGTTGCATTCAGATGTTTCACTCATTCATTTTCATTTATGGAAGGCAGTTTCAATTGAAATAATCGTATTCATATCCACCGATAAAATTCAGCCTAACCACTTCAAACAGACAGATAGTAAGAAAAATGCTGAGTAAAGAGAATAAATTTGAACAGTATAAGTAGAAGTATAGAACTTTTATAAACTAAAGTTTGGTAATTTTGACCCAGGGAGCCTTTAAAAATGTCGTGAGGTGTAAGCCTAATTGAGATTTGTACTTAAAAGTTCTTTAACCAGGTGCTGCTACTTGAAATTAATTAGGTTAGAGAGGATTATGTTGAGTGGCGTTCAGGAGCCTATCTTTTGCGCTTTTATAATTAAAGTGCTTAAAAAGTGAAAGTAAATGTTGTCTGAGACAATGTTTATCTCAGCAGCACCACAAGATTTACTTGTAATATACTTTACGTATTAGGTATGGTCGTGAAAAAATATCAGTAAAAGAATCACACACTCATTGGCCACACAATTTAAAAGATGATTGTTTCGCAATACTTGCACAATCACGGTCGCCCGCATTGGCGCAGGTGACTGTATAGACCAATTTGTGCGCGACATTTCTTGCCGCATCTATGGCAGGTATAACGCGAGTCCGCAGGAGGTGAAAGATGTCGGCGGAGTCTTGTTTGTTTCGGCGTCTCGCACAAATCATCATCGTGTGAGTCGTGTGTCTTTAGGCTGGCATGACTCAACACGTCCTTTTGACGTCACTCCTGTCTCACTTCGGCGCGCTCCTCCCAACTCTCTATCTTCATGTCAAAACAAAGCATATAACGTTTGCAGACATCCTTAAATCTCAGCATTGGACGCCCTACAGGTCTCTTGGCGTCCTTAATGTCACTAAGTATTACTTGGTGTGGCAACCTCTCAGGACTCATACGGTAAACGTGACCTAGCCAACAAAGTCACCACTGCTTCAGCAATAAACCGTACCAGTGCCGAAGACTGAATAATATTTTGAAAAAGCTAACCGGTTGAATGTTGGAGTATAAATGTAAACATCTCTACCACGGCTTCCCTTTGCAGAGAAAGTCGCTAGGAATCGTGTTGTAGGAACCCTTCACCAATGAACCATACGTAGTTGTTTGGTTATGCCATATTATTATTTAAATAATAACTGAAGTGATACTTGAAAAAGCAGTTATACTTTTTTTTTGTGCTGGTTTTTCTCTTTTTTACGCAGACATATAATTTCAAATAATCATATAATTATTGAATAAACCACTTGTACTTGGCCACACTATTTTGTTCTTTAACCTTACCAATGTGGCCGTACCATACAATTTTCTATAATTACGTACCTAACTTTACCCAGCCCAAATCAATCTATGAAATGTAAAAATTCCTTACCCCTAATAAGTGAACTCACCGACTACAACTACATTTTGTTGAACTCCGCTTTATGCACAGACTAATTTGAACCTTATTGAGTATCGTAGCTATCACAAAAGTGATTTATGATGACATTAATTGATATTAAGTTGAGATGATTGTTGTATGGTATTTTGATAACCTTGTAACTTTTGAAAGAGAGATATTTCACCCACCATTTTAAAGTTTAGGGCGTTAACGAGAATTCTGTGGCATTTATAAAAGAGAAAACAAAATCTAATTCCTCCGTAGTTCATTTTTAGAATAGACTTCCAAAAAACCAAAATTACTTGTACTGATGTCACTGTATTGATAGTCCGGCTTGTAATAAAATACCAAGTACCGTTACAGACTGCTCCCCGGCAATATGAAAATTGCGTACATTCTTTATTTTCCTTTATATAAGCCTATACGATCTTCGCGTTTTATTTTTATGGACTTCGTTTTGAAAATTACATGAGCATGCTTCACGTAATTTCGTTTTTAAATGGTGGTTACATTTTGTTTTAAGTGGTTCAAAGACAAAATATATTTTCTCACGATGACAGAAATGACTAAAAGATAAAGTTATAAAAATATACAAATTAATACGTTTCCTAGAGTGGAGACCGCGACAAGACGAACAGAAAGGTAAGTCGACCTCCAGCCAGATGGATTGAATACCTGAAAAATTTGGCTGGGATGGGACATGGAACAGACTGGTTCAGGAAGGCGGAGGATAGAGTGCAATGGCGCACATTGAGAGAGGCCTATGTTTAGTAGTTGGTTGCGATGCGTTATTTAATTAATCTACCTATCCTGATGTGGAGGTGAAGAAAAAAACATCAGGTTGGTCGTGTTTTGACTGACCTCCGTCCCCCATCAGCACGGGCCTGGGGGTGATGGGTGGAGCCGCCTGTCACCCCAGCAGAAGCAGGCCACGGTGACGGTGCGCTGAACAGCGCGCCTCCCCATTCCGGGGGCGAGTTGGGTCTCCCGAGGAGGGCCTGACCGTAAGGGATGGCCCTGGGTCAGCCGGGGTGCGAGGGATATGTCGAAGACAATCTCACCTCCGGCCTAGAACCGCGACCCACAGTCGACGTGTGGTTTTAGTCGGTTCGAGACCGACATAACTTTCCCTTCCGGCTCCAGCAGGGGAGGTATCTGAGGGGATTTAGTGTTTTGTCTTTCTTACCTGAGACGAAGGCTCCGTGGTCGATACCCCTGGTGGTGGACGCCCCCGTGGTCGGGGCCCCCGAATCCAAGTTTGTACCAACTGT
Organism: Eilema sororculum; assembly: GCA_914829495.1. Lineage (NCBI taxonomy): Eukaryota > Metazoa > Arthropoda > Insecta > Lepidoptera > Erebidae > Eilema > Eilema sororculum. Next base: position 20,913,928 of record OU618546.1, read on the forward strand.
TTCTGTTTAAGCACAACCCTGTAGGTTGTAGGTCATTGCCTAGGTCAAGGGGCCAGAGCCCTGTCCATTGTTTAGCAGGTGAGATCGACTTATGTTTCGAACATAGGCTGTGTTTGGTCGTAATAACCAACATCAACACAGCGGAATCGCAGCCAACAGCCAGTTTTCTCATAATACAATTAATATTATCTGTTCTAAACAAAGCAAATAAACTTGGTTTGTATTCAAAGCAATAGATACTCTAACCAAGACGTAATTAATTCTCTTTTATTTTTCCTGCAACAGTCTTCTGAATGAATATAATTGGATTGAGGCAATACATTATTGTACCGCTATTGGAAACTGTTTTCCGCAAATATATTTTGCAACAGGAATGTGGGCTGTTACTGCCCCTCTTGCTGCTACCTATTTGGTCCTTCAGGGAGCTTGCTAAGATATATCGGAGTATATATTTTTAGACTTACAGTAGTAAGTGGAGCTTTATTGTACTTGGAGAAGTGTTACCCTTTAGGGACGTTCCTTGATTTATCATTGTGTTATTTTTTTTGTAGGCTTATATAAGTTAAGTTGGTCAGTCGTAGTTGAGTTAGAAAAGAAACGACTTACCGGTTTCATTATTTCTTGTTGTAGGTAATAAAAGTACATACCTACGTTTACTTATAAATTTATCTCAAATACAGGGTGGAAGATTATCATGCCTCCTGGAGGGCAAATACTCGAAATACTGGAGATTGAGAATTTCACTTGAAGGAAACATTCCCTTTAATTATAGAAAGAAACAAAACTGCATTCAAAGATTTCCAAAATCTCGCTTGACACACTCGGCAATCGAAACGACCAAAGCCCGAAAAATACACATCCTGTATTTTTATGGCTTCAACCGATAGTGGCAATCATAAGGATCAAATCTCTCTAACAAACTTGGTAAATTAAATGAAAGCGTAAATAAGTAGCACTTCTATAACATTCATTTTACATTGCCGTATCTACCAAATACTGCCAAATATTATAAATGCGAAAGTAACTCTGTCTGTCTGTCTGTCTGTCTGTGTGTTACGCTTTCACGCCTCAACCACTGAACTGATTTTGATGAAATTTGGTATAAGGATAGGTTAGACCTTGAGAAAGGACATAGGCTATGTTTGGTCGCGATAACCGACATCCACGCGGGCGGAGCCGTGGGCAAAAGCTAGTAATTATATAATTGTAAAGTGGCCGTATGTATACATTGGACATATTTAAAAATACCGTTATTTTGACATAACCCATATGTCATATTAACGTTAAAATAAAAATGTTTTTTTTATTCTTGTGTTTGTCTGCAACAGCAGCAAAATCTACTGAATGCATTTTGATGCGGTTTTATTTTGTTTGAAAGGTATTAGTCTGGCTTAAGGACACCAAGGTAGAGCACCAACAAAGGTAGAACTCCTAACCAGATGGACTGACGACCTGAAAAAGGTGGCTGCGACAGACTGGATGCGGAAAGCGGAGGAACGGCCGAAATGGTGCACATTGGGGCTTTTCAATATTAGGTATATATTAGGTTAAGGGAGAATCCTATGTTCAGAAGTGGACCTGTGGACTGCGATGTGTTGATTGATTGATTGATTGAGTCAGACTTAAAAGCTTGCATTTGTTTGATCGTAATCGGTTGAGTTGTATCGATAATATATGCGCGAATGTCATGATAACTGACATCCACGTGGACATAACCGCGCTAGGCATAGGCTAGTGTTCCATTCCCCCCTCCCGAGGAGGGCTAGACCGTAAGGGATGGCCCTGGGTCAGCCGGGGTGCGAGGGATATATCGATGAGAACCTCTCCTCCGGCCTAGCACCACGACCCACAGTCGGCGTGCGGTTTTAGTCGGTTCGAGTCCGACATAACCTCCCCTTCCGGCTCCGACAGGGGGGTATCCGAGGGGATTTCCGCACGAAAAAAAAGGGCTTGTGTTCCATTACATTGTTTGTATCTGAGAGTAAGATATGGCAGTTTAAAACAGATATCATCATCACATTAAATACTATAATTATTTAGAGCTTTTACATATACTCTCATATACTCACGCCTGTATTCCCCGAAGGGGTAGGCAGAGGTGGTGCTAGCACCCACATTTCGCCAGTTTATGTTTAGGTCCCAATGTAATAGGTGGCGAGCCTATTGCCATTAAGCGGGCATTTATAAACCTGCGATAAATACACACATAACTTCGAAAAGTATCGAAAAGTCATTGGTGTGTGCCATGGTAAACCTGGGATCGAACCCGAGACCTCGTCTCAGCAGTCCATTACCCATACCACTAGGCTACCGCAGATCTTACTGCTCTAATAATCACAAAACGTTATTATCTACAACATTTACCCCACAGAAAGCTAGTTGTACCTCAAAGCACTAACTTTAGCATAAATAACTAGATAAATTACACTGTTTTGTCTGCACTGCTTTCGGCATTTTGTATGTATTTTCGTTATATTCAATCCTTTAAGTTTGATGTTTATCCGAAGAAGAGATTAAAAGACGTATTGTATCAACCTTTAACAAAGTTTTGAATTAACAAACTGTAATGAGTTTTTGTTTCACAATGAGTTTATGTATGATGTAATGTGTGTCGTCAAATTGAAATTTGCTACCATTTTCACTGAGAGTTATAATGTGAGTTTTTATATAGTGTACAAATCCCCTCGGATACCCCGACCACAAGGGTTATATCGGATTCGGACCGACTAAAACTGCACACCATCTTGGGTCTTCAGACACCTAGTAATTTAAACTGTTTTTAAAACACAAGCCAGTTGCTTGTGTTTAAATTACAACTCGAATTCTAATTTTTTTGTGTTTTAACTGGTCAATCCATGGTTCAAACGTCCAATTTACTGTAATACAAAACAATTATATGACCTTCTTGAATGTTAGTGTACAGACTATTATTTAAGAAATTTTATTCGCAATTCAAATTTGTGCAGGGACAATAATACTGTCATATCGTATTTCACAAAAGAGCTCCAAATACATTTAAGTATATCGTATTTATTTTAAGTCATGGCGTCACGTGGAAGGTACTTTGAACGTGAGATTTTAATTATTTGCAGCTCAAGAATCTTCATTGATCGTCGGAAATACGAACGCAAGAATATACTATGTCATTACGATGTAAAAACGGCACAAGTAAAATCGCGAGTATTGTGACAACATTTTACTTGTTTGCTAAAATAATAATGACTTATCTGATTAACACGAAACCGCCATTTACGGAGGATAGTTAACGTAATATAGCCGATTGGTTTTATTCTATAGCTTATTAGTTTAATATGAAGATATCCTTTTTTTTTCATGCGGAATTTCCCTTCGGTCACCCGCCAGAGCCGAAGGGGGAGGTTAAAACCGCACGTCGTCTGTGGGTCGACGTGCTAGACCGAAGGTTGTCAATACGAAAATATCCTATATCTATACTTCCATACTATATAAGATTTTAAATGCAAAAGTAACTCTGTCTGTCTGTCTGTCTGTCTGTATGTTATGCTTTCACGCCTAAACCACTGAACCGATTTTGATTAAATTTGGTATAGGGGTAGATTAGATCATGAGAAAGGACATAGGCTATGTTTGGTCGCGATAACCGACATCCACGCGGGTGGAGCCGCTGGCAAAAGCTAGTAATATTATAAATGCGAAAGTAACTCTGTCTGTCTGTATGTTACGCTTTCACGCCTAAAGTACTGAACCGATTTTGATGAAATTTGGTATAGGGGTAGAGTAGACCTTGAGGAAGGACATAGGCTATATTTGGTCGCGATAACCGACATCCACGCGGGCGGAGCCGCGGGCAAAAGCTAGTACTATATAATACTAGCTTTTGCCCGCGGCTCCGCCCGCGTGGATGTCGGTTATCGCGCCGAAACATAGCCTATGTCCTTTCTCAAGGTCTAATCTACCCCTGTACCAAATTTCATCAAAATCGGTTCAGTGGTTAGGGCATGAAAGCGTAACATACAGACAGACAGACAGACAGACAGACAGACAGACAGACAGAGTTACTTTCGCATTTATAATATTTGTATGGATTTTAAATGCAAAAGTAACTCTGTCTGTCTGTCTGTCTGTATGTATGTTACGCTTTCACGCCAAAACCACTGAACCGATTTGGATGAACGGTATAGGGGTAGATTAGACCATGAGAAAGGACATAGGCTATGTTTGGTCGCGATAACCGACATCCACGCGGGCGGAGCCGCGGTTAAAATCTAGTAATATAATAATTTTATAATGGACATATGAATGGGCAGACCAGCTACGGTCGACCTCGCAGTACACACATTGGTCAAATTTAAAAAAAATCTTATCAAAGGGCAAGTCAGATTTACTCGAAACCAGCGCGCTTGCATGAAATGATTGACAGTGGAGGAAGCTCATGAAGTATGTAAGGATAGATTCAAATGGTAAGCTGTTGTCTCTGCCTACTCCGGAGGGAAATAGGCGTGAGCGTATGTATGTAGCTAAAATATGTCTCATCGACGTATCAAGTGCTGTAAAATTTATTAAAGGTTGGAGGACTACATAATAACGATACTAAAAGACATTTTCTTGAAAGTAACAAGAAATTCAAAAATCTTACAAGGGATAATATTCCGCTACCTGACGAAAATTCTCTGCATATTAAAGAGCCCCAAGTACTAAATCGTATTAAAATTTCCGGCTCACAATCTTAATTTGGCCCCAGAACCATTTTGAACTATTTTAAGGAAGGTGAATTTCAAAAATTCCTTTCTTCCGTCCACACTCTTCATGTAATGAGTGAAGTGTGCCTTAAATTTTCAAGAGTCAACGATTCAGAGGAAAACGTTGATTAATCGCAAAGGCCCTTTTGTGAAACGCCCCAGTATTTGACTTTGCTTTAATGTGTAAAATATGTGTGACCTGATTTTGACGTCGTTGAGGAAAATATTTTTCGAGGAATTTTCTATATTCGAGGACTTTAACGTACGGAAGCTTGATTAAAAATATTTTGTTTTCTGTTTAGAGCATACTTTTCGCTCTTTAGTGACAATAAGAGTATTTAATTATTTCATCCTCATCCTAGCCTGGTCTCAACTTAGTTAGGAACGACTTTTTTTTATAAAAAAAAGAATATTATAACCGAAGTTGGTAATATTCCCTCTAATCCCTCCAATTAAGCTAAATTGCTTGTGCTAGGAGTGGATTCACGTTGGTAGTTGACTTCTAGTCTAACTAAGAAAATGTTTACGATAAATGACACAAAAACCATTTTAAAAAATTACGTTGCGTCCTATCACACATTGCTATCAGTTTCATTGCTGTGTACAGTGAGTTAAGATGATAGTCGTCTTATGTCTTGAAATATAGTTATTTTTTAAGACATGAGACGACTATCAGCTAACTAAACAAATTTTACATACTCGTACTTTAAAATAACTAAAACTCTGAAAACGAGACTTTTACGTAGCGAATACTGGGATCTTGATTAAGGTAGAATAGTGAAACAAAAACACGTTCAGTAATCGAAAGAATTTAATTAGTCAAAACATAGAATTTCACAAAAGAAATTGCAATTAACTTAATTTTGATATGTATTAAAAACATTTATTTTCTTAACAATAAAATTTTCCTTTTTGATGAAACGAAAACAAACTTTGTACTTAATCAAATTAATGGAAAATTATTAATGGAAAAGTGCTGAGTATGAATTGGTCTTACTTTTCATGGACATCGAATTTGTATAATAACAGGAAGGAGTAAGTTGAGGGATTTATTATTATTTAATTTATTATGAAGTTAATTTTAGACGGTCGTTCACAGAGCAGGTAAAATTATTATAATTGGTGGATTCATATTTTGCTTAGAATAAGATCAGCCCTTCTAGACAAGTGGTAATTCGCTGGTCGGCGTTTGGTAGAATAGTATGGAATTTGACGTTAATGACATGCATGTGTTAGATTTAGGGGGGGTAAAATTAGAGGTGACCATATATATATAAGCCTATAACTTACTATATATACCCATAAACAGGATGCCATTTGTAATTATGTATTTGAACCAAGGAAATTAAACAATAAATACAATTCTGTTTTATCACTCTTTTATTCTGTTATACTACGTCAGTTCCAAAAGCTGTTGTAGACAGGAAAGAACTGACAAGAAAACCTGTCTGCCTTCTAACCACAACATAATTAATATTTTACTTCATGATACACCAGGCTCGTAGCCAAATATTACAATATAAGACAACCCTGGTTGCAGACCAGTTACAACAGTATAATAGCTAAAACTATAACACAGATACTTATCACATAGGAACCACATTGGAGTCGAACCACTTCTCATAATTATAGCCAAATATTACAATATAAGGCAACCCTGGTTGCAGACCAGGTACAACACTATAATAGCTAAAATTATAACACAGATACTTATCACATAGGAACCACATTGGAGTCGAACCACTTCTCATAATTATCAGTATGACAATACTTGCACAGTCACTAATATGGTATAATGATATTCAATCATCTGGTATATCAGTTAAACAGACTAATAGCCGACATTACGATACATAGGTAGTACATAAAACTTAGATACCACACTGGTATCGAACCAGCCCTTATAATCATTGGTATAGACATACTTTTACAGACATTATGATAGTTTATTATCCCCAAGGATTATCGCAAATACATCAAGTAATACTTTGAGTCGGTTACTTTACAAGTATATTTTAGTTACACAATATTTAGAACACCCAAAGAGGGTATTTAATTATAATTGCTAATTCAATTACTTATTAAATACCAATCCACTATTATATTATTCACTATAACAGTAGTTATTACTACATTCACTTTTATAACCCTGTAAGTACATATTATTATATCATTATAAATATAACAGAGGTATATCGTACCTCACACTTCGACGGCTCGGGATAGACTGTCCGAATGACATCTGACATCGTATTTTTATAACATTTGAAACGTCGCATTGCATCGAATGATTTTCATCTACCTACTTATAAAAAATATTGTATAAAGTAGTTTCTTATTTACAAATCCTTTAAAATATTCTTTATAGTAATATAAATACACTATAATACATCAAGCTACACCTCACCTGATCGCTGGCCACTCCATATTTTAACATGATTCTAACACGGCCATACTGACAATTACTTCGCTCTCGAAGTATATACAACGAATTTTATTGCAAATTGCGATCACATATTACATACTTAAACTTAGTCATTATAATTATATTTCTTTTACATCACTTTTTGCAAAACAGAATTTATACATTTAAAGAAAAAACACTTCCTTAGTATCAAAATTACCCCAAAAAGAATAGTCAACACCAAAAAATATAGATATTCAACAACATTTTGGTACTTTGTCTCAAACTTAAGATTTAAACATTATTTAGTCTTCGATCTTTATGAAATCTTAGCATAGTAGAAGGGCAAAAAACATTTTATAAAATGTGTGTAAAATATATATATATATATTATCTTCTGTTATTATTCAGTTATCTAAGAACATTAATTACCTCCGAATCCAACGGACTAATGTGAACTTTTATAAAATGTCTTTTGTTATTGTTTGGTTATCCAAGAATATTGATTACCTCCGAATCCAACGGAATAATCTGAACTTTTATAAAATGTCTTGTTATTGTTCAGCTATCTACGAATATTGATTACCTCCGAATCTAACGGAATAATCTAAACTTTATCATTTCAAACACCATCTATAAATTTACCATTAAATTAATTATGTATCACGGCATTTGATTATAACAGTTGTATACCCGAGATAAAGTCTCTTATTTTACACGAGGTATAAGTCTTGTTTTTTAACCGAGATATAACCGCCTCGCCTTTTTTCCCCATGAGACAAAACCGTCTCGCCTTTTACCCGAGATATCATAGTCTCACCTTTTACCCGAGACATCATAGTCTCTCCTTTTACCCGAGACATCATAATCTCACCTTTTACCCGAGACATCATAGTCTCTCCTTTTACCCGAGACATCATAGTCTCACCTTTTACCCGAGACTTCATAGTCTCGTCCCTTTTGTTTTTTACTTACAACCACCACTAATGCCAAAAGCCAATAACACTATATATATAGTAACACAACTAACAATGTTTTTAATCCATCACGGCCATTCTGAACTACACTTTGATCTCAAAGTGTTTAGTAAATCCATAATAAAATAATATCTATTGTAGTCCTTAAGGTACATACATACGTAGTGTAAATGCTATTGACTTTCTTTTTTATTCGAATTTTGTTCGTTTTAACTGTACTTGACTTTACTTTGATTGTAATTTACTTTATTATTGTAGCTTAATTTGAATAAACTTTACTATTGCATCCACTGTACTCCACGTTTCAAACCAGTGGTCCATTTGCTAAATAGTATTTAATATTTATTTTTTATATTGGCGAATACAAGCAGAATAAACGATTTTGTTAGAATTTGAATTTAATATTAAATCGACGGTAGGTACTTTTCGTGTAATATTAACTTTAATATTGGACCGACTGTACTTTTACTTTAATAATAAATCGACTGTACATTTACTTTAATATTGAACTGACTGTACATTTACTTTAATATTAAATCGACCTTACTTTTATTTTCTTATTGAATCGACGGCACTTTTATCTTTAATATTGAATCGACGGCACTTTTATCTTTAATATTGAATCTACGGTACTTTTATATGAATCTATTGTACTTTTAACTTTAATATTGAACAGACTGTACTTTTAACCTTATTACCTTTACACGACTTTTGACTTTATTGGCTTTACACGACTTTTGACTTTATTGGCTTTACACGACTTGACTTTATTGGCTTTACACGACTTTTAACCTTATTACCTTTACACGACTTTTGACTTTATTGGCTTTACACGACTTTTGACTTTATTGGCTTTACACGACTTTTGACTTTATTGGCTTTACACGACTTTTGACTTAATTGGCTTTACACGACTTTTAACTTTATTGGCTTTACATGACTTTTAAATTTATTGGCTTTACATGACTTTTAACTTTATTGGCTTTACATGACTTTTAACTTTATTGGCTTTACATGACTTTTAACTTTATTGGCTTTACATGACTTTTAACTTTATTGGCTGTACATGACTTTTAACTTTATTGGCTTTACATGACTTTTAACTTTAGAATGTGTCCAACTAAATAAAAAAAAAATGGGTCGTATTTTAAAGTCCTGGTAACCATCACACATAAATGAGTATCAGTATCATGAACTTAAATTGTAAAGAGATGAATCCAAATAAATTAAGAATGTCTTTCAATCTTTTTATCACGGTGTATGTGTATACATACTCTTTTAGTAATTCTCATAACAAATAAAATCTACTTTACACAGTAATCATAAATAAGTAACTGTTCGGCCAATCTGATATATCTTAATAGGTTACTTGTCAGGTACCGAAAAAAAACTATTTTAGAATACAAAATATTAACACCACTTAATCTGATCAAACCATTTCAGATCACCAAAAAGATTAACTTTCCTTTAAGTATTAGTCAAGCCACATATTTTGTTCAAGAAAATAAAACGTTTGACCATTACTTTTTTTTCATTAAATATGAAATCCAGTATTACATCAATGATAATAGCCAGAAATTTTAAAATAATTCGTTAGTGATCAGCCCGGGTGGTTTGCAATTAGAACTATCAAGAAGTTACACTATCCAACTTGAACCTTATAAATCACAAAAGCTACAATACCGTTTTTGTGCACTTTTCTTGTTGATGGTTTGGAAATACACTGCTTCGCAGTACCGCTGCAAATTGATGCTGGATTTCACTGCCTTGCAGATAGCTGAGCCGTCAGTCATTGCTCCAGTGGGTAGCAAATATTACAGAAGGCTTTTGGCAAGCCTCCCAGATACAGATACAATCTGAAACTTGTACAATATGTATTAGAAAATGGTTTTTTGCGTATCCCACTTCTGATGTTAGATTTAGGGGGGGTAAAATTAGAGGTGACCATATATATATAAGCCTATAACTTACTATATATACCCATAAACAGGATGCCATTTGTAATTATGTATTTGAACCAAGGAAATTAAACAATAAATACAATTCTGTTTTATCACTCTTTTATTCTGTTATACTACGTCAGTTCCAAAAGCTGTTGTAGACAGGAAAGAACTGACAAGAAAACCTGTCTGCCTTCTAACCACAACATAATTAATATTTTACTTCATGATACACCAGGCTCGTAGCCAAATATTACAATATAAGACAACCCTGGTTGCAGACCAGTTACAACAGTATAATAGCTAAAACTATAACACAGATACTTATCACATAGGAACCACATTGGAGTCGAACCACTTCTCATAATTATAGCCAAATATTACAATATAAGGCAACCCTGGTTGCAGACCAGGTACAACACTATAATAGCTAAAATTATAACACAGATACTTATCACATAGGAACCACATTGGAGTCGAACCACTTCTCATAATTATCAGTATGACAATACTTGCACAGTCACTAATATGGTATAATGATATTCAATCATCTGGTATATCAGTTAAACAGACTAATAGCCGACATTACGATACATAGGTAGTACATAAAACTTAGATACCACACTGGTATCGAACCAGCCCTTATAATCATTGGTATAGACATACTTTTACAGACATTATGATAGTTTATTATCCCCAAGGATTATCGCAAATACATCAAGTAATACTTTGAGTCGGTTACTTTACAAGTATATTTTAGTTACACAATATTTAGAACACCCAAAGAGGGTATTTAATTATAATTGCTAATTCAATTACTTATTAAATACCAATCCACTATTATATTATTCACTATAACAGTAGTTATTACTACATTCACTTTTATAACCCTGTAAGTACATATTATTATAACATTATAAATATAACAGAGGTATATCGTACCTCACACTTCGACGGCCCGGGGATAGACTGTCCGAATGACATCTGACATCGTATTTTTATAACATTTGAAACGTCGCATTGCATCGAATGATTTTCATCTACCTACTTATAAAAAATATTGTATAAAGTAGTTTCTTATTTACAAATCCTTTAAAATATTCTTTATAGTAATATAAATACACTATAATACATCAAGCTACACCTCACCTGATCGCTGGCCACTCCATATTTTAACATGATTCTAACACATGCATTAACGACTGTCATATCATGTAATAAAAAAAATCATCAAAATCGGTTCAGTGGTTTAGGCGTGAAAGCGGTTATGTTAATATAGACAGACAGACAGACAGACAGAGTTACTTTTGTATTTATAATATTAGCATGGATCCACTTTTGTCTTGACTGTACTATAACATTCTGTTCACTTGAAAAAAGATTTTTTTTTGTTCGCCTTTATAACTGCTGCAAAAGCTAAAGGAGTTTTGCACTATTTTTTTATTGCATGTCATAATGGGACAAGCTTGCAAACTCCGTAGTGCAAGAAATTTCTAACAGAAATCTAGAATATTTATGTGAAAAAAATATTATCTTTAGTGGCAGTCCATAAAAATAACACAACATCTAAATTGTGTCAACATAGACACTTAATTTCATTACGGAGCCACTCCAACTTCAATCAAAAATCAACATATTTTTCTTCTTACAGTTTGCGCTACACACAGTCCCACATAATCTAATTAATTAACTTTCTTGCACTTACTGTTTGTACTACTCATTCCTTTTTAATTAAAAGCTTTTTATTGTCAGCGTGAGGGCAATAAATTCAATTATTCTTCTTCAAGTGTTCGTCTACATTTTCTACTTTTTTTTTACTTTGGCACGATTTCTTTCATTCGTTTAAATTAGATTTCAGCTCAATGGGTTTCTATGAATAATTGCAAAGTTGTATGTTAGTATAATAATGGTGTTATAATTGTTTCTTACATTTGAATTTGATATTAGGTTAGGGAAAACATTGCCAAATTTGGAATCTCTCAGCTAGAAAAATACGTGAAACTTTCATTACTCGAGTACTTTACAGTTCCAAAAGTTTATTGTTGAATGAAATTTGAGTTAGTTTCGACTTTAGGGAAAGTGCCAGACTTTCTATTATAATAATAAATATTTCCCAACATGCTAAACAACGCTATCTAGACCCATGGTAAGCATAGCTTAACTAGCTTGTGTTATGGAATCTAGAATGCGGATAAACATACTTAAATACATTTTTTTTGTAAATACATACATATTATACATAGGAACACCCAGACCAATGCAAATAGACATATTCATGCATACAAATATTTGCACGCGCCTCCTGCGTGGCAGTGGCATTCACTACCGCCACGCCACGGAGGCTGTTAATTACAATATAATGTATTCTATGATACAACCCTCACACTCCGAAGCATATCCCTTTTTATTCCTTATCCATAGATCACTAAACACTTCGTTTTTTTTTTTTTGTAGTAGGTACTCAAGTCTGTAAATCCCCGAAGGTGTAGGCAGAAGAGATTTCCGATCCCATGACGTAGTAGGAGGCGAGTGTATTGCCGTCTAGCGGGCCCCTTGTCTTGGGCTGTATGTTTACTGACGAATGGAGAACAGCCCTATCCCGTAGTCGCTCTTTACGACACCCACAGGAAGAATTGGGGTGATCTTATTCTACTCCATCGGGAAACAACACGGCAATTTTTTTTTTCTAACGGAAATTTTGGATTACAATCCCATACTTCACTGAACATTTTTTTTTTCATACAGCGTTAGCGCCAATAGCAAAGATATCAGTTTGTTTAGAGCATGTGTTCCACATTCAACAGACGCTGACTTAGCCTTACCGGTGTTGATCAAGAAAAAGTATCCAGTTAACAGCAAAGACCTCATTCCCTACAACGTATCCTACGTAGCAAAATATGTCAGTCCCAACAACGTAGGAAACGTTGTAGAGACTGACATTTTTTTTTAATAAAGAATCTTGCAATTTGACTTCACCTCGCCTGGGGGTAAGCTAAAGGTAAAGTCTCGGAAAGAGGGTCACCATCGTAAACATGTTCCATATTAACACTGGTGGAACTCAGCTTGAGGGCCTCATCAGATGCTTTTTCATGCCCCGCTTAAAGTACCCGTGATTGTAGGAGGAAGGAAACACGTTAGGGAGTTACAGGTCTTAATGGTGCGGCATAGGATTAGTGATAGGAACAGTAGGTATTTTTTCGCCTCAGAATAACCTTTCTAAGATGACTACAGACATGATTGCAAAAATAAAAATAAATGGTATAAACATTTTAGTGTCTGCAATAGTTTGCATATAAATCATATTATTAACAGGCCGACCGACAATCATGATAAAGTTATATTGATGGTCTATTTGGCATGGCGGTCGCGCGGTCGAATACTGCGTCAGGGGTCGTGGGGTCGATACCCGCTCATATTTGTACGTGTGAATATTACGACTATTTGTATTGGCCTGGGTTATAACGAAATGTATTTACAATACAAAAATATTAAATTATGTTTATACGTATTTTAGCATTGAAACAAACAATATTTTAACTAAGGTTTAATACTATTATGTAGAAAACATTTTTGGAATATTAATTATGTGAAAACTGAACTTCGATGCAAATTTATACCAGAGTACTTTCGATCATGATTCATTATCACTTTGTGGTTTAGAAGTCAGGGTGCAATCGAGAGGTATCGGGTTCAATCAAATCCTGGCTAATACACTACTAACGTGACCCCACACCTAACACGAGCAATTTAGCATTGTGTTAGCTGCAATACAAGTAATTTCAGCTACTACCTAGTGTTCTTTAAAAAAAATTTTGCTCGACAACTGATTCCATAGTTTCGATACTGTAAACCTAGGTCCAGAGAATGCACGTCATATTTTCCGAGCCTAGTTTTACAGTTACATCATTACAGTAAGTCACTTTTCTTGCCGGAATTTAAACAAAATATTTTACTTGCTGAACTGGCGAACTTCGTACCGCCAATTTTGTTCCACCCACATTGCGTCAGATCCCGATCCCGTTGCACCCTCTACGATGTTAAGCATGTATTATCACTACATAGTATTAAGCAAAGTCGCTTTCCGCGTCCTTACGTCCCTATGTATGCTTATATCTTCAAAACTACGCTACAGATTTTGATGCGGTTTCTTTTAATAGATAAACTCAAGAAGAAGGTTCGTATGTATAATACATGCTTAATATAGTCGAGGGTGCAGTGGGAACGGAATCAGACGCCACGGGGGCGGTACAAAATTGGCGGTATGAAGTCCGCCGGGTCCGCTAGTAATACATATAAACCTTTCTCTTGAATCACTCTATCTATTAAAAAAACCGCTTCAGAAGCCGTTGCGTAGTTTTATAGATTTATTTTAAGCATACATTCGGACGGACAGGCAGCGACAGTGACTTTGTTTTATCTATACAAATAAATAAAATTGGAGTGTCTGTTTGTAATATTAAAATAACCGCTTTCTACTACATGCATATGAATGTATATACGGTACACATACCAAAATATATATTTTTAAATTTTTTGTCTGTCTGTCTGTCTGTCTGTCTGTTTGTTTTGGCTAATCTCTGGAACGGCTGGACCGATTTGGACGGGACTTTCACTGGCAGATAGCTTATGTAATAAGGAGTAACTTAGGCTAAAAAAAAATGCAAAAAAAAAACTGATTTTTTTAATTAAGTACATTCCACGCGGACGAAGTCGCGGGCACAGCTAGTACTACCTATGTAATGACGGAGTGGTGTTTCTTAGATCAAACTAATCTTGCCCAGAATACTATTGTTATAAAATTCCCTACAAGATTAAAGATGCCCACAATACATCTAAATATATATAACTCAAAGGTGACTGACTGACTGACATAGTGATCTATCAACGCACAGACCAAACCACTGGACGGGTCGGGCTGAAATTTGGAATGCAGGTAGGTGATATGATGGAGGCATCCGCTAAGAAAGGATTTTTGGAAATTCTTCTACTAAAGGGGTAAAATAAGGGATGGAACTTTGTACGAATGTCCGCCATTTTCAGAGCTAGATGCACTAAATTTCATAAACCTGTGTCTTATAAGAAATAAATGGACATATCTGTGTATCAGCGTTTTTCAAAATTTTTCACTAAGAGGGTAAAATAGGTGATAAACTTTTGAGAAATATTTTATCGCGATAATCGACATCCACGCGGGCGAAGCCGCGAGCAAAAGCTAGTTGTCGTATAAAAGGCACATCTCTCAAGATTAGTTCGAGTAAAAGTGTAAAAATATGTTCCTATAGTGCTCAAAGACAGGGCTGTCACTACTCGTAAATTAAACGCGGCAACATAGCGCTGCTCCAACATCAAAAGGCGCTTCTGGTACCCCTTAGAAATTCTTGGTAGAAGGTGCCATTTCGTATGGACTTTATGTTTGTATCTAG
The DNA here is from genome assembly GCA_914829495.1 of Eilema sororculum. NCBI lineage: Eukaryota > Metazoa > Arthropoda > Insecta > Lepidoptera > Erebidae > Eilema > Eilema sororculum. The sequence continues at coordinate 20,929,390 of OU618546.1, forward strand.
TTCTTATAGTCACTGTTTCATTTAAGTAGAAAGTTGTGAAATTTTAATAATAACGAAAATTATTATGATTTATGTTTGTTTTTTAACAATAAATTCTAGTTTATTAAAATTAGGTTTTATGAAAGTATTTAATTTGAAAGAATATTTTTTTAACACTGTCTGGTTTTATCATCAATGGATAAATTGTCATCTCATGAGATATCATTTTTTATATTCTTGATTTTGTCCCGGAGCACCTACTAAAGCTAAACCACAGCCATACCACTGTAAAATTTTAGACTTTATTTCCATACGCTTAAAGTCTTAAACTAAATGAAAAGAAATTTATATCAATTTTTAGTTGGCATTTTTTGCAGTGACTGTGGTATGACAGTGATTTTACTTTAGCAGACTAGACAGCTCTTATAACTTAATTTGAAACGAACAATTTCTGTTACCCAGTTGTATGCGGAGAAGAATCTAATCCAGTATTAGAACCTCTTGAATGAATTTTTACAGCATTAAGTATGAATCGAATACATGAAGAAAGAAGGGGTCATCTACCGATTTTCTTACGAACTATCGGTAGATGACTCCACCGTCGCCCTAAAGACGTATAAGATGGCAAATTTGAATCACATCGGGCGTGCATTAAGTGCGTTAAGGCATTTCCCCTGTAAGGAAAAGACTGCGGGTTCGAGTCCCGCCCGAGTAGATTATTTTTCCCTATGTATTCGATTAGAACCTCTGTTGTGTAAAACTGTATTTTTCCACACAATGAATTTAAAACTTATAATGCATACCGGGAAATCGCAATACGGGGCTATTAGGCAAGTTTCCAGTTCCAAACCCCGGTTAACTTTACCTCTTATAGGTGCGAGTTTATTCACGAATAAGCGAAGTAAAATATCACGTATAGTTAAATCCAAACGTAAAGTATTTTTCTGCCCCAGAGAGCACGTTAAGCCGTCGGACCCGGTTGCTATACGAATATCTATGGCAGTCGTTACGGGTTTTTAGAGCCCTAAAAATTCTAATAATCGGTATAACTGTGATACTGCGATATCGGCAAAATATCGAAGCTTAAACATAAACGCAGTTAGACTGGAATAACGAAAGAAGTGAAAGCTTCGGATGTAACTGGGATTACCGCTAGGATGAAGAAGAAGATTCCCAAGTATATCCTTTAAAGGCTTGTAGTCCTTTCACTTGGATGTTATATAACTATATATACAATAAAATAGCAAAGACTAATTCGCAATCGAATGAATAAAAATGTACCTACCACTACGCATAGTGAGTACTGTACAGGAACAAATAAAATAAAACATAATATATTTAAAAATACCTTGTGATGATTTATACTGCCACCTACCAATATATTCCATTTTATTGCTTTGTACTGTCACACTGCACTGTTTTTTGTGTTTAAGTGTTTTTTTTTCTTCATTGTACTATTTGTATGTAGCTGACAGCCTCCGTGGCGTAGCTGTAGTGTACACGGCCACTATGCAGGAGGTGGGGGTTCAATCACTGCTCAGCTCTATGCAAAATTTGTATGCATGAATATGGATATTTGCATTATAGTCATAGTCATAGTCATTTATTTTTCAATATAGAACAATAAAATTGTTTCTTATTGACGTCAATTTTAATTCTACTTAATCTAAGTTTACCACCGCTTCCAAGGCGCTGGTGGAGAAGAAACGGCGCAACAAACTCCACTGCGGCTCTTTTGGATGTCAATTTACAATATTTATTTTCATAAAGCTAAATGTCAACAAGTATATAAAACTCTTTATAATTAAGAATTAAAACAAAGTTACATAATGTAACAAATAAGTCACGTAACTAATACAGTACCATGCTGTAATTATAGCATTTTACGAGGGGCCAGCACCATGCTCGAGCCAGACATTTTTATCTTTCAAGTAATCATCTATCCTATAGTATGCCTTTTTGTCTTTAGTCTGGTCGTGCGTCGAGAGCACGTTAAGCTATCGGTTTCGGTTCCCATACGAACATCTATGGCAGTCGTTACGGGTGGTTGGAGCCCTCAAAAGTCCAAAAACTGGTTTAGCTGCAATGCTTTGATATCGCCTTTGGGTTGTGGAGGTCAGATGCCAATCGCTTCACTTCTAAATATCGAAGTTTTGCCAAATCCACAGTTAGTCTAGTAAAGCGGACCCCAGGCTCCTAGCTGAAAGCATCGAATGCAACCGGGATGAACGCTAAGATGAAGAAGTACTATTTTTAGGTACAGTCAGCGTCATAAATTGATGACGAAGTCCCAAAATGATCTTATAAATCTCGTATTAAGAGCAAATCAAACTGTTTCATAGATCCATAGTTTATAGTCCGAACAAAAGGTGTGTATCAAATATCAGGACAAGTCAACTGGAAGGGAGTCAAAAAACGAAATTAAAATTATTTTGAATACTTTGTTCGTCAACAGTCAACATTAGAAATGCTATCTGTGCTGCTAAGGTAACAAACTTTTATAGATCTGATGTGACTAAAGTCGAGTTAGTCATTTGTAGATCTACGTATAGCAAACTGCCGATTATGTATTTTAGCAGAAAAGATGAAACGATATCTATTAGGTTCAAGAGGATATTTTAGTATACGAGGGATTATGTCGATGACAACCTCACCTCCGGCCTAGCACCACTAGCCACAGTCGGCGTGTGGTTTTAGTCGGTTAACCTCGCCTGCCGGCTCCGGCAGGGGGGTATCAGTGGGGAATTCTGCACGAAAAAAAAAGTAGACATACAGAAATTAGTACTGGGGCCCGAGCACGAAAAATATTGACGAGATGGACACGAGAATGGAGCATTGCGATTGGCCGCTGGCCTACTATGATCTTGTGTGTGCCAATCACAGTGCCCCGTATTCTGGATACCACGTTACGAATACGAATCGGGCCTGTTCTAGAATGCTAATACCTATATAATTTCTATAGTAACTCTTATACTTGAATCGATATTTTTATATTATTGTAGAAATTCTAAACGTTCTAGTCACGTAACATTAACCATTAATCTATGAACAAATCATTTTCTAGACGTTTGATAAAAAAGTGCTTATACTTTGATGTTTAGAGATAAATATATTTTATGTCTAAAGCTTAAACAATACCTAAAATTTTGTATAGCATATGATATTTATTACTGTTATAAATAAACGATCTACAAATCTGTCAAAGTGAAGCTAACGTACGTGATCAAGCTGTGTGTTACGCACTGGGCCTCTGCTCGAATGTGCGCCCTCTGGCAGTCCTCCGTGGCGTAGCTGTAGTGTACACGGCCACTATGCAGGAGGTGGGGGTTCAATCACTGCTCAGCTCTATGCAAAATTTGTATGCATGAATATGGATATTTGCATTATAGTCATAGTCATAGTCATTTATTTTTCAATATAGAACAATAAAATTGTTTCTTATTGACGTCAATTTTAATTCTACTTAATCTAAGTTTACCACCGCTTCCAAGGCGCTGGTGGAGAAGAAACGGCGCAACAAACTCCACTGCGGCTCTTTTGGATGTCAATTTACAATATTTATTTTCATAAAGCTAAATGTCAACAAGTATATAAAACTCTTTATAATTAAGAATTAAAACAAAGTTACATAATGTAACAAATAAGTCACGTAACTAATACAGTACCATGCTGTAATTATAGCATTTTACGAGGGGCCAGCACCATGCTCGAGCCAGACATTTTTATCTTTCAAGTAATCATCTATCCTATAGTATGCCTTTTTGTCTTTAGTCTGGTCGTGCGTCGAGAGCACGTTAAGCTATCGGTTTCGGTTCCCATACGAACATCTATGGCAGTCGTTACGGGTGGTTGGAGCCCTCAAAAGTCCAAAAACTGGTTTAGCTGCAATGCTTTGATATCGCCTTTGGGTTGTGGAGGTCAGATGCCAATCGCTTCACTTCTAAATATCGAAGTTTTGCCAAATCCACAGTTAGTCTAGTAAAGCGGACCCCAGGCTCCTAGCTGAAAGCATCGAATGCAACCGGGATGAACGCTAAGATGAAGAAGTACTATTTTTAGGTACAGTCAGCGTCATAAATTGATGACGAAGTCCCAAAATGATCTTATAAATCTCGTATTAAGAGCAAATCAAACTGTTTCATAGATCCATAGTTTATAGTCCGAACAAAAGGTGTGTATCAAATATCAGGACAAGTCAACTGGAAGGGAGTCAAAAAACGAAATTAAAATTATTTTGAATACTTTGTTCGTCAACAGTCAACATTAGAAATGCTATCTGTGCTGCTAAGGTAACAAACTTTTATAGATCTGATGTGACTAAAGTCGAGTTAGTCATTTGTAGATCTACGTATAGCAAACTGCCGATTATGTATTTTAGCAGAAAAGATGAAACGATATCTATTAGGTTCAAGAGGATATTTTAGTATACGAGGGATTATGTCGATGACAACCTCACCTCCGGCCTAGCACCACTAGCCACAGTCGGCGTGTGGTTTTAGTCGGTTAACCTCGCCTGCCGGCTCCGGCAGGGGGGTATCAGTGGGGAATTCTGCACGAAAAAAAAAGTAGACATACAGAAATTAGTACTGGGGCCCGAGCACGAAAAATATTGACGAGATGGACACGAGAATGGAGCATTGCGATTGGCCGCTGGCCTACTATGATCTTGTGTGTGCCAATCACAGTGCCCCGTATTCTGGATACCACGTTACGAATACGAATCGGGCCTGTTCTAGAATGCTAATACCTATATAATTTCTATAGTAACTCTTATACTTGAATCGATATTTTTATATTATTGTAGAAATTCTAAACGTTCTAGTCACGTAACATTAACCATTAATCTATGAACAAATCATTTTCTAGACGTTTGATAAAAAAGTGCTTATACTTTGATGTTTAGAGATAAATATATTTTATGTCTAAAGCTTAAACAATACCTAAAATTCTGTATAGCATATGATATTTATTACTGTTATAAATAAACGATCTACAAATCTGTCAAAGTGAAGCTAACGTACGTGATCAAGCTGTGTGTTACGCACTGGGCCTCTGCTCGAATGTGCGCCCTCTGGCAGTCCTCCGTGGCTTTTACATTCAAAATTTACTCGCTTTTTTATAGCACTCAGTCGGTGAAAACTGTGTAGGTATGTCATATAGTGACAGTAGAATTATATCAATAACATAGACACTATATAAAGATAGTAATACCACAGTATAACGAGAGATCTTACAGTAGTTCATCGCGTTTGATGTTTGCGGAAATGCCGCCTTTTGCAGTTTTATCAGGGTTGTCACTTCAGTTTTTATATATAATATTTCTGTAATATTCTATATATAACGCCTATTCGTTCTCTTTGTTCTGTCAAGGCACATCAACTCACGCTAATTTATATTACTAGGTGACGCCCGCGGCTCCGCTCGCATGGATGTCGGCTATTGCGACTTTTGGTTATATCTCCGATTCTACTCAACCAATTATGATCAAGCAAACGTAATATTTTAAGTCTGAGTTTTTGGATTTTGGTTTCGATTTCGATTTCGATTTCGGTTTCAAATTCGATTTCGTTTTCGATTTCGAATTTCTATTTCGATTCCGACTTGAATTTGGATATTGATTCGGGTTCGGGTTCGGGGTTGGATTCGGATTCGAATTCGAATTTCGCTAATCGCCGGGATCGCTAAATTGATGATATATTCTTAAGGAGCCTATCCACGATCAGTTCGCCTGCAGTTTCAAATCTTATCGGGCGGCCTGCAGTCCTAAGTCGACAGCGCCCACACACGAAAGCGATTTTGGCCTGGTGGCCATGCCCTGCTGTCAGTTTTGCGGCTACACACGATCAGTTGGGAGTCGACAGTTTCCCATCGTATGATTGCCTGCCGGCAATTGTCTGCTATCGGGCTTGACGACCATGTTACCGACGATCAAAGATGGCGGACTTGAAACTTAAAAAAAAAACAAATCGAGGTTTTCGGGGTGACTAATTACGTATAATAAAATCCATTTAGCGATCCAAGATGGCGGACGTGAAATTTCCTACAAAGTCAACATAAGCATCGTTTTGGAGGTTTTCATAACATTACATAAACTCACGCCTGTGTTCCCCGAAGGGGTAGGCAGAGGTGCTAGCACCCACATTTCGCCCAGTTTTCAGAGTTGCTAATTACGAATATATCATCCATCCAGTCATCTGGGATTGCTACATGAATAACATATTCGTAATCAGCAACCTCGAAAACCTTGAAAACGATACCCGTATCGATTTTAGTAAAAATTTCGAGTCCGCCATCTTGGATCACCAAATGGATGTCATATTCGCAATCAGCGACCCCAAAAACCCTGAATACGTTACCCATATCGATTTTAGTCAAAATTTCGAGTCCGCCATCTTGGATCGCAAAATGAATGTTATATTCGCAATCAGCGATCCCAGAAACCCGGAAAACGATACCCATATCGATTTTAGTGAAAATTTCGAGTCCGCCATCTTGGATCACCAAATGGATGTTATATTCGCAATCAGCGACCCCAAAAACCCTGGATACGTTACCCATATCGATTTTTGTGAAAATTTCGTGTCCGCCATCTTGGATAGCTAAATATAGAAAACGAAAAAAAAAAAACAATTTTAACAATCAAAACGAGCCTTGAAAACATCACGTGATTAGTGTGATTACAAAAATGAGACAGCCCTGTATCCTTAGTACCGAGTAAAATGTATGGGCGTACCGAGTAATACCCCGTCCCCCACCACCCCTCGCCCCCCGCACGATTGCTCTGTCTAGACGGCTTCGTTGACCGACTGTATGTAGTATGAATCGTTAGACTGTGGTAATACCGTGACATAAGGCATCGGCGTCTATGTTATGTGTCTCCATGTAGCTGGCGAGAGATGTTGGTGGTTAACGTTGAGGTGTGTGTGGAATCTGCAATTTTTAAGTAGCATTAATGAGAGTAAGAGTTTGTTCTATTTATTACTAAGATTTATTATCCAGCCAAATTACAATTTGGATACAGTAACTATTCGCAAAGGCATAGTTCAATTAGTATTTTTAAGCCTACAGCCGACTCCTACGACACCCTCAAGAACAATAAGGTAGTACTTGATATTTTAACGCCATTTATTTATAATTGGAAGACTTTTCACGTCACAATGAGATCAGATATTTGCCTTTGTTATACTTTATTCGTTTCCAAATGAAATTGAACATAACAACTTAAGCAGAAAGTTTTAACAATTTCAAAGTTATTCAGAAAATAAATTGTGTTTCATTGTTGACACAAGTAAATTTTTCGATGCTACCAATTTGGAAGTTGTTCAAGAGTTAAATGAGCACATTTCAGAAGAGATACAATAGATTAAAAGGAACTTAAGTCATTATAAATTTTCGATGAGCTATTATTACTTAATGAAAATTTATTCATATTTGAAGTAGATCAAATCAAATTTATTTCATACTAGCTTTTGTCCGCGGCTCCGCCCACGTGAATGTCGGTTATCGTGACCAAAAATAGCCTATGTCCTTTCTCATGGTCTAATCTACCCTCATACCAAATTTCATCAAAATCAGTTCAGTGGTTTAGGCGTGAAAGCGTAACATACAGACAGACAGACAGAGTTAATTTCGCATTTATTAGTATGGATTTACTGTACAGTATTTTACATAGGTTCTTAATTGTTACATTGTGCATGGGCAGGTATATAGTATATATATAATATATATATATATATATATATTTGTGCATTTGGGTGTCTTACATAGGTTTTCCATATTTATTGAAGTCAATGAATACGGAAAACTTTAGCACTGTATTTACTATAATTTGTAAACTTGTCCTTCCAGTACCCGTGTCAAAGAGTGTACTTTCAGTAAGCCGTGGTGATCATCCATCTTAAAACTATCTAGTGCTACTGATGTGAATCTATACCTTATACCTACTACTAAATTTATCTTAGTCGGATGGGTTAAATGAAAATATTAGTGATTTTCATTCGGTTACTAATAAGGTCTTTAAAGGTCATTCGTTCTTATTCAAAGTCAGTCACGAACTTTGAAGTTACCAAAGAGCACAAATTGCCAGCGTTCTCCATTATAAGAAAACAGAAACAATTATTATCCTGACAGTCAGGAAGACAGAGAAATTGGAAGGTTAATTGCCGAAAAATATGTTACGGAACTCTAATCGTTTATATTACAAAGGACGTAAGTATAACCGCGATCGTACTTAATCCCAGCTTTTGTTCACTCAGTAGAAAACATCTGTTTAATTATTTTAGTGACCGGACCGGGGCGGATCCCGCACCGTCACGAACACGCGAATAATGAATGAAACGTAATACATTTTCGTTGATGGATCTGCTTAAATTATTGCCGTGAGAAAAATTATGAATTTTTTATTTCATATTATATTATAAGGTTCCTATAGAAATGATTGATGAATACTCATTACCCACGTAATTCAAGTATGATAATCTTTTACAGGTGAGCTTAACGATGTTTTATGTACAGATTTGGAAGCGTAGCGGTGACAGTAGTATTGGGTTTGAATCCGCACAATGCTATATAAGTAATATATACATACATACAATCACGCCTTTATAGCTGGAAGGTTAGGCTGAGGTCACTTGACACCCACATTGTATTTGGTGCCACGTAATAGGGGGTGAGCCTATCGCTGTATTGCCATGCATCTGAGGCTGAGTCTGGGCTGCATATATCTATGTGATGTTAAACAGTCCTATCCCTTAGTCGCCTTGTACGACACCGCATGGGAGGAGATGGGGTGGCCCAAATCCATTCTGCCGGGAACCACGCGGGGCGGTCTGTCGGGACCACACGGCGGTCTATATAATCAATTGATAATGGATCGCAAACGCGATAATGTTACATTGACACCAGTTCATGGTATTGGATTGCGATATTTATTGTTTATTTGTTTAATTGCGTCCATAGAGAAGGGAATATTTCTTCTATGCGCCCGTATGAATTTTCAGTTCTATATTGTGCTACAGGGGCAGGTAATTGTATTTATGTTAGATTGATTAACGCCACTACATCATGGAGCCCACAATAATATAATATGTTTTAACTAAACTTTACATACGACTAGAATCTCTTTCGAAGGCTCTGACCATATAATCAGTGTACTTAGATGGAATCCAATTTTGTAACGTGATAACTCGCTACTTGAGGACTAATAGCCTACTTTTCAATTGAAACCCTTTCAGACTTAGATAAATGTATGGCCTTAAATGCTTTTAATAAAAATGGGGTCGAAATCTAATTAGGTATGTAGTAATATAGAAAAAATTAAATTTAGTTTACCGCGAAAGTGAAATTTAATGAATTGAAATGATTTCATCAAATATTATTTTGCGGAAAATTTAAATTAAATGCATCGTTCATAGTGCAACAGGTAGTATTGTGAGAGTGCCAGGAATCAAAATCAAAATTCATGTTCATCTTTTTCAATCACCAAATTGGGTTATATATAAAACCCGCTGTTGTCCGCTGCTCCGCCCGCGTGGATGTCGGTTATCGCTTAGTGTAGACTTAACGCTATTGAGCATAAAAAAATCTAAAATAGAAGCCTGCATCTCAAAATGCTTAGGGGATGTCTACGTCATAGTAGCTTTATGCATGCAAAGCTCTCAGCCCAATCGGTTTAAAATTGACAAAGTTTCATACAAACTTTCGTCTCCTATTTTTCCCCTTGGGGGTAGAATTAATCAAAATGTTATCTTAGCGAATGCCTACGTCATAACATTTACTTGCATGCCAAATTTCAGCCCGATCTGTCCAGTGGTTTGGGCTGCGCGTTGATAGATCAATAAGTCAGTCAGATAAATAATATATTTAGATTTAGATTTCGAGTCAAGTTAGATAACATAGTCTACAAATACTCCCGCCGTTCAGAACACTCCTGTAGGTGAAGGTTGCAGCTACATTGCCGTGCTTTAAGCCCTATGCAACATCGTTTCCAATATTATTTCGTTGAATTAATTGTTATACGGTTGATTACGATGATATAATCATTTAAGTAACCCAGTGGTATGGGTAATGGACTGCTGAGACGAGGTCTCGGGTTCAATACCAGGTTTTCCACTTTTCGATGCTTTTCGAAGTTATGTGTGTATTTATCGCAGGTTGATAAGTGCCCGGTTTTTGTTTTTTTATCGTGCGAAAAATCCCCACGGATACCACCCCCACGGAGCCGGTGGAGGCGGTTATGTCGGACTCGAACCGACTAAAACGCACGCCGTCTTGGGTCCTTGGCTGCCGGAGGTGAGATTGCCAAAAGCATATCTCTCGCACCCCGGCAGACCCAGGACCATCTCTTTCGAGATGGCCCCCTTCGGGTTGTGGGGACCAAAATGTCCCCATCTAGCCCCGGTTACGGGGAGGCGCACTTTGCGTCGCCGCCGCCGCGGCCTGCTTCTGCTAGGGTGACAGACGGCTCCACCGGTCACCCCCAGGCCAGCGCTCATGGAGGACGGAGGTCGTTCTGCGACCTCCGACGTCCGGTTCGCCTTCGCTCTGCACGGGCTTCCCGGGCCCGGAGTCTGGTCCGGACCCGACCGGCCGCCTCCTTCTCGAGCATTACTTGCTCGCAGAAGGAGGCGGCCGCACCCCAAGCGTTTGCGCATCGTACCATTGCTGTGAGCAATGTGACGAGTGTGAGGACTCCCACCCCTAGAGCCGCCACTAGGACCCGCCTCGGCGTGTCCCACGCCGGGCACTCGGTCAGCGTGTGCAGCTCTGTGTCCTCGCTCGCATCACAGTGATGGCACTCGGACGTTGGCTCCTTCCGGATCCGACACAGGTAACTCCCGAAACACCCGTGTCCGGTAATCACCTGCGTCAGCCGGTACGAGAGGCTGCCGTGTGGCCTCTCTAGCCACTCCTCCATGATGGGTCCTACCGCCGCTATTACGGCGTGCCCTGCGCTTGGTCGCCCAAGTCGTAGCTCCCATTCCGCTACCATGTCCCTGTGGAGCTGAGACCTCACGGCCCGAATTTCTTCGGGCTCGGGTTCCCGTCCCTGCTCCCGCGCCTCCTTACGATACCGATATAGCATCGAAAGGGCTCTCGCATCCAGGTTCCACGGTAGGGATCCGGCAAGGAGACTCGCCGCCTCGAAGGATATCGTGCGGTACCCCCTAATGGCCCTGCTGGCCATTGCACGCTGCGGTCCACGCAGCAGACGCGCATTGTGGACCGTCAGGGTGTCCGCCCATATTGGGCACCCATATAGGGCCATGGACCGCACGACTCCCACGTAGAGTGATAAGTGCCCGGTTAATGGCAATAGTCTCGCCACCTATTACATTGGGACCTAAACATAAACTGGCAAAATGTGGGTGCTAGCACCTCTGCCTACCCCTTCGGGGAATACAGGCGTGAGTTTATGTTATGTTATGTCAATTAGCCTATCGCAGTCCACTGCTGGAATGAGGCCTTTCCCAATGTTGGCAGGCTTTGGTCCACTGTTTCCACGCTGGTTCGACAGGTTGCTACAGAGTTTTATTCCGAGTTCTCCTATTCTCGCAGTGATATCCTCTGGGTATTTTTCCGTTAGTCGCCTTCGGATGAGTAGGGGTAGCGGTACTTGTATTCTTCCTCCGTCATATCATGGATATGATTATGACAGGTTTATCGAATACATAGAGAAAAATCAATCTTCTCGGGCGGAGTTCGAACCCGCGATCTTTTGCTTACAGGGGGAATGCCTTGACCAATTAGGCTACCAAGACAAAAAGTCGCGGATTCGAGTCCCGCCCGAAAAGACTCATTTTTCCTTATGTATTCGATTTGTATAGTTAGCATACTTAATGCTATAAAATTCATTTCAAAATTAACCTGCTTATTCAAGTATTAAATTGTAAGAACTTAGTGGGAAATGATATCAAAACGCTCTTTACAATAGAACACAGTACTCATTGAGTTATTTCTATAAAATAAATATACCAACTTAAAGCGGCTTCGTCCCAAAACGTGAAACTTTGATTTCAGCTCAAACCTCTTCGCGAACTGAAAGAGTGAAAATTAATTGTAAATAAAGAAAGTTTTGATCCAAGCGCTCTGAAGTTGTTTCTGTTTACAGAAGTGAAAACAATCAGACGCCAAAACGTGAAAACTTACGATTTAAAACAAGGTACGGGAATGCTGCAGGTTGCATTTATCATTGTCTATCTTGTTTTCGAAATGTTGATCAATTAATTAAAACAATTTATTAAGCTTTGGCCTGTACTTTACCCCTTCCTGTTGACGAATTGATCTGATAAATGCATTTGGTACATGACTTTGCTACAATAACTTGAAGTGTTTTTTGCAAGTAGTATAAGCAGAGTTCCTAATCGACTTTTAACTGAAAAAGTTACGACTGCTATGATTAACTTATCACATTTCACAGAAATGACCCCAAAACAACAGGATGTGATGAATATTATTTTATTTCCGATTTTGTACTAAAACGAAATTATTATTGTATCCTCTGAGAAGTAACCCTTCTTTTAAACCGAGAACTGCATATAAAAAAGGACTTTCCTCAAATAGGCTACCTCTCGCACTTGCCCAATTTTTCAACTTTACGGCTTCTTGCAAGATGCGCTGTAAAACGTAATGAGCTGTTTTCGCTTGCCATCGCCTTGAATACATTGCGCCTCAAGTTTATGTTTCTTGTATAACAGGGACATGTAGTGAAAGTAACTGTTCCGATGAGATATGTTCGCTTGGAAGACTCGTGAGTTTTATTGTTTTAGAAGTGTTATTTTATAGGTACGTATTTGAAAAGCAGGATGTGTTTACACAACAGAAAACACTTATGGAATTTCTTTTACAAAATCGTTGCCTCTTGATTATAGGATGATCGAAGTCAATACATTGTCGTTCCTATCGTTGTTCACTACTAGACATATGCCCCTCCTAATGTGCAATATTGCACCCGATTTTCCGTCTTAACCGTCGAGTCAATCAGTCAGCCACCTTTTTCAAATCATCAGTAAGGGGAATCCCACCTTGCCGCCTCGCAGTCTCCACTCTAGAACTCGAACAGATGTGGCTAGTCCAGTGTCACTTCAGCTTACTTATTCTGCTAGGTATTGGGCGTAATTATCAGTTTTCTCAAAACGTCAATACCGGCGTGCGCGCTCCTCTCCTCTACCGATGCCAACAGGTTGATGAATATAAATAACCTCTCCTTTACACAAAGTCAATATTGGCGACTCAAAATTCTGCGTTTGTTGTTAACTTTTAAATCAAAACCTTAAAGTAGGTATACACTTTTGTTACGAAAAAACGTACCTAATTTTAAACATCTTGGTCACACAAAAATGTTGAGTAAGTCAATGCTAAAGAGAGAAGATTTTTTATTCTTGAGGGTAGAAGTGTACTTACCACATCACGTAATAAAAATCATTCTAAATTTCAGGTGTTTTATTGAACTCACAACAAAAACAAAGACAGTGGGGTATGATACTGGCGAACTTCATTACTATCCATCGGTCAAGCTTAGTGCCTACTACTGTTCTTGAGCGAATTGCCACCTGCACTGGTTTTTTGCGATATATTAGATCAACAATTTGGCAATTACGCTATTTTTTTGGCCCCAGTACCTAGACACAAGTGAGGTGACTTATTATCATTTTTAACAGTTTTTCTGTATCTAGATACAGTCAACAAAATGAAAAAGTTCAACCGTATCTCCTTTGTCAACTGCAGACGTTTGAAAACTCTGATTTAATTGCAATATCATTCTTACCTTTTCTCAAAATCTCGAGAAGTATGTGTTTTGTTATGTTCACATTTCAGATACGCCTTTATCAACGCTACAAGAGACATTTTGATTAAATCTTGTAAGAACAATACCGGTAGTGTTGCCAACAGGGGCGTTATCTGGCTGTTACTGCAAGTGTTTTAAATTGTATAAATAAAAGTCTTATATCGAATAATTTCGTGTCTTGTTATGAAAAACAAAGAAAGTAATAAATTGATGTCTATATTTGAATAAGAAATATGAAGTGATTCAGGTGTGGTTCAATAGCTTAGTTGGAAGAGCATTCCCTCTGTTAGGGAAAGGTCGTGGGTTCAAGTCCTACTTTAGCATTTCATTTTTCCCGACTTATTCGAATTTTATAGTTAGCATAATAAATGCTATAAAAAAATCATTCAAATACATATTTGGGCGGAGTCATCAAAAATCAATGTTTAAAAATGATTGAAAAATCATTCATTGGTTTCAACAGTTCGCAAGAAAGTTAGTAGATGGCTCCACCGTCACCCGTATAGAGAATATAATAAGAAAAATAAAGAGAAGGGGAATTTGAAATGATTTAGGTGTGACTCAATAGCTCAGTTAGAAGAGCATTCGCCCTGTAAGGTAAAGGTCGTGGGTTCAAATCCCGCTAGAGCATTTCATTTTTGCCGATGTCTATATTTCTGAATCTATCAATAATAATAAAATAATATCCAATAATCTTGAACTGTATGCAATTGATATTGTCAAGAGAGGAAAAGGATTTTACTCTTCTCCAAAGTGATTTGCTACATAAATATGAGAATACAGAAGCATTAAATATACAGAACCATTCTATTTACGATAGTGATGAAAACTCGGTATAAAAAATGAATCATAATACATAGGTAGTTGTTTAAACTTGTTTACTTCGTTGGATGAAAATAAATAAATAGTACAAAGATTACCGAGATTTCTAAAAACACTGTTCCCACGGTTTACTCTGTAGGTACACGTATTTTATAATTATTAACACTAAGACGTTAGATTCCAATTAAGAGCTGTGGTTAGTGCTTCTAACAACAATTTAGCTTAGCTTACAGTGAACAAGAATACTAGTGACGTAAGACCAACGTACTGGAATTATTATTAGAAAATAAAAATAAATAGATTTGTGAAAGAAACAATAGTTAATCAGTTACTTTATACAACGATGCCCTTTAACTCAGCGGGAGGTGCGCCATTATATAGAACACAAACTGTCGCTACCAGGTAAAAATTACCACATTATATGAATGCCATTATAAAATATCATAATATTATTATAAATGTATTGGAAATATATGCACCATTTTCATACTCATTTAATTAATTAAAATAATTGCAAATATGGCTTATATTTAGTTGTTATAGGCAATAAGTAGGTAGGTATTTTAATAATTTTTCAATAACTAACTGCAATTTAAAGAACAAACATTAGTAATACAAACGCTTATTGACTAATTCTGTGTCAAAAGCAATCGACAAGACATTGCTTGAAATGCCACTCTATTGCTGAATGAACTGAATAGATTTTGATTCACAAAACTAGTAAAATATAATGGCAATACATTGCTTTGATGTATGTACAGTCAGCGTCAGAAATATCTAGACTAAAAAGTCTCAAAATGATCTTAAAGAACAAATCAAAACTATTTTATTGATTTAAATTGTACCTAAAGGCGTGTACCAAAAATCAGTACAATCCGTCAACAGGAAGGGGGTAAAATAAAAGGCATTTAGATCATTTTGAGCACTTTATTCATCAAGAAGTTCATGCTGACTGTACCATCATCAGTTTGTTGAAGAATTCATTGATTAAATGAATTTCATTATTCATATAAATTAAGGTAGTTGTTGACTTCAAAAAAACTAATTTACAAACATAAATATTCAGGTAATATTACATGAAGAGTTACATCGAAAACAATTGATATTTACGTAAAACATTAACATAAAACAACTGCAAAGGAGGATAAATTGATTTTTTACTATTGTTCTTTTAAAAGGTCAGTTAAATCAATCGTATCCAATAATATCATTAACTGATATAAAGAGCCAAATAAATTACTAGTGACTAACTGAAGGCTTTTACTACTTTAGCGAAAGTAGCACAAATAAAAAATAGAGTCCATTATCATAAATATTTTATTAAATGGCCGTATCCTATGACAATCTATTTAGAAACAACTCGGTATGAATCACACTGGTTCTTATTTAGGAACTCTTTTAACAATTTTCCATCTAGTAACTTGTTTACTATGTTTGATACTCGACAATCGTTGGGCGTTGATGGATGATCAGATCCAATATTGAATACTCTTACTGGCTGCTTAGTATATTTAGATAAGTTATAGTCTTTAGGTAGACTTTCTGATCTTGGATGAGGGTTTCCACGTATGAGAACTAACTCTGATTCCAGTTTGAAACTAGGTTCATATTCTTTTGCTAATAAAATTCTATTATATGCGGATTCTATTATAGACCTCTTATACTGGTTTGAAAAATTTGCTAATCCGATCATTTTAGTCATACAAATATCAACTTTATCTGACCATGATGTGCTCTCCTCCAGTTCTTTTCTTATTACTTCAGTTTTATCTTTGGTTAGAAGCCCATATATATGTTCTAAAACAGCATTTTGTAATTCTGAATCGGTTAAGTTGCCAAGGTAGGCATTCAGTTGCGTTTTTAATACGTCTGGGCTGCTGTCCAAACAAATTACGACTCCAACGTGTCCTGAAATTAGAAGATTTATTGTTAATGCTATTGAAATTTCAATTAAAAGTGTATTTACCTTAATATATAATATTTAATATACATGTTTGCTGTTGCTACGGGTTGTATTACGCCAGTACTATTATCTATTTCTGTGACGATGGTAACAAAATATATAGTACTAGCTTTTGCCCGCGCCTCCCCTCGCGTGGATGTCGGTTATCGCAACCAAACATAGCCTATATCCTTTCTCAATATCCAATCTACCCTTATACCAAATTCAGTGGCCTGAAAGCGTAACAAACAGACAGCAGACAGACAGACAGATAGAGTTACTTTCGCATGTATAATATTAGTATGGATACAGTATTGATTTAGGTACTACAGTTACCATTTTTCCGAAACAATTCAAATAGCAAAATATTAATTTATTTAAATATCATAATGTGGTTGAATTACCTACTAATTTTGTTTAAAACTATCTACTAAACAAGTGTCTCTGGTGAATCTCTTTCTCAATCGCAAAAAGCAATTCACCCATCTTGGATGTGCGTTTAGATTTAATAAAATTGAAAAAACTTTTAATAACTTCTTGAATTCGTTTCTAACTTTTTGACTTAAAGATATCAAAAGTGACTTTGCGGGATGATCCCTTTTTCCTTCACGACATTTAATTATTTGATGTTATCTTGCTAACAAATATACCTACTTTCAATTAAAATACCTACCACGAAGTTATAAGAAAACATTTTAGACTGACTAAAGTGTTGAACAATATGATTAATGTCGACATCAGTACGTAACATTATTTTGCTGATAATATTTCACAGAGAACATTTAGTTTTAGATTCCTTTTAGTTAAGTACCTACCTAGTAAGTATTATGGTTGGGCTTTTATTGCCAAATATGAATTTTAATTTCGTTATCAAATAATTGAGTAGGTAAGTAATTTTAATAACAAATAAACTTCGTTGATTGACTGATTCTACGTATTGAATACATAGAAAAAAACTGAAATTTCTCGGGTGGGACTCCAACTCGCGATCTTTCTCTTACGGGGGGAATACCTTGACCAACTTGGCTACCGAGACACGCCCGATGTGATTCAAATTTCCCTTCTTATCCGTCTTTAAGGTGACGGTGGATATGGTTCCAAAAGTACGTAAGAATATCGGTAGATGATTCCACGGGTTCGAGTCCCGCCCGAGAAGTTTTATTTTTCCCTATGTATTCGATTTGTATAGTTAGCATACTTAATTCTGTAAAATTCATTCAAATGATTCTACGTAATCTAAGTACGTAATATATGATTTAATACCTATTTCCATTCTCTCTCCATTTATAAACTTTGCAACTGTAGGCTTATTTGTGATTAACTTTGAGACCTAAGCACTAAGTAGTATTTACTTACCCTCTTTTTCCAACAAAGCAGCCAGTTCCAACGCAATATTGACACCAAACGAGTAACCGAGGAGGTAAAACTTTGATTTAGTCTCGAACTTCGTCTTCATAAACTGAAATAGCAAGGATTTGCGGTGAAAAAAATGAAAGAGTGAAAAAAAAATGTAATGCCTTTCTGTGGATTAGTTGGTCATCGATATATAAATAGTGAAGTACAGACAAAAGTAAATGAGCCTAAAGACCAAGCCCACTGTGTCTGTGAGTTGTGTTTCCAAACGCGACTCTCTGGCTTATTGGACGATTCGCACGAATTAGACTCGCACGAAACGTGTGAATCGAACCTTTAAATATGTATTATTTTCTGTAGTCGATTCGCACTAAGCTAATTAGTCTAAAAGGTATCGAAGTAAAACTACTTTCTATTGCGATTTGATTGTGATATCTGAAAAGCGGCCGAAACTTCGGGTAAAAAGTTGATGAATGGCGATAGAATCCGCTAAAATTGGTGGTTTTATTTCAATGAGTGATATTCGCGTAAACTTTAGAAAATACGGAAGCAAATGGTTTTATGTCAAATGCGCTGGCGACTTCCAGCCAACAGCAGCTTAGGGCGGAGTATGAACAATATTCTGGAATGTTCTATCATGTTACGGGTCGATTCTTTAAGGGTGGGCAGCGCGAGTGTAACGCCCCTGGTGTTGCATACGTCCATAGGCCGCGGTAACCACTTTCCATCAGGTGGGCCGTGTGCTTGTCTGCCACCTGAGTGGTATAAAAAAAAAAATTCTCGGTGGCAAAGCCAGTGTTTGTCGAGCGAGTGGCTGTATCAGCACGCGGTGAGAACAAACGTGACCTAATGCGATAACATGAGACACAATATAGCTACAAATTTAAAAGACGATTACGTAAACAAATAATAATAACTTCTGTGGTTACCTTGCGAACAGTTGCTGCAATTTCTGGAATAGTATTGCCTTCAATATCACAAGCAAGTTGAACAGCTACTGCCTGTATTTTTAATCTTTCAGCTGCTATATTGAAAATTTGGTGGCGGCCTTCGAAGCCTGGTATTAAAACTAAGTATGTTCCAGTAGGATCTAGGTCATTCTGCAGAAAAAATATTTAAAGTTAATGAAACATTGTATCTTTGGATATCATTATTAACTTATTTAATGAAATTAGAAATATAGATCCTAGACTCTAAAATGAAATGTTTGGAATTAAACGATAATAGCTCTGCAATGATAATGGTTATGTATGATTACATTATAAACTGAAAGAAATACCTCTATTCCGTTGTTGAGCAACGTTACCATTGGAACAATTGGATGTGACGTTGCCATATGTTGTTCTTCATCATCAATATTGGCATAAAATGCATGCAAACCATCTAGAGTTGCTGTTTCAGCGTTTTGACTCCCAATCGTTTTGAGGCTAGAAAAATAATTATTATAGTATATAACACTTTGTACTTTAGAGTTTACTTCCTACTGGCAAGCGTAGTGTAGGACGTCCAACGGCCATCTGGAAAGACGACCTCATCGAGGTCGCCGGGAAGCGCTGGATGCGGGCTGCTATAGATCGGTTGTTCTGGAAGGCTATGGGAGAGCCTTATGTTCAGCAGTTGACTATGTGTGGCTGATATGATGATGATATGTTTTACGATAATGGAATAATTGTAAGGTAAAATTATTGCATTAAGACAATAACAAAACCAGGGGCAGTTGGCAATTCAAATTCCACGAAGTTTGGAATGGAGTTGGACGTGATGTTAGCACAAGCAAAATTAAGTTATATTTAGTTGTATGGGTCAGCAAGACTATTTGTGCTTATAAAGTGAGGGAACGTATCATTTATTCAGACGTTTCGTTAATCTTTAGCCGAGTGTGGTAGAACTCGTGTTACAGACGTGTGAGGAATATGTATTCAGCTATTCGAATCACGAATCATGATAGACTTTTTATATTTCAGTGGTGAAATTGAAGTCTGAGTTACACTGTTATCTTGCATTTTACTGTATTCAGATGAATTGTTTGAAAAGTTCCAAATATTCGTAAAATACGATAAGTGAAATTTTAAATTTATAGCTATAATGCGCAATAATATATTATTACAAGAATTCTTAAATATTTTGCTGATTTGAATGAAATTTTTATAGCATTATTACATATGCTAACTTTTTAAATTCGAAAAACATCGGGAAAAAGAAGCGCCCAAGTGGGATTCGAACCCACGGCCTTTCTCTTACAGGGGGAATGCTTTTCCAACTGAGCTATTGAGCCACACTGAATCACTTCAAACTTCCCTTCTATCTATAGATCTAGACTAAGAGCATATTTTACCAATGATAGGATCAAGATGAAATAAACTATATTTAACTCCGTCTATTTCACTGTATAAAATGTGAGAAATAATGAAACGGGTTTTCACTGGTATAATCTAACCTAAGAAGATATCGTATCGTTAATTTCTTCATAATCTCTCAGAAATAGTTCGCCTTGCGAAGCGGTATTCTGTTGAATTATCTTTTGAAATAGTAGGTACATTAGTAGTTAGACTGGTATATATATTTAAGTTAATAAAAATGTATTTACTTTGTCTATTCTTCAACTGTGTGTTTATGCTATAAAATTGTATTTGATGACATTAATCATGTTTGTAACGTATAATAAAACATATGATTATTTAAACACAAACAGAAATACTGTCATGTAAATACTTATAAGTTGTTCATTTTATACAAGCAAATATAAACGGATAATTATTCTATAGTCATTGTTTATTTTGGTGTCACAAATAGCATTTTGTTATTTATTAATATATATATCAGTAACGAATACTTTGAAGCCTTGATTTGCGTGTTTAAAAATTACTTGTATTTAGGTATCACTACAGAGTATAAAACAAAGTCACTGTCGCCGTCTGTCAGTCCCTATTTATGCTTAAATCTTTAAGGATTTTGTAGTGGTTTTTTTAATAGATAGAGTGATTCAAGAGGAAGGTTAAATGTATAATACATGCTTAATATAGTAGAGGGTGCAAAGGGAACGGGATCTGACGCCACGCGGGCGGAAGGAAATCCGCCGGGTCAGCTAGTATAATTATATAATAACGATATTATTATGTCCAGCAATGCACAGAGGTAGCCCAATCGATTGACTGATTGACAATAATAACAAACGTTACTTTTTTTTTTATACAGAACACGTCAATTTGACTTCACCTCGCCTGATGTTAAGCTAAAGGCAAAGTCTCGAAAAGAGGGTCACCATCGTAAACATTTACCATGTTAACAGTGGTGGCACTCAGCTTGAGGGCCTCATTAGATGCCTTTTCACGCCGCGCTTAAAGAACCCGGGACTGTAGGAAGAAGGAAACACGTGAGCTGGCAGGGAATTCCAGGTCTTAGTGGTGCGGCATAGGAATGAATCACTGTGTTACACTGTGTACACCGTGCCTTATTCAGACATACATACATTGTATGACTAAAGTAATTTCACTTTGAGAATGCAACTGCATGCTATTTAGATTATAGAAACAAGGCAGCTACTTCCTAGCACTTAGATTATTCAACGAAGAGCGCCACTAACACAATTGTCGAACTCAGTTCAAAGAACAGTAATCATAGCAATCTAATATTCCTGCCTCTACTATAAATTCTACAGCCAGTTAAAGTTCCAAATTAATTTTGCTTCAGAGAGGTTTACGAAACTTAAGTAAACCCAAATTTATGACCGAAAAAAATGACATTCGCTATTTTAAATAACGTTAAGTAAAAAAAATGCACGAAATAGATGGCAATAGAATAGGTACGTTGAAATTAATGCGAAGTTTTTTATCATTAATCAAATTGATCTTTTGACCAAACTACAAAAAGAAACCAAAAAGTTCGTGCACTCAAGGAGGAAAACTGGGCCGAGGGACCAACTTAACGTTGTTGTTGAAAAACCGTTGTAGCTACTTGTGTACATCTCTAAGATCTATTGAGTTGACTTCGAAATTTCATTTTGTTTTGACAATCTTCAAGGAGTTTGTCAAAACAATACATCAATTTGTATTTGATAATTTGATACTTGTATGGGTTTATAAGACTAAGGTCTTGATAAACAAACATACAGATAGACAATAAAGTAATTAGTTAGTATAGGTTTAGTTTTTTTTTCTTTAGGAATACGCAACTTTAAAAAAATGATTATTAGATGTCACTGTTTCATAACTTCACATGAGAAGTTATTAAAATTAACAGTCCTTTTACCTAAAATAGATGTTTATTAAATTGTTTCCAGAACAATAATTAAATTTTATTACATTACTAACGTTTACCATCAAATTTTAACTATGGTCTCGACCGCTAACATGTTCTTTTCTTGTACAATACAATTAGTACCAACTAACTACAATAGTAGGACGGTATTTTACATCGATAACGGCCGAACATAACTACTACGATAGTCATTACTGAGGCTACTACAAAGTATCAATCTCATCACTACTCGATTCACGATGTGTAAGATCATAAAAAGTTTGCTCTCTCAAACCAATTTTCTCTGAAATTTTATGACTCGGGTAGATATCGTAGTAGCTGATCCGTTATTTTCGAATCACCACTCAGTGAGATAAATAATGGTTGTTATTCTGCTGTGTTATGTACGCATTATGATGATAGCGTTATTATAAGCATTATTATAAACACAGAACAACACAGAAACACAGAAGAAAAGAAAACACACAAACAGATTGAATTTAAAATCAGAACATAACAATGTTTACAGTTGGTGGTTACTTTCTTTACATAATTTTATCTAGTGACATAGTACTGAGATAGCTATTCTTATCCCTCTTATTATGCATTCGACCAAACGCTAGTAAAGTTTATTCCTAAAATAAACAGGCTATGTCACCCACAGATTGAAATTTTAATCTAGGAATAAACTTTACTCGCGTTTGATCGAACCGGCCCTAAATGGTAAAAGGTTACCGCTTCATCATATCTTCATTTAGACTTTATACTGTTTGCATCCGAGGCCAAGATACCTTCGGAGCTCAGGGTCTGTCTTCCTGCTCTTCCCCTTTCCGAGTCCTAATGTGGGACTAATAAGCGTAATACGTAAATTATTTTTTAATGGAATTACCAGACTGAACCGGGCCCCGGACTCCGGAAGCAACCGAGAATAATGCAAAGAGTATGATGTTGACAATTATAATTATTATTGAAATATATGTGAACGGATATTATGAAAGTTCAATATCAATAGCCTTATAAGAAAGTTAATGAATGCTATAAATGATTACAGAATAGATAATAGTACATTACTTACCTTTCAATATTCAAACTTTGAAGCTCCCTAATGTGATAGCTAGTGTGATAAGTATTTCTGATAAGCATTTTCAGCTCTTCCAAGTTATTTTCATTCAGATTCAAGTCAGCAACAAGTGTTTCGTTCTTAGTATTCTCCAGTTTTGAGACACCTATAAAATAAAATGTAAATATTGGTAAATTAGGATACTGAAATTCGTCGTTGGCAAAAAAAACTGCATCCAATATGACAATATACGAGTACTATAATCTATACAATATTGATAAATATGATTTTTTTTATCATACTTACCTAGTATATTTGCAAGTTTATCAAGGTATTCAGAATTCTTACTTCTGTTCACATTATATGATAAAATACTGTTGTATTTAAGTTTTAATCCGGTTTCCATTGCGTTGAAAAACTCCGATAATGACTGTGTTGAGTAAAGGTTACTTTTCTGGCACTGAAATACATTTTATTTTATTATAATTAAATAAAGTAAAGTAAAGTATCTCTTTATTGTGTACACCAAGGATAAAAACATGTGTTGTTTGTAGGTAGGTACATTTTAGGTATAGACAATAGGCGGCCTTATCGCACAGTGGCAATCTCTTACAGGCAACCATACCAAAATAACATACCAACTTATACCAAAATAACAACTTCAATCAATTAATCAGTTCCTTTCAATGACTACAATCGTACCGTGATAAATTTACTGCGCAGAGTTACTAACAGAAACTTAAGAGACACAGAAATTATATACAGCTAATACAAAGTTAATGATTATAGTGCGACTTAATGACTTAAAAGAATAATGATCATCTTTATTCTGCAGAAGAAAAATACCATGATCTCAGTCAAATTACCTACGATAAAATCAAATGTATCCAAACTATACAAACCCCAATTAATCCTTCTGCTCTTACAACCAAAGCTGGTGCACCTAGGTCACATCTAGCTTGGCAAACATTTTCTGATACTGATATAGCAAACTCTTCACTGGTGTGCGGTGACGAAGTTGTTAATAGAACAAAGTGACTGAAACAAGAGTTGCAATTAAAAAGTATGTCAGGCGATTGCCATTTAGGAAATAGTCTTTAAAATAACTACAAACATTCAAATTGTAATGTATGATTTGAGATTTACGTGGTCATTTGCCTTAATAATAAAACACTCGCCGGGATATTTACCATGTTTGTTATGATTTGGGAGTAAATATCCCGGCGAGTGTTTTACTATTAATTCAAAATGTACTTCAGCAAATGTGTACATCTGTAATTACTTTAGTGTTAAAGAAAGAATTATCGATCTATCTATATGATCATGAATAGTAGATACATTTTGATGGAAGAATACTGCCTATTAATCCAAATACTGACTATGAAAAATATTCTAATATTCTTTAAATAAAAAAATAAAAATGTAGAGAGTTACAGGCAAAAGCAAGTCACAGGCTGCTTAGAGTGAACATTTTTTTTACTACTTGTATATCAAAAATAACTTCAGTAGTATATACCTAGTACATAACTTTAACTGCCAAATCCAATCTCTTAGATAAGTGGGCTGTGTTATCTAAACGTTTTATTTGGATATCAGCATACAAAGCGTGAATAATAAGTGTTTGTTTTGAGTCTATCGTTAAATTAAATTTTATGGAGAGTATAATATAGAAAACTCTATATTATTGGTGATTTTATAAATGAACAAGAATAATATAATTTTTTATTCAATTTAAGCTGATGTACCTACAGCTTAAATTTAGAACTATATATAAATAAATATTTCTAACAACGAAAATGAATGACTGAGATGGACTGAATGCGGCAGGCGGCTGTATGGCCAGTGGTGTGATAGGCCAATTGATGGACTGAATATTGAATATACAACTCAATGGGCTTACCTCAACTCGTTACAATAATTTCTAGAAGTCAAGTCCAAGTTTATAACAACTATTGCTTTATTGAGCTTCTGTACAAAGTCTTGTGAATTCTTATCGTTCTCTGAAAACTGGAGTATAAAGATTCCTTTAACGGAACCAATTCTTGCGGCTTCCTTCACAAGTTTATTGCAACCATCTTGTGTTTGAATTTTATCCGTCGATATTTTTATTGACACGCCGTACTTTTGCCACGATCTGTTAAAGCATAAGATTTATTTCAAGTTGGATAGAATGAAAAGACCTGAGTTGTATAAAAGAATTTCGAATGCTCAAGACAATCCTCCCGAATGCATTTAGCTCAGTTGATCAGAGCATTCCTCCTGCATACCGCTTGGACATTCATTATTTTAAATGTAAACCGAAAAAAATACAAAGTTACCTAAATTTAAGTTTTTTTTTATACTTACACAAATTTTGTATGCATATATCCACTAACTTTAGACCGTAAATGCAGGATGATTTTTCTGACACCTCTTTTGATCAGCCTGTCTGCTAGTTCTATTCCCAGTCCAGTTTCGTCACATATAACTATGTAAACACCGTTTGAACAGTAATTCATCCTAAAACAAATTATTACAGTGTCAAATATTTTTAAAGTGTCAAATTATTTAGGGATTCGAAAATATCAATAAAGTGTATATTGCTCATGATCAGTCTTAAATTGGACGTCATGCTAATGAACCTGTCAAATGTTTTAGAAATTACTAATAAAATTAGCATGAAGCTGAATACTGTCGCGACAGAGTTATTGTTTTGAAAAACGTTAATTGTAAAATACTCGCCGGGATATTTACCATGTTTTAACGCCATAATCATGGATGTACATCTGTGTAAATTCAAAACAGAATTCAGTATCCAGAACATCCTTGATCATGGCGCTTGTAACGATTAAACTAAAAACATGGTAAATAGGCGATTAAACTAAAAACATGACAAAATAGGTGTCCCGGCGAGTGTTTTACTATTAAAGTGAATGACCATATCAATCTGAAGACATAGACATAGACCATATCATCTAGTACGTTTGTTAACTTCATTACAAACCAACAACTTAGCGATCACATAGGCCCATATCGGTATCGAATTCACAAGACAAGTTAAACAATTACAGTTATTTTTTGTGTATACAATATATCTACATTTTATAAAGGTACTTGGGTTAATGCACAATGATATTCTTATGAAACAAATCGTATTAAAGCCCACATAATTTTAACATAAATAATTATAATAAAATTAATTTAATTATGTATTGATACATTATGTACTCATAAATAAAACAAAAAGAAGTCTGAGAAATGAATCTCTTCTACAAATAAAACTTTTACAGTAAAGAAATCATAATTCTATAACAATGAAAAGCACTAACAATGAAAGAATCAAACTAATATTCATCTGAAAGACGAAAATGTAAAAATCACTGAAAGCCCAGGGTACAAAAGGATGTTACTCAAAATACTAAATTAATTTCAAGGGTTGAAATTTTTTAAAAGACTATGCCTGGACTTACACAATTAGTTTAATGCATACTCTAAGTACA
Source organism: Eilema sororculum (assembly GCA_914829495.1). Taxonomy (NCBI): domain Eukaryota; kingdom Metazoa; phylum Arthropoda; class Insecta; order Lepidoptera; family Erebidae; genus Eilema; species Eilema sororculum. The sequence continues at coordinate 20,956,047 of OU618546.1, forward strand.
CAATACTAAGAAAATAAAAGAGCGGAATGAAGAATGTCGGACTTACTCTAAATATTTTGTAATAAAAGAAATTGTTCAGCGGAGTGCACTGTCCTATAAATTTACCACAATAAAAGACAATGCAGCTGCTAGAAATGTGCAGCTAAAATTTACAATTTGGCTTATCTTTGTTCTAAATTTAGCCCACCTAAGACTCTTGTAAGACCATGATTTAGCGGGATCTTAGACAATACATGCATGTGTGCTCTGCTTAAGATCAAATATTATTGCAGTTATTATTATAACGTTATTGGTTAGAAGCTATCTTAATCCATACTCCATACTAATATTATAAATGCGAAAGTACCTCTGTCTGTCTGCCTGTGTCTGTATGTTACGCTTTCACGCCTAAACCACTGAACCGATTTTGATGAAATTTGGTATGTGGGTTGATTACATCGTGACAAAGGACTTAGGCTATGTTTGGTCGCGATAACCAACAACCACGCGGGTGGAGCCGCGGGCAAAAGCTAGTTACTTATAAAGAATACAGAAAATATTCCCATTTTAAGGTAGGTGCTACACTGCCATTAAACAATTACTAATGCGCAATGTACAAAGATGTAACCATGACATCTGGGTTATTGTAAATAATAAATATAACATTACTAGCTTTTGCCCGCGGCTCCGCTCACGTGGATGTCGGTTAACGCGACCAAACATAGCCTATGTCCTTTCTCATGGTCTAATCTACCCTTATACCAAATTTCATCAAAATCCGTTCAGTGGTTTAGGCGTGAAAGCGTAACATACAGACAGAAAGACGGAGTTACTTTCGCATTTATAATATTAGTATGGATGTAAATTACCATAGAATTCGTTATAAATGGTTTTATTTCAATGAGATATATTCGCGGCATAAACTTCCGACAGTAGCATATTATTTTTACTAAGTGAAGATTATTCGTACATACCTTGGCAAAACTTCAAATCCTTGACTCATTATCTCAGGGCTTCTCATCTTTATCAGCACTTTGCCCACATGTTTACTGGAAGATAGTAGTCTGAAAGCTCTTGAGACTGCAGTAGGTAAATATTCTATACGACTTATTGGTTTCACAATACCTCTCGCAATTCCTTCACTTATCCTGCGTTGTAGGGTCTAAAATTAAAACATGCATACAAATATACTAATTTTTTTTTGTGTATGTGATGGTATGTATACAATGAACTATATTATGTAAAAACCTTATAGAAACTTTATAAAAAAATGTAGAAAAGTGAAAATTCTAAGACGGAATATGTTTATGTGAATATAGTATAATAGCAAAATGACTTCAGTGAATGTTTACCTTTTTGTCGTTTCGATTTTCACGTCTAAATATGTTAGAGAAATTTACAGCTTTGTAAGATTTTTCCCCATTTAAGTAGAACATACCAATACTTAGATTCTCTTTCATATCATAAGTATTCAAGTCCAAAAAGATTCCTGATAATGCAACACATTTCATCGCAGTCTGTAAACGAAAAAAGTAGACCATCAAAAATATTATATTGTTTAATACTGCTGATCGATGGTACTTGGTGGAACTTGCTACACATATTGAATCAGACATTTGTAGATTTCTACAGTACACTGTGGAAAAGTACAAGTACCAATGATATTACATACAGAAAAGAGGCAGATATGTTATTAGACTGCGCCTGGTGAAGACGCGAAAACGTCCCAATTGGGACGTATCGCATTTAGTATATGTCTGGCAAACGCCGAGTTGTCACGTATGTAAGCGCATAATAAAATGGCAATAAAAATGCCACCGTGTATTTTTAAAAATGTACAAATTACGACACTAAAATCAATAAAACACGAAGGACCTTCTATCACATGTAAGTACATACAATATTACCGATTTTTAGTGTATTTCATTAAAATTAGTTTAATAATATTTTTAAAATAATAGCGGCAAAGAAAAAGGACAGAAATACTTTTTGATATGAGCACGACAAGGACACAACAACACTGCTTGCATAGATTATCAGTACAGATGCGACATAGGGTAATTTTTAGTTTACTGCCAACTAAAGTAATAATTTTGACCTGCTGTTCAGTTTTATTTGTTATTTAAAATTGAGTAACATAATTTTTGTTTTATTTATTTGTTGTCCTTTAAATAATTGTAATAACCTAAATTTTTTTTCAAGGTTTCCGACTAATGAAGTTCGACTTCAAGAGTGGATTGCAATTGTTAAAGAACAACGAAATGGGTTTGACTGGACACCTTCAAAAAGCAGCAGAATTTATAGCAATAATTTTGAAGCCACTGAGAGATATACTTCGAAAAAAGGAACATTGCTCAGGAAGAATATAAATAACTGACAAATATACCACTGTTCGGCTTCATTCTGCTCATAAAAATAATCCCAAAATAAAAAACTTTCTAAGAGGCAGAAAAGAAATAAATTAAATTTATTTGAAGGAGTTTAATTTTTGATTATAACGTCAGTACGGCACTATGGTTTTATTTTCGAGAAGTTTCCTAATTAACTTTTTGAATTATTATCATTTTCCGAAATAAATAATGACGTATTATTTTTTCATCGAATTTCATTTTTTGCCTACCAACGAAATACCCCTTCTGTTCAACAAAATCATAATCTATGCTTCGAAGCGATCCTACGAGTGCAATCGTCCGAATCATTCCGAATTATAGCTATCTTTTTTACTCACGTGCTTATCCCATCTTTCGTACTACTTTAACGCTAATTGTCAACTATTGTGCACTGACAGATTGCTGGATCAGATTTGAGAAGTCAGTTACTATGAACGTAACATATCTTGTATAAAATATCATTGACAAGTACATAATAATATTATTGTTTTTTTTTTCTTAAAGAATATTAGAACCGAAGTTACTAATATTCCCTCTAACCCCTCCAACTAAGTTAAAATGCTTGTTCTAGGAGTGGGTTCACGCCGGTAGTGTAATAGCCAGGATCGAACCCGGGACCTCTCGATCGTAAGGCCGACTCCTTAACCACTAAGCTACCGACTTTTTGCTAACTTTTTGCATTTATTATGCTAACTTTTTTATTTGGAAATACATCGGGAAAAAGAAGTGAGACTTGAACCCACGACCTTTCCCTTACAGGGGGAATGCTCTTCCAACTTTCTTCCAACTTCTTCCAACTTTAAGCGGGGCGTGAAAAGGCATCTAATGAGGCCGTCAAGCTGAGTGCCACCACTGTTAACATGGTACATGTTTCCGATGGTGACCCTCTTTCCGAAACTTCGCCTTTAGCTTAACATCAGGCGAGGTGAAGTCAAATTGACGTTTCCTATATAAAAAAAAAACTCTCTTTTTCCCGATGTATTCGAACTTCTGTATAGTCTTTATGATAATATAACACTTTCTCAGGCTTCACAGTCGCATTTCTCAGGCAACACACGGTTTTATTCTGACTAGACTTGAATAAAACCAGATAGTAATTCGTCCTGGAAGTAGGTATTAGGTACTTTTAATGTAATACATGTTCATACCTCTCGCGAATATCCACTGGCGCAGTTTATAACATAATCGCAGCCATCAGTTTCAGTCTTAACTATAGTCAAATACGAGTCGTTATATGACTGTCCGATTCTGTTTTCTGAAATAGATTTCCTCGGTTAAAAATATTGGAGAACTTCAAGGTTAAACTATAAAAGGGCAAATTATACTTATAGAATATAACCACTGTCTTTTATATTAAGAAATAAGCGTAATAGATGATAGATGAAAGGATATTAGTGTTAATACAATGCACGCTACAAATCTTTAAGTTGCTATCGTTACATATAAACCAATCAATCATTTTATTGAAAGTATTGCAATTGTACATTGGTGAGAAAATTGAAAATATTTTTGTTACATCTACATTTGACTTTATCCTTACTAATATTATAAATGCAAATGTAACTCTGTTTGTCTGTCTGTCTGTATGTTACGCTTTCACGCCTAAACCACTGAACCGATTTTGATGAAATTTGGTATTGGGGTAGATTAGACCTTTAGAAAGGACATAGGCTATGTTTTGTCGCGATAACCGACATCCACGCGGTAGGAGCCACGGGCAAAAGCTAGTATGTTCATAAATTATTGAGGAATGACTATGATTCAATTGCGACCACTAAATATAAATACCTGCTTACCATCTAGTTGAGGGTACAAGTTAAGAAGCATTTTCTTCTTATATTCGTTGCTCACGCTGATGTATATAGTACACTCTAGAGATATACATAATGCTATAACAGCTTGGCCAAGAGCCCCTGCTCCTCCAGTTACCAGAACACGGTTTCCTTTAGACAGTTTACCTTTTAATGTCTGTAAAGAAGAAAATGTTATAAATTTGAAATCTTATTTATATCTGCACAAAAAATCTATTCCCGTATCAGGAATAGATGTGTCCGAAATGACATGGATAGATTACAAATTATGATTATAATCGCACGGGGATTCGTTCTAGCATGATTGGGTAACAAATACCCAACTTAAACCATCACATTTTTTATGGTAGCAATATGAATTAAAATAGCAACAATGGGTAGAAACGGATTTCCTATTTATGATTTTCGATGCTTTTCGAAGTTATGTGTGTATTTATCGCAAGGTTTGTAAATGCCCGGTTAATGGCAATAGGCTCGCCACTTCCCAACTAGCACACAAGCGCTTTAAGAAGCTCTACAGTGGCCGTTAAGAGTTTGTTGATTACGGCATTAGCTTTATAGATAGACCGTACAGCAGTCGTATAAACTAGTATAGCGCTACTATAACCCCAAAATAGGCACTTTTTATAACGGTATCAGCTCTACAATTGCGCTATAGTAGCGAAATAAGAGTTAGAACCGCCATATAATGACGCTACAAGAGTGGTAATGTACGTTAATGTTTGTACAATGGCGCTAAAAGAGTGGTTGTGTGCGCTAACGGATATACAATGACGCTTGAAAAGATGTAGCGTACGCTGGAAGAGTAAAATTATGTTTTGTAGCGCTATTCTGCAGCTCTTGTCGTATTTGATCGCGATTGTGTGACTAAAACTAAATACTTAAAAATAATAATTGTGATTGTGCAAATGAAACAAGGTGTCAGAAGGTTTACATACATAAACCAAATACATAAACTCGAATCAAAAGTTAACTTTGAATATATTACTGTGCCATATTTATTGCGAGTATCAGTTTACTGTGAATATATACATGTATTTTCGCTTAGATTTTGACGCGCCCACAAGATAATACGTTTTTAGTGTTGTAATATATTTATAATATTGGTGACATAGTTTTTTATTTTATCAAAACCACTTATTAAGACTTCCCAATAGATGTTTAAGTCATTTATGAATATATAATATCGAAACTAAACCATAAAGTAGTTGTAATAACTCGATATCGATGTAGGCGTTGTTGTTATTGTTGTAAATAGTTGTCATATTATTAGGGATCCGTCAGTGACAAATTGAAACCATTTATAGGTACCTAACTATAGTCGTAGTAGTAACTTAGAAATTAATAGATTTTCAGTAGGAATTGATTAGAGATGGCGTATAAATGGGTCTTGTTGAGGTACAAAAATGTTACAAAGTATGGGCCAGAACTCTTTATTAGAACTTTTATGTATAGGAAGGCCATCAAAATTAAAATTTAGAGATATTTTTCTGGCATTTCATTTCAAAGGAATAATAATACCATTATGCCAATATTTTCCACCATCGCCAATTGACTTCAAATCGATGTGTCTCGGTGTCCTCAATAAAGTCCGTGGGTCATTAGGTAAAATCTTCGGTATTCTTACATTTATAATTTTTGACAATTCTGAGAGCGCTACTTGCGTGACGTTGAATTTAACAGCCCATTTTTGAACTGCATTTCGAAAATTAATATTTTTAATAAAATCGGTACTGTCAGTTTCGTCATCTGAACTAGATTGATAGCCACAGTCAATGCTAACTGAAGTTATAACGTTGCTTGAGGAAGCTTCTTCAAATAATTCAGTATGAACCCCCTCAGAATCACAGTTACTTATTTTAAGCACAACAGTACTGTTTTGGGAAGATACGGAACCCTTTTTTTTTTTTTTTTTTCGTGCGGAAGTCCCCACGGATGCCCCCCCTGCCGGAGCCGGAAGGGGAGGTTATGTCGGACTCGAACCGACTAAAACCGCACGCCGACTGTGGGTCTTGGTGCTAGGCCGGAGGTGAGGTTGTCAAAGACATATCCCTCGCACCCCGGCTGACCCAGGGCCATCCCTTACGGTCTGGCCCTCCTCAGGAGGGGGGACAACGGTGTCCCCAACTCGCCCCCGGAAGGGAAGATACGGAACCCAATTCATTTTCTGCTTGTATTTCATTACTAAGGTTTTTTAACCTAACACACTGCCTCGAATGTTTATTCAATATATTAGAATAATTCTTCTTAATTTTTTGTCGTATGTTTCCCTGCTTCTTTATTAATTTCCAACTTTTTGTTCTATTCATAATTATGATCGAAGATTGTAACTCAAAATGGACAACAAAGTAAACTAATCAAAGCATTTGAAACCACTCCTGTCCCACTTAAAGAGTTATAGTAGTGCTATAAACGTATTACTCACGGTCTTAAGTAATTAAAACCACTACTATAACGCCTTTAGCGCTACGAAAGAGTTCATTTCCTCAAATATAGCGCCTTTACCGCTACTACAGAGTAACTGTTACTCTACTGTAGGTAATGACGCTACAAGAGTGGTGATAAACTATATTATAGAGCTTAAGAATCTATAGAGACGCTCTTTTCCACTCAAAGTGATTCAGTAGCATCCTATAGCGCCTTCCAAACACTCATACCTTCCAAACCATCATTTATACCTCTACTAGTGATAAAGGAGTGTTAACCACTCTACTATACCTCCATTACCTGTAGAATAGCGGAATAAGATACCATTGTAACTGCGTTAGTGTAAATGATTACGATTGTATGGCCACTGTATCGCATACCTGTATAATGACGTTAGAATACGTTGTTATACAGGCTGAGGAGTTGGTTTTAGCTTTTCAATTGTATCGCTAAGAAGCTCTTTAAAGGCGGTGAAAGCTGCTTGTGTGCTAGTTGGGTTGTTACATTGGGACCTGAACATAAACTGGCGAAATGTGGGTGCTAGCACCTCTGCCTACCCCTTCGGGGAATATAGGCGTGAGTTTATGTTATGTTATGTTATGATGATCATCATGTTTAGCTAAAATAAAAGTAATAGGTTATCCTCCTAAAAGTTTCAATCAGTCCTCAGACCCTGAGTTTAAGTGGGTTCTTTCAAAAACATGAATGTATATTTATGCATATAAATAATACAAATTTATTCAAAATACAGTTGCATTAATACTACACCTTCTGCTTCCAGTATTACACATTCAGTTACACCCTTACTCATATGTATAGGCTATACGCTCGTAGACATGATATCTCGAGAGCGAAATGAACCTATTTAAGTGAATATTTTATCAAACAGAATATGTACTATGGATATTAGGAGCTGCCGGCTCAATTTCTTGAATGAGGAGGTTTCCTTCAGAGTAAGTTATTTTAGGGTTAGGTTTTACGTAATGTATTTTTGTGATTTACGTTTACTCTTTTAAGATTTCCCGCACAAAAGTTGTAGGAATATACAAGCAATGAATATTGGCCATAATATAAGGGTCATTTTTGTTGGTATTAACCAATCCATTGTAAACACTGCTAACAATTAGGAATGTTTTGTTTTACTGGCTCACAGTGTCGCGACATATTATAATAAATAAGATCAGGTGGTCACGCAAGTGCTAGTCTACATGTAAGTAAACGCAGTTATATAACAGTCACAAGTTATCTTACCAGACAATAATATGCCATCGCATAAGGAAGCGGCACCGTAGCAGCATCCTGCAAGGTCCAATGCTCTGGAACTGGCCATTTCAAATCTGGGTCAGCTTCAATTGTGCTACTTAAAGCGCCGTCAGGTATTAGCCCCATAACTCTTTCACCACTAAAGAGAAAAAAGACGATAATATAATTTAATGATTCCTTCTCCAAAAAAGTTGTAACAATAGGTCAGAAATCAACCCTCATGACAAGTCAAAACGTGTAAAAAAAAATTCAACATTTAAAGTTAATAAAAGAGGAATTTGAAAATTCGAGCCTAACGAGATAGAAATTAAAACGTATAGAAATACCGGTGACACAAAAAAATAACGAAGAAAATTGTTAAGTTTAGTTCGTCAATTACTCTCATTTTAGAAGTTGCTTTTGTTGAATTCTTTTTATTGGCCGTTACATGGATCCAATATTTTGAGCCAAGTATTTCCTAATAAGTCTTGAAAGTTTATCTTCATATCTATACGAAGTTTCCAAAATAGGAGTTAGGTGTTTGGTATGTACTAAACTTAAGCCTTGAATATACTGAATACTTAAGTGCTTAATAAGTAATAAATTTTAGTGATATGACGTATTTGCTATCTAGAGTTCCTATGAAAGATTTGTTGAAGAACAATATGACATCTTATCAGATATTATATTGCGTTTCCAGTACACAAAGAAAGCGTTCAGCTACTTAATAATATTCTGTCCTCCTTGGTTCAGCTATTTATGTAAATGTACTATTTATATCACCACCATTTCGATATAGTATCTTCACACTGTCGTTTCTACTAATTTAGAATTTATAAAGTAAAGAATACAGTAAGTTAGTAACCTAAGTACACTATACAGAACATTTTATGTTGATTTGGTCATACGATGCCTTTACTTAAGCGAGTTTGAATCTGAAATTCATAAGTTCTTAAATATCATATTCGAAGACTTACTCTCTATCGATGCCGCTGTAATCCATTCCAAAAGATTGATTTTCTTCACCATGACTGTGTATTACCTTTTCTACGTCCTTCAGTGATATTCCGGCATACGAAACCTAGGCAATGGACAAAGGACTATTTTAAGTTTGTATCTGAAGTTGGGTTTTACCTTTTCAGCTTTTGGCAGCATCACATCATTTATTATTGTAGTAGTGTAAGTGTCCATTTTATACCATCGATCCACTGTGTAATAAGACGCATTGGACCGGTGATTATGATTGTTTTTTTTTTATTGCTCGCCCTGAACTGATATTTTTTAACTAATTAATTACACCTTAGTAATAGCAACCATAAGCATAGAAATTATGCGATACAAATTGAGACCCTCTCAGTTTTTTTTTTTTTTTTTTGACCGTGGGGGAAATCCTTCATGGATGTTATGCCGGACTCCTACCGACTAAAACCCCCACGGTATCGCCCAGCAGCCTATAGTTGGGAGCCCCGGGTAAGCCCTCGGAAGGATGTCCCAGGGCTCCCAACAGACCTACCGCTTTAATGCGGCCTCGTCTAGGGGGTGGTTCGGGTGCTATCCCGCGTCTATGGGGGGTTTTCGGGTATTATCCCGCTTCATAGGAGGGGGGAGGCGTGCGTGAGTCCGTCACGTCACGCTGCCGTCATGGGCCTGCTTCTGTAAGGACGATGAGCAGCCAACTCACCGTCCTCAGGCCCCCGGTCATGGAGGCCGATGGTCTTCGGCGAAGACACGTCGGCGGCGTCCAAGCCGCCGACTGCGGAACTCGGGTGGGAGAGTTCTCTCCCGCTCCCGCCCCGCCGCCTCCTTCACGAGCATGACCTGCTCGCAGAAAGAGGCGGCGCAGTCCCACTTACTCCCGCTGGAGACCATGGCTGCCACCATGGTCTCGAGCGAGAGAGTGTCCACGCCCAAACCCACCACGAGGACCTGGCGCTGTTGCGCCCACGCCGTGCACTCCACCAGCGTGTGGAGCGCTGTGTCATCGCTGCGGTCCCCGCAGTGCTGACAACCGGCCGTGGTTTCCCGGTGTCTTCGCCACAGATACCTACCGAAGCTACCGTGCCCGGTAAGCATCTGTGACAACCGGTAGGAGAGAGCACCATGTCTCCTCTCCAGCCACTCGTCCATGACCGGTCTGACGGCCGCGATTGTGGCGAATCCCCCCTTTGGTTGCTCAAGTCGCACCTTCCATGTCTCCACGGTTTCCTGGTGGAGCTGGGACCGCTGGGCCTCGATTTCTCGAGACGCAGGCCATTGGCCCCGCTCCAGCGCCTCCTTGAGCCATTTAAATAGAGACGCAAGGGCTCTCGCTTCCAGGTCCCATGGAGGGGTCCCGGCTAAGAGACATGCCGCCTCACCTGAGATCGTGCGGTATCCCCTTATCACCCTGACGGCCATCGCCCTCTGTGGGCTCAGCAATCTAGCCACATTACTGGCCGTCAGGGTCTCCGCCCATACGGGGGCCCCGTATAGGGCCATACTTTGCACGATCCCCAGGTACAGTCTCCTGTAGGGAGCGTTGGGTCCCCTGATGTTGGGCATCAGCCGTGCGAGTGCAGCTGACACCCCCCTCAGTTTTGGGACCAAACTTCGGAAGTGATGTCCGAAGTTCCACCGGCCATCGAGTACTAGCCCCAGATACTTCATCGAGGGCTCGATGCCGATGCTGACGCCCCCTACTTGTAGGCTGGATCCCGCAGGTGGCCCCATCCGAGGTCCGTGGAAGCACAGAGCCTCGGACTTGTGAAGGGCGACCTCGAGACCCAGCCGCCGTATCCGACCCACGACTTGAGCAACCCCTGCCGTGGCCTTTAGTGCTGCGTCTCGGTGCGTTGCTCCCCGCGCCGTAACGAGGGTGCCGTCGGCGTAACACGTTACGTTCACCCCCCTGAGCAACGGACCACGCAGCACCCAATCGTAACCGATGTTCCACAGGAGTGGCCCTAATACCGATCCCTGCGGAACACCGCACGACACATCCCGCCGACCCGGCCCTAGCCAACTCGGGTAAGTAATGGCCCTCTCGGAGAGATAGGCCCCGACAATTCGACGGAGGTAGGGAGGCACTCCATGGTAGATAAGCACCTCCCTAACGCAGCTCCAGGGCAAGGTGTTGAAGGCGTTGGCGATGTCAAGAGACACCGCCACTATCACCTCACCCTGTGAGACTGCTTCCTCCGTCAGGCCTCTAATGCGCATGATCGCATCCACCGTGGAGCGCCCCTGACGGAAGCCAAACTGGCTATCCGCCAGATCAGGCCCCACGCGTGTGAGATGCCTGACGAGGCGTTGTGCAATAATGCGCTCAAAGAGCTTGCACACCTCGTCAAGCAACACGATCGGCCGGTACCCTGATGGAGAATTTGCCGGCCGCCCCGCCTTTCGGATCAAGACCAGTTTTCCTGTCTTCCAGACCTTGGGAAACTGGCCTTTTTCGAGGCATGCGCCAGGCATAAGTCGAGGCCCAAGCTCCTCAAGAGCCAGGACCCACGCTCGGCCTGGAATGCCGTCGGGTCCAGGGGCGGTGTTTCTGCGGGATTTAAGCCGCAGTACAGCCGCCCCTAGCTCACCCTCCGTGACTACGGGCACGTTGTTCTCACTGCCTTCCGCGCTGGGCGCCTGAGACGGAGCCATGCACGGAGGAATGTGTTCCTCCGCTCTTGATGGAAACAAGGAGTCCAGGACCACCTCCAGCTGCTCCGGCTGGAGACTCTGGGTCAGTGGGGGCGCCTTAGCGCGTAATTTGCCCCTTACCATAAGGTACGGGCGCCCCCACGGGTTGCGCTCCAGAGTCTCTATCAGCTCCTCGCGGCCCAACTTTTTGGACCGCTTGATGGCCGTATGGAGGGCCCTCTTGGCCTCCTTGTACCCACCATAGAGCTCCGTCTCTCGGGCTACCGCATCGTCTGGGCGGCGACGCCTCCGGCGGAACCTGGTGTACCGGCGGCGCGCAGTGACGCACTCCACGCGCAACTGCGCGATTTCCGGCGTCCACCAGTACACCTGCCTCCTCGCCGGTCTGGCACTAGCCCTGGGCATCGCCGCATTACAGATATGCGTCATGGCTCTCCCGAACCACTCCACCTCGGCATCAATATCGGCGGGCCTGTCCGCTACCGGGATCCAGGTCTGCACGATGGCCGCCTCCAGGAGAGCCTCCGGATCCAGGCGATGGAGTGCCCAACGCGGTTCCGGGGGATTCGCAATAGCTGGCGGCAGATTAGGTGGAGGGGAGACGTTGAACCGAATATATCGGTGATCTGACGACGTCTCCTCCTCCTCCACCACACGCCATTCCTGGACACGGCGGGCGAGCTCAGGGGTCGCAAACGAAACGTCTATGACCGAGCTGAGCCCCCGCCGCGTCCAGGTTGCGACATTCCCCCGATTCAGGATGACTAGGCCACGTGTAGTGACCCAGTCCTGAAGTATCCTCCCCCTGTCTCTGGTTTCCCGGGAGCCCCAAGCCTGCGACCAGGCATTGAAATCTCCCAGGATCAGGACAGGGCGAGGCCGGCATGCAGCGAGAACTACGTCCAGCTCAGGGAGCCATAGCTCAAACTGATGCTGGTCAAGGCTCGGCGAGATGTAAACGGCCACGACAGCCATACCCTCATATTCCGCCGCGACGCAGCCCGGGCCTCTAGCGATAAGCGCTAGGCGCGAGTCATCCGCGGCGGTCCCCCCAAAGACAGTCGCCAGGCCGATCAGATCAACTGGGCTTCCCGGGTGAACCCAGTACGGCTCGGCGACAACCACCACGTTAATGGACCACTGCCTGATGCTCTGGTACAGAAGGTCCTGAGCACCAGCGCAGTGGTTCAGATTCACCTGCAGGATGCGGACATGGGTATCCATTAATGGACGTCCATTTCCGCACCCTGCCGCCGCGAGAGTGCACCCTCACCTCCCCGTGCGGACGGACGGGGCTTTGGTCTTGAGGCAGTGCAGGCCTTACTGCCCACCCAGTGGTCGGCCTCCTTGCCCTCCGCCACGCATTTAAAACAGCGTGGCGGAGCGTCACAGGCAAGGGCCACGTGACCGGGCTGACTACAGCGGAAGCACCGGTCTCTCACGGTGACTTCCGCCGTACACTGCACTCCCACATGCCCCACGACCAGGCACCTAAAGCACCTGGCTTCGCGTGGCTGCAGGAGATGCACCTGTGCCCTCAGAAAGCCCCCGATAAGGAGGCTCCGTCTGTCCGCCACTTTTTGGGCCGCCGCGATGGGGCAGCTCACGACTGCCGATCCGTGACCGAACGGGCCAAAGCGGATTTCGCCTGACCTCACCTGGTCACGAGGGCAGCCGCTCGCCTCCACGACGGCGGAGATTATTTCCTCCGTCGTAGTCGCGTCGTCTAGACCCGAAATGCGCAGACCCGCGCACTTGTTGGGTCTGGTGACGCGGATGTCACCCGTGTCCAGCGACTCCCTTAGCTTTGCCGCTAGGGCATCTGCTTTGGGGCCGCTGGTGGCGCCATAGACCTGGAGGAGGCGTGCTCCGGTGCGCGTCACCTTGGACCGGAGACCTCCCTCTATATCGAGGGCTTTAAGGTCCACTGAGGCTCTCGCCTGCCTCAGGACCTCTGCGTACCCCAAGCCTCTCGCCCTGCCCTCCGTAGTCACCGTAATGACGACGGCAGAAGAACGGGGAGCGCGGAGCCTCATTGGCGCCTTCACCGCGGCGGCCTTCGCGGCTTTTGCCGCCTAAACCCGATAGGTAAAATTGACCTACAGCATATCGATAACTATAAAATAGAGATGAGTCTACTAAATTCGTTTGATTAATCACGACGATCGAAGCAATGGTGTGAAAGATATAGCAAATATGCGTTTAAGTGTAGGTCAAAATAACCTAGATAGGCTTCTAGGGTTAAAACATCAACCATAATTATGTACCTGGACTAAATGCTTGTTTGCTGGAATAGCAGGAGCTTCAGTCCAGGTCAGGCTATTTAAATCACCTAGTACAGGGCATGTTAGAGTAGCGTTCCGAATCTTTATCTTCGTTGTTGTTGGCATGTAGTAGAAGCCTCCCCATTCACCCTATAAAACAAAACGAAAATAATTATAACTGTAAATAATTGCCCAGTGCTTTTTGCGGGGTTTCAAGAAGTGTTCGTGTGGTAGTAAGTTCATATTTTTCACAGAAAGTCATGGCTACCTCAATCAGGTCTCAATATTTAACATAAGTAGTAATGACTGGTGATAATACAATGTACCTACAACAGTTAAGTTTTTATGACCATCTCACATGTATTATGTAAATAAATGATTTGTATTAGTAGCAATATTATGATAGTCACTATGCAATCTGATGACTATATCCTGAATTGGATCAAGTATGGTTAAGTGTAACGAGAAACTATATGAAATAAATAAGATTTTTAAAATCATATTTACCTTTTTTAGGACATTAATGTTAAGGTTCTTTTCAAGCTGTTCCTTGTATGTAATATGATTAGGATGGAAAGCAGGTGCACGAAAATCAACCATTGTCATCAAAGATATTTTAGCTTCACCATCTTTTCTTAATTTATTAACAAATCCTGTAAAGTTCATATTCATAATTATTTAAATACACATTACAATGAGCTCCGTATAATTCAATTTAAAATTTCAATACAATAAATGAAAAACATTTCAATACCTGAAGCACCGCAATACGACTGCTTCTCAGAGAGTAACACGACACGTTTTGTTTTATGAAGCACATCATATACGTTCGAAACCCAATCCAATTTATTATCACAATTGACACGAACGAATGTAACATCCTTCAAATTTTGCCTTCTCAATAATATTAATATTTGTTTCCCATCTGACATAGCACTTACAACACTAAAATAATATTTCGTAAGGCTCTGAAGTTTAGGAACTCCAGTTTCTAACGCTAAAACAAAAGTGTCATTCGAGATGTTTCGCAGGTTCTTCAATTTCTGCAAAAGGGAAAGTTTCCAATTTAATAATTAAAAGTTGGATTTTATTAGTTTCTGATAGATTTACGAAAAGTTGTGCTGTAAATAATATTACACGAACTGATACCTGCTGCTTCACCCACGTGTAAATAATTCACCTTCGATGATTCTGTTTTTGGTTCTAATCTCCGGTTTAATTGCTAAACAACATGACTGATGTTATGATGAAAGTCAAAGTAATGTTTCTTATAAATATAATAATGATTACTTACTTTTTCATCATCTAACAAATTTTCAATAATGAATACGTTAGCTTTTTGTGTATCAGTGTTTGTTGCCAATAGAGCTTCGTAATCATCACTGACATTCAGCACAGAAGCAACCTCAACGTTAGCGTTCGGAATGTGGTCTGCTATTTCTTTGATCATACAGTTTATATTTGTATTAGAAGTAACTATC
Organism: Eilema sororculum; assembly: GCA_914829495.1. Lineage (NCBI taxonomy): Eukaryota > Metazoa > Arthropoda > Insecta > Lepidoptera > Erebidae > Eilema > Eilema sororculum. Next base: position 20,971,274 of record OU618546.1, read on the forward strand.
TGTGTTACTTTAATTTCATTCATTGTGGTATTCTCTGCTACTATTTGAAGGTTTATATGTAAAGCAGTTTTTAGCTGTAATGAAATATTCTAATTAGTACAGAAATTATAACATTGAATAAATCGGGAAAAATGAAATGTTCAAGTGGGACTTGAACCCACAAGCTTTCCCTTGCAGGGGAATGCTCTTCCAACTGAGCTATTAAGCTACACCAGAGTTACTTCAAATTTCCTTTCTCTTTATATCCGTCTTTGAGGATGACGGCGAGGATTGTTTTATAAAAAAAAACAGTTTATCATAAAAATATCCGTTTACAAGTCAAGCTGTATTTTGTATTATAATAAATATGCTCGAAATCAAATATTATTGAAAGCCCCAAGAAAAATAATCAGAAGTCAAACCTATTAGTAAAATAATATAATGCGCAAGATCATGGCTCTACTATAATAGCGTAAGGACATACATACTGTACGTGTATACTTTCTCAAAGGGGTGTAAAGTAAGGCAATAAAAGGTGATAATTTATTTTCTCGTAACGTCAAAAACCCCGTTGTACTAATTCATGTGTACAAGAAGAAGTTTTTTACACAAACACCCCTAAAAGTGTATTATATCTTTTTTTTGTATTTAATAAATTAACAATATTCAAATTAAACTAATTTTGCTCTATAATAATCGTGATTTAGTTTTGTTTTACTGAAATACTCTCTGTATATAGGCTGTATGTATGGAAGAAATCAAACTTTCTCAGTTTTAAAATGAAATCAAGTTGATTACAGTATTTTTGTGCTAGTAATAAAATTACTTCACTTACGTCAACCTTGTCCATAGAGTAGTGTGGGTAAAAGTGTTTAGACAACAGTACGTCAGGTTGTTTGTGTACCACTGGCTTATCTGTAAAAGTTACATTGTCAAGTTCTACGCCAGCACATCTAAAATAAAGTTGAAATTGATTAGGCACATACGTTGAAACCACAAGAAGACAATGATATGGACAATTTATTGCTCTCCTGGAGAGTTGCCATTAATTGATTTGAATCAATTTTTAAAACATTAAGTATGCTAAAAACTATACAATTTGAATATATCAAGAAAACTGATCTTTACCTTACAGAGGGATTGCCTTAACCACTAGACCACAGACCACGCGTGAGGAAATTCAAATGTCCCTTATATATTTATCGATCTTTAAGGCGATATATTTCTGCCCAAATATTCGAATAAATTTGTTAAAGCATTAAGTATGCTAACTATACAATTCGATTCAATTTTCCTGATGTATTTGCATTAATTTATTTTTAACTAACTTCAAGTAAAACTAATAAACTTAAATTAATTCATTTTCTTACTTAAATTGCGTAAAACTGTATCTTCTATGTAATTATAGTTTTTCACACAATCATACCCAAGGTAAACTCAGGATTTAATGGCTGTTATTATATTTTATGTAATACTGTTGATTTAAATGAATAAAGAAAACAAAAAAGTTCCTATATTTTTAGTATTATATTAAATTTTTCAATATGATCTGATCAGCGTGAAGATGAGTTTATTGACTTGAATTATTACTTATAATAACATACTTTCTATGCCTACCACCTACACTGGTTTATAATTTGATGGAATTAATGCAAAAAAAATCTAAATCTCACCTTATAACTCCAGTAGTTCTATTATATTTTGCCCAAGCACACCTCACTCCATTCACTGTCTCAAGTTTAGACATATCTTGGTCCAGTACGTTTATTTTAAGTTTCCTTATAAACTTCGGAACAGAAATTCCGTCGTAATCGTGTGCGATAGTATTAAATTGAATCAGAGAATCTAGAAAAGTGAACCAATTCTTATCCCATTCAATATAGGCTTCTTCATGATCTAGATATGATTCTTGGATGCTCTTGAATTTACCCCTGCAGGAATATAAATAAAATTGAATTTATTGTTGGTCGTAAAAAAAAATAATCTTACGATATTAACAATTCCTAAAGTGTAGTATGGAGAAGAAGAAAATATTGTTATAAGTAATGTTGCAATCTATTTGATGTGTTTTCATGTAATTTTCACTATCATTTAGGGAGTTCGATGGGCGAAGTTAGATCATATACGATCAAATTGATTATGATATAAAAAGGACCAAATAACAGAAAATAAAAGTTACTCACCGATAAGAAAATCCTCTTGATTCCAATATTTTGTATATATCTTCAGATTCTAATGTAATAATCTCATCGTCAAAACTTACATTATTCAATTTTTCTACATTCTGTTGGAATTTTAATACTTTCACGCCATTTATAACACCAGTTGTTACACATGTATTATTTTGGCTAACCTAAAAAAATACATAATTTTAAATCAAGGTTGAGTTTATTTTTATATTTATAATGTGTGTGTGATGTAGCGGTAAATATTCAAATTTTTTTAACCCCACTAAAGATAACAAAAATAAGATCCACATGGCGGCAAGTGGTAAGCACTGAAAAGACACGCTTCCTTTTTAACAACATGCCAAAGCTATTAAAATTTATAATGCTTATTGATTTTGTCATTTTATTAGCATTTTATGAAATGAAATTATTATTTAAATAAAATATTGTGTATAGATACATAATATACCTAATTCAGGAAATTAAATTATTTTTCTATCTTACGAAAAATGTCATGAAATTTATATTTTAGATAGAATTAGTTATGAGAGGAAAATTTACGCACCTCAAATTTATTGCTCGCTCTACTGATGGAAATAAACAACCTGAGCGGAGTCTCGCGTTTGATTACCACTTCGCTATGAAACTGGATATCATTGAAGATCACGGACTGCTCCAGATAATTCACTCCAGTATGCATAGACAGAGTCTCCCAAACAAGCACCAGTATTGCTGACTCAGGAAGCACATTAATACCTGCAGCCAAAAAATAACGATAATTAACGTCCTTTCACAAAAAACCCTCACTTCCAAGAATTAGAAAGCAAGCAGGAAAATGTTTCCTTGATCTTTCAAGGAAATCTTTTTCGTACCATCTCTAATATGCCCTTCAAAGAATTTATAATCATCGTCATAAATAGACATCACGAAGTTGCGAGCTGAAGCTGTTTTTATTTCGTCCTTTTCTAAGAACGAGTACTCTGGCCTGAAAGACAATAGGAATTTTAATACTATAATTTTATTACGAGCTTGCATAAAGTGTACTTTTATTATTTTTGGGAAAGTCTGCATGTTTTAAATACACGTCTCTTATGAAGAATTTCGTTTTGTTTTTCAAGAACATTTTCTATTTGTGTAATTAGCTATTCTTTTAAATTCAGTGTATCTTTAAAAAATAAGTATTTTCAACTAATTAAGTATATTAAAATATTGACACTTCGGTATTTCTAAACTATGTTTATTTTAATCAGATTTATCGGATTAATCAAAATAACTCACCAATCCTCACTGTGCTCCCAATCGACATAGTGAGATAAAAGGCATGTTTCCGTTGAAACGGGGAATTCTATTTTAGGATACAACACATCTACCTTAGGATTTACGCCAGCTTTATACATTCTGCAAAATAATCAAAAAATATAACAAAACAAAATAATTTCACTCTAGAGCATTAGCATTTAATAATTCATTAGGTAGGCTATAAATAATAATAGACAATGCGACTTCTTTTCTTCGTCCTAGCATTTAATCCATTTTTTTTCGTGATGAGATCCTCTCGGATAACTCTCTAGCTGGAGCCAGAGGGGGAAGTTATGTCAGTCTCAAACCGACCAAAACCGCACGCCATCTGTGGGTCGTAGTGCTAGACCAGAGGTGAGGTTGTCTTCAACATATCCTTCGCACCCTGGCTGGCCCAGGGCCATCACTTACAGTCTGGCCCTCCTCAGGGCATTAATCCCAGTCACATCCGAAGCTTATTAACTTCGAGCCTAGGGTCCGCTTTACCATTCTACTCGTAACTAAAGCGGATTTGGAAAAACTTTGATATTTTCTGTAAAGAGTCGCTTTACAGAAAATATCAACCATCTAATCTAATCTCCACAGACCAAAAGCGATATCGAAGCATTGCAGTTAGACCATTTATTGGTCATTTGAGTTCTCCATCTACCCGTAACGACTGCCATTGAATGATGTGTGGTGTACCTGTATTTAAGCAAAAGTCAACATCAATAGAAATAAAAAATATATTTTTACTCACTTGCCAATAGCCTCGAGGAAGAATTGCACTCCATTTGGATTACCACGACTCGCAAGTGGTATATGTGTACAATCTTTATGTGATCTCTTCAGAATGGCTTGGAGTAAACCATGAGGTGCAATTTCTACAACTATAGCATTGTCTGGGATATACTTTATCATTTCTTCAAACAGCACAGGGCTCTGTGAATTATTGTTTGTTAATTTCATTTGTATACTATTTATACTGTTGATTGATTTCATTTTGTGGAATTTATTGATACACATAATTATTGAGAACAATTACACGAGTACTTTTTAAGAATTAGAACATCCAAAACCTTGGATAATGTGTAAATTTAAACCTTTTAGAATGCCGTAAGGTGAAACCGGTCAGGATCAATAAAATAAATACTTTGGAAAAAGTACAAGTGTTCTCAATAAGTGTTCATTAGTGTAAATGATTTAAATATGTTTCATAGAAGGTATTCACTCTTGATTCTAAAGGAAATTCTTGAAATCCAAAGGATTTTAACATTCTCTATTAGAATTCAAAGCCTATAGAGATATAGGATTGGTGAAATGTGGGTGTTAATTCACCGCCTAACCCTCTGGGAATAGAGGCGTGATTGTATGTCTACATACGCAGGATAGATTCCGAATGTTCACGTTCTGTGCCTATGTTATAGTTTATGGAGGAATAAATTTGTGTCTTACTGTCATATTATTAACGAGGTATTGAGCTGACAAATACACTGCTGCCTCCTCGTTCCACCGATCTTGAGGCACTGACGTCGATAACCATTTACTGCTGCGTTTCTTTGGGTTTGTGATTACACTGCCTAATTTTCTTAGCAATTCAGGAGCTAATAAAAGAAATATACATGATATTAGTAGGACAATATATCTAATCTAATTATAAGGCTGAATTATGAGGTTTATTTGTTTGCTCACGTTACTGGTGTGTTTTGAAAAAAATATCGGTCTTACAGTTCTTGAAAAAGGCTATTGACTATAATATCACGCTGTCACTCTTAAAATGGCTTCAATAGAATCGAGAACAGTGAATGGAACAACTGTTATCAGCCTAGTATTTTTCAAATTACATTTCAGTTTTCTTTTTTTTTTTATTACTCTTCTTTTTTGTATGATTACTTCTAGTTATAATTAACACTCATTTCTTACCACAGTGAGCAATGTATCGAGAGTGGTATGCAGTCCCACCGCATTGGACCTCTCTGGCAAATATACCGCGTTTGGTCAACTCTCCCACAAATTCTTTCACTTTATTGACCGGACCCGATATTGTTGAAGACTCTGAGCTGTTATGACATGCTATGTCAATTTCTGGTGGACACTGATTTACAATCTGCAAAATAAATGATAACGATGACCATATTGAAATTAATTATACACATTTTGAAAGTAATTATATCGAAAATAGGAAATTATACATTTCTGAAATATCAATCAAAGCCTAAGTATGTCCTTTCTCATGGTCTAATCTACCCCTATACCAAATTTCATCAAAATCGGTTCAGTGGTTTAGGCGTGAAATCGTAACATGCAGACAGACAGACAGGCAGAGTTACTTTCGTATTTATAATATTAGTATAGATAAGACACAATTAATTAATTTAGTCGACTTATTATACAGTTTAATTTTGAAAAAATGAAGATAACTTTCTAAGTTACTTACTGCTTGATATCCCAGACCAACTGCAGCCATCAGTCCTTCTTCTTTGGGACTGTCAAAAACTGTTTTAGCACGGAGGTAATTACATAAAACCATTTGTTCAGCTGTATACAAATTATCATGATATGCACACGCTAGCTCGCCTAAGCTGTGTCCTAAAAGATATTTAAAATCAGAGATATTTAACATAATATAGAATCTTGTGAATAAGACTCATGTCGAACGAATTGATGATTTATTACAACCAAAATCTACAAGTTAAACTGAAATATTTAAACACACAATGAAAGCAACGAATATGAACCACTATGTTTATGTTCCAACGTAATAGGGTGCCAGCCTTCTCGTGTCTCCCGAAACTAATTTATTTCTTCGTTATTGAAAGTCACTTACCTATGATACCATCAGGGACAATACCCATTTCTTTAAGCATATCAGTTAGTCCCACTTGCACAGCACCGATGCTAACAAAAGCGTAGACAGAGTTATTTCGTACTTCACTATTTGGGTCTGTTAAAATGTTTATGAGATCAATGCCCATGGGCTCCAAGACTTTATGACATCTGTAAAAAATACTTCTATTAAAACGATTTTTTCCGTTGAAATTTGTTCAGTACTAAACGGATCTGGAGGAAAATTGGCATGAAGGAAGCCTCCTACTTAAGAAATGTCTTTTCGATGAAAAATAAAGCAAGAATTTTACATTATCAATATCTTCGGGAGTATGTTATGTCATTCAAATTGCTAGAAGAATTGAAATAAGTCACGTAGATGTGCTAAGTTAAACCGTTTAATCGTAATTTCAGATGAGCTAGAGAACGTGTCACTATAACTGTAAGCCTTGCTATAACTGGAAGCATAAGATACAGTTTCTTTATCACGCAGCAGATAGGAATGTTTACACGACCTTTGGTTGAACCTATATAGACATTAAGTGTAAAATAAGAAGCTAGAGTGCCTACAAGATAACATACTACAAATCCCAGATGTTTGCTGATAAAATTTAGAAAATATTTAATAATTTAGCACACTTAAGACTCCAAGAAAAAGATGAAGGTTATTTTAGAAAAGATATTCTGCTTTTCAGTAATTTTGGCATACTGCGTTCTATCTTTGAAATGACATTCGCAAATACCCACGAAACATTTAAGTGATTAGATGCAAATACTTTTTACCACTAACGACCTTGGCTTTCTAAAAAGTAATTAAAATCATCTTTTGAAATCTTTTGGCGGAACATCCAAGTATTTGACCCTAATCGCTTCTCCAAGGTTACAAACTATTAACAAAGGCAATCTATCATAATAACTTGAAAGCTTCGGCCTTTAACTCCTGAAAATATATTTGAAATTTAAGATTAAAGTATTTGTATCGTTCATCTTTTCATCCTTAATGAGGCATCTAGCAAACCAAGGGTTGAATTTAAAGTGTACAATTTATTGCTGAACCTCTAATTAACACTTATTTGACCTTATTGGATTTATTATGATTATAATTGAAAAACTTACAAATATTTTAAAAAAATTGGTTGGTAAAAAAAATCCGTCAAGAATTACATTTCAACATTATTTATGATAGTATTTGAGAATAAGCACAACTATTTATTTATTTCACAACTATTTTTATCTAAATTTAAAAACTGCTGAAACACAAAAGAGTCGTCAAGTCAATTTCAAAATATACGTAATGACACATTGTCTTAAAAAACCAAAAGTATCTAGTTTTAAGAAAATTTATTTTGAAAGATATTAAAAAGTTAGCTGGAAAATAGATCTAATTACATTATTTTTTGTTTAGATATTTAGATCGGGTTTATAAAAAGTTGTTTTTGTTTAACAAAGAAGATTAAACAGCATAGTTTATGGGATAGATATTACAATTTAGATTGCTCAGTAGCAAGAAATAATAGCTTGAAGATTTTTAAGTCTTAAATTCAATACTAAATAATATTTGTGCCTACTTTATTATGATCAAGAGATGGCTGCGACCACCGATCGGATATTTGCTGTTCATGAACATAAACATTTATGAGTAAATATTAATAAAAACATACTTGTGGATAGCAGCAGCAAATATTGGAATTCTCATCAGATCAGCTCCCATTGTTTCCCATTGGGATCCCATACCACTGTATACGAACCACAATGGTTTCTTCCCTCCAGGATAGTACTCTGAACTTGCAGACAGGCTTACAGTTTCTTTGTTTTCGTTTGTATCTGTGACAAAATTATCATTTTGAATTAACCAATATGAAAAAAAAGTACTGGGCAGATATAACTATTCTATAACGTTTGATAACGTTTTTCAAAATGTTCATTTAAATGCAACTAACATCTCTGGCCAGGAACCTATTTCATGAAAATTAATTCGAGGAAACAAAAGCTCACACAAATTATAACACTGGTTCAACATTATTTTATTTTGAATCTAGCTGCAGGGAAAGAGGTAAAATAAAATGATCTATAGTTAACTTGTTGATCGTAACATTAATACTAAATTCTTATTACAGTTCACAAGTAAATCATTGTTGAAACAGCACGAGAATATTAAACAATAAAACAGAATTAATGAAGGTACTTCATTTCCAAGTTGACTGTTAAAGACTAATGGACGCAATTTGTACTCATTAAGATCCATAAAATTTCTACCATCCTTCAAAATTTTAATTCAAAATAATTATCGCTTCATTACCTAAATATGAACAAAATAAACTCGTATGGCCCTTGACCCAACTGTCCTCTTGAGGTGTTGGTCGAGGCTCTTGGCAATCAGTCTGTGAACCGACACGACTATCGGAACAATAATTGCCGAACCCACATTCCACTTGTCGACAACCTCGTGAGTCAGGTTCAAATATTTTATTTGCTTATCTTTTTCGGCTCTCACGAGATTCTCATCATGCGGAATGCTGATATGAATAATTATTGCGCGGCGCTCTAATGAATCTATCACCACTATACCAGGCTTATTGGCCACAATAGTTCTGTCGGTGATGATAGATCGATCCCAGTACAAAGTGACACGGCCATCGTCAAGAGCTGGGTTGTGCAAATACTTGTAATACGGCACCTCCGAATCTACAAGTTAATATTTGAGAGCAAGTTGCTGAGGGACAATCCTGGCTACTTGGTTGTGTCTATGCAAATACTCACCGTTGGCTAGACGAGAAAAACCAGAGACTATATATTATGCCTGAGCGATTTTCCGAGACGGTGATAATAATATGCCCGACAGCTATTAACCATACCATCCATAAGGATATATCTCCGGTAGATGTTCGTCATTACCACTTCATCAGTAATAATTGTGTCACCGAAACGTAACCAGGATACATAATATGCTTTTAAATCTACATCGGGCCCATATCAGGCCCATATCGTCCATGCGGTTCTTTACTCCTCCATAGTTCCTTGCGATCATTAATGCTGAGTATTGCAGGTTTGCACCAGTTCTCTTTGGCAAGAGCGAGCGGGGTAAGTCCGCGCTCTACTACCACTACATCTTGATGGACATCCACACTCACCTTGAGAAAAAATTCTCTAAGGTTGCATATCTCATCATTGTGTAGTCTTAATGTTTAATAAACCACGATCTCCAACACGATCTCAACTTTTTACGTGAAATTAAAGTCATATTAACATTCTGGTAAGTGTTTAACTTAATAGTTATATAGAATGTCAAATCTCAAATCGACTGTGTTAACATTTAAGTTGTATAAGCGACTAAGGGAAATCCTTGTTAATGTTGTAATGTATTATATTTAGATTTATTAAACAGTATACCAATAGGAGTCACTAAGTACTAACTAGTGTGATTAATAACTTACCCAATAACATATAACCTCGTCCTGTGTGTCCAGGAATATCGTGTTCATAGACGTTGTGCAGTAATGCAATTTCTTCGGGGTCTATGGGATGACTCTTCATGATATCTATTATTTTATCTACACCAGCTTCTTGCCTTCCAGAAGCAAGAATGAGATAAGGTATATCTGTTTTATATTTCTCGATATTCTGTCACAGAGAAAGATATAATATTTTAATAGTTTGTTAGACTCCACTTTTTTGAAATCATATCAGAAGGAAATTTATCTTTTAAATGTCTTCTAAAATCATCAAGCTGTTTCAGTATAAAGGATTCGTTTGTGAATCCTTCATACTAAGCACCAAACACGTAAACTATAAGCTATTGAGATTATCAAAGTACGATTATTAAAATTATCTTATTATTACTACCTATGAGTTACCGTCCTTTATATATATAATATACCTAGTAAATAGTCCCGGGTCCTTTGGGCGGGGCATGAAAAGGCATCTAATGAGGCCATCAAGCTGAGCGTCACCACTGTTAACATGGTAGAAGTTTCTGATGGTGACCCTCTTTCCGAGACTTTGCCTTTGCTTAACATCAGGCGAGGTGAAGTCAAATTGACGTGTCCTTTATAAAAAAACTTATACATAATTGATTTTGTTTGATTGATAAGTAATTAGGTACCTTTTGTTTATAATGACCCTTTAAAACAACGTGAAAATTGGCACCAGTAAAAGAGAAGTTATTCAGCGCTGTGAATCCTCTATCAAAGTCGGATTGTTCAGTCAACACCTGAATTCTTCCATCGCGTACAGCGGGAATATGGTCTTGAGGCTCATTGTAGTGCAGGTTTGGAGGTAGTTTCCCTTTGTGGTATGCTAGACAGAGCTAGAAAAAAATATTTATGGGTTAATTTTTAGAACATCTCTGTAGTGTAACGAATGTAATACTGAAAACTGACATAACGGCTTCCAACAATGTTTATTGAAGGTATCTTTATAGAGAGAGAGTAGGTATTCACAAATCATTAAAAACTTTTGCACAGACAAGACATGTCTGACAAGCCATGGTTTAAAAAGTCAGAGAAGGAATTATGTTTTTCGACTTTATAAATATTTTTACGCTATAGCATGGTTTGTTCAGTTAATAGAGTGATTAGTAGTTCATCTAATTTACCTTAGTAACTGAGCATATTCCAGATGCCGATTCACTATTGCCCATATTAGATTTAACACTACCAACTTTAATGGAGGTATCATTGGCAAAAATATTAGATATGGCGTTAAGTTCATTTTCATCAGCTTTGGCTATTGCTGCAAAGAAATATAGAGTTTTTACAATAATTATAAAGGTGAATAGACATTGGACATTTGACAATTGGAAAGCAAAGGATACGTCGAGATCAGTGTACATAATGAAAATTGGCAATACAATGTAGTGAAAGTAGTTTTATTTCAACGCAAAAGATCCAACAATATCATATTTTAGATATTTTGTAGATACATCGCGGTTCAACAGCCACGAAAGTGTTTCTTAAGAAATTAAGCCCATTAGTATTTTCTAATAGTTGTAGTTACTTTGAGATAAGAAATATAGGTTTTCTTTTGTGTTATATAATTGTAAATCTCTCCTGAAATGTATTTTATGTGTACAGATAAAAAATATTTTCGTATTATAAATTCATCCTAATATTTACCTGCTCCTTGTGCCTCAACGTATTCAACTTTATTTGGATCTACGTCAGTTTTTGAATAAACTTCAGTTAAAAAATTCTCAATATCTTCAGATTCCCGCAATGGTAAGAACTCTGCATCTGGCCTCATTTTGTAATTACCTTCAGCGTAGTATACTTCAGCATACACTCTGAATAAGAATACACCCTAATATTAACAAACAAAGAGACTTTTATAGTATAATAATATTTATATCTTCAGTGATCAGGGACTTTGCCACCAAGAAACCTTGCTGAGAAGTACTTACTATATATCGGTCAGAATAATGCGGAAATATGACGTGGTATCAAATTACCCTAATGAGTATTTATGAAGTCTTCAAACCTACCTACATACTTGAAGCAAGGTTCGCTTAGAACGCCAATAGATGTTTTTAAAACATTCTTGAATAAATTGATTGCAAACAATAATAACAATGAATAGGTCAGTTTATAAATATCAGCTCGTAAATATTCAGCAGTTTACTATATAGTAAAAACATATTTTTGTCATGATTTGAACTTCAATTCACATATTCTATTCCTTATTACGTAGGACCAATTGCAAAGATTGGTGTTAATCTACCTCACCGTACTGGGACAATAGTTGGGTGTATGCGTGTTCATTATGTATGCAAGTTAAAAGGTTACTTACCTGTGTGCATCTTTAGCTTTTTGTAAAAATATGACGTTAATAGCATCAGCTCTTGTATATCCATCTGCGTTTTTGTCAAAACATTTTGTCTTTCCATCTAAACCTAACAGGCCGGCTCTAGAACGAAATAAAAAACGTTCATTTAACAAGCATAGCAATAGCAAAACAACTATAATAGAGAAGCGAAGAAAACAAATACATATTATACAGGTTAAACTTTTCAAAAGGCGAGGTGAAGTCAAATTGACGTGTCCTGTATAAAAAAAAAGGGATTGGGTGGCTGAATCCGAGACTATATAGAATAGCGATAAATGTTCAAAGGAGTCAATTTTTATGAAACATAAAACCTAATCATTAAATTAACACGTAATAGTTTCAGTTTTTTCTGGTATTGCGAACGAAACTAATTATGATACAAAATTTAGATAAACTTTATTACAATTCAAAATTTTCCTTAACTTGCCGTATATCATTACTTCTCCTCAGATACATGCGTTGAGTCAACAATAGTGCCTATTACGTTGGAACGTGAAATGTGGGTTTTAATTCACCTCTGCCTAACCCTCCGGAGATAAAAATGTGATTCTGTGTATGAATAAAAAGAAACAATTGAAAATACCTTCTTAAATTTAAGGTCAAATTGGGGTGTATTCCATAATTACATCCACCAACTATAGCTGCATCACACAGTCCGGATTTGATACTATTATAGGCTACTTCCAAGCAAGCTGTGGAACTGGCATCAGCATAATCCAAGGCATATGAAGGACCTTTGCCATCAATCCAGTATGAAATGCGGTTAGCGTACATAGATTTACTGCCTCTGAAAATAAGAGTTTTCGAAAAAGGTTAATTGGAGAAAAGTCTTTGTTATTCATTGGTGAAAATAGTTTTAATTCATTGGCAAGAAATGTATAGAGTATACACAGATATACTTCCAGGTATAGATCTGCTGGATAAACTTAACTTAGGTAATAACATTTTTAACCCATCCTTTTCAGTGTTTCATTTGCAATTGCAATTAAACAAACAGGATTAAATTTTTGGTGCATTCCGAAATATGTTTAATAATTTTTAGAAATTAGCATGGAAGCGTATTGCTAAGTGCTATTCGCTCAGGTGCTATTCAGCTGGGTGCTCTAAGTGGGCTACACTTTTACAGATAATTTAGGGGTGGAATCGCAAGATATTGAGTGAAATGTTAGATAACAATTATAAACTGTTAATTTCGATGTTTTCTTGATAACTTACCCATTAATGACAAAGTCGCTGCGCTTACTGAGGTCGAAGGTCACTAAGGAACTATTGTCACTATAAGCCGAACCGACGAAAACACCTATATGTTTGCCTCTAAGAGACTGAGGACTTGTACCTAGAAGTAGATGGTGTTGTTTTAGAAATTGAAAGAAACGAAACTATAGCGAAAATTAAGACCACTGCAAAGTACGAGTCAGTTAAGAATAATATAAAACAATATAATATCGTTATTCATTTAGATCACAAAGTAACAGTTGAGTACGTTAAAACTAATGCTTTAACATTTACAGCCAGATTCATGGCTTTAATATACTCGTACTAACTTAGAGGTTGAAAACCATGTTTTCAATCTTTGATTTCGAGGAGGGGTATAACATAATCATTTCTGTTTCTAGATTAGTATACGATTTAGATACATTTTAACTAACAATTTATTCATTGTCATCCATTCTAGAATGGTAATTAATAATCATAAAGGTGACAAGTGAATTTCAAAGCCATATTTGAAATTTAATAGTAATAGCAAAAACAGTGAACAATGAAAAGGAATATATTCAATTACAAAATTGTACCATAATGTAGCACTCTCATAAATGCAACATGCGAATAATGTGAATGTTAATGATGCATGAAGTAAATTGTTAATGGTAACAATACTAAGTATTTAATGAGTTTCAAGTGGACGCTCGTGATGGTACAACAATGTGTTATGCATGAATTGCATTTGTTAGCGAAAATATTTTACTTTTAAAGTTCAAACAAAAATCAAATATTCACCCAAATAATTTATTTCGTCTTGTCCGTAAAAAATAGTAGATTACCTAACAAATGAAAAAAGGTGAATTCTTTTCGAGGCACTAAGTTGTCTCCCGAGAGGAGCGAAGGTTTCTACGGAAGAATCTCAAGCGTAGCGAGGTATTCTAGAAAGAAACCTGAGCAGATCGAGGGATACAAGAGCCGAGATGGATTCTCTTTTCAGGTGTTAGGTACTCTACTTTTTATCATTGCCTACGAGAAAATAATTACTCTCTGATTATAAATCTTATTATGGATAATACATAAGGACGTGAGTTTCATTTTCATCACTGGATGAAGTCATTTTAAGAAGACACTTTGAAGACGATCAGAAACTTTTATAAAGAAGATTAGACAGAAAAATCGGCGGTATATTTTTTTCTTTGAAAATTTTAACCCACATTCCATGTAGCGTTCAATTTTTTTGGTGTATTTTAATAGGTTCTTATACAAAGAGTGTGCAACCTCCTTGTATGTTTTTTTTTTTCAACTATACCTAATCCATATATTTACGCATATTCCAAATTCTATTTTTTTTTTTCACTCAGTGAAGAATAGGGAGTTCACTGTTTTTGATGAATAATGGGCCCTTTTTCGAGGGTCAGTGGTAAAAATGTTTTTTATTTCATTTGTATTAAATAGTACCTACCCGAATCGAAAATAGCTCCATATGTGTGTTCCATAAGTTTCCTTCCTAAAGGTTCTAAAACACATGCTAGATGAAATGTTACTCCAAAGAACTGGGCATCAAACTTATCAGTTCCTTTAATTTTTCCCATGTATTTGGGTACATCTGGATCGTTGAGTTTCCATTTAAAATCTTCCTTTGAGACCATGTCAATCTGTATTACAATTAAAATATTTACTATAGACGTGTCTCTTTCATAGTCAGATGTTCTGTTTTCCAGAAACACACATTAACAAGAATCTTAATTTTTAAAAATAACACTGAATTGAAATAGCAAAACGGGTTCAAACTTCATTCTACAACCCACAGATGAAAACTAATTCCAGGTACCAGCAACTTAGCTGTAAATCTAGATTCATATCTGGATCGGTTCATAGCTCCCTAAACGATAGTAATGAGTAACTACGTCACTAGCAGCTGCTTCAAATGGAAAATTACCACAAACATTATAATAAATTGAGCAATTAACCTTATTATATAGATTGTCCATGAACTCAACAACACTGTCAGAATTGGGAAACATTCCCGAAATTCCACTAATAACCACTTCATCTCCATTCAGAGAATTTGAAACACCATTTAAATTTGGGCCCTTAGTTGTAAATGAAGCCATTTTGTAATAAATATGTGTATCACTCCTACGAACTCTACCAAATGATTAGTACAATTCTATGAAAATCTATTTATACCAAGGACTTTCTTTGCGTCAAGTTATTAGGGATCCCTGTGAGACTGTTAAATTTAAACTTAACCAGTTGTACTATTAAGGGTCGATTTTACCAAACCTGAGTAAAATTTATTCCTAGAAGAAACAGTCAAAATGTGGGTGATATTACCTATTTATTCTAGGAATAAACTTTGCTCGCGTTTGGTCGAATGTATGCTAACTATAATAATAGATTAAGTTAGGAAAAAAATTAAAGCGGGTTCGAATCCCGCATGAACCGATTCAAAATTTCTAAGATATTAATCAGTTGTATTGTGTTTGTATATTAATAATACTTTATGATTTTGTTGTGTATTAAATAGTTTTAAGTGAAAGTTTTGTATAATTGATTGTAAAAAACTTTTTTTCAAACAAACAGACAGTTTTATTATGTTTTTAATTATATAGATAAATATGAAAAACGTGGATAAAATGACTGACAAAATGCTTTATTGACTCGTACCGCGCAATATATTTTGGGTATGTACCAACTTGTTGAAAACGAGGTCATCAGCGTTATTGTGGGCACATAATATTGTTTTTATTCCTGAAGTGTAAAAATGTTTCCTTATTCTATATTCATGTGCATGTAAATGGTTTTTCTTTGAACCTTTGACATAAGTTTTTAACGTAACATACATTTTCTTTAAGTCTACTTTAGGTATTACTGTAATTCATACTATTATATCTTGTAATCTGATGTTGGCGCACGCACCATTAGCACTGTCTAACGATTAATACTACATACAGTCTGTCAACGAAGCGGTCTAGACAGAGCAATCGTGTGGGGTGAGGGGAAGGGCTACTCGGTACAGCCATACATTTTACTCGGTACCAAGAATTCAGGGTTGTCTAATTTGTAATTACATTTTAATCATTCAGACTCTCAGACACAAACCATCAGACTCAGACTGTCAGACTCAGACTCTCAGACTTTCAGACTCAGACTCAGAGACTCAGACTCTCAGACTCAGGCTAAAACTCGCAGACTCAGACTCAGAGACAGTGACTCTCAGACTCAAAGACTCTCAGACCCAGACTCAGGCTAAAACTCTCAGACTCAGACTCGAATTCAAAGGTCAGATTTAAAATATTACGTTTCTTTGATAATAATTGCTCAAGAGTAGACACGGAGATATGACCAAAAGTCACAGTAGCCGACATCCACGCGAGTGGAGTCGTAGTTATCAGCTAGTTCATAAGTTGATGTGTAATGAATTCCTAACCAAACCTTTCAATGGATCAATAATTACATAATTGCTACTGATAATATGTTATAAATAAAGGGAGTAAAAAAAAAGCTATTAAAATCTATCACGCCAACCTGGCTTGATCAAGCAATTCATTGACTGAATGTTATGAATAATATTTAAGAATTTTTTTTTATTTCTCCATTTTAATCTTTTTTTACATTAGTAATGGTTGGTTAATTAAAATGTTTCATAATCTAGCAAGTTACTTGTGCAGTCTTCACCAATCAATGTCACACAATAATGTAATAATTGTAATATTAAATGCAGAGAACCCGAGTGACTAAAAATAAGGTATCTCTTACCTCAACAGATGCCGGAAGCAGTAACGGCTATCTCAAAGAAAGAAAAAGAGACGTTGCTGTTGCCATTACCCCAGGTTCACAGTACCCCAGCAGTTTCCTAACCCTAATGTAGTTTTGTTTATTACCTAAGTGTAGTTCAAGTTCAATTACCTCATTAGTGTTGATTAAAGATATATTAATCACAGGAGTTCAATAACCTATTTAGTAAATACCCTACAGTGAATTATCTAATGCGTACAAAAGAAGAAGAATAAGAAGAAAATATAATAAGTAATGTGTGTAATGTCACTTCCATTCTGTAATACAGGCACTACAACTAGACGGATGCATCTGCCGACATCTTCCTGAACACTGATGCGTCGTCAGACGTGTGGACACACCCTACTCGCTTGCACTGAAACCCTTTGATCTGTGCCACAAAAACGGACAACTACGGATGAGTTCCGGATGCATCTACGGAACAAATTACCCCCTCTACACATCGGCGAACGTCTCCGCTGATGACATGCAAATGCATCTGTCTAGGTTTGTACCAGTTTAACACGATGTCTATTAACCTGTCAGTGACTTAGGTGGTATTAAGAAACTAAATTGTTATATATTCATCACGTTCACAGACCAGTGACTACGCTATGCAAGGTTAATGGCTAATGCTAATATGAATACATTGTCATTCATCAGAACAATAGAAGTAGTAGCCAATGTAATAATTATTCAAAATACAAAATAAAGTACTCACACATCACCTGATTCATATTTACAGGGACTTCACGGCAGATGCTTTCATTACGCGTGCTGATAAGGTGTGAATATTCTTGTCTTGGCAACTCCTTCGGGTCCAGGCAGAAGGAGTAGGCTTAAGAAGTTCACTACCATGAAATTTGAATTTTTTATTAATTTATTCACTTAAAACTTATTACATAAATAGTATTTGGACCAGCCTGGTAAGCAAATGATGCTTTTATTAGGAGGGACCAAAACTACGAACGTCTGAATTAGTGCGAAGTGGAGGAGAGAGAGCTTGGCGAATCTTGAACTCCGAGGGCAACTTGGCCTCGGATGCAATCAGGATAATACGTCTTAATGAAGATGATGATTCTTGTCTTGGTCTCTATTTTCAAAAAAAACTATAAATTGGAAATCATTGATCTCGCTAGTGAATAGGTAAGTAAACGTGTTTCATTATCGATCAAACATTATAAACCAGCAAGTGCTATGCTATAGTGATTATAATGGGCCTATTAATGATAAAGAAAAATATTCAACAGGCTATAATATTATATACGTTTGTGGCCCTGAGTGAGTGGGACTATTGAGTTTATTATGATGACATTACACTTTATACAGGTATTAATCATAATTAGTATGTACATAAAAGTCTAATTTTCAAACGTAACGTAAACAAAAAATCAGTATGACTATAAATTACAAAAAAATCTAACCTAAAAATTAGGTTAATCATAATTAACCCGAAAGAACCCGAGGTGGCTAAATAATGCGTAAAATTAACGTTGGCTAATTACCTGGCGTCAGACGGTGTTACACAGAAGTAAAATATTTCAAGAACCGTCCCAAGAATAATATCATAATTAGAAGGAAAATGTCAGCAACTTCGATATACCATTACATATTATACATATTTAATGCATAAAATATGACGTAAATCGTCATATTTTATGCATTAAATATGACGTTACGGACTTTAATCTACACAACAATTTGCCAAAACGTAGGTAATAATGCTCGTTGTCATCGGAACAAGCAATGTATTAAACTTGTATCTGATCTTCTCTACCTTGTTATCTAGTCTACCTTGTTCACCAGTGGGCTTTACTAGACAAGTGGCAATTCGTTAGCCGGCGTGTTGTCGAATAGAATGTCGCATGTATGGCATTTGACGTTTATGATATACGTTGATGACTGAAATATACGTCAAATCCGTTAAATCCTATTCTACAATAGGACTTAAGTCACTTTATTTTTATTTTATCAACACACGTACAATTAAATCAAACTTAACTTAATGTAACGCTAAAGCTGATAATGAAAACACCACAAAGTGTCGAAAATCGATTTAGTGGTAATGTGTGATTATTCGTTACAAACGAATATATAATTTTAACCTTTGTATTATTACTGTAGACTATCATACTTTGCTAGTTAGAATTACAAATTTAATCTTAAGGTCAAGAATGTATACCGAAGGCTAGGGCCACTTAGTTCAGTTATACTGCTAATACTTATTTGCTACCTATTTGATGAAGCCGTCAATCTGAGGACCACCACTGCATTTTCATTGTTGTTTATTAATGTTGACTCTTTTTTTCCTTGAGACTTTATGCTCCGCTAACCATAAGGCAAGGTCTGTTTTACGTGAACATTATGAAAAAATATGTTTTTGGCTTCATAATTATATTCTAGAAAAGAGCCCAAAAGTTGACTTGCTTTTCAAATCGTGAGTGTAAAGAAACTAATTATATCATATTAATTACTGCTTTACAAATAATTTATTTAAAATTCTAATTTGATAGATGATCTCCATAGGTCAAACAACTAGCAAATCAACATTGTCATTTTATTCCAGCCCTGATGGAATAAAATGACAATGTTCATTTGTTAGTTTGTTTAAAATAAGTGAAGTTTGAATATGTTTAAAGACATAGTTTGAAGCGACTAAATCTTCTATGAATATTACAAAATCAAAAATTATATATATCTAGCTTCTGATCCGATTCTCTCTGCTGACCCTACTCAATAGCAAGATGATATATCGCTCTATGATATACTCACAAATTTTGTGACTTATTATTGGTTGTTATATTATGTTATGTTATGTTATAATTTTCAAAATAGGTTTAGTTTAGTTCCAGAGATTGCCAACTTCTCCTTCTGTTTAGACGACCACGCATCGTGTCAATTTTACCCAATGTTGCGTTTTAGAACACAACAAATTTACCTTCTTTTCCGACTGCGCCAGATAGCGCAACGTTTTACGCGCGCCTGTATGTATGCAAGTATGTAGTTTTCGTAGTTTCCTTCTATAAGCCCATTCAACGGAACTAGTGAGAACCGTCCTAAAAAAAATCCGGCAAATGAACTTACTGAATCATAATGTAATATGTTAACAAGTCAAATGTCGGTCGTTACACTTTCACAACAATTAATTTGCGAAAGTGACCGTTACTTAATACCTGCTGTTTCTTAAAGTTAACACGTGCAAGTAATATTTAAAAATATCTGTTGCTCGTTACTCCGCTCAGGTGGAATTCGGACGCCTTTTGGGAGTTTCCAGGGTTAAAAAGTAGACTCTGTAAATGTAGATTATAATCTATCCTTGTAGCAATTTCCAATGTTTCATATTAAATTTATAATGTAAATAGAATAATTATTTCTAATTGTACCTTCGGATGAGGATGTAATGAAATTTTCAAGAGGAAATTTTGTTCGCATGCAATTTCAAGTGCAATATATCGTATTCTTAAACTATCATGGAGTCAAATTAATACGCATGAATACTAGCATATAAAATGCATCAGGCAACCAGCGCGCATGACTTTGCTAAAAATAGCCCTGAAAAAAAAGTATCTATGTTGCGTGATTTTTATAAAACGCACATATCATCGTGAGTGTCCAAATTTATTTATCATGTCGATTTTTTGCTTGTAATTGAGTCTGAATATGTGCCCAATAGGCAGCAATAGGCTCGTCTAATTGATACATGAGGTATATAATCAAAGAATCAATTTCATTTTCAGTTTATGCACATAAAGTCAAAGTCAAAGTGCAAACGTCTTAATTGTACAATTAGTGTCGGAAATATCAAGAGTAATTAAAATAACTAATTTGAAAATGATTCTTTCACTGGTTCGGTAGGTTGGTTCTACAGTGAAATCGATTATCCTACTTTTTTAAATAATATGCTTGTATTTATAACAAAATACAGTGTGAGCAAGAGATTAAATTAGGATGACCATGCATCTTTATCATTTAAGTATTCGTCCACTTTATAATAACCTTTTTTTCACTAAGCAATTTTTCACTTCAATTTTAAATTTATTTAGTGGCATGTCAATCAGATCCTGAGGTATTTTATTAAACATTTTTATCCAATTGCCTACAAAAGAATTACCTACCTTACGAAGCCTGAGTTTTGGCACTGCAAGTTTATTTTTATTTCTAGTATTATAACTGAGTTGGTCAGAGTTTTTTATGAAAAGTTCTAGGCTCTTGCGTACATATAAGATATTAACATAAAAGTATTGAGAAGGAACTGTTAAAATATTAATTTCTCTAAAAACTTCTCTCAGTGAGTCACGGTGTCTGAGGCTATAGATTGCTCGTATCGCGTGTTTCTGTAGTATGAAAATAGTCTCAATTTCGGCAGCTGAGCCCAACAGCATCAGGACATCGCAGTAACCTTCTTATCCCTTTGAAGATTCCTATCACAGTTCTATTTTTGAAATAAAAATACTTTTAATGGATTCTATCGTGATATATTTGTTATTATTTACTTTTAAACCGACGTTTCAGCTGCTTTTCACTGAGTAACATTCGCGTAAACTTTACAAAATATCAGTTCTATTTTATTGTACTAATTAGAAAAGTAGGATAGTGATGGGTACCTATTCCGAATAATATTTCAGCTATTCGAGAAGTAAATATTACTGAATAATATAAGTTCTATTTTTCGAGAAATGTAGAAATTTCGTTACATATTCCATTGCTCCAACGTGGCTCTCACAAGGGAGTTCGCTACGATAACTACATTAGTTCATATCAAATATCATAGATGGCGTTACATGTCGCTTAAAATTACTTGTAGAATTTTTAGTATCTGAATCTGAAGTGTAAAAGTATTATGTAGCTGTTTATTAGTTTAAGTACAACTCTAATGTTAATTTCCCATACCAACACGCTGTTTTGCTTTCTCTTTCACCGATGCGATGTTTAAAAATAATCAGATGGATTGTTTTGGTTTTATGAATATCTTTCCAAAATTATATGACTCAGTTCATGTAACAGTGTGCAAATAAATGTGCGTAACGAAGCACTTCACTCAAACTAAAAAAATAGACTTAAAATGCACAAATAAAGAAGCATTCTGGTGTGGGACGCAACATGCGTCGACACCATTGCCCCTACCCATATACCTGGCACGGCTGGCTGTACCGGTGCCGCCGCTGCTTCCGCAGAGGCTCTCAAACGGCGCAAATACTCCAAACTCATTGGAGACTATGAATTTGTGCCGTTTGGAGTCGAAACGTTGGGGCCTTGGGGCCCGAGCGCTCGCAATCTCTTCAAAGAGATTGCGAAGCGTATGGTCGACGCTTCTCGTGACCCGAGGGCTGGCTTCTTTTTAGGTCAGAGAATAAGCATTGCCATACAACGTGGCAATGCTGCCAGTCTTCTGGGAACGTTGCCACAAGAGGCATGCGATGCGGAGGAATTCTACGACGCGTTTTAATTTTGGTCTTAGTTTTAGTTTTTAATTGGTTTCTTTTATTTTATTTCTAATTAGTCGTTCATGAATAAATATTAATAAATCAATTGAAAAAAAAGAAGTATGCTCTTTTGAATATTTTTTTTCAAAGTAAGTATCATTGTCCGTTTGGATATCTTACAATGATTGCATCTCACTGATTTACGAGTAAAAACTTAGAAAGAAGTCCACAAAGTAAGGACTCTCATTCCAAATGCAGAATTCACTTCATCGAAATATCAAAAAATAAACCCTCACTATCATTGTAATAACATGTATGGACAAAAGATATCCTTACTCATCCGGATTTAACTACGCACAGGGCAAATATATTGCGAAACTTGCTGTGAACCTTTACGAGGCACAACAATAGGAATACAATAGATTTCTTCCGCTATTTTCTCGAATAGGAATTTATAACGCAGGATGTATTAAGGCATATCTGAATTCTTCGGTATTCTGAATAAAGGATATGAACATTTTGGATCGTTACACTTGTAATACGTAACTTAAAGGATATAACAGAATATTTTGTTAGTCCTCAAAATAACCTCAAGGAGTTATAGTTGCAAACGAGACAGCCTCCGTGGCGTAGCGGTATTGAACGCGGCCGCTACGCAGGAGACGCGGATTTGATCCCCGCTCAGGGCAAATATTTGTATGCTTATATAGTATAACATAACATAAACTCACGCCTGTATTCCCCGAAGGGGTAGGCAGAAGTGCTAGCACCCACATTTCGTCAGTTTATGTTTAGGTCCCAATGTAATAGGTGGCGAGCCTATTGCCATTAACCGGGCACTTATAAACCTGCGATAAATACACACATAACTTCGAAAAGCATCGAAAGGTTTATTGGTGTGTGCCATGGTAAACCTGGGATCGGACCCGAGACCTCGTCTCAGCAGTCCATTACCCATACGACTAGGCTACCGCAGATATAGTATATAAATGAGTATTTGCATTGGTCTGGTCCTGCCTCGTAGAGCACGTTGAGCTGTCGGTCCCGGTTGCCATACGAACATGCATGGCAGTTACAGGGGAATTGGGTGAAATGGCCCACATAGAAGGGCTGATCACCCGTCCGGTCCAACGGTATCCCCACTGGCAGTACTAGTAGTATAGTTGTAAAATGTTTACGATTGCTTATTTGATTGTTTCAAGTATCGATGGAAGTACATACATATGGAAGTACATACACAAGTACCTACAGATAATTTATAAAATCATAGTCATGGTCATGACATAATCTATGGGCTGAAGGAGATCAACAATGGTGGGCAGTGTTGCCGTTATAGAAAAAATATGATTAGTTGTTGGAATTATTTATTTAACGATCTACTTGGTATCTTTTATGTGTATGTGCTGCAGCTGCGAGAAATAAATGTATTTTCTTTCTTTCTTTCTTTCTAACTTAGTAACTGACATTTTATAAGGCAGACTTATTTTTAAATTATTCCTACCATGTACATCTATCCGGAAGGGTTAGGCAGAGGAGTACTAGCACCCACGTTTTGCCAATTATGATTTTTGGTCCCATGACGTAATGGGGGCCAAGGCTATAGCCGTCTAGCGGGCCCTTAGTTTTGGGCTGTATGTTTGCTTTCAGATGGAGAACATCCCTATCCCTTAGACGCCTTTTACGACAACCACAGAAAGAACTGGGGTGGTCCTATTCTACTCCAACGCGGCATTATTATAGTAGATAATATTCGTTTGAAATCATGTCGTGGATAAATTTAATTTAGTTAATTTGTTAGATTTACTAGACACATTACTAATCGTACGTAAAGCTTATTTGCTACACAAATACCCTCAGTTGATAGACAGTACTGATAACAATAAACTTTGATAATTCCACCCAAATGGAGTTTGTCATGGGTAATGTGCAGTCATGAATGTAAGGCGAGGGTGAGTAGTCAAGTGGAATCGTAGAGTATACAACTCTCTGATTCCAATCGCTTGATAACACTTCTTGTAATAGACACCTGTGAGTACAATGGGTTACAAAAATCCGTGGACAGCCTAAAATCCTGTGGACACCTAGTCTAATTTAACAAAATGGAATATTGGTGACGTTATCTCTGAATTCTAAAATTAAAAAAGCACCTGTTGCACATTTAGAACAAGAAAGAAATGCATGTATCTACAGTTAAAATTACAATGGTGATTACCAGTGTATTTTTTGCCTATGAGATGACGTGTGGCGTCGCTCCTAACTAAAATTTCAATTTATTGTCCAAGGACTTTTGTTGACCCCTGTACTCACGTTAGGCGTAGGCGTTGAACATCAATAAAATTGACTTTTCATTTATTTGAGCAACTACCTAACATAAGATACAGCCAGCCTCAAAAAATAATAATATGTACAGTCAGCATCAGAAAGATGTTGATGAACAAAGTGCTCAAAATGATCTTAATTCCTTGGTTCTCCTTCCTGTTGGTGGATTTTTTTTTGTGTTGAATTTTTTTTGTACACTTCACATCCCTTCATTACCTAGCTTCTTCTGTGCTACTCAAAGGTTTGCTGGAAGAGAACTCATAATGAATTAAGCTCGTCTTTGTACATGTTCTTGAAATTATCTTGTATGTTTCCTCTGGATTATTTGTGTGCAACAAAGAATTAAGAATTGTTGTGATGTTTCGTAGACATCTTTATTTAGTACAATAATATAATTGCAATCAATAAAACAGTTTGATTGGTTCTTAACATCTTAATTTTAAGATCATTTTGGATCTTTAAAGTCAAGATATTTCTGACGTTGACTATGCCAGTTTTCTATAATAGTAACTACCATTGTGCGACATATTAAATAGACGTGAATGCACACAATGTACACGCCACAATACATAGTTTCATACATTTCAATATAAAAGTATTCAGACGTAATTGCTGTTCGAATTTAATTCAGGCAACTCATTGTGTAATGTACCTACGTATAGAGTTCGCATGGCAGGAGTCAATGACATCAATGACAGTGGTACATAACATAAATACAAATAGTGGAATATTTAAAGTTATGCATTTTTGCACTAGCAATATTTGCATAACATATGTATTTACGTAGACACTGTTACAAGTGAATCTCGATTACAGATTTGTACACCTTTAGTGCATTTTTTTATTTTTGTCTTTGTCTGCTAATCCTACTAATACGAATATTATAAAAATATTACTAGGTATATCAAAAGTCAGGTGGCTCTGCACAAATCCGAGGCCTTGTTCTTTCATGGTCCTCGGCGCAGGCCACCCCCGGGATCCAGCTTGACAGTAGGAGGTACTCCCATCGACATCAAGCCCCGGTTGAAATACCTGGGGCTCGTACTCGACGGTGGGTGGGACTTCGGAGAGCACTTCCGAAGTCTGCGCCCCAAACTGTTGGTGTCAGCTAACGCGCTGATGCGGCTGCTGCCCAACTTGAGGGGCCCAGAGGACTCCTGCAGGAGACTCTACGCGGGTGTCGTGCGGTCCATGGCCCTGTACGGGTGCCCC
Source organism: Eilema sororculum (assembly GCA_914829495.1). NCBI lineage: Eukaryota > Metazoa > Arthropoda > Insecta > Lepidoptera > Erebidae > Eilema > Eilema sororculum. Next base: position 20,997,282 of record OU618546.1, read on the forward strand.
GTGTGGGCGGACACCCTGCAGGCCAGGTTCGTGCAACTGCTGCATGTGCCGCAGCAGATGATGGCCTGCAGGGCCATTAGGGGGTACCGCACGATATCCTTTGAAGCGGCGAGTCTCCTAGCCGGATCGCCACCGTGGATCCTGGAAGCGAGATCCCTTGCGGCACTGTATCGGTTCCGTAAGGAGGCGCGGGAGCGGGGATACGATCCCGAGCCCGAAGACATTCGGGCCGAGAGGTCCCGGCTCCACGGGATCATGGTGACGGAGTGGGAGCGACGACTTGAGCAACGACGCGCAGGGCATGCCGTCATAGAGGCGGTAAGGCCCATCATGGGGGAATGGCTCGAGAGGCCACATGGCAGCCTCTCGTATCGACTGACGCAGATTATCACCGGGCACGGGTGCTTCGGGAGGTATCTGTGTCGGATCGAAAAGGAGCCAACGTCCGAGTGCCATCACTGCGACGCGAGGGAGGACACGGGGCTGCACACGCTCACCGAGTGTCCGGCATGGGCCGGACCGAGGCGGGAGCTAGTGGCGGCCCTGGGAGTGAGAGTTCTCACCCTCGCCACCCTGCTCACAGCAATGGTCCGCTGCGCGGACGCGTGGGCGGCCGGCGTCTCCTTCAGCGAGCAGGTAATGGTCGTGAAGGAGACGGCGGAGCGGGAGAGGCGGCGCGAGCGAGAAAGACTCGCGGATCGCGCCGCCCGCGCGCGCAGGCAACTCGGGCGTCGGAGGGCACTGACTGACCTCCGTCCCCCATGAGCGCGGGCCTGGGGGTGACGGGTGGAGCTGCCTGTCACCCCAGCAGAAGCAGGCCACGGCGGCGGCGCGCTAAATAGCGCGCCTCCCCATTCCGGGGGCGAGTTGGGGACACCGTTGTCCCCCCCTCCTGAGGAAGGCCAGACCGTAAGGGATGGCCCTGGGTCAGCCGGGGTGCGAGGGATATGTCTATAACAACCTCACCTCCGGCCTAGCACCAAGACCCACAGTCGGCGTGCGGTTTTAGTCGGTTCGAGTCCGACATAACCTCCCCTTCCGGCTCCGGCAGGGGGGGTATCCGAGGGGATTTCCGCACGAAAAAAAAAAAAAAGGTATATCAAAAGTCAAAAGGCAAACACAATTTATTTACTACTTTTTGGAGGTGTCTTTTGTGACGGGGGTTTCTTAAAATTTTATTTTATACTTTTTCAATTGAACTACTAGTCAAACTCCTTCATTTGATACCCATATTGAGTTGTGAAGAAATATGTATTCCGACATGTTGTGGGGGGCGGCCATCTTGTGCCGATGTTTTCAAACATAGCTAAGAACACTTCCGACTAATATACCTTTCAAACAAAAAAAAACTACATCCAAATCGGTTCATCCTTTTGGGTGCTACGATGCTACAGACACATACATGCACACAGACACGTCAAGCTTATAACACCCCGTCGTTTTTGCGTCGTCGGGGTTAAAAATATCAGAGATTGTGAGGATGTTTGTTATTTAATCATACTCTTGCGGCTGAACACATCTGACTGAAACTTGGTACAGGTATAAATTGTAGTCTGGAATAATACATTTATAAACTAGTTTTTATTTCAGGAATAGGTTTGCCAAGGAAAGCGGGAACGCCATTATAAATTCGCGCGGGCGAAGTTACGGGCACAACCAACTTTGAAATACATATTCTGCAAAATAATCATTATTTTATTTTATATTTTATATAAGAACATACACACTATAATACACAAGAAATCCATACATATACAATTAAATAAATCTGCAAAATTGCAAAAAATACATATTTACATTTTATTGTTCACCAATTACTGTTAATGTTCACTTTATCAATGTCTAACGATCAAAATATTATGTAATAAGTATTGAGTAATAAGTATAGAGGGCTGGTTTATTCCTTGCGCAAAGGATTGGCATTGCCATTCAACGTGGCAATGCCGCCAGCCTACTGGCCACCCTCCCGGTTGACGTCGATGGAAAGGAATTCTTTGACGCCTGAACCTACAGTTTTGCACATACCTTTATATTTTTATTTATAATAATTATTATATTGCTTAAATTATGTACATAAAAGTTGAAATAAAGATATCTATACTTATCTCTTACTTAAACAAGTATTGAGTCATGTGTGTAGTTTTGGAATCTATTCAAAGAGTTGTTTTAGCGTACATTATCATGCATTAGTCAGCTATTTTGAAATTCTTGTATATTTAATATTTCCGTAATTTTCGACTAGTTTAATTCAAAACAACAGTAGCTGTGTCCGCGACTTCGCTCATCATATTAAAATTCTTTTGAAAAATGCTCAAATAGTTTTTGATAGTCTTAGCTTAAAATGATATACAATATTATACTACTGTCTCATCATGTGACTGCATACATACTATTTTCAGCCTAGTCTAATTGAAATAAGGTTGAAATTATTTAGTTAACACTTAAAAAGTGCTTGAAAATATATGTGCGCATGGTCTGATTTGACATTTATAAGCACATACAAGTTATGCTTTACGGCTTATACTGCAGGTGTACACATAACATGGCTACTGTAAAAATAGCAATAAACAAACACACACGCAACATCACAATGTGATGTTGCGTGTGTGTTATATTAGAATTACATTTTTATTACATTGTAATTTATATAACATTGTAATGAAAGGCAGGCACACAATAAATTTTGTCGTGTCATTTATTTGAAAAAAAAAACATCGACCAGGAAAACATAACTTCAACGCCCACACAAAAGTTGTGTGTAGTTTTCCCAATATTGACACAGAATCCTAAAGTGATGCGCGTTCCACTCAGTACTCACGAACACATGAAAGGCTAACCCTACACTGTGTCACACAGTGGAGTAGAATGCTTTTAACAGAGAGTATAATATTTTTCTGTGCAGTGGTTTAGCGTTAAAGCGTAGGTATTTTCCGTTCCGTACTAAGTGCATATAAATTGTAGTACTACCTACGAGTATAATGCTGATGTGGCTAAATAACTATTCTTGCCTGAGATGGTGTTTTTCATGCGCATTATATTCTGCATGTTAACTTTTTGCACTATTATAGTGTAGAATATTATACTAAGCAATTTTTTTCTTGACAAATTGTCTACAGTATTTTACACAATCACATAAAGATGTTTATTTCGTGAGAACAGTGAGGTAGCAGCCAGTGAATCCATTATACATTTTGAAATGTCATTTTTTATTTGTTAATGAATTCGACGCCGGGTACAAACTGACAACATGTTAAAATGTATAAAGTATCGGATAGCACGAGTGTCAAAATGTACAAACGTAAAATAGTTTCAAATCGTCAAAGTGTTGTAACGATCAAATGTAGGAATGCAATGATGCTAGAAATTACAAGTGTAATATTGCATGAGTGTCAAAATGCACAAAATGTAATAATGAATAAATGATAAAATGTTTACATTAAATAGATAATTGATATAAAATCTCTTTAGTGCATATCTATTTGAAGTATAACATGCACTTCAATGTAGAAGAATACTTAGATTTTGCTATGTCAATGTAGTTATATAAGTGGATTTTAATTTGAATTTAGTGTTAAGACAACAATAAATACATTAATAAAATTGTAAGTTTTGTGGATTTTATTTGAATTTAGTGTTACGATAAGAAAAGTACATACTGTCAATTGAACATTTCAGCAACTGTATATTTTGACCATTGCTCATTTGGTCATAAATACATGTTGTCGATTGAACATTTTAGCATTTGTACATTCTGACATCAGGGTATTTTGTCATTAATAGATTGTACATTTTGACACTCGCGCTATCTGATACTTTATACATTTTAACATGTTGTCAGTTTGTACCCGGCGTCATGAATTCTTTGATTGTATGAAAAAATGCATGTCATAAACATCTTGAATTAAGATAATCATTTTTTAAATATTTATTGAATGGAAATGTATTATACACACTGTTAAGAATATACTTAACTGTAATAAAATTCTACTTAATAGTTGTGCTGCTGCGTAATTTCTAGTTAACAGATTCGATAAATATGTACCTAACGATATCTACCTCGTTCAAAGAATTACTATCGCTATTCAGCGGGGTAATGCTGCCAGCCTTTTGGGCACTACGATTTCTTAAGGTACAGTCTCTTCAACGCCTGTTTTTTTCTATTTTTTTTAATATTGTACATTAAAATAGCACATATTTATAATCATAATTAATAAGTGAATAATAAAAAAGAACCAAATGACTAAAACCAATACTTAAAAAGAAGATAAAAAAATTAAAACCACTTTTCTTGCATTAACATCCCCCTAGAAACTTATAATATCACTGAAACTACTATCAGTAGAGGCGTTATACAAAGTTGTGCAGAGTAGAACAAAATTCGCGAATACATTATGAGTATACAACTTGTACAAAAGTAGTACAAGCTTGCAACATGTGGCTCATCAGTTCACACGTCTGAGAACAACCGCCAACAGAAACACATTTATGTGAAGAGCTTTTCATATAGATGCTATTTTATTGGAATTTTCACTTAATATCGACTTACTTGTAATAATTTTGTACATAGTTTTCATCATTTTTGAGTTGGATAACAACGCTTGATATTAACCTATAATCTTGCATGTGTTCAAAGATGATACATACATCATAATTCATACACATACTGACACCTATTACTTTGAGGAAAGCAGAGACAACTAAAGTCTTTCTGTCTTTACCTACACGCCTTTATGTAAAACTTATTGTAAAACATTGCAAGAAACAGATAAGTTCGACGGAGAAAAGAGTAAAATGACCCGCACAAAAGAACAGGCCCTCGATTCTACTTAAGTTAAACCACTGTGTCACAGTCAGCGCAAAAAATGACATTAATATTTTAATTTTGAATATTAACCACATCGCTTTAAAGTCTACTATTTAATGCGAATTTTTGCAGTTGCTGAGGCACGACTGTGGTTTGGCTTTAGTAGAGTCGATACCCAGATCACGAGTCCAGTCAACGGCATACCCTGTTGGTCTCGACTTCTGCCGCCTGCCGCCTACTATTGGTGGATAGGTATCTTAGTTATAAACTATAGGTTAACCTCCCTGCGTTGAATGTTTGTCACATCTGAGGCTTTCATCTCGAAGCTCGAGATTCAATCATTTTCATATACTTACCTATAAACAGTAGATGATACTATAAACTCTGTAAGCATCTTACAGTATGATGTCAAATATTTTCAGTCACAGTGAAATAAAACAGAATTTCTGCTACATTTCTAAATCGCTTGAATTTAGCTTCCCAGTAAACCAATGCAATAACTCATAGAGAGGTTCAGAACAGATCAGTTGTATCCTGTAAAGTCCACTCGTATTGCGATGTACGATATTGTGAATTGCAGTTTAATATCCCGACTATATTTTGAACTTGTCGGATAACCCCGGTTTAGAGACTTGGGTCTGTGCTGTAAAATGATATGTTACTTCTAGAATATACCGTCATATAGATCCAAATAGAATGAGAACTTGTACGAAACAATGGTTTGAGATTTTATGAATGCAATTTTTTAAATACTCAAACGATAACACTACGAGAAAAGGCAAGCTTGAAATAAAACCTTGTACAGTCAGTATGAGAAAAATGTTGACGACTAAAGTAGGTACTCAAAATAATCTTAATTTCAATTTTATATTGACTATGTGCTCAAATGTAAGTATCCAGAGTGGTCAAACTATCTTAGCAATCGGTCTTCCAGTATTATGCAAGTAAGTAGAGTATTCATATTCACATACACAATCACGTCAGTCGATGGAATCTAGGCAAGTACAGTTTAAAATATCTAGATTTATCTAGACATTGTTATTTAATCCCATTTTGCGTGCCTTTTTAGGGTTCCGTTGCCAAATGGCAAAAAACGGAACCCTTATAGATTCGTCATGTCTGTCTGTCCGTCCGTAGGTCACAGCCACTTTTCTCCGAAACTATAGGGCCTATTCTGTTACAACTTGGTAAGTAGAAGGTATAGAAATTCTAATCATGAAATTGCAAAACTATATCCAGTGATTGAGATAGGCACTGATTGTTTTGTGCTCGTCCAGAATAAAAAGTACTACCCGCTTATCGTGTCAACATGGGGCAGGCTAGTTTTATGAGGCTGTTACCATGCATAAAGAACTTGTTGAGTGCCTTAAACTAAGCCTGTTTATTTGACTGCTCGAACTGCAGGGTACGTCATTAACTGAGTAGACTACAACTCTATTAATACTCCGCTAGGTGATGTGCGGCCTCATTTTTTTATTATTTATTTTTTATTTAACTTCATGCATAAAGTACATTGGTGGAGTTAATGCCATGGGCATTCTCTGCCAGCAGAGCTAACGAGGCAGGCACAAAAGAAGTCTACTTATTGTTCAAACAATATCAAAATTAATTAATTAAATTCATTCTGCTATGTTTAGATACACCGGGACTTTAACTCTTCGCTCATACTGCGGATGGAAACTTGTTCCCATCTACCTACTGAAGTAAATCAACTCCTAACAGTAAACCTTTAATTAATTTATGTATGTTTTAAACTCACATACTTTATATTCACACAAAATAAATATTGCAATATAAACGTATTGCAATAAACAAATATCTCTTATATAATATAACATTTAAGGCGTCATCTGCATTCCAATGTTTATTTATGTACAAATTTATATTCTCTCGTTTCGCATAAAAATTGACAGAGGGGAAAAGAAAATTGTTATGTTAGTCATATATTTCACTGGATAAACATGCCTATACGAGATAAGGTCTTGAACTCACTGTGCCGATTTATTCATGGATTTTCATATTTTTATGACCTAGTAGTGAAGAAAATAACAGTATTAAAGACGGGTAGTTTATGTTTCAGACAAAATCTTTTTCGGAATTTTTATAGCATTAAGTATGCTAACTATACAAATCGAATACATAGGGAAAAATAATCTTCAGAAAGAGATTCTTTTTCCCTATGTATTCGAAAAACTTTTTCATTCAAAATGCGGATCCCAAAAATCCAGTATTGAGTATTGAAACTCTAAAAAATGTCTCAGAGTGACGATATCATTTTCTTTCTGCCGTTCTTTGAGGTTATTTGTAGTCGAGCTAAAAACGAGTCTAAGCTGTATTTAGAGCTATATCTAATCGCAATACTTCGATATCGTCAATCAATTATGGATGTCAAATAGCAGTCACTTCGCGGAAAATACCTAAGCGGCGTAAGCCAAACCCGCATTTCCAATGAAAAAAAATCGAACAGTAGACTCCGAGGTGAGCTTCGGATGCGACTGAGATTACGCTAGCACAAAGATGTTTAGCTATTACCTGCTACTGCCACCACGGTTTAACGATTCACACTATATACTAAAGTAAAGCCAACGAGACGAGAGAAAAAAGGTAAACAAAGCGACCCTTGCTGAGTTTCTTTGCTATAACTAGCATTATTTTCTCTGTCTTTGTTGCACATGTCACACTTACGCGGCAATGGCCGAGCGACAGCTGTCGTTGCGTGTGTCGTAGTACAGGAAAGCTGTCAGCACAGCGGTTCTTAATTGTCAGATCCGCCATCTTATGAGCGATTTTATTCCTGTCTGGAATGCGCTTGAAGTGATACGTAATAATTTTCAAATTAAAATGTTTGGAATCGCTGAAACTTGTTTTACCTTTTTATACGCTTCGTAGGCTTTACATAAGATCACTCGTTCAACTGTGCTACCACTATCTTTGGAATTGACAAACAATCTACATGGTGTGTTTCTGTCCTAAATAATTGTGTTATGTAATCGTACAAAAATTATCAAGTTTCAAGCGTCAAGCGTTTGACTTTACAAGAGGAATAATTTTATTTATATCGTGTAACATTCTACTAAAATATTTTATTATAGGAAGCTATGAAATTTTTACAGAGTGTCGCCATTTACTTCTCACACCGTAACAATAACATTTTTATTTTGCCCCAATTTTTATTGTAATTATTTCAAACACATTTATAAAAAGGAGGATTGAGAGGATTGTTCTACGGTAAACTTAATAGGCCAATAAAAATGGGGTTTGATAAAGAAATAATTCCTAGTAGGTAGCAGTTTTCTTTCAAAATTCTTTGAGGGAGGTCACTGGCAGTTTAAATTCAGTTTTGCGCGGTATTCGGTTCGTTGCGTTCTCCGCCATCTCGAATTTAAGGGTACATTTTTATTTATTGAATAAATCGTTTATTTATAATCTCAGACGAAAATGGTAACTACTATGTTACTTAGCATTACATTTCCTACAATTTAGGCTCTTTTCATTTTCGACTTTCGTCTTATATTCCAAAAAGTGGTAAGATTTTCTTCAAATTTTTTGACGTAAGGAAACTTTCTAGTAGGTAGCTATTTTCTTTGGTAATTCGTTAAAGGAGGTCACTGGCAGTCTAAATTTCGATTCGCGTGGTATTTGGTTTATTTATTTATTTATTTATTTTAAACTTTATGCACATAAATTTGTACAAAGGCGGACTTAATGCCAAAGGCATTATCTAACAGTCAACCTTAGGGTGATGCAGAGATACATTGAGGTAGGTGCAGACAGAAGATTAACTATTTACTATAATGTAATAATACATACAATAAATATACACACTATAATATACAAGAAATGCATACATATACAATTACATATATACCTATTCCTATACTTATACTTTATATAAATATATATAATACATACCTATATAATATACTACTACTTAAACCATATTTTTTATCAAAATGATGAAATATAACCTTGCCATTATTACCCACTATTGCCATTAGGGATTACTGTAGAGCTGACGTACTTTATACTTGAAAGTAGCACGGTTGTTAGCCATCCTGATTTCGAGAGGAAGCGCATTCCAGAGTAGAATAGCTTGCACGAGGAAAGAAGAATGAACTAGGCTAGAACTATGAGTAGGACAGTGGAGAAGACGGTTATCAGCTGATCGTAGATTTTTTTTATGATGAGAACCGAGAAGCTGTACCTGAGATGATAAATAAGTGGGGGCATTTGGGGAGCATAAAATAGTATGTATCATCGTCACCGCCCGCAAGCTGCGTCGCTGTCGTATAGGTAACCATCCTAACTCTGTACGATAGACTGAGACGTGATCATATTTCCTAAGGTTGAAGACGAATCGAATGCAATTGTTGAGAAGGCGGTCGAGTTTTTTTTTTTGCAGATCTGCATTCAGGTCGAGGTAGCATACATCACCATAGTCCAAGACTGGGAAGATTAGGGTCTGCATAAGCATCGCCTTAGTTTCAACAGGTAGAAAGTTTTTAAGGCGATACAGACTACGCAACATCCCTTTTTTTTTTTTTCCGTGCGGAAATCCCCTCGGATACCCCCCTGCCGGAGCCGGAAGGGGAGGTTATGTCGGACTCGAACCGACTAAAACCGCACGCCGACTGTGGGTCGTGGTGCTAGGCCGGAGGTGAGGTTGTCATCGACATATCCCTCGCACCCCGGCGGACCCAGGGCCATCACTTATGGTTTAGCCCTCCTCGGGAGGGGGGACAACGGTGTCCCCGACTCGCCCCCGGAATGGGGAGGCGCGCTTCTCAGCGCGCCGTCGCCGTGGCCTGCTTCTGCTGGGGTGACAGGCGGCTTCACCCGTCACCCCCAGGCCCGCGCTCATGGGGGACGGAGGTCAGTCAGTGCCCTCCGACGCCCGAGTTGCCTGTGCGCGCGGGCAGCGTGGTTCGCGAGTCTCGCTCGTTCGCGCTGCCTCTCCCGTTCCGCCGTCTCCTTCACGACCATTACCTGCTCGCTGAAGGAGACGCCGGCCGCCCACGCGTCCGCACAGCGGACCATTGCTGTGAGCAGGGAGGCGAGGGTAAGAACTCTCACTCCCAGGGCCGCCACTAGTTCTCGCCTCTGTCCGGCCCATGCCGGACACTCGGTGAGCGTGTGCAGCTCTGTGTCCTCGCTCGCGTCGCAATGATGGCACTCGGACGTTGGCTCCTTTTCGATCCGACGCAGATACCGCCCAAAGCAAGCAAGAACGGACGCCCGGCGGACGAGCCGTCTGGGTACCGGCCCATAGTGTTACTCGACGAGGTGGGCAAGCTCTTCGAAAGAGTCATTGCCAAGCGCCTCGTCGAGCACCTCTCTAGAGTGGGGCCGGACCTAGCGGACACCCAGTACGGCTTCCGCCGGTGGCGTTCCACTGTGGATGCCATCATGCGCGTGAGGACTCTGGCGGAGGATGCGGTCGCCCGGGGCGAGGTGATGTTGGCGATGTCCTTGGACATCTCCAACGCGTTCAACACCTTGCCCTGGAGTTGCATCAGGGAGGCGCTCGTGTACCACGACGTGCCTCTCTACCTCCGCCGCATAGTCGGGGCGTACCTGACGGAGAGAGCCGTCATCTACCCAAGTGCGACCGGCGTCGGTAGGCGTGAGATGTCGTGCGGTGTCCCACAGGGATCGGTCCTGGGGCCGCTCCTGTGGAACATCGGATACGACTGGGTGCTTCGCGGTGAGCTCGCGTTCGGTGCCACCGTCACGTGCTACGCGGACGACACGCTAGTGACGGTGAGTGGCGCTACACACCGCGAGGCGACCCAGAGGGCCACGACCGCTGTTGCTCAAGTCGTGGATCGGATCCGGCAGCTGGGTCTCGAGGTGGCTCTGCACAAATCCGAGGCCTTGTTCTTTCATGGCCCTCGGCGCAGGCCACCCCCGGGATCCAGCCTGATAGTAGGAGGTACTCCCATCGACATCAAGCCCCGGTTGAAATACCTGGGGCTCGTTCTCGACGGTCGGTGGGACTTCGGAGAGCACTTCCGAAGTCTGCGCTCCAAACTGTTGGTGACAGCTAACGCGCTGGTGCGGCTGCTGCCCAACTTGAGGGGCCCGGAGGACTCCTGCAGGAGACTCTACGCGGGTGTCGTGCGGTCCATGGCCCTATACGGGTGTCCCGTGTGGGCGGACACCCTGGAGACCAGATTCCTGCCCCTGTTGCGTGCGCCGCAGCAGAGGATGGCCTCCAGGGCAATTAGGGGATACCGCACGATATCCTTTGAAGCGGCGAGTCTCCTAGCCGGATCGCCACCGTGGATCCTGGAAGCGAGATCCCTTGCGGCACTCTATCGTTTCCGTAAGGAGGCGCGGGAGCGGGGATACGATCCCGAGCCCGAAGACATTCGGGCCGAGAGATCCCGGCTCCACAGGATCATGGTGGCGGAGTGGGAGCGACGACTTGAGCAACCACGCGCAGGGCATGCCGTCATAGAGGCGGTAAGGCCCATCATGGGGGAATGGCTAGAGAGGCCACATGGCAGCCTCTCGTATCGACTGACGCAGATTATCACCGGGCACGGGTGCTTTGGGCGGACTACGCAACATCCCTGTCACCCTCTGAGAGACTTTTGCAACTTGTGATTGCCAGTTCAGGGTGGAGTCGATACTCAATCCCAGGTTTTTAACAGCAGGTCTTCCTGTTACAGGAATAATTCGCCCGTTGAAGTCTATTATTGGCAGAGTTTCTTTGTCTACCTTATTTATCATATGGTTGCTGCCAATTAAGATACCCTGGCATTTATCAGGATTGACAGAAAGGCCAAATCTGTCACACCAACTACTTATAGATCGCAAGTCGGCGTTAACCCTGTCAACAGCCTCTGAAAGATTCTCCGCACGAGCTTGGCTGTACACCTGCAGGTCGTCGGCATACAAGTGATACGCACACTGAAGTTCAGAAGTGATAAGGTTTATGAATATTGAAAATAAAAGAGGAGAAAGAATACCGCCTTGCGGAACGCCAGAGTCGAGATTGCACCAACCAGACGAAATCTCGTCCGCGCAAACCGACTGCTGACGTCCACGAAGATATGAAGAGAACCACTCCAGTTCATCGGCTGAGATCCCAAGATGGGATAGTATTACTAAAAGGATATCATGATTCACGCAATTAAATGCATTCGACAAATCCACTAACACTAACACTGTGACAAGACCCTTCTCCGTTCCGTCCCTGATATCCCCCGTTACTTTAAGGAGTGCGGTTGTAGTGCTGTGTCCCGATCTGAATCCGGATTGCAATGGACTCAGTAACCCGTTGGATTGCACATAATTGGACAGCTGACGATGAACACAGGCTTCCAGCACCTGGGATAGGAAAGGGAGGATGGAAATAGGACGAAAATGATTAGGAAGTGAGGGATTGGAAATTTTAGGAAGAGGGCGTACATAGGCTTTACGCCACAGGTCAGGGAATTGACCAGAATCAAGCGAAAAATTGACAATTTGTGAAATAGCGGGAAGGAGTTGGTCTATAATAGTTGTGATCATACGGCGACTGATGTTATCGCAGCCGACTGCTTTTGATTTAATTGCGTAAATCGTCTTTCTGATTTCATCTGATGCGACTGGAGTGAATTGAAAAAGTGCGTGGTTGGGACTGGGCAGTCCGGCTATTGAGTCAACCGTTTGACGCTTGGTTGGGCCATCGAACATGTGAGAGGTGGAGAAGTGGTGGTTGATGGCATCCAACTCAATTGTCTTTGGTAGCTCCAGTTGTCTTGATTTACCAATGCCCAGTGTCCCAAGAAACCTCCAGACATCGACAGATGTCAAGGATGATATGTTATCGAGAATATGTCGGCGTTTAGCGTTGCGTACCACCTGATTGCACCGATTCCTGGCAGTTTTATATGAAACCCAGTTGGCATCCGAACGATTCCTTTTGAATTTACGAAAAGCCCGGTCCCTCCCTTTCATGGCAGATCGTACTCCGTCTGATAACCAAGGAGCTGGTCGATGTTTTAATTTCACCCTCCTAAAGGGTGCATGGATATCATAGAGGCCAATAACTGTGTCGTTAAAAACACGTACTTTATCATTAATTGTGTTTGCCTCTGCCAAACGCTCCCAACTGACTTCGGCAGCCTCACTGCACAATTTGTCAACATCCATGCGCCCGAAGCATCGTCTGTACAGCACCTTGGGTCATGATGAGAAAATGCCGGAGCTAGAAACTGACCGTGTGTTAGAACAAGTGTGGGCGAAGACGTAAGTATCAAGTCGAGCTAGGTGTCCTCGACGTCTTTGTTGTGGTGTGTGGCCTGAAGTGGTAATACCTGAAGATTGACTGACTCGACTATATTCAGAAGCTTTATGGCTCGTGATGATAGACTAGGACGAAGATTGGTGTTGAAATCGCCCATGATGATGTAATGCTCGTAATCAGACCCCAAGGATTCAAAAACCAATTCGATATCAGTGAAGTAGTTCACAGTGGGGGGACAATAAACAACACCCAGAAGGGCTTTGACACCGCTAACCCAGACCTCCAGAAAAAGGAACTCAGCGGTGGCAGAGTACTCAGAGGGAGATGCGGCGACTATTTTGTAAGGGAAGTCGCTACGTAGGTATATCGCTACCCCTCCGCGCTCCTTGCCCGTCCTGTCGTTCCTTATTAAGATAAATCCGGGCAGTGGGTAGGAAGTAGACGGTAGATAGGGTTTGAGAAAGCTCTCAGAAATCAGAACGGCATGTATCCTGAATTAAAGGATGAATTTTCATTTGTTGAATAAGTCGTTTATTATTAATCTTACACGAAAAGTGGCAATACAAAAGTTGTTTAGAATTAAATTTGCTATATTTTGGCCGTCGTATTTTTTCCTAGGATTTACACCTGTCGATTTATACCTCAAAATGTGGTGGTTAATCTTTGTTTGATTTTTGACATTTCCAACGGCGTCCCCTGTTGGCCTCGAGTTCTACCACCTGCTGCCTACTATTACTACTATCGATCCTAGTAAAAAATGATGCGGACCAAAATTGTAGGAAATTTAATGCTAAATATCTTCGTAGTTTACCATTTTCGTGTAAGGTTAAAAGTAAACGATTTATTCAATAAACAAAATTTACTCTTGAATTCAAGATGGCAGAGAACGCAATGAACCGATTATTATGCATATCTAAATTTAAGACTCCTAGAGGCCCCCCTCAATGAATTCCGAAAGAAAATTGGTACTAGAAATTTTTTCTAGGTTCGCCCATAAGCCATTTTTTTTTGTATTGACGTAAATTGGAATGCGTTCAGCAACTTTTTTTACTATTTATAGGAAATTTTAAAACCAATAACTTGTTTAACCAGTTGTTATTTGAATTATCATGGTTGAGTTATGTATTTTACTCTGAGTGTTTCAGTATCGGGTAAACAATTATTGCAGATCAGATTCCAATTGACCCGGTACCAATAGACCAACTTGATCGCACAACTAGTTATGCTATCGGGACGTGCTTAGTTGGATTTGTACCCGTGACACGCCTGAATAGTTGGTCAATGGGTAAATTCTAAAATGCGCGACCCGCTACTGTTTCTATTGTAGTTCTTTATTTCTGATAGTTCGTACGACTATCGATAGATGGTTCTCATCGTCACATCGGTTGGAACAATTATGACGTAACTAAGTAGCTCAGTGGTCAGAGTATTCCTCCTGCAAGGGATTGGTCGCGGGTTGAGGTCCCAACTGAGTCGTTCAACTTTATCCGATCTTAATCAATTTGAATAGTTAGAATACTTCTTCTTCTTCATCTTTGTGTTAATCTCAGTCGCATCCAAAGCTTTCAGCTTGAAGTTCGGGGTTCGCTTTACCAGTTTAACTGCGGATTTGGTTGAACTTGATCTGACCTCTACAATCCAAAGGCGATATTGCAGCATTGCAGTTAAACCAGTTGTTTTACTTTTGACGGCTCGAACTGCCCGTAATGACTGCCATAGATGTTCGTATGGAAACCGAGACCGACGGCATAGCGTGCTCTCTGAGGCACGTCCAGACCAATGCCCATATTCATGCATACAATATTAGCACTGAGCGGGAATCCAACCCGCTTCTCCTGCGTAGCCGCCGCGTTACTACCGATACGCCACGGAGGCTGTCCGTTAACGTGAGGCTAAATAGTTAGCATACTAATTACTTTAAAATGTCATTGAATTGCAATTATATTCGAACTAAAAGAATATGAAATTGCAGCAGTAAAATCCACAAACCATTGTAGTCTGAATGTGTTGGGATACAAAGGGTGTGTCGACAATTATCTACGTGACGCTGTAGCGCTTTCAACTTGCGATGCTGACGTGACCTGCATGCTGTGTCCTACTTCACAATTGTGCTGTGATTTGTCGAGTGTTTTATCATTATCAAGCTATTTTTTAATTTACGTACATACAATCACGCTTTATCCTACATTTCATCAATCATTGTATTCGATCTCACGTAGCCTATTGCCGTTTTTAATATACAGTGGCGATATTGTTTGATGTAATTTAGATTAGTAGCACTACATGACAGATTTTCTTTTGATTTTTTCGACCAGTATTAGTACTCTTTTACCTGTTTCATATCTACTGACGAATAGAATGGCTGAATATATTTCCCTTTTTTTATTGCCTAGTACCACAAGTATGCATAGGCCACGATAACTGTTTACTGTCAGGTAAGTTTTGTCTGATTTTCTTAAACTTGTTTTCTTATTAATAGTATAACATTCACCGGGATATTTACCATGTTTATAATTTTATATTATATTATAGTCGTCAGTACACCGTGATCATGGCGCTTGAAACAGCGCCGAAATATCGGTTACCAAATACAAATTATAAACATGGTAAATATCCCGGTGAATGTTATACTATTAATGTTAATGACCATGTCAATCTCAAATCATATATTGTTTTCTTATTATTCGTTGTTTACAAGACTCTTGCAACTTGTACCATAATGTTTTTATTTTATTTTTTAAAACGAATTTTAGCAACCAATAATACTAACATTCCCTCTAAACCCTCCAACTGAGCTAAATTGCTTGTACTAGGAGTGGATTCACGTCGGTAGTATAATGACCAGGATTCGAACCCGAGACCTCTCGATCATGAGGCCAACTCCTTAACAACTAAGCTACCTTGTGGGTCATTCTATCCCATTCACAAGCATTCCTCTTCTCCCCCTTTTAATAAAATAGTGTAAAAGTGACCTTAGCAATTGTTACATTGCGGTCCGTTTTTTTTATAGCGTACGTTCAACCAATGGTAAGTTTTATTTCGCGTCACGCAAGGATTGCACGTCAACAATTACTACGTGACGGTGGTAACGCTTTCAAGTTCGCACTACACGCTGTACGTGATCCGCATTGCGGACTCCAGTATTCATACTTTTACAAAATTTAGTAGAAATATAATAGGGCTACTTGCTATACATACAATTATATTACAGTCTGTTCCCTTCAGCAGGGCGTGAAAAAGCATCTGATGAGGCCGTCATGCTGAGGAAGGTCATTGTAAAACATTGTTGGTGTCTGTAACAGTAACCCTCTTTTCTCTGATTTTGTCTTCAGCTTACCATCAGGCAAAGTGAAAAATAAAGGAGGTTCCAGTTATAGAATGATAAAGAAAGAGAATTAGGTTTTAATACAGTTTGCTAGAAATGTTGTGGTCTGGATGAAAATGATCTATATCTAATATAAATAATTATCTAATGTAAACCGTTGCCTACACTAACTGTAAGATGATAAAATTGTTTTTTACAGCAGTCACCATTTCGTAGCTACAATAATGTCAGGTTTTTTTAAGAAGCAGATTTTCTTTCCCTTTCACGCCTTACTGTTTGCGTATACCTATCTGAATTTATCTTTCTATACCAAAAGACTGCGTAGTAAAATTGACTGAAATCAGTAAAAGACTTTTATCTCTGTCTACCTTGGAAAAAAAAAACCGCAGGTAAGTAAAAAAAGTATGATCAATTTTCAAGAGACTTATTTGCGAAATCAATGGAGGTCAGACAAAAAACTTCAAGGGTATAAGGGTTTTATGAATCATAGAAATAGCGCAAATGGTTTGCTAATAAAGGTATTACAGGTCATTTTTAACAATAATATATAAATGTTGGCTTCATAACTTAACATTAGTTGACGTTTGACGTTAGATATTTATCACGTAGAGAAATTCATAGTCTAATGGCTATTTAAGTGTCCCATTAATATAATTTCGTATGAAATGTAACATTTTTCATAATAATTCTGCATCAAAATAGAGACTGAACTTTTTTCATTATGTTTTTGGTAGAATAAATTAATGTTTTTCATTTTCAAAATAAATTAATTAATTGTTAAGATAACAATGAATACTTTTGTTGAGTCAGTATGTATTTAATTAGGATTTTGGGTAATATTTAACTTTAAAGTTATTTCAGCCGTTTATTCACTCATTAATTAACAGTATATAATTAAAATATATACTTATTCATTTAAATTACAGGTCAGTAACTAAAACAATAGTTAAAATTTTCATCATCTTTGTTCTTGCTAGTTGCATCCGAGCTTCAGAGCCCGAGGTCCCTCAAGAAAGTATAGGTACCCTGCTGGTAAGTGAGATTGGCTTGGGCCACGGAGATATAGAGGGGGGGGGGGGGGTTGCTTATAAACAGCACAAAGTAAGAGTACCTATATTATACTTTACATCTGAACATAATAATATAGTAGGTAACAGTCGCAACAATATTATTTTTATTATAAACGCAATTTACACATATCGAAAACACTTGTACTTTTTCCACAGTATTTATTATATTGAACCTGACCGGTTTCGCCTTACGGCATTCTCAAAGATTTACATTCAGCAAAGGTTTTGGATGTTTGCTTTCCACCAAGTGTCATCAATCCACAGTATAAATTGTATAAACGCAATTTACTTTGTCGGTCCATCTTAGGGAGATCTATTGAGTTTTCAGTCACATATTATTCTTTCTTTTCTTTTCTTTCTTTCTTCGTTCGTACATATTCACGAAGACTATCATTGTCATAGATAAAGCATTTATTTATTTTTAGTATACGCTTTATCGTTTTCCATGTTTGTTACCGATGGAGTACAATAGGACCACCCCAGCTCTCCCTGTCGGTGTCGTAAAAGGCGACTAAGGGATAGGCCATCTATTATATAGCATCCGACGGTAAACATACAGTTTAAGACAGAGGACCCGCTGGGCGGCAATAGGCTCGCCCCTTATTACACCTCTGCCTGTCCCTTTCGGGATTTCCAATTTTATTTTGTAATTGTAGCACAATAGGAACCAATAGCTAGCTCTTAAGATACAGGTTATACCAAGTTTAAGAGGCAGTATTTCACTTTCTGTGGTAATACAATAATGGCAACATTTGACTCTGTTCAAAAATTGTACCTAATTGAATCTTATGTATCAATAAAATATTCTATTCTATTCTATTTACAGACGTGAGTATATGGATAGATGGACTTTATTGTACACCTATAAAATCCTTTCCTAATTATCCAATCCAATTAAAGCATTCATGTCTAGTCTCAGGTCATTTCACATCAGAGTACGCAGTAGTATTAGTATATCATCTTGGATATGACGTAACTATCTCTGAGACCTGGGACATGATGTCCAGTCACTCAATTATTCTCTGTGTGGAGAAATCGATTTGACAGCAGACTGCCCCTACGGCAGTATACTATTAACGAGCTAGTTAAGTAAGTGATGTTTCTTATATGCTTAGGAATTGACATATTATATTAATTACTCCCTATAGATGTTTTTTAACTTTAACGTGTTAGATTTTCAGATGTAATAAAATGAATATTTTAAGAAATTTAATTATAAGTAACTTGAGTTGCCTGTATGGTGAGTTCTAAAATACAGTTAAACATACTTTGATGATGTTTTATTACAAAATTATTTTTCTATCCACCATAAAATTGTGATCAGTTTGTTAGAATGTACAAAATTTCAAAAGTCGGATAGCGACAGAAGTATTCTCTGATTCAAAGATTCCGTAACATGCAAATATAGATAGGTTACCAATCTAATAAAAGCGTGTTAATATGCGGTCTTCTTCAGTCTACTTAATTGTATAATAGAAATGATAAAGATAGACAACAAGATGGCAGCTGTTATTACCAATCTCCACGGAGTAGTTTCAAATGTTGGCTTGGTTGGTGTTGTTGGTGGTGAACTGACAGTGGCAGATTTCTCTCACAAAATGGAACACGGAGTTATGAACATTTCGCTTATAATACAATTCATCCATTTTAAATAAATATAATAGCAGTAGTAGTCACTGTAACCTTGGAAGGTGTCGCCCGTATCTATTTTGTGATACACGAGGTGTGTCCTGCCTAAACCCTTCTTCTCGAACGAAATGTCCCTACACTGGGCCACTACGTTCTCGGCTATGGTGCGCTGTTCCTTTGTCAGCCGGCTCCAGTCCAGCAGTCTGGATTGATCCGGTATGACCACCGCAAGCCGAGGGTCATTCGGTAGGAACCTAGGGCTCGTCGTTTCTCGGGCATTTCAAAACTGGGCTCTTTACGAGATGGACTTTCAATTCAAGAAATGCCTTATCAGCCTCCTCAGACCACACAAAAGTTGGGGAACCCTTTTTTGTGGACGTTAACCTATTGATCGGCCCCGCTACTAAAGTTGGGTATAAATCGTCTATACCAAGAGGCCGTACCAAGGAACCTCTTAACGTCCTTTGCGTTTTTGGGGACTGGGAAGTTTAAGATGGAGTTCACCTTATCCGGGAGTAGTATCGGGATATTTAATATACTGTATTGCTTCGAGTTTTCAATATTTCGGATACCCTACACTCCCCATCCCACTTTAATCCCTATAACTTTTAATTGGCTCAACCGATTTTCATCAAACATATCTAAAAACCCTCGCACGTAAGTCACCTTTAATAAAAAAAAAACTGAAATCGCTTCATCCGTTTGGGAGCTATGATGCCACAGACAGAAAGACAGACACATCAAACTTACAACACCCCTCTCTTTGCGTCGGGGTTTGTAAAAGGGGAAATTATTAATTGCACATCAAATAAATAATCACATATCAATATATTTTCATCATTTATATGCTTTTTTAAATCAAATAAATTACTTTACTACAAATAAACTGAATGTTTAGCAAAACGACACGACATAGTACTGCAGAAAAAAAAATTACACCAGCATGACATTACTTTTATCCTCATAATGCGATACAAATTAATTTACCTATTTAAGTACAAAAATTATAAATGTTCATCAAAAATACTAACTGCACAGCAAATTAACTAGTGCGCATGTAGAAGATACTCATTGTCAAAGTAAAATATCTATCCGAGTAGCATTCATACTAAGTAATTAAATTCAGAATGATCACCACCCACCCCGAAATGGATAGGTTAGGTTAGAAGCGGAGCTCCCGCTTATCTATTCTGTGCTTATGTCTTTGTGGTTATTTTTGTTATAAGCAAGTAAGTAGTTTGTTGGTACTCAATCAGTATTTTTGATGTGAATTTGGATTATTTTGTCGTGCATTAATAAATCTGCTTTGCATTAAGATAAACAGCCGTACGTTATGAAAATAAATTGTAGTGTGTTACTAATACTTTTGAGTTTAGTATTCAGTAATTTTGATGGAAATTTGGATTATTATTTCATAAAAAAAGAATTTGATTTGATTTGCGTATACCACCCTTTAAAAAACATAATATTGATAAGTAAATTTAAAAGTACATTATAACAATATTCACAGCTTCATGTACGCTGAAACTACCAACAAATTGTACCATTCCCAGGACAAATTGACAGTGGGAATCTGCAGTCCAGACAGCCTTCCTCGGCGACTGATTATTGCATTTCAATATTCAATATTCTAGATGGACTTGCAAGTTTCCTATCAGAATTAGTTTCCAATTGCACTTCAGTATTTAGTTTTGAACAAAGAGATGGACTGTCGATTTTCATGAAGTAGATACTAATGACTACCGCTTTAGTGAAATTGATCAATTGTAATATTAGTATTAGTTGAGATTTAAGCTTATATATTTGTACATTTGTAGACAGTATACATTTGTTATATAGCATATTTAATGCTGTAAAAATTCATTCAATTTACTATACTACTGAAAAAAAAAACAAAACTGTTTTCTTTATTTTTGCCAGACTGTTTAAGAAAAATAGTGTGCCTCCAGGTATACCTTAAAGGTCTGAAAATAAAGAACGTGCTATTTGGAATATTGTTGAAGAGAGAATACTAGATTAATTAGCTACCCAGACTTATTAAACAGGATGAAAAAAGGCTACAAAAATAACAAAGGTACGCATTTCTTTACTAAATATTTCACATTTTTACAAATTCTGTAAACCTACTAGAGAAGTTAAGACTGAACTAAAATAGCAGCAGTAAAGACAATATTATGTATTAATAGAATTGCTTTTACAAAATGAATTAAAGATTGAACTTACATAGTCACCTCAAAAAACATCTGTTACCTCGAAGGTTGATTTTTAAAGCTCACACACTTAACCACCAATCTAAAGTCAACCTCAAAATCAAAGCTGTAGAGCCCCATCTCATCAACGAGCATTCGAAAACAAACTCAGGTGTTATTCAGTAGGGAAACCTTTTGGTCCGTTTCATCACACATACAGCCTTTCAGTGGTCCGTGCCCACAATCAAAGGAATCGGAAACATCACGATTATTCAACTGAATAAATACGCCGCAGACAAAGTGGTGGAGCTTAAAATTTCAACGGGAACGCTGTGTCAGCCCGTAAAAGGTTCCGGGTTGTAGTCCCGATCTAGATTTAAAGAGCTGACCGGTTGGGGGCTGCAAGCAAATGTTTATATGATCGCATGTGAGAAGTTATAGATGCGGTACTTTAAACTGAGAATAGTTTTGAACACACCTGATTTATGGTTATTTATTGAATAGCTGGACACTTCAACTAATATTTCAAAAGGAAAAAATGATGCTCAAACGGGTCTGGCTGAAATTTTTTAGATACATCTAGTAGTTTCGATAAGTTTTGAAATATATTAGATATACATACAAGCTAATTTACACTTTAAAAATATTATGTTCACTTTGATACTTTATTTTAATAGCACTGTGTTATTAATTATTTCTATTTCGCCCGTGCAAATTTTTATAGGAACTTTATAGGAAGGAGATAAGGAGTTAGATAGAAGAAGTTAGATAGCCACGTGGCTCCCGGCAGAATAGAATTTGAGCCAACCCGCCTCTTTCCATGTGGTGTCGTACAAGGTGACTAAGGGATAGGGCTGTTTAACATCAGACAGATATACAGCCCAGACTCAGCCTCAGACGCATGGCTCGAGTAAACAATAGTGCCCGGAATACGGCAATAGGCTCACCTCCTATTACGTGGGAGCAAATACAATGATTGATGAAATGTGGGATTAAGTCGCCTCTGCGTAACCCTCCAGGGATAAAGGCGTGATTGTATGTACGTAGATTTTTGATACGTAATTATTATGCTAATGTTAGCTGTTTGTGATATACCTCACGTGTATATCTCTATAACCTGCCTCATTTTAGTTGAATGAATTTTACAGCATTAAGTATGCTAAAATACAAATCGAATATATGGGGAAAAAGAATATTCTCTGGCGGGACTCGAACCCGCAATCTTTCCCTTACAAGGGGAATGCCTTGACCAACTCGGCTACCGAGACGCGCCCGATGTTATTCAAATTTCCCTTCTCATCCGTCTTTAAGGCGACCGTGGAGTCATCTACCGATATTCTTACGAACTATCGGAACCAATGAATGGTGTTACAATCAGTTTTAAACATAGATTTTTGATAACTCCACCCGCATTCCCAAACTATTCGATCTGCCTCATTTTATTTTTCAAAAACCGTATCATAAATCTCCTATTACCGTACTGTCACATCCAAAACTCTTCATTCCTCTATTCCTGACTTTCGTGGATAACAGCTCCAGCCCCTACATGCTCCTGTATCGAGGATCGATGTCGTGCTCACACACGACCTATTTACAGAGTTACGACTATGTAACTCACTCCCAACTATTTGTATGTAAATTTAGTAGTGTACACTTGGTTTGCGTCTTAGATAACGAAGTAACAGGTAAGATGAACTAGCGTTTAATGTTGATGACGTAAGCCTATTGATGACGTATTTCCTATATTAAACGCATCAGTTAGATGTCTCGTTGGGCTCATAGAAAATATTGCGTGATGTTATGCAAAATGTAACTAATAACTTCTATTGAAAATTCATTGTAAAAAATACGAACATACATTATAATAATCACGCCTTTATCTCAGAAGGGTTAGGCCGAGGTGAATTAACACCCACATTTCACCAATCAATGTATTCGGTCTCACGTAATACGAGGTGAGCGTATTGTCGTATTCCGGGCACTATTGTTGACTCGAGCCATGAATCTGAGGTTGAGGCTGGGATATCTTAGTCGACTTATACTCATGGGAAAAGATGGGTTGGCCTAAATTCTGCCAGTATGCAGCATACAAGCAAGTATGCAAGCAGGCATGCAGCATGCAAGCAATCATGCAGCAAGTATGGCTTCTGTTATGGCTCTGGCACTGCGAGGCTCCGGCGGTCCCACGCAACCTTATCGTCGCAGATGGATCTGACGATCACTACCACAGCTTCGGCTTGCTGGCTGGCTGCGCCGGCCTGCCACAGCCGCAGCATTGCTCGTTAGAACCACCTGCTCCGCGCCTTCGCGGGCTTAAATTACACTCTAGGGGTAGGGCAGACCGTTTGTACAGTCAAACCGTTTGTACGGTTTTGTGGGACAATGTATTAGCTCATAAGATAACAATGTACTTAAATAAATAAATAAATAAAAAAAAAAAAAAAAAAAAAGACTACGTGAAGTCGGTTTTGCAACAACGTAAATTTCTGTCACAAAGTACTTATTAGTATCAATAAACCGGAGGCGAATCGACTATTAGGTATTTCAAACATAGTCAACATGTCCAATATCTCAAATGAACATTATATTAATCGTCCGTTAGTTCAAATAATTTTAGTTTATTCGAAATTATGTGTATGAACCAGTAGTCGAGTCGACCAATAAACGTTATGACCATAATATGTGAATCAACCGTAGTTATCTTGAACATAGTTTATTTATTTATTTATGTATTATTTTGATTCAATATCAGTGCACTTGAAATAACTTTAGATATTAGATAATAGATATATCGTGTACTATCTATAATATTAAATATATAAGATATTAGATATAACTTTAGATATTATGATACGTAACCGTAGCAATATACTACTTCGCTAGAAACCACAGTTAACATTGTGTTATCAAGATTTACAATATAAATTCAGTTTAAAGACAATACAGTTTGTAGAATTTATAAAAGCGACGCTGTTTTCTCTGCGACTCGGAGCAAAAATTTCTCGTTTTATCAAAGTTGTTGCAAACATAGCCTCTGAGTGTCAGACACTGTGCACCTGCAATTTCAGGCTTTTAGTCTTTAGATCAAATATTCTAGAAGCTATAACACCGCTTATTTATTTTCGTTTCAGTATTTCTCTTTAACCTGATTTTGTATTTTCTTGTATTTGGAGAAGGATTTAAAAAGCAAGTTATGTTTTCAAACGGGTTTTTTAGAACTGAAAATTGGCGTCGGTGTAAACAATAAAATAACATAAAATATATCGTGACAGAATTCATTTAGTTTTATATAAATAGAAAACGAACGTCACGGTTTTATTTATGCCATTATTTTAGACCGCAACAATTTCTAACACAAATATTTCAGTTAGTTTTTATATGTGGTTGTTGTGGTTCATAAAAAGAGACGGTTGACGAATAAAAAAAATACATTGATAAATTCTTTAACATCACTATTCAATTCTTAGACCTCAATTTCAGATTACCATAAGGCGAGGTGAAGTTATATGTGTCCAATATAAAAAAAAAACTACTTTCTACCTGCACGTGATTATACAATTGAACTAAAATAACTTTAATTTAATTCTAATTATACCTAACTCTAAAGTATCTCATAATATAACCTGAATCATCCAATAACCACACTAAGTATTAGTACGAGTACCTATAATACCTACACCTACAAACTGTAAGGTGTTTCCTCTGCTGTCTGCAGCTTCTGTTTTCAAAGCTATTTTTCAGAGTCCGTCTGTCCATCCCATTTCCTCATTTATCTGCGTCGGTCATCCGGTGACGAACAACTAGATTGATAGATGTGCCGATGCATAAACCCACTAGAAAGTCCGAAGTAAAATATCTCTAACCTGTTTTTAAAATTAACTTGGCATAATTGATGCTTGCTGAATATCAAAGAAAAACAAATTGAAAAATATTCACTGAAAAATTAAAACAGTCTTACCAAAATTATAAGTCATTATTAGTATCTAATAATATTCTAGTTACAGCTCGCGGATCCGCCTGCGGGTACTTTTTACCTCGTAACCGCTGTTTGCCCTCCTCGATACTTACAAATAATGAGGCTTTCTATATATTTATAGGTAAAAGAATTTTCAAAATTGGATTAGTAGATCCAGAGATTACTTCCTACAGCGTCACATTTTTTATTTTTTCATCTTTATATCTACTAGTAATGTATACTCTCTCCCTGCCAGCTCACGTGTTTCCTTCTTCCTACAGTCCTGGGTTCTTAAAGCGGGGCGTGAAAAGGCATCTGATGAGGCCGTCAAGCTGAGTGCCACCACTGTTAACATGGTACATGTTTGCGATAGTGACCCTCTTTTCGAGACTTTGCCATTAGTTTAACATCAGGCGAGGTGAAGTTAAATTGACGTGTCCTTTATAAAAAAAAACTAGTCATTTAGTACGAAATAGTATAGAATATTATCTAAAAATAAAAGGCAACAAAAAATTAAGAGTTACCTCAAAATTATAAAACTAAAAATCCTTGCCCCACCAGGGAACGCTGGGAGGGGCAAACTAGAAGTACCCGATACTAGAATCTAATGTAAAGAATCTAATCACTAATCCGATAGCAATCCCATTTATAGGCATAGGATGAGAAAGGAAATCTCATGACAAATTGATTATGTTAACAGTAAACACGCCCGACACCCGACTAGAAAACAGTACCGAGGATTTTTCCGTGAAAAATTCCGGCCCTTGACAACAGCCTGTGACACGAGTAAGCACTTACGGGCATGATGCAGTTGTAGGGCGTTGTGTACTCTCCTACCCTTTGTTAGAAGCCATTTATTTTACTGTCTTATACGTTTTAAAAGTATTTTCTTTACAAGAGGAAGGAGTGTTAGAGCTGTTCGTATTTATGTGGAGTTTTATGTGTGTAAAACCAGTTTTTAGGTAGATTGAACCGTTGTTGGAACGTTTTTTTATTAAATGCTTATCTTAAAACTAAAAATATGTAGTCACAACTAGAATCAACAACATAATATTATTTGAATTTTAATATTCCATAACATTCTACACAACGCTGTCTGTGACGCTGTCTAGACCCATGGTAAGTCTAACTAGCTCATAGAATCTTATGGAATCTAGAATGCATATAAACATAGTTAGATACTTTTTTCTTGTAAATTAATAGGTACATAATAATAGAAACACCCAGACCAATTCAAATAGCCATATTCATGCATACAAATATTTGCATTGAGCTGGGATCGAACCCGCGCCTTCTACCACCACGCCACAGAGGCTGTCAAAAATTAAAACACTATAAGGGGGGGAACTGGTGCTATATTGTAGGTCCATGGCCTCGGTAAATCGAGAGGTACCGATTCAAATTCTGGCCATTACACTGCCGGCAAACCCTTCTAACACAAGTAATATAGGTTGGTTGGAATACCTACTAATACTTTTGGTAACTAATATTCTTTTTAAAATAGGTATTGAAGCTTCCATGGTCATTAACAATAATATTAGGGTTAACAGGAATTTTATATTTTACTTAAAACAGTACTACTGTTTCTATCGGTATCTATGTATGTTATTTATATACACATTATCATCAGCCAGGTTTTTTGTCAACCATGTACATCATATGCCTTTTTGGACATGTTTGTGAATACTCATAAATAAAATAAATAATAATAAATGTAGTGCACCAGTATTGTGATAAAATTATGTATAACTAGCTTTTGCCCGCGGCTCCGCCCGCGGGGATGTCGGTTACCGCGACCAAACATAGCCTATGTCCTTTCTCAAGGTTTAATCTACCCCTGTACCGAATTTCATCAAAATCGGTTCAGTGGTTGAGGCGTGAAAGCGTAACATACAGACAGACAGACAGACAGACAGAGTTACTTTCGCATTTATAATATTAGTATGGAAGTATGGATATGGATTAAGACCGCAATCAACATTATATTTCGGAGCTCATTATGCTCTTATATTATGTACATATAAAAGAAATTGCTTCAAGAAATGAATAAATTATCAAAATCATTGAAAAATAAAATACGGAAACTGTATTTTTTTTATTCTTCTGCATTTTGTAATGGAAATTTTACACTTCCAGATATTCTATGGTCAGGATAAAACCTAGGCATTGTTTTGAGGTGCTCGAGATTGATTAAGGTAGTTTGCTCCTGACAACACTCTGTTTACAATTTATTACAAGATTGTACCTGGATATTGACTTGCAGAAATTTGTGATACTACTAGACGAAGTTTGTGAAGTATAAAGGGAAACAGCTTGCATGATGTAACTGAACGTCTTGAGTAAAACGTGCAATGAAAAATCTACTGTGTACTTTACTAGGAAAAAAATCGAGATGGGACTTCTATGCTCACTTAGCGTGGTTCAGAGATTTTCCTACTAGGTATTTTTTCTATTAGCATACTTTAGTTGTGCTTTGCCATCTCTTACTATCTTTCTGTTTGATTTATAATATTACTCATAATGAATCTGTATTGTTTCGTAAAATATACTAAGAAACAGCACAAACTTGGCACATACCACTATTTATGGTTATTCTGCATAGTAACTAGCCGGCTATCAGGGGCAGTAATGCCCTATGTTTACATACATTAAACATTACCCGTTATATTTGAATTATAGCACCATTATTGTGCAAAACGTGTAAATTTTCTACATTATATGTGGTTATCGTGTTGAGGACAGGGTCGAATTCTGCGTTTTTTATAGGGCCTAGATGGTTTAAGCACAAATTATTTTTGATTCATAAATTTACTTATTTTATGTAAACAAAACGGGTTCTTAATAAGGACAATAGGTGACATCTTACTAATAATATAAATGTGAACACAACACAATCACGCTCAACCGGCATAACGCATCTGTCAGGCATATCGTGCAGAGATTTTATAGACTGGAATGACACATTATCCCTGAAATAAGTCCCTATAGAATGCAGGAACATAATACGAATACTACGTGAGGTTTTTTCGTCTAAATACTCTCAATAACTTTATTAATCAATGTGTATACATAGGGGTAGGCAGAGATCACGGATCTCCATTTGCTACGATCCTGACATACTACTCTCGCTTCATTCGCTCTCATAACATTCTTCATGCATGCTCGTCGGTAGAGATCCGTGATCTCTGCTTACCCCTATGGGAAACATGCGTGATTTTATATATGTATGTGTACTATGGGTATACATTGTTGGTAAATTAAATACTTTAATTAAAGAAATCAAGACAGGACTACATCTACGCAAACTATTTAAGAAGAAGCAGTTTTTCATAGTTTTCTGCTTTTATAAAATACAAGAAAATATTACATTTAAAATCCGTCCCTGTGCAGTACGTGCTACCAGTCGAAAATATGCTCTGTGACACAGAAAATATTTTATTTTAACCGCTTAATCGCGTCTCATGTGAATTTTAAATGTACCGAGCAAAAAGCATGTTCTTTGTGGTGTCTCGAATATGATGTAAATTTAACGTTTCGAGCCGTCCGTCACACCGTAATATTAAAATTTCATGAGCTTTTGTTATGAAAAGTCGAGCGTTGTGTTACAAAACCTTCGGATATTTTTATAGTAACATTTACAGAATAAATATTGGAGTTGGGTAGTCCTTTTGTAACGAATTCTTGAATTTAACAAGATTAATATAACTATTTTTTTAACCGAAATTATAATAATAGTAGTCAAGTAGCCAGCCATGCTTTTGTCACGTAAATAACCCACCCCAGGTCGTGTCTGGTGCAAAGGAGCCCAGAAAAAAGAAAAAAAAAAAACGAAATTATTAATATTGGCCTGTTTTTTAGTATATATTGTATATTTTTGTTTAGCATATAATTGTAGTTATAATACTGTAATTAATTAATGATTATGTAAAATAATAATGAAATTGTTGGAACTTGTCCGAAAAAGTGCCTGGAAATAAATAATGGTCCTCTAACCCCTCCAACTAAACTAAATTGCTCGTGCTAGGAGTGGGTTCACGTCGGTGGCCAGGATTCGAACCCGGGAACTCTCGATCGTAAGTCCGACTCTTTAACTATTAGGCTACCGACTGACCGAGTTACTTAAATTAGAAAAGGTTTTATTTAGAGTTTTCCTTTTCTGCTTCCATAAGTAACGTTGCCATATTTTATTATTATTATAGCTTTTATTTATTTTTTTATTTTTATTTTATTAATATTTATTATTTATATAAATAATAATTACATTTATTGTTGATATAATTATTATTCTACTTTCGTACGATTTGATGAAAAGATGAAGTAAATAAAGCCAATACTAACAATTATAAATGAAATTAATAAAGTTTAGTATAGTTTAGTTAGTAGTTTAGTTTATAGTTTAGTTTAGTTTAGTTTTCTTGTTGGTTTTTGGTGTGCTACAATTAATATTATTTGTGTTTTTGTATGATAATAAATAAATAAATAATAAATAAATAAATAAGCAAAACGTTACAGTACAGAGATAGCCTACGACAGCAAGTGACATTCACAGAGTATAACAAGAGACACACGCGCGGCCATAGACGACGAGATTATCTATGTCTGTTGCGGGGGTTTACATTCACATTACATCAAAAGACTTGAATGAAAAACTATAATAATCACATACTTATTGAAGAAGTTTTATTCTTGAAGTAATACATTGATAAACATGACAGACACATTTAAACATATTTAAGTCTGATATTTCGTGAAATATATTAAGTCTTCAAGTAAAAAGATGTTTTCATATTAACTTTTATTTGACAAGTTACAATAAGTCATTCATGACGTGCCTTCACTTTTAAAAGAAAAAGTTAGCACTTTTATCTATATTAGTGATAAAAGAAGTCATGGTTTGACTGACACAATATTACTTATTCAGATGCAATAACTTTTAAGTAATATTAACAACGTTCGCAAGCATAATATACTTAAGTTGATAAAGTTTTACTGACATAGGAGAAACGGGACTTCACACATAAAATACGAATAGATAAATATTGATTTTTATGTCTTCTTGTTTTACTCAGGATACGGCATGTCTGCCTCATTTTGATTTGTTTTCATATAGCTCCTGGCTCAGTTCTTGGGCGTTATAATGTGATGTCAAAGATTTAGTTTAAAATCTTCAACAAGAATTGAACTATTGAAAGGAAAATAATATTCCAAATCGCTTAGAAGTTCTCAGTTTTATTATTACCTGTAAACCTTTACCAAAAACTAAAATTATGCCCTTATGCTCATGTCTATTTTTAACCCCCGACGCAAAAACGACGGGGTGTTATAAGTTTGGCGTGTCTGTGTGTGTGTGTGTGTGTGTGTCTGTCTGTGGCATCGTAGCACCCAAACGAATGAACCGATTTGGATTTAGTTTTTATTTGTTTGAAAGGTGTATTAGTCGAGAGTGTTCTTAACTATGTTTGAAAAAAATCGGTCCAAGATGGCCGCTGCCACAACATGTTGGAATACATATTTCTTTATAATTCCCTCAATATGGGTATCAAATGAAAAAGTTTGACTAGTAGATCAATTTAAAATGTATAAAATAAAAATTAAATTAAAAATTTAAAAAACCCCCGTCACAAAAAACACCAAAAAGTTGAAAATAAATGAATACATTTTAATTCAACGGTTGCCATGTCGGGGGACCTTCCGATATAAAGGAGTACTTAATCAGTGTTACGGTCCCCCGACATGGCAACCGTTGAATTAAAATTTATTCATTTATTTTCAACTTTTTGGTGTTTTTTGTGACGGGGTTTTTTTAAATTTTTAATTTAATTTTTTTATACAGGGTAGATAAAAACAATAGCTCGTCATCTGTTTCTATCTATACATACTTCACTAGCTTCTTCTACTATTATTAAACCTTTATTGCAAGCCGGCCGGTTTCAAATTCTTCTAAACTATTCGTTTTTCATTTGATCAGTGTGTAGTTTACAGCGTGTAGTGTATAATTCAAATCGCTATAATAAGTTATAGAGAATTACCGCATTGAAACGAACTCTTTTGTTTCATTTATTTATATTTCGTCCGTCGATTGACTGCACCCCGCTAGATGGCAATAGGTAAAGCTGACGTGCAGTCCAGAAGATACAGACCATCATCATCAATAAAGACATTAGCCATTAAATAATGTATTATAAACTTTTTTACAGTATTTTACTCAGATACTACAGCACTCAAACTATCTTTTAAAAATAAACGTTAAAACCCAACAAAGTTCCGGGCCCGGCGACCGTTTGAGACAAAATTCAACAATAACATTTCGGAACCTTATTCTCTCCTGCTGATGAATAAAACTTTTATCGAGGGAGGAAAACGGTGTGATACACATCTCCTCCCGGCACTCGAACGCTATTACATCAAAGAAAACTTTCATATTATGCCATTCCCCGGCAACGTGCTTTACCTAATGCTCCACTGGAAATATCAACGTAAAATGATTATATTGCCGAAATTTATAATTGAACATTGTGGATTAACTCGAACCTCCTAGATTTGAGAATTCTCATTACGATCCTGCGATCTATCTGAAGGTATTCTAGGAATAAAAGTAGCATAATTCCAGACTATAATCCATACTTCCATTCATATCCATACTTAATATCATAAATGTGAAAGTAACTCTGTCTGTCTGTCTGTCTGTCTGTATGTTACGCTTTCACGTCTAAACCACTTAACCGATTTTGATGAAATTTGGTATAGGGGTAGATTAGACCATGAGAAAGGACATAGGCTATGTTTGGTCGCGATAACCGACATCCACGCGGGCGGAGCCGCGGGCAAAAGCTAGTATATACATATGCCAAATTTCAGCCAGATCCGTTTGAGGGTGAGTAAAACTTGCTAAATATCCCGGCGAGTGTTTTACTATCGATGAGTAACAAACTTCCAAAAAATCTTGAAAAACTATCACATTGCAACTGAATGAAATTTTGAAGCATTTAGTATGCTAACCATTCAAAATGCAAAATTTAAAGGGTTCAGGCGAGATTCATACTCGCGATCTCTCCCTTACAGTGTGAATACTCTGAGCCACCGAAGTTTAATAAAGTTAAATAAAAAATGCAGTAAAATTACCAGAAACACTATAAAGTATTCTAGCGCACGTTATTTATGGAATTAATAAAACCAGCGTCAGATATGCCGACAATATGCATAATGTCCCGCGCACGTTGCGCTCGTATTTTGAATTATTGCTCTATTACGCTCACCTAGTTGCCGTGTCTAGCCATGTTCACTGTCGCCTAAATCATGTTGCATTTAACGAGAATTCCCTTTTATACTGCGTACTATAAATGCGTGTTCTAGAAAAATATGGAAGGTATGAAAACATGTTGCAGTGGAACTTTGTATTTTGTAATATGTACTGTACCTATTTTACTGATAAAAGGAAACAAAATATTACAATTATCTTTATTGCATTCAATAATACCTTTATATAAATTTTAAGTTTTTATTATTTTCTTTAACAGCTTTCCACCTGTTAGTAAGCAGTTCCCATAGATTATGGACGCATGTCAATGCAGGTAAGAAAATGTCAATTGCACCTGGAAGACCTCATAAAGTACTAAAAAAATATTATTTTCTTTAGGTTTTGTCCTCTATAATATACCTATTCCTATCATTATAATCCATACTTCTACTCATATTATAAATGCGAAAGTAACTCTGTCTGTCTATCTGTATGTTACGCTTTCACGCCTTAACCACTGAACTGATTTTGATTAAATTTGGTATAGGGGTAGATTAGACCATGAGAAAGGACATAGGCTATGTTTGGTCGCGATAACCGACATCCAAGCCGGCGGAGCCGCGGGCAAAAACTAGTAAGAAATACATTCGATCCATTTACACAGTGTTAGAATGAATGATTTTGGAAACGAAGTTATTAACCCTGATACTAAGAAATAAAATACTTAGCGTCTGAAGCCAAAATGTCAACAGAAAAAACAAGGTTAGCTTTATTTTCGTATTATAGAAAACTTCATTGGAAACTTTTCTAATATTACTTTACTAATTACAAAGTTTCTTGAGAAAGGTGTAACTTTTCGTGAGGCGAAGGAACATCAAAATGCTTTTAATTGTATGCCTAATTCAATATTTAATTAATCCCCCAATCTTTATTTCTCAGCTTAATCCGATGATATATTGCACTAATCTCGTTTCTAATTCGTTCATGCTTTATGCAAGAAAAGTCTTTTCATTCCTTTATGCTTACGAAAAAGAGTATTCCATTAATGAGAATAATTAGAAGAGAGTTACACAGTCGGTATATATTTGTCGCGATCTTAGCAATGAAGTCAATGAATTTCGATATTATTAGCCCGTACCTACAATTTGTACTTCATATGTTTGATATAGAATATACTTAATATACAGAGTAGGTACAGGTCTTGTGACTTAATCTTGTCTATAAATATATGATAATGCAAAATGGTAAGTATTGTACTGAATATTGTTTACCATTCAAGAATACAAGATACTTACTAACCTGTTTTAAACAGAATTTACATTGAAAAACAATTATCTCTATCTACCAGTTACAACTTAATACAATTGCTTTAATTGCATCCTGCTTATGAATATTTTCTTGCATAAAAAGAGCTTGAACATCGTAACCGTAAAACCTATTTAATTTTTTTGCTGTAGAAAGTATAGTTTTCGTTGACGTTTATAATTATACAAAATAAAATTCAATCAAGTGGACTACCGGCTTCTACCACACACAAAGAGGTTTTTGAAAAATAGTAATAAGTTCTTAACGAGTAACCTAGTTTTGAGCTAAACCATTTAGGACGTAACTTGTAAATTTAATTTACTATTAAGTGTCCGCACTGTATGAAAGTTTTTTTTCATCTTTATTGCTCGGCTGCTATTTAAGCTCGGCTTTTCAGCCTAACTACGCAGCGATGTACTTAGATATTCGATATCGATATTATTACCATGAAAAAACTGCTATCTTACCACTAACTAATCCACTAACCACTGGTACTATCGAAGCTCTGTAGTTAGACCTCCTGACGGTGTTTTTAGACCCTCCAATTACCTGTAACGACTGTCATAGATATTCGTATGGCAGCCGGGATAGACGGCTTAACGTGCTCTCCGAAGCACGGATGTTATCAAAATAAACCTTTATCGATATTCAAATTGTATCACAATGGAAAGAATTGAACTTTATGAGCCCATTTCGAACTGCAATACACTCAGAACAAATACATGTTATTTGTTCGAGATAGTCCGCTTCGCTTGCAATTTACTTTAATAGCAATTACAACGTCGATGTTATAATATAAATCACTGAAATGGCCACAGAACGTAGTTACCAAAACGCAAAATTCCACAATTTTTAAAATAAGTTCAATATGACACTATAGGTAGCTATACAATAATGATAACGGGAATTAACGCAATCATGGTATGTACAGTCAGCGGCAAAAACATCTTGATGACGAAGTCTCAAAATGATCTTAAAAATCTCATATATTAAGAGCAAATCGAACTGTTTTATTGATAGCGCCGATAGCTTAGTGGTTAAGGAGTCGGCCTTACGATCGAGAGGTCCCGCGTTCGAATCCTGGCCATTACACTACCGACGTGAACCTGCTCCTAACAAAAGCAATTTAGCTTAGTTGGAGGGGTTAGAGGGAATATTAGTAACTTCGGTTCTAATATTCTTAAAAAAAATGGTAATGGGTGACTTTTCTACCTGGTTACACCAGCCGTGGGCTGATAAAGGCAGCTCTTGCTTTAAGAAGTGTAAAACTTGAAAGAGTTTTCTGACCAGTGTTATACAGTGTAGTGTTATAGTACGCACTAATTAACTAATGGTACTAGCGTTACTGACTAATTAATGGTATTGTTACTACAGCAAATCGTACACCCGGACCTGAAATGGAACCCCATGAATAGTATCTATTTTGCAATAGTTGTGACCGGCCATTGCATTACGCTTCACAGCACCACGAAGCCTGATGTAACATTCACAGCGAGCATGTCGTTATGCCTCGAAAGGCTCGATGTATAGTCGTTTGCTCATACTGGTTTCATGAACGCTTGCTGCTTCCAAACATCAAATACCAGAATGGTTGATTAAAATAATATCCTTACTTCTGTCCATGTATTGATCTTTAGAAAATAATACCAAGTCCTACTGATCAGTGACATTTTGATTGCTTTTTTTATTAAGATTAGATTTGAATGAATTTTATAGCATTAAGTATGCTAACCAAACAAATCGAATACATAGGGACAAATGAATCTTCTCGGGCGAGACTCGAAAGATTAGATTATTAAAAAGGCTAAGGACTTATTGGAATAACAATGATTTTTGCTGTTAAGTTCAAATAATTTACTCTGAAACAGGTCCACAGATGTCTTTTTAATGAAATTTTACAACATTTATTATGCTAACTTTTAAAATCGTAATACATCGAGAAAAATGAAGCGCTCAAGTGGTACTTGAATCCCAAGGGAAATGTCGTGGGTTTAAGTCCCACTTGAGCGCTTCATTTTTCCCGATGTATTTCGTACACAGGTTTTTTACATAAGCTGATCAGCCATACAATATTTTAGATACAAAGGTATATAAACCAAACCGGTCAGTGCATGTTCTAAATTCGTCCTTTTACGAACATCCCGCTTAAGGCTATTACATTGCTCAATGACCTTGAGGATTTGAGTTCTGAGTTAGTATTGTCACTGTGTGGCGCCGTCTACTGGCATACAATAAAAGTTATTAAACGGTTAGCCACGGTAACAGACGTGCCGCATTTTTGCTCGACGTTTTTGCCTATCTTCATTCTAATTCTAAGATTTCAACTAGTTCTTCTTGTACTTTATCTACTTGCAGTAAGTTACAGTTTTATATATAGTTCTAGATTTTGTCTCGAACCAACTATAGTAGAGTTTTAGAGTAAATATATCAATACCCCTAAATAAAATTGAAGTATCTGTGTGTAAGCAATTTTTTTTTATACTAGCTACATCATACATTTTGCGGGTCTGGTGATGACTGTAAGTACTTAGCGGTTCTCTGTAATGGAAATTGTTAGGATATTCTAGCTTAATGAAAGATAATATGAATTAAATTTTGTTTAATGTTACATTTCACGACAGAAGAAGGAAATTCAGAAATCCTCAAAATCTAAATACCGTGAACATGTAAGTTGGTCACTAAGTAGGTTCGAAATTGACGTTGATGTACCTTGTGCGGTTTCTTCAAGCACGCGGATATTTTCCTTGTCTAGTTGTTGGACGTTATGTATCTTTTTGAACTGGCGTAGAATCAATTCAAATTTTTAGAGCATTTGTTTTACTATACTGGCACAACTAGTATGGTCTCATTTTAATAACTCTTCCAAAGTTTGAAGCTGTCAATAAAGAGCGCCGGAGTTCGAGCCATTCACTCGACTCACTTTGTAAAATTGTTTGTCTCTCTATTTGTTTTCTTTCTTCTTTAGTTTTATTTAAATTGGTTAGTAATATCTCAGTTACCAGAGATATTAGTAAAAGAAAACTTTTTATTGCACATCAAACATTGTATGGTAAAATAGGTAAGTCACAAGTCCTACACGTTTCTCTCTTGCTGGTTTCATACTTTGTATACCACAGTTAACAGGCCCATGACTACCTATTTTTTGTATTTTCGAGAAAAAATAAGCCATATCAATAATTCGTCTGCTAGATATACTCTGAGTTTCTACTTCTGATACTCCTTCTTCCATAGTTAAATCAGGTAAATTTTCCTCATCACCACGCACATCTACAACTGCCAGTTAATGAGGATTAACTGCCATTTTAAGAATACCGGAGGTTTCTGTTAAATTACCAGACTGAGGTTTGCCACTTTCTGTTATTAGCTGTTCTGTAAATTGGTCTTGATTTAGTAATTGGCAGTTCCGCTCATTTCACGTTTGCCTGAAATCATAAATGTACTGAGTACCAAGTTTTGTAACTGTGCTATCAACTTTTGTACTAAGTATTATACTGTATCTACGTGCATTTATGATACAAGTAGCAAATTTTCATAAATAATCATCCAGTAGCCAGAGGTGATTGATGAGATGGGATGATCTCATTAATCACCTCAAGCTACACCACAAGGGGGGTTGTACACCTTAATTTACCATACTATAATTTAAATAATAACAGTAAGTATTTCTCTTATGTAGATAGGTAGGTAGGACCAGGTACAAAGAAACTTACCAATAATTTTGAACTGCTCGGCCACGCTTCACGTTACTTTTGGCTTCATGTTTAGGCATAGTACTTGGTTGCTATTTACGACTTACTCTTTGAACAAAGCGAAACATAGACGAAATTTACAAACTACTTTTAATATATTTACAAACTGAAAATTTATTTTTAATATACGCTTTGTATGTAACAATATTATATACAATATAGTTTAATACATCGTTTTAAAAAATATTAAATTATGAAATTTATTCGCTAGAAATAACGTCACAACAGTCTACCCCTGACAACAGCCCGCAGGACACTAATCTATTGAGTCGCGGCCGTGCGGCATGGGTCCAGCGGGGGAGCTTCTCGCGGGGGGTATTCAGATTTCAGTATTTTCTTAATTATTTCAAAATAGTGAAAGTAACTATAAAAATAAAACAATACAAATTGTTAGAAATGTAATAAGCTATTTTTTAGTATAAAAATCATGCCAAACTATTTATTCAGTAATGAGAAAATTTACATTTTATGTTAGAAATTACCTGTTTTCCCCCATTTTTTTTATAAATATAGAACGAAGTTATTAAAATTTAAAACAATACGATTTGTTTATGATTACCTTAAGTTTATTATATATTTTTAATACGTCGATTGTATGTAGGGATTCGTGAACAAATTTAATTGAACACAGCGTATTTTTAAGATTTGAGCAATTTAATCCCCTTAAATCAGGTTGTACAGTTACTCTGTACCACGGACTGGGTGCTCATGCATCTCTCGAGCCATTTACCTAATCTCGTGAAGAACGACTGCACTTTCCATTTTATTTGCTGAACGGTAGGTTTAAATAACAGCTTCAATTTTAATAAAGTTCCGCATTCCACAGGGTTTTAAAAATCTTTGAAGGTAATACTGTGGAATGTATTCATGGTAATGTTGTATGAGTTTTGAGAACAAGTATTTACTTATTTATTTATTTACTTATGTATTTATTTCCTTATGTATTCATTTATTTATATTTTAACTGTGTACCCTGAACTGCCCATACACCAATCCATTGCACACGTGTCCATTGAGGTTGTCTGGAAGAAATCGCACATAAGACCGCCATTTGTACTGTCACTTTTACATTATTATTCTCTGTACTTTTTTTCACATGGTGTACAATAAAGTATATTGTATTGTATTGTATTGTATTGTATAACAGTAGAACATAATATTCTATCTAGCTTATAGAAGTTAAATAGGCTTCGATATCAGGTCATTTTTTGCGTACGGAAACTGCCTCAGTCTTAACGTCTCTAGTCGCATGTTGAGTATATCGGACTGCGACGGTGTTTCGTCACATCGGCCTATGTGGCCAGGTAATCGGGTGAGTCCCAGAAATTATAATAATATTCCGCATAATAATATTCCACAACATTCTACACAACGCTATCTAGACCCATGGTAAGAAAGAAAGAAAGAAAATTGGTTTTATTGCGGATGAACACATGGAATCTAGAATGCGGATAAACATACTTAGATACTTTTTTGTGTAAATACATAGATATTATGCATAGAAACACCCAGACCAATGCAAATAGCCATACTCATGCATACAAATATTTGCACTGAGCGGGGATCGAACCCGCGCCTCCTGCGTGGTAGTCGCGTTTACTACCACCACGCCACAGAGGCTGTCAATATAATATCCCTATTTATGTGAAACACTAGTGCTCTGTTGAAAGAATAATCGATGATGATGGTATATTCAGGAGTATCTAAAGTTGTATAATAGCATTCAGGCATCCAAAGTCATTTATATGTCCATCCATCCATATACTCACGTCCATAAATCCCAGAAGGGGTAGGCAGAGGTGTATTAGCACCCGCTTTTCCCCAATTTAGATTTTCGGTCCCACGACCAGTTTTAATATAGAACTAGCTGTTGCTCACGGCTGCGCCCGCGTGGATGTCGGTTATCGTGACCGAACATAGCCTATGTCCTTTCTCAAGGTCAAACCTATCCCTATACCAAATTTCATCAAAATCAGTTCAGTGGTTTAGGCGTGAAAGCGTAACATACAGGCAGACAGACATACAGAGTTACTTTCGCATTTATAATATTAATATGGATAAATAGTATTCTAAAAGTACCTAATAATGATAAATGAGGATCACAAACACATAACAATCCAAACGCCTGGCCTTACCTTGTTTAAACTTATTTACATTCACCCATTAATATTCTTTCGGTCGTTATTAGCTGATAAATGTTTCAATAATGATAATTTATGCTTTCACAGTTTTTATTACTATTCAAACCCGTTAATTGTTTACTTGGTTTTCTTAAATTCTTATGTAATTTTATACTGAGCTGCTGTACTAAATATTGAATTTTTTATTTGATACTAGCTTTTGCCCTTGGCTCCGCCCGCGTGGATGTCGGTTATCGCGATTAAACATAGCCGATGTCCTTTCTCATGGTCTAATCTACCCCTATACCAAATTTCAGTAAAATCGGTTCAGTGGTTTGCGTGAAAGCGTAACTACAGACAGACAGACAGACAGAGTTACTTTGACTGCACATTAATTTTACAACATTCTACACAACGCTATCTAGACCCATGGTAAGCTTAACTAGTTTGAGTTATGGAATCTAGAATGCGGATAAACATACTAATATATTTTTTTTTTGTAAATACATACATATTATACATAGAAACATCCAGACCAATGCATAGACCATAATGTGTACCTGTGTTCGCAAATAAACATTGATTTGAATACCCATATTCATGCATACAAATATTAGTATGGATTTAAAGTGAAAAGTAACTACATATTCCTTACCGCGACAGGTAAACGGAAGGTAGGAAACCCCCTAGCTTAAGAATAGACTGGATGCGGAAGGCGGAGGATCGGCTGAAATGAGGTAAATTAGGAGAGGCCTATGTTCAGTAGTGGATTGCGGTGGGCTTATTGATTGATTGATTACTTGCCAATATAGGTACTGCTCATTGCTGTAAACTATTCTGGTTGCCGTATTGTTTACCGGTGTAGAATAGGTTCACTCCATCTCTTGTTGTAAAACTTCTTCTTTTTCTTGGCTCTTTGTTTCAACACGAATAAAAAATTATTACTATCGGTGACCGTAAGAACTATAGTGCAGGGACTGGTCGTGCTGGTGGGGGCTGTGTCTGTGACACCACAGCCGAGCGCCACGCGCCGTGTTCTACCTGCTATGAGGTATCTTACCTACATTGTTCACGATCCTTCGACTTTATGTGCCTAACTCAAATCTGAACCATTGTATATAACATGTTTGATATGTATCTTACTCGTACTTAGGTAAAATGGCTAATCTCTCTATTTGTAAAAACACATTTGCACGTATACACACACACACACACACACATACAAACAAAGACTTATTCACACACTCATGCATACGCATACGCACACACACACACCCACCAACACATACATATAAAAAACATACACATATAATATATAAAAATATCAATAACAATAGATAAATAAATACACATATAAATTAGTATTCACATACTGACTCCACATCTGTCTAGATTAAGCTATAACTTGTAATAAATCCAAGAATATGTTACGCAGGAAGACCGAGGCATTCCCATCACAAGTGTCCATGACTACTTACTGGGAAGCCCCAACAATGTATAAACTAGGATTTTTAAAATAAACGATTATTATTATTATTATATCTTATATAATGTATAACCTATGTAATATTTTTGAATAATGTTGTGTTTTAATAATGTATGAAGAGAACAATTTATCCTGCACAAACCTAATGTAGGTTTATAGGATAACTTAAAAAAAAAAAACAATATTTTATTTCTTACTACGTAGTTGTTGCTTGCAGCTCCGCTCGCGTGGAATTCTGATCCGGTCCATCGCTGATTGTAGCGTGATCATAAAGTATTAAGAGCGCGCATAAAGCTAGAAAAAAGTCAGATTTCACCCGCACACTTCATACGTCCCGCTCTCGTCTGTCCACACGTCTGTCGTCTCGCAGTATTTTGTGTGGCAGCTAACCGCCGTGTTTAGTACGCAGGCGCACAGTATACCCAAAATAATCAGATAAAATTTGGCAAAGTACGAGCTGGATCATTATCTATATAAGGATCAAAGATCGGCAATTTTCCTTTATACAGGGGGTATATATTAATTTAGCGGAAAAATTTTTTTTTATTGATAATGTATGGGAATAATGTTTAAGTAAAAGGAAAAATGTATTGTATTTTTTTATTTCATCAAATTAATATTTGCAGATGATTTTGCTATCGAAACTGTGCCCAAATTATTTTTTCCGAAACGACTATAAAATCACCTTTATAGCCTACTAGCTTTTACCTGCGGCTCCGCCCACGTGGATGTCGGTTATCGCGACAAAACATAGCCTATGTCCTTTCTAAATATCTAATCTACCTCTATACCAAATTTCAACAAAATCGGTTCAGTGGTTTAGGCGTGAAAGCGTAACATACAGACAGACAGACAGACAGACAGAGTTACTTTCGCATTTATAATATTACTAGCTTTTGCCCGCGGCTCCGCCCGTGTGGATGTCGGTTATCGCGACCAAACATGGCTTATGTCCTTTCTCAAGGTCTAATCTACCCTTATACCAAATGTCAACAAAATCGGTTCAGTGGTTTAGGCGTGAAAGCGTAACATACAGACAGACAGACAGACAGACAGAGTTACTTTCGCATTTATAATATTAAGTATGGATGTTGGTTTTGAAAGTTGCACCAATTACGGATAAGATACGAGAAAATCTTTGTCCTGATTCGGACACGTAACGCGCAGCGATGAAAGTTAAGTCGTAAGGAAGGTCCTAACTATGGAAGTGGAAGGCTACAAGGGCAGAGGAAGACCTAAAAGGAGGTAAATGGACTGTGTGAATGATGATAAGGTTAAGAAGGGAGTGAATGTCGAAATGACTGCAACTAGACATGTATGGAAGGAACACACATGTTGGGGTGACCCCAAATAAACTTGGGATAAGGGCAGGAGGATGATGATGTTTTTAGCTGATAATGTAGCTATATAACGGTGAAAGAATTTTTGAAATCGGTCCAGCAGTTATTGAGTTTATTCGTTACATACAAAAACACAAATATTTCCTCCTTATAATATTAATATAGATAAGTATAGAAATATAGATCATTAAATGTGGTGGAGCGCTTATGTACTTTCTTAATTATTTCCCACATAATTTAATTGTATTTCAATTTTTGTAATTTAAAGAACCGCTTCTGTGAAGGAATAATGTTTGAGTATTGGCGCTCATTTGTTGACCACTTAGTGTTGAAGAAGGCCAATAGATGGCGCTGTGCACGGATTTTTCGAACTATACTTGAGACGAAGTTCCTACGAGCGACACTCTCAAGCTTCACGGCCCGCTCGCATTTTTTAGTCAGTCACTAACTCGCCGCAGCACCGAACGGTGTCTATGACTCCGCCGCCGCACCAAACGGAAGTTGAGTAATTCAACTCCTCGTTTCTTTTTCTGTGTAATTCTATAAGTTCCTTTGGCCACATTCTCAAGTCAGTATAAGTGAAG
Organism: Eilema sororculum; assembly: GCA_914829495.1. Taxonomy (NCBI): domain Eukaryota; kingdom Metazoa; phylum Arthropoda; class Insecta; order Lepidoptera; family Erebidae; genus Eilema; species Eilema sororculum. The sequence goes on from OU618546.1 coordinate 21,040,311, forward strand.
TGTATCGGAAGAAAACGACAAACTCAAGAAAATCGACCGGCCGGTCGAAACATACCTACCCACCAGCACGTGCCAGGAACCACGCCTGTCTGCAGCTGAATCCTCACGAGGTGGAACTCAGGTCAGTGCCGGTTCTCTTACGTTTTCATTCATAGAAGCGGTCACATGTGTATTTTCTTCCTATTACAACCAAACTTCAGGTCACAGGTTCTTATACGCTCTGTGTGCAAACACACCAGTGGTCGGACTATTTACACGTCCTACCACAATTTATGGTCCTTACGAGTCGGATAGGCCAGTAAGTAACATATTCACGTAATTATTGGTGAATAATATTTCTTTCCTATTCATTTAATTAAAAGATTCACGTAATTTTGGTGAATTCTTTCCGCCATCTTAGTTTCATTACTTTCATTCGCTAACAGATTTACGTAAATTATTTGGTAAATTCTGTATTTAAAACGCTAAATCTACGTAATAATTGGTAGATATTTATAATAGTTGGTGATTTACGTATTAATTGGTAAATACTCATCATTCTATTCACATACGCGTAACTTTGTAGGTACCTATCTAGGTACGTAGCTAGTTACATTCCCGCGCCGCCGTGCTACTTGCGCTATTATATAATAAGCCGTAGTACAATTTTCAATAAAAAGTATATCTAAACTGTTTGTGTTAGATAATCTTCTTGTTATATTTCAATAGGTAGGTCCTACCTATCGTTAATTTGGAAACATGTCGTCAGATCTCGAAACGAAGCTTACTATGTTGAATCAAAAAAAGGAATTATTGTTTGCACGCATTACCCGTTGGTATAAATCGTCGAAATCCATTGTTTGTTTTGACATAACGACGCGAGCTAATGAGGAATTTCTGGCTGAGACCGAGACCATCGACGATGTTCGCGATAAGTTCGAGTCGATTGTAGATCAAATAAATAGCTCAAATTTATCATTAGAATTCCCTGTGGAACCCGACTATTCTTGCCTTGACTCATTTGATGAATTGTATTCGAGAATAAAACGCATTAGAAATAAATTATCTACGCCCAAGGTCAAGGAGGTCGCCTCACACGGGTCGAGTAATTCGAACGCGTCTGTAGTGAAATTGGAAATGCTTGTTGTTCCGAGTTTTGACGGACGCCCTGAAAACTGGAATATATTTTATCAGTCCTTTAAGGCCAATATTCATTCAAACAAACAATTGTCTGATTCGCAACGTGTGCAATACCTATTCTCAAAACTAACCAATGACGCATTAAAGTTCACTGCCGGTATTGTTCCGTCAAGTGAGACCTACAGTATAGTTTGGGACGGGTCAAGAAATACCAAGATAAACGTTCATTAGGTTCATATTATCTTAATAATATATTAGACTTAAAGAATTGTTCACCTAGTGTGAACTCACTTGATTCATTTATAGGTATATATTCCTCCTCTATCGCCGCGCTTAAAGAGTTAGGTATAAATGATTTAACGGACTTCATGTTTCTACAATGTGCCTTGAGGAAAATGGACACTCTAACCATCCAAGCCTTTAACAAAACTTTCTGTTCGAGGTGTCGATATACCTACGACGCAACAGCTGATCGACTTTGTACAAGATTATGCTAAGATGATTGAACGGTCAAACCCGCGGTCTTCGTCATATGCGAAGTCGTCCACTGCTGGGACGCCACAGTCTAATGATAGGCGTGTACAGCGTAATTCTAAGTCGTTTGTTGTCAGTGTGCCGATTAATAATAAGTCGAATGCGCCCGCCGCAGTTAACGCGTCCTGTTGTTTATGTGGCGGCAGCGACCACCGACACCTGTATGACTGCGCTCAGTTTAAAAATATGCAAAATGCAAAGGCTAGATATGAGTTTATTAAATCTAAGTGTGGTTGCGTGAATTGTCTAAGCACATTACATAATCTCCCGCAATGTAAAAGTACGTCAGTTTGTTTCTGTCAGAAAAAACATCATAAATTATTGCATTTTTATAATAATGTTAATAATTCGCACTCGCATGCGACGACTGTTGCCGCATCCCCGCCGCCCCAGTGCGACCATGTTAGTCCCACTCCTGAGTCACCGCTCGCTTCAAGCACTGTGCATTCGTATGCCTCTAGCCATAAGTGTGATATTCTCTTGGCAACCGCTCAGGTGTATGCTCGCCCTAAAGGTAGCACTGGAAATAAATCTGTAGTCAGATGTCTAATTGATAATGGCTCACAGAATAACTTAATCACATTGTCCTGTTGTCGTTTATTGAATTTACCAATAATACCAATGAGTAATTCTGTTGTCAAAGGTGTTGGTTCCACTTCGCACACGATAATAGGCTATGTGTATTTGGACATTGAATCTCGTATTTATGCAGATCATAAGTATACTATACATGCGTTAGTTATGAATAGCCTTACGGATCAATTGCCCTCGCAATTAATTAAGTGTGATCGCGAGTTAAATCTTCGCGATTTACCGCTTGCTGACTTAAGCTGGAACATTCCAGGAAACATTGATATAGTATTAGGTGCACAGCTCTTCCCGTATATCTACTTAGGAAATAGAGTCGAGTGTGGTCCCAGTGCCCCTTGTGTACTATCAACCGCGTTTGGGTATGTACTTATGGGTGATTACCCACGTAAAGATGTTGTGCCTACAACCGCATCCTTTTCTGCGCTAGCACTAAATGATTTAGTGCAAAAATTTTGGGAACTTGAGGAAGTTCCTGTGAAGCGCCTATTGTCTCCAGAGGAAACCGAGTGCGAGAATATTCTCACATCTACTGTGACTCGCGATGACGTAGGTCGTTATACTGTTGCGCTGCCGTTCTGCAAGGGTCCCTCTGAACTAGGGAACTCGCGCGGCGTCGCTCACCGCCGGTTTTTGTCGCTCGAGCGTAAACTTCGTCACTCACCAACCGTACGTAAAAATTACAATAAGGTTATTCAGGATTATTTAGATAACGGTTATCTTAGTCTCGTTGATGACTCTAAGTTGTCTATGGATGGTTATTACATACCACATCACGCAGTAGTTCGACATGACAAACCGATATCACGTATTGTGTTAGACGCGAGCGCTAAAACCCACACTGGTCTTTCGCTCAATGATATTTTACATATTGGTCCCAATTTACAGGCAGACCTGTTTTTATTATTATTAAATTTTAGGCTATTTCCTATCGCAATGAACGCTGACATAAATACTCACCGCAAATCGCTTGAGTTTGATGTTTGCAGTCATGTCGCAAAGGTTTTAGGTCTCTCGTGGGAGCCGTGTGGAGATAATTTTTATTTCACATCCACCTTGGTAGATGAGAAGTGCACTAAGAGAAATATACTCTCTATAGTTGCGCGACTATTTGACGTGCTCGGGTTGGTGGCACCTGTGATACTCTACGCCAAGTTGTTAATTAAGGATCTTTGGCTTAGTAAGAGTGATTGGGATGACCCTGCTCCAGAGCATATACGCTCACGCTTTTCCGCTCTCGTTCAAGAATTAAAATTGCTTGACACATTAAAAATTCCGCGATATATAGGTGTCGAAGTTGATTGCGAATTACGTCTTGTCGCATTTTGTGATGCCAGCCTGAATGGCATGGGATGTGTTATTTATGCTCATTGTACCTACCCATCTGGCATTCAAACTCGCATTTTGTGTGCGAAATCAAAGGTCACTCCGACAAAGATTACTACGCTTGCTCGATTAGAGTTATGTACTATTTTGCTTATGTCAAAGTTAATAAGAACTGTACGTGATTCTTATGCATTACGCATTCCCATTACTGACATTTATGCCTTTTCTGATTCCACGATTGCCTTATCTTGGATTCACTCGTCACCACATCGGTGGTCGATTTTTGTTAGCAACCGGGTCGCTCAGTGTCAAGAAAACTTGAACGCTAAACATTTTTATCACGTCGCCGGAGCCATTAACCCGAGTGATTGTCTATCACGCGGCATGCTCCCCTCGCAACTTTTGACTTATGATTTGTGGTGGAACGGTCCAGCATGGATCCGCGGCCCCCCTGATGAATGGCCTATTAAGTCATTCTCTCCCGCCAACTGTTCTGACTTACCTGAGCATAAGGCAAATGTGTTAAGTGTGACAACAAAACACACAGAGTCGCCATTGTTATGTACATTAGCACAACGTGTTTCTTCTTGGCAGAAACTACTACGCATCATTACATACGTTTTAAAATTCGCACGATTTAAATTTAAGATCGAACCTCATTCTGTATCAGGATTACATCCTGTCCTTCTCCCTAAACGCGATCACGTTGTTGATCTAATAATTCAGCATTTTCACGTTGTCAATTGTCATACTGGACCTGGACTCCTCATGTCTATCATAATATATAAAACGCGTACTGGTACTTACAAACGCGCTGTAACCAAATTGTATCCTATCCCAACGCAATAACTTACAACGCTAAATAGAATCTTAAACTTTAATTTTTAACTCAAACTTTAAACATACTTTAGATAGAATATTGTTAGTCTAAGTTGTTATTTTAGCTATGTGTATTATTATGTTATACAAATTCACTATGGGCTCTAATCAGCCAGTGTTCGCTTGTTTGTTTCGTAACGTCTTGCGACGTTCCAAAGCCGGGTGCATGGTGGAGCGCTTATGTACTTTCTTAATTATTTCCCACATAATTTAATTGTATTTCAATTTTTGTAATTTAAAGAACCGCTTCTGTGAAGGAATAATGTTTGAGTATTGGCGCTCATTTGTTGACCACTTAGTGTTGAAGAAGGCCAATAGATGGCGCTGTGCACGGATTTTTCGAACTATACTTGAGACGAAGTTCCTACGAGCGACACTCTCAAGCTTCACGGCCCGCTCGCATTTTTTAGTCAGTCACTAACTCGCCGCAGCACCGAACGGTGTCTATGACTCCGCCGCCGCACCAAACGGAAGTTGAGTAATTCAACTCCTCGTTTCTTTTTATGTGTAATTCTATAAGTTCCTTTGGCCACATTCTCAAGTCAGTATAAGTGAAGTGTATCGGAAGAAAACGACAAACTCAAGAAAATCGACCGGCCGGTCGAAACATACCTACCCACCAGCACGTGCCAGGAACCACGCCTGTCTGCAGCTGAATCCTCACGAGGTGGAACTCAGGTCAGTGCCGGTTCTCTTACGTTTTCATTCATAGAAGCGGTCACATGTGTATTTTCTTTCTATTACAACCAAATTTCAGGTCACAGGTTCTTATACGCTCTGTGTGCAAACACACCAGTGGTCGGACTATTTACACGTCCTACCAAAATGTAACACTCGATTACCTACACAACTATAATAATTTGGTCTTCATACTTTTATAGAATAAAATCGATCAATAAAATACTAATTTAATATTATGAAAAACATGTACGTAGTAAGTTCATCTATCAGTTTTAGCCAGGACTTTATAATTTGTTTGTTGTACTTCAGATCATTTTCTAGAAAATTCATCACTACATCTCGCGCCACCTGCAAATATTATAACATAACTAGCTGTCCCGGCGAACTTCGTACCGCCAATTTTTTCCTGCCCTCGTGGCGTCAGATCCCGTTCCCGCTGCACCATTTAGGGGGATGAAAAATAGATGTTGGCCGATTCTCAGACCTACTCAATATGCTCACAAAATTTCATCAAAATCGGTCAAGCCGTTTCGGAGGAGTATGGCAACGAAAACTGTGACACGAGAATTTTATATATTAGACAAAACATAAACTCACGCCTGTATTCCCCGATGGGGTAGGCAGAGGTTCTAGCACCCACATTTCGCCAGTTTATGTTTAGGTCCCAATGTAATAGATGGCGAGCCTATTGCCATTAACCGGACACTTATAAACCTGCGATAAATACACACATAACTTCGAAAACCATCGAAAAGTCATTGGTGTGTGCCATGGTAAACCTGGGATAGAACCCGAGACCTCGTCTCAGCAGTCCATTACCCATACCACTAGGCTACCGCAGATTACGCAAATTAGCAAATATTATGTTGATGTTAAATATGAACTTTATCTTGTTCTGTTGTCATAATAATCTGACGAGCTCTTCCAATTAGTCCCACCCTCCCCTTTCCTTCACAGGACGACACGTGCAGGGCTAAGATGTCATCCATTTACGGTGCAGAGTATACCTGCTAGAACCAAGCGTTTCAGTGATTCATTCCTATGCCGCACCACTAAGACCTGGAATTCCCTGCCAGCTCACGTGTTTCCTTCTCCCTACAGTCCCGGGTCCTTTAAGCGGGGCGTGAAAAGGCATCTAATGAGGCCGTCAAGCTGAGTGCCACCACTGTTAGCATGGTAAATGTTTACGATGGTGACCCTCTTTCCGAGACTTGGCCTTTAGCTTAACATCAGGCGAGGTGAAGTCAAATTGACGTGTCCTGTGTAAAAAAAAAAAAAAAATAATACATTTCTGTCGTGTTGGTTCTCGGCGGAGTGTAATAGGGCTACCCCATCTCTTCCTGTGAGTGTCGTAGAAGGTGATTAAGAGATAGCGCTGTTCTCCACCTGACGGCCATTAATGTGGCCATATTGCTGAGCCCACAGAGGGCGATGGCCGTCAGGGTGATATGGGGATACCGCACGATCTCAGGTGAGGCGGCATGTCTCCTAGCCGGGACCCCTCCCCTCACGCACGCCCCCCCCCCCCCTAAGAAGCGGGATAGCACCCGAGTCACCCCCAAGGCGAGGCCGCAATTGTAGCCGTAGGTCTGATGGGAGTCCTGGGACATCCTTCCGAGGGCTTACCCGGGGCTCCCAACCATAGGCTTCTGGGCGTTGCCGTGGGGGTTTTTAGTCGGTAGGAGTCCGGCATAACATCCATGAAGGAGCGCTGTTCTCCATCCGACAGTAAACATACAGCCCATGACTAAATACCCGCTTGACGGTAATAGGGTCGCCTTCTATTACGTGGTCTTATAAACCATATTTGGCGATATATGCGTGTTCATACCTCTGCCTAACCCTCGGGGATTTGTAGGCGTAAGTTTTTGTATGTATGTACATGTTCCAAGACATCCTAAACAACGCCGATAATAGTTATAGTGTTTTCAAAACCTTGCTTTACATATAAATCAGTTGGAAAGTTACAGAATTTCTAAATTCAGAAATTATGTTCTGATTTCTTAAAATATGTACATTCGGATGGTATAGTTGGGAGGCTACACAAGCCATCTCTAATATTTATGATATATATCGTAATACCTGGACACTATAATAGTGCCTTGGTTCTTGTATTTTTTTTTTCACGGATACCGCCCCCACGGAGCCGGTGAAGGCGGTAGTGTCGGACTCGAACCGAAAACGCAAGCCGTCTTGGGTCCTTGGTCGCCGTAGGAGAAAGCATATCTCTCGCACCCCGGCAGACCCAGGACCCTCACTTTCGAGATGGTCCCCTTCGGGTTTTGGGGACCTTAGTGTATCTAGCCCCGGGTACGGAGAGGCACACTCTGCGCCGCCACCGCGGCTTGCTTCTGCTAGGGTGACAGGCGGTCCACCGGTCACCCCCAGGCCAGCGCTCATGGAGGACTGAGGTCGTTCTGCGACCTCCGATGTCCGCTTCGCCTTCGCTCTTCGCAGGCTTCCCGGTCTAGTCTAGTCCGGACCCGATCGGCCGCCTCCTTCTCGAGCATTACTTGCTCGCAGAAGGAGGCGGCCGCACCCCAAGCCTTCGCGCATCGTACCATCGCTGTGAGTTGTATACTAGCTTTAGCCCGCAGCTCCGCCCGCATGGATATCGATAATCGCGGCCTACTTATGTGTTAATCCAGGGTGTCAGCTAACTCCATACCAAATTTTATTAAAATAAGTCCAACCATTTAGACGTGAAAGAGTAACTAACATCCATCCATCTATACTTACAAACTTTCTCGTTTATAATATTAGTAGGATTTCTGGTGAAAATGTAGTATCAGATCGTGAATCTTAGCTTACCATTATATGTGACCGTTGAACTCCTAAACTTTTGTAATGGTCACCAGTATTTATGATCAACGGCATTAGAATATCTGGGTCTTTTATATACTGGATAGCATCATTTACAACATGCATCATTTCAATTATATGACATTTGAATTCTGAGCTATTCGCCATTTCTTCTTCAGTCGAGTCGATGGTTATGTATTCCTCAAAGAATGATTTTATAAAAGGATCTTTTTTAAACATTCTGTGGAATCATAATGCAATTTAAGGTATTGACTTCAGCTTGACGGCTATAGGCTCGCCCTCTATGTGGTGGATCCGAAAATCATAGCGTAATCATATTACAATGTAGGTAATATACTTTCTTCACGTACAATGGCCCAATAAATTTCAGCAAGTAAAAAAATACTTTAGAACTTGGGGTCTGCTCTCAGTTGGTTAACATATACGGGAGTGACTGCTGTCTGTACTCCTAACCCCGAGAGGAACGCCTGCACTGAACCCACTTCCATCCGTCAGCAAATTGAATGGCTTGCAAGTGAGGTTGACTAATACACCAAAATCTTGGTGAGGCTCCATACTCTCTAGGCAGTACTGTAGGTATAATACAATCATGGTCAACATGACCGATGTTGCGTCTTTGACAGTATTTTACTGTCTCTACCATGGTGAATGTTCTGATGAGCTCTTCCAATTAGTCCCACCCTCTCCTTTCCTCCACAGGATAACACGTGCAGGGCTTAGATGTTACCCGCATACGGTGCAGAATATACACTTTTTTCGTGCGGAAATACCCTCGGATACCCCCCTGCTGGAGCCGGAAGGGGAGGTTATGTCGGACTCGAACCGACTAAAACCGCACGCCGACTGCTTGTCGTGGTGCTAGGCCGGAGGTGAGGTTGTCATCGACATATCCCTCGCACCCCAGCTGACCCAGGGCCATCCCTTACGGTCTAGCCCTCCTCGGGAGGGGGGACAACGGTGTCCCCGACTCGCCCCCGGAATGGGGAGGCGCACTTCTCAGCGCGCCGTCGCCGTGGCCTGCTTCTGCTGGGGTGACAGGTGGCTTCACCCGTCACCCCCAGGCCCGCGCTCATGGGGGACGGAGGTCAGTCAGTGCCCTCCGACGCCCGAGTTGCCTACGCGCGCGTGCAGCGCGGTTCGCGAGTCTCGCTCGCTCGTGCCGCCTCTCCCGTTCCGCCGTCTCCTTCACGACCATTACCTGCTCGCTGAAGGAGATGCCGGCCGCCCACGCGTCCGCACAGCGGACCATTGCTGTGAGCAGGGAGGCGATGTTAAGAACTCTCACTCCCAGGGCCGCCACTAGCTCTCGCCTCGATACGGCCCATGCCGGACACTCGGTGAGCGTGTGCAGCTCTGTGTGAGTCTGTGAGTCTCGATGGGAGTACCTCCTACTGTCAGGCTGGATCCCGGGGGTGGCCTACGCCGAGGGCCATGAAAGAACAAGGGTGCAGAATATACTCTCTAGAACCAAGCGGTTCTGTGAATCATTCCTATTAAGACCGAGAACTCCCTGCCTGAAACGTGTTTCCTCCTTCCTACAGTCCCGGGTCCTTTAAGCGGGGCGTGAAAAGACATCTGATGAGGCCGTCAAGCTGAATGCCACCATTGTTAACATGGTACATTTTTACGATGGTGACCCTGTTTCCGAGACTTTGACTTTAGCTTACCATCAGGCGAAATGAAGTCAAATTGACGTGTCCTGTTATAAAAAAAAAAAAAAATATGGACATCTATAAAATGTACTTTAACATTTCTGGATGTTTAATGTCCATAATCAATAAAAAGCATTGTACAAAATCATTTTCTTACCTCTTAATTAACAGGAACCCATTCTCTGGAGCTTTCTTGTAAATATCGGTCCAAGTACTGTTAACATTAGCAATGTCATCTGGGAGCAATTCTTGGTTTCTTTCTGCGAAATCATGTGCTTTTGTCAATGATATGATTACAAAAAGAATGCACACTAACTTAACCATCGCTGTTCAATAATGACACAATTAATTTTCGTTTCTATATCATAAGTTGTGGAACGCAAACAACGCAAACGCATCGTAAGTGTTAAATTATCAGGATTCTTGTAATTAGAAATGCATAAAAAATAATTAATAGTATATTTTTATAGTCTCGATTAAAATTATGGAAGGCTTTTTAAAAAAAAATTATAGCATTTATAATTCTAAGTTTAAAATTCGAATACATCAGGAAAAATGAAAAGCTCAAGTGGGACGTGAACCCACGACCTTTCCCTTACAGGGGGAATGCTCTTGCACCTGAATCACTTCAAATTTCCTTTCTCTTTATATCCGGCTTTAAGGGTAACGGTGGAGCCATCTACCAACTTTCTTACGAACTGTTGGACCCAATGAATGATTTTTAACCATTTTTAAACATTGATTTTGATGACTCCACCCAAATATTTGAATGAATTTTATAAAATTTAAAATGCTAACATTAGAATTCGAATACATCGAAAAAATGAAATGCTCAAGTGGGCGTGAACCCAGGACCTTTCCCTTACAAGGGGAATGCTCTTCCAACTGAGCTATTGAACCACACCTGAATCGTTTCAAATTTACTTTCTCTTTATATCCTTCTCGTATGTACAGAAAATCCCCTGTGACGACTACCATACACGTTTGTATGGCAACCGGGACCGACGACTTAACGTGCTCTCCGAGGCACGACCAGACCAATGCAAATACTCATATTTAAGTATACAAATATTTGCACTGAGCGGGGTCAAACCCGCGCCTCCTGCGTAGCGGCCGCGTTCACTACGGCCACGCCACGGATGCTGACGTAATTTGTGTGGACTATCAAGGAATTCGAACATCGGTCTTATGAACATTGATATTATTAACTACACGCGATTTTCATATGAAGCTATGTTAGAAGATATTTCCTTGAGCTGCTTATTGTCTGATCTGCATACACTGTCTTCACTATCATATGTAGTACTTTGCATCTGAGATCAGTGAACCGTCGCATTGATATTGGTTTAAGAAAGTTTTGAGGGACACTCGTGTTACCCTTCCATTGTTTAAACAACCTATACCTAGTCTAGTTCATCAACGGCCGTATTTACAGTAATGTAGGGCATAACGCTGCACATTCTCCACCAAAGTAAAGATTTATTTGCTCCGCTTTTAACTTAGCCTACAATATCTTTCCTTAGAAACAAACCAGAGATTTTGCTTTTTGTAAAATAGTCATTATAGCATTCAGTCGCATTTTGGTGAATCATTGTGTTGAGAAGATTGGCCGGCTAGACTCTGCGTTACCGAGTGCTAGCCGTTTCCAGGGTGCGCCGAACGTTATCGCATAGCGTGGGGGAACGTTACTCGGGGAGGCTCTTCTCATGCACCCGTCAGTTAAAAACAATTATATTTTTTTTACTTTTGTTTCTTCAGGTTCATGATAATCAAGAATTCAGATTATGTAGGACCCTCTAGTCTCAGTAGTCCGGTTACTAGTCCGGTTGATCGGACTACTGCGACTATTCAGTAGCAGTAGTCCGGTTGTCAAACGGCCTCGAACTATTGCTACTTTTTGTGTAGCAGTAGTTCGGTGGTAGTTCGGTTAATCGGACTACTGCAACTCTTCAGTTGCATTAGTTCGGTTGTCAAACAGCATCGAACTATTGCTACTATTGTGTGGCAGTAGTCCGGTGGGTAGTACAGGTGGTAAAATCCTCGAATTATTGCTCCACTACTGAGCAGTAATTGTTGCAGTTGCAGTTGTAAAAAAAGAATCGTATTATGGCTCCTAGACTGATAAAATAGTGAGTTGCACTAGTCCGGTTGGTCGAACTACTGCAACTCTTTAGTTACATTAGTCCGGTTGGTCGAACTATCTGCAATTCTTCACTTGCATCAGTTCGGTTGTCGAATAACCATCCTACTATTGCTCACCGAGTGATAAAATAGCAGTAACTCGATGGATAATCGATAGTCGCAGTAGTCCGGATGTCAAAAAAACACCAAATTATCTGCTATTCTACAGTTGCATCAGTTCGGTTGTCGAAAAGCATCGAAAAGTCATTGGTGTGTGCCATGGTGAACCTGGGACCGAACCCGAGACCTCGTCTCAGCAGTCCATTACCCACTAGGCTACCGCAGATCTTGGGTCAGCCGGGGTGCGAGGGATATGTCGATGACAACCTCACCTCCGGCCTAGCACCACGACCCACAGTCGGCATGCGGTTTTAGTCGGTTCGAGTCCGACATAACCTCCCCTTCCGGCTTCGGAAGGGGGGTATACGAGGGGATTTCCGCACGAAAAAAAAGGCATTTTGCGAATCAACTATTAGAGAATTCGTTATTTTGAAAAACAACTTTTTGTGAACTCAACATTTTGAGAATTCAACATTATGAGAGTTGGACATTATGAGAGTTAAACAATATATTCCGGTAGGGGTTTTTGCTCTGTATAACAGTTGATACTCGTATTTTAAATGGGCTACATTACTTGAATAGAAAGCTGAGGACTGCTAAGGAACATCGGATAGTACTCTTGGCAGGTTGCACTAAACCTTAATTTCGAAGACCTCTTACCATTAATTCTATGGTGATTCCCTGAGGTTTCAGAAAGGAAATATAAAGCATAGTTTTCAGAGGCATTAACGAATTGCAGACATTTCGACCAACCGGACTAATGCAACTGACGAGTTGCAGTAATTCGACCAACCGGACTAGTGCAACTCACTATTTTATCAGTCTAGGAGCCATAACACAATTCTTTTTTTACAACTGCAACTGCAACAATTACTGCTCAGTAGTGGAGCAATAATTCGAGGATTTTAACACCTGTACTACCCACCGGACTACTGCCACACAATAGTAGCAATAGTTCGATGCTGTTTGACAACCGAACTAATGCAACTGAAGAGTTGCAGTAGTCCGATTAACCGAACTACCACCGAACTACTGCTACACAAAAAGTAGCAATAGTTCGAGGCCGTTTGACAACCGGACTACTGCTACTGAATAGTCGCAGTAGTCCGATCAACCGGACTAGCAACCGGACTACTGAGACTAAAGGTGTAGGACAGTCAAGATAGCTACTATATCTTAATTTATAACAATGGTCAGAAAAACTTGTAACCAAGAAATTATTCCACAAGTTTACTTTATTGTTTTCATTTTTCTGTAAGAAAAACTTTCATATAAAATAAACAAATAAAAAAGTAAATAAAAGAAAATACGATCAAAGTTTCCACACCAAAGCTTTTCAGTATAAATCTGCTGGGTGCCCTTAAATCGTACAGATAAGTCCGCAAAGTTACTCAAGTTCTCCAGTTTTATGATATTATATCTACACCGTGATCGGAGCTCACGAATTTTAGAACCGACAACTTTTGTAAAATATTAATTTTCTTCGCCACCATTCGTCCTAGTTTAATTTAAGAATCAGGCGTGTGGTAATCTTGGAATATAGATTAAAAGACTATCCTACAATATTTTACGTAATCAGGATTATGGATAATTGGAGTCAATTACAGAATTTCCATATTCGTATGGATTGTTTCACGACAAATATCGATATAGCATCATTAAGTTCTGTTAGGCTGATAAATGGACCCAACTCAATTGAAAAAAAAAGGGCTCAGAAGAGTATCCAGTCCCAGCACGTCTTTCCTAATCCTATAAATATAGCGGCAGTAAAGTAACAGAAGAATGAAGGCGAAAAACGGTATGGCACTAGTTAGGGCTGATTCTAATATTATCATTTTCGGTCGCATTTCGAATGCCTTCACCACAGAGTTCGGAATCCGTCAACTATACAAAACCTGAGTAAGTTTCTTGTATTTGATATAAAATCAGCTGACTAGCTTACTACGTCAAAGGTATCAGAATAAAATACCGGGAACAACGCTGAAAATAATGATGATAAAATTATACAGGTATTTAACTTTTGCTTATTAAGTTTATTTTATGTTACTACTAAGTTTCTTGCTTATAAAGTATTAAGCGCAACGCTAATAGGTGCTTGGTTCTACATTATTTTACCAAGCTAGATATTAAAAATGGAGTTCTTAAAGAAAACTTAATGCAACACGAAGACCTTGGGATAAAAAACTTCAATTGAAGCTCAAACCTTACAAAGTAGAAAAGTTAAAATATTAATTTACTCGTTAAAGTATAAAAGAAGAATTTACCAGTTAGTTCAAGTGTTCTTATATACCAAGTTGTAATTCTGTGTGAAATAAAAACTGAGATGAGAAAAACTAATAGGGAGCTGAAATTTTATATTATTTAAAACTTTTGAGTTATGAAATGACAGAGATAAAATAACATAACATAACATAAACTCACGCCTGTATTCCCCGAAGGGGTAGGCAGAGGTTCTAGCACCCACATTTCGCCCGTTTATGTTTAGGTCCCAATGTAATAGGTGGCGAGCCTATTGCCATTAACCGGGCACTTATAAACCTGCGGTAAATACACACATAACTTCGAAAAGCATCAAAAAGTCATTGGTGTGTGCCATGGTAAACCTGGGATCGAACCCGAGACCTCGTCTCAGCAGTCCATTACCCATACCACTAGGCTACCGCAGAGATACAATAAACTAAAGAAAATAAATAAAAAATTAAAATATTTATATACATAATGCGTCGTGGATTTCCTCCGCATCGTCACCGACTGGTAGCGTACCCAGAAGGCTGGCTGCATTTCCACGTTGAACGGAGGGAGCTTATGTTTTATAATAGTTCGGGACTTCACGCGATAAATTTTGGAAAACTTACTTTTGCCTAATATTGTTCAATGCAATTAATTGAATTAGGGAGCACAAAAGGAGTCATGTGTGAATAAAAGAAGGTGATAGTAAACTATATGTAGCAGAGATGCAAATGTTAAGATGACCAAACAACAACCCATTAAAAAGTGTCCATGTTCTCTCGAGACAAACAGGGAAATTGAATAAATAAAATACACCTTCGTGTACCCCGAATTTTACTACCTATAATTTATGGTGCTACTGTGTGCTGACTCTGCACTCTAAATTCTGATAGAAAATTCGACTGACTCAGACACAAAACTCATACGCAGCAGCCACACTTGGTACTATATTGATGCGCCACAAAGACGGCAACTCTGAATTGTAAAATATTAAACAGAAATTTGTGAAGTTCCAAGCGATGCGAAGTTTCTTCGTGTTTATTGTGTATCAGCTCAACAATACAGCTATTTATTTTTCCTAAATGAGAAACGAATCGTTTTCCTTTGCGAACGAAAGAACAAACCGTTGAACTTTGAGTATTTTGCTGTTAATTTAAGTTCAACTGAACCGTGGGGTCTTCAATATTTACAATGGAGAAAGTAAATTTTTAGTTTATTATTTTAAATTTTCATTTACTCATGAATAGATAATTTTATTTATTTTCAGTACTTCTTGATTGAATACGGAAGCAGCGCTGGAACGTGTGTGCTAAGTACATGAATATACATTAACCGATTAGGGTTCAAATGACTTCAAACTATGACAGCCGCGAGTAAAATATTTTTATAAATTTAGGATATCCCTTCAGGTGACACTTGATATTGCATATGTGCGGCGGCGATTACTGCATATCATCAGTGGTATTCCAGCGCTGTTGCCGGATCTTCATCAGTGATAATGGTGCTTCCAATATGAAGATGAAGACCCGTAACCCGTTAATAACAATAATAGCCTCTGTGGCGTGGCGGTAGTGAATGCGCAGGCTTGATCCCCGCTCAGTGTAAATATTTATATGCATGAAAATTTGCATTGTTCTGGGTGTTTCTATATATATTAAGTATGTATTTACAAAAAAGTATCTAAGTATATTTATCCGCATTCTAGATTCCATAACACAAGCTAGTTAAGCTATGCTTACCGTGGGTCTAGACAGCGTTGTGTGGAATGTTGTGGAATATTTATTTATAAAATGTATTTTACCATTTTTCTTTCCTGCGAAAGGTTTTATTCGCTTAAGATGCTTCTGTAAGACAATATCCATATCTGTAATGAATTTTGTAATTTATTAGTGTCATAAAAGTAGGTACTTTAAACAAGAATTTTTTAAACAAAATTACAACCAGAAGGCCATAATATTCAGCGTTTGCCAGATCAACGGTGTATAAAACCGAAGTTTCGCAACCATTTCCGATCCAAAACTTCAAAACATAACGGATACACCAAAATAGCCTCAGTTACGCCAGTTTTTCTAGAAAATCCTTCTCAATTCTCTGAATCGGAAGAATTTTGTAGAATAAATAAGTATAAAGAAAACTTCTTTGAATGGTGACGTAAGTTTATATAGAAACACGCTTTTAGTGATCATCAAAAATTCATTGGAAATTTGTGAAGTATAAAAGGTTAGGGAAGTTTGTTGGACTGGAAAGAAAATTTGTGACATCAAATCAATCAATGACAAACTTGATTGAGTATTTATGTTGAATAAAGGCTAAGTGTTGGCCAGTACTACACTAACAAGAGAATGGGTCGTCCATTTGAAAATCTTTATCCAATATAATGTTATTCAGTTAATTGAAAACTTCAAGCAACATTAAAAAAATAAAAACATAAAATACTTCATCACAAAAAAATACCAACCAACGAGTTAACCAAAAATGGCTATGTGGTTAAACTCTACGCCGTGGAAGTAGGAGCAAGGGGAATTCCAGCTAAATCCCTGTATAACTTACTTAAAGACCTCGGATTGCCAAGAGCTTCAGTAAGCTCTTTACTCAAACGAATATCTAAAACGGCGTTGATAGGATCTTACCAAATTTGGATAGGTAGAGGGGGGAACACGACTGACGGTGGAGGTGAGCGCTGAAGCATCACAAGGTGGCCACCCTAAACCTACACCTGGGTCGCAAGTCCCAGGCGCCGTCACAGTGTTCCTTTCTGTACCACGCCATGGACCCGGCGACCGCACGGTGAATCCATGGAATGCTAAGAACCGGATCTCAATGCGAAAGTAACTCTGTCTGAATGTATGTTACGCTTTCACGCCTAAACCACTGAACTATTTTTGATGAAATTTGGTATACGGGTAGATTAGAGTATGAGAAAGAACATAGGCTATGTTTAGTCGCGATAACCAACATCCACGCGGGCGGAGCCGCGGGCAAAAGCTAGTAAGCAATATTTTGTACTTGCTTGTATTTTGCTGAAACTTCACTCACTATAAGAAACAATAATTAGTATGTGACTAATAGTTATAGCGAGGACAAAACCTACACTGCCCGAATTCCCGAAATGTAACATTTAAATTTTATTTAATTTTAAAATATATTTTCATTTACCGAGACTATAACCAATTTCCTTCTATCCCTCATCATTTATGATGAAATGGGTAAATAATAAACATCCTAATATTTTTGTTAGCCTGTTAAGGAAACACGTTTGGGCCAGCGATGGATTAATTGTAATTTATCAGCACGCGCCTTATTTACAGCCCCAAAGCGGAAGTCCGGACCCGACCGGTATAATGCTGTGTTATGTATGAAATTCTTTTTAAAAGTAGGCAATAGTTCTTTATTAGGATAATTCCTTGAGAATATTAGAGTTCAGGCTCTTTTCTACATAGATACTTTATTGTAATACAGTATTTTATCATCATCCTCATAACGATTTCCAGGTTGTGTCCATAACTTGTATTGTGGAGCCTAGCCTCGCTTATTGTTTTTGTTGTTTTTGATTTTCAATCAATTAACCTATCAGAGTCTACTGCTGGTCAGATGCCTCTCTCAAATTTGGGAGGCTAGCGAGACGTGTTAGTACAAGGTTTATTTTGAATTTACCTTCACTTGTAGTGATATCGTTTGCATATTGCCGTCAGTCGCCTCTAAAGCGTCGGTAGCTTAGTGGTCAAGGAGTCGGCCTTACGACCGAGAGGTCCCGGGTTCCATCCTGACCACCACAGTACCGACGTGAACCCACTCCTAGCACAAGCAATTTAGCTTAGTTAGAGGGGTTAGAGGGAATATTAGTAACTTCGGCTCTAATATTATTTTTATTAAAAAAGACACCATTCGGATGAGATGGGGGGAGGGGGGGGGTGATACTTGTATACTTTCTTCGTCACCATAAGGGCGATGTTGTTTTTGATTAATATATCTTCTTTTTTGGGAGCAAATCTGACCTCTCAACCTAAGAGGACTCCTGTGAATATGCCATGCCACATTTAATTTATTATGATTTTTGGTCTCCTTGTGTGGTGACACCTTGGAAGGAGAACAGCTCTATACATCCAACTCATAAGTAGAAAAAAGAATGCAAACAGATCCCTTTATTTAATGTAGAAAATAAAATTTACTTTAGAAAATAACGGGTGACACTGAAAAAGAGCTTAAGTCTGTTTCAAAGTAAGAAATGGTGTATATTGTCGTTCCATTATCCAGTTAGAAGAAAGGGTTTCACAATGTGGTAGGAATTTTATATTAGTTGCCCAGGATTTTTCGCTACTTGTTTTATTAGGTCTTTTGTGACTACCGACATGTTCAACAAATCTTTTGTTTTATATGCCTGAAATTCGCAAGTGTTTTCTTGTATTTACTTACTTGTTGTTGCCCGTGGATTCGCCCGCGTGGAATTTTGCTGCCGTTCCTGCTACCCATGGGAACCGACGAAAAAGAGTGTAACACCCCTGGAGTTGCATACGTCCATAGGCCACGGTAAGCACTTTCCATCAGATGGGCCGTGTGCTTGTCTACCACCTAAGTAGTACAAAAAAACCTATTTATGGGAAATTCATGTACCAAATTTCAGCTACATCCATAATTGATTGTAACAGATATCCAGAAATACAAATATCCAAATATAAAAAAAAAATTAAGCAGGATATAACTTTTTTTTAAATATTGTTTTGCTCATACGTCTTTATTTTACAGTCAAAAAAAAATTGTCTTTAAAGGAGTGACATTCTTTTATTTATTACGTATCTTCTATTTTTTTTTTGAGAATTTGAGAATCTGAAGTGTTTTGTCTTTCCCTCCCTTGACATACCTATGTTAAATAACACAAGGGGAACTGACAATGCTTGAGCTAAAGTGCACTTTGCAATAAGTATTTATCATTATGGAAGCAAGATTTTTCTGTGAAAATTGCAGTTGCTTCGGAAAATACCTATAACTCTACTTTCTCATCTACATTTAGATACATACAATAGCGACCACCAGACTTTTATGTATGTTATAATTATTATTGTAATTACAAACAAATACTTGAATATAAAAAAAATATTATGTCTCTCGAACACTTGTGGGTTTTTCTTATCGTGCGAAAAATCCCCACGGTTGCCACCCCCATAGGAGCCGGTGGAGGTGGTTATGTCGGACTCAAACCGACTAACGCCCACGGCGTCTTTGGGTCTTTGGTTGCCGGAGGTGAGAATGCAGGAAACATATCTCTCGCACCCCAGAATTCCCAGGACCCTTTCTTTCGAGATGGCCCCCTTCGGGTTGTGGGGACCATAGTGTCCCCATCTAGCTCCGGGTATGGGGAGGCGCACTTTGCGCCGCCGCAGCGGCCTGCTTCTGCTAGGGTGACAGGCAACTCCACCGATCACCCCCAGGCCCGCGCTCATGGAGGACGGATGTCGTTCTGCGACTTCCGACGCCCGATTCGCCTTCACGGTCTAGTCTGGAGTCTAGTCCGGACCCGACTGGCCGCCTCCTTCTTGAGCATTACTTGCTCGCAGAAGGAGGCGGCGGCACCCCAAGCGTTCGCGCATCGTATCATCGCTGTGCTGTGAGCAAAGTGGCGAGTGTGAGAACTTCCACCCCCAAGGCCGTCACTAGGACCCGCCTCGGTGTGTCCCACGCTGGGCACTCGGTCAGCGTGTGCAGCTTCTTGATCTGACGCAGGTATTTCCCCAAATACCCGTGTCTGGTGACCTCTCTAGTCAGTCCCTCATGAAACACTTGTGCCAATTCTCTTGTTTTGTTCTATAAATTAACCAGTACAAGTATGTAGTTAATAATCATTTTAGTTAAGAAGTTATTTTCATGAGGTAAAAAAATGAATTACTTTTTAAATGAAACGTCCCTATCCTAAAGCCTGTTCTAAATTTTACTGAAAAAGTAACAAATTGTTAGTGAAATCTGTCTAATAAATCAAGCTCACCATTTCAAACAAAACTATTTCAGAATTTAACCCGAACCTAATTGAAACAAATAAATCGACATCATGTCTGTCTGCGAAAATACAAAAAGTGAACCGAAACGGAAAACCGAATTCAACATTTGAAACAACATTTCAATGAAGCGTATAAACTGTGATGCGTATTTGCTAAATGCCTTTGAATTAATGTCTGAAGTGAGATAGGTTACGTATAGGTACGTTTACCATCAAAATAAAATAAATGGTTAAAAAAATGCTAGGTAAAGAAATGATAGATGTACAAATTACAATCTGGATCTGATATTAACACTGCCACACAAAAAAAATATCAAGTATAATCAAGATCGATCACGAAAGCCGTTTCCGTAGAGTATTTAGGAATATAGATTTTGATCGACGAAACTCAACATCCAGAACAGGCCTTTCAGCCGGAATATTTTAACTGGGGGACTCTTGGCGTGATGCTGGAGCTAATTCTGCCGCCATATTTGCGAAATGTGATGAACGAACCATGACAATGACAGAAATAAAGTTACTAATATAATAATGAATCAAATATTATTTTTATATTATCACCCTGCCGCGTTGGTCCCGGTGGAGTGGAATAGGACAACCCCAGCTCTTTCTTTCGGTGTCGTAAAGGGCTGTTCTCCATCCGACAGTAAACAAACAGCTTAAGACAAAGAGCCCGATAGACGGCAAAAGGCTCGCCCCCTATTACGTCCTGGGACCGAAAATAATTGGCGTGGGTGCCTTTTTAAGATTTGCATTTGTATTTAATGACATTTTGAAAGAATTGATGCAATTTTTTTATAGATTTACATTGGACAGCCATAACACTATATTTCTTTATATATTAAAACAGTGTAATCGAATACCAATTTTGCAAATATGCGACTTTGACGCCTATAAATATTCACCAGTGCATCCGGAAGTTTCGTTAATGCATGTGTACGTAAATATTTTATTTGGTTTTGTTCGACTGTGAGTCAATCACGTTCATCATGAATATAAATATGTTTTAAATAACTATGTGCTATCTGTATTTTATTTTATTTTTGGTACATTTGTTATAATATTGTGACTATTGTGACAATGTTGACAGGTAGGTACATTGTGAAATTGTCAAAAGAAGTGAGCTCAATAAAACATATGATATTGTAGTAGGTACTCAAAGGATATATTACACTGAGCTCAAACATACTTTTGCTGATGGAAATGACTCTGCTGCAGGTTTTTGTTGTTTTCGATTTAAGATGACTGCAATCGATACTGTAAAAACAAAATAAACCAATTGAAAAAGGAATACTCGTAAAATTTCAACATACCGTCGGGTTATTTAGATGAAAAAAATCTCAAACATCATTCTTCTGAGTACATCATCATCATGTCGTATGGCTTTTGCGACGAGTCCTCATATGTCAACGTGTAGTTGGCGAAGCCAGTCTATTGCTGCCGGTGTGAGGTCATTGTAGCTCACGCATGCCTCCAGGGAAACGACGGCGTAGACACTCCTCTGCTATATGCATCGTTGTCTGCTTTGGAGCTCCACAATCACAGTCCGGCGCTTCTTTAACTCCCCATTTGTGAAGATGGTAGTTGCATCTCCCGTGTCCAGTTCTTCTGTTCTGAGTACGTGTTCCAAATTCAACAGCAACAAATTTTGTTTCAATGAAGTAGCTGTTACTTAAAGTTGGAATTGTACCTGCTCTACAACCTAAAGAGATAACCGTATAATAGTCGTATATGTGAGAACAAACAACAATCAAACCGACCTATAACATAGTAATATTAAAAGAAAATCCACAAACTAAACTAAGAAAATAAAAATGGATCACTTCACGTCTCACAAGAGTGATTGAGTCGTTCAACTGATTCTAACGCACGTCCATCCCTTCATTATACTTAGTACAGTATCCTTAACCTCTGGAGTGGTCGTAACTTTGACGTATACCATCATTTGTCCGAAGTGCGTCCCGGAGGCGACTTAGCGTGGTAACTTTTTATTTTTGATGTTGTACAATAAATCTCTGATATGATCCGCCTTCGAGATATTTTCGCTTTACGATACCTTCTCAGTCTTTTTTCTGTAGGTATGTTATATTTGTACTCGTATAGCCTCGTAGATATATTTCGAGTAAAAATTATTGGTGTCAAGAAGTAACAGTTTTATATGCTGTTTTTCAGAATTATGAAACACATTTGAGTTATTCCTTTCGCATTCCACAAAACTCATCCCATTGTATATTCCTTACTCAACCCACCTTTGAAATAATAAATTATTCTCAACTCATCCCAATACGCATTCTTAAGTCATCCCCAAACCAAGAAGTATAAATTTAATAGCATCATGCATTTTCATTCACGTGAATTTTCTACAACCACTTTACCCATTACGAAAAGTTGGTATGATTTTTAGTCTGACGGCATTGAACGTGTTTTCACGCTCTGCTGAAAGAACCCGGGATCATAGAAATAAGGAAACACGTGTGTATTCAGTTCGTTCCTGAAAAAGATAGGAAATATTATGTTTTAACTTTCTTACTTGCGTTAAGAGTACGACCCAATCTTTATGCATCGCAAAGTTTGTGAATCACCAACCAAAGCAGTCGTTCCTTAGGTTGACTATTCATACTTAGAGGAAGAAATTACCCCATAAACCAATATTCATGTTTATATCCATCCATACTTAATATTATAAATGCGAAAGTAACTCTGTCTGTCTGTCTGTATGTTACGCTTTCACGCCTAAACCACTGAACAGAATTCGATGGAATTTGGTATAGTGGTAGATTCACGGAGGACCGAATGTGATTAAGTAACGGAGATGGCCCACGGAGGATCCGTGGGCAAAAGCTAGTATTGTTATAATATTTAAAATATTATGTTCATGCTTACATAAATCATTAACCGTGTTATTTCAAAAAACCAAACATTTATGTATTTCGTGAAATTCCCATGTTTTGGACACACACAACAAATATTATGGTTTATACTCGAAAAATCTACCTATAAAGATATTAAATTCGTATTAATCTGAATAGTAGTCACAAAAAATATTATTGAAATTTATAAAATCAACACTGGTTATGAAAATAATATTAATGTTTGTATGTTTTTAATAAATCTGTACTGTAGCCAACTTTTCTGCTGCTTTTCAATGGTAATGGTTACGGGATGACCAAGAAATTCTAGGCCCCCTGTGCCAGCGACCCCAGTTTCCATATGGACATCTAGCTAGATCAGTTAAGTCATTACGTTGGAGCCTTAAAAAGCTCAATAACTGCTCAAACTACAGTGAGTTTTGGAGATCAGATGGCAGGTCGCTAAAATTTACTACACTACGCAATAAGCGAGATCCACGCGGGCGGAGCCGCGGGCACCAGCTAGTCCATATCCATATCCATACTAATATTATAAATGCGAAAGTAACTCTGTCTGTCTGTATGTTACACTTTCACGCCTCAACCACTGAACCGATTTGGATGAAATTTGGTATAGGGGTAGATTAGACCATGAGGAAGGACATAGGCTATGTTTGGTCGCGATAACCGACATCCACGCGGGCGGAGCCGCGGGCAAAAGCTAGTAATATATAATTCCTTAAAATTATTACATTCGTGTGTATCTCGTGATCTACTAAGTATGTTTTACCTACTTTATTTAACATTTCACCGTAAAATACTTTAAGCTGTACAATATATTCAGATTAGAAGCTAGAAGCTAGGTTATAAATAAGCTGATTGAAATGTTAAAGCGCACTTTAATCTTTTTAAAGCCGTTAGGTATTACACAGCATAAAATTGCTGAAACAGGATCCAACTTACCACACAAAATGCTGGATTAAGCATGAAATTGCTTATACCGTCACTTTTAATCTTGAAATTGTTTTACCACAAGTTATCTTTACCTTTATCCTTTTAGGAGATTTAATTTAGAGCAAGAATAATCATATAATATGTAGACCTGTTTTTAACCCTAATTTTAAACCTGTTTACCTTTCGAATACAAAGGGAAAAAGAATCTTCTCGGGCGGGACTCGAACCCGCAGTCTTTCCCTTACAGGGGGAATGCCTGACCAATTCGGCTACCGAGACACGCCCGATATGATTCAAATTTCCCATCTTATACGTCTTTAAGGCGACGACGTGGCGTCATCTACTGATTTTCTTACGAACTATCGGAATCAATGAATGATGTTACAATCATTTTTTAAACATTGATTTTTGATAACTGCGCCCAAACAATTGAAGGAATTTTTACAGCATTAAGTACCTATGCTAATGATTTATCAAAAATCAATGTTTAAAAAATGATTGTAACATCATTCATTGATTCCGATAGTTCGTAAGAAAATCGGTAGATGACGCCACGTCGCCTTAAAGACGTATAAGATGGGAAATTTGAATCATATCGGGCGTGTCTCGGTAGCCGAATTGGTCAGGCATTCCCCCTGTAAGGGAAAGACTGCGGGTTCGAGTCCCGCCCGAGAAGATTCTTTTTCCCTTTGTATTCGATTTGTATAGTTAGCATACTTAATGCTGTAAAAATTCCTTCAACTGTTTACCTTTGTTTTCTACCCACGACGGAACGGAGACGGTATATGCGTTGGGAGTGAGAGGTTGTTTGTGTGTTTGTTTGTTTGTTTGTTTGTTTGTGCAAATCGGCCGTGCAAGGAAGTCTGAGCGAGTCTCTTTGTCTTAAAATCCAATAATTAGTGTTTATTCTCATTAAACTTCGAAAAACAGTGATAAAAAGTTGGTACATAACCTCAAGGCACAGAGTGTGGAACTGGATCGTGATTTCACTTGCAGTACCGTGAGTAAAGCCACTTTTGATTTTGTTGAGAAGAAAGTTACACCATTTTGGAAAGTAAATACGCAGAAATAATCATCTTATTGTCGGTGTTTTTACAAAAATTTCTGGAATTTGCACTGAAAATAGTAAACAAATCTTGACAGTTGACACAACAACTTGACAAGGTTGACTGAATGTTACACAAGACACTGACAGGAAGTGACAGTTCATCCATCAGTGTTGCCACAGGCATACTACGTTTTGTTGTTGCACCAGTGCTACAGTCCAGTAATATAATATATTAATCTATGGTGTGAAGCGTTTGCAAAGTGTGCTACGAATAATCGGATAGACTACGATATCGCCCGTAACTACAAGGGACTTGCCGTACAACAATACAAAAACGCAAAATAATATAAATATATCTTCACTACCTGACTACTTAATTAAATAAACACTATGCCTAAAGCTCAGCGTTCTCCCCAGAAGCCAAAAAAGACAACTTCAAATAGTCTCTCTCATGCTCAATCAGAATCGGACATCAACTCAGTAATGGTCATGGATGACTGTGCTAACACTAGCAGAAATAAACGTCCACGACAGGAAAACTCGCCAAAAATCGCTTGCGCCGACCTTCAAAAAAAGGAAACCGCTGTAGCAGAGTTGTTGGCGGATCAGAAATGCGTCATGTCGAAATTAGTTTCGGACATTGCGGGAATAAAACTTCAAAACTCTCAAATTCAATCATCAAATAATGAAATTCGTAATTCTAATGAAGAGATAATGAAATCAATGTTTTTCATAAATAGTCAATTCGAAGACTTAAAAAAGGAAGTGGAAGACCTGAGGAAGGACAGGCAGGAACAGAGACAATACATAGAGGTTCTAGAAAAAAAGGTACGGGATCTACAACAAAAGTCTAGATCCTCTGGAATAGAGATTCGCAATATACCGTACTCTGACACTGAGTCCACTTCAAGTCTAGCTAAAACCGTATGCTGTCTTGGCGAGGTTATTGGTTTGCGGATGTCGGAGTTGGAGCTTCGTGACGTATATCGCCTTCCTGGCAAATCACCTGCTGCTGCTGCTACTCCTCGCCCGATAATTGCTGAATTTACAACAGTAAACAAAAAGTAGTCACTAATCACCGCCGTTCGTACCTTTAACAAGGGAAAGGCTAAGGAGGATAAAATCAATACCTCACACATAGGCATCCCGGGAGCTCGGACGCCGGTGTATATTGCTGACCAACTACCGTCCAACACAAAGAAATTATATCACCAGGCACGGGAGTTTGCTAAGAGCAATAGCTACAAATTTTGCTGGATCTCAAACGGGAACATTTTCTTACGGAAGTCAGAGGGTGACAAACAAGTATTGATTCGTGATATTTTCTGAAGTTTACGCGAATGTCACTCATTGAAATAAAACCACTTTTTACGGATTCTATCGCGATATATTTGTTATTATTACTATTAACGTCGGGTTTAAAAGTAATAATAACAAATATATCGCGATAGAATCCGTAAAAAGTGGTTTTATTTCAATAAGTATTGATTCATTCAGAAAAATGTCTGCAAAATGCCAAAATGAATACAGATTGACTAATAGTTGTTCGGTCTATCTTATGCTATTACTATTCTATTAACTCTGTTTTATTTTTTTATGTTACGTCTTTAGTTATTAATTCGAATTTTGTTAACATATTCAACGAACACACAGTTACACATACACCCACTACCCAATACATTACGATTTACAATAACTATGACTCATATGTCATAGGTATCAGCCTTCTACACCAGTCCTCTCCTATACTGAACCTTCTGGTGAAACTAGCACCGGATCGTATTAAATGTAAGTGTACTTCTATTGAAAAACCATCTCATTATATGCAAACTCTCTTTTTTCCCTACCGTCTAGACCACATAGAATATATAATTATTTTTCAAAATTTCAACCTCAATCTATTTCTACACATCCACAATAATCATTTACTAATATCCTTATCACGTTCTACCCATAAAATGCGAGCTGTTACCCCCCCATCATACGTAGACTCCAAATGATGACCAAATTTTGTAGTGTCTCGATGTACCATAACATTAACACCGAACTCGATTCACTTTACTCAAAAAATTCTTCGGTCTGTAATCCTGAAGACGCAGCTGGGCTGCTGAAACCCTCTGATAGCGATATCATCATATTACACATGAACATACGCAGCATAAACCAAAACTTTGATCGACTTCAGGCACTGTTAGTCCTCTCTTGTTTGGCTCGTGCGCCAGTCGTGGTCGCATGTCCTTTTCTTTACTCCCCTCTCGCTGCCTCTTACCTAACTCTAGTGATGGGCAAGCGCTTATACGTTCGGTACCCGTTACTAACTGTCGATAACTACGTACTGATACCTATACCTAGATATCGTTACTATTATGGAAGCTTTTCTTACAAGATCAAATTCTGTTGGTAAACGTCCCCTTGAAGGTCCAGTTGACGTGAGCCAGTGGAAATTACCAAAGAAGACTGCGCGGCCTGCCGAACTACAGTCAACTCCCACGACGAAAACTACCAATCGCTTCAGCACACTTCCAGCAGAGAAAAGCCTGGATAGATCTCACAACGCTCGCCAACAGGATGCCTCAACACTAAGAAAGAAAACTGGTCATATACCTCCAATTATGTTGCAGTTGAAATCTGACTGGACTCACGGAGCCATTCGGACTATCATCAGCAAGTACACCAAGAATTTTCACCTCCAATACAAAGGTAACAACAACGTATCTATTATATGCTATTCCGCTGATGACCATCAGACTCTTAAAAATGGCTTGCTGTCAGAAAATATGGCCTACCATACTTTTTCCCGTAAAGACGAGAAGCTGTATAAAGCTGTTATATTTGGTCTACCGGCTTACGTCGAGGACCAACTTAAGGGAGAAATTGCTGGTATCGGATTCAATGATGTCATTGTACGTAAAATGAAAGTTCCCGTAGGCAAAAGCGCTGCCATTCCTCCTTTTCTGGTGCAACTCCCTGCCGGCAGCGACATGGTGCGTTTCCGCCAGATCAAGTACCTATTTAATTGCGTGGTTCAGGTACATAAATACCGATCTAACAATACTTATGGTACCCAGTACTACCGTTGTCAAGGTTTCGGGCACTCCTCAAGAAACTGCAACTTGCCTGCGCGATGCGTCAAATGCACTGAAGCCCATCTTAGCTCTGAATGTTCCAAAAAAGACCGCAGCCAGCCAGCTCAATGTTGTAACTGCAAAGAAAACCACCCCGTAAACTTCCGGCTGTGTAAAGAACGCGACAAATATTTAAGAACCATGCGGGAAAAACAGCAACTACTTCAGGCTGCCAAGCTGCTAAACGCGCCGTGATCATGAAGCAAAGCAAGCTTGATGGACGAGCATGGAACGCCGTGGCTGCTGGATCAAAACCCCCACCAAAAATCATAAGCACTGTAGCAGACCCTCAAATGCTACCACAGGCATCTCTGTCTTCGAGCGGACAAGATCAAGCCACAACTGATATGCTTAATATCTTAATGACCATTAAGTCGATAAAAAATCAATTTGTTGCTTGTTCCAACATCATGGACAAAGTTATACTAATACTGACACACTTAGGAAAATATGTTTGATATTAATTCACTGCGTATCTTATATTGGAATGCTGATGGTATTCGCACAAAAATTCATGAGCTTCTCGACCTGGTGAGTAAATCTGCTGTCGACATTGTAGCTTTAAGTGAAACACGAATTTCCTCCACACAGCAACTCAGCACCCCTGGTTTTACGTGTTATCGCCAGGACAAACTGAACGTCTTTCAAGGTCAAGGTGTTGCAATACTCATAAAAAGCGATATTCCCCACATTCGAATTTCTTTACCCGCAACACAACACTTAGAATGCATTGGCATTCAGCTAAATATCTCGGGAAATAATATTGTCATTGTTTCTGCTTATCAGTCTCCCAACCGTCCACTCTTGACAAGCGATCTGGATTTAGTAATTGGCATCAATCCTCAGTCAATAGTGATGGGCGATTTCAATGGCAAACACCCTTACTGGGACACTTGTGCTGCTAACGACCATGGTGAAATGCTCTTTCATCATATGAACTCTAATGATTATGAAATTCTTGCTCCGGCTACTGTAACACTCGTTCACTACGACAGTAATAGGTCCCCTTCCATCCCTGACATTATTCTGTATAACTGCACGCAACCATATACAGAACCCAAGACCTTATCTAAGTTGTCCTCAAACCATCTACCCATTTTGTTCTCGGTAAGCGGCAACATTACTCGCAAACCCCATGTAGCATACAACTATTCTAAAGCAGACTGGTTCTCTTTTCGCCGATACCTCGACAACAATGTCTCCCTGACTAGCTCTGTGTTCAATTGTACTTTTGATATCGACAATCAAATTGATCGCCTCACCAAGATACTGATCGATGCGCGTAACCATAATGTTCCTAAAACTACCACAAACAACAAGCTTAAACTGCCTAGACGAGTCAGGAGTGACATCAAGAATAAAAACAAAATTCGTCGAATTGCTTTAAAGGAGCAGGATCCGGCCCTTAGGAAACGTCTTTTCGCTGTTGTCAAGGGGTTGCAGTTCAACATAAAAACGCTATCAAAACTGCAAATGACATCTCCTGGAGCAAAAAATTAGCCAGCGTTGACAATCCCCACCAAGACTTGTGGCGAGTGGTCAAAAGTATCCACTACAGGCCTAACATCATTCCACCTCTCGTTAGACCTGACGGAACCTGGACCAACTCGGTACACGAGCAATGTGAGGCCCTAGCTTCTGCCTTCGGAGAAAACATGAATCTCACCAGGGAATGGCCTAGCACACCAGAAATTGAGTCGTCTGTGTCGGAATCCATGAACAAATTAAATGACGCCATCAACGATGCAGATCAACAGACTGTTCTGGTCCGGCCCTTTGAGATTCGTAACTTGGTGAGCAAGCTTAAATCTCGGAAGGCCCCGGGCATTGACGGGATAGGTAACCTATTGCTGAAAAACCTATCTCAGAAATCTATTGTGTTTTTAACAAAAATATTCAACGCCTGTTTACTCTTAGGCTATTATCCTTCTGCCTGGAAAGCCGCTAAGGTAATTGCCATCAAAAAACCTGGTAAGCTCGATCAAAACCCAAGCAATTATCGCCCAATAAGCTTGCTTCCCAGCTTTGGTAAGCTCTTTGAGTCGATAATTCTATCCCGACTATCTCAAATTACCGAACCCACTCTCGTGCCCCAACAGTTCGGATTCCGCAAATTCCATTCCACCACTCAGCAACTGGCAAGAGTCTCAGAACATATCGCCCACTGTCTTAACTTAGGTAAATCCACGGGTATGATTCTGCTCGATGTCGAAAAAGCTTTCGATACTGTATGGCATGAAGGCTTGCTCCATAAACTTATGATCAATAACGTTCCTCTAACTTTAGTCAAACTAATCCAATCCTATCTCACAGATCGTAGTTTTTCAGTGCACTTAGGCGATACTCACTCTGACCCCATACCCATAACTGCTGGTGTACCGCAAGGGTCAATTTTGGGCCCCTGGTTGTTTATCTTATATCTAAATGATATACCTACTCAGCCTCACACCCAACTCGCTGTTTACGCAGACGACACTGCCACTTACACTTCATCGGATGATTGCGATCTTATTGTTGCACGCTTACAACTATCAATGGATCTCTTAAGTTCATACTTTACCAACTGGAAGCTGAAACTTAATGCTAACAAAACCGAATCCATAATGTTCACCCGCAAACGCACATTGCCAGATACTAACGTAAAAATAGCTGGCTTCGCTATACCCTGGAGCAGGTTCATTAAATATCTGGGTACAATACTAGACTGCAAACTTAACTGGTGCATAAATACCGAACAGCTATGTCTTAAAGGTGCCAAAGCAACAAACGCATTACGACCCATATTGAACCGCAAATCAAACTTAAGCCCGCCAACCAAGTTACGCATTTACACCACACTGGTAAGGCCGTGTATTACTTACGCTGCACCAGTCTGGAGCAGTACATCTGACTCAAACTACCAGAAACTGCAAGTATTGCAAAACAAATCTTTAAAAATTGCATACAATACACCATTTAAAACCAATCTAAAAAGACTTCATTGTCAATTAAGTTTCCCTTTATTGAAGGACTACATCATAAAGCTTGCCCGTAAATTCTATATTTACAAAAACCCTACACACAGCAACATTTTAATATCAACAATAGGTCGAAGTAGATTGAATACTTTATCGTACGCATCTAAGTATAACCGATACCGACTACCACATCACTATTTCCTAGGTACGTGACATCGGCGCCTCACCACATACGGCCTACCGCCACACACTCATTTATTTTTGTGCGATACCGTCATTTTATATTACACTACTCGTAACTTCTAACTTTCAATGTATTAATAAATACAATATTAACTGTTATTGTCTATTGAATATCATATTGAAAAAATAATTAATATTTGCAGTGGTTGTTCTCCTAGCCAGCAAAATAATAATGATGTACTTATTTTCTTTTGGATAGCAATATTTTTGTGTGTTTTTATAAGGATGTAGCATGTTTTTATAAAGGTAAGCCTATTTAAAAAAAATAATTTTATTCACATGTTAGTTCGTAAATAGAATAGGATCTGTTTATGTAACACTTTAATGTACCTTAATGAAAATAAAGGATCTTTTAAAAATCAATCAAAAATCAGTCCTCTTAAAAATAAACGTAGATGTTATTGTCTTGACTGAATGTTGGATTGGATGTTGGATGACTCTCACAATGATATTCTTTTAAATCTTTCTATATAATCTGTCCCCAGATCTAGTTATAAATCAAGAGACAGGACTATAATACGGGTCGGTATCGATCGGGAATAACGGGTCTAGAGATAAATTAATTACATCTATCTCACTTTCATTTTATATGAAAGGGGGTGAGACGTGGAAGGTCACAAAGGACATCTCGCACAAGCTTCAGGTCTTCGTCAACCGATGTCTTCGCAGAATCCTGGGCTTTTACTGGCCAGAGAAAATTTCCAACGAGCAGCTTTGAAAGGCAATCCCCAAGCGCAAACGTGGGTTACCCACTTCTCACCAGCCAGGTCTGCAGCTCCGAGTTGGAGTATAATAGGAGAGGTATGTGACAAGTTTTCAGCTTGCCTCAAATACCTATCCAAAAATTGGTGCCAGCCCTCGCACTAAAATATTTCACTTGAAACATGTCACCGTTATTATCAGTCATAGCACTAAATCGTACTATAATCTTAACAAGCCCTTAACCTTCAAACTTAAACACCTATATTCAAACTCACATTATAAACCTGAAGTCAGCTCATTACCATTTTAATAAACGACCAAAATTGCGAAGTGGTCCGACCTTTATCCATAATTATTTTCTTATTAGTCTACTCGAGAACGCCACCTGCGCCCGACGGTTAGGCTGAGATCAGTATTAGGGTTCTTTAGACAAAAATAATGGCTATTTGCAACTCTGAATATAACTTAGCCTATAAAGCAGGCCATAATAAACCCTTTCGAGATATCAGTGTCCTATTACAAGCCGACTCTGTAATCAGTCGGACAATTAAATTAAATTAAATATTTTTATTTGTATAGGTTATTAAGTACTGCTTTAAAATGCCAAAACTATTGCTTTTACATTTATATTTCATGTACTAGCTGAAACTCGAGGTGATTGACAGCGTAAATGTCACAATTTTTACTGACGACGTAATTTTTTTAATATCGAATGCTCTTGAGATACGACTACTCTCAGAGAACATCTCTGACTTCGAACAGTCTTTTTCCTCATATTGGTCCTTAATTTTTGATGAAGTAAAAGTGCACAGAGTTGTGTGCAAAATAAGTTCCCCGTTCTCTTTTGTGGTGAATTATTTTTATATTAGATTTTCTTCGCCCCGGCCGCGTTTTATCTAATACTAATAAAGTTGCAGCATGCAAGGAAAAAATCAATATTTCAAACATTACCTTATTGCAAACACTTGATTTCCTTCCTTCCAATTCCCTCGACTGTCTTTTATTACACAGAATAAAAGACAGACAGATTTGTACAGAAAAATATGTACAGTAAGCTTCAGAGAAAAGGAACGCCCCTTGAGGATAAAACCATTATCAAGGGGGGTACTAACCTGGCTGAGGATCAAACTTAAGACCTCTGAAGACGCCTTCGAACGCTCGACCATTATGCCACTCATTCACTTAGTATTTCAGTAGTGACTGTTCACATTTAAACTTTCTTTTTTAGCTATCATTCAATCAACTGGTTCGTTTTGCACTTCATGTTTAACTGAAAATAATTCATAGGAAGAACCCTCTATTTTTAGATCCTGAATCTTTCCGACGTTACATTTTTTATTCAGGAACGAAAAATACACAATTTAAAAGACGGTGTGCATAACCTAATAAAGAAATTGTGGAAGAACAAAATTGCTAGTGAAAATTATTTTTGCTGACTGAACTGAGCCTAGATAAAATAAAGAAGAATAAAATAAGGTGGAGATATTCTTAAACTTAGTAAGAAACTCACATATTCACATTATTACAATCCTCATAGTGATTTTCTAAGTAGCATCCAAACTTTGAACTTTGGGACCCAAGGTCTGCTTATTGCTTTTGATTGTTATATAGACATTTCCAGAAGCGAATACCATCTGACCCTTCCAATTTCAAAGGAAAACTGCACCGGAGCTAGACTCACATTTTGTAATCAATCAATCATGTCTGTCTCACTAAATGATGACATATTGGCTTATTAGACGATTCGCACGAACTGAACTCGCACAAAATGTGCGAATCGAATCTATTAAATATTTTTTTGGAGGCGATTTGCACTAAGTTAATTTATTGGTGTGCGAATCGTCACCTCCAAAAATATGTAGTAGTAGGCTATTGGCACACATTTTAGGTATGTGGCGAGACCAGGGGGAATATCGGCCGTCTTGGTTGTATTTTTTTTGTATTATAGTCAATATCCATTGATGATAGTTTTAAGAATATAATTATTTACTTCCTGAATGTTTTAATTCTTGTATTATGTATGTATTAAAATAGCTCACGAACATAATGATTTTTCTATAGGTAAGCAAATACCGGAACTTACCTACCAACTATCTGAACTAAACCTAACCCAATGGTACATCAAACTCTTCACTCGTGAATTATATTCACTAAAAGCTTCGAGATGTATAACGAATTACTACCCTTTTCTGTGTCAGTTAATGAGTATCCCTATTCGCCACAGAAATGCAGCAATACCGGCAAGGGGTTTACCCTGTTACTTTAAACCATAACGGTCGCATACTGAGCGGTTTGAAAGGAATTTCTTCCCGAAGATAGTCGAGACATGCAATAATCTCGTTCTCCCTTCATTACCTTATGTGTTTGATTTAATATACCACATAAGGTATGCATTGTAAATAGATCACAAAAATATACATATTGAGAACGCTTGTACTTTTTTCCATAACCTTTATTATATTGAACCTGATCGGTTTCGCCTTGCGGCATTCACAAAGAATCGAATCCAAATGCTGCGGAAAAAGTACAAGTGTTCTCAATATATGTGTAACAATGAATTCCACCAAGTGCTAAGAATCAACAGTATAAGTAGTAAATCACAAAAATGTTTGGTTTTTTATCTGAGTGGTGCCATGCTTTTGAGGGCATGTTAAAAGTCAGTCCAGGTTGTCAATAGTCACTATTTCTAGACGTAGGCGTAATTATGGATGACTGTCAGTAACTAACCACAACGCAGACTGGGAGGTCAAACGACAGTCGCTCTCAATCTAACCGAAAACGTAAGCAAACCCCGGACTCCGAGGTGAAGCCCTAGGATGTGACCGGAAAGAACAACCTTTACTAGATTTTTACTAATTATGATGATTAGTAAAAAATCTGTTCACATCTAATCCTTTTTTTTCTTAAAATATATCCAAAGCAATTTTGGAGGGTAAGGTTACCCTTCAATGAAAGCAACGGAACGTACAAAATCTAGTCAGAAATGAATTTAGTTGTAAAATTAATTTAGCCATAGCAAACAAGATTTAGAGTTCATCAAAATACGCTCGAGGCGCGAACTGGTTTATCAAGGGCTCAAAATATTAGTTAAGATTTAAAAGATTTGTACGTTTTAGGTAGATTTAATATCTAAAACCCACGATTTTACGCTACGATATTTTGTTTTAGTTTTCGAATCTTAGATCATGGATTTATAATTAGTGGCCCTGAGACTTTATGACCTGATTTGTTTATTTTCCAGGCTCCGTCCAGAGGTTCTCTAAATACACAGTGTGTTCAAGAAATAACTATTTTTTAATCATAAGCTGTGTATTTATTCAGCTGTTTGCGGACCACGATTATTATTAAGCTGATGCCAGACAAAAATTAAATAATCGTGAAAATGTTCAGAATAGTTAATATAACCCAAGTTTTCACTCAGCAATCAGTTCAATTTTAATATTCAACCAAAAAAACAAAATCTCTCTGATCGTTGTAGCCCCTTCTTTTCCACTATTGATTTTGCACCAACGAACTTGCATCGTTATTTGCACTGAGAGCAGTTAAAAACGATAACATCGATATAAAGCGAGGGCGCGTCCATTCTAGCTTGCAAATCAAGGCTCTGCAACAAATGTGTGGATAGATCAAATACCTGTCTACAGGTGTGGATGAGGTATTATCTCCTCATAATATGGATACTCATGCAGTAAGCATATTTTTACTATCAATGAATGAAGTGATCAAAATAATACCTTTTTTCGTATTGTGATTCTCTCCGATACGCATAACGTTTTGTGTCTTCAAATGCCTTAGTGTGAAATTATCTAAAACATAACCGAACCGCACCTATCGAACTGGTGTCACCTTCACACATTGCATACAATTCAGTAGTCAAACCAAATCATTTTAATATTTCTTTAATAGCAAGAAAAATACTGGAATATTAAACCCACACATATATTTACATACCTGATCCTAATACCTAATTCATTACAATTCTATTACTCCTGTCCATCCTGATGT
The DNA here is from genome assembly GCA_914829495.1 of Eilema sororculum. Classification (NCBI taxonomy): domain Eukaryota; kingdom Metazoa; phylum Arthropoda; class Insecta; order Lepidoptera; family Erebidae; genus Eilema; species Eilema sororculum. The sequence continues at coordinate 21,076,255 of OU618546.1, forward strand.
ATTCTATTCTAATATTTGGGCGGAGTAATCAAAAATTAATGTTTAAAAATGGTTGAAAAATCAATCATTGATTCCAATAGTTCGAGTGTTGGTAGATGACTCCACCGTCGCTTTAAATACGGATATGAAGAGAAGGGAAATTTGAATTGATTCAGGTGTGGCTCAGTAACTCAGTTGGAAAAGCATTCCCCCTGTAAGGGAAAGGTCGTGGGTTCAAGCCTCCTCAGCAATTCATTTTTCATGATGTAATCGAATTCTATACTTAGCATAATAAATGCTATAAATTTCATTCAAATCTAATTCATTAAACCACCTGTGGCAAAATAAACTTTGATATTTACCAATAAATCCGCTTCATACCAGTCAGTACGTACCAGGTAAAATATCATTATAGCCGGCAATACAGAAGGTACTGATAAAGAATGAACGCAGGTGAAGCCGTAAATCTTTCCACCCACAGCTACGTATAAATCGTGGGTCCCGGTGACCTCCGACTTTAGCATACCGGACACAATTGAGCCCTTAATTAAGAAATATGCAGCCTCTTTTATTAAGTCTTGGTAAATATTAGAGAAACGGTTTCTGTTGACGGCTAAGGGGTTGTTTCTAAGGCCTTGTTTGCGTCATCGTTGAAGTTAATAATACAATAGAATATTGATAAAGGCCAATTTGTAAATAATCTTGATTATATATTAGTGATATTTAAATGCTTCATAAAATAAACAACAATGTAACGTGTTTCCTTGTGTTCATCGTTAGAAACTAAATTATTCTATTAAGTTTTTATTTTGTTTTAATTATAATATACTTTATTGTTATTAGGGAATTTTATAATAATACATGATAGTTATAATATGACCGGTTTCTGGATTGAGGAATTGAAGTTCTACGGCTACTCAACATCGTTTTGTTAACAAATAATGCAAAATTTTGCTATATATAATTAAGATTATATACATAGCAACCCGATATAATGATCAGCCGCGGTTGCGTCGCGTTTATAAGCGTCGGTAGCTTAGTGGTTAAGGACTCGACCTTACGATCGAGAGGTCCCGGGTTCGATCCTGGCCATTACACTACCGACGTGAACCCACTCCTAACACAAGCAATTTAGCTTAGCTGGAGGGGTTAGAGGGAATATTAGTAACTAAGGTTCTAATATTCTTTAAAAAATATATATATATATATATATTAGCGTCATATTCATAGTTCAAGAGTGTGCCGGAAAGGATCAGTGCCCCAAAAAACTATCGTAAACGTAACATAAACGTATCGAGAGGACGGAGCATTGCGATTGGTCGCCCGTCTATCGTGAGCCTGTGTGTATGAAGCCGTCCAATCGCAATGCTCCGTTCTCTATGCTCCATGCTATAATCACGATAGTTTTCCGTGCTAAAAGTAAAGTCGGTGTGTATACGAACGATATGGTTAAGACCGATCCGCGAGACTTATAAAAAACACTCACATTTTAATAGAGATGGTGGGAACCTACCACCAGACTGGGATTCAGTCATTCACTTAATAAAACCAAAGAAAAAGCAAAATACAAGCAGCAGCAAGCAGTTACTTAGCTTAGTTTATTTATATAACATTATGTGTTTTTATATAAAGTCACTACAAAATTGTTAACGTTTAGTCAAGTACTTTATTTCTTCTTTTTCTTTTTTTGTATCGTTTGATAGATCCCCACGGATACCACCCCCACGGTTATGTCGGACTCGAACCGATTATAACGCACACCGTCTTGGGTCCTTGTTTGCCGGAGGTCAGATTGCCAAAAGCATATCTCTCGCACCCCGGCAGACCCAGGACCATCTCTTTCGAGATGGCCCCCTTCGGGTTGTACTTAACTAACCAAATGCAATATAATTAATACGCTGACAGAATGTTTTCAGAAGCAATTTTATATTAATAAGAGTATTTTTTGCCGTTTTGGTTCCCAGTGGTGTAGTGTAGGCGATATGGCCGTTCTCCATTCGACAGTAAACATACATACCTAGATAAAGTACCCGCTAGACAGCAATAGGCTCGCCTCCTATTACGACTTAAAATCATAGTTGGCGACACATAGGTGTCAATAAACATCTGCCTTCACATTCAGGGATTTACAGGCTTGAATATATATGTATTGTATATTTAATTAAGTTAAGAACATGGTTAAAATATAACCAAAAAGAAATCTGCGGCAGCCTAGTGCTATGGGTAATGGACTGCTGAGACGAGGTCTCGGGTTCGATCCCAGGATTACCATGGCACACACCAATGACTTTTCGATGCTCTTCGAAGTTATGCGTGTATTTATAGCAGGTTTATAAGTGCCCGGTTAATGGCAGTAGGCTCACTACATTGGGACCTAAACATAAACTGGCGAAATATGGGTGCTAGCAACTCTGCCTACCCCTTCGGGGCATACAGGCGTGAGTTTATGTTATGTTATGTTAAAATATAAATCCATATCGTGCCTCACAAACTTTCACGTACCCTTTCTAACACAGTTAGTGACTGCTAAACGAGTTCATAATTCGTTTTCAAAATAATTTACTAGATTCAATTTAACTTGTAATATAATTATAGCGTATTACCTTGCCCATGCTTCGTTTAGTTCAATTTAGGGCTATCGAGAATGAAAATAAATTGGCAAGCACTAAATCAAAGTGAAGTTGCCTTATAATGGAAAATGTTACGCCAGTTTTGAAGATTTTCATTAATTTCACGTACAGAAATTGGTACTTTAATATCTTAGCAATTAATTAAAACAATTTAAGTTCCCCGGCAGAGTAGAATTTGGTCCACCTCATCTCTTCCCATACGGTGTCGTACGAGGCGACTAGACTCAGCCTCGAATGCACGAATTAAGTTAACAATAGTGCCCGGAAGGCGGCAATAGGCTCATCCCCTATTATCGGGACCCTCCGGGGATAAAGGCATGATTGTATGTTTGTATATAAGCGAAATTCTTTATGTATATATCGAATAACTACCTAGAAGTTGGCGTCTTATTGTCTCTATAGCGACTGAAAAAGCGACTTTTATTAAATGTGCAAATTGTATCAACGTATTTTAAATAGGTAGACGGGATTTTTAAAATGTATATTGCAGTGAATACTAGAATACTTAAGAAACTGATTCCACTCTCGTTGCTACTACTAGCGTCCCACCTAGTATCTCTATAATAACCATGTTTTACTTCGTGGGTATAAGTGGTTCATACACATTTGGATAGATGTCACTGTTCTCAATTATGAAATATTTCAAAGTGTTTTGGAGTTTTTTTATTGAATAATATCCTTTATTCGTTTGATTACCATAATAATAATGAATAAATTTATTTTAATTCTATTTTTTTAATATTTATTTTAATTCTTTACTATATTGTAGTAGCAATGAAGGAATCCAAAGAGATTAAAGTTAAGATGTGACGTTTTTTTATTAAAAACATCTTTTGTATTTCAATAAAATTTAAATATTATTTTTTTATGAACACTACCTACTAGTGTTAATGTCGGTTGCCGTTAATCTTTTTTTTTCATATATATGATAATCTTTTTTTCTTAGGTCGCAGGCAAGCACATGACACACCTGATGGAGAATGGTTTCCGTTGCCTATAGACATAACAATCGTGTTACCAACCCTGCATGAACCTTATAATTATATAAACCTTCTTGGAGGAAGGACCCTACCTTGTTTTAATCAACCAAATTCATATTGCGATCATACGTACGGTAGATCAAGGCTGACCAAGACCGGATAGGTATATTTTATCTGAAACCCATTGGAACCCAGAATAAAAAGAACTCTCTAGAATAAAGTACGATTAGCAAGCCCTGTACCAAATTTCGATCAGTTCCATTAAGATGTTAGGACGCGATTGAATTCCAAACATTCAAAAATCTTCTCAATTTTTGAACTGTAGTGATAGGATAGGAAGTAGGATATAGAATTTCAAATTGTTTTCTCTAGAGAAGCGGCACCAATACAAATAGCTGTATACTGCATTAGGAAGAGATCACTTCTTTACTATAGAGACTCGTATCCAATGCTCTTTTACTGTCGTTTTATAGCCGGCTCTACACGTGACTCCAAGATACGTTATTAAATGCAGCTCTATTTATTCAAACGACTATTGCATCTCAAAGAGGACATATGGAGAGGTTTCTCATTTAAAAATTAATGGGATTTTAATGTCGTACTTTTAGATCCTACTTCACTATGCGATAAAAATCTTTATATTTTTAATGAAGAGTGTAATCGTTTTGTCAAACGTCCATTTAGAATTTGATTAAAATACTGGCACTTCATTTTTATATGTCTGTCCAACTCAATAAAATTAATATCAAATTATTGCTGAAATCCCAGAATACTAAAAATTTGGTCAAGAAATTTCCACCATTTGATAGATAGGGGATCAAAAACGAAAGATAAATCGTTTGACCAATGAAATGCAATGATTTGTAATAATGGTTTAAAAAAATTAATCATTTAGAACTTACAAAAGAAAGAGTATTTCTTGTAACGCTAAGGATATCTCACTTAGAGAATAATTTAAGATACCTACAATACATTTTATACAAGATGTTTCTACAGTTTCTCATTCAAAACAAATCCATATATCAGGCGACAAATTTGTTGCTGAAGACCTAGTGGTGCTATAAATCTAAGGGACATTAACTGCAGGCGCTTAATTAGGGAGATCCGGACGCTGCAAGTGGTCACATAATATCGCCATAGACTATATTGTTTACGGAGAGGTGACAAAGTATACATAATTACACTTTGTAATGTTACCGTAAGACATTCCATCAAATGTGTAGTGGCGATAAATTAACCAGCCAGCAGTAACTTTGTGGGGCTCACGGTCTGATAAGTCAAGATAGTAAGAAAAACGTATGACGTCATCGTTTATACTATTTATTCCCTTTGAAAGGAAGGACACCTAAGTCCACTGAATATTTTTTTGGATAACTACTGGAGATAGTTATAGGTGTACTCGTGTGTATATTTTTGGTGCCTTTTTTCAAAAGGCGTCTAGATATGTGTGTGAAGATGCAAGCTAGGCAGTTTTAGTGATTCTAGACTTATTTATAGATTCGTGGAGTTTGTTGCGCCGTTTCTTCTCCACCAGCGCCTGGAAGCGGTGGTAAACTTAGATTAAGTAGAATTAAAATTGACGTCAATAAGAAAGAAACAATTTTATTGTTCTATATTGAAAAATAAATAACTATGACTATGACAATGATTGAATATTTTGTGGTATTTCAGTTCATCAAATTGGTCACGGGTAGACAAGTTGTCTTATAATATATAATGTATCCAAAATCATACAAATATTCACGCGAATATTCGATAACATCAAATTAATATGGTGCACGTAATTGCTGGTTTCTTCTCAGTAGAACCAACCTACCGAAACACCAAAAGAATCATTTTCCAATGATTTATTTTTATTTTTTCTGTGATACCTGACATTAATATAAAATTCTGACGTTCATATGTGCTCTATAAGTGTCTAAACTGAATAAATGACATTGATTCTTTGATTGATTATAATAGAAATTGCCATCTAAAAATAGAATTTCCCAAAATGTGTACTTTTTGGAACGATGTCAATGATTTCGATTGCTGAATTTACAGTCTATCGCAGTACTTCAAACATTTCCTTTGATTTATAACAATTTGTCACTGATTAAAACAGGTGACGATAGGTACAAAACTAATTACCAAAACGAATATTACATAATATCTATCTTTGACCATGCTCGAAATTCCTATGGGCTAGCTGAGAGCAGTAATTTTGCTCTAAGTAAGTGTCGACAGCCCAAGATTACTCAACGTTATTGTTATGTTAATATATTATTTATTACTCTACGAACAAAGGATGTGGTGTAATTGAGAGTATTTACCTGGTATTTGCATGTTAATGAAATGTAGAATAATCGTGGCTAAGCTATGAATAAATAACGTATGGATTTATCTCCCCTCAACGACTGACGTTTTTCTACTATTGAACCTTTTTGAGTGTTTTTATATTTTCACGATGATTGATTAAAACGATGAGGAAGATGAGGTCCCTTTCCCATTAAATACGAGGACATATAAATTTCATGTACCTAACTACAGTTTTCAAACTTTTTCTCAAAATAACCACAGTACCAACTGCAATTTTGAATTGCTTTTTTTTCTAGTTCCCTTCAAGAGTCACAGAAATTTTCTAAAAAAGGCAACGCGTAGTGATTAATAAAATTGTTTATTCTTTGTTAACACAGAAAGGTAACAAAAAAGTTCTTATTAAAATAATGATCTCTATGATTTTTTTTTTCAAAATTAAATGCTAATTGGTAAGACCATAAAATATTTGAAGGCTTTCGACAAATCAAATCCTCAATTCTAAACTTACATTCATATACAGTGAAACCAAACAGTCTTTATCAAAATATTATCTCAACCGCCAAGCACGCAAATTCGTGTTTGAGTTGAACTTTAGTTAGGGTTAGTAAATTAATTAATACCTGAGTACTTAGGTTCCTGGATTTCATACTAGACAATCGTCTGAGTGTACTGCTATTTGTTTGAGGTACACTTAGTTTTGATGCTGTTAATTGCTCTCCCATTGTGCTAGATAGATATCTAAATGCAAATATCTTAAATACGTTGAGGTGTAGCATGAATATTATCTATTGAATAAAATACTACTTTATGAAAACTGGTGCACCTAACTTGTAAAATGCACGTACAGCGTGCTTGTGAATAATAAAAATAGTTTGTAAGTCACCAGCTGTGTTCTACAACAGTATGTCGTTTGAATAAAAATGTTTAAAAGGGAGAATTTTGAATAACGTCAGGTATGATCAAGAAAGGGATCCCCTGAAACCTTGATTTATGTCGCTACCTTGTGGAGTGTCTCCTGCTTGGGCCAGCTTTAGCTAGTTTGATGGTATGAGCATTCCTTCGTTGTTATTTAGGTAATCTATTTTCACTTAACATTATAGCCACTTATTCATTCAAAAACTTAGATGTAAATTAGATAGCTTCATCGTATAGAATACCTTAACGACATAGCAGTAGAAAATACAGGCCAGTAGATAGTAATAGGGAACATTGCCATTACACTACCGACGTGAACCCACTCCTAGCACAAGTAATTCAGCTTAGTTGGAGGGGTTAGAGGGAATATTAGTAACTTCGGTTGTAATATTCTTTAAAAAAAATGAGGAAACATAACCAAATATCTAGAACTGAAAAGTATGTCATATACAATCCTACATCTGTTTGAGGATGATCAGATACATACATAAATATAAACGTAAAAAAAAACAGAAATGTGCCTGTTAAACGAACGTTGATTATTATTTTACAATTGCCTAAATTAAAAAAAAAACCATTGAGCCCACTTTTTCCGGTCCAAATTAACACTTTATATTTCCTCAATATCCAATCAATAAAATTACACACGACGATAATTTGGAAATCTCAATACAATACTTTTGATGTATACTTCCATTCAAATTAAAATCATACACTCATATGAGCACACCATTGAATTTTGCATAATGGGTGAACAGGCAGTAATAATTGCAGCCGTCATTATCTCGAAACTCTATGCTCGTATAATTTTATCGTGTGCAGATAAATGAATGACAGAGACATCCATTATTTCTTCATTGTTCGCATAATAATGAGCTGCTGATTCCTTAGTGATAGTATACTGTGCTGAATTATCTGTATTCGGCATTAATAAGATTCATTTAAATATAACATAAACATAACATAAACATAACATAAACATAACATAAACATAACATAAACATAACATAAACATAACATAAACTCACGCCTATATTCCCTGAAGGGGTAGGCAGAGGTGCTAGCACCCACATTTCGCCAGTTTATGTTCAGGTCCCAATGTAATAGGTGGCGAGCCTATTGCCATCAACCGGGCACTTATAAACCTGCGATAAATACACACATAACTTCGAAAAGAATCGTAAAGTCAGTGGTGTGTGCCATGGTAAACCTGGGATCGAACCCGAGACCTCGTCTCAGCAGTCCATTACCCATACCACTAGGTTACCGCAGATTTAAATATACCATTAAACATCTCCTTCTTGGTAGTAAATTATTAGTCTTATAATATTATTTACTGTTATTATTATATTGTAGTCAATCAACAATGTGACAGGTATGTCTTATTATATTGATGCGGCACCAAACAATTCAAATCCTGATTGATCATTATTAACCCAAAACATCGTCTAGATAACATGCTAATACTGTAACACATGTAACACGGTTTGAAATATCCTTCATTATGTTTCAAATTCTCCTACCCAAAATTTAGGAGACTGGAAAGATAAGCATGCATCGAATCTAATCAATTAAGATGAACAAATCATGAACTAACCGTACTGGAAACTAGGATAGTGGTATTGTGGATGGTATGATAGTGGATTAACAATATGGTCAGATTGATGTTCAACGAGTACTAAGTAATGGAGTTACTTGAATACCAACTTAATGAATCCTGGGCTCATAAAAATTGACAATACATAGTTTTAAAAACGATAGTATATTGATTTTGTGCTTGCAATTGATATTTTTTCAACATACCTAGAGATACAGTTAGAGAAATATTTTTGTTTCACAACAACATTGACACGAGAAGAAAGTATAATTAACACGAAAGAAGAAGAAAAACAACAAAACATTTATTTTTAAATGTTTGTGACGAGATTTCTCTAAAATAATCTAACCTGTATCTGGAATAATCAATAACTGAAAGAGTTTCTATTGCACAGGCTATGTTCACGAATTTATAACATCACCTACGGATAGGTAAAACAACATGAGTGTTTTATTAAATGTTATAATTTTTTTTTCGTGCGGATATCCCGACGGATACCTCCTCCGCTGGAGCCGGAAGGGGAGGTTATGTCGTACTTGAACCGACTAAAACCGCACGCCGACTGACGCCGGTAAATATTATAACTAATATAACATGTTGTTTAATAAAATGTGATGTGATGGGTACGATGAATATGGGAATAATAAAGGCATAAGTTATCTACTTTTTTTAAAGAATATTAGAACCGAAGTTACTAATATTCCCTCTAACCCCTCCAACTAAGCTAAATTGCTTGTGCTAGGAGTGGGTTCACCTCGGTAGTGTAATGGCCAGGATTCGAACCCGAGACCTCTCAATTGTATGGTCGACTGCTTAAGGCCAGGTAGGCCGCATTTTGAGTTTTTTAAAAGTATTTGAATCATAGGAAAAAGCGTTTTAAATTTCGAAAAAAAGATATATATTAGTTAAGGATCCAGTCTAGTCAAATTCGCATTCAGTTACCAGATCTGATGAACTTCACTCGATAGAAAAAAATCCCAAAGTTACCCCTTTTCGTTATTTTTTTTTGAATATTATGACTAAATTACTTATGCTTTCTATAAAATTTTTGTACTAAACTAAAGCCACTACATATGTCTAGACATTTTCGCAGATTTTGACTATATTATGAAATAATTTTTAAAGTTATATTTAAATACCTACTAAATTCGCGAGTGCTCGCGCCGCTGAGGCCCGAAAAGTTGCGCCAGTCGCGCGCTGGCGCTTACCGAAGTAGGACCTGTGTCAGTTTTTGCGCGACAGTTTCGTGCACCAATCAATCGGTTTTACGTATTTATAATAAATTGTTGCAAGTCATTCAATATGGGCAATAAACAACGCAAGCTAAAGAAGTCGTGCAAAGCCATAAACTAAATTTCTAACTCCGATTGGTAATTTAAAAAATTATCATACCTAAATATTACGCTCATAGCGCCATAGTATAAGAATATCAGTATTACTACTGAAGATGCTACTTACGATTTTCTATAATTCATATTTTATCTATATCAGTACAGGGGTACCTAGTACCTACAATATTCGTACATTGTATATAATTTGTGTGTGTAAATAAATATAAATTTAGTTTTAGTTTAGGATAGAATAATTTTAATATTTAGGTAGGTTAGTTTAATTATTGGCCTTTTTTTATCGTGCGCAAAATCCTCGTGGATACCACCCCCACGGAGCCGGTGGAGGCGGTTATGTCGGACTCAAACCGACTAAAACGCACGCCGTCTTGGGTCCTTGGTTGCCGGAGGTGAGATTGTCGAAAGCATATCTCTCGCACCCCAGCAGACCCAGGAGAATTACTGGCCTTGGGTCAGCCGGGGTGCGAGGGATATTTCGATGACAACCTCACCTCAGGCCTAGCACCACGACCCACAATCGGCGAGCCCACAGTCGGACTCGAACCGACTAAAAAGTCGGTTCGAGTCGGTTTTAGTCGGTTCGAGTCCGACATAACCTCCCCTTCCGGCTCCGGTAGGGGAGGTATTCGAGGGGATTTCCGCACGAAAAAAAGAAGGTACAGTGTAAATTTATATAAATACTTCATAAAAACTAGCACCACGACCCACAGTCGGCCTGCCCACAGTCGGACTCGAACCGACTAAAAAGTCGGTTCGAGTCCGACATAACCTCCCCTTCCGGCTCCGGCAGGGGGGTATCCGAGGGGATTCCCGCACGAAAAAGTTGTTAATCTCGTTAACTTTAGGTATTTAACTGCCCTGTCGACGACGAACGGTGCGATTATATAAAGTAACCGTTAGCATCAATTCAAACAAATGTTTGTAAAATTACAAGCATTATTATTATTATAATGTAAGTTTTTTTCGCCCAAGCAACTAAACACATAGAACAAACAGTTCTCAAACTCATACAGTTTTTTTTATTTCGTATTTATTTCTTACTTAATATAATCATATAACTAAATAAAGTTAAAAAAACTGCATTTAATTTTCTAAGTCAAATCAAGTTTTCCTACTGCATATTTCTATACTGTGACGCTGGTGAGGTCATCGCCGAGTTCACCGTCACTGCGTTCGCGCGTAATATTTTACGAGCGGCTGGGATCGCTATAAATGCCTACTTTTGCAGGAAAACAGGGCCTTAACCACTATGCTACCGACACGCTTGGAACATAAACAATACCTACAATAATTGCATCTATCTATAGACCATTTCATATCGCTCGTATAGATCTGTTTTTTTTTTCATCTAAAAGTATACATTTCAAATTCTGAAGTTATGCAGAACGGCAGCTTCCAAAGCATTGATCAAACTTATCATCCGAGTCTACTTGGGTCAACTGATCCAGGTAGGCAATTCCAGCTTCGAAGACGAGGTAAATCGACGAATCCGACTCGGCTGGGCAGCGTTCGGGAAGCTACGAGATGTCTTCTCGTCCGACATACCTCAGTGCCTAAAGACGAAAGTCTTTAACCAATGTGTGTTACCAGTGATGACTTACGGATCTGAAACGTGGTCCCTCACTATAGGTCTCCTACAAAAGCTCACAGTCGCTCAACGAGCTATGGAGAGGGCTATGCTCGGTATTTCCCTACGTGATCGCGTCAGAAATGATGATATCCGTAGGAGAACAAAAGTAACCGACGTAGCCCAGCGGATTAGCTCGTTGAAGTGGCAGTGGGCGGGACACATAGCGCGCAGAACAGATGGCCGATGGAGCAAAAAAGTTCTGGAATGGCGACCGCGTACGGGCAAACGTAGTGTGGGACGCCCAACGGCCAGGTGGAAGGACGACCTCATCAAGGTCGCCGGGAAGCGCTGGATGCGGGCTGCTTCAGATCGGTCATTCTGGAGGTCTATGGGAGAGGCTTATGTTCAGCAGTGGACTATCTGCGGCTGATATGATGATGATGATGATCATCCGAGTTAGAGCAGGTTCATGATAGTGTTGTAACTTTGGGCTCCATAAGAAACAAAAGATACAATCACTTCCGTTAGTGTTATTGTATAAAGACACAATCATGTTACAAGTAGGTATATTTAAAAAGAACAATAAAGAAAACAAAAAGTAATAAATTCATTTTTATATAACAATTCGTAGGAACGGTTCCGAACAATGAAAACACAGTAGGATGTCCAGTAAGGAAGCAAGGAAACGTTGTAAAGTTAAAAAACTGTCTCACAACTTAATATTTAGGGAAGAACTAGTTTGTTCACGATAAATAATAGACACTATGAAATTATAGTCCGGTTTATAATACATTGTACGACTTTAACGAATAGAGACTTTGAACACAAATTAAGGACACAAAAGGTATTCAATAATAATCTTTTCTCTTGTTGAATCTACGGCGCTTATACTCTCAGAATTTATGTTCTCAGTGTGCTGCTACCTGGATTATGTTCCAAGGCGCTATTATCTTCCTCCGGTGTAGAAGAAGATGGGCATTTTCTTTTTTTTATCGTGCGAAAAATCCCCACGAATAACATCCCCCAGTGCCAGTGGAGGTGGTTATGTCGGATTCGAACCGACTAAAACACACGCCGTCTTTGGGTCTTTGGTTGCCGGAGGTGAGAATACTGGAAACATATCTTTCGCACCCCGGCAGACCCAGGACCATCTCTTTCGAGATGGCCCCCTTCGGGTTGTGGGGACCATCGTGTCCTCATCTAGTCCTGGGTATGAGGGGAGGCGCACTTTACGCCGCCGCGGCTGCTTCTGACAGGCGGCTCCACTGATCACCTCCAGGCCCGAAGGTCGTTCTGCGACCTCTGACGTCTGTGTATAATAATAAAGCAAAATATAGTCAAAGAACTATTCCATTACATTAATAGTTCAAAAGCCTTTACAATTTTAGATCTGTGAAAGCAGACACTAGTAGAATATTTTAATTTTTAATCCTTAAAAAGGTTGCCACAAATGGACTTTTTAGATAACGCTTTATTTCAACTTGTCAGGTAACCTCAAAATAGAAGTACAAAAAGGCAAAGCTTTGAAATTAAAACATTCCGTTTATGGCGGCCACCAAATTAATATAGGTACGTCAATCAAAAGTATCCTTCGTAATAGCTTTAGAGCTAGCGATGACTGAAAGCACTGTAAGAATTATACAGGTTTTTATTATGGTGCTATAAAAACGTTTTGAATAATATCAAGTTAGCAAATTTGTGTTGTGTGTGTTGTGACAAATGAGATGTGGTAAAATTAGTAGTACTAGTTAAGAATAAAATGATTTCATGGACTTGTAAACTAAATAATAGCAAATGTATATAGCAAGATATATGACAAACTTTATGAAATACTAGGCAATGCTGAATCAGAAATAAATTGAAGTAATCAGAGAATCAAACTTAAGAGAAATACCCAGAAACGGCTAAAACTGGTGAGTTAATGCCACCAAATCAGTCATTGACACAAAATAGTAAGAGTACATAAAACGTCGATTTCATCCTAACTTATACTGCTGCAATAATAATAGACACAAATTTCCTCGAATACGACCCTGGTGTTCAAATAGTAAGTAATTAACATTGTTAGAGAGAGCCCGTAGAAGTTTTCTCACTTATTTGTTAGATTAATGCGCCAACTTCTGTTAGTAATTCTGTTGCGTTCCCGCAAAGTCACGTATTGATTGAAGATTATGTGATTTTAGGGATTTTATAGGTTCCAGTAATGGTTGTCGAGTTTCGGTTGGGTCTGTGAATTCGATAAGGTTCTGTATTATTTGGTATTATAAAGGTACACTTTCACCTCTAGTTTGGAGTTTGAAAACTGAGTTGTCTTTTTATTTTTCGTCATTAATAGACCAAATAAGTTCTAATGATTCACTCAATATAATATCCATGATATAAAATATTGGTGCACTCCTTTACTCTCATACTAAAACACACTTTTTTATATAACAGTTAATCCTTACAAACAGAAAGCAAATATATAATCAGTAATGCAACAAACAAAAGACAAGGAACAAATGACTGAGTAACATCTTTCGGGTTACATGAACCACGTTAACTGCTTGCTCATGATATAAAATATTGGTGCACTCCTTTACTCTCATACTAAAACACACTTTTTTATATAACAGTTAATCCTTACAAACAGAAAGCAAATATCTAATCAGTAATGCAACAAACAAAAGACAAGGAACAAATGACTGAGTAACATCTTTCGGGTTACATGAACCACGTTAACTGCTTGCTATTGTAGGTGGTGTCTTGTATGCTGTTGAATACATTTTATTACATCTGAGGTCCTTGAGCCGGAGTCCACCTTATTATACTTTTTAGTTTCAGTTTTGAGGTTCCGAAATATTTTATGTGATACCTACGTACAAAATACGAAATTTTTACATTTTTCACCTCGAGTCTGGGGTCCACCTATGTTGCTTTTTAGTGTTAAAGTAATTTCTAGATCCACAAGTGTTTTAGTGGTACCCCTTTTTACAAAATACCAAAATTCATGAAGTATACTGCAGCTGGTTTAATAATGCATCCAGTATTGTCATCCACTCACCGGATTGAACATTTCAAAAGCGCTTCAATAATGCACACTCGAATCAGTTTTACGTCGAAAGCTCGTTCATTCATTAATAGAGAATCACTTTTGTTTATACAAGGGTAAATAGGTAGTCAAGATTTCAATTCATAATGCATAAATATAATGAGAAAAAAAGCCAGTTATTTTAGGTTTTAACTGAATCTTCAATTTTCTACACAAAATACATAAACTGGCGAAATGTGGGTGCTAGCACCTCTGCCTACCCCTTTGGGGAATACAGGCGTGAGTTTATGTTATGTTATGTTCAATTTTCTATATGTTCTCGTATCTCCATAAAGTAATTGAAATTCCAAACACAAATAACAGACTTGCTAAGAACGAGATAGTGTAGTTGTCGCAAAAATTGAATTGTGCAAACATAGATAGTACAGTCGCAAGAATAAATCCCAGTTCACCCTTGTCAGCCAAGATAAGTGACCAAACTTCTCTGGCCACTTCCAAACAGTTATCACAGTAGCGATCACGTAAATTTTTCTAATCTCTCGACTATACTTCTTTTCTTTTGTCTTCCATCTGACTATACATCTCTTTAGTCAAATGTAAATTGAAAACTGTTAAAGATATCCATGTGGTTCATTTAAAATGAAATTGTTGAATTTATGGAAAAAGAATACATTATTATTATCTTGTCTTGCAGTTTAGTGCTAAGTGCGTATTTCGGTCAGATAAATCTAACGAGAAATAAGATTGACTAGTATTTCAATATAGAATGAGGTTTAAATTATCTTGGTGGATAGTATAATTTTCCTTTTGTTCCTAATTTATTCTATTATATACTACTATATTATACCCTACAGATTAAATCCTCGATATTCTCGAAGACTTAGCCGGTAGGTTTTGAAGAAAGAGATGATTTTCTTATCTTTGTAGTCCGAATTAGGTTTCTGAACTTATTTAGTGGATTTTAAGTAAACCTTGAAAGTAGAGGAATAAATACGCATCCATGTTTAAAACATTCTTCGTCCGCCGCAGAAAGTGATAACCTCATCAGATTTTTCACTTCTACGATGTTACGTCGCGGAAGTAACTTTAATCTTGTACAACATAATGTTGCCGGATTAAAATTTTGTACGAGAATAATGGGGTCGCCGTTTTTTAAATTAATTTTGCGTGGTGGAAGGCTAGGTGCGCTAAGAGTTTGAAATATGATTAGACAGTAGATTGGTTACTTGTTCCATAATTTTGTTAACAGAGATAAATTGCAACAATTTCTCTTCGTCATTAAGATTCATCGGGTCAGGCTGACTGATCTATCCCCATCCTAATTCCAGCGAGATCCGTTCAGCTTTTGATTGTGATTATCATCCAAATATCTTCACAGGATTTGTTATTCTGTAATATTAGTAGGATTGCATTAGCTTAGGTGCCGAGTGCTCTCAAATATTAATAAACAGTCTCTGTAGAATCTTAGCTTAGTAACTATCGTGTCTAGACAGACAAATAAATATCTAGAAGACTGTCTGTGTGTCACTGTTTTACTTCTGAATATACTAATGGCTGCAGTTTTGAACGAAGTCACAGCAATAGCTATTCCTAATTACGCTCGTAATTGTGTTACCACGATTTAGTGAGGAATATCACTGTTGACATTCTGACATAAAACTAAAATTTAAATAGTGTGCGTTGTTCTTTCACTTTATTTCACCCTTGGCAAGCGTTTCGCATATTATTTTATTTCCTGTGGATACTTACTCTTAGTTTGTGTTCCCTTACTGCTAATAACGCTGACCACATGTGCCAAAAGAGATAATCTCTTGTTGTTAATTTTTTTTTTTTATATAATATTTTTAAATAAAGGCATTAGCAGTATGTACTATTATATGTTTTATGTCTTTAGGTATCATTACTTATCATAGTCAATCCATTTATTGACATGGCTTGATAGTTGCTCAATAATTTTTCGTTATATTGATTTAATTTTAATTAATAGTTATAATAAATTTTTTTTTTATTTATTATAGTATTTTTTATTTACAGGTTAATTAAATATATATATTATTAAAATAAAACTAAAACTAAATAAAGTAAAACTAAAATACATATTTACAAATTGTACTAAAATATTATTAAAATGCGTCATGAAATTCCTCCGCATCGCATGCCTCTTGCTGTAGCGTTCCCAGAAGGCTGGCAGCATTGCCACGTTGTATGGCAATGCTTAATCTCTGACCTAAGTAGAGGCCAGCCTTCTGGTCACGGGAAACGTCGACCATACGCTTCGCAATCTCCCTGAAGAGATTGCGGGTGCTCGGACCCCATGCCCCCAACGTTTCGACTCCAAACGGCACAAATTCGTAATCTCCGATAAGATTAGAGTATTTGCGCCGCTTGAGAGCCTCCGCAGAAGCTGCGGCAGCACCAGCACAGCCCGCCGTGCCAGGTATATGGGTAGGGGCAATGGTGTCGACGCATGTTGAGTCCCACACCAGAGCCCTACCCATCTTCCAAGGCATTAATGACAAGCCGTCCGGTCTCTTGCCATCGTCGCGCGCCAAACCGTTATAATAAATTGAAATGATTGCGAACATCGGGCAGATTATTGATAGTTACGGCGCATGCGCGTAACATGTTCTACTACTACTACTGATCACTTCAATCATAATATTTTTATAATTTAGCTGAACATTATTATGTTACATCATCCGATGAAAATAGACCTAAAATAACCTACTGAAAATCCAATCTTATTTTAGTAACACATCTAAAAAGTTAAAATTAGATTTTTATAACTCATTTTCTTTAGTGGCATTTTCTTTATAAAATTGGTAACTTTTTACTTGAATATAAAGTTAAGTACACGTCAAGAAAAAACTATGTCAGATTCCAGAGCCCAGAGCAGGATTATATCTTAGTCTGCAAGTTCGGGCGACATGGTCTTACTTGAAAAAGCTATTTTTTGAGTACTTAACTGCAATAAAGTTGTTATTGTAAAAAAATTGCCTTTGCCCGTGGCTCCGCCCGCGTCGTATGTCGGATATCATGCTCAAAAATGGCATATTATTATGGTCCTTTTTCAATTATACCCCTTTATCAAATTTTTCAAAAGGGTGTGCGTTGTTTTATAGACAAAAGTTTCATATAATTTCGTTTTACAGAAAATGTTTCGCATAATTTCGTTTCATAGAATAATCAATATACATAATATTTACTTTAAAGATTTTTAAATCATTGACTTTTGTTTCACATAAATTTTAATGTTAGAATAATCATTTCATAGAATAACAAATCAAATATTCTTCTTTTTTATATTGGTTATTTCATATAAAACTTATTTGCGCAAAGATATTTTCTAACCTATCCGAGTCGGGGTATTATCTAATTAAATTACTACAAGCAATCGGGAAAAAAAATGTATCTAAATTTTACTGTTTGAAATAGATGGTGGTTAGTGGTTGTTTTTAAGATTCCTTAAATAATAATTCTACAGTTTGATAAGTATGTTAAACAAAAATATGTGAAAAAAAATTCATTAAATTGTGTTTCTGTGAAAAGTGATTCATTGTGGTAAATTGTCTTTGAAACAATAATATTCGAAATAAAAATATAAGAACCAAATATTATATGAAACATTTTCTGTAAAATGAAATTCTATGAAATTTCTTTCTACGAAATAAGGCGCTCCCTTTTCAAAAGCATAACAAACAGACATACAGAGTTGCTTTCGCATTTATAATATTACTAGCTTTTGCCCGCGGCTACGCCCGCGTGGATGTCGGTCCCCGGCAATTATTCGAATTTTTCTCGCCGTAAAAACCTTCCCTGGACTTCCACGAATAATTCAAGACCAAAATTAGCCAAATCGGTAAAGACGTTCTGGAGTTATATTGTCAGGAAGGAAAACCCGACTTATTTTTATATAGTAGACTAGCTTTTGCCCGCGGCTCCGCTCGCGTGGATGTCGGTTCCCGGCAATTATTCGAATTTTTCTCAACGTACAAACCTTCCCTGGACTTCCACAAATAATTCTTGACCAAAATTAGCCAAATCGATTCAGTTCAAAGCGTCAGGAAGGAAAACCCGACTTATTTTTATATTGTAGATGATGATTTGAATGCAATTTTGAAGCAGTTAATGTGCTAACTTTTTTGTAGCTATTCAAGACAGGTGAATTGTAGGTACATAGGTAGGTACAGTAATTCATTTAATTTATTTTTTCTACACTTATCAGGCACGGTAGATGTTAGACACAAAGGCATATTTTGTACATTTTTGTATTTCGTTAACTGAATAATAGAATAAAATAAACCGATGAAGTCTCTTGATATTCGAATTTGAAAAAGAGATTTATCGTCTTTTTCTATCAGCCTTCGTTATAATTGGAAAAAAAAAGATGGCACTTTAGGGAGTGAAAACTAACAGTAGCCAATAAAAAGAACTAAATTAATGACGTAATAAGTGGTCGTCTCTTCAGCTACAACTACTCGTGTTTTATAGATTTGATTGCACACGGTCCAATTATGTTTGAATGCTCATAATATTTTCTACTAGGACAATATTATACAGGAAATTTATTACACAGTTGTGTCTATATACAAATTATGAATAGTTTGTTATCTAGGTACCAGAAAGCGAAATAACCATTTTTCTTTTTATTTCAAATACTGATTGTATAATTTCATATTTGCGACTTATGTATGACACATTGAGTAAGACACATTGTACTTTTCCACTATATTTTATTTTTCACCTAACCGGTTTCGCCTCACGGCATTCGGTGAAAAATAAAAATAAATATAGTGGAAAAGTACAAAGTGTCTTACTCAATATGTGTAGCAGATTGTGCCAGACAAGTGGCATCAATCAACAGTATAAACTTATATATGAGCTGTAAGTTGGTTTAATAGTTTTAACTTCCATTAATAGCCTCCCAACATTGGGAGAGGACAATGTCTAGCAGTAATTGCGATAGGGTAATTTATTGAATAACATATTATTATAAGTATTATCTGATATATCTACATCATTATAATGGTAAAGAATGCAGTATAAAAAACCAATGTACGATAGTTTATCTACGAATACTAGTACACTCAGCAACAGAATAAAAAACCTAGATATGAGTCTGAAGTTGCAAAGCTTTACCCGGCTAAGTCCGCCGTGCAACCTGATTCAATTTCCATGTTAATCCGTAACACGACACAAAGTCTCCTTTGTGCTGTACAAGTCAAGTTTTATTGTGTAACTAGTTTTTTTGGTGACTGTACTCTCTTGCGATGTTTCAGTGTTGCTGGTAATATTTTGTATACCAGTGAAACAGTGAAGGAGCACTGTATTCCATTTTCATTATTGCGAGCACGTTGCTTAGTTAATTACCCAGTGTTGTGACGGCCTTTTTTTGAAAATAGAACTAGTGAAGTACGTATCAAACCTTGTGTAATGGATTCCGTAGTGAGGAAAAATTAAAAATGTTCAATAAAGCGGATATCGATGACATCAGATTCTAAGTTTTAACTTATGTTGTGTGTATTGTGTATGTCTGCTAACTGAGAACGGAGGATCTAAACAAATGTTCCTCTCGGACTAGTGAGACGGCAGTCGCTCCTTCGGAAAAATAAGGCAATAAGTATAATATAATGAAATTGTCGTGCGTGGATAGCAAAAGAATTATAAAAAGTGACATAATACGTCACTTGATGACATTCAAGTATCCGCCCACTAATATATTACACCCAAAAATGGGTATCACTTACCCATCCCTGTGACTCGAGCAACGTCAAGTGAGGCAACAAATTCAATGAGCGAGTCTAGCTTTATTTTTGGTGGTAATTTTCGTACGGGAATTTGTGGATTGCACGGCAAAAAATGTTGTTCCGCTCCATTAAAGTGATTAAGCGAAAACAATGGAAAAATATTGGGTTTTTATAAATTTATGGCAGTTTTATGGATGAACTATCCATTCTGGTTAGTTTAATGGAACTATGTGGATGACAGTAAAGTAGTTCGAATATCTACATGATGTGATTTTTTTACTTTTAGCAGCACTTGAGCAGCACGTGACTAATTTAAGAACGACAGTAAATATTATAGTAAAATCAGTGGATTATGTAGCTTTAATAGTTGAACAGGTAATATCCTAATAAGATGAATGAATATTGAGGCATTGACTTCACTTGTCGTTAGGCCCACAGAACAGAGATAATGAGGTTAGACCAGATGAGGTCATATTTTGTCCTAAAAAACTATATTTTTTATATAAAATGAAATACTTTTTTCCAATTTTAATATAATGCAATCAACTTAAATTGCAACTAGAACCTAAAATTAAACACTATCGTACTGCTCAGAGGATCTCGATTCAAAAGTACTTAAGGCCTTTGGGGAAATTTATTTTGCCCCCAGTACGGAGCAGCGAACTAAGTCTTATCATCCACCTAATAGGTTTCCACAAAGACGCCGCTGGAGCCAATACGGGCACGTAAAATTTATTGTTTAGATAGGAAATTCCCAGTGCTTTGGTCGTCTTATAAGTGATGGTAATCGGAAGACGATCAGATTTCGGTTCGTAGGTCATGTTGAAGACAAAGTTAAAACACTTTAAAATGATTGTTGTTGAATAATTGGAAAAATTACCCCCAAAAGAATGAGTTAGGCCTTAAATGAAAAGTTGTTAGTGAAATGCCTCACTTTTAAAGGAATGACATTTAAAATAAAAGCTGACAACATATCACATGTATCTTTGAATACTATTGATACTGTCGTACTTCATAATAATGGACGTACTCTATCTGCGCAGTATGCACTTTTAGGTCTCTTTGGTGGTAAATGCGGGGCATAATGGTATAGGCTCGCTTAGCGCCAATTGAACAATCATATAGATAGTTATTACCGATCATGGGCTCAAAGGCGTTAATTACACAATAGGTCTTGCTGTCAGTTTTACCACAGTCACGGCCGTGATTGACGAATAACTTATCGTCTAATGCTATGACTGATGGTTGAATGAGTTAATTTTTTTTTAAACCATCAGCGGCGTCATTCAAACTGATGCTGAACTGATGGCATGAATGACGCTTGCATTAGCGTGTTATGGACGCTAAATAACTTGTGACATTGGTTGATCACTCTGATTTCATCATTGTTTGCTTGGACCGTTGGTGCACGCGTGAACTCGTTGACGTTTGTTCACAAAGTTGGCGCTAAAAATGTATCAAAATTCAAAATTCAAAAATAGTTTATTCGCAATGCAGCCCAGACCTGAGAAGACTCCGGCAAGAAACTCAGCGGGCATTTTTTTTTTGGTCTATTTACAAAACATTTACTTACTTAGCCTAAAACTTATGGTCTAGATACAATGTTTTGCTTGAGTAGCATAGCTGAGCGAACAGCTCATTTCCAAGCTTGTTAATCGTTTAAATATTCTTGGATTTTATAATAGCCTTTCTGGCACAGTTTGCTCTTTACTGTATTTTTAAATTTATTAACAGGTAAATCTCTGATTTCATTAGGAAGCTTGTTAAAAAAGCGTATACAGTTGCCCTGGAAAGAATTACTTATTTTATGGAGTCTGCTATGACAAACTACAAGATTGCTTTTATTTCTGGTATTTATATTGTGCCTGTCACAAATTTTTCCGGTGCAATGTCTGTTGAGACAGACCGCAAGTTATACAAATATTGACTCCACAGAAATCCATACTAATATTATAAATGCGAAAGTAACTCTGTCTGTCTGTATGTCTGTCTGTCTGTATGTTACGCTTTCACGCCTGAACCACTGAACCGATTTTGATGAAATTTGGTATATGAATAGGTTAGACCTTGAGAAAGGACATAGACTATGTTTTGACATCCACGCGGGCGGATCCGCGGTCAAAAGCTAGTATAATAAAATAAAACAAACTGACACAAATGTCGAACACGATATAATCATACCTAGAAATATCCGCTCATTGGCTATCTTTCATCTCTGCTGTTATATCACACACGTGCAGTCGTACACCCATTGGTTAAAGTCCTATCTCCTATGAAAAGGGTTAGAGATTTATTACCATTTGTAACTTGGCAGCTATACATTCTATTATATCAGGCGACACGTGCTATTATATGTTAAATTGCGTGACATTTTTATCATTTACCTCGTGATATCAGAATTTATGGCAATTGGAATTTACAATAGATTGTATAGGAGTGTTGTTGAATTTTAGAGGATTTATAGAGCGATTTATCTGTGTAAATGAATGATTTTTAGTATCTTTATACTTTTGATAGAATAGGTCCTTTAAGTCCTTTAAGCGGGGCGTGAAAAGGCATCTGATGAGGCCGTTAAGCTGAGTGCCACCACTGTTACCATGGTACATGTTTGCGATGGTGACCCTCTTTCCGAGACTTTGCCTTTTAGCTTAACATCATGCGTGGTGAAGTCAAATTGACGTGTCCTTTAAAAAAAAAAGAATATAAATAATCATGCTTCAATAAATTATATTGCAAGATCTTAACTTTAGCATGTTGTACAGTGAGCGTCAGATATATCTTGACGAAGAACTCTCAAAATGATCTTAAAACTTTCGTATTGAGAGCAAATCAAATTGTTTTATTGATTTATATAGTATTATTGTCCAAAGTAAAGATGTGTACCAAATATCAGAACAATCAGTCAAGTGGAAGAGGGTAAAAAACCAAATTAAGATCATTTTATACTACTCTGTACGTCAACATCTTTGGGATGGACTTCACAATAAACAGTCCTATCGATCACTTCCTGACAACCTTACCTAATCCTAACTGAGGTTCGCTTAGGATTTCTTTGACCTAGAGTGACTGAAATAAAGCATGGTAGGTAGTTGCATTGTATTTGTTGGTATTATTTATATTGTTTATTTATTTAATACAGTTCCAGATTCAGTCAAAGACCATGGTAGTAGTTTATCATCAGGTGTACTATGTGTTTGTTTGCTACCTTAGTGACTTATAAAATTGGTGGTATTAACTTCTATAATAATTCGATTTATACCCTATTCTGTTGTTGAATTTTAACTCTACTAAATTTTGTCTACTTAGGCAAAAGTTGAATCTGTAACTCGATAGATGGCGCTCCTATAAATAAATTGAATGGCGCTATGGTTTCGTTACCAAACATTGTATAAAAGCTGTAGAATATTGTTCGTAAGTTGACTTTTATCTGTTCAATCAGAAACAAGATTTATCTTGAAAGAGTGTCAACCTACCAAAATTGGGTTGGGACTTACTAAAATAAAGAATATACAAGCTGCCACTGCTGCCAGCTACCCGGTAGCCGGTTACCCGCGGCCCTGACGAAGATTACTTTTTTTTTATTTCTCGTCTATCGGCCCGGCTTGACGACGTTGGAATGGACTTCTTTATGTTCATAGAGTTGATCTTAATTTTATTTAGACATTTCATAATCAGCGAGCGGGGCTAAAAAAACCACATTGAGAGCTGCTATAAATGAGTAACTTTTTTGAATTTGCAGTAAATCTCACTAATAGATTCCTATTAAATTCGTAAAATAGTCACTATGAGCTGATTCATAACAATTCATTTACTGAACAGAATCTTATTTCGTGTAAAAGACAAAATATTATCATTATACGATTCCAATAAAGTAGCTTTTTAGACCTGCAATTCCTAATGTTCCCGTTCCCCTCTTGATAGATCTTGGACACTTCTTCACCGTTCCTCGTACCTTCGTGTTTTGGATCCAAACATCGGCACAAAGAGAAAACTAAGTTTTGCATCAAAAGGATCATTATAAGGATGTTGCAATTTGCAACAATAAAAATTGTTATCCAATAAAACTAATCATTCACTACGTTGTAAAAAGGGAATCATTATAGATCTCTACAGAACTAAACACTAACAAAGAATACATATTATGAAATAGAACAGGTACTTGAAGGTGCTACAAAATAACTCCCATCTACACTAATCAATGTCATTTACAGTATCGTAACAGGCGCTAACTAGCACGAGAGTGTTAATCGCACAAAGCGCTCGTTAGCTGCGGTCGCGTTCAGCGTAATGAAACTTCAACCCTTGATTACTGGCGCATCAACGATCCAGATTTTCGAATCGGTATTTTACATGCTATTGTCAGAAGTTTATGCAAATATCTCACATTTAAATAAAAGTATTCTCAACATATTCTATGTATTTTATTATTAAGTGATACCGAAGCTTCGGTTAATTTTTAGTAGTCATGTTCACGGTAAACTAAAAATTTGATCATTGTATCATAGTTTCAAGTGAAGTGATCATAGCTGCTGACTTTTTTGTCATTCCCATGCCCATTCAGACCTACCGGCATGAAACCATTTTTTTTTATTTGGAAATATAATTTTAGACAAAGTAGTACCTACATCAGAGTGAACTTGGGTGTAACATTACAAATATAAATTACAAAATGTTTTCACAACAATATTGAGTACAAAGAGTGAAATCCCCTTCTCCCACATAGGCTATGAAATAGCCAATGTTAAGGATGAATAGTTTGCGCTCCCCCATAAGTTGATATATACAATTAAAATTAACATTATATAAGTATTATACAGGGTGTATTTTTGAAACGGGGCAGTAAGGGCAAGTACCTTAACCGTTGCAGTTACAGCAAAACGTTCTTAAAAGACCTTCCCTAACTTTTTGGGACATTTTGAACTGCATTCACAGATTTTGTAAAAAACTTACAGTTAGCAAAAAAAATGCAAAAAGTTCAAATTTTTTTTTAATGCCAATCGATTCTATTTCATGTGGAGATCAAAAAACTCTATGGGACCATTTTAGCTTTCAGTACTAGAAAAGACAGAAATCGCCAAAAACGTTTCCCATACATTTCGTACGGAAATATGATAAATCAACTCGAAACTCATAGGTAGCAGTTAAATTTGTTTTTAGATTCATAAAATAGCTTCTGTTGAATTATTGCACTCCTGCTTAGTGGAAAACAAAAAGTTTTAGTTAGTTTGCAAATTAAAACAATTAGTGTTTGCAGCGGCTGCCGTGAATTGTTGCTATTTAAGTTGGGTGTGCTAATTAGAACTGCAAATATATTTGACTTCTATGTGCATAATTAATTATTATAGACGAGTGTGCAAATACTATTAATAAACCTACTACAAAAATTAAAAAAATATTTTTTTGTTTCGAAATACATCGGAAAAAGAAGCGCTCAAGTGGGACTTGAACCCACGTCCTTTCCCTTCCAGGGGGAATGCTCTTCCAACTGAGCTATTAGGCCACACCTGAATCACTTCAAATTTCCCTTCTCTTTATATCCGTCCTTAAGGGCGACTTTCGAACTTAAAAGTTAGCATAATAAATGCTATAAAAATTTCATTAAAAAAAATATTTTGTTGATAACTAACTTATTTTTAATTTTTTTACATAGATGTACTTCTAATTTATGTAAGCTTTAGGCTTCGCTATGTCCCTTTGCTCACATAAAATACAAATAAATATACCTATCCTCTTAATCAAACATACAATATATACATTATGTCAATAAATAAATTAATCAAATAACCCGCCCCTGACCGCTCCCGGCGCAAAAGTGCCCATCACACTCGCGGCGTTGCCACGCTGGATTGCAATGGCCAGCCTTTGCACCAGGAACGCTCCGGAACGGGAGTCACCTCTTAATTATTATCCTCTTAATTATAGTCTATATTTTTTAAGTTGGAAATAAAAAGAAGAAGGGACCTTCGCACCTGTGTTTGGTGTGTTTTGTTTATTATTTGGGATCTCAGGTATATGAATCGGGTCATAATTGCCCGTCTCACATTTTTTACACCCAAGTCCCTGTGCCACCAACATTATGCTTAAAATTGTATAAGAAAATAAATCATCACCATCCGAACCCAGTTTTAAGTTCCGTCATTGACCATAATATAAAAACAGTTATAAAAAATCTAGTTCGTTAAACTGTTTTATAGCTGGTACTATATAACAGTTCAAGTTATCAAAAGTATCCAAACCACCAATTTGCTGAAAGCAAAAATTCGTTGTTAGTTGAAAACAATTAAGCGGTCTAACTGGCGCTGGATAGTGGCCTAGCCGGGAACTTTGTTGAAACTCATTGTAGGTAACTGTGATGTACTACTAGTATTATTTGGATATGGTAATATTTAATTAATTTATTATATTAAAATAGGTTATTGACGTCAATTTTAATTCTACTTAATCTAAGTTTACCACCGCTTCCAAGGCGCTGGTGAAGAAGAAACGGCGCAACAAACTCCACTGCGGCATTTTTTAGACGTCAATTTACAATATTTATTTTCTTAAAGCTAAATGTGGACATCACAAAAGTATATAAAACACTTTATAATTAAGAATTATAAACCAAAGTTATATAATTTAACAGATAATACAGTACCATGCTGTAATTATAGCATTTTACGAGGGGCCTGCACCATGCTCAAGCCAGACATTTTTATCTTTCAAGTAATCATCTAAGTAGTGAGTTATTGGGCATTCTACCCCACCTTAGTTCCTTCGGTTATCTTCGATAACCTCAGTCACGGTGGGATAGAATTCCCAACAACTCTTTGTAAAATCATTTACCTAAGCCAACGTTCCACATTTTAATGCCGTTCATTACACTACCGTTCCGTCGGCTCTCTGCGATCCCCTGCGTCGTAATTGCGCTGAAAGATGCTCTGTTAGTTAGCGATAGAGTTATTTCATAAACAGTACAGTCTTACGTTTGCCTATTGCGTTGTCTATAAGCAGTTTGGTTTAACTATTTACGGTTATAAATACATAATGTCATAATTACATCTGTTCATAACCAGTCCGTCAGCATTGCATCAAACATGAAATTCATTAAACAAGCAAAGTCGTTACAGATTAGTTTAATCTGTAATGATTTACCAAAAATCAAGTTACGCCATGGAGAATTATTGCCGAATACAGTACGTTGCATCATTTGCGGACCATCAAATTGTGGAAAAACCAATTTGTTAATTGGTCTCCTTTTGCACGAAAATGGATTGACATTTCAAAATGTTTATGTATATTCTAAAACTCTATATCAACCAAAGTATATTTTTTTAGAAAAGGTTTTACGAGGAGTACCAGGAATCAGTTTTCAGAAATATCAGGCAAATGATGACGTTATGAAAGTTTCAGATGCAAAACATAATTCAGTGATTATTTTTGACGATGTAGCATGTGAAAATCAAAGTAATATGCGTGATTATTTTGCCATGGGAAGACATAAATTGATTGACAGTTTTTATTTAAATCAAACATATAGCAAAATACCTAAACAACTAATAAGAGATAACGCTAACTTAATTGTGCTTTTTAAGCAAGACGAAATTAATTTGAAACATGTTTATGAAGAACATGTTAACACTGACATGACCTGGTTGGAATTTCGTAACATGTGTTCTCAAATATGGAAAGAGCCTTATGACTATGTTGTGATTAATAAAGACTCTCCTAAAAACAATGGGTGCTATAGAAAAAAGTTTGACACTTTTGTAGAATTAGATAAAATTTGAATATTTAAATAGACTGCTTTCAGTTTCTTGTTATTCTTTAATCAGCTCTTATTGGATTACCATCTATTTTACAAAATGGAAAAATCATTGAAAAAACAAATTGTAGATGCAACACAAGCTGTAAGGAAAAAAATACGTAACATGAAGGATTTTGAAGATAATAACAGACAAGTGCTTGATACAGTTTTTAAGCCTGTTACAGAATCTCTTAATTTAATAGCCAACACCAATAACCAACTAGCTCTAACAAAAAATGAAGAAAAAGGAGAATTTCATGATCAAATTTCCAACCACGACTTACAGAAAGATCAAGATATAGAAGAAACAATTGATACCAGTGATGAATCAGAAGCTGACTCTTCATTTCAGTCATTAGTCGATACTAATCCAGTTCATGATGTATCATCTTGGTCATTATCTTCAGAAATATTAGCGGATGTGCCATTTGGTGTAAGAAATGAACGTGGAAAGTTAATGTTAGGTTCCTCTAGTATAACGATTGGTGATGATGTTATTACTGTAGCCGGACACAAATACAAATGCACACCTGGCTTGCGACAGTTGCTCTTAAAAAAAGACGTTGATCTGAGCTTTGTTACAGACTATGACATGCAAAATTATAAGTCGATGTTACTTGTAACAAATGCACATCGTCGAGATTTTGATTCAAGAAAACCAATTAAAAGTAATAAAGGACAAAAATATATGCAAGTTATTAAACCTCTTTTCGATCAACAAAGTAAAAGTCCAAGCTTTGAACCGAAAGTAGGAAAAGGATTACCTTTAACAAAAATGTGGAAAAAAGACACAGATTTTGTATATTGGGATGATCCAAATGAATTGGTTGATAGATTAAAGTTATTAATTGCTTCTCGAGATGCTGGCAACACAGGACTAGATAATGAAATAATATCTATCGTTGAAGAACTACGTGAAAGCAAAATCATTAAATAGATTTACTAATAAGAAATGTGTATCATTTTATTGTACACCGTTCAACACAATACATCTTAAATATGAATGTGGACAAATTTGGTCATTATATTCATAAGCGATTACGTATATCAGAATTGCTTGAATTTTATGATAATGCATTGCTAAAATCTGAAAATGGTGATTACGATTTGAAGACATCGAAGCTAACAGGGGTCAAACCTCCTCAAGATGCGGATGATGCAGTAAACAAAGCATATGTAGATGAATTGAGAACCAAACTAATAACCGACTTACAAAAATTGCAAAATACTTTGGTGTACGATGTTCAGAACGATCTGGAGAAAGCTTTAAAAACAATAGTATCTGAGGCAGTGGTTCACTTGGAAAGCAAATTTTATAGTCGAAAAGCAGTTGATGAGATAGTTGAAAACGCAGTTAAATTTGTATTAGATCAAAAGTATAAGCTTGAAAGTTCCTCAAAATGACAAAACAACAAGTTGTTAATGAAATACATAAAGCTGCACGAAAAAATTATCCTCGTCGATCTGTAATTTTAAAAGGCATTGATGATTTGTGGCAAGCTGATTTAATCGACATGCAAAACTTGAAAAGATTTAATAAAGGTTATAACTATATTTTAATAGTTATTGATTGCTTCTCAAAGTACGTGTGGATAGAATCACTAAAAACTAAAAATAAGCATGATGTTTGTAACGCATTCGAGAAATTGATGTCGACTAACCATCGGATACCAGCTCATCTCCAAACTGATTTGGGTACCGAGTTCTATAATTCATCATTTCAAAAACTTATAAAGAACTATAACATTAATCACTACTCAACGTTTTCAACGAAAAAGGCTTCAATTGTAGAACGCGTTATCAAAACTATTAAAAATAAATTGTATAAGTACTTTAGTCTCAGCGGGCACTATAAATGGATAGATTTTGGTTTGGAGAGTGTTGTAAAGACATATAACAACACAAAACATAGCACTACTAAATTAGCACCCGTTGATGTCAATAAATTGAATGAAGTAGATGTTAAAAATAATATTAAGAATTCAATGAAAACGGTATCCTATAAACATAAGCCCAAGTTTATGATTGGTGATAGAGTTAGAATTAGTAAATACAAACAACTATTTGAGAAAGGTTATACACCTAATTGGTCAACGGAACTATTTACTATAAAAAATATCAATAACACTGTACCAGAAACATATCACATCGAAGATCAACACAAACAAGTTATATTAGGAACCTTTTACAAACACGAACTTCAAAAGTCATCTTGTCCAGGTGTTTATTTGATAGAAAAAGTTTTACGAAGGAAAGGAAATAAACTGTTCGTAAAATGGTTGGGCTTAAGTAATAAAGAGAATAGTTGGATTGATAAGACTGCAATAGTAGAATAAGTATACATAATAGTTATTAATTACAACATTTTGTTCATTATACTTTGAGCTATGCAAGGTGGTGGACTACTCAATAGTGTTATTAATCATTTGCCATTTGAACTGCACTTACCTGGCTATAATTATTGCGGACCTGGAACAAAACTTTCAAAACGTTTACTGCGTGGTGACAAAGGTGTAAATAAGCTAGACGAAGCTTGTATGTATCACGACATTGCATACGAAAACTATACAGACTTGTCTAATCGTCACAAAGCCGATTTACAACTTTTAAATATGGCCAAACAAAGAATGAAAGCAAAAGATGCTAGTAAAGGAGAAAAGCTTAGTTCGTGGGTAGTGAGTAAAGTTATGAAAACTAAACTCAAATCTGGTGCTGGTGTTAAGACATTTCATAATTTCGTTACAAAAATTAAAAGAAAAATCAAGAAACGCTTACCCAAAGATGGTAAATCTTTAATACATGCAGCTTATAGGGCTGCTAAAAAAATTGTTCCGTGCGCTCCAAAACTTCGAGTACCACGCGTCATACCTTTACCCAAAACAGGAGGCATTCTACCTTTAATCCCGATTTTTGCTGGTTTATCAGCTTTAGGAGCTTTGGCTGGTGGTGCAGCGGGTATTGCAAAAACAGTGAATGATTATAAAGAAGGTCAAAAAAAATTACAAGAATCTGAACGTCATAATAAGACTATGGAAGCTATAGCATTAGGTAACGGTTTATACATTAAACCACACAAAAAAGGCAAAGGATTGTTTATTAAATCGTCAAAAAACTAAGTAATAAGCTACCTAATCGTGCCTTAACTAATATTGATATTCAAAATTACGCATATGGTATTCCTTATTTTCGAGGAGTTTACATGAAGGATCAGTTACCAAAAATCCCTAAAGGAATTGAATGTGGTATAGTTAACCTAGATAATTCAGAAAACGATGGAACGCATTGGGTCGCTTATGTTAAGGTAAATAATTATTGTGAATATTTTGATAGTTTTGGTGATTTAAGACCACCAATCGAATTGATGCGATATTTTAAGAACTGCAATATTAATTATAACTATACAAGATATCAAAAATTTGACACACTAATTTGTGGACATTTGTGTTTAGAATATCTACAATCTTTTTGGAATAAATACTATAAATTTTATTCTGTTCTTTAATTTTAGTCATTTGCAAGATGACACTCACCTTATCTATAACTGGAAACTCATCGGTATTAACTACCTTCTATCCAAATACGTTACAATTAATCGGAGAGTATGAATGTGCATTATTACATTTATCCACATATAATTCTATTCCAAATATTGATAAAACAAATAATAAGTTATACTATGGTTCAAATAATGTTATTGAAATACCTGAAGGTACTTATGAGTTGCAAGATATCAGTGATTATTTAAAATCTGAAGTAAAGGATGCATCCATAAAACTCCATTGCAATAACAACACCTTAAAAACTATGTTATTTTGTACATCAACTATAGATTTTACTAAAGGTTGTTCGTTCGGAGGTTTGTTGGGGTTTAAAAAACAAGTCTTGGAAGCCAATAAATATCATGTATCAGAGTTTCCAGTCAACATTTTGCCTACAACCGTGATAAGAGTTGAATGTGATATAGTTAGCGGTTCCTATATAAACGGACAATCCAGTCACATTCTACATGAATTCGCACTTAATGTCCCACCTGGATACAGAATTATAGAAATACCAAAAAACGCAATTTACTTTCCAATCAACCAAACCAACATCAGCTGCATACAAATCAGACTTTTGGATATAAATAATAACTTAATAAATTTGCGAGGTGAAGAAGTACAGTTGTATCTACACCTCAAAAGAAAAAATGATTGACTATAATAAATATAATATGTTTCTTCCAATTCAAAATAGCAGTTCTGCTCAAACTCTCAATCAAGTAAGAGCTCGACGTAAAAGGAGAATAAAGTTGAATAAAAACAATAAAGCATTTCTTAAGGCGATTGGTTTGTTAAAATGAATATCCTAGATGTTTTATCCGCTCCAGCCTACGACAACTCTGTGGAAGGAATTGAAATTCACTCTTACAAGCCTTACGTAACAAGTTTTAATAGAAGCGATGAAATCAGGATACCTATTAATCAGCAAGACTTGTATATATTACCATCAGAAAGCAGTTTATTTTTGGAAGGAACTGTTATTGTAAACAAGGCTGACAATTCGAAAGAGAGAGTCAGTAGCGTTCATTTCACAAACAATAGTTTACTTTACTTGTTTCAAGATATAAGGTATGAGATAAATGGAGTGGAGATAGACAAAATAAAAAATGCTGGTATAACTAGCACGATGAAATCATTTATATCAATGAATGAGAGCGAAGCTAAAACATCTAATGCTTGGGGTTGGAATATCGGCGGAATAAAAAGTACTAATGGAGGTAGCTTTTCTGCTTCTATACCACTTCGCAACATTCTTGGTTTCGCAGAAGATTTTAAGAAAGTAGTAATAAACAGTAAACATGAACTAATCTTATTACGAAGTAATACCAATCTGAACGCATTAAAACTCAACTCTGGTGAAATTGTAGAAGATATTATCATAAACAAAATAATATGGCGTGTACCGCATGTTAAAGTATCTGATAAAGAAAAAATAAACATTCTAAAATTGTTAGAAAAAGATCGACCACTTCAGATGATATTCAGGAATTGGGATTTGTATGAATATCCAATGTTGCCTAAAACCACCAAACATACTTGGTCAATAAAAACATCTTCACAAATAGAGAAACCAAGATTTGTCGTTATTGGTTTACAGACAAATAGAAAAAATAATGCTAGACTTGATATGTCTCAGTTTGATCATTGTGAGATTCGTGATGTTAAGGTATACCTTAACTCCACCTACTTCCCATATGAAAATATAAATACAAGTTTCTCGAATAATCGAATTGCTTTAATATATGAACAATATGCTAAATTTCAACAGTCTTATTATGGGCGTCGCGCTGAGCCTTTATTAAGTGAGGAACAATTTAAAAACGTTGCTCCGTTATTCGTCATAGACTGTTCTAGACAGCCAGATAATCTTAAGTCAGGTCCTGTTGTGGACGTAAGAGTGGAAATTGAAAGTGATATTGATATCCCAGATCAAACTTCGGCATATTGTCTTATATTGAACGACTGTATAATTGAGTATAAACCATTAAGCAGCACTGTGAGAAAATTATCATGAATCCGAATACAATTATAGTGGATGTCCAGGGGTTTAAAGACACTTGTAATAACTTTATAGTCAAGGAATTAGCTCTGGCCACCCGTGTTTATACCCAAACGTTCTTAATAAAGCCCCCATACTTATTTAAATACTTAACTACGAATGAAAAAAAACAAGTTACGTGGTTGGAGAGAAACAGGGGGATTTACTGGAATGAAGGTTATATCGACTATAGAGAATTTCGACGTATAATTGTTCCTTATTTAGAAAATAAAGAAATTATTGTGAAGGGCTTAGAAAAAGTTAAGTGGATTCAAGATCTATGTATGAATTGTATTTGTATAGATCTTGGTGAAGACAAATGTCCAAATTTATCACTGTTGCATAACAAATATTCAAATAATGAAACCAGTTTTAATTGTATTAATCATACTAAACAATGTGCACTTAAAAATGTTTTATGTATAAAGAATAATTTAATAGAGCAAGAAAGTCAACCTATACGCAGTTTTAATAAATAAAACATTTTTTTAAAGTAAATGGTTTTTTATTTTTTAACCCACATTTTTAATATTTATAATATTTTAACACATTTTCACAGTAAATAAAATCTAAATATGTCATCACTTTATCTACTAGTTACATTAATGAATTATTACCTAATTAAAAAACATGATCTGAGTAGCCCCACAATTATTACCTATGGTTTTTATTTTTTAATACACTTTTTTAATATATATAATTTTTAACACATATTTTCACAGTAAATAAAATTATAATAAAATCTAAATATGTCATCACTTTATCTACTAGTTACATTAATGAATTATTACCTAATTAAAAAACATGATATGAGTAGCCATACAATTATTACCTATGGTTTTTTATTTTTTAACACACATTTTTAATATTAATTTTTTTTAAAACATATTTTCACAGTAAATAAAATCTAAATATGTCATCACTTTATCTACTAGTTATACTAATGAATTATTACCTAATTAAAAAATATGATATGAGTAGCCACACAATTTTTTGGAAATATTGTGAACTAATTTTTCAGCTTGATCCGATATCTCATCTACCGTATCTTGTACAACATACTGTGCAGTGATTATCTCCTTAACTTCATCTTCGTTGTCTCTTGACTCACTGAGTTCCTTGATCGTAATTTTTATTAAACGTCGTCCTTTTCTTCTTTCACTGTTAATAATATAGGAATTCAATGCACTGCGTTTGTTTGTAATTGGTCTTCTTCGATTAGTTTTCTTTTTGTTTGTTTTTACTTCTTCATTGGGTGTTATTATCCAAGGTCTATTCATTGCGTTGTCCAAGTCGAACTGATCTTGCAGGTTTGGAAGATATTCAGGAGAGCTCTCTTCTGTTCCGTTTGAAAATTTGTTTAAGTTGGTATTCTGAAAATTATTTAAAACATTAGTAATAAATTATACTAAGAATTTTGTAAATAAATTGAAATTTCCAATAGATTGAAAGTTATAAAATATCTACCATGTTGTTAGATATGCTCGTCTTGACTGTTTAATAAATAATGAACTAGGTAATAATATTTTTTCTAACGCAGTTGATATATCAAATAATGCTAACATAAAGTATTTATTGGTGTGATGATCAAGTTAGAACTTGAAATTCAACCATTCAATATTTCGTATGGTGCATAATGTTATTGTTATGTACCTACTTAATACTTAGTTGTGAAATTCTTATGAATTTCAAACGTGTTGTAACGTGAATGATGACGTATTTCGTTATCAATATCAGGTAACGAATATAATATAAACACAATAATTAGTAATTGCTTATTTTAATTTATTCGACATACTAATACAGAATCGGGTAACCAGTAGATACCTATAGGCACCTTAACAGTTAGTATCATACGAAATGAACTACAATAAGTATTCCTAATATTTCATATTTTGTATTGTCTAAACTCTCCAGCTATTCTATAGAATACCTACATTATTCCTTACTGATGATATTATATTCTACAACTTCTTTGGGAGCTACTCTAATTGAGTCACCAAAGCCTATTCAAATTTGGTAAAATATTTTACGTTATGTACAATTACGTGCTACTTTAATTTTACACTAAGGAATGACTAAAATATATAGGTATCTACTTACAAATTGATTACGTGGTTCACCGCTCAGCCCATGAGGATTCCCCGTCAATTTCTTCCGTGATGATAAAATATCTGAAAATAAAATTAAATATAGGTTTAAGTCTAATTATTGAAAATTGGTAAATGTAGTTCGAATATGTTGAACCTACAACTTCTTCGGGAGCTACTCTAATTGAGACACCAGAGCCTATTCAAATTTGATAAAATATTCTACTTTATGTACAATTAAGTGCTAGCAAGAGATTAAATATTTCAGCGTTCATTATTTTGTTTACAACTTTTTGAATTTTGTACAGAACTTAAATTTTATAAGTACGAAAATTAAGGATAATCGTATAAAATTAAATTTAAAGGACTTCCATAGAAAACTACGTCGCCTAATAAATTAGATATTTAGTAGGTAAACTAACAAGGAATTATATATCAAATAATTAACATATAAGTAATTACTTACATGACATTGCTTTTATTTTGGGTCTTCCTTTTAATCCTCTGAAGGACGTAGTGCACTGCGTGGTTTGTAGCTCGATGCAAATGGTAGATTTGACTCATCCACTTATACTTGTGTTTCTTTTAAACACAGACGTTTTGATTTATCAACATAGTCTGTTCCTTTTACAGCATTTAAATAAAAGCAATCAGGAAAAAATATAGCATGCTGCATCCAAGGATCATCGTAATCCTCCCAATCTTCGATGCCACCTCCGCATGAAAAGCACATAACTTTATCGGTAAAACCACTTCCACAGTAAAAAAAACCTGCATCAGCCATTTTCATCACCAATCTTCGTTTTGAATCTGCTGTAGCCCAATAATGTCGAAATGAACATAATCGAATTTTATGGTCATTATATATTTCATATCGGGGGCTTAAATAATTTTGAATCATTCTTAAGCAGGTGTCGATATGTGATTGTGTAAAAGAATAATGACACTTTGTATCTGATGTTCTTAATTTAAAAGGATGAGGTGGTCCGAATAGTAATGGGACAGGAATGACCTAAAATTATAGCACATTTCGTTGCATTTATTAAGAGGCAACCCCAGTTTTCACTATTCATTCAATTCATTATATCATTCATTAATATACAGTTTTGCATTTACTCAGTAATACCTAATCATTTTCTTCGATGAGGTCAACAAGATTATTATGTATTCTAATTATTCGAGCCCATAACTTTAGATCTTTGAAATAGATTTTAGGCCATCTACCTTTCTCTCTCTGGAAAGGTATTAATATAGCATTATACTGTTCATAGTTTAATATTTTCGCAATATGTAGTCCACATAATCGGTTCTCTACTATCATTATCTGCACTCGGTCTCCAATATTCAACACCATGATAACTTAAATAGTGCTACAGCTTCAAGTTCTCTAGCAAATATAAAGAACGGCACTTTTCATACATTAGGGTTGGGAGGGGACAGTAAAATAAGTTTTTTTTTTAATTTTTATGTCAGAATAATTTTATTATCAAGACACCAATTATTTAAACATAATACATTTTTAAAGCACATACAGAGCTATGATAAATACAATGATAAAAATCTTGAGAATATTTATAATAATCACATAGACTTATCAAACTAGGACAACCTTTATCTTCTAAATTAAATATATTACTATTTTCTAAAATGTACTTCAACCATACAACTTTTTCTGAACCTTTAACGTAAATATATTTGTCTCTTAATATATCTGAAACCAGTTTGGTATTCGGAATATGGCACAAATCCTTCATCCCAATGTATCTTTCTGTTACGTTCAATCCAACTAACTTGCTTTTTCTCTGTTTTCGTTAGTTTTTTAAATGGAAATGGTATATGTGTATGTATGGTATTTTGCTATATGTTTGATTTAAATAAAAACTGTCAATCAATTTATGTCGAATTATTGCCGAATACAGTACGTTGCATCATTTGCAGACCATCAAATTGTAGAAAAACCAATTTGTTAATTGGTCTCCTTTTGCACGAAAATGGATTGACATTTCAAAATGTTTATGTATATTCTAAAACTCTATATCAACCAAAGTACATTTTTTTAGAAAAGGTTTAGCGAGGAGTACCAGGAATCACTTTTCAGAAATATCAGGCAAATGATGACGTTATGAAAGTGTCAGATGCAAAACCTAATTCAGTGATTATTTTTGACGTTGTAGCATGCGAAAATCAATTCAACGCAATTACGACCCAGGGGATCGCAGAGAGCCGACGGAACGGTAGTGTAATGAACGGCATTAAAATGTGGAACGTTGGCTTAGGTAAATGATTTTACAAAGAGTTGTTGGGCATTCTATCCCACCGTGACTGAGGTTATCGAAGATAACCGAAGGAACTAAGGTGGGGTAGAATGCCCAATAACTCACTACTCATCTATCCTATAGTATGCTTTTTTGGATAAGGTGGTCTTTACAAAGGTTTTGAATTTATTGTCAATAGTAACCTAGTAGTTGATTGATTGAAGCTATGGAAGCTACCTGAAAATTAATAGTAAGTGAGTCTAACTAAGAGCTAATAAAATAGTCTCTGATAATACTACCAATCCTATAAAATTGTAAAATTTTAGGCACTAGAGGTTTTAAAATATATAAGAAAACTCTCTTCTTATTTTAGTACCACGTTTTTCTTTACGTCTGGGTAAGAGTCCCAACAAGTCTAGACTAGTTTTAATATTCATATTTTCATACCTCTGTTTCGCTAAAAGCATGTATCGTTCGATTATTATCCAGAAGTATTCCTTGATGCCTTGGGATCAAGACTGATACGTAATTCAGTACCGTTTCACTCCTATGCCGCATTTTATTTGAGAAATATTTTTAATAGATAAATTATACTTTATAAGTTACTCTTACTATGACACTGGAAGCATTTAAAAAAAAGTTTTAGCAGTTTTCTAGTACTAAAAAAAACTATTAAATTTCCAAAAAGAAAACGTATTTTACAATATTTTGGAACAAAAAAAAATCTCACAATATTTTGTTGAGTGAGCGAGGTATTATAACATATACAATGTTTGCGAACTTTACACTGTGAACACGTTTGTTGATGTGATTTTAGAGCGACACGTCCTTTACAAACAACGTGGGCGTGAGGCGTGAGAACAGGGTCCAATGACGTCACGTCAACAGCCTTCAACGGAAACAACAGCACGTGGTTCCGACAAAATGTTAAATATAATACTTATTTTTATTACATTTGAATTATACAAATAGATTCTTATATAACTTATAATCTGTCCATTCTTTTATTTTCTTTTTGACAGATGGTGATTGCACAAAAATTGAAAATATCGATAAATTGAAGGAATTTTTACAGCATTAAGTATGCTAACTATACAAATCAAATTCATAGGGAAAAAGAATCGATAAAGTTAAAAACCTCGATTTATAAAATCTTAAATCGATAATGGCAAATGATTTCGTGATTTTATGTAGAATCTTATTTATCATCCATCTATTCATAATAATAAAGCACTAGATATTTCGTGTCTGTACATTTTATAAACCGATTGTGAGCCTTAGCACATACGCTAATATCCAAAATATATACCGAATTCACATTGTGGGATATTATCTTTGGTATATATAATATCGATTTAATCGATTTAAAAGACAACAACGCAACTTTCTATAAATCCTTTCATAGTGCTCACGTGACAAGCCATCGATTATAAAAAACCGGCAGTATTGCATAACATTTTTAAGTTATTATAATAAAAACACAATCGATAGACTAAACCCATTCTTAAAATTTCTTTCTAGTCGACGTGAAATGTAACGTATTGGTTCCATAAAATTATGGCCGTGGTATTGTGTAGGACAGAGGTACTTCTCCAGTAGAACAGCTCAATTGGGATGGGAATACCATCACGTCCTTCCTCAATAGACTAGAGTATAAAAATCTATAATCATTCTGTAATAGGGGATATTACGCAAAGTTAGGGTCAGAGAGCGCCACTAGCATATACAGTAAACTGAGTGAACAAACTTTGTCATGACTTGAACTCTTGACACTTGTAATTTACTTGACAGTGGTAAAAATAAATTTGTGCTTTAAACAACCTGTTAAAAAACTATTTACTGTTTATGTTAATGCTGCACTTTGGCACCAGAACATTGCAGTATTATTTATATATGTATTTTATACAAGTACAGACAGCATTATTTATGTATTAAACAATTCACGCCAAATTCAGTTGTTCTTAAAGTTTCTCATATAATTAATGATCTTTCATTAGAGCAAAATTCAGGTTAATGCTGCAATAAAATAAGTGAGTGCAATGCAAAATACTACTCTAACATAATTACAGTAGAGACGGTATTTATAATTACGTTATCCTCAGTCACATCAGAATATCATATCAAAGATCTCAGTTACCTTCCGACATGAAAGTAAAACGAAACCACCGGAGTGCAGACCCGTGGTACAGTGAAGAGCAATTTATTACTTTTAAGTTGCTCCTGCACTATGGAATTAGACGAAATGCTTGCGCAAAATGTGCCGTAATAACAACTGTTATTGCACTATTGACTTCCTGAAGATTCATGTAGTCAGATTATATTTTCGGTTTCACAGTTGAATGGTAATAATATCTTATCCGCGGTAGGAATAGAAAAGAATTTCTTTTTGACATATTTTACGATACAGTTCGCAATGTATAGCCCGTCAAGAAAGTCGTGAAAATTGAGGGTGGCGCTGCTGCGCTTAATCTGGTATCCCTGTCATACTATAACTAAACAGACTTGATCTGTTGCTTTTTATGGTATGTTTTCATTACGATAGTAGGATAGTAGGTGAATAAAAGTGAAAATAAAATACGGTAATTATTTTATTCACTTTATTTAGGCACTAATGGCGCACACTTTAGAGATAAATCAAACTTCAAGCTAGAAAATTATCATATACTTCATTACAGAATAGACATTATATCCCTTTTAAACCCTGAGCTCCGAGGGCACCGTGGCCTCGGATGCAATCAGGACTAACGTCTCTATGTGGATGATGAGACATTACATCCCTTTTAAATGGTTGCAGGGCTTGCAGCAACATATAGATATTAACTTTTGCAAATAAAATATTTAACAACTAATCGAAATCAAAGAGTGCGGAGTGATTGAGTTTAGAAGTTATGGTTGTCAAATCACCCAGGTGGCAGACAAGCACACGGGATTTAGAAGCACAGATATTATGTTAAATTTGGCACGCGCGATCCGAAGCCTCCATTCGATGCAACCTATACAACGCTAACGGCAATGCTTCACTCTCTTACTCAGCACATGGGAGACGCTACCACTTACTGCAATTAACGGCCGCGGCGGGGGCAGCCCTATAGAGAGCTGCTCTGAGACTCGCCACGTCCCTGTGACTAGCAGTGGGTATAGAGGTTAGATGAGGACACCAAAGAGGGCCATCGTAAACCCATATATGGCTTAAAGTTAACTGGGGTGTGAGGGAAATGCCGTTAACCTTACACCCCGATAAATGAGTATAAGGCCTCATATACAAGGACATGCCGTGTCGGACGTTTTTTATCTAAGTTTTAGTTTTAAGTTTTGAATCTAAGCTGCGAGATAAACGAATTGTTTGTAATAATCTATGCTTGGTGACTTTGAGCTCATCCACCACCGCAGCGCTCTGGTCACAGAATCGCTTACTCAGTGGTACACTTTAACTTTATTAGACCCACGGTACCACCAGGAGTATGGCCATGGGTACCGTGGGTGTGAAATGTGTTTTGAGCATATTTTAGGTCCAAGAAACATGTCCCGAGCAATACCTTACCCAAAGTCCACCTGTCTGTCTCATGAACCGTGATAGCTAGACAGTCGATTTTTTTACAGACGTTGTAAAGTATTAAACAATGAAAACAAAAGATGTAGGTACAGTACGTATTATAATATAATATAATTATAATCTTTTAGAACATTAACTTATTGGAGTGAGTATTGAATACCCAAAATGCTGCTTGAAACTCCTGCGTAATTTATCCGCGATAGTTTCTGACTCACTGGATATATCATCACATACTGAAATGATATGTCTTGAAATGTGCGTTTGAAAATCTGAAACAAATAAAAACGTACGGTACTGGATAAATACAGCTGTATATACCGTGTAATTTTTTAGTAGTCCAAAGGGCATCAGTGGTTAATAGAAAATGGATCAAGACTGTTCAAAAACGTCAAAGTGTCGTACTACGATTTCTTAAAATCGTAGGTCAATGACTCAACCACGACAAATGAAAACAACGCTTTGAAAAATCAAATGATCACTTAATACACATAATTTTTAATAGATTACCTACACTTCCCATACCGTGTTTAACATTAAAATATATGTACGTACCGGCTTATTTAGCTGTTTGGCCATAAATATCCTCCAAATCAGAAACCAGCTTGCCGATTTGAAATCCCGCCGTATACTATATCCCTGAAATACTTTGAATACGACATGTCTCTCACAACTAATACACACATTGCAATTCATCTTTAAACTTTATATTGTTACTAGACGTAAATAAATTAAATGAACGCAAAAGAAATAAGTAACGTATCCACAACAAAACAAGGAATGACAGCTGAAAACTCAGTTTGACAGTTAT
This sequence comes from Eilema sororculum, assembly GCA_914829495.1. Taxonomy (NCBI): domain Eukaryota; kingdom Metazoa; phylum Arthropoda; class Insecta; order Lepidoptera; family Erebidae; genus Eilema; species Eilema sororculum. The sequence goes on from OU618546.1 coordinate 21,118,423, forward strand.
TGAGTGTTGCAAATACAATGAAAAATATTAGTTCCTTCAACATTAATTTCACGACTTTCTTGACGTACTATACCTGATGTAATTTTTGCACTAGTATACACAACGCCATCTAGTGAGTTCAACATCAAATTCTGAAATAATATGCAAATAATGTGCAAATTAAATTTCTCACTTGTGGATGTAGATAGTTTTTGCTCTGTATTTTATTATTCTCGCTAATTTTATTCATAGTGGTGGTTACTGTGTGGTACTGGTGTTATTCTGTAAGGAAATATACTGTGAAGAAAGATCCAGGTCCTACCTGGTACCTCATAAAGTTATCTTAAAAACATTCCTAATTATCTACATGATCAAACACGTTTGTTACTAATGTTACTACCGTAACTAAAGTTGCAGTAAGTATTTTGTGCAGCAGGTAATATATTTTGACACCAATAGCCGCACAATTAGTTACCATTGCTATAAATGGTACCAACCGCTGTTTACTCCCGCACATTGGATTAATACCTGCCCGCGTAAATATAAAAGGAGGTGTAGATGGTTCAGTTAATATAAAATTCAAAGTTTTATTATGTTTAGAATAAAAATAATTTCGCTTTTATAATGTTGTATTTGCAACGTGAACAGTTAAATTTTTTGTATGGTTAATTAATTTTAACAAATACACTTATGCGTATTAGTAACATTTGTGATTAAACCGACGACATAAAACTTAAACTTACATAAAATTGCAATAATGTATGATTTGAGATTGACCTGGTCGTTCGTATTCAATAATATTATTAGTGAAACCATCCTTATCATGTTCTCTTTGTAAGCGTACACCCCAATAAGTAAACCAGCTTATAGCATACGTCATTAGAACTTCACTTGGCTTACGGGGTAAGCTGAAAGCAAAATCGTCAAGAGTGTCACCATTGTGGACACCAAAAATGTTACAAGGGCAACGGTGGCCCTCAACTTGACGGCCTAATTAAAATATGCTTTTCACGCCCAGCTTAAAGAACCCGGGACTGTAGTAAAAAAACATATGCCATCAAACGTATGCCATCCGTATACGGTGCAGAGTATACCTGCTAGAACCAAGCGTTTCAGTGACTCATTCCTATGCCGCACCACTAAGACCTGGAACTCTCTGCCAGCTCACGGGTTTCCTTCTTCCTACAGTCCCGGGTCCTTTAAGCGGGGCGTGAAAAGGCATCTAATGAGGCCGTCAAGCTGAGCTGTTAACATGGTACATGTTTGCGATGGTGACCCTCTTTCCGAGACTTTGCCTTTAGCTTAACATCAGGCGAGGTAAAGTTCAATTGACGTGTCCGTTACGAAAAAAAACTGAAATATTTAGTCAGTTGCAATGTATTTTCTCATCGTGTACGCAGCACTTACATCTGGTTTGTAAGCAAAATTGGAAGTTATAGATAGAACGGCCGACTACAGCTTAACAAGAGTTAAACTAACGCATCTTAATGGCATACTTTACTGTGTGCTGTTTGTAATTTCATTACATCATGGCGTGGTGGTGGAACATTTAACTACCATGTTGGAGGATGCTAGTTTGATTTCTACTAAGTACATAAATGTTTATGTATGAATATCATTATTTTCCTTGACCGGTATGCTTCTATTCTATAATATAAAAATGAATCGCTAAATGTGTTGGTAAGCGCATAACTCAACAACGCCTGGACCAATTTGGCCAATTCTTTTTTTTTAATGTTCGTTGAAGTTCAAAGATGGTTTTTACAGCGCGAAAAATTCGAATAATTGCCTGTTAACCGACAACCACGCGGGCGGAGCCGCGGGCAAAAGCTAGTAGAAAATATTTATGTATTTCAGAAAAAACACGTAGATACTTACTTATCTACATCTGATGATCCCATAACACTAAACTATACTTTGGGTCTAGCTTTGTGTAGAATGTCGAAGAATATTTATTTTTTTATAATAGAAAACATAAGTCTCGTAAGTATTATTTTACTGCTTTCTGAAACCCATATTAAAGCCTCGTTACACGTGCTTTGGGTCTAAAATACCATAAGATATTAGGTATTATATCAATATTATTTCAAAGATGGTTTCAGTTAGTCTTTCAATTAAAGGAAATAAAAGAAGAAAGATACATTGGCTGCTTCGTACTATTTCTATAATACCATAAGTCTGACTAAACACTTGTAAGTCACTCCTAACATAAGATTTATTTTTTCACACCAATACCCAAATGACTCTGTTTCTCTTCAGATTTGTATCCAAATTGTTGTGTACGCGTTTGTTTCTAAATATGTAAATGTGGAGTACGCAGCGGCTCGTATATATCACGTTAAACACACATTGTCTTGAATAAAATATCAGTTACGTGTAAGATTTTGGGATTGGCAGGAACGTATACGGTTGCGGAATACGTATGATTGCTTGAACTAACAATGTTACATATTGTAATGCCATTGTACTGATAGATGTATGTATTTATTGGTTTTGCTTTTGATATAATTTGTTATTGCATGTTGCCATTAGACCTATAAGTAATATACGCATTGTAGGTTAAAATATTGAACTTACAATCAACAATCTTCGGCACCCTCACGGTCCGGGGTCCACTTATTACGCTTTTTGTATAGCGACTGCTATCTGATCTCCACAATCAATTGGTGATATTGAAATATTACAGTTAAACAAGCTGTTGGACTTTTTAGAGTTCCAAATACCAGTATTGACCGCCATAGATGTTTATATGGCAACCGAAACTGAGACGGCAAAACCTGCTCTCCGAAGCATGACCAGATTAATCCAAATAAAAGAACCTAGGCCTCCAGTGTAGCAGTCGCGCCACACCACAAAGCCTGTCGTTCGAAAACAAACCAACTTGTTTATTTTAGAATACATAGTATACCTAACTCTATTATTTTTATACTACTATAGCACCTAATATACATAAACCATGATCCATTGCATGATAAGTGATTATCGAAAGCTATAAAAGCATCCACAAATCACCGGCAACCCTAACCAGAAGTGTCATTACTTATCCATGGTTTCGGTGCTTCCCCAGTCAGACCGTTCAAAATTCGAACGAGGAAATTCGTTATGTCCTCTCATTTTTTACTTAGTCTGTACATCACTTCTCATTCAAATGGGGGTAGTTCGAAAATACGGATGTAATAAAGTCACTTCCCTTTTATGCAATGCTGAAGATTAAATAGCATAAAACAGGCATACGACCTATAAAAAAGAATGGCTCAATTCACAGAACGTTTTCTTTTTTATATTCCACTAAATAAACAAAAGGGGTTATTATCATAAACGTTTACCAAAGAGGCGGAATATCAACACTGAATTCGTCAGTCCTTTGTGGTGATGAACCAACGTACACATAATTAGTTTAAGAAGAGGGGTTTTGAGGAACGAGTTTATTAAACGGTTAAGGAGTAGGCCTAACGATTGGTCACGGGTTCGAATCCTAGGCATAGGTATTACACTACTAACGAGAGCTTAGATGAATGGGTTAGCGAAAATATTGATTCTGGTTACTAGGTCGATAACTACCATAAAAAACAACAAGACAAAAAAGACGTGCAATTGTAAAACTGAATGATCTTTAAAGACAGACAGAAATGACACACAAAAAATAAGATGAATGTACAGTCAACGCCATAAGTTATTAACACTAAAATATTTTTACAAATCTTTCTTATTATGGAATGCATCTGTCTATAGTAAATGAAGTGTTATGATTCCCAGAAGACAAACTTAATTTACATATTCAATGTTTTTTTTTTCACAATTTTATGTAAGGTTTAGGGGCCACAGTGTTCAATACATTAGAATTTGTTAAGCTACTTTTGTAGTTGACTGTACAGATTACTCACAATTCAGTCACAAACCCGTACTTTGTTGCAATGTCTGGCTTTGAATGGGTTATTGGACAACTCACCCAAGAAAAAACTGACCTGCGGGCAAATGTCATCTTTTTTCATGTGCATGGGTAGACTGGCCCGTAACAGTTTAATAGATACGGCCAGATACCGCGTAACGCTTTATCTTCTCAGAGACAAAAAAGTAAAATTCCTCTATTTATCGAAAATCCAAACAATGCAACTACTGTCCCTCCCCAATTTCCGATGCATTCACTGAACTATAATAGGATAGAAAAATATATCGGGGAACAAAGGTGGTCGTGTGTGGTGGCATTATATCATACCACTGCAGACCACAATATACCGTATTAATATACGGTCTTAGGGAACGCCAGACAATACCATTCATTGTTTAGACTCTATTAATTACCAACAGACTAATCCACGCTATTTTTTCGGAAATACAACAATAGGATTTGCGAAAATTTTGTGGATTGTGTTAAGTTGCGTTTGAGAAAAAATATTTCTATGTGCATTTGACTTAGATTGAATTATGCAATTGGTTTTTCTATTTTAGACTTGGTCAGGTCTGTTTGTATTATTTTTATGTAATCATACGCTGAAAAAAGAAAACATTCTTCAATCATAATAATTACTATTTCATTCATTTTAGGCTTCAGTATATTTATGTAATCATTATGTGCATTTTCCTCTCCGTATCCCTGGAAAAATAGTCAAACTCCAAAATCATTTAGAAGTTTGAAAGGTTTCTCAACTAATTTATCTTTTCTGCTGAAATGTACTTTCTGAAGTACATAAAACATTTCCACTACTCAAAAATAGGCAGCAAGTACTGACCGTGTTTCCGGTCTCTTTTAAGTGAAATCTCCACTACTAGCTTTACTATAAAACATTTTATTTCTACACTGTTTCCTGATTTCGGAAAAAAACCAAGCTTTAATTTTATTTCAAGGCTGAATCTCGTAAACCTTTTTTATAAACCTTTGTCTTAAAGACCTTCAAGAAATATTCTTAATTGTTAAGTCTATATACTTTGTTTGTTTTCCTCATAATCAATAGGTCTTAGCGTTGTTCTGTTTGGTTGTATCCTAGTTGTTTCACCCAGAAGTCCGGGGTCTGCTTCCTCCCTCTCCTCCTTTTGATTTGACTAAGCGCCTGTCGACAGGTTGACCTGTTACCTGTGACACGTCTGAAACCACGCGATTCCAAATTGCAAAATTTTTATTCTGTTCACACAACGATCGTTAGAAAGCGGTTGGCGAGCGCGGTTTCGAGTCGGTTTGAAAATGGATGTCAATGAAGAACTACTTTGCGACGTTGGGACATCATCGCAACTGAAAGCTCTCGGTTAAGTTGCGGCAACCGCGCGGTTACTTCAACCACGCGGTTATGTCTGAACGATTCAATAGATGTCTATGTAAATAAGAACCGCGCGTCTGAACATGCGCTTATACGAGCTTTTTTATAGAAACAACTACGGATTACCTTCCTACCTCGAAAGTGAAACATGCAGCTGAGCCTTATCCGTCAATAAGCAGATGTACCGGCCTTTAAGTGCAGCTGAAGGTCGCGTATAACCCCATACATTTACATTTTTTGATTTTTTTTTTTCACAAAATCTTCTCTTCCACTGGTCTCTCGTCCTTATCTTACGCCGGTGCAAAAGTTTTTTCATTTATTTTCTCATCGCCGGTGACATTTTCCTAATGATCAGAAAATGTGAGGATCGTCGGTAGAGACCTCTATGTCACGTCCAAACCATTTAATAACTACTGCGTTGCAATTACTTGGAGGTCGTAAGAGTCATTAAAGACTTATGGTGTTTTTACCCATGACCAAATACAAAAACTGACGATTACACACAAAGATAATGGTGATTATTTTATTCCCTAATTAAGAAAATACTCGTAGCTCGAATACATAGGGATAAATGAAACTTCTCTGGCGGAACTCGAACCTGCGATCTTTCCCTTACAGGAGGAATGCCTTGACCAACTCGGCTACCGAGACACGCCCGATATGATTCAAATTTCCCTTCTATTTTTATCCGTCTTTAAGGCGACGTTGGAGTCATGTACCGATATTCTTACGAACCAATGAATGATGTTACAATAATTTTTAAACCTTGATTTTTGATAACTCCGCCCAAATACTTGAATGAATTTTCCAGCAAGCAGAGAAGTTTCATTTATCCCTTCTATTCGATTTGTATAGTTAGCATACATAATGCTGTAAAATTCATTCAAGCAAATAGCTGTATTATTATATGGTTTACATTAGTAATGGGGGCTTCTACGGTTCTATTTTCTTGAGCTCATGTCACTGGTAGACCTTCTGAAAATATGGAATTATGTGATGTAGATGTCGATACTTATTGATATTTGTTTTTCTGTGACTCTTGTAGAATATAATCAGCGTTTCGTCCGTTTCAGAGTATTCACTAGTAGACCACGTAATGTTTATGACTGTTATTACAGGTTTCCATTAGGCAGGGTTACACCGACTACTGTCGATCCCAATGTCGCAGTCGGATTTCGAGGAAGAATTGACAGTAATCAAGGTGATAACGACGAACAATGGTTTTCCATCTCAATTAATAGATAGCATAGTTAAACGTAAGATTTCCAGAGTAGTCACAAATCTAGCTTACAAGGGAGGCACACCCATTACCACAGATACACATAAGAAACGATGGGCTCGCATACCTTATATCGGTCATGTTTCATATAAATGTGCTAGAAGTCTTTCAGAATGCAAAGCTGCTTATTATACCACACATAATCTACAAAACTTAATTTGTAATAATAAGGATCCAACCCCAGTTGAGCAGAAAAGTGGAATATACGAACTGACATGTTCCACCTGCAACAAAAAGTATATCGGCCAAACTGGACGACCTTTCGAAATTAGAGTTGCGGAACATGTCAGAGGTTGGAGACTCAAAAAAACTGAGTCCAACTTTGCGGAACATCTTCTTCTAGAAAACCACTCCTTTGATCCTAAGGTCAACTTCAGAGCTCTGCGACTGTGTGGCAAAGGTAGAAAAATGAACGCCCTGGAAGCCTTAGAAATAAACAGACTACTAAATACTGACAGAAACAACTTAATAAACCAACAGTTGGATCTGAGCCGCTCACCCCTGCTACAGTGAATGATGATATCCACATATCTACTTGCTTTGCATGCTCGTGTTGAATTGTTAATTTAATATTGTTACTGACATTCTGTATATTGTAATCCCAGTCTTGTTTAGCACAGTACCATTTGACATCATTAATTTGACAATAACTTTATTCAATGCAATTTAATTATGATTTTGACATTTCGATAGAATTTTCCATTAATCATTTGTAATTCGACATTACCATTCGACATTATTATTTTCATTTGACATTTAAATTATTCGTTGACATTATAATTCAAATGCAATTTTGTATATTATATTGATCATTAAAAATTGTGAGGCCAAACTTATAATTATTTCCCACATTTTGGGGATTTTTTTTTAACTGGTATACCGAATTTTAAAACTACCCACACATGAATAAATGCAAATATTTTAGTGTTTCCGAATTATAATTTTTGAAACATCAATGTGAACCTTTGAGAATGCCGTAGGTAAGGCGAAACCGGTCAGGTCTAGAAATAAAATTAGTGGAAAAGTACAAGTAGTGTGTTATTTAATATAAATATAGGGTTATATCAACTTAATATACGATAAATAATGCACATTTCCTTGAATCCAATAAACATAAATTTTACCACGCACGCGATATATTCATTCTTAGTATTATTTTGTGCTGTTCATTCATACTCTTCCATATCTTTGTCAACAATTTTTGATTTGAGCAAAGTTTAGGCTTCAATTAGGTATTCTTCATGTGGTGGGGACATGATGAATTTTAGGTTATTTTTCAAGCACGACAACAAATTTGTTATTTACATTGCCAAAAATAATGTTCTTAATAATGTTTCAAGTAAGGCTGAACAATTTAATACAGCTGTTCAGGACCCAGGTGCGTGTTCACGAATGAGCGCGTCAACAAGTTTATCAAAATTAGCTTAGCTGAATGTTGAACAATGAAATTTGAATTTTGTATTTATGTTCGAATACAGCGGGAAAATTGAAATGCTCAAATGTATTTATAGCAAATTTATTCCTAATATTACGCAAAAATCAGAAGCAATGACCCGCTTTGGGTGAGACCCATGTCCAAAAGTGGACTACAATAAATCAGTTGCTAGAATACAGTACTAAAACCAGCACACTCAAACATTTTAGTGGCTTACTATAAGACATTATGTACAATCGAAAAAGGAGATACGGTTGAACCTTTGCATACAACTTTATATGCAAATGTTCGTAACAAAGTGCGAAACTACATAAAATCTGTAGAGAAAGTCATCAATTTGGATGAGTCGTTTCCAGAAAGATGCCTAACCAGACCTAATAATTTAAACAATACATTCCTTTATATTTTAAATTTCGCCGTTAGTAAATACATATAAAGCTCATATTTCACAAAGGTCCTTGTTTACTTCACGAAGTCAGCAGAAAGTTAAATGGATTTCGTTGTGAATCAAACGTTACATCCATTTATTAGCAGAAGTAAAACTTGTGACCAGGTTTGAAACACGGATGTTTAGTTTCGACGATTATAATAATGTCTGAAAATCGATTATAGTAATGCTATTAAATTCTGATAGAAGACTAATAATATTGTGAATTTATAAATCAATTTGGACCCAAGAAAATTCTATCTAAATTCTATCTATGGTCAATTATATTATTACCATTAGTCTGCACAGTGTTGTGTTTTTTATCATTTCCTGTGTGTGCTTGATAAAAATATTTCCTTTCTTTCTTTCTAAATATAAGCGTCATTACTATGATTCTCTCTTGTCATCAAGATAGATTAAGATAAAGGTATAGAAACCCAACATATAGGCTAATTGTCAATACTGTGATACTGCCAAAATATCTTAACTTTGGTTTGGATTTAAAGAAAACTAAAAAATAATTCTTCACACATTACAATAAAACCATCTGCACCTTGATGTATGGCATACCCACTACCATAAATCAATGAAGTCGTACCCATATCGTACCCTCTAAAAGCCTCGAACAGTGAAGCCAAAAGTGCGGGAAATGGAAAGAGCGTCGATAAATAAAACTACTACCACAAGCTAATTGGAAAGCCAACATATAAATCAGAGGCAACTCTCAGTCTTGGTGCCAAAGAACAAAAACAAATGAGAGTCGATGCGCCTGTCAGTTGGCAAACGTTAGGTTTTAAATTCCTAGGTTTGAATTTCGAATCATGTTCAGAAGGATAAGTGAAATTTAATGTATGTAAAGTGTATTCTCTAACTGAAGTATTTGCAGAAATGTTCTAAGTAGTACTTTAAGGTTAGCTTTTGTTTGAAAAAGATATAATTCTCATGAAATAAGAAATAAGTACGCCGCACATTTTTCGTGTGAAAGGAATGAATTCATGGCAAGCTAATAAGTTTATCTAAGTGAAGTGTGGGTGCCTTAACTAGTTTTTCTGTCCCATGCGGTATTTGAATATTCTAAATTCTATAAGTCTTTGAACTAGTCCACTATATAGATTTATTTTATGAATTTAATGTTATTCGTAGAAAAATGAAGAAAAAAGTTAATTTAATGATAGAAAAATGTTTTTCGAGAAAAATGTTAATTGAAACTATTACAGAAATTTAAATCAATCAAAGATGAAAATAGTTTCGCTTGTGATCAATCTGTTGTAGTTTGAGCAGTTTCAAACGGGAACAGATGTTGTAGCCTATGATTGTAACTCAGCTACACGAATCTGAATCAGTATCTATTGGAGTTGTGAATTTGTGAGGAACTTCGCAAATAATTATATAAACTTTTAAGTTTGGATAACATCCAAACTGAAAAGTTCAACACAATAAAACGCACATACAGGAATTTAGCCTACCAACATCTTTGAGGTCCAAACCAATTTAACCTGATAAGCAACGGAAAATCTCGTGCTCAAACTTTCCTGTCAGAGTTGGAAGGTCGGTTTACAGTCGCTCTGGCAAAAGAAGACATATTAATCAAAAAGGCTGGCTTGGAATTGAAAACTTTGAACAATACTGTTATGAAGATGATGAGCGTTATAAGGATGATAATGAAAAAGCATATACAAAGACGTTTCTTGAAACTGCACGCATTAGCACAATAATTAAACCGAACATAATCTTCCTTGAACAAAGAGGCTGGCTATCGGGCTATAAATAAATAAATTAGCCGGGCCATTTGCGGACCGCGCTTGGTTGCCCACAAAGTTACACTTAGAGCACGCTCGGGCTGAATATATGAAAGTTAAGGGTCGCAACGTTGTATAATATCAACTGGACATGGTACCAGGATATAAGAAACATAAGGATGTCCTATGAATGTTCGCCAGGATTATAAAAAAAATGTGTAATAAAGGATACAATGTTCTTTATCTTCATCATGTTTGTTGATGATGCCTAATTATTTGATTATCATCACTTAGACATTATCAAAACGTAAATTTTTGAACATTTCTAAGTGCGAAATTTTAAGAGCTAAGCCTATCCTGCCTTCATTTGTTGATATTGTTTCATTCCATGTTTTTATTATCTAGTATATTTTGCATAGTGAATAATACTATTCCAATCGCAGTAGAATTCAAGTGTTAGAACGTGATGTTTTAGATAATATTAAAAAAAAAAAATGATAGGCTGTAAATACTATTTCATACCATAAACCGACAAAAATAACAAACTTTTCAGACAAATAGATTTAAACATACACACATACATACGAAAAATCACGCCTGTTTAGATTTTCCGTTGTTTCCCATAGGGGTAGGCAGGCCTACCCCTATAGGAAACAACGGAAAATCTCTCTCGGAAACGGAAAATCCGTGATCCCTGGATCACGGATCTCCATTTGCTACAATCCTGACGTACTACTATCGCTTCATTCACTCTCATTACATTCTTCATGCATGCTCGTAAATTCAATTCAAAGTTTCACGATATAATTAAAGTGTTATTAATGAAGACAAACCACATTATTAGTGTAGCCAGACAAAGTTCTCCTGCTTTAAGATTGAAAAGTGTATCCTGATGAATCGTCTCCCGAAGTTGCACGTTAAATTTCTCTCTTATCTTCTTGTTTTTCTTCAGCTGATTGATGCATTTACTATGAACGTCGTTCCAAGGATGATTTAATAAATATAAGTTTAATATAATTAAGATTGTGTCGTGCTGTTTGCCATATCACAAGAGTAGTTGATAATTTAGCATTTTTTGTCTCACTTAGGTGGCAGACAAGCACACGGCTTATAGTATAGGCCACGGTAACCGTACCGTCTGCAACGCCAAGGGATTCACACTCGTGCTGACAACTTTGTAAGAATCTTCTGATGTTCTTGAATAACTCCATATGGTAGTCGCTTGGAAAAATCGCAGGCAGAAGATCGTCCTATAGCATAATTATACAACTTACTTATCAATAGTATTGTAACGACTTCTCCAGCAGTCATATGATACATTTTATTTTACTGTCACTTTATAATGATAGAAATTTATATTGGTCGTGTGTACGGGGTATGTATTTCAATTTATCTGGTTTATTGAAAAATCTCACCTCATTTCGACCTGGAGCAAATAATGCTCGTAATAATCATTAACCGCATCTACCAGTTCAGAACTCTTTGTCAAACAATAAAACGCTATAGGGGTCATTAGCTAAGGTAGAAGTTAGTAGTCCTTATCTTTGTCATATATGACATATAGGTAATTCTTACACCTTCCGCTAGAATAGAGTTACGGTATAGCTAGGTCACAATGTAAATGATGATTACAATGAACCCTAATTTTGGTGGTAATGAAAATGATTCTTTGTAGAATTTGTAGACGATACAAATTCTACAAAGAATCATTTTCGACATTGAAACTTTATATCGTTTAATGCTCACTTAATCGTAGAGTTCTTAAAATAGTTCAGCGACAGGAATAAATATCCAGACATCTATCCAGAAGTCAATTAATGTGACTCATAATACTAGACTTTCCAAGACTTTGCCTTTAACTTATTATCAGGCGAGATGAAGTCAAAACGACGTATCATTTGATTAAATAAGCCAGTACTGAATAGTCAGGAGTAAGCTTAACTATTACGCCATCACTGTAATCAAACCACTTTTAATGGATTCCATCGCGATTTATCGATATTTATTTTATTACTAGCTTTTGCCCGCGGCTCCGCCCGCGTGGATGTCGGTTCCTGGTAATTAAACGATAAACCGAATCGAACCCGTAAAAACCATCCTTGAACTTCAACGAACATTTAAAAATCAGAATTCGCCAAATTTGTCCAGGCGTTGTTGACTTATGCGATTACCAACACACTTAGCGCTGCATTTTTATATTATAGATTTAATTAAAGTGGTTATATTTTAACTTCCGATAGTGTCATATAAAGACATCTGTTTAATTACATTAAAATTAATTACAAACAAAAGGGTGAGCATTAATAATTTTATTAGCACTTTATATTACTACATTTAATTCAAAGACTTCGCTAACTTATAGCTGACTCCTGTCCCAAATCCCTCGGTCTACCAACAGTCATAAGAACCAACTATCATCAGTTTTACAACTCAAAGTTTTACAGTTTATTACACCTCGGTGTAAAATTTTCTAGCCTCATGATGTTAGCTGTCGTAATGCGCAGGTTATTGTAGATAATAATTGTGATATAAAACTCGTTTTATGGTTTAAGTTTGCATACTATTTCAGGAGAGAAAGGAGATTATATTTTATTCAGTTCACTTTGTGTAGGTAGAACTAATTATGATATAGTTTGTTCAGCAATGGGCATATTATTACACCTATAGTTAAAAATCTTGGTTGATAGCCAGCCCTTTAAGATCTAAAAAAATCTTTAAAATCAACCGACTATTGTGTGAATAAACTTGTTGATTTTGTAGTTTCAGTAAGTAAGTATCTACAAGTAATTTCCCTTAGTTATTGTTTTGGTATAACAACAGAACTTTCAAAACTATTGAAATAAACTTCTAAATGTTTATCTTATAAAAAGTAATTAGCATTACCTCTAACAAAAGTAGATTATCATAAAGTTTAAAGCTAAATTACGTTTACGGTAAGTTTGTGGGTCTGGTTTTGTTGCCCTTTTAATAATTACATACTTTTTCCGACTTCATTCCACAAAGTCAAGAGCTTGAAGATATAGATACTTATTACTAATTCAATGTAGAAATCTGTCAAGAAGGAATTAAGCGTCATTAGTCGGCAGCAGACAGGGTTTAAAATCTGCTCCGCTTAAGTTATAGAACAGTGCCTGGATTTACGTATTTCCGGTTGGCCGTCCTTGCAAAATCTTATCTGGATGCTTTAAAACAGTGACATACGAGCCGCCCGCTTGAAGAGCCCACAATTGTAAAAATATGTTTAAGAAATGGGTTAAATTGTGTTAACTTCCAGATTTTTTACCAAAACAGCCAAGTTAAATATAAGTAAAATTACTCTTGCCTTTTTTCCTCCAGATTAGAGAGCGCGTTATCTTCTTCTCTGTTTTAAATACTTCAAGAGTCATACTACTTCTGCTGCTCTACTCTCTACTGTCATAAATCCTTCAAAGTATCTACGAATGACAGGGTTGCCCAAAGAACTTGGCCAAAAAGGCTATTATACTCGTAATATTCAAGAATATTAAGACAACAAATCCAGCTTGGAAATGAACTGTTTGTAGGTTTGTTGAACTATGCTGCTCAAACATATTATTGGATTTAGTTTGAAATACATCGGGAAAAAGAAGTGAGACTCGAACCCAAGACCTTTCCCTTACAGGGGGAATGCTCTTCCAGATGTGCTATTGAGCCACACCTGAATCACTTCAAATTTCCCTTCTCGTTATATCCGTCTTTAAGGTCGACGGTGGAGCCATCTACCAACTTTATCACCAACTAAAGTGATTCAGGTATGGCTCAATAGCTCAGTTGGAAGGGCATTCCCCCTGTAAGGGAAAGGTCGTGGGTTCAAGTCCCACTTGAACGCTTCTTTTTCACGATGTATTTGAAACTAAAAAAGTTAGCATAATAAATGCTATAAAAATTTAATAAAAAAAATAGACCAAAAATACTCCACTGAGTTTCTTGCTGGAGTCTTCGCAGATTAGGGTCACGTTTCGAACCGAGGGACCATTTTCTAAACCAACATTTTTCTTTTAACGTTTACGATTGTTGAATACATTTTCACACTGTATGTCAGAAATCTTAAGAGTATTTTTTTTTGTATTTCCACCGCTTTGCGCACATCCGGTTTTGTGAAATCCTCCTAACTTGTGTACCCAGGTCTGCGTTGTGAAGTCCCGTTTTAATCACTTGTATTATCATTAAAATGTTCATTCAGTTTCAGTATTAAAAAGGCTTTTCAAGAGGTAAGAGCTCGTGAATGTTTAATGAAAAATCTTGGAAGAAATTTTAAAAGAAGTATTGTGGCCATTTCTTGTTCTGAAAGTACTCCAGAATAAAAAAAAACGGTTTAGTAGACTAAATTCGAATACCTACACTATTTGTAGACACCTTTGTCAAACTGATATAGGTCATTTGTATGTCTGTAGCGCTTTCATCCAAAGCGCCAGATGTTTGAAATGGCCTTATGCCCTAAATAGATAGACGTTGCTGGGTCTAAACCTAGTGGGGATTTCCCATGATACGCGCATGATTACAAAACATAGACTTTTCATTCTCTTTAAATGATGACCTGTATATTATTATATATGTGTGAATTATATCTTAGAGAATGAATTTTTGCTTGTAAAGAAGTTATAATTACTTATTATGAACTTAAATTCAGCAGTCTTTTAAGCTTTATCGTTTTCCTTCGAAAAAAAATTAGACGCTTGGTAAGATTTACATTACACACGCGGAGTGTATTCTTTCTTACAGAAAGTGCCCGAACTACACATGAACTGCTAACAAAACACTCGTAGACAATCTCGCGTGATATGGCTACGTCAAGGATACTCGAGTCTACAGTTGTAAATTTTCTGCTGCAAGACATACATAATTCAAACGTACGTTTGTGGTGTGGAAATTTTGAGTCCAATATTTTTTGTCTAGTTATAAAAACGTATTCACTTGAAGTATGGGAATGATTGTAGGAACTTGTAAATAAAACGAAAGTGAAACATTATATTTATGGTATTGCAGCGGACAAATGTGTGGCGGCAGATGCTGTGAAAACTGCTGTTGCCCCTGCATAACCATTTACACCTAAATGGTTATGCAGGGGCAACAACAGGCAAAATTATATGCTAGTTTCAGCTGCGGCCAAGCCCTCTTCGCGACAGCGGCCTAGAAAATCTTCATGTGCGAACATCCAGTTTTTCATTTTTGTGGTCGTTTCCGTGCTGTTTTTGGGAAATAAACTTCTATAAATAAGTGTCAGTGTATCCTTGTCACTTGTCTCTGAATATTTTCACATCAAGACTTTTACAGACTATATAATATTGTGTACGGATTTAATACCCAAAAGTCTAAGCGTTTCCCTGAACGGGACAGCAAAAACTAAGTTCTCCCTCACAAGCAAGCGTATAGGCGTAGGAACTTACAGCTGGCGAGGTGATCGAAGTGAGTTTAGCTCGTCGATAGTAGATATAAGTTAGCAAACTTAATAGCCAGACTTCTGCATCTTTTTATTCTGCAGCTATTGCTCGATGCTGCATGGAATTCTGATCCGGTATCTAATTCCATTGACTGGCGATATGGCGTTGAATAGGATGCCGTATTTTAAATATTTAGGTCACATTGTAACCGAAGATCTGACTGATGACAGAGATATGGAAAGGGAGCGGAGAGCGTTGGCGGTCAGATGCAATATGCTGGCCTGCAGGTTTGCTCGAGGTACACTAGATGTAAAAAGAACGCTATTCAAAGTGTTCTGTCAGTCGATGTACACATGCAGCCTGTGGGTTGGTTACACGCAGAAGGCCTAAAACGCTCTTCGCATACAGTATAATAATGCTTTCAGGGTGCTGTTGGGGTATCCTCGTTTCTGTAGCGCATCAGGTATGTTTGCCGGAGAAAACATAGATAGTTTCCAAACTATACTAAGAAAGCGCGTCACATCGCTGTTACAGAGATTGAGGGCGAGCTCCAACAGCATCATGAGAGTAATCATTGACCGACCTGACTGTCCCTTTGCTCGATACTGGGAGCGTTTGCATACCTATCGACCAGGCAAACCAGGCTTCCTGAATTAAATACAATAATGATAGTGTAAACTTAAAGAAATCAATTAATATAATGCATTGCAATAAATAAATTTTCAAATAATATAATACCTAAAATTCAATTCAATTTAATTTTAATTCATTTCATACAATTTTATTCATTTTGACATTCAGTTTAATTTATTCACTAATTTATTGTTATTTCTTTTATTATTGTATTTAACTTATTGTTTTTAATTGTGTTTGAATTTAAATCTACTACTAACATAGTCCGTAAGTAGTGTATACTAACTTATATGGAATGTTGTTCCGAAATAAACTATTATTATTATCCTCTTTATTCATTTTAAAAACTTATAAATTATATTTTTAAATACATATAAAAAAACATCTATTTAAAAATATAAAAAAAAAATATTATTATTATAATCCAGGAATAAAAGCAGCTTATACCAAATACCGAAGAATCCTAACATCTAAACAACTTTACAAACTTTCTAACATTAGTCCTGCATTTAAAAATAAAATAAGTCTACGAAACCAATGCACAATTTACCAACGACTGTACTTCATGGAACTTGTGCTCGCATTATTCGAATATAACTTTTAACAATCTCGTCAGTAGCATACAGTATAATGCTTCCGGAACATATAAGTATGACTTTGTAGTTTGTTTGTTTATAACATCGCCGCATTTAATGTTGGCGGGGTAACTTGTGAATAAGAAAGAAACTTTTAATAGGAAAATAATGAATGAAAAAATATATAATACATTCGTGGTTACATACTTTCCTTGGCACACGTGTACTCGTACTTATGATTGGTAATATTTAAATTAGCTTTGCAAATCTACAGGCCCTCGATTCTACTAAAGCAAAACTATTGTCAAGCCACTGAGATTGGAAAAAGCGGCATTAAAGTTTAGACTTTATTTCCATACACTAAGGTCCAAAATTTAATGACAAAAGTTTCATTACACTCTTTTATTCACTCTGCTAACAGTTATTTAATATTGAACTTTAAATGCATCGCTTTAAAGTCTATAATGTATTGCCGCTTTTTCCAATCTCAGTGGCTTGACAATAGTTTTGCTTTAGTAGAATCGAGGCCCAGGTATGTTACTTACATTAGTTTTGTGATATAATTCATCTCCAATTTATGTGATTATCAACGATTTTCCGAATTATTTTCTTGTTTATTTCTAACATATTATGTGAAATAATATATTGCGTTTCTAAAACAAGCGATGATGTAGACAGTCGTTTAGCACTCATTTTATCATCATCTAGGTGTAAGTTTCCAAAAAGTGTTTTTTTTTTTTTCTTTTTTTATATAATACTTGGGTGGCAGACAAGCATGTACGTATGCAATACCAGGGGCGTTACACTCATGCTGCATATCCTGAAGAAACCTACTGTACTGATACCCTTCTTGAAAACATCCATACAGTAGTCGCTTCAGAAAATCACGGCAAGGAGTTCATTCCACAGCTTTTAATGGAAGTAAAGTTTTTTAGGCTCGCCATTGATGAATCGGGGAAAGTACCTAATTATATAAATGACCAGATACACTCTAGGTAATCCTCTTTAGTCTAGATTTTGGAACATTACTCATTTTAATATTACAACGGAAATAAAGTAGTAAATAATTGAATTCTGTACTTGCGAAAAAATTTAAGTGAAAAAGGCTCCTTGAGCTCAAATAAGATGATGATGTTTCCATTTTTAGGTAGGTAAGTATTTTTAAAAGCTATACCTACCCAGTACGGTATGAATACTTACCTTTTGAGACCTCTCTTTGGCTGTTTAATGTCCAGTTAAAATAGAAAATACTAGCATTTACAGGAGGCTATTAACAGTTTTGAAAAAAACGACCGCTACCAACACCCGCTTAGTGGCTAGTGCAGGCACAAGAAAAAAATCGTTTACCCATCCTATAACAGAGTTAATGGCCGTTCTCACCCACCGGTGCGCTGTGTGGTACAAGCTATAAGATATTTAATTTAAATCGAGGTTCTAACTTTTGCAGTGCACTCTCTCACGCTGAATGATTCCTGGGGGGCCTCCCATGGGGGGCCTATGAACGCTGGTCTGAGGGTGACGGGTGGGGCCGCCTCACCCTAGCCGAAACAGGCTGAGGAAGCAGCGCGCTTTGCGTGACTCCTCGTCTCCGAAGACGAGATAGGGATCAATTAATATTATAGTTAAGTTACCCATTTGCACTCTTTAATTTTCTGTTCGCATCTGCAACAGCTGCAGACTAGTAAAGGGGACGCGTTTCTTTTCAAGATTTTTGAGTCCAATGCGCGACATATTTTTCTGCGAATAGGCATATTATAATCACTGTCGTTCATAACTTGTACCACAGTATAAAAATAACTTCCAGTTAACTCGGCTATACAGTTTAACTACTAACATCCGTGCCCTTTGGATTTCCAATTAACACGAGGAAACTTAATAAAAGCTGATTAAATCTGCTAGGTACGTGTCTTACGACCTAATAAGAACTATTTAGTATAGTTAGTTTGCCTGTTTCGTTTATTAAATACTTTGAAAGTTATTTTGTGATACTTGTGGTAGTTATTCTCACAAATATAGCGTATATTACTACCTGGAGTGCCTATGCCAATGTGTGCCATGGCCTCCAATCCTTCCTTTTACGAATTCACGTTATCAGAACAGGCTGGGGGACGTCTCACTTTATTCCTGAATTCACTTGTTCCAATGGCCACTAGTGGGGATTACTGGAATAATCCAATATAACTAATATTCGGCGATAAAAGAAAAAGCAGACCTGCCTAATTTGATAGGTACTACTTAATCTATAAAGATTTTTTTGGATTCTTTTAGAGTCTTTTGATAAGAATTTAAAATGGATCCAATTCATCCAAATCGTGAATATATTTTGTAAACTATGTAAAAAGAGATTGTTTTTTTCATTGAAGCAGCGGAATCTGCTCAGCGATGTATTTGCTAGTTTAATTTAGAAGTTATCAGAGTACTAGATAAATCCAGTAAATTAAAAATCGTACGCCCGGTGTGTTCAGACTTCAGCGCTTTTTTAAACTCGCTATCCCGAACGTTTCATTTTAATGAATTGTCGTCCCAAGTCATTCTCAACCAATTCAATTACTTTTCAATTTCAATTCAATTTTTTTACAGTAAATATTTTTACTATTTAATTTTTGAATTTAACCCGTGTAGTGAAGGGTGGCGGTAGAGATTTTTTATAACACGAAGGTACCAGACAAGAACAGGGCCCACCTTGATGGTTTCCGTGGCATATGCACGTGTGCATAATCAGGGGAGTCACACTTGTGCTGCCCTGTAATAACAGAGTTTCTGTACCATCAATGCAGAAGACAGAGTAGGACAAGCCTTTGGTCTTCCCACTGACAGCACAAAAACTTTTCAGTGAGCTCTGGCTACCCTACTCACCGCGCGGGACGGGAACACAACACGAAGTTATTATGTCCGTGATATTGTGATGGGCAAAGATATCTATGGGCACAATCAAGTGTAGCGAATAAATTGAACTGTTCTTCAACAAGTGTGAACTGTGACATAGACACATCAGCTCAGTGCTGCTCGTCTATAATCAAATAAATAAAAAAAATAAAAAATATTTGCCCAGTCAGACTACTTCTCTTAAAAGAGAATCAGTGTGCTTTTATAAGAACGTAACACTGGGTCCTTCAAAGCGGGACGTAAAAAGCCATATGAAGAGGCTGTCAAGCTAATGACCATCATTAAAACATTGTCGGTGTCTGTAAAATGGTGTCCCTCTTTCCTGAGATTTTGTCATCAGGTAAAGAGATATACGCATATAACGGGGCGTGCAAAGGCATCTGATGAGGCCGTCAAGCTGAGTGCCACCACTGTTAACATGGTACATGTTTAAGATAGTGACCCATTTTCCGAGACATTGCCTTAGCTTAGCTTCAGGCGAGGTGAAGTCAAATTGACGTGCCCTTTATAAAAAAAGAACTATCTTATCCTTGTTTCTTTGTAACATACCTTCGTAGTTCAACAAAGCAACAATTGCAAGACACCTTTCTCGTAAAGTAATTGGATTGTCTCCGAAGATCTGCAAAAGTAGTTTATAATACGAATGTCTCCTAACCAACTTACAAGTTACTTATGAGACTGCTTCCATCTAAACTTTAGTAAAACTAATATATTCCAAAATTCTCACGTTTTCCATTTATTTCCTAATTAACTCTGTATCCGGAGCGATGTACGATTTTAGGTGAAACTGCTTTCATAGAAGTTGTTTGATTTGATATTTGTGTAGTAAGAAATCTGGTATTTTTGGATGTGGTATTTTTCATGTTACAAAATGGTTGCCTCTAAGAGGGTAGCAAGGAATCGACGTATGTTGCATTACTTATTATTTCTTAACTAGCTTCAAAAAACCGGACTCGCGTATATGGGCATATTTCGGCGTGTTCGCTCGAACCGAATAGTAGCTTGCGCTTAAACGAGCATAGAAACGCGTCAACACTCGTACGAGTTGAGCGCTTGCCTAAAGGCGCGCTTATGCGTGCTGGTATGCGCTTCATAAAATATGCGCGTAAGAACGCTAGTCTGAAACTGCCCTCAGAAAACAACGTAGCAACAATGCTGTTACAAGCTCTCGAGATCTAGGTTTGCACTTTGGAAATACAATGAATATAAATTTATAGATACTGAAATAAATTGAAACTACTTCTTGCAACTCGATATTATAAGTCTTCTGCTCGAAGATACTACTCTAGTAGTACTTGTTTCATATTCTGATATGCTTATTTGATCGTATTATGTAAAATTTTCACATTGTGCCTGCGAGAACTTTGCATTCTAACGCGATACGCATTGTTTCATTATTCATAGTTTTTAAAAATATTTGTGATGGGTAGAAAATTGAAGACAAAAGATACAACTACTGATTGGCGGGCTAGGTTTTGGTACATACTTTTCTCTCAGATGTGGAGGTCAAAGGGCAATCACTGCTATAAAAGAAAGAAATCCGGTTCTTAGCATTCCATGGATTCACCGTGCGGTCGCCGGGTCCATGGCGTGGTACAGAGAGGAACACTGTGACGGCGCCTGGGACTTGCGACCCAGGTGTAGGTTTAGGGTGGCCACCTTGTGATGCATCAGCGCTCACCTCCACCGTCAGTCGTGTTCCCACCTCTACCTATCCAAATTTGGTAAGATCCTATCAACGCCGTTTTAGATATTCGTTTGAGTAAAGAGCTTACTGAAGCTCTTGGCAATCCGAGGTCTTTAAATAAGTTATACAGGGATTTAGCTGGAATTCCCCTTGCTCCTACTTCCACGGCGTAGAGTTTAATCACATAGCCATTTTTGGTTAACTCGTTGGTCAGGTCAAAGTATTTGTTTATTTTTATAGCGTGGTCTTTAGGTATGTTAGTTTCCCACGGTACTGTGAGTTCTACTAGTACTGCACGCTTTTGCTGTTTTGAAAATAGGAATATATCGGGTCTGGATGACGAGGCACAAACATCCTCCGGTATTTTATAGTGTTTCTCATACGAATCTGCGAGTAATGTCCAATCAGCGGCTGCTATCAAAATTGAGTACGGCTTTTGATTTGTCTTTTTTGAGCAGCCTTCCTTTACAAACGCGACGTCATTTCTTTGGTTTGTGGTTAAACCCTTTTTCGCTCTAGCTACCGCCAAACTAACCGCCTCACGTACGATTTCTAATACCTTAGCATGTCGGTGCGAGTAATGACCCCCGTCTAATAGCGTCCTACAACCCACCAGTAGGTGCCTAGCAGTACCAATTGCTTCACCACATGAGTTACATGTTTTATCTGTGGCTTTTCCCCATCTGGCAAGATTGCTTTGGTCGGGGAGGGTCAACTGGAATGCATTGAGATAGAATTTAAGGAGAGCCGGTGACCAGTCGTATATTAAGGTACGCCATTTTAAGGCTATGGGAATGCAAAATTCACCTAGTGTTAACCATTCGTTTTGTATTTCTAGGTTCATTGCGTGTACTTTGTAGGTATTATTTTCATCTACTTGAAGAGAAGATTTTGTTATGTCTTTGTCTGACTGCCTCCTAGTATTACCCAAACCTACCCTACCAGTCTGCGAGCCTATCATGATTTTTTTATGGAATTGGAGGCGCGACTCGAGCTCTTTAGTACTTTGGTCTTTTGGAAGAGCTTGCACGATTTCGTCTTTTGATTTCGTTAGGACGTGCATTTTGGTTACTCTTAGATGTTTATAGAGTTCCGATGGTTTCTTGAACGTCATTCCAAGTTATTTGAGGCTCTATATAATGTCGATGGGTCTGCCGACTGAGCTAGCCCCAGCCACGACTTCAATGTCTTCGTAACATTCGCATCTAGTTTTTTGAGGAGGCTCTGGCTTATAAACAAGAAACGGCCAGTTAAGACGCGAGGTTAAATAGTTGTCGTAATTCCACGCTTTTTTAACATTACTTAGTGGTTGTTGATCTGCCTTTTTTATATCGATAATGAAGTTATTAATTACTTCTTCTAAAGCTGGAGTGCAACCTCTGTTATCTATTTTTCTCCCGAGAAATTTAAAAGGCACGGTTTCGGATATAGTCGGAACGTTTTCCCCGCCTATACTACACGCTAAGCAAAATCAAGAGAAAAGGGGATTCTGGGCAACATTATATGAACTTCTTTTGACAGCCTCCGTGGCGTGGTGGTAGTGCACGCGACTGCTACGCAGGAGGCGCGGGTTCGATTCCCGCTCAGTGCAAATATTTGTATGCATGAATATGGCTATTTGCATTGGTCTGGGTGTTTCTATATATAGTATGGATATATTTACAAAAAAAAAAGTATCTAAGTATGTTTATCCGCATTCTAGATTCCATAACACAAGCTAGTTAGTTGTGTGCCCATATCCAATTTATACTCTCTTAGCTGCACAATATTTTTCTTTACTCTAAGTACTTTTTTGGTTATTAACATCTCTGCATTGTAGCCAAGTAGTAACTACAGCTAGGTTCAAAAAGTGTGAGATAATTGGCCCACTGCACTAATATTCTGGTTAAATACTTTGATCACATCAGGCTTTCATACTTTTCCATGCTGCTTGGTCATGACCATGGCTCATTCTTGACGTGGTTTTACCGTAGTGACAAGTAGACATCATGAAAACAGGCTTGTGGCAATAAGAGCAGAGACGTCTTCGTGTGAGCTGCAGAACTTACGAATCTCGTGGTAACTTAATTTTGAGTAAATTTTGAAGGCAGAAACTCTGAGTGGACTTCGCAGTATTCCTTGAATAAGTGTAATTTAATTGTTCACCTGTTACACCTATCCATACTAATATTATAAATGCGAATGTAACTCTGCCTTTCTTTCTGTCTATCTGTCTGTATGTTAGGCTTTCACGCCTAAACTACTGAATCAATGTGGCATAGGGATAGATTAGACCTTAATAAAGGATATAGGCTATGTTTGGTCCGGATAACTGACATCCACGCGGGTGGAGCCACGGATAAAAGCTAATTTGTTTTATTTTAAACCTGAAAATGACATGATAAATTCATAATATCTTTCAATGTACTACACAAAGTACAGTAGAAGTACAAGTATCAAAACTTTAACTACCTACATTTGTTCTATAAATAGGACATTGAAAAGTGCTTCAAGGTTACTTGAACATTATTTATTTGTACATGGGAATAACAATGTATATCTACGTCACGGAGTAAAAACTAATTACTAATTATTCAAAATCTAGATTTATTTAAGAGTTTAACAAAATGGCAATTAATTGACCTACCTATGTTGAGCAGACCACTGCACAATCGCCCTCTGACATCATTTTGAAAAAAACTGTCTGTTGTGAAGTATCCTTGAATTTAGTTTCATATACCTAAATGTCTAATAGACGTTACTGTTAAATCCAATTAGTCATTTCATTCAATAATATGGCGCCAGATTTTTTTCATTCTTATGTACTATGAGTAGTACAGATGTAGGTACGAGGATAGATATGTAATGTATATTCTACGTTGTTGGCCCCTATCAGCCTACCTATTCACATCTACTTATACTATAATATACACCTATACTATTATATAATTGTAAATTGGAAAAGTTTGACGGACGCAAAAACTATTGAACGGATTTTGATGCGGTTTTTTATTAGAAAGGTCTTGATCAGACTTAAAATCTTACGTTTTGTTGGATTACCATCAAATAAACGTAAGAAGCCATTGGGGATCAGGATCAGTATTTCTGTGACCCTGGCACGTAGGCATGAAGTACCAGACTCACACAACATTATAATGAACTTTATCTGGGTCGCGGGAACAGGAGCAGTGTATCCTAAACCTTTCTATTTTGAACTTAACGCGGACGAAGTCGCGGTTAAAAGCTAGTAATTGATATACTTATTCAGTACTCATTCGTAACACATTTGTATCTCCTCCAGTCTTATTACATCTCCACCAAACTCCAAAGATTAGTGTATATCAAACATCACATCGTAAGAAAGTTATCTCGTTAGTCAGTAATCTACAAACTTATGGTCAACTGTGCTCCCGAAGGATGTTTTAATAAATAGAGATTATTGGCCTCTTCTATTTTATGAGGGTAACACCGAAGTTTTTCGCTTACGCTGTATTCGTGATATGTTTTATGGTGAACCCGATATTAATATAAGTAATGTCTGGGTTTGTTGCTTCGACGAACGCTATCCGGCCTTCAAGTTTATGTCGATTCTAGATAGTTTTCCTTTTGAATATGTACCCATTATTGACTGTAAACCAACACTTTTATAGTATGATGAATCGTTGCCGTTGTCAAGGTGCTTATGAATATTCAAAATATTGAAAGATGATAGATGATAAATGATAAACAAGCTTGGAAATTAGCTGTTCGCTCAGCTATGCTTCTCAAGCAAATCACTGTATCTAGACCATAAATTAGACTAAGGGAATGTTTGCAAATAGACCAAAAAAAATACTCTAGAGTAGCTACTAAAAATTTCTTAGCAATTAAACTTTTAAAAACCCCCGACACTCCCCATCCTCACTTTAACCCCCATAACTTTTAAACGGCTCAACCGATTTTCATCAAACATGTCTAAGATCACTCGCAGATATATGTCACCTTTAATACAAAAAACTAAATTGAAATCATTTTATCCTTTCGGGAGTTATGATGCCACAGACAGACAGACAGACAGGCACGTCAAATTCATAACACCCCTCTCTTTGCGTTGGTGGTTAAAAACCAGTAATACTTAGCCCAATGCGGAAATTGAACTCAAAACTTCGTATACAACACTGAACACACCATACTCACTACCATTATGCAAGCAAATTACTATAAAACTATTATTACGGTAAAAATAAATAGAAAAAGTAATAATAATGAACTCACGATCCAGACATAAAAGTAAACAAGCAAATTGTGTACACATTCGAGTATTTGTGGAAGATAATGGAGTCCTCTGTATTCAATAGCATTATACCGATACTGGCTGAATGACTGCGATGTGAAGTGTCTACTGTTTTCTATCCGTTATTTGTTGAACTCTTGGATACAGGAAAACCTACTTATACACTAACGATTTAAAAAAGGAGCGGGAACTAAAGAGGAGCTGTCAAGTTGGTTAGATAAAGGAATATTTTTACTATTCTACTAATATTAAACCGCCCCGACAGCGTTCGGTGCCAGAAGTGGCTCGCGGAAAACGCACCCCTTCCAGACTACGTTCAGCCTGCTGAGAGCCTGCCGCCCGGACATGAACTAAACTGGGCCACCTGGAAGTCCTTAAACAGGTTAAGCTCGAGTCGGCTGTTATAGGACAAACCTGGTAAAATGGGGATACTACCACGCAGAAGGTAGTGGACCACCTTCTATCATGCCCGCTGTGCCCCTATAAATGTATTATTCCCGAACTGAATGAGGCGACGGAGGACGCGATCAATGTAGCCTAGTTTTGGGCTGGCCGCATCTAGACATCTGAAATTGCTGCCGTTGATACAAGAAGAACAAGATTACTATTCTAGTATAGATTTACCTCATAATACACAAGGAGTTCTATAATAATAATAATAATAATCGTTTATTTTCGAAAAACATTGAAAAAAATGAAATGCTCAAGTGAGACTCGAACTCACGACCTTTCGCTTACAGGGCGACTGCTCTGCCAACTGAGCCATTGAGCACCACTTGAATCATTCCAAATTTTCCTTCTCTTTATATCCGTCTATAAGGGCGACGGTGCAGCCATCTACCAACATTCTTACGAACTGTTGGAAACAATGAATGATTTTTCAACCATTTTTAAACATTGAATTTTGATGACTGCGCCCAAATATTTGAATGAATTTTTTATAGCATTTATTATGCTAACTGTTAAGTTCGAAAAACATTGCAAAAAATGAAATGGCTCAGTTGGCAGAGCAGTCGCCCTGTAAGCGAAAGGTCGTGAGTTCGAGTCTCACTTGAGCATTTCATTTTTTCCAATGTTTTTCGAACTTAACAGTTAGCATAATAAATGCTATAAAAAATTCATTCAAATATTTGGGCGCAGTCATCAAAATTCAATGTTTAAAAATGGTTGAAAAATCATTCATTGTTTCCAACAGTTCGTAAGAATGTTGGTAGATGGCTGCACCGTCGCCCTTATAGACGGATATAAAGAGAAGGAAAATTTGGAATGATTCAAGTGGTGCTCAATGGCTCAGTTGGCAGAGCAGTCGCCCTGTAAGCGAAAGGTCGTGAGTTCGAGTCTCACTTGAGCATTTCATTTTTTCCAATGTTTTTCGAAAATAAACGATTATTATTATTATAGAACTCCTTGTGTATTATGAGGTAAATCTATACTAGAATAGTAATCTTGTTCTTCTTGTATCAACGGCAGCAATTTCAGATGTCTAGATGCGGCCAGCCCAAAACTAGGCTACATTGATCGCGTCCTCCGTCGCCTCATTCAGTTCGGGAATAATACATTTATAGGGGCACAGCGGGCATGATAGAAGGTGGTCCACTACTTTCTGCGTGGTAGTATCCCCATTTTACCAGGTTTGTCCTATAACAGCCGACTCGAGCTTAACCTGTTTAAGGACTTCCAGGTGGCCCAGTTTAGTTCATGTCCGGGCGGTAGGCTCTCAGCAGGCTGAACGTAATCTGGGAGGGGTGCGTTTTCCGCGAGCCACTTCTGGCACCGAACGCTGTCGGGGCGGTTTAATATTAGTAGAATAGTAATAATATTCCTTTATCTAACCAACTTGACAGCTCCTCTTTAGTTCTCGCTCCTTTTTTAAATCGTTAGTGTATAAGTAGGTTTGCCTGTATCCAAGAGTTCAACAAAGAACGGATAGAAAACAGTAGACACTTCACATCGCAGTCATTCAGCCAGTATCGGTATAATGCTATTGAATACAGAGGACTCCATTATCTTCCACAAATACTCGAATGTGTACACAATTTGCTTGTTTACTTTTATGTCTGGATCGTGAGTTCATTATTATTACTTTTTCTATTTATTTTTACCGTAATAATAGTTTTATAGTAATTTGCTTGCATAATGGTAGTGAGTATGGTGTGTTCAGTGTTGTATTGAGTTTTGAGTTCGATTTCCGCATTGGACCAAGTACAGGTAATTGTTTTTTCTTAACCCCCGACGCAAAAAGAGGGGTTTAATAAGTTTGACGTGTCTGTCTGTCTGTGGTATCATCTATGAGGAACGAATCTGCCGAACGGATGAAACGATTTTAATTTAGATTTTTGTATTAAAGGGAACATTATGTGCGAGTGTTCTTAGAAAATCGGTGGAGCAGCTTAAAACTTATGGGAGTTAAAGTGGGTATGAGGAGTGTCAGGGGTTTTTAAATTTTTAATTGATAAAAATATTTTAGTAGCTACTCTCGAGTCTCTACTTCTTGGAGAAATATTAGGTTATTGGTAATAGTTTTGCTCATTATTACGTGGGACCGATAGATATCAAGTTAAGTACCACCACTTTTAACATGGTACGTGTTTGTAATAATGACCCTCTTTCCGAAACTTTACTTTTAACTTGCCATCAGGCGAGGTGAAATCAAATTGACGTGTTCTATTTAGAAAATAAATAAAATAAATTATAACTACGACTGTACTTAGTTTTCCTGCCCGGTAATACCCCCGGTCAGCGTGGTTATGTTGGTCTCGAATTAACTAAAACCACATGCCTTTTCTGGTTTCAAAGGTTTCAAAAGTCGGGATGTAAGGTGGCAAAATAAAGCATTTTCTTCGCACCCCGGCTGACGCTGGTACGTAGTACAGACTCGAACAACTCATCACTGATCAATGAGCACGGATCAATTAAAGATCATAACTTATCTCATTTATTTGAATATCCATAAACACTTTCACAATGATTCAATATAAAAAAAAACCGACAGAGTAGAATTTGGTCCACCCCATCTCTTCCCACGCGGTGTCGTACAAGGCGACTAAGGGCCGGCGGCCACTGCCGGCACGGCATGGCAAAGGATGCCACGGCGGGCTGTAGCATGCCGCGGCGGGCTGTGGCATGCCGCGGTATGCCACGGCCAAGCCCCGCTATCTACTCTAGCACCAGGAGGAAGGAAATAAATACATATTGTAGGTTGTAGGACAAACTACACAACGCTATCTAGGCCCAAAGTAAGCATAGCATAACTAGCTTGTGTTATTGGTTCTAGAATGCTTATAAACATACTTCACACATTTTTTTTGTAAACACATAATATTATACAACCGCGTTGCCCGCGGCTCCGCCGACGTGGAAGTCTGATCCGTTCATCTCTGATAATAATATAGCCTATGTGTTATTTTGATGTACCTATAAGCTATAAGTATTATTGTAAAGTTTCATTTAAATCCATTCAGTAGTTTTTGCGTGAAAGAGTAATAAACATCCTCACATACTTACAAACTATCGCCATTATAATATTAGATATTAGTAGGATAGAAACACCCAGACCAATGCCAATATTCATATTCATGCCTACAAATACATATTTGCACTGAGCGGGGATCGAACCCGCGCGGAACCCGATCGTAGCGGTCGCGTTCACTGCCGCTACAGCACAGAGGCAGTCAAACGGAATGTGGCACGTCGCATCGCGCCGCGGCATGCATAGGCATGCCGTAACACGTCGTGTCATGCCGCGGCATCGTTTGACGAAATAAAGTAAAATGAATTCTAAAGTCACTGGAATAAGATTCAAAATAACTAGATTAGTAAAAAAATCCTTTGCCATGCTATGCCGTGCCGGCAGTGGGCGCCGGCCCTAAGGGATAGGGCTGCCTAACATCAGACAAATATATACAGCCTCGACTCAGCCTCAGATGCACGGCTTGAGTCAACAATAGTGCCCGGAAAGCGGCAATAGGCCCACTACCTATTACGTGGGACCCAATCCAATGATTGGTGAAATGAATGGTGTTAATTCTCCTCTGCATAACCCTTCGGGGATAAAGCGTGATTTTGTGTATGTATGTATGTAAAAATATTAGTTTACTGTCAATAATACGTACATATTCAAAAGGAAAACTATCTAGAATCGACATAAACTTGAAGGCCGGATAGCGTTCGTCGAAGCAACAAACCCAGACATTACTTATATTAATATCGGGTTCACCATAAAACATATTACTAATACAGCGTAAGCGAAAAACTTCGGTGTTACCCTCATAAAATAGAAGAGGCCAATAATCTCTATTTATTAAAACATCCTTCGGGAGCACAGTTGACCATAAGTTTGTAGATTACTGACTAACGAGATAACTTTCTTACGATGTGATGTTTGATATACACTAATCTTTGGAGTTTGGTGGAGATGTAATAAGACTGGAGGAGATACAAATATGTTACGAATGAGTATTGAATAAGTATATCAATTACTAGCTTTTACCCGCGACTTCGTCCGCGTTAAGTTTAAAATACAAAGGTTTAGGACACACTGCACCTGTTCGCGCGACTCAGATAAAGTTCATTAAAATGTTGTGTGAGTCTGGTACTTCATGCCTACGTGCCAGGGTCACAGAAATACTGATCCTGATCCGCAGCAACCTATATCTTACGTTTATCTGATGGCAATCCATCCAAACGTAAGATTTTAAGTCTGAGCCAACTGAGCCATTTCATTTTTTGCAATGTTTTTCGAACTTAACAGTTAGCATAATAAATGCTATAAAAAATTCATTCAAATCGTTTATTTATTCAAAATCCTAGTTTATACATTGTTGGGGCTTCCCAGTAAGTAGTCATGGACACTTGTGATGGGAATGCCTCGCTCTTCCTGCGTAACATATTCTTGGATTTATTACAAGTTTTAGCTTAATCTAGACAGATGTGGAGTCAGTATGTGAATACTAAATTAAATGTGTATTTATTTATCTATTGTTATTGATATTTTTATATATATGTAAACACTGGTGAGATACTTGGAGTCTTTGACATCTTGGTGACCTTATTGTAAGCTAGCACTCATAATCTGCGTGGGTAAACGGGCGAGGAGAAGGCACTACCAAATACACGAATCACAATATTTCCAATGACATCAATCGTTGATTATCAAAGTATATTCAAACGGGATTAATAGCGTTCTACATGACACGCTAATGCTTGGTTGAGGGGCGAAGCGATTCCCCAGATATTCCGATAACGCCTGTGCGTCTCGCGCGCCGCACAATACTGCCCGCCATTATTTCCAACTCAAAAGTGACAGTTCCAAATTCGAATGTCGCCGCTCAACCATAGAGCACCAGTGTCCTGTATTACGCCAGAGTAAATCTCATTCACTCTAATCTCACACAATTTATTAACGCGCCGTCATATATATATATGTATGTTTATTATATGTATGTGTTGGTGGGTGTGTGTGTGCGAATGCGTATGCATGAGTGTGTGAATAAGTCTTTGTGTGTGTATGTGTGTGTGTGTGTGTGTGTGTGTGTGTGTGTGTATGTGTGTATACGTGCAAATGTGTTTTTACAAATAGAGAGATTAGGCATTTTACCTAATTAAATCTTCTAGACCAAATGAAACAAAACTTGTAATATGAATTCAATAATGTGGGTAATCATAGCAGCTAAATGGAATACCTCTATAAATACGAGTAGATTATCCACGTTACTAAAAACTACAGACGAATACTATAAAATATTCTTATATCTTATTAGTTTGCTGGTCTTAGTTTTTATTTTTTGTTTTATTCTACTTTGTAACAAGCACACGGCCCACCTAATTGAAAGTGGTTACCGTCGCCTATGGACATGTGCAACAACCGGCAACTCACACACGTGCTACCAACACTGTAAGAACAGAGAGTTTTTGAACCGTTGTAGATTACAATACTGCCGCACAATACTGCCCGCCATTATTTCCAACTCAAAAGTGACAGTTCCAAATTCGAATGTCGCCGCTCAACCATAGAGCACCAGTGTCCTGTATTACGCCAGAGTAAATCTCATTCACTCTAATCTCACACAATTTATTAACGCGCCGTCACGGCCAGACTGACATGTCGCTCGTCCTCGTGCGACTGATGCCAGAGATCCACCTGTAAGCACATGCACAAAGCTCTAGTTGTTCTTGTACAAACACGCTGGTCCATCACTGACTCTGCGACAAACCGGACAAGATTCAAATCTCAACGACTAAACACACTACAAAAGCTACCAATCTTTGGGGCCCTACGGCTATTCACAGGCAAGTCACTGATGATGAACTTGTCAAACCTGGCTACCACTCATTGGCACTCTAACAATCACATAACAATCAGATAGTGCGAGCACTCATTGGTGACCTTACGACCACCTGCACTACACTCCATGGCTTGCCACATTACATTACCTGAACATCAACCCTCGTGGTGTCAGTCAGACCGAACATGAACGTGAGATTGAACCTACCTTTTTACAATATGCATCAGGTTTCTTTTTTCTCTTTTTTTTTTGTTCGTTTTTTTTTTCTTTATTTTTCTTTTGTTTCTTTTTTTTTTTCTTTCCGACTATGAACCGCCGTCTTGGCCAGCTCATGGTTGATTTAAACTGCTACTGTGCTACGACTTCTATCGAAATGGTATTGGAGCACTGGAGATTCGAAGCTAAGGGGCGAAATGACCTGGACTTGTAAGGGTACAGATTGATACCAGGCTGTAAACTGTTCTAGATTGTGGGCATAGCACTTAGTAGTTACGAAGTTAGCACAATACACTGAAGATGCAATTGCGCCGCGCTGCGTCAGGTGCTACCCACAGACGCACTTACCCGCTAGTGTTCCCGTTTCAACCCTCTCATGATTACATGGACAAAAATCGAAGCTGTGCGTCCCTTCGACCAAGCAAGGATCGGACTGCACTTTTCTCACAAATCATCACATAGATTTACTCTAGTATGTCCCTACGACCAACCGCTCGGGTCTGGCCCGGACGATACTGTTATCTGGGTACAATCAACAAACATCGCATACAGATTTACACTAGTATGTCCCTTCGACCAACCACTCGGGTCTGGACCGGACGATACTGTTATCTGGGTACAATCAACAAACATCGCATACAGATTTACACTAGTATGTCCCTTCGACCAACCACTCGGGTCTGGACCGGACGATACTGTTATCTGGGTACAATCAACAAACATCGCATACAGATTTACACTAGTATGTCCCTTCGACCAACCACTCGGGTCTGGACCGGACGATACTGTTATCTGGGTACAATCAACAAACATCGCATACAGATTTACACTAGTATGTCCCTTCGGCAAACCACTCGGGCCTGGACTGGACGATACTGTTATCTGGGTACGATCAACAAACATTGCATACAGATTTACACTAGTATGTCCCTTCGGCAAACCACTCGGGTCTGGACTGGACGATACTGTTATCTGGGTACAATCAACAAACATCGCATACAGATTTACACTAGTATGTCCCTTCGGCAAACCACTCGGGTCTGGACTGGACGATACTGTTATCTGGGTACGATCAACCTGACTGGACCGGACGGGTGTGTCCTTTCGACCAGCCGCAAGTGCATGGCCCGGACGACACTGTCCTTTCGACCAGTTTAACTTACCAACAACCTGACTGGACCGGACGGGTGTGTCCTTTCGACCAGCCGCAAGTGCATGGCCCGGACGACACTGTCCTTTCGACCAGTTTAACTTACCAACAACCTGACTGGACCGGACGGGTGTGTCCTTTCGACCAACCGCAAGTGCATGGCCCGGACGACACTGTCCTTTCGACCAGTTTAACTTACCAACAACCTGACTGGACCGGACGGGTGTTTCCTTTCGACCAGCCGCAAGTGCATGGCCCGGAAGACACTGTCCTTTCGACCAGTTTAACTTACCAACAACCTGACTGGACCGGACGGGTGTTTCCTTTCGACCAGCCGCAAGTGCATGGCCCGGAAGACACTGTCCTTTCGACCAGTGTAACTTACCAATCCGTAATACGTCATGATATAATCTGAAATGTCCGTCATTAGTTTTCATTAAAAACTACTAAGTAAGTAGTGAGTTATTGGGCATTCTACCCCACCTTAGTTCCTTCGGTTATCTTCGATAACCTCAGTCACGGTGGGATAGAATGCCCAACAACTCTTTGTAAATTCATTTACCTAAGCCAACGTTCCACATTTTAATGCCGTTCATTACACTACCGTTCCGTCGGCTCTCTGCGATCCCCTGCGTCGTAATTGCGCTGAAAGATGCTCTGTTAGTTAGCGATAGAGTTATTTCATAAACAGTACAGTCTTACGTTTGCCTATTGCGTTGTCTATAAGCAGTTTGGTTTAACTATTTACGGTTATAAATACATAATGTCATAATTACATCTGTTCATAACCAGTCCGTCAGCATTGCATCAAACATGAAATTCATTAAACAAGCAAAGTCGTTACAGATTAGTTTAATCTGTAATGATTTACCAAAAATCAAGTTACGCCATGGAGAATTATTGCCGAATACAGTACGTTGCATCATTTGCGGACCATCAAATTGTGGAAAAACCAATTTGTTAATTGGTCTCCTTTTGCACGAAAATGGATTGACATTTCAAAATGTTTATGTATATTCTAAAACTCTATATCAACCAAAGTATATTTTTTTAGAAAAGGTTTTACGAGGAGTACCAGGAATCAGTTTTCAGAAATATCAGGCAAATGATGACGTTATGAAAGTTTCAGATGCAAAACATAATTCAGTGATTATTTTTGACGATGTAGCATGTGAAAATCAAAGTAATATGCGTGATTATTTTGCCATGGGAAGACATAAATTGATTGACAGTTTTTATTTAAATCAAACATATAGCAAAATACCTAAACAACTAATAAGAGATAACGCTAACTTAATTGTGCTTTTTAAGCAAGACGAAATTAATTTGAAACATGTTTATGAAGAACATGTTAACACTGACATGACCTGGTTGGAATTTCGTAACATGTGTTCTCAAATATGGAAAGAGCCTTATGACTATGTTGTGATTAATAAAGACTCTCCTAAAAACAATGGGTGCTATAGAAAAAAGTTTGACACTTTTGTAGAATTAGATAAAATTTGAATATTTAAATAGACTGCTTTCAGTTTCTTGTTATTCTTTAATCAGCTCTTATTGGATTACCATCTATTTTACAAAATGGAAAAATCATTGAAAAAACAAATTGTAGATGCAACACAAGCTGTAAGGAAAAAAATACGTAACATGAAGGATTTTGAAGATAATAACAGACAAGTGCTTGATACAGTTTTTAAGCCTGTTACAGAATCTCTTAATTTAATAGCCAACACCAATAACCAACTAGCTCTAACAAAAAATGAAGAAAAAGGAGAATTTCATGATCAAATTTCCAACCACGACTTACAGAAAGATCAAGATATAGAAGAAACAATTGATACCAGTGATGAATCAGAAGCTGACTCTTCATTTCAGTCATTAGTCGATACTAATCCAGTTCATGATGTATCATCTTGGTCATTATCTTCAGAAATATTAGCGGATGTGCCATTTGGTGTAAGAAATGAACGTGGAAAGTTAATGTTAGGTTCCTCTAGTATAACGATTGGTGATGATGTTATTACTGTAGCCGGACACAAATACAAATGCACACCTGGCTTGCGACAGTTGCTCTTAAAAAAAGACGTTGATCTGAGCTTTGTTACAGACTATGACATGCAAAATTATAAGTCGATGTTACTTGTAACAAATGCACATCGTCGAGATTTTGATTCAAGAAAACCAATTAAAAGTAATAAAGGACAAAAATATATGCAAGTTATTAAACCTCTTTTCGATCAACAAAGTAAAAGTCCAAGCTTTGAACCGAAAGTAGGAAAAGGATTACCTTTAACAAAAATGTGGAAAAAAAACACAGATTTTGTATATTGGGATGATCCAAATGAATTGGTTGATAGATTAAAGTTATTAATTGCTTCTCGAGATGCTGGCAACACAGGACTAGATAATGAAATAATATCTATCGTTGAAGAACTACGTGAAAGCAAAATCATTAAATAGATTTACTAATAAGAAATGTGTATCATTTTACTGTACACCGTTCAACACAATACATCTTAAATATGAATGTGGACAAATTTGGTCATTATATTCATAAGCGATTACGTATATCAGAATTGCTTGAATTTTATGATAATGCATTGCTAAAATCTGAAAATGGTGATTACGATTTGAAGACATCGAAGCTAACAGGGGTCAAACCTCCTCAAGATGCGGATGATGCAGTAAACAAAGCATATGTAGATGAATTGAGAACCAAACTAATAACCGACTTACAAAAATTGCAAAATACTTTGGTGTACGATGTTCAGAACGATCTGGAGAAAGCTTTAAAAACAATAGTATCTGAGGCAGTGGTTCACTTGGAAAGCAATTTTTATAGTCGAAAAGCAGTTGATGAGATAGTTGAAAACGCAGTTAAATTTGTATTAGATCAAAAGTATAAGCTTGAAAGTTCCTCAAAATGACAAAACAACAAGTTGTTAATGAAATACATAAAGCTGCACGAAAAAATTATCCTCGTCGATCTGTAATTTTAAAAGGCATTGATGATTTGTGGCAAGCTGATTTAATCGACATGCAAAACTTGAAAAGATTTAATAAAGGTTATAACTATATTTTAATAGTTATTGATTGCTTCTCAAAGTACGTGTGGATAGAATCACTAAAAACTAAAAATAAGCATGATGTTTGTAACGCATTCGAGAAATTGATGTCGACTAACCATCGGATACCAGCTCATCTCCAAACTGATTTGGGTACCGAGTTCTATAATTCATCATTTCAAAAACTTATAAAGAACTATAACATTAATCACTACTCAACGTTTTCAACGAAAAAGGCTTCAATTGTAGAACGCGTTATCAAAACTATTAAAAATAAATTGTATAAGTACTTTAGTCTCAGCGGGCACTATAAATGGATAGATTTTGGTTTGGAGAGTGTTGTAAAGACATATAACAACACAAAACATAGCACTACTAAATTAGCACCCGTTGATGTCAATAAATTGAATGAAGTAGATGTTAAAAATAATATTAAGAACTCAATGAAAACGGTATCCTATAAACATAAGCCCAAGTTTATGATTGGTGATAGAGTTAGAATTAGTAAATACAAACAACTATTTGAGAAAGGTTATACACCTAATTGGTCAACGGAACTATTTACTATAAAAAATATCAATAACACTGTACCAGAAACATATTACATCGAAGATCAACACAAACAAGTTATATTAGGAACCTTTTACAAACACGAACTTCAAAAGTCATCTTGTCCAGGTGTTTATTTGATAGAAAAAGTTTTACGAAGGAAAGGAAATAAACTGTTCGTAAAATGGTTGGGCTTAAGTAATAAAGAGAATAGTTGGATTGATAAGACTGCAATAGTAGAATAAGTATACATAATAGTTATTAATTACAACATTTTGTTCATTATACTTTGAGCTATGCAAGGTGGTGGACTACTCAATAGTGTTATTAATCATTTGCCATTTGAACTGCACTTACCTGGCTATAATTATTGCGGACCTGGAACAAAACTTTCAAAACGTTTACTGCGTGGTGACAAAGGTGTAAATAAGCTAGACGAAGCTTGTATGTATCACGACATTGCATACGAAAACTATACAGACTTGTCTAATCGTCACAAAGCCGATTTACAACTTTTAAATATGGCCAAACAAAGAATGAAAGCAAAAGATGCTAGTAAAGGAGAAAAGCTTAGTTCGTGGGTAGTGAGTAAAGTTATGAAAACTAAACTCAAATCTGGTGCTGGTGTTAAGACATTTCATAATTTCGTTACAAAAATTAAAAGAAAAATCAAGAAACGCTTACCCAAAGATGGTAAATCTTTAATACATGCAGCTTATAGGGCTGCTAAAAAAATTGTTCCGTGCGCTCCAAAACTTCGAGTACCACGCGTCATACCTTTACCCAAAACAGGAGGCATTCTACCTTTAATCCCGATTTTTGCTGGTTTATCAGCTTTAGGAGCTTTGGCTGGTGGTGCAGCGGGTATTGCAAAAACAGTGAATGATTATAGAGAAGGTCAAAAAAAATTACAAGAATCTGAACGTCATAATAAGACTATGGAAGCTATAGCATTAGGTAACGGTTTATACATTAAACCACACAAAAAAGGCAAAGGATTGTTTATTAAATCGTCAAA
Organism: Eilema sororculum; assembly: GCA_914829495.1. NCBI lineage: Eukaryota > Metazoa > Arthropoda > Insecta > Lepidoptera > Erebidae > Eilema > Eilema sororculum. Next base: position 21,156,248 of record OU618546.1, read on the forward strand.
AAACTAAGTAATAAGCTACCTAATCGTGCCTTAACTAATATTGATATTCAAAATTACGCATATGGTATTCCTTATTTTCGAGGAGTTTACATGAAGGATCAGTTACCAAAAATCCCTAAAGGAATTGAATGTGGTATAGTTAACCTAGATAATTCAGAAAACGATGGAACGCATTGGGTAGCTTATGTTAAGGTAAATAATTATTGTGAATATTTTGATAGTTTTGGTGATTTAAGACCACCAATCGAATTGATGCGATATTTTAAGAACTGCAATATTAATTATAACTATACAAGATATCAAAAATTTGACACACTAATTTGTGGACATTTGTGTTTAGAATATCTACAATCTTTTTGGAATAAATACTATAAATTTTATTCTGTTCTTTAATTTTAGTCATTTGCAAGATGACACTCACCTTATCTATAACTGGAAACTCATCGGTATTAACTACCTTCTATCCAAATACGTTACAATTAATCGGAGAGTATGAATGTGCATTATTACATTTATCCACATATAATTCTATTCCAAATATTGATAAAACAAATAATAAGTTATACTATGGTTCAAATAATGTTATTGAAATACCTGAAGGTACTTATGAGTTGCAAGATATCAGTGATTATTTAAAATCTGAAGTAAAGGATGCATCCATAAAACTCCATTGCAATAACAACACCTTAAAAACTATGTTATTTTGTACATCAACTATAGATTTTACTAAAGGTTGTTCGTTCGGAGGTTTGTTGGGGTTTAAAAAACAAGTCTTGGAAGCCAATAAATATCATGTATCAGAGTTTCCAGTCAACATTTTGCCTACAACCGTGATAAGAGTTGAATGTGATATAGTTAGCGGTTCCTATATAAACGGACAATCCAGTCACATTCTACATGAATTCGCACTTAATGTCCCACCTGGATACAGAATTATAGAAATACCAAAAAACGCAATTTACTTTCCAATCAACCAAACCAACATCAGCTGCATACAAATCAGAATTTTGGATATAAATAATAACTTAATAAATTTGCGAGGTGAAGAAGTACAGTTGTATCTACACCTCAAAAGAAAAAATGATTGACTATAATAAATATAATATGTTTCTTCCAATTCAAAATAGCAGTTCTGCTCAAACTCTCAATCAAGTAAGAGCTCGACGTAAAAGGAGAATAAAGTTGAATAAAAACAATAAAGCATTTCTTAAGGCGATTGGTTTGTTAAAATGAATATCCTAGATGTTTTATCCGCTCCAGCCTACGACAACTCTGTGGAAGGAATTGAAATTCACTCTTACAAGCCTTACGTAACAAGTTTTAATAGAAGCGATGAAATCAGGATACCTATTAATCAGCAAGACTTGTATATATTACCATCAGAAAGCAGTTTATTTTTGGAAGGAACTGTTATTGTAAACAAGGCTGACAATTCGAAAGAGAGAGTCAGTAGCGTTCATTTCACAAACAATAGTTTACTTTACTTGTTTCAAGATATAAGGTATGAGATAAATGGAGTGGAGATAGACAAAATAAAAAATGCTGGTATAACTAGCACGATGAAATCATTTATATCAATGAATGAGAGCGAAGCTAAAACATCTAATGCTTGGGGTTGGAATATCGGTGGAATAAAAAGTACTAATGGAGGTAGCTTTTCTGCTTCTATACCACTTCGCAACATTCTTGGTTTCGCAGAAGATTTTAAGAAAGTAGTAATAAACAGTAAACATGAACTAATCTTATTACGAAGTAATACCAATCTGAACGCATTAAAACTCAACTCTGGTGAAATTGTAGAAGATATTATCATAAACAAAATAATATGGCGTGTACCGCATGTTAAAGTATCTGATAAAGAAAAAATAAACATTCTAAAATTGTTAGAAAAAGATCGACCACTTCAGATGATATTCAGGAATTGGGATTTGTATGAATATCCAATGTTGCCTAAAACCACCAAACATACTTGGTCAATAAAAACATCTTCACAAATAGAGAAACCAAGATTTGTCGTTATTGGTTTACAGACAAATAGAAAAAATAATGCTAGACTTGATATGTCTCAGTTTGATCATTGTGAGATTCGTGATGTTAAGGTATACCTTAACTCCACCTACTTCCCATATGAAAATATAAATACAAGTTTCTCGAATAATCGAATTGCTTTAATATATGAACAATATGCTAAATTTCAACAGTCTTATTATGGGCGTCGCGCTGAGCCTTTATTAAGTGAGGAACAATTTAAAAACGTTGCTCCGTTATTCGTCATAGACTGTTCTAGACAGCCAGATAATCTTAAGTCAGGTCCTGTTGTGGACGTAAGAGTGGAAATTGAAAGTGATATTGATATCCCAGATCAAACTTCGGCATATTGTCTTATATTGAACGACTGTATAATTGAGTATAAACCATTAAGCAGCACTGTGAGAAAATTATCATGAATCCGAATACAATTATAGTGGATGTCCAGGGGTTTAAAGACACTTGTAATAACTTTATAGTCAAGGAATTAGCTCTGGCCACCCGTGTTTATACCCAAACGTTCTTAATAAAGCCCCCATACTTATTTAAATACTTAACTACGAATGAAAAAAAACAAGTTACGTGGTTGGAGAGAAACAGGGGGATTTACTGGAATGAAGGTTATATCGACTATAGAGAATTTCGACGTATAATTGTTCCTTATTTAGAAAATAAAGAAATTATTGTGAAGGGCTTAGAAAAAGTTAAGTGGATTCAAGATCTATGTATGAATTGTATTTGTATAGATCTTGGTGAAGACAAATGTCCAAATTTATCACTGTTGCATAACAAATATTCAAATAATGAAACCAGTTTTAATTGTATTAATCATACTAAACAATGTGCACTTAAAAATGTTTTATGTATAAAGAATAATTTAATAGAGCAAGAAAGTCAACCTATACGCAGTTTTAATAAATAAAACATTTTTTTAAAGTAAATGGTTTTTTATTTTTTAACCCACATTTTTAATATTTATAATATTATAACACATTTCCACAGTAAATGAAATCTAAATATGTCATCACTTTATCTACTAGTTACATTAATGAATTATTACCTAATTAAAAAACATGATCTGAGTAGCCCCACAATTATTAACTATGATTTTTATTTTTTAATACACTTTTTTAATATTTATAATTTTTAACACATATTTTCACAGTAAATAAAATTATAATAAAATCTAAACATGTCATCACTTTATCTACTAGTTACATTAATGAATTATTACCTAATTAAAAAACATGATATGAGCAGCCATACAATTATTACCTATGGTTTTTTATTTTTTAACACACATTTTTAATATTAATTTTTTTAACACATATTTTCACAGTAAATAAAATCTAAATATGTCATCACTTTATCTACTAGTTATACTAATGAATTATTACCTAATTAAAAAACATGATATGAGTAGCCATACAATTATTACCTATGGTTTTTTATTTTTTAACACACATTTTTAATATTAATTTTTTTTAACACATATTTTCACAGTAAATAAAATCTAAATATGTCATCACTTTATCTACTAGTTATACTAATGAATTATTACCTAATTAAAAAATATGATATGAGTAGCCACACAATTTTTTGGAAATATTGTGAACTAATTTTTCAGCTTGATCCGATATCTCATCTACCGTATCTTGTACAACATACTGTGCAGTGATTATCTCCTTAACTTCATCTTCGTTGTCTCTTGACTCACTGAGTTCCTTGATCGTAATTTTTATTAAACGTCGTCCTTTTCTTCTTTCACTGTTAATAATATAGGAATTCAATGCACTGCGTTTGTTTGTAATTGGTCTTCTTCGATTAGTTTTCTTTTTGTTTGTTTTTACTTCTTCATTGGGTGTTATTATCCAAGGTCTATTCATTGCGTTGTCCAAGTCGAACTGATCTTGCAGGTTTGGAAGATATTCAGGAGAGCTCTCTTCTGTTCCGTTTGAAAATTTGTTTAAGTTGGTATTCTGAAAATTATTTAAAACATTAGTAATAAATTATACTAAGAATTTTGTAAATAGATTGAAATTTCCAATAGATTGAAAGTTATAAAATATCTACCATGTTGTTAGATATGCTCGTCTTGACTGTTTAATAAATAATGAACTAGGTAATAATATTTTTTCTAACGCAGTTGATATATCAAATAATGCTAACATAAAGTATTTATTGGTATGATGATCAAGTTAGAACTTGAAATTCAACCATTCAATATTTCGTATGGTGCATAATGTTATTGTTATGTACCTACTTAATACTTAGTTGTGAAATTCTTATGAATTTCAAACGTGTTGTAACGTGAATGATGACGTATTTCGTTATCAATATCAGGTAACGAATATAATATAAACACAATAATTAGTAATTGCTTATTTTAATTTATTCGACATACTAATACAGAATCGGGTAACCAGTAAATACCTATAGGCACCTTAACAGTTAGTATCATACGAAATGAACTACAATAAGTATTCCTAATATTTCATATTTTGTATTGTCTAAACTCTCCAGCTATTCTATAGAATACCTACATTATTCCTTACTGATGATATTATATTCTACAACTTCTTTGGGAGCTACTCTAATTGAGTCACCAAAGCCTATTCAAATTTGGTAAAATATTTTACGTTATGTACAATTACGTGCTACTTTAATTTTACACTAAGGAATGACTAAAATATATAGGTATCTACTTACAAATTGATTACGTGGTTCACCGCTCAGCCCATGAGGATTCCCCGTCAATTTCTTCCGTGATGATAAAATATCTGAAAATAAAATTAAATATAGGTTTAAGTCTAATTATTGAAAATTGGTAAATGTAGTTCGAATATGTTGAACCTACAACTTCTTCGGGAGCTACTCTAATTGAGACACCAGAGCCTATTCAAATTTGATAAAATATTCTACTTTATGTACAATTAAGTGCTAGCAAGAGATTAAATATTTCAGCGTTCATTATTTTGTTTACAACTTTTTGAATTTTGTACAGAACTTAAATTTTATAAGTACGAAAATTAAGGATAATCGTATAAAATTAAATTTAAAGGACTTCCATAGAAAACTACGTCGCCTAATAAATTAGATATTTAGTAGGTAAACTAACAAGGAATTATATATCAAATAATTAACATATAAGTAATTACTTACATGACATTGCTTTTATTTTGGGTCTTCCTTTTAATCCTCTGAAGGACGTAGTGCACTGCGTGGTTTGTAGCTCGATGCAAATGGTAGATTTGACTCATCCACTTATACTTGTGTTTCTTTTACACACAGACGTTTTGATTTATCAACATAGTCTGTTCCTTTTACAGCATTTAAATAAAAGCAATCAGGAAAAAATATAGCATGCTGCATCCAAGGATCATCGTAATCCTCCCAATCTTCGATGCCACCTCCGCATGAAAAGCACATAACTTTATCGGTAAAACCACTTCCACAGTAAAAAAAACCTGCATCAGCCATTTTCATCACCAATCTTCGTTTTGAATCTGCTGTAGCCCAATAATGTCGAAATGAACATAATCGAATTTTATGGTCATTATATATTTCATATCGGGGGCTTAAATAATTTTGAATCATTCTTAAGCAGGTGTCGATATGTGATTGTGTAAAAGAATAATGACACTTTGTATCTGATGTTCTTAATTTAAAAGGATGAGGTGGTCCGAATAGTAATGGGACAGGAATGACCTAAAATTATAGCACATTTCGTTGCATTTATTAAGAGGCAACCCCAGTTTTCACTATTCATTCAATTCATTATATCATTCATTAATATACAGTTTTGCATTTACTCAGTAATACCTAATCATTTTCTTCGATGAGGTCAACAAGATTATTATGTATTCTAATTATTCGAGCCCATAACTTTAGATCTTTGAAATAGATTTAAGGCCATCTACCTTTCTCTCTCTGGAAAGGTATTAATATAGCATTATACTGTTCATAGTTTAATATTTTCGCAATATGTAGTCCACATAATCGGTTCTCTACTATCATTATCTGCACTCGGTCTCCAATATTCAACACCATGATAACTTAAATAGTGCTACAGCTTCAAGTTCTCTAGCAAATATAAAGAACGGCACTTTTCATACATTAGGGTTGGGAGGGGACAGTAAAATAAAATAAGTTTTTTTTTTAATTTTTATGTCAGAATAATTTTATTATCAAGACACCAATTATTTAAACATAATACATTTTTAAAGCACATACAGAGCTATGATAAATACAATGATAAAAATCTTGAGAATATTTATAATAACCACATAGACTTATCAAACTAGGACAACCTTTATCTTCTAAATTAAATATATTACTATTTTCTAAAATGTACTTCAACCATACAACTTTTTCTGAACCTTTAACGTAAATATATTTGTCTCTTAATATATCTGAAACCAAAGTTTGGTATTCGGAATATGGCACAAATCCTTCATCCCAATGTATCTTTCTGTTACGTTCAATCCAACTAACTTGCTTTTTCTCTGTTTTCGTTAGTTTTTTAAATGGAAATGGTATATGTGTATGTATGGTATTTTGCTATATGTTTGATTTAAATAAAAACTGTCAATCAATTTATGTCGAATTATTGCTGAATACAGTAGGTACGTTGCATCATTTGCAGACCATCAAATTGTGGAAAAACCAATTTGTTAATTGGTCTCCTTTTGCACGAAAATGGATTGACATTTCAAAATGTTTATGTATATTCTAAAACTCTATATCAACCAAAGTACATTTTTTTAGAAAAGGTTTTACGAGGAGTACCAGGAATCACTTTTCAGAAATATCAGGCAAATGATGACGTTATGAAAGTGTCAGATGCAAAACCTAATTCAGTGATTATTTTTGACGTTGTAGCATGCGAAAATCAATTCAACGCAATTACGACCCAGGGGATCGCAGAGAGCCGACGGAACGGTAGTGTAATGAACGGCATTAAAATGTGGAACGTTGGCTTAGGTAAATGAATTTACAAAGAGTTGTTGGGCATTCTATCCCACCGTGACTGAGGTTATCGAAGATAACCGAAGGAACTAAGGTGGGGTAGAATGCCCAATAACTCACTACTTAAGTAATACGTAATTTATGTCGCTTAAATAAAATGATAACCTGCAGAGCTGATTAATTTTTGTTTCACTCCACCTCACTCAGTGGTTGACAACCCAACACAAGCCTCTGCACTATGGTGACATGGCATCTGCGTATGTAAGTATACTGAAGAACTTACTTTTGCTAATATAGGGTAGTTTTGTTAAAATCTATCGTTCTGACGAACTGCTTACTTCTTGTACTATACCTAGTAACTTATTTTCAGCGTACCCTATTCCATTCGAATTAGTCTTCACCAAGTACCGATAGTAGGAATAAAACAAAACTTGCATGGTTAGGTATTCGGGAGATACCGAAACTCTCTTATGTAATGAAAATTTAACTTAGCCACTTTACAGATAGGTGCGAACTCTGCTAGCCAATAGCCATAGCTAATACCACTGAAGAGATAGGATAAGATTCAAATACGAATTTGTACTGGCGAGTTAAAGCATTACAGTACCTTTCCCTGGAGGGTGGAATACGATTATACGCTTCCAAGAAATTCTTTGGTTATACCACTTATCATTAAGAATAAACGAACCCACTGTCTACGATAAAAAAAAGGAACGAGCTCACCGGGTTTCGCAGTCGGGATGCAGCCAAGAATCAGGACCGTCACAGTTTCACATTATTTCACGTAAATCCGACTAGCAAGTCTTTTGGTTGCCACTACTATTCTCCTCAGCTTGTTGCCCTGAGATACCACTTCTGATGTAAACACTGGTGAGATACTTGGAGTCTTTGACATCTTGGTGACCTTATTGTAAGCTAGCACTCATAATCTGCGTGGGTAAACGGGCGAGGAGAAGGCACTACCAAATACACGAATCACAATATTTCCAATGACATCAATCGTTGATTATCAAAGTATATTCAAACGGGATTAATAGCGTTCTACATGACACGCTAATGCTTGGTTGAGGGGCGAAGCGATTCCCCAGATATTCCGATAACGCCTGTGCGTCTCGCGCGCCGCACAATACTGCCCGCCATTATTTCCAACTCAAAAGTGACAGTTCCAAATTCGAATGTCGCCGCTCAACCATAGAGCACCAGTGTCCTGTATTACGCCAGAGTAAATCTCATTCACTCTAATCTCACACAATTTATTAACGCGCCGTCATATATATATATGTATGTTTATTATATGTATGTGTTGGTGGGTGTGTGTGTGTGTGCGAATGCGTATGCATGAGTGTGTGAATAAGTCTTTGTGTGTGTATGTGTGTGTGTGTGTGTGTGTGTGTATGTGTGTATACGTGCAAATGTGTTTTTACAAATAGAGAGATTAGGCATTTTACCTAATTAAATCTTCTAGACCAAATGAAACAAAACTTGTAATATGAATTCAATAATGTGGGTAATCATAGCAGCTAAATGGAATACCTCTATAAATACGAGTAGATTATCCACGTTACTAAAAACTACAGACGAATACTATAAAATATTCTTATATCTTATTAGTTTGCTGGTCTTAGTTTTTATTTTTTGTTTTATTCTACTTTGTAACAAGCACACGGCCCACCTAATTGAAAGTGGTTACCGTCGCCTATGGACATGTGCAACAACCGGCAACTCACACACGTGCTACCAACACTGTAAGAACAGAGAGTTTTTGAACCGTTGTAGATAGAAAACAAAACAGGACAAGTTTTTGGTCTTCCCACTCAAAGCACAAATACTATCCTGTCCAGTGAGCTCTGGCTACCCTACACACCACTAGGAACACAACGCTAGGTTATTACGGTCACGGTATTCTGTAGGGCGGAGATACTTCTCCATTCGGACTGCTCATAATTGTATCGGGAATACCGTCGTGTCCTATCTCGACAAATTATTATTGTTGGGTTGCGATTGTTGATTCTTGACAGACTCATTCGTTTACCAGAGTTACCGATGATGGGGATAGGTAGATATGTCTCCAGCCGACTAAGCTAACATCGTATTGGCTTACTTGTGTGAATGGGACATTTAGTGTTAGCCCAGAGAGGATATTCCAAAAATTCGAACGGGCTTTACCTCAAATATAGTCGACCCAGACGTGTTGTTGGGGATTAAAACCTCTCATAGGGAGTACACGCGCCTAATGCACTCCTTTTACCGAAAATAAAAAGAAAAACCTTTCAGCATTCAGATAATGTTCATAAAATTCTTATTGGTACGTAGCAGTACTTACTTGTAATGCCTATCCATCATTCTCTAACAGCTGGGACAAATAGAAGTGAGTAGATTAGGGCTAATATGCCCAGCATGTGTTACAAATATTGACTATTAGGTAACATTTGATTGATCGCTGCCCTATCAGCAAAGTTCAGTTATTATAAAGCCGCGGTATAGTCGTTTGACCTTTATCCTTCTCATACTTACATCTGTTGTATTCCGTTATTGAGATTCACCAACATTATTACATGCTTAAGTAGTTGGTAAACAAGCAGACGGCCTACCTGAAAAGTTATTACCGTGGTCTACGGACGTGTGCTACCCCACCACCACTGGGTGCTATGTACGAGCATAATGTCCTTTTTGAAGAATCCCATACCTATAGTGTCACTTAAAAACCAACAGCAGGGAGATTATATCACAGCTTGAAAGTAGGCGGAATGAGGTTCCTTTCGAATGAGCATCGTTTATTAGCCCACTCATTGAAAGAGAGTTACGTCAAGGATATCTTTAGTATTTTAATCCCTCTAATATGTGAGCTTATTTGTCAACTCAGATTAAAACGTCACCATTTCAAGCATTGACGACAAATTAACACGTTATTTTTTATTTTGCTGCCACCGTTTGTTTGAAAGTAAATATATGAAAAATATTTTTACACATAAAACTTTTTAGCATACTCATAAATTTTAATATTAAGAATACATATAACAACCAAATTGGTTAGATGTTATTACACGTAAAATACGTGCAAGAGAGTCAGAATTTATTGTTAACATTATTTTCATAGACAACTGAAAATATGTAGGCCCCAAACGAAGCTGAACACATACGCAAGTATACAAAGCAATAAGTATCAATTCCCCTCGGAACCTTGGAGGCTTATCAAAATAAAGGCAAGCAATAAAAGGGCAAGGAAGGGCATCTTACACAAATTGATGCCATTACCAAAATTCACTGGATGTTATATTTTTTTGGCAGTGAATTAGTGTCTTTGGACTCTTTTTATTTTTATGTTATACTAGCTTTTGCCCATGACTCTACCCGCGTGGGTGTTGGTTCCCGGCAATTATTCGAATATTTCTCATCTTTTAAACCTTCCCTAGACCTGCACAAACATTTTAAGACCAAGATGAGATAAATCCGTTCAGCCGTTCTCGAGTTTTAGCGAGACTAACGAACAGCAATTGATTTTTATATAATATAGATACAAATAGCAGTTTAATATACAAGGTTGATACACGGTAGGGGCGTTAATTGAAACCACTCATTCTATGCACCATTGCAAGGCTATACACAAAATCTCTATGATTTTTCACCCTCATAATGACCTAGCTTGTGAATTGACAGATTTTTTCATCTATGCTACAAAAAGAAAATATCCTGTTCATTTTTAAACGGTTCCTTACGGTGAATAAACCTGTCAATTCAAGAGTATCCTTGTGGTCATTTCTGAGAAAGTTAAAGGTGATTTTGGTAAGACTGATGTCTTCAGTTTTACCCAAAACGTACATACTCCTATACCTATACATCAATTGGAAGTCACCAATGTTCATCAACCCAAATTTACTTCACTTGTCTCCTCTACACCTATGACTAGTTCTCCAAAATTATCAAATATTAGCTTCATTTAAAAATCAACCTTAATGCTGATACATAAATTTCACTTCGAATGTAAACATAAATTTGTAGGATCTCACAGAGGCGTCCACGATAGATACTCGAATTAGTGTTGCACCAGTCAATTGTCGATTATCACATCAAGCACATGGTTGATTTCTTACGCTGTATGCACTGAAGCGATAATCTAGATTTAGGTGACATAGACTGTGTCAATCGGCTGAGCGGATTGATCTCTCGGGTTGCGGTTTGGCAATGTGCTTATAGTCGTATATTATTTTTTTTTTATTTTTTTTTTTAATATTTCACAACATTCTACACAACGCTATCTAGACCCATGGTAAGCTTTTATAGCTTGTGTTATGGAATCTAGAATGCGGATAAACATACTTATATACTTTTTTTTGTATACATATTAAATGGTACTCTATTTAGTTCAACTAATTTCAACTAAGTATATAATAATCCATCCATCTATACGCTCATGCCTTTTTCCCTCCGGGGTAGGCAGAGACAACAGCCCGCCAATTGACTCTATATTTACATACTTCAGGAGCTTCCTCCACTGTTATTAATCAAGCCCGCCGGTTTTGAGGACTTCTGATCTGACCTTTCATCAAAATTTTATTATCTGACATATTTTTAGTATCAGATACAAAATGATACTCGTTTATTTAACTAACAAATAAATCGAGCAAGCATTTTTGCAAATTCTGAATTTATAAAACGTGTTTCTCCACAAATTTAAAATTTCGATAGTGTTTGCCTATCGAGTTTTTTGTTATCTGTGACAACACTAAAAGTTTAACTGTGTTCGCATTCAGTTTCCCGCATATCTTGATTTTGAGCTCAAACACTTCGCTTTACATTTGTGTTCCATTAATTTTGATTCAATACAAACTGTACCTATAATAAAAAATTTATCAAAATAATGCGCATCGCATGCAATTACTTCAAGTGAGATGTTTACTTAATTAATTACTTCGTCGTCTTTGTACTAATTTAAATTTGATACTTTGGTATGCAGGTTGGTTTAACAAATTAATTTAACAGTTACAATACCTGCACTACCTACATAATTTATTACATCGCAGAAAAAAAATATCATTGAAGGTTTGAACTTCAATACATTTCAATAATCATACTTATGATTCAATATTACTAAATCATAATTTTACTGAAATATTATACTTAGGTAACTACATTTCACCCAATCCCACTTCGACGGCTTTGTTTTTTTATTAAAACTAAATGCCAGGAATAAAACAATAATTATTCTTAATTTTTTTTTTTTTACATTCATTCGTTACTAGTTATAAATCGCAAGGTTTTGTACAATATACGAACATTTTTTATTCATCTCAGCTTAGGCGATTGGCACACTGCAACGCTCGACGCGGCGTCGTTCGTCGACGCGCGTCGACGCGGGGAGCTAGTATAGTCCGAGAGATATTAGAATTTTTTTGGTAGGTAGGTGTGTAAAATAATCTAAAATTTTGAGAAAAGTAAAGTAAAGCCGGTCGGATGACCATTAGCTCGATAGCCCAGACTATATTAGGAACGCTAGAGATGAAGAGAAAATGATTAGAAGTGCAAGCTATTTTCGACTTATTGACATGACATAGTAACTAATTTTTTTTCTTATATTCGTGATCAGCGTCATCTTTTAACGCGAAAAGAGACGTAACTAAGAAAATGCCATTTAGGTTGAAAGTCGCTTGCAGTCTCTGCGTGTTCCGATAACGAGCCAAAACAGTGGTGTCGGCTCCAATACCCGATATTGGGCATCGATATTTGACTTCCTCCGATCTCGGATGTCGGATATTGGATATCGGACGTCAGTTGATGTGAAAGTGCTCTAAATTTGACGTATATAGTCATGTTGCATTGCAAATATATTAATTTCAATTCGTCTCAAATACCTACACAGAAATTTCTAACAGCTCTCGGACTAAAACTCACTCGAAAATCACGCGCGTGATTGCAGATTTCAGTGTGCCATACCTCGCGTTTTCTGCTTGTACGCGCGTATTCTGCAGCAACGCGCGTGATCGCGTTGTCAGTGTGTGGCACCCCGCGTTTTTCTATACAAAATGAGCTCCGTAGAGGCGACGAGCGCGACGCCGCGTCGACGCAACAACGCTCGACGCCGCGTCGCGCGTCGCAGTGTGCCAATCGCCTTACTAAAACATTTTGGTACTTTAGACAACTACCGCCATCTATTCGAAATACAGAGAACTAGCTACGAACAGAGTTTGCGAATTGTTTTGGAATTGGGGAAATTGTGTTCTGCCGTCGCGCTAGGAATGCTACGAGTAGTATAATAATATTATCACGACGACTTATTTTCAGGCTTTGTGAAATAGGCAGAATCTTAGGTCCACTTCGTTCAAAACGTGTTAGTGTATTTAATAAACCTATGTCAAGACTTATGTTAAGCCGCTAAGAACTTATCAACGCTTGTAATTTACCAACTTGATGAAAATTTTTGTTGCTATTATGGGTATTTTTTTTAAATAGAGGACACGTCAATTTGACTTCACCTCGCCTGATGTTAAACTAAAGGCCAAGTCTTGGAAAGAGGGTGGTCATTTTAACAGTTGTGGCACTCAGCTTGACGGCCTCATCAGATGCCTTTTCACGCCCCGCTTAAAGGATCCGGGACTGTATGAATAAGGAAACACGTATCAGGTATCACGTTTGTCTTCCGTTTTAGGTGTTCCAGACCATGTAATAATGCATTATTACCAAAATTCGTCGATGATGGCCACATTGGCCACTTCCTTAGTCATAATGTTAAAATTTTCAAAATTATAGACTGTGTAGTGTGTAGCCCAGTGGGGCCGTTAAGACCCATCAACCATTTTGGATCAATTCTAATCATGTATCAAGAATATTTAAATCTTTCTTAATATTTGTATTTGTTACTATTATTCTATTCTCCTTATACTGAGTCTCGACCTCATTCCACATCAAATTCTCCCTGGTACAGCTCCGAGTATTTGTATCGAGGTGAGTAGGTACAGAGATATCATCACATTTCACGCAACTCAACCTTTGTAGTAATTTTATTATTTACTAGCTGTTACCCGCGACTTCGTCCGCGTTTAGTTCGGAATAGCTCAAACTCATTATTAAACATGGTGGAAGATTTTTATCCCAACTTGAACGGAAGTACTCGAAATACTGGAAATAGTGAATTTTACGCAAAGGAAACATTTATTTATTTTATAAAAGAAACAAAACTGTATTTAAATCATTTCAAAAACTCGCTTGACATCTTCCACCTTGTATTTTTAAATTAAATATTATGAAGACAGTCTTTTGAGTGACTGACTTATAAATACAGGGCTAAACTACTGAAAACTATATATAAATAGGTACAATTTAGAAAAAATAAAGTAATGAAAATAAAATAAAATTGACAGACTTCTTCTATGGGCTTGGCAAATATTGCGGAAGGATTTTGAAAAATTCAACATTTTGCTGACGAAATCATTATCAAATATGTGATGAACATTGTTATATGTGGACTTGGTAATGTTCACCAGTTTTAATGGTTTAAATATTCTTCCTTCCTCCCAAATTCTTAAAACATCCTGCCACCACTTACGAACTGAACAAATTAAAATAAGTACATCAAGTATCACACAAAATAGTTTCAAGAAAACCCGGTGCCTTGCACGCCCTAAGCAGTGAGCAGTGGTTCTCTTCTTTGCCGAGCCAGTGGTGGGTAGTTCCAGTTTTATGATAAATTCTATCGACCACAGTCACATCGTTGTTCATTGCTTTACACACAGGTAGAGAAGAGGGGCGCAGTGGGCAAGAGAGCAAATACAGCATTGACTGGGATGGGGTCATATAGCCTCATCTTTATATATAAAAAACAATGCCACTTTTCGTTGTAATGTTATAACTCTACAACGCCTTTACCGATTTGGGTAATTTTGGACTTGAATTATTTGTGAAAGTCCAGGGAAGGTTTGTACGTAGAGAAAAATTCGAATAATTGCCGGGAACCGACATCTACGCGAGCGGAGCCGCGGGCAAAAGCTAGTTAGGAAATAATATTTAGTATAATATTTCTACCGCACCACGGCGAGTGAAAGAGCCTATTAGGAGTCTTTCAACTAATCTCTCCTTCCTTCCGTCAGTCACATACGGTAGAAATAATGCCACCTCGAACCAAGCTGTTCGGAACTTCATTTCTTTATCAGGCGGTTAAGAACTGTATTGCTCTGCCCACACATGTATTTTCTTCTTTTTAAGATCTGGAGTTTTTTTATATAGGACAATTTCAATTTAACTTCACCTCGACTGATGTTAAGCTAAAGGCAAAGACTCGGAAATAGGGTCACCATTATAAACGTCTACCATCTTAACAATGGTGGCACTCATCTTTATGGGATCATCAGGAGCCTTTTCACGCCCCCCTTAAAGGACCCGGGACTGTAGGAAGAAGTAAACCGTGAGCTGGCAGGGATTTCAGGTCTTAATGGTGCGACATAGGAATGGGTCACCAAACCGCTTGGTTCTTGATGGAATATTCTGATCCGTTTGTGGATGACATCTGAGCCTTGCATGCGTTGTCCTGTGTAGGAAAGGAGAGCGTGGAACTAATTGGAATAGCTCATCAGGGGGCCTACCACAACCGTTTACAAAACAGTCTTATTGCAGGAGAGTTTTGTGTCAAGCTTAAAGTAATCTTGCTTATATTCGTACCACAACCGTACATTGTGCATGTCATGTATTCCTGCTTAGTGCTTTTGTGACGTCAAATTAATTTTAGTTCATTCAATTCGTACCATGACGAGATTTTAGAGCAGTATTGTATTTAACATTATTGTTTTTATGTCAAATTTAGCCGTTTTAAAAAAGTTGCTAGGTAGCAACTTTTTTATTATTGTTTTGCAAAATACTGCTCAAAAAATCATTTTCGTAACCAAAAAAGCAAGTAAACCGTATTTATATACATTAACTTAAACAAGAAATGGTCAAGCTGACTATTATAACGGTTTAAAAGTACTTTTTATTGTGTTCCACGGATACCTCCCTGTTTGGCCAACACGGCCATTATATCTAACTCAAACCGACTAAAACCGCACGCAGTTTCAATTAGGTGGATCAATAAGGCATTTTCGTCACCCACGCTCAGTCTTCTCCGGTTTTTAGCTAGCATGGTGCCCAGTGAGAAGACTCGCATCCCGGGAAACGCCTATAATTACAAGTATAAATTGTATAGAAGAATGCATAGAAATTGCTTAGATATTAAGCAAACAAATACAATTCTAAAAATTACAAGTATTTTACTTCAAAGTAAAAACTTCTTTTTAAAAATCCTTTTTGAATAAAAGAACTCTATGGTCTCTAAAAAAGAAATCACTGACATTAGGCGTAGGGCTTGACTCCAGGGAAGATTTCAGTATCCGGTGATTTTTCTCTAGGTTTAATAAATCTTCGAAAAGCCTCCGGACATTCTTCGATTACGCGGAAGTATATTTAGTCAGTTTCGTAATTTTTTTAAGTACCTACCCATTTGAGACATTGTATTACTATTATTATCATAATCCTCTTATTAAAACATTATGAAAACGTCCAATTTGTAGACTAATGAAATCAACTTATTACCGAATTTGTGACCGGAATACGGCAATAGGTGGACCGACCGAATGCAATGATTGATGAAATGTGGGTGTTGATGTTAATTCGCCTCTGCCAAAACACTCCGGGGATATAGGCGTGATTATATGTATATATTACCTACTTTTTAATAAATGCACGAACATCTATACATCATATACTTCGATAAAATCGTATCGCTATGGAATCTAATCATATAATCAAAAATATATAGTAAAATAGTGTTCATGAAAAAAGGCGAATATTTAACTCTATATAAAATCTCCGGATTTTTGAGAAAGATAACCGGTTGTTCGCAAAAATCTCCAGAGGTGCTCCGGTCTTTTTGTCTCCGGAGTACAGCCCTAATGCGAATGAATTATTGCAAGGAATACATAACTCTTTCTAAATAGTTCATTCATTTCCGTCAATAAGCAGGAATAAAATAAAACATTATTGTACGCTCATGGTACGAATTTGAGTAAGGTTATTTTTGTGCCTGCAACAAGCCTGCAAACAAGGAAAAGAGAGATCGCTGTACGTTCTGTCATACTGTGTAGCGCCATCTCTTTCTCACACAAAACGGAACAACATTCACGTAATTTGTAAAACGTTTTTGATATAAATACTCTTTTATGTAACTGGCAGGACATTGAAAGAAAAAAAAAGAAAACTATCTGTCATCTGACATTAAAATAATTTTATTATGACATTTTATTTTACACCTACACCGCAAATAATATGTAAAGCCTTGTAAAGCCATTAATAATTTTATAGTTTAAATTGCCTGGGCATTTTGATCAAATCATGCAAATATTATCTATTTATATTTTATATGTACTATTTAAAGTGGTAGCAGAGCGGGGTTGTAACTTGTAAGCTGGGAGTCCGAAGCAACGAGCATCTGCTATGATAACTGCTTATGCTGAATGAAGAATATAATTATTATTATGTCGCTATCCGAAGCTGAGAAAGAGCTCTCCGTCTAAGGCTACTGCTGAAAGACGCCAGTGTTCGATGAATGTGAATGATTTTCAGTGATAACCAAGTGGCATTGAAGCTATGTGAAAATGCTCTATCCTAAGTAGCAAATTAAAACACATCGACCTAAGAAAGCATTTCTTTGTTATACAACGTGGAATAATTAGTGTGCGATACAAAGAATCTTCAAATGCCTCAACATCTAAACCTAAGTAAACGCAGTAGGAGCGTTGTTTTGAACCCTCTTTGTGATAAGCATGCAAACTTAAGAACAAAATACAATTAATTCATATTCAATGTCTTCATAACAATCGTGAACTTTGTATTGTAGGAACCTACTTATGTAAAATTTTATTTTCTACCGCAAATATAAAGCCGTAATAATTTTATATGTTTTTAATTGTCTAGGCATTCATGATCACATCATACAATTATAACAGGTGCAAGGGGTGCGAGGCAACGGGTCCTAGGGTCAAGTTTTATTTCAGCACATCGATAGCACCGTTTCGAGTGCGATACGTATGACGGAGTGGCACCCGAATTAAGAATACTGCTTGAACTTGACGACATTCAAGGCTCTCGAGTCCCAACATTCCACAATGGGACAGATTTTCATTATCTACCCATTTATTTTGGTTATACCTATTCAGTAGGTAGGTATTCTTAGGACAAGGTTTGTGTGAAAGATTTGTATATAAAAGTATATACCTAGGTAATTTAGCACCGGGGCGAAGCCAAGGCGTGCAGCTATGTTGTTATTATATTAAGATCGTTGCTGTGAGAACCAAACCGATGTCACTTGATGACATTAAAATGGACATGCGCACTGATGCTCTGTCACAACAAAGTGCCCAAAGGCGCAAAGTGCCCTCCCCGTATCCGGGGCTAGATGGGGACACTAGGGTCCCCACAACTCGAAGGGGGCCATCTCGAAAGAAGGATAAATGGTCCTGGGTCTGCCGGGGTGCGAGAGATATGCTTTTGGCAATCTCACCTCCGGCAATCAAGGACCCAAGACGGCGTGCGTTTTGGTCGGTTCGAGTCCGACATAACCGGCTCCACCGGCTCCGTGGGAGTGGAATCCGTGGGGATTTTCCACACTATAAAAAAAGGCTTTGTCACAACAAAGAGTACATTTTTGTAAAATGCACACTGCACATCCTTTTGTCTTTTAGTTGGCTTCTATTATCTAGATCTCCGCGCCACCCGCTCTAATAGCTCAAATTCTAATTAAATAATGCTTGATACTCGCAGCTTGATAGATATTTACACTTAACGGTCATCACCTCATCGACATCATTACAATCGACTCTCGCTCCGGATCGTTTTTGGTGCTGAGGCTGGCCATCGCAATCCAGCTTGGAGACGCGGCAAGTGTGATGGTGGAAGCAAGCGTACAAAGATGGTTATTCGATTAATATAGACACCATATTATTTATTTAGTAGGTATTACATGGAATAATTTATAAAAGCAATTATATTTGTAAAATAGTTATTATTATAACTGGATCTTAATGCGGCCTTTCGAGCAACCGTTGAACTCTTGAAATAGCCATCATGCATGTTATTATTTGTGCGTGGTTGTTCACTCAGCTTATGCTATGGCTCTCGCATCAGTTGCCTATAAAATGGTAATGCAATGAACACCTAGAAAAAAACAACTATGTTAAGAACATGACATATTTACGAAACTAATAGTGGTCAATCACACATTACAATACATTAGCGTGTACTTAATTCAATATAAATATAGGCTTACCTTAGTCTTTACAGAGAACTCTGTAGATAGGGATTTTCAACAGTGTGGACTCTATTCATCACTCTGTGGGAGTCTCTTTCGCTTATTGAACCAATTTCATATGGGTAATGGAAAGGGTCTCATTTTAATCGCGACTGCATTCGATGACGATTTCGTGAATAAGCAATATTAGCATAGCTTTTAGAAGATGATAAACTCCTCGAATATTGTTTTTTCAATCGTTGTTTTTAACTATTGACTTTATTAAGGATGTCATATTTGACGCTGAACGAACAAAAAGAACGAAAACTATGGGTGACGTCCCAAAACTGCTAATTTAAGCAACATTATTGTAATATTGCTTTAAGAGGTCATAGTACCAAAACACGAAGTAAGATTGAAATAATACTGCTTTAAGAGGTTGTGGTTGGCCCCCAGAACATTCACCATGGTAGAGACGGTAATACGATAGGGACAACTATCTCCCAGAATACGTAATGTGCTTCAGAGAAGGTGCAACGATTTACTTCCTCCATGAGCGCGGCTTTGATGGTGATAGCTTAGGCTACCCATCACCCTAGCCGAAGCAATCCCTGCTCTTCACGTTGAGACCGCCTATTTATGATGGGTAACCAAGGCAGGTATACTGGGGTACCTAACCCCTAAATTTTAATCGATTCCAATATTGCGCTTGCCCCGATGCCCGATGTGGTGGAATCGGTATCAATGGGGATACCAGTTTTAGTTTTATGAAAAAGTGGTCTCAGGCGGGTGGGACTACCACCCGCCTGAGACCACTTTTTCATTCTCCGAAATGAAGAATTTTGTATAGATCTAAGAATATTATATAGTGAGTTCTACCTACTATTACTGTCACACAGCCTAGTTTTATGTACTACCTATAGAATACTAAGCATAGAATTTATGTTTTACTTAAATAAAACTATAAATACAATAAAATACAACAAATACACAATAAAATAAAAAAAATTAAACAAAAGTAAATAAAAAACCAAAAAAAAGGAAAATTACATTTTAGATGGAATCGAACGCGACTCAACTAAGTTATAAGTCCACCGCAGACGTATTGAGCCACAGTTACCATGAATTCATAGTGTGAAATAGACGTTTACATATTATGTCATAAAAACATTCTGTCCCATTCCTTATTATAATAGCGTGATGATATTAATTATGAAAGCCAGGAGTATTTTTACCGAACCAGCTGCTTACTAATTTGTTGGATTCGAGAGAAAATCGTTCGAGAACAATGTGAATTCTATCGAGACACTTGCCGTGCCGAAGATTCTACAGTAACCTGACCTGACTTGGCTGAGATGTAGAACTCTGGCCTCTCGAAGTTCTTCAGATTCCTATGACCGAAATAATATCTTCTTGTAAGCATTGTTGCTTCTTTATTTGTTCGATCTATTCATACACTCACAAATTGTTAGCCGTGATATGCTATTATTGACATAACTTTTTTATTTATGAACCGATTTCAATAAAACAAACACTAAATGTTAAGTGAAGCCTACCACAATATATTAGTGAAAACCGCAACCAAATCCGTTCAGCCGATTCTGAGATTAGCGTGCACAAACTCACAGACAAACAGAGAAACAGATAAACAGACAAACAGACAAAAATTCCAAAAAACGTTGATTTGGCTTTTATTACGTTTATAAAGTCCCCCTATAACAAATTTTCTCATTTCCTTTCCATGTACAGACATCGATCGTTTACAGATTTATTATATGTATAGATAATATCCGGGTGTTCGGTGTTTTTGTGGGTCACCTGCTGTTGATCTTGGCGAACAGAAGTCACAGTAACAGGTATATATTATGGGTGGGATTAATTCAATTATCTAAAGTATTAAATGATATTGTTACTAATATTTTTGTACCTACACCTTTTCATCCATATTTTTTCATGTAAAATTATCATTTGTCTTTGTTTGAATGATAACCATTAAGACAGCGCCTCTAAAATAATGCTGAAATGATAATAGAGCATATCCAAATTGTGCTGTCAAAATTAAAACTTACCTAGTTAGTAATTTAGTTTCTGGAACGCTGATAAACCTATTTGGAAACGATGTTATTGTCATATAAGTAGGTACTACTAATATTGTACATGCTAACATACTAATATTGTACATGCTGACATACTAATATTATAAATGCGAAAGTAACTCCGTCTGTCTGTCTGTATGTTACGCTTTCACTCCTAAACCACTATTTTGATGAAATTTGGTATAGGGGTAGATTAGACCGTGAAAAAGGACATAGGCTATGTTTGGTCGCGATAACCGACATCCATGCGGGCAAAAGCTTTTTTTAAAATATAGCGGCTTTGCTCAGGTAACTACATATTTATAAGTATTTTTGTACGTAGGTATACAAAATTACAACTACTATGCTAAGCAGGTTTTCAAAAGTTAAAAAAACTGACAGAAATTTAACTACAAACGTGATAAATCTTTAGAAATAAAATTTAACAACCTTGATTTCCTTTTTCGTAGATCTAACGGATATTAAAATAGCTAAGTAACTAAAAGACTTATAACCTTGGGTCCCTACACCCTAAATCTCATTAGAGCACTCCCATAAATTTTATTTTAGGGTACGGAGTGGATTACAAATAAGCTCATTACACTGTTTAGACAAAACTGATAGTGTTTAAATTAAGTAAGGGTCGATACTGACTCGTTCACCCTCTCAATGAAAACTGGCAGGGGCTGAGATTCTATTAAGCGATATTATTAATTGTTACATTACAAATTATGGGAAGTTAGTTTAAAACCCGCAGGCAAAGTAAGGGTCAGAAAGATAAAAGTAATAAAAACTACTATAAAAGTTGATGAGGGCTTGGTTTATTTAAAAAGTTTTTTTGATTATTTTAAGTGGCTACAGGATGTTACACTTGTAAAGACCCTGGTCTAATATGCCTTTTTTTTCTTGCATTCTTTTAGTTTTCACAGAAGTCCACCCTATGAATTCATTCTTTTTAAACTATTTATACTGTTGATTGATGGCACTTGATGGAATTTATTGTTACACATATTGAGACCACTAAGTGTTCTCAATGTACTTTTTCCACAGTATTTTTTATATTGAACCTGACCGGTTTCGCCTTACGGCATTCTCAAAGGTTTACATTTAGCTAAGGTTTTGTATGTTCTAATTGCTCAAAACTATAAATATAGTTTTTAACTAAATGTAAACCTGCGAGAATGCCATAAGGCTATAACTCTATGTAAAACTATAAATCGTAGTTTTTAGCAATTACTATACTATACTTTTAGGATGCCGTAACCGGTCAGGTTCAATATAATAAATACTGTGGAAAAAGTACAAGTGTTCTCAATATGTGCATTCTATTTAACTCTATTATAGGCTGAGTCTCTGAAACAGGCTTCCGTCATGAGTTTGTAAGATCAAATGACAGTCACTGTCAAACGGCAATAATAATATTAGCTAAATCAAGAGAAATATTAGAACAGTGAACTCCTGGCTCCAAAATACAAGTTGTAGATACAACTGGAATCGACTTTTGGATGAAGTAGAAAACTAGTGATTTGTAGTTTACATAACTAGTACGAATAGTAAAAAAAATAAATTTTAAACTAAAACCCGACCACCGCAAAATCACGCTTTAAAAAGTGACAAACAAGAAAATATCAAGGATAGCCGTGGTCGTATGCCACTTTTCCCTAGAATATATTGTTTTGTTAGAGTAAGTGGCATACGATCACGGCTATCCTTGATATTTTCTTGTTTGTCACTTTTTAAAGCGTGATTTTGCGGTGGTCGGGTTAAATTTATTTTTTAATACAGTTCCTTATGAGCGCTAGAGGGCGCCACACAAGATTGGGTGACATGTCATAAAGCCTATAACCATCGGACGATCAAGCCGCTTGTAGTGATAGTTCATTTGTCCAGTTCTAACAAGTATTTGAGGAGCTATGAGGGAACAAATGAACTTACATACATACATACATAGCTTGTCAAAATCATAACCCTTCCTTTTGGCTTCGCCGTAGTCGGGTAAAAAAAGTCTGATTCCAATGGTATTTAAAACGCTAAAAAGGTCAACTGTAAGGTCATTCATAAATGCTCATAATAAATCGCACCATCCATTTCTGCCTCGACATGCTCCACAAACATCTGTTTCCGCAGCTCGACCACAAATATAGGAATTACGTTAGCAAAGTCTAAGGTACACCAAATTTGCGGTCCCATAAACACGTCTCCTTGACGCTGCGGTGTGGAGCGCAGTTCACAACTTCGCTAGTTGGTGTGCGGTCAGCGACCGGCTGGAGGTACAGTCAGCAGCAAATGTAGATTAACACTTTATATTTTGGAAATTTCCTGAACTCCAAAACGGTATATAAAGTAATAAACCGAACATGAAATGTATTAACTTGGTAAATAGGCCTCTCCCAATATTGGAAGGCTTTGGCCTACTGTTCCCATGCTTGGCGGACGAGTTGGTACAAGGTTTTATTTCTAGTTTTCCTTGTCTCGCAGTGGTAACATCTGTGTATTTTTCAGTTACCTAATATTAAAAATTTCTTTATTGATGTTAAGAACTGTTCTTATTCATATAATTATCGATATTTTGGGTGAGCCATCAGCTGCTACTTATTCACATCTGTTGTTCTATCCAAAGGTTGTCTAGAGGACATCTGAGCCTTTGTTTTTTCCAGTGAAGTGCTACCTCAGGTTTAAGATGAATGTGTCTCTGGATGGTATTACGTCATTCAAAGATCCTAGTATTCTTTAAAGGGGTGAGACAAGATTCGTAACTTACAATAATAGACTTCGTAGAGTTTACCGTAAATTCAAAAATATTAGCGACTTAGCGCTTTTTTTTGACAAATGTTGACTTTATAAATCTGATTCAAATTTTAGTAAGCCTAAGTCCTTTTGCTAATTTATAGAAGCTGACTCAATGATGAAATTATCTCTTTCCCATTCCCGCAATATGTATGCTTAGTTAGAGCTATAGAGAGCATTACCTACTTATATTTAGTGGCAATTGCCCAGTGGTCATTGTCCCTTATCGTGTGTTTCACAACTTTACCAGAATACAGTTATGTTCTGTAATTTAGTTGTTTACTACATTGATAAAGGAAACGTAAATAGAATACACATATTCTCAGTTCCCATTACGTAACCAATGACCATTAGTGTTACATTGAAGCTCACCATTTTTCATTCCAACTTACCATTCCGTCTGTCGTAGTTTTCTCTGCATAAGAAGAAAGAAGATACGCCATGAATAATATCTTGTGTAGTTGTAGTATTATTAATAATAAAACAAAACGTTAGGAACGACCGGTCGATACAAATAACTTACCGATCCCTTTTTGACGAATTCGGAGAAGTGATTACCATTCCATATAAATATTTCAGGAAATGAAATAAGATACTGATTGAAATCTATTTTAGATTCATGAACTAATCCCTACCTATTGATAAGGTCAACAAAAATACTACTCACATTGACAAACTTTAAAAAGTTCTTCCAAGAATGCCCTGAAGTTTCTGACAGGGTCGGCAGCACAAGTCTCGCTTCCCCGGTGTCGTGAAGGTTTATTCATTTCACAGTAACCACTTTCCATCAGGTATGCCGTGTGCTTGTCTACCAGATGAATCTGCTTGAATGTGTTTTCAATAAACGCAATAGATGTCGATGACTAAAGAAATATTCTCAAAAATTACGTATATTTGCATAATGCTCACAGAACCGAAAAACTTGTCCTCCATTAAAATTCATCTTCCAATTATGAACTGTCATGAATCGAATGCCATTATTTGTCAGTTGTAATTGTAATGTGCGTTTGAGCAAGAGAAAACGATTGTTCAAAGGAAACTTCATGAATTATTCTGTGAAAATTTAATACCCCATCTACATAGCTTAGTCAGGACCGAGTCAATACCAGCCCACGCAGATTAGTAATTAATCTCGAGATCGGACAGAAGGTTTTATCATTTGCATATGTTTTATATCTGTGGCAAACAAGACTATTAACCAGCAAATGCTTAATGATACATACTTAAAAAGTCAAGGATATAGGAATTTGCCTACCGTGAACAAACTGTAGAGATTGCATTGATGCAGACCCGAACGGCTTTCTAAAGTCAAAAGTTCAGACAAAATCGTGTGTAACCACCAAAATCCTAATACCTTCGTGACCAAGTCAAACTTGATTGCTAGCCAGTAAACCTTCTGATTTATGGACGAGGGTCTGACGAGGGTGATCAGGCTCAGACGGCAGTCACTCCCATAGAAGTCAGCAAATAAGACGAGACGATGTTATTTTTAGGCTATCGCGGTGTAAACTTATTGACTCTGTCATGTCTGTCGTGTCTGTCAAGTCGTGACCAAGGCAGCAGCATCGCACCCGAAACGTCGACAAAAGTAAAATTTTATCGCGTGAAATCCCGAATAGGCATACATAACCAAGAAATAAGACTCGAGTTACTCCAGAGTGTAGGGTTTGGACACAACTGACAAATCGCTAAGATGATAATGAAAGCATAGCGATATTAGTGCGGGCACACAATTCGTCATCGTGATATTGAACTTCGAAATTCAGTGGAACAATCCGCAATTTGATTGTCTCGATAAAGGTCTCTTTGCGTGGCAATATTTCGTAACTGGTTAGCAAAAAGTAGTTACAAAAGTGGACCAAAGAAAACAGTAGCTGTGTACAGTCAGCGTCATGAATATCTTGACGACGAAGTCTCATAATGATTTTATAACTCTCGTATGAAGATCAAATCGAACTGTTTTATTGATTTAAATGGTATTATTGTTCAAACTAAAGGTGTGTACCAAATATCAGAATAATTCCCTCCGGCCACCATGGCAACTGAGTTTGGCAACCAGTTACTAAATAGTATTGGATATTCTTGTTACTTAACTAGTTGCCAAGACGAATGTTGATTCTTGATACACACCTATAATATTTTACCTTTGCAATTTTCAGTCATCTGGAAGAAACGAAATAGAGATCATTTTGAGTAATTTTACGTCAACATCTTTCTGATGCTGACTGTACGTACCGCCAATAATGAATCATAGTTTCAGTAACACTGAGGTAATATTAGGTGGGTTGTAGACAAAACAATGTCAAAATGAAATAATTATTTTAATTTAAAACTTATAATTTATTTCATTTGCTTCTGAATTCATTATATATGTAGTTAACAACTTTTGTCTTGTTTGAATGTTTTTTTTATAGCATTTAGTATGCTAACTTTTGTCTTCTTCTTCATCTTAGCACTAATTCCAATCGTATCCAAAGCTCACACTAAACTACGCTGCAATCAGGTAATTTTTGGATACAAAAATACACCAATACTGTTACCAAATATGCCACAGAACATTTAATTTACGATTTTAGAACAGCTAATCGAAATCAGCCTACGTCAGTAAATGACATGCAAGTAATAAAGCAGGACTTCTGACAACATTGCAGCATGTTGCAGCAGATTTATGTTGCGGAAAATTCGATGCGCGTACTGGCGTCAACTGGTAGAATATCGAATATAACAAAGGCTTCGTTCTACTTTCACATGATTTTCAAGAGAATTTGGTGGAAACTTTAAACAAGATTTTAAATCAGATCAGTTGGAAAAATGTTTCTATTAAATTAAATTAAAAATTTAAACCTTTATTTAACAATATACATATATACATATACAGGGTGTAATCGTTAAGTGTGTCCAGGCGATTATTCCGTAACTATTACAGATATCAAAAAACTGTAAACTGATATCGAAAGTACGTTACCTAATGAGTAAAATGACATCAATAACTTTTTAAAAATCAAACGAGAGGTATGTAAAATTTTGACATTAAACCCTCCCATACATTTAGTATGAAATATTATTAGAAAGGTTTTAGTGTCCTTATTTTAAAAGAATGTTTTAGCTTAGTACCGATATAAAGGAAACTGTTTATTAACCTAGCAGAGTAATAAAATAAAAATAAAAAAATACTAATATTTATTTATTAGTAAGTACAATTTTTTTTGTAGTGTGTTGCTTTTCAGTCTGCTCAAATTAATGCGATATTGAAACACGGTTTATTACTAATTTGAAATGGTGAGATAATTAAAAAACTTTTAAATTTAAAAGCGTCGGTAGCTTAGTGGTTAAGGAGACGGCCTTTTTTTCCGTGCGGAAATCCCCTCGGAGCCGGAAGGGGAGGTTATGTCGGACTCGAACCGACTAAAACCGCACGCCGACTGTGGGTCGTGATGCTAGGCCGGAGGTGAGGTTGTCATCGACATATCCCTCGCACCCCGGCTGACCCAGGGCCATCCCTTACGGTCTAGCCCTCCTCGGGAGGGGGGACGACGGTGTCCCTGACTGAGTACATTTTCCCCGAGGAGTCGGCCTTACGATCGAGAGGTCCCGGGTTCGATCCTGGCCATTACACTGCCGGCGTGAACCCACTCCTAGCACAAGCATTTTAGCTTAGTTGGAGGGGTTAGAGGGAATATTAGTAACTTCGGTTCTAATATTCTTTAAAAAAAAACTTCACATGTATCTACATGAAAATCATCATTGTCATAATCATACGTAATCATAAAATATGATTAAGGTAAAATGAGTACTAGACCACTTAAAATAAGGAAACTAAAACCTTTCTACTAATCTAATACTAAATGTATGGGAGGGTTTAATGTCAAAATTTTAGATACCTCTCGTTTGATTTTTAAAAAGTTATTGATGTCATTTTACTCATTAGGTAACGAACTTTCGATATCAGTTTACAGTTTTTTGATATCTGTAATAGTTACGGAATAATCGCCTGGACACACTTAACGATTACACCCTGTATATTTCCACTTCTAGTTTACATTTGAGTAAGTATATAGTAAAGCCATTTCGGTTTCCACACTAGAGTCATTGTCTGTATCGTTGAAATCATACAAGAGTAAACGTTATTTAATTAAATTATATCTCTCTTGAGTTTACTTATAAGTCTAAACATTTCTCCGTTAGCTCTTTTTTGTAAATACAATTTTAGAATACTACTACTTTTAGTCAAGCGTGAATTTTCCATGACCATTGAGTATTTTGAGTTTTTTTGAATTATTTCTTTGTACATATATTTATGAAGAGATAAAATTGAATTCTCACGTATAGAAGAAGATAGTAAGTTTTATCCGATATCACACGTTTGAAATACTTGGAAAAATATTTTCAAAATACCTGCCTACTTGGAAATACAACTCAGAAATATTGTTCACAGTTTCGTCTAGCCGATTATAGCTATTTTTACCTGTATTTCAATTTCAAACTTTTATGCTAGTACATGTTAACTCTTTAAGCACCCTTTACACGCACAGTCTATCTCGAGGGAAAACAGTATTTGCGTGTTAAAAAGCTTCGCAGCGGGATTGCTCACTAGAATGCACGCACGCAAACCGCGCGATTTTGAGAGAAAGAGAAGGAAAGAACGTGCGCTCAGCGTTTTTCTCTGAAATGACGTGTGCGCGCAATCGTGTCTTTTGTTTCACGTGGTCTATACCGCTTGAAATATTTTGTGTATTTTGAACTTCAAACGACATTCCCGCATGATTATCCGTCAGAGAAATCCGCCGCGCAATCTTGACGTTCAGGAAAGTATGATTGCGTGACCGTCTAAAGGCGGCTAATGTTCTCGTGTTTACCCGACTGCCGAAGGAAGGAGGGTAATGTTTTTAATTAATTATTGTTGATAGAGAAGGGTTAGCGTTGCGTAAGTGGCGTCTCTACTTACCACCCTAGCATTGTAACTAAATTAATAGCTTACGGTAATCCCTTTCCAACATGCTGTGTTGATTTGTCAAGAGTATACATGTGTTAAGGTAAGAAGTTGCAGTTATTTATTTCTAAATCCTGGTTTGTCTCCTATAAGATTGAAAGGTATGAAAGGAACTTCATCCCTCGCATGCTCAAGCTGTGGAACGAACTCCCTGACGTGGTTTTCCCAAGCGACTACAATATAGGGTTCTTCAAGAAGGGCATTAAAAGGTTTCTTAAGGGTAGGCAGCGCGAGTGTAATGCCCCTAGTGTTGCATACGTCCATAGGCCGCGGTAACCACTTTCCATCAGGTGGACAGTGTGCTTGTCTGCCACCGAAGTGGTATAAAAAGAATATATTACAACTGGCCTAGAGCGTTCATAATCGTAAATTACTCCAACTAAATGCCCTTCTGTACTTCTACATAAATAACTTTTTGTATTACCCACCATGCATTGGGTTTGTCGACTTAGCATGGAAACATCGATAATTGCCGTATTGGTTCCCGTAGAGTAGAATAAGGCCACTCTTCCTGTGAGTGTCGTAGAAGAAAAAAAAAAAAACTATGCGATAGGGCTGTTGTCCATCCGACAGTAAACATACAGCGTATGTATGTGTGTACCATTCATATTCTGTCCTGTCTGTATGGTGTATACATTGATAATAGTCAGGGCTCGAACAATCCACATACTTATTGCTGCCCACTGATCTGGTTAAATGAAATAATTATGCACCCAGCATCGCTGACGAGCATATCAGTTCACCACACTTCAACTATAGATCACAAACAACATAATCCTGTTCAATCCGTCCCTATATCAAGTGCACTTACCGACGCGTACATTTACAGCTCATTTATTCGAAATAATACTACTATCTAGTCCCTTATACAGAGTTAATTCACAAATCCCTTGAAATCTTCTCGGGTCTCGAATGAAATTTATAGGCTTGGCTTAATTTTCTGCCTTTAAAACGTGATTTGGTGCGACAGGGGTTGTGTTGTCATGGTTGCTTTGAAGAAATTGTATGGGAGGTAGTATATCAGCCTCTTGTAAATGTGATTCGGGTAGTTTCGTGGCCTAAATTTTATTTAAGTTTTTTTTTAATGTAAAGCAAGCATGCTAGGTATATTTAGCACTGTAGATATTAGTCTTCCTACCTACTTAATTTATTTCATTATACACGGACATTTGATTGTAATTTATTCATAATGCCTATCCAATTTATTAATCTGGTGCCACGTCAATAATTTTTGTTTGATAAGGACTGGACAAAGCTCGAATGTTTATGTAATTTTAATTTATTTTTTATTTTAGTCCATGTATATGTATATTACCGCGTCTAACGGCAGAATGTGCTGCTCAAAACAATATAACACAACACTTGTAATGTAATGTAATGTGTGACGCGCCAGGATAAAGTTCGTAATGAACATATTAGAGGGACTTTCGGGGTGGCTCCTGTCGTGGACAAAGTGAAGGAGAGTCGCCTACGCTGGTATGGCCATATCCAAAGACGCGAAGATCAGCACGCTGTTAAGAAAGTTCTCAACATGCCCAACCAGCTCAGAGGAAGCGGAAGACCACTCGCTACTTGGTGGAATAATATTGAGAAGGAGATGGACCAGGATAGCCGTAGCATCCAGACAACCCAGAACAGGATTCTCTGGCGCAAATGTACAGGGAGACCCGACCCCAGATAAACTG
Source organism: Eilema sororculum (assembly GCA_914829495.1). Classification (NCBI taxonomy): domain Eukaryota; kingdom Metazoa; phylum Arthropoda; class Insecta; order Lepidoptera; family Erebidae; genus Eilema; species Eilema sororculum. The sequence goes on from OU618546.1 coordinate 21,187,028, forward strand.
GGAACATGGGTTGGACAAAGAAGAAAGACTTGTAATGTAACTATGTTCTATGGAAATAAAATTTGAATTAGAATTGGAATATAAAGAATGCGAAGTTGAAGAAGGGCGTATCAAATTAAAGCAGTATCAAATTGTCATCATGAAGTTAACAGTGTCTTGACGACATTATATTTCCTAGTAAATTGGTGCTAATTATACTTGTTCAGAACGTATAATTAGGATTTATGTGCTAAGAAATTCTCAGTAACAACACGGTGTCTAACAATACTTTACCTCGACTAAGACTTAGTTGCACCATACTTACTACCTGCTAATGTAAGAGGTTTACGTCAAATTTAATATAAACAGTAACAATGGCTCTAAGAGTTTCTGCTAAATGTGTTGCACCAGTGTATTCATACCAGGGTATTTTTTTGATTGTGGTAATACTACACGTTAGTTGTTATTTGCAAATCAAACTCCTTCGTTTTATACTTATAATGGACACCTTCTTTTTGTCAGATTCCTACCATTTTAAACTTAACAATGACAATAACAGGCCGAGCGGTCGGCTGGTTACGGTTAGCGTCAATTATTGACGTCATATTAACTGTAAGTTGTCAAATGGTGCAAGCTATTTTGTACCTTACCGGTACTGTAACGGCACTGTTAAGGTTAAAGTAAGATGGTGCAACCCAGCCTAAGATAGCGCCATTTGACCCTACTAGGTAGCTACTTGTCTGAAAACCAGCGCTGTCCGCCTGCACTACCATGCGGACAGCATTTACGTGTGCATCTGGACTGAGGGCCCAACTTGTCAAACGAATTGAGACTTATAGGGCATTTAGTAAAAAATTAGTAAAACTTAATGCAAGCAATCATACATTTCTAAAACGTAAGATAAAACAGTTATGATCAAATAACCGTGGCCCTCAGTCCAGATTTTGCATAAAATGAAATAGCCCATGGCTCAAAAAGTACTAACCCTAGGTTAATCATTTTTATTTTAGAAAATAGGTCTGAATTTCTAAAATGTTTTACTAAATTCCCATATTTCTATTGGTTATAGTTAAGGAGAAAATCAATATTGAATTTTACCAAAACGTCTGAACTGAGGGCCATTTTTATATCATTCTCAAATGAAATAAGACTTATGTGGGCATTTAGTAAAAAATTAGTTAAACTTAATGCAAATAATCATAAATTTCTAAACCGTAAGATAAAACAGTTATGATCAAATAACTGTGGCCCTCGGTCCAGACGTTTGCATAAAATGAAATAGCTCATAGCTCAAAAAGTACTAACCCTAGGTTAATCATTTTTATTTTAGAAAATAGGTCTGAATTTCTAAAATATTTTACTAAATTCCCATATTTCTATTGGTTATAGTTAAGGAGAAAATCAATATTTAATTTTACCAAAATGTCTGAACTGAAGGTCCAAGATTTTCTGACATACTGCCTAGGCTTAACCATGTAGAGTAACGCAAATTGTATTAAGTTTTAGTAAAAAAAATTACTAAAATATGAGATATCTCCCGTTGTCCTAACTACTATACTTTAAGAGAAAATTGATACTTTCACTTTTCATTGAAATTGTTTTTTGGTAGGGTGACCATAAATTTAATACGGAACGTATCGTATAGGTCCAATGTTGTGATATTTTATAGATATGTACGTCATCCAGGATCCAAATTTTTTGACTCCTCTCTCGTGGCGGTTTTCAAATGTCCGCGAACTAAACAAACGATTGCACGAAAGTAAAAAAAAATACAGATGTTCAGCTTACTGTTATTTATATGTTTAGAAAAAATTAAAATTGTTTTCAAACGTGAAGTTCTCAATTTGGTTTATTAACAGTTAGTGAACAGAAAAATTAATCTAATAATATAAGATATTAAGTTTTAGAAGAATAGGTACGCAATGATTTTTTCTTTTTGGTGCGTAATATTTTTTATTGGTAACGTTTTTGCCCTTTAGTTTTTGAAGTTTTAAACGTATTCTATTTTTCAATTTGTGGTACCAATATAAGTCATACGGTAGCCCGCGGCTCTACTCGCCAGGAATACTGATCATGTCCCATAACCGTGAACAAATCTCCAGGATAAAGGGAAATCACAAACATTCAGCTTTCTAAATGTAAAGTAGAGAATCTAGTAAACTGATTGGTCAATCCAACCAATCAGGTCTATGGTGCTGCTACGAGAGAAGATAAAATGGCGGTTGGCGTGATGTGATGTGTCCATAGATGATAGGTACTTACGCTATTATATTAATAAAATCTAATAAATACGGAAATTTCAGAGCGATGAGCGATCAGACATAACTTATTTTCAATGGCACTGACACTAATAATGTTTTAAAGAAAACTACATAGGTAATAAAAAGCGTCAAGTACAAGTCTGGTCGGTCGGTCAACTGGTCTAACTGTAACGTCGATATCGCCCATGGAGAGATCAGATCCCAGTCGCTTCATGGAAAATATCGAAATTCCGCTAAAACCACAGTTATAACTGGAGAAAGTGCACTGCGAGGAAACAGCTTCGGATGCGAGCGGGATTAACGCTAGAATGAAATGAAGTAGAAGATGAGAGTACATACTGATCTGTTCATAAATAACAAAATATGTATTAAAAAAAACAAAGTAACAAAATCATATGCACCCTACCAAATTTCTTTCTATGGAAAAGTAAAAAATCGATTTTCTCTTAAAGTATGGTACTTAGGGGAACGGGAGATATCTCATATTTTAGTAAAAAAAATTACTAAATCTTAATACAATTTGCGTTATTCTACAACGATAAGCCTGGGCAGTAAGTCAGAAAATGTTGGACCCTCAGTTCAGACGTTTTGATAAAATTCAACATTGATTTTCACATTAACTATAACCAATAGAAATATGGAAAATTAGTAAAATATTTTAGAAATTCAGACCTATTTTCTAAAATAAAAATGATTAACCTAGGGTAAGTACTTTTTGAGCTATGGGCTATTTCCTTTTATGCAAACGTCTGGACTGAGGGCCACAGTTATTTGATCTTAACAGTTTTGTCTTACGTTTTAGAAATTTATGATTGCTTGCATTAAGTTTTACTAATTTTTTACTAAATGCTCACATAAGTCTTATTTCGTTTGACGAGTTGGGCCCTCAGTCTAGATGCACACGCATTTACGCTGAGAGGCGACTGTTATTCTGCACAGTTGTGGCGTGATATTTTTTTTTTATCATTTTCTGTGTGTGCTGAATAAAGATATTTTCTTTCTTTGTTTTCTTTCTTTCTATTTCTTACTGAAAAAAATTAACAGAAAGATTTATGTTTGCGTGAGTATTTCATCACGCAAACATGAAATCTTTCTGTTAATTATTTCTCACATTGCACACAAAACATAATCGAAAACTTCACTAATAGACTACACATATAAACTAATAGAATACTTTTAATATCTCCTCGAGAGCATTGTACTATCAAGCTTCAAAACTGAATTATATTTTAGTTCAAGAGTTCATGTATACTTAAGACAGACTCAACCGATAAACTATCCCGGTTAGCCTCCTCACACAAGCCCTTCTGTTCAGTTCGAGTACTCCACAAGATAATATCAAAGATCGACTTTGACTTTGAAAGTTTGGTTCTATATGAATAGTGTATTCAAGTACTTTTTGATTTGTTTTAGCTATTAAAAATAATTACATAGGTTTTTGATATAAATGAAATTGTTACACTTACCGATTCACACCGTACTAAAATTTTTATGTGACGAAAACGCGCTGTTGCAGAATTTTCCATTTAAGATTTTCCTAACAAATTACCCATTACCCTTAAGGTACAGGTAAAGGTACCCTTTTTACAGGGAGGTACGTTCCCTGGCATAGGCCTGGAGTGACCTGGCTACAGGTCCCTGGCGGACGCAAACAGATTAAAATTGCATACCGCTTTGTGGCTTATATTGAAAGCAGGTGTATAAGGTTACTCAATAAGGTACCTATTTTGTTTACTGAATTTTATTTGGATAGAACTACTTACGTGCGTGCTGTAAAATTCAAAGACTTCTTACTTGCCAAAAACTGCACTTACAACGTTAGAGAGATACCTTAATGATCACATCCAAAAGAATATAAAAGATGAGAATGAAAATTCAGGATCTAAGTATTTTATTATGCAAAATGTATACATATTTTCATACACGTAACATAACAATCAATTTATGACTGTTCATTGACATTGTACCCTTTAGTCCTCTATAAAATTGAAGGTGGAAATAAAACGAGATTGGATTAAAAAAAAATTACACCATTATTTTTTATTCATACAAAAAATGCCTTGTCAAAATACTTTATACAACGTTATACACGATAGATGAACATACATGATACATGAAAAGAAGAGGTGTGAGCATACTCTTATAAATTTATATACAATTCAGTAATAATAATCGGTTATAATTAGGTATTTTTAGACACATAACCACAGATTTCTAATCGTATATCGGCAGATCGTATTATAATAAATTGCTCTGATATGGCTTTGAATGTGAAAAATGTATGCACTACCTATAGTGAATATTATTTATACTGAGTTGATTGATGGCATTTGGTGGAATTCATTGTTTCACATATTTAGAACACTTGTACTTTTTCCACTGTTCTCGTATTTATTATAGTACACCTTTCGCCTTACGGCATTCTCAAAGGTGAAACCAGTCAGGTGTAATAGAATAAATACACTAGAAAAAGTACAAGTGTTCTCAATATGTGTAACTATAGTGAAACTAGGAATAATTAAAACGCATTTGAAATCGAGTCAAATTTATTTTTTGAGATCTTTTCGAGTATTTTGGCTTACCTAGACAGTAAGTTCTCTGCCTCACTAGGACGCCAAAGTGACGTCACAACTGCGTAACCAAGCAGTATGTATGGTACAGCCAGCAACAGATCGATATTGATGAACAGTAACAGTAACATATGACTTTGTTGTCAAGATATTTGTGACACTGACTGTACCTCACTTGGCGACAGCTTGGCAACCACTTATTTTAATATTAACCGCTTTGATACGTAGCCGGCAATCTCACTATGACGTCGTGATAAGGTTAGAGCTCATAATGCTACGTTTACACGCTTGTCAAGCCTTGCCAAACGGCAAACAGCCCCAAGCCATTACAAATCTCGTTTGGCGTTTGGAAGACGTTTACACGCTTGTGAATGCGTCAGTCTGCAACCTACCTCCAAGCATGGCGGACACCGAACTTGTCACGGCTTAACGTACTTTTATTTGAAATGCAAGCAAAGTGAAACAAAAAGGAAAGCTCGATGACCACGAAGACGAATCCATGCATCTGCTTTTTTCTTCTTATCTTTATGATTTGCATCTTTCGGATTCCAGATGCAGGATTCAATTTGGTAATGCTCCAGATACGAAAGACTCTCCTCATTCGACGGCCACACATTATTTTTTTTTTTAGTACGAGCAAGCAAGCGCGGACCCACGTGTAAATGCGTCGCAAACGTTTGCCGCAAACGCCCTTTGATCTGCTTAAAAAAACCGACACTCGACTGGATCGGAAGCAAGCGCCGACAAGCTCATGCAAGCCAAGCCAAACACCTTCTTTACACGCTTGTGATTGTTTGAGGCTTGCCAAGGTTTGACAAGCGTGTAAATGTAGCATAAGAATAACTCGGATGCCATGACGCTATACTTACGTCAGACTGGCTTGATGGTCATTGTTGATCTGAAACTGGAACGTTTATCCTTCCGTCAATAATTGACATCTCAAGGGATAACATTTCAAGTCAATAATGTTATGTTTCACCTTTGATTTTTTTAAATTAACTTAAGTGTAATACAACAACCGAGAGTAAGATAATTTGCGAATATTGATGTTTATTATAATTTATTGAAGTTTTGAACTATGTTATATTGAATAATTGAATCAGAAACTTATGCTAATACTTAAGCACTTAAAAATTTCACATAGGCGTTGATTTCAGGAATGTAAAATGATACCTACATTATTCAACGAATTTCAATAGTGATTAATTGAATAAATAAACATTAATTATTACAAAACATGTAAACAGTTTACATAAGTTTTTAACCATTGACGTCATTGTTAATTAACTGTTTATTTTAATGAAGTTATTCTTTGTTAAAACTTTATTGACAACAATTCACTAATTCTTTATGTCGTTTCAATAACGATTTTGAATCTACCATACCCAACAATTCCTTCATTATCATTTCCTTTTCCCCACACTAATCCAAAAGAAACCTAAAGCCTGTAGTAAAATTTAATCACTAGTAAGAGGTCTTTGTTTTATTTCGGACATAAAAACCAATTTGCCTCTTGCACTCGCTATACCCATCTCACTTTGTTTACTCAATGTTTATATAACGTCATCTCTTTCACTCGCCCTATGTCTTCTTCTAAGATATTCAACAATTAGTCCATGATATTAAAATAACCATAAATCGAAAACTACGGGATTAAAAACGTATAATTTTAAGGGTGTACAAGATTATTTGGATGCGACTGGGATTGCTAGCTTAATGCTAGGATGATGAAGACAAGACCTTACTCATATCTCCTTTCAACCAGTTAAGCCACGGACGAGCCTCTGGCCCAAGCTTTTCTTTAAGAGTTGGGAGATCTAACGGCAGTCAATACCAGAAAAGCCGACATAACAAATAACCAACTTAGGATGCATCTCAGGTCAATCCTCCCAGTAAAATATTAAAAAAAAAATTCAGTTTCGATTTAATTTCAACCATCGAAATGTCAAAAATACCATTCTTGTAACACAATTTTCAAGATAGCACATTGACATCATAATCGTTTTGACATTTGGGATATTGACTGACATTGTCTCAATTTCCTTCACTGCAGTTTTCCTTCACATTGGTTAACATAACCCAGAATATAAATCATTACATTACACGTTATTTGTCATGGTGGTTGGTTTATTTGTCAAAAGACACCTGCAATGAGGAATAACGTATCGGGGGAGTACACAACACACAAATATAAAATTCACGAACACAAAGCACACCCCAGACTCCGAACAACCTTTTATGGGTCACACAAATATTTATTCCCAGCGGAAATCGAAACCGCCTCACTTGGCAGGCAATGGTGAGGTGATCAGATTATTTTTTCTTCTTTTTTTCACGAAAAGAAGGTTGTCTTGGACTGTTACAAAATTCATGATTTTTGCGTTGTTATTACTTTTTATTATATTCATTTTTAGGACCTTGTTTAGTTTAGTTTAGTTTATCATCAGATAACGTGAAGTTATATTGACAAACCATTACATAAAAACCAAATCATTATATTTTAATAATATGTTAATAATTACAAAACAATTATTGTATTTCTATACTGTTGATTGATGGCACTTGGTGGAATTCATTGTTACACATATTGAGAACACTTGTACTTTTCCACAGTATTTATTATATTGAACCTGCGACCGGTTTCGCCTTATGACATTCTCATATACGCATAGAACATCCAAAACCTTTGGTAAATGTCAAATCTTTGAGAATGTCGTTAGGCAAAACCGGTCAGGTTCAATATAATAAATACTGTGGAAAAGTGCAAGTGTTCTCAATATGTATAATTATTGTATTAAAAATAGCTGAGCCTTATTATTATGTTAACCAATTAAAAATCATCACAAAGTCAATCAATATGTCGTGTTACTGACGTGTACAGCTGTTGTACGAACACAAAATAAGTAATAGGAAACAAATTTAATTACGGAAATAAAACAACAAGATGAACATTTTAGATTAGCAATATCAAGATTATTGGGTTTAACCCCTGTACTCCTTATAACCAACTCTCCCTCTGGCTTAAATTTAAATAGTCTGAAGATGTTATTGGGGTGTTATTCCCCAAACTTCCCCAACACAATTTCCTAATCATGGGTAACAGCTCTCGTGGGATGTGACCCTACCTTTATTTGTACAGGGGTGGTTTGATTTGTATCTTATGTCGACGATTTGACTCCTTAAAGTGACACGTGTCTCCTTCAGAAATAATATCGGTAAGTTTGTTGAATTTGGTTTTATTTTAAGTGAAATTTGGAGTTATTTGTTTACAAGTTTTTGGATATTGACTTTTAACGATTCACTTCCTACTAATATTATGACTGTAAAGGTTTGTGAATATGTTGGTAACTCAATTACACTTAAATGGCTGAACGGATTTTTCTGAAATTTAGTACAGGAATAGATTATAATTGAGAATAACGCAGGACTTTTATCCCTGGTTCCCATTGGCCATGGATTTGAGACCAGAATTCCAGGCATAGCGAGTGTCGTCAACTAGTCTTCACTACACAGCAAGAAACAAAAGACTACATTAACTCTGTTCCTTGTAAATAGATTTTGTCTGTATGTTTATAAAACAAACTAGTTGTAGTACAAGTTTTAGTATATTAATTAGTACAACTCCGCGACGAGATAATTTGCTTTCGTAAACTGTTACTTCACTTAGGGCTGGTAGTTTGCGAATGTAATTTATTTGCACCGTGTAGAGATGCGCAAATAGAATTGGCAGTGGAATTTGCAACTATTTACCGTTTAACTAAGATGCGAAGCTAGCCTGGAGTCAGTTTGTGTGTGTATGTGTTAGAATTTATTTTAATAGTAAATTAATTTCATACCTAATATTTATATAGAGAGATAATATTGCATTGTAATAATATGTTGTACATAAAAACACCTAGACTAATACGAATAGGCATATTCATGTGTATAGATCGAACCATAATATCTTGGACCTAAATCACGAAATTTAAAGGGCCCTGGCGCGCGTAGATTGTTTTGTAATAATCTGTATTAATTGGTGAATTTTAGATCGTTCACCGCAGTAGCACCCCGTGCTGTATTCAAAATACATCCAAGAAACGTGTACTTCGAGTATATTTGCAATTTTGAGCACATTCTAGGTCCAAGATATTTGGCATAATATACAAATATTTGCTCAGATATAAGTTATATCAATTACATTTGAACGTTTGATTAATTTAATGAAAAGTTCTAAAATATATAATACAGACCGAAACAATTTTAAATTAGAGGAACATAATAATCTTGAAAGATGCTCACACCTCAATTTGTTTACGTTATGTCATAATGAGTGAAATTCGAGTGCGTAAAACAGAGCTTTATACATTAATTCTACTTATAGCTATAATTATTTTACAACATTCATACTGTGGATAACTTATTTATTTGCATAATACTGTGTGCTCATGGAAATTAAACACTCGTAATGAAAACGTGGCCTATTTAAAAAGTGTAGATTAACGGCTCTCGATGGCTGCCAACGGATAAGTATAATACAAGCCATTTTGTCTGTACCTACACTTTGAACTATTTAAATACTGTTTCAGCTTTGTTACAAAAATCTATCGCATCCATTAGTAAGATTTAGTAGTCTAGTATCCAGTAGGTAACATTGTTTAGGGCCATGTTGCACTATAAAGACGCGCAACCACGCGGGACAATGTTGGCTGTCCACCCGTGATCGATTATCGACCAAGTAACAATGGCTATGTTGTGTAACATTGCCGAACTTGTTGAGCAATACGTGTTGCATGTCAAACGTTGCCTAGTGAATACGAGGTATTAGTGATTAATTGTTTTTATCATTTCTAGATCTAGTATAAAGACGTAAATAATCTACTTAATTCGGAGTAAAACAGATACCCTGCTTTTTTTCTTCAATTGCCCTCACTTTTCCGAATAACATTCTTCATACTGTATGGAGTAGTCATACAGTCGTAAATCTCCCATGTTTATCTCCGACAGGACTTAGCAAAGTGTTAGTCATTATACCCGCGCGCAGCCATCAATCGCCGGCTTAATAGTCTGTATCTCACTTAGTTTAACGACTAGATACGTTGCATACCTAAGTAAAGAAAAATCTAAAACAAACACTCCATAAAACTAAGAAACTAGACCTTAATTGCATATTACCAGAATTCGTTTCGTGGAATCTGTACGTTTTCATCTCATTCTGTATTGGTATCACGGGATCAACTATATATGATGGCATCTCTGTCGTTTTTATAGCCTCTCTCGGGCAAGGAAGTGTATCAGGCGGGATTTGCAGAACAGTCCTCTTAACGCCCTTTTTGTTTATTTCATTACCATCGTCTTTAGTTAGATCCCCGGGTAAAGTTTTCTTTTCTGTAATATTCATTTTGTCGTTCAAGGTTTCAATGGTAAGGCCTGCGTGAAGAATGTCTTTATTGTAATCGAGTTTACCATCGTCAAGTGCATCTGGCATTTTGTTGTATGCAGAACTCACGATGGGAGGATCCATTTTACAAGTTACTCCATCAAGGGAATCCTTTGTGTTTTGACTGCTTGTCTCGTTACGTAGCGAATGCATCCATTTCAATCTACAGTCACACACAAAGTTATTTTCTGTAATAAAAAGACAAAACGTTATGTTAGTCAACTTTTTAAACTTAAAGATATCATGAACTCTGCGATTAAACTTGGAGTATCAAAAATGATCAACTCTTCGACTCTGAAAGTCTCCAAGTTAATTTACAATTAATTTTGAAATAAAAGGGACTATACAACATTTTCCACTCCTATCTACCCTCGTTCTATCCCAAGCAAGAACACCCTTAGGTATCATAAAAGAACCAACTTTCCAAGTGTGTTAAAGTTATTAATAACATCTGAGTTTCTACACGTTTAATATTCATCGAGTGTTTTAAGTTCATGAAACTTGACATGGAGAAATATTATAAATTCATTATTACCTTCAAGTAGCAGATTACTGTTTTGCGGTTTCAAGTTGTCCAATATAGGCTTGATGTTGTCAAAAGTTAGTGCGTGTAGCTCATTGGAGCGTAAATCAACAGAATTAAGACCTCTTACACCCTCAAAAAGCCCAGATGGGAGAGATGCCAGTTTGTTTTCATCGAGTGACAACTTTCTTAGCTGTGAAAGCCCATCGAACGCTCTCTCGGATATGTACCTGAGCTCATTCTTGCCTAACTGTAGCTCCTGCAAGTTCCATAATTCAGCAAAAGTAAATTCCGTCAAGTTTTGGATTCGATTTTTTCTTAGGTCTAATTTCTTTAGATTAGCCAATCCATCAAATGTTCTTCTGTTTAAATAGTAAATGTTGTTCTTATTCAAATCTAATTCTAATAGATTGAAAGTGTGTTGAAAAGTTCCGTTTTTAATCATTGAAATATTATTTTTCGTAAAGATTAATTTTTGAAGCTTTGGCAGATCAACAAACGCTTCTGCATCGATATCTATAATCATATTATCTTCTAAGTTTATCGTTGTTATATTTGGTAAATGGGCAAAAGCATACTGTTGTAAGTTTTCAATTTGATTCTGGGACAGACCTGCCTCTTTAAGATTGGTTAAATTAGCAAAGGCAAAAGGTGTTATATCCACTATATTTGCATACTTTATGTTGATAGATTTTAAACGTTGTAGATAAAACAGAGCTTTAGTTGGTATGTAGCCCAAAGCGCCATCAACTCGAATGTTAAAAGACAAAGCTTGTAAAGCTGGTTGGGACGCAAAACTCTGCCATATAAGGTCATCTCCAGGTATTCCTCCATTGAACACCCAACATTCCGCTTTGGTCGCATTTCTAGGTTCCCTAGTATTTTCACAGTAGCAATGAACTTTGGAGTCTCTGTCCGTGATATCGCAAATATTTTTCTGGAAGCCTCCACTTTTCTCTTTTGTTCGCCTCTTGTTGTTGTCCCTTGCGTACACGTTTATTGACATTTCATTAACTAGGGCGAAAGTGATCAATATGTAGATTACGCCGGCGATTCGTCTCTCCATTGTTATCTGCAACAAGCGAAAGTGATTATGTTAGAACAACGTGTTTGTTGAGATTAGGTTTAATTTGTATTTTGTTTATATTACATAGACCTGTTTTATATTTGTGTTACATTAAGTTAATTATTGCTTGGTCCTGTGGGGTATTTTGCAGGTAAGATGAAGACTGTTTAAAATTCTCCGAGTGTTCTACCTGCAAAACACTCCAGAAAGTCAAATGACACGTCCGTAACGTTACCATCGAATTTTATTCACGTCACACAAACATGTATTTCAAGAATAAGGTGTGAAAAATTTCGCGGCTAATATGACATAGTAGTAGATTTTGTAACAGCATACAGATAGAAAAGGGTTAGTAGATAAATTTGTCGAGTGCTTAGTGGTATAGGGACCAATATCATATTAAATGTTCTTAATGAAACAGTTTATGCGTACGGGGCCTAATTAAGACACCTTAACACTAACATACGAACAGAAAACATCGCATAACAGAGGGTTATTATGTATGTATCAAACCACAATAACCCGTAACCACCATAACCGCTTCAATTAATTACACGTCATGCCCTTAACCACATCCGTGAATAGACTCTTCTCTATAATCCAATTATAGATTTATGTTTATGAATATTTAGATAATATTGAGAGCACACGGATAAAATGGGAATATAAAATTTAATATTTTTCTTATAATACAAACTTACGCCTCTATTTGTAGGTACTTTCTACTATGATTTTTGGGTCAAGGTGGTAATGAATATTATCCTCAAAAGTGCTGCTTGTGGGTTCAAAGTTCATTGTTACATGGAGATCCTCTATCCCTAAGTTGTTTTCTACGATGCTCACGGGAAGAGAAGGGGTTGCCCTTAAATCCTACTTTTTGGAAAACATTTTTATCAAGTTTCAGTTCATTTTCGTATTATGTATGACAAAAAATGTACGAAAAATATTTTTATCTTATTTAAGGATAGATTTTCCCACTACACGAACACAAGCTAACCCAATCTACACAAACCAACGTTCAAATTAAAAAAATAAGCAAACAGAATTTCCAATTTCTCTATCCAAATCGTGAATTCAAAACCAAGTTTAATCAACCTTCCTGCTTAGTCCAAAATGAACGGTGTGAAGATATTTAGATACAAGTGCACATAAATCCCACTGAGGCTTACAGCGCTTTCAAAATGTAATTTAATTCAGCAACGTATAATCCAAATGAGTTCCAAATTATTAATTCGCGATACTAAAGGGATTCGGTTCAAGTTTGTGAAATGGTTGAATGTGATTTGGTTGATTTACTTATGGTACTAGAATTATTCAATTTTTTTTTATTACTTAGTATTATATACAATTACTTATTACGAATAAAAATAAAAGAAACCAATTATAAACTAAACTAGGACTAACATTAAAACGTGTCGTAGAATTTCCCCGCATCGCGTGCCTCTTGTGGCAGTGTTCCCAGAAGACTGGCAGCATTACCACGTTGTATGGCAATGCTTATACTCTGACCTAAAAAGAGGACAGCCCTTTGGTCACGAGAAGCGTTGACCTTACGCTTCGCAATCTCCCTGAAAAGATTGCAAGCGCTCCGGCCCCATGACCCCAACATTTCGACTCCAAACGGCACAAATTCATAGTCTCCACTGAGATTAGAGGATTTGCCGTTTGAGAGCCTCACCTATATACTTGGCAGGACCAGCATAGCAAGCTGTGCCAGATATAGTTAAGGGAAATGGTGTCGACACATGTTGCGTCCCACACCAGAGCCCTACCCATTTTCCATGGCATTAGCGACATACCATCCGGTCTCTTGCCATCGTCGCGCGCCTAGCCGTTAGGTTCAAGCACGGCTGCCACACGGTGACAAGAGCACGGCGGATTCTGTCGTGGGGGCTGGCGTGCCGTGGCATTCGCCCAGCGCTCCTGCAGCACGACAAGCCATAGTATCCGAGTCGGTCAAATGCTTCTCCACAACGGCATCGATGCAGATAAACACACGGCGCTCCTAATCGGAGGCACGTAGCGATGGGGAAGGTAGAATGTCGCCTAAAATAGTAGGGACTATTTTAGGCGACATTCTACCTTAGAGTACTACGTCTAACTCGGTGTTAGACGACGGAGGAGCTTGCAACCAAAAACCCGATTCCCACACACCAACTACCAGTAAACGGGCACGCTCAGCAGCATTAGAGCAAGTATTTAATAGATTTTGTCTAAATAAGCTGCAGAGCGGCCCGTCCCACTGACGCTGTGAGAAAAGGTTCCTTAGGAGATCCGTGTTTGGACATGCAATTTTCTAAATTGACAAGAGTTCACTGCGTTTGGCCTTGTAGAATACTTCCAAATTAGCTAGTGTAGATGCAAGGATTTTCCTAGTTAATTCTTACGAAGACAGGAACGCTGGTAAGCTGACATCTGAAATTTACTTACATTGTAGATTTTATTATGGGTAAGGGATATTAAATATATAGTCTAGAACGCGTCCATGTGAGTGTAAAAGGTTCTACCAACGTGATTGAGAGCCAAATTAATTCCACCTACAAGTCAGGTAACCTACTCATCTCCGGGAACCGAGCCACCTTCGGTAACCGAAGACTCAAAGGTGGTGGGCGTTTTAGCCGGTTGAAGTTCGATTTAACCACTCCTTTGGCCTCGACGGTATTTGCAGGGATTTGGCATACAAAAATAAGTTATTACACCTACTAAAATAACTACTGTGGCTTTGAATAAAATTTGATACATAAATCATTTTTTAGATTAAAATATATACATATGCGTAAAATACATACATAATTTACAATCAGCGACCAGATTCCAGAAAAAAGGGAACGGGAAGACCAAATATTAATCATCACCATCATAATCTTGTATTATTTTATTACACAGAAGGTGACTCTTAGTGACTTAATCATCAGACTGTTACTATACCAAATTCATGATTATTCGAAAGTGAAAGAAACTGTAAATCATGTGAGCTATTATCCCCGTGTTCAAACCTATAACCATATTTTGTAAATGGCTCATTTAACAAAAAAGGAGTATCATATATTTAATCAGTACATCGTTTTCCTATTACTCGGACGCCCCAAATACATTTAATAATCCCTTTATAGGGTAACTGATATAATTCTAATAACCACGAAATTTATATTGTATCCGTTCGTTGAATTCAAATGAAGGGAAAGAATACTGCTCTCTGAGTATGAAACCGTTTTTATTTACAGACAGAAAGTTGGGGCTCCTTATTCTGAGTGACAATACGCGTACGTAAAAGACGTTTTATTTAAGTTAGTCCAGTTTTACACCAGTTCTATTTTAATCAAATTGTAATCCAGTCTTCTCACGTTACGACTGCGTTGGAACTCGATATCACTCGAAATAATGCCCCTGTGTTGCGGGTCCAGGATTTAAATACCATGCGGGCAATGCCGCGGCAACAGTCAGTTTTTAATATTTTTTGAATCACTGAGGCGACAGCGACCGGGTAGAAATTAGTTACCGTGGCCTATAGACGTGTGCAACGCCGGAGGAGGGTCACACTCATGCTGCCGACCCTGTAGACGCAGAGAATTTCCGTACCGTCATTGTAAAGACCAAACAAGACAAACCTTTGGTCTTTCCACTGACACTGACTGGTCGCGCAGGCGATATTACTTTCCCAGTCATTCAGTCAAATTCAGTCATTTAGATAGATATCTTAAAGCTCTAAGTTAAGCTGTAAAGGGTATCAAGTCCCTCTTCAGCTTTCATTTGTTCCAATCCTAATGGACCTTTAGCTCGATTTCTATTGCGAACTGTATGGAAGCCCTTACCAGTGGTTTCGGATATCTTTCAAAACACACTTGTTTTGTGTCACGTAGCAAAGCGATACATCACGTTTTCGGTAATGAGGTTCTAGTGTAACTTTTTCTTTGAGCTAGTTTCCGAGGTCAGCTGTACTGTGTCGGCGAAGTACTACCTTGTTCTGAGGAAATTTATATTGCAATGAAGTTTATGTATCGCCTTAATTTATTACTACAATCTTTTCTTTGACCTACGTTTTACTTTTCATGATGAAGTCATTTTGAAAGCGGCATATGATTATCTATTAACTGTTTATACATTATATTATTATTATAAACTAGCCAACGTGCCCCGAATTCGCCTGTACATACTTTGAAACCCCTCATCACCCGTTTTAACCATAATAAACCGTATTTTTATAATTTTCAAATAACTTATTTGTACCTGCCAGATTTTTTGACATTTATGGTTAGTTTCGCTCCCTTGAGCAGTAGTGTGTTGATAAATGGACTATTCAACAGTAGTTATTGCAATTAGCGCGTTCAATCAAACGTACAAACTCTTCAACGTTATAATATTATTAGTATAGATTGTGAGTTGCGGTTTAGTAAATTTACAGTTAATAATCATTTTTATACCATTTAGGTGGCAGATAACTACACAGTTCACTTGATTGGAACCAATTAATAACCGGGCCACCCACAGAGATAACCGAAACTGACGAACAAAGTCCACTTTAAGTATTTCCAACTAGCAAACGACTAACTTTTCATTAATCTAAATATCACCAAAACATGTGGGAATACGTTCCCTTCCCTGCATACAAAATAAAAACGACATAACCTCCCCTTCCGGCTAAACCTTACGCCGACTGGGGGTCATGGTGCTAGGCCGGAGGTGAGGTTTTCATCGACATATCCCTCACACTCCGGCTGACCCATGGCCATCCTTTACGATCTGGCCCTCCTCAGGTGGGAGGACAACGGTGTCCCCAACTCGCCCCCGGAATGGGGAGGCGCGCTATTCAGCGCGCCGCCGCCGTGGATGTGCCCCCGGAATGTGCATCGTAGAAGGTGACTAAAGAATGGGGCTATTCTCGATTCGACTGTAAACATACATCCCATGGCTATGTGTTCGCTTGACGGCATTAGGCTTACCCCCTATAACGGGATTGAAAATCATAGTTGACGAAATGTGGATGTTAGTACATCTCTGCCTACCCTTTTGCGGGTTTACTGGCGTAAGTATAGTAATTATTATGTACAGAAATACATATTCTTATGCCTTGTATACGCCAGGCAGGTAGGGGTTACCTGGTTGTTCCCCATTAACGAAATTTGGTTAAGCGTATTAATTTTTAAATGATTACATAGAACTTATAAAGTGCTATATTATTTTAACGCATGCATATGAATGGTTTCATGTGCATGGTTATAATACCGGTGAAGTTCCTTGTCCATTAAAATCACGGGTTTAATAATTTAATTAAAAGCACTGCTGGCACTGCAGCTATTGAAACAACTTCCATTATGTTCAATTAAGTGATTTTGTAAATTTTCATTGCATGAAAACATTAAAACTAACAACAGACTGGAATTTAAATCAGAGTCTATTAATGTATTAATTGGAAAGGTATCGCAATAATCTCTCATTGTCTAAACTTGTTGATCATATTTTATCTTTGGTAATATGGTTAACTTTTTATCTATAATAATTATTTGATTCAGTTATTTAACTATATTTTTTTTAAATATTGGGATTAATGCAAAGATGAAGTAGTATATGAAACTGCACATAATTTCATTTAAAAAAATAAATTTTAACTCATATTCGTGTTTTAAGAAACCTTATGAAGCAATACTTTCGTAAACTACTATGCGGTAGCTACAAAGTCCAAACAAAAATTAAGTCTACTATGTTGTTATAAAATCCACGTCACAAATAAAATTTAACGAGCCTTAATACAAGAAGTACAGTAAAATTATCAGTGGGTTGTCAATAAATTGTTTTGTACCGAGATTCAATTCGCAACCGTGGCGTTATAAATAAATTCCCCAATTCAGCCAATTACCTTGGAACCAAGCAACTTCGAAACAATTTTTATTTGCCTTGTTTTAAGACAGTGACTTTTATTACTACATAAATGTCAGTAAAATGTAGGCAGCCAGCAGATAAAAAAAATATTTAAGTAAAGGATCCACTTGGATTTTCAGGGTCCAAGATTTAGCCACAAGTTGTCGGTATATCTGGCCCTCTAGACATGCTAGCTTCGCTGGCTGATTTGACGTAGGTATATGACAGTCGTTAAAGAATGTCACATACGTCAAATCCTATACATTCGTCAGTCTGTTATACGCATGAATCTGTATACTAACTGGATTGCGTACTGTAAAATACAATAATTACAAATTTACACCCAACTGTAATGACATAAGGTACATTTTTCATCGTCTCGGTGAAAGTAGAAAAATCGAGCCAAGCGAGACAGCCAAAAAGTAGTAGTCTGTCCCTGTCTAACAACTTGCCATAGTAAATGTAAATTCTTTTTGGTTGTAAATGGTAATTTTTTTAAAATTTTGCATATATTTGTGCGTTATGTTTTTGTGATGAAACTTTGCATAAAAATACTTAAACTATCAATATACAATAGTTGACCATCTTTTATGAAGTTGTACAAAGTATTATGAAGTTGTACAAAGTAATACTTTTATTTTAAATGTTATGAGAGTGACATTGGTAGCCTTTCAAAATTCTTATGCGTACATTGTTTGTAGTAAAGACCAATCAAAACATGATAAAAACTATTAGAAAGAGACGCACTACTACTTTGGAACCTCTCTTTCGGCTCGTTTTTCTGTTCATAGTACACAGTCCAGTTAGTATAAAGGTTCATGGTTATACGATACTCCGCCCAGCGCCCAGAGGAGCTGTTGAATATTAGACGTGGCTCTAATGCAGACTTAAAAAGTTAGACAGTAGTCGATCTCATAAACGTCAAGAAAACCATTTCAAAAAAGGGACAGTTGGAGAGTGGATTCCGATCTCCACAGAAGATTTGAATTTCTAGTATTCTATTTTGTTAACATGTTTATGAGCAAATAAATAGTATTCAATAACAAAATGAACACACCACTTTATAAATAACGACATCATTACAATCACACTACTTACTAAAAAGTACACTAGGCTTAAAGGATTTTATGTTCGCATGATAAATCACAACCGTAGTCACAGTGTTTATACCCCGGTTAATCCTTTGGATGCCTTACAACCACAAGCCGGCTCACACAATGTATGAGGCCGTTCGTACGAGTAACTACGCAGACCACACGCCGGATTAAGTACTGCAATAATAAAGTTAAAAGCTTCAAACCTATTCGGACACCAAAGAGTTATGCAAAGGGAATACAGATAAGTAAGCTTTATGAAACATGCGTTCTAAATTTGAATTTCAAAGCGAACGACAACGTTTGTTGTACAAACGAGAGATCGAGCCAACTCTTTATTTTATACATTGGGATTCTCTTACACCGTAATGTAACGTCAATCGTTTTTTTTTTAAAACTTGGCTTGATGCGCTATTGCACGTTCAAAAACCTAGCTATAATGTTTGTTAATATTTTTAAAACAAAATAATAATATTATATTATTATACTTATATTTTTGCCCAACGTAATAAATGAAATCTATCTAGGAAACAAATTAAAGGAAGCTTGAATAAACATAACTATAATAAGGTCTTGTTTTTGTGGTAAGATTTGGGTTAAACGTATCAAAGCATGATTTATGTTGTGTGATTTATTCAGAAATCGTACATAAGGAGTATTAAACAACTAAATTATAAATTTGACATCATAACTTTGGTTTATGGCTATTGTAAACTAGCAGTTCAACTTGCAAAGCAAACTGGACAACACATTAGAAATGACTTGTATAACTACATAAATGTCGTCTTATCTATTATCCATTGAACGATAATAATCCATTCAGTTAGGCACTTAATTAGACAGTCTCTGTGCCGTGGCGGTAGTGAACGCGGCCGCTACGCTGGAGGCGCGGGTTCGATCCCCGCTCAGTGCAAATAATTTTATGCATGAATATGAGTAGTTGCATTGGTCTAGTCGTGCCACGGAGAGCAAGTGAATTGGGTGAAATACCTAAAACCTATAGTAGTAGTAGTAGTAGTAATAGTAGTAGGTACATCACTAAAGTTGAAGAATCTTCGGGCGAATTTTTTATAAATATACATAAAAAAAAACTGGGCGTACTAACTGAATAACTAGTGGTTCAATATTGATTTTTCGTCTCCAAAATCCATACTTAATATTATAAATGCGAAAGTAACTCTGTCTGTCTGTCTGTATGTTACGCTTTCATGCCTAAACCACTGAACCGATTTTTATGAAATTTGGCATTTTGGGTAGATTAGACCATGAGAACGGACATAGACTATGTTTGGTCGCGATAACCGACATCCACGCGGGCGGAGCCGCGGGCAAAAGCTAGTAAGTTTATATTTAGAAAAATATTTATAAAATAAGTTTTTAAATGAAACACATTAATTAAAAAGACAGATCAAGATTATTTATGTTCAGTTTGTCCCTAAACTAATGGAGTATAGCTGTATAGTTTAGCTGTAAAACTACAGGTATATGTCATTAAACTGTTAGCCAAAACGCATGAAAAGTTTTTTTTTCTGTGAACGTGCCAACTTATAACACTTTTGGCAACTTTTTCAGTGAATATCCCTCAGGCTCAGGCAAAGAAGTCCTTCATTTTTGAGAGTTCAAGAATTTAATTTATACATACAATTTATTTTATTACT
This sequence comes from Eilema sororculum, assembly GCA_914829495.1. Lineage (NCBI taxonomy): Eukaryota > Metazoa > Arthropoda > Insecta > Lepidoptera > Erebidae > Eilema > Eilema sororculum. The sequence goes on from OU618546.1 coordinate 21,207,454, forward strand.
TTCAGATAAGACATATTATTCAGAATAATGTGACGGTCTCTCAATGAATTACCATAGTATAAAATACTTTTTTGAACATAGATCGGATATTTAAAATACAAATCGAATTCAGTATAATTTATTGCGCTACGGTGTAAATGCAAAGCTTAAATTTGTATGTTCAAAAGAATATATCTATTCGTCTCTAGAGATTTTCAGTCGGTAATAAATCTCTTCTATCAAGTAGGACCTTGGCGTTTGTTTTTTATCAAGTTTCTTCCAGTGGGGAAAAGGGGATACAAGGCTTTTGTTTAACTCATCGCCTTGGGTGCATTTAGGGTAAGCGATTATTCGTTAATCTTGCATCGTTTATAGGGTAAAATGGGCCATTTTTAGCACGAATTTGCTACTATTATCTACTTTCGTATGTTTTTACTATTTATTATTTTTGATCGATGGCAGTTGGTGGTAATTGCTACACATTTTAAATAGGTACTTGTACTTTTTCACAGTATTATACAGTTTCACAGTATTATACAGTTTCACAGTATTATACAGTTTCACAGTATTATACAGTTTCACAGTATTATACAGTTTCACAGTATTCTCAAAGGTTACAAAGAAGATTTTAAATTACTATTTCCAAGACACTATTTAACAATATTGTACATGTAGGTAGTTTTAAAAGTGTTACTTCACAACATTGATATCATATATTGTTAACAATAATAAACAAAAAAATCATAGAGCTGGCAACTTTGATATAAAATACCAGACAAGTGACTTTTTGTCCACGCGCTAGGTCGTATGACTGTCTGTCTTTTTACACCACTGCGGCATAAAACCGTGAAAAACGAGTTCTTGGCAGCGAAAACTCACCCAAATGCTTCTAATTAAAATATAGCCGTAATTACGACAGTCTCTTTTATTTAAAAAGTAAATTAATGTCTAAAGCCTTTTTCAGCTATGTAGCTTAATTGTTTACACGATGATTACACGGAATGTTTCAGATTTCTAAGCACTTTGGAGCCAATGTTTGAAGTACTTTCAATATTATGTTAGAGGAGTTTGTCGGCCATACCGACCTGAAAACTCTGCAGGTATTTTTTAATTAAGTTTCTGGGGTTCGGCCAAAATTGGAATTACCTGGTTTCACCGCTGTTTTCAGTATTTGTGGTGGGCTTGTTTAACTATTTTGTAATAAAGTACAACTAAATTTAAATAGTTTTACAACACAGTATTTTAATACTATTTAGTGATGTAGTGCTTAAAACGTTATTTTCGGCACTTCTAAATTTAATATTCTGTGGTGTTCCATTTCGTGATCGATTCATGCTAAGCGTCATCGTATTCATTTATAAAGATATTATCACCAGCAGCGTGGAATCTTGAACCTAGTTTCATAGATGGCACGAACAGTTCGCGTAGTGGAAAGCTATCTGCTCTTGGACGAGAATCCATCCATGATAGGAATTTGAATATCGCACGAATAGCTCGTCTCTCTCTCCCTCTCGTTCTCTTCCCATATATCTCTCTCTCCCACGATGGACGGCTTTCACTATCGAGCATATTATAACCTTATTAATTATAATCTCCACTTCTCCGCTCGTTAATCCTGCGTCCAGCTGTTTGAGTACTAAGTTCAATAGAATAAAACAAACATTCTACCTAATCGTTTTGAATTCAGAAACTTGAAACATGTAGGATAAGTGAAATTATTTAGTCATTGCGCCATTTTAAACTTGTCAAGTCGCGTACGAAAATTAATTTCTCTAAGGGAAATGTTCGTGTAATAATTTTCTACAACTTTCGAAGAGGATTAACTTCAATGTTTCAAGGATATGACTTCGTCGAGCACTCGTATTTAGACTTTCAACTTAGCCTTATCAGTCTAATGACAAATTTTGTAAAAGACGTTCAAAATCCGCTTTTACTGTAAATAACATCGATGCCCTACTACAGTAAATCAAAGAACGTCGTGTAACATGTCGTGAAGTTGAAGCATTACTGGGAATTTAGGAGTGTACGAAAACTGCAGTCATAGCACAGTTGGGAATACTCGTATGTTTCGAAGCTTTTCGGTGTAGCAAAAATCTTTTTTTTTCACAGACTTGTTTAATTGGGTAATTGGTCTACATGGTGTTCCTTAGTATCCCCTTTCCGATGATTGCAAAGATTGCAAAGAATGCCCCGAAGGTACAATAAAAAACTTTATATTTTCATTCAAAAAAGCCGAATCTTATCGTGGTATCGAAACCTATGTTGATATTTTTTAGATTTCAAATGATTTGAGATTCACATGGTCATTCACATTGCGAGAGAGCAGCCTGCGAGAACGCGGACAGTAAGGCCGCGTCCTGGACGACGGCGGCTAGAGCGGGCGGCGCGGGCGACGGCACCCGCGTCTTTATCAAAGTCGTACATTTGTGTGAAGCTGTTCTCGATGACAGCGGTGCGGGCGGCGCGGCGTGGCGAAGGAAACCGCGCACACCGCCCGCACCGCCCGCTCCGCCCGCTCCGCCCGCCGTCGTCCAGGACGCGGCCTAATAGTGGCGACGCGCGTAAAAAACGAGGGCACAAGAGGGTAGACCGATACGGTCTGCCCAATAACAACTAGTTCGGTGATCGGCAGTACTCAGTACACAATGATCATAGCGCTTGCAACAGTGCCGAAATTTGGGTTACTCAACATAAATAAAAACATTGTAAATATCCCGGTGAGTGTTACACTTAAAATTAGTGCGTATAATTCCAATGTGGAAATACATTCTACTTCAGTCTTCAGATTCGAACCAAAACCAAAATTAGTTGTTTATATCCAACATTTCCCTGAAGCACCTCAAAGAAAATGGTGGCCACGTTCGTAGCGAAAACATGTCACGTTGCAACGATTGAACTGGGGGATTGTGGAACAGATAGTGTAAAGTGATTTTCTGAACAGTCAAGGATGTGAAATAAGTGTATCTAATAAGGTAGAAAGAGGTAGATTCATCAGTAACTGCGGTTTATTATTTCTTACAATCACATACATCACAATATATCCTTTTCATTCGATTTTGCCAAAACGTGTATCAAAATATCATCATCGTCATGCGTGCATTAATTCCAGTCTAATGGCGTGTTTGGTTCAATTTCGATATTTTCTGTGAAGTGACTGCTATATAACCTCAACAACCCAATGGCAATATTGAAGTACTGCAGTTAGACCAGTACAGACTTTTTAAGGCTCATATGGTAACGCATATCAAAATAAGGCTTTGAGTACATATAACAGAAAACTATGCACTTGATGTGACTATTAATAATATCAATTAAAAGTCATATTTGACTGAATTTTTTATAGAATTTTTAATGTTAACCTTAAATTCAGTCAAATATTCGGGCGGAGTCATCAAAATTCAATGTTTAAAAATGGTTGAAAAATCCATTTGTTTCCAACAGTTCGTAATAATGTTGGTAGATGGCACCACCGTCGCCCTTAAAGACGGATATAAAGAGAAGGAAAATTTGAAATGAATCAGGTGTTGCTCAATAGCTCAGTTGGAAGAGCATTCCCCCTGTAAGGGAAACGTCGTGAGTTCAAGTCTCACTTGAGCGTTTCATTTCTTCCGATGTTTTTCGAACTTAAAAGCCATATCCTAAAATTACAAAGTGTATTCCATTAAAATTCATTTACACCTATTTGGTTGTTACCTGCCATCAATATACCGTCTTTGAAGGTAGTCCTCAAGTATGGCGTGATTTTTAATTGCAGGTTTACATCACAAAGGTCCCGTCTATCAGATCATGTAACCCAAGATAAGAGACTGCTGTCAAAGGTAAGCTCCTTCAAATGTACCGTAATTACTTTCAGAGATATTGCTAAGTAAAACATAAGCGAAGCCAAATTCAGGTAAAATTTTACCTTACACGGAAGAAATGAAAATGTTTTGAAGAAATATACATTTTATTCAATACAGAAGTCTTTGACATCAGTTTTCAAAAGCAATAAGAGCTGTTTCAGCTTTTAACATTAGTACCGATTTTATATGTAGTTACAGGATACGCCATTAGAATACTGTATCCAATTAGGACCCGTTTCCTTTGATATTGTCATTCTTAACAAGCTTTAAAATTCAAAATACATTGCTGCTACGATAAAAGTTTTTTATTTGCTTTTAATTTGCATAAATATTTACTGAACTTTCAACAATGCTGCATGTTTTGGTGGGAAGTAATAAATAAATAAATATTCCACAACATTCTACACAACGCTATCTAGACCCATGGTAAGCTTTTATAGCTTGTGTTATGGAATCTAGAATGCGGATAAACATACTTATATACTTTTTTTTTTATAAATACATACATATTATACATAGGAACACCCAGACCAATGCAAATAGATATATTCATGCATACAAATATATGCACTGAGTGGGAATCGAACCCGCGCCTCCTGCGTGGCAGTCGCGTGCACTACCGCCACGCCACAGAGGCTGTCAATAAGTAAATACTAAGATTATATCAATTTTGACTCTGTTCTCAATTGTCTGACGGTCAATAGAACTCTTTATAGTAATATTGGCATTTCCAAATATACCACCAACTTGACATCATAAATAATATGATTTTGTGAAATCACAACATTTCTACTGAACTCGATCAAATATCAACTGTACTATTCTTTAATTTTAATACTTTATGTATACGAACAAATTCCGAGAATTTGAGACACATTTTAACTACGTACTGGACATTACACAGAAAGCTTTTTACTATCGCATGGAGGTTGAAATTTTACTAAAGCTGATATTATGTCAAAGGACTTTCGAGCGATGGCAATTATCTTTCTAAAATCGTTGCTTTAACATCCTAAAGTGCTCTAATTGAGATAAAATTCGACAATTGGAGTGGATGTTTTTAGTATGCTTATACAAAAAAGTTATGTAATCAATGTTTGATTTCGAGTAAAACATTATCATCTAGCCTTTTATGTTGTTTGTTCTTGATGATTTCTTCTTAACGGTCTGTTGATTTTTTTCAATATGGAACACTTCAATATGACTTCAATTCTTGCAACGTGAAGGAAAGGTCTCAAGAAAGAGGGTCACTAATAATACAGTTACCAACAATATTATATTGGTGGTCGTCAGCTCGACAGCCTCATTATAGACGTTTGCACGCCCCTCTTAAAAGATTCGGGACTGTAAATAAGCACTATCTTTGCTGCTATCCAGTTTTTTATAACAATTTGATCGCAGATATTATAAGCACTGTGGTCTATGTAAACTTATTAATGTAACCTGTTTTTTTGTGCTTACCTATAATACTTGCACGTGTTCGAATCATGTTAAAATATGGAGTGGCCAGCGATCAGGTGAGGTGTAGCTTGATGTATTATAGTGTATTTATATTACTATAAAGAATATTTTAAAGGATTTGTAAATAAGAAACTACTTTATACAATATTTTTATAAGTGGGTAGGTGAAAATCATTCGATGCAATGTGACGTATCAAAATGTTATAAAAAGTCGGCCTGCAATGTCATTTGGACGGTTGCTCCCGAGCCGTCGAAGTGTGAGGTACGATATACCTCTGTTATATTTATAATGTTGTGAATGTAGTAATAACTACTGTTATAGTGAATAATATAATAGTGGATTGGTATTTAATAAGTAATTGAATTAGCAATTATAACTAAATACCCACTTTGAGTGTTCCAAATATTGTGTTACTAAAATATACTTGTAAAGTAACCGAATCAAAGTATTACTTGATGTATTTGCGATAGTCCTTCGGGATAATAAAATATCATAATAATAATGGCTGTAGAAGTATGGCTATACCAATGATTATAAGGGCTGGTTCGATACCAGTGTGGTATCTAAGTTTTATGTAAATATACTTGTAAAGTAACCGAATCAAAGTATCATTTGATGTATTTGCGATAGTCCTTCGGGATAATAAATTATCATAATAATAATGGCTGTAAAAGTATGGCTATAACAATAATTATAAGGGCTGGTTCGATACCAGTGTGGTATCTAAGTTTTATGTACTACCTATGTATCATAGTGTCGGCTATTAGTCTGTTTCACTGATGTACCAGATGGTACAATATTATTATAGCATATTAGTGACTGTGCAAGTATTGTCATACTAATAATTATGAGAAGTGGTTCGACTCCAATGTGGTTCCTATGTGATAAGTATCTGTGTTATAGTTTTAGCTATTATACTGTTGTAACTGGTCTGAAACCAGGGTTGTCTTATATTGTAATATTTGGCTACGAGCCTGGTGTAACATGAAGTAAAATAATAACTATGTTGTGGTTAGAAGGCAGACAGGTTTTCTTGTCAGTTCTTTCCTGTCTACAACAGCTTTTGGAACTGACGTAGTATAACATAATAAAAGAGTGATAAAACAGAATTGTATTTATTGTTTCATTTCCTTGGTTCAAATACATAATTACAAATGGCATCCTGTTTATGGGTATATATAGTAAGTTATAGATATATATATAGTTACCCCAAATTTTACCCCCCCCAAATCTAACACACGCAACAAATTGACGTCTTTTTCAGCATTGCATTATTTTCAATCAGGTTCTGGTAAAGGTTATGTTAATGCTATTTGAAGCCCTAATATAATAATATTCTTCTATCCTAATCTGAACAGGAAAATAATTATATTTGTAATAAAACCTTACACCTGTAACAAATAATAATATCCAATTCGTGACATCTTAATACCGTTATGCCTATTGTGTCGTTGGATTAATCCATTTCCTTTTCTTAGATTGTCTTTAGGGATTATAGTCTACTTATCGAATCGGCATTGAGCGGACTACCAGTAGGAAATAATAATTATAATATTAAATGATATATTATTTTTTACTTTTGGACAACTGTTTCATAACGTTGCTTATTAGTTTGACATTCTATCATCGCATCATTCAAAAACACAAATTTCTATCATAAACTTAACTTTCAAAATTAGAAATCTTAATAATAAAAGATTTTGACTGTACTGAGAACGAATTAATCATTTCTCGTCATAAGTGTACATTTAATGACCTAAGAGGAGAAGTTGCTCTACTTGACTGCAAATTAAATGTATAAAGATAATAACGAGGTGGTCGCTATTGGCATCGCTTTGGTCCAGAGCCAAATAAGTTTTTGGACCGAAACCTATTATATAATCACGCTTCTGTGTAATTACTCACTCTAGTTGAACGGGTGGAATGATTTTACTTTGTTATCTGGGTCAATTTTGTTATGTCTCTAGCGTTCTTAGGGATAAAAAGATTTTTACCGGGAATACTTTGTAAGGGATTGTTATTTCTCTTTGTCGAGCATAATTTATTTGTTTACAAATAGTTTTGGGCAATTACGTCGTTGTAGAACACTGAGTTACGTTATATAGTAAATAGTAAATGTAGATATGTAGGTAATATGTGGATGGTACAGTGCTGACTGCTGAATTATCTACCACATTATTATTCATTAACAGTCAAATGCATGCCTATAGATAATAATTATAACAATAAATAACTTGCAAAAGCAGACTTCAATAACTAAACGATTAATATTATATACGTACTTTAACATACCAACATTTCATAATTTCCAGCTGAAATTTAATATCGGAATGTAACCAAATAATTCAAATTCACGGTATGGGCATTAATTGAGTGCATGTAAATTCTATTTGATGCATAGCTGAGGGCAATGTATTGTTAAAGGCAGGCGTATATTTATTTATTTATTTACTTGCGCATGGAACACTTTATAGTTAATACAGTCAAGTAGAAGGCAGATTAAACATCTGGAAGCCAATTACATGTTTTCACTTCTAGATTTTGGTATAGTTACCTATTTGTGAGTAAAGGCTAGCAAATAAAAAAAATAAAAACAAAAGTTATATCACATCACACAAGTTCACACAATACAATATTGAAGAGCCGAACAAGAATCTATTTATTATCAATATTTAGTTAATTACTGACACACATTTTATTGAGTCTCATAATATACTAAAGAAACAAGTTTCAAACCAATTTTATTAACAGTTAGTACAGTCGACAAAGAAGATACGGTTGTACCCTTTACACACTTACAACTTAATTTGAAAAAGTACAACCGTACTATCTTCTTTGTCGACTGTACATAGGTTGTTAGATTTGTCTCTTCTGTTTGGAAACTGATTTTTGCTTATAATTTAATTCAGCGGCTAGTTGACGTTCTGTTGTGTTATCAATAATAATATAGGAGTGCGTTGACTGTGACTGTGGTAGCTGAAAAGCAACCAAAATGTCGGGATCATAAGTGTTAAGGTAACAGCACCCCCGGAGGCGAACCGGACGTCGGAGGTCGCAGAACGACCTCCGTCCTCCATGAGCGCTGGCCAGGGGGTGACCGGTGGAGCTGCCTGTCGCCCTAGCAGAAGCAGGCCATGGCGGCGGCGCCAAGTGCGCCTCCCCGTAACCGGGGCTAGATGGGAACCCTGTGGTCCTCACAACCCGAAGGGGGCCATCTCGAAAGAGATGGTCCTGGGTCTGCCGGGGTGCGAGAGATATGCTTTTGGCAATCTCACCTCCGGCAACCAAGGACCCAAGACGGAGTGCGTTTTAGTCGGTTCGAGTCCGACATAACCACCTCCACCGGCTCCGTGGGGGTGGTATCCGTGGGGATTTATCGCACGATAAAAAAGAAAAAGGTAACAGCACCGAAATTGTGGTTTCACTCATTTGGTTGAATATACTCAAACCTGAACAATGCATCATTTCTGGCGTGATATTGTATTAAAAAAAACTTTAATTTACTGTCACGACTACCACATCAGTGTTATTACTAATATCGAACTTATCTCATCAATCAACATAGAAATATCACTTTCGTGACCTTATATCCATAACAGTATTTCGAAACGGAGAATCGAATCACATAAACGTTTGTCAGGCAATTGATTCAGCATCGTCATCGCAGGTCCTGACTGGTGTTTGGCAAGGGACGTGAGCCGCGTTGCCAATATCATGTTACCACGACCACTGTTGTCACGTGTGCGAAATATACCGATTCGATCGTTACTGATATAAATTTATTACCGCACTATTAACTGTTTGTATGCGAAGCTATTTATTAGAGGTGTATAAAGGATTGTAATGTGGTTGATTGTATTGATTGCTGTGTTATTACAATGATCGAGTATACAGATAGTAAAATATAAGTAAGAAATAACTGACTTATGCGTTCAAATTGTACAGAATTTTGAATTTCTTTTTCAAACCATTTCAAAATAAAGCCTCTCATGTATTTTTTTAGTAAGTAAGAATGTTTACTCTGTCTTAGTTGCATAGATTGTCTTTCAAAATTATCAATATTTTGTACTAAAATGGTTTATTAGGTACTAGTGAGGTCACTGTCGCACGAGAACGGGAACAAAAAAGAGAATAGAAAAAAGGAAAAAGGGGAATGTCTACCAGTACAACTCTACATAATAAACCAAAAGAAAGGCCATAGGTTTAAGTTCAATTAACCTATTGCAGTCTGCTGTCATGTTACTACATGCCTTCTCTGAAGTGCGTCGTAGTACCGATGGTAATGTATGACTTCGGCATTCAGTTTATCGCAGCAAAACCTCACCATAAGTTTCTTACAGAATTCTGTATCAATTATAAAAAAGCCACTGTAAGGATATTGTTATTGCAGACGCCTTTTACAGACCCGTAGGGCGGAAAATTATAACTGGGGAAACGTGTGCTAATGCACCTCTGCCTACCCCTCCGGGGATTTCCAGACGTGAGTATAAGGTACGTATGTATTTTTAAAAACTTTTTGAACATTTAGATTGACAGTTTTTCTTTTACTATAATTATTATAGTGTTGTAATTTCCTTGTACCTAAAATTAAAAAATCTGATATCATTTTTCCAAAACTTACAAAATTATTGCAGTTACACGTTAGTGCAAATAAATCAATGTGGGATTTTTACACCAGAAACCTTTTTGGCATAGCTTGTGCTGCTTGCTGCCAACGGGGACAGTTCGGCCGTATACAATCACACTTGAATGTCCATCAAAAAGTTATTACCGAGTGTGGAGCTTGGCTAGTTGAGCAGTTTTAATCACGAAACAATTACGAACTAGAAGTATCATTTATTCATGTGATGCTAGTTTTAGGTTCTTTAAGAATTGAATTGGCTTTTTTTTTAAAAAAGGAAATAAGAATATTAGTTAAATGGGAACGAAAATGACAGTCATGTTAAACATCAAAACATAAAACAATCGAAGGCTGGATAGGAACAATCGATTGAATTTATTATTTTATTTTCAAGGTAAAATTACATAATTTCTTATACAAAATTTAATATCAACTGTTACCATCAAAGAACTTCAAAGAACCCATTAAGACCTTTGAGATCCATGTACTTATAGTGTACAGCTCAAGAGGAAGGAGACAAGCATACGGCCCACCTGATGGAAAGTCGTTCCCGTGGCCTATGGACGTATGCAACACCTGTCGACCCTTTGCGGCATTGGGATCAGAAATCAAAATAGACTAAAGAAATGGCAGGAGAAGTAGTTGAGTGGACTTCGTAATCCTAAGTCCAAGCTTTGAATGCATTCAAAATTGGCTCACTGAAGAAGAACTATTATTTCAGCTTAATGCTTCAAGCATATAAAAAACGGATAGTCTGAATGACCAACCATCAGAAAAAGAAACACCTATAAACTAGATTCCGTGAATAATATACCTATATAGAGTAGATCAAATCATCATCATGACTGCCAAGCTTACTTTACTGCGAAAGTTAAATTAACTAAAGAGTTATTACCAGCTGGTTTTATTATAATACTAGCCTTACGTACCTGGCGTAGTTCGAGTACTGACGTCTGATAGATTTTTTAAGGTTTTCTTTCACATTAATTCGACTTTAACTTCGAAAGTTTGATTACTACTCAAAGACGTGTGTATCTACACCATGATCGCGTTTATTCCCATTATAATTATTGTATATCATGGAACGCGTTGGTTTAAAAGTAAAAAACGCCTCTGTATAATATGTATGTATTTAACAAAAAAAAGTATATAAGTATGTTTATCCGCATTCTAGATTCCATAATACAAGCTATAAAAGCTTACCATGGGTCTAGATAGCGTAGTGTAGCATGTTGTGGAATATTTATTATTATACTATTTAAAAAAACTATCAGATCAGTTCAATCACTATAAAGTAATTAAAGTAGTAGGTAATAGTAATTATAGTATAATGAGGGTGACTATAATTAAGTAATTATATAGTATACCAACAGATCTGATAGTTGAGAATTCAAGTTTTGAGCATAGCAACAAATCTAGCAATTCAAGTCTATTTACATATTATTCTCATATCACTCATACACACTCACGCACAATTTTCTAAACGAAAACTTATTCCGATTTCCATTACCATAAAATAAACGGGCACCTTAATATTTTCAGGAATTCAATAAACAAAAAACGTGCTCACGAAACCACATGATCAGGCCCACGAAGTACCCTCAGAATCCTCTATTTATGTTCGATAAATCATGCGGAACAGAAATTCAATCAGGCACCCGTGGATCGTAGTCGGTTATTTAATATCCACTATATTATGGTATTATCAGCTCTTTCAATTTCGTTCTCATCATGTAGTTCTTATACCGGCTCTGTGTCCTAGTACTTTGATCCTGATGAGTTCTGATTACAGTTTGCGTGAAGTACTACTTCTACAGTTGGCATCAAATCGATCTTGACTAGCAAAATACTCAAAATGATCTTAACTTACAATAATAATAATAGCAAAGTGCTTTATAGATTCAAATTGTATTATAGTTCGGACTAAAGGTGTGTACAATCAGCATCAAAGAAAATTGACGAACGAAGTGCTCAAAATGATCTGAAATTCATTCATTCAAATGAGTCCTTCACGCCCCGCTTAAAGGACCCATTTGTAATTTATAAGTTTTTTTTAATAAGCTTAAATTTCCAGACCCTGTTTGCCATTTCTGCTTCTTTTCAAATAATGTTGCTAGCGAAATACGAGTATGAACGCTACGATGACGGAAGCTATTACCTGCGTTAGAAATGTAAATTATGTAAAATAATATCCAATTTACATGTCAAACGCAAATATAATCAGAGGTAAAGCCTACTATTAGTACAGATATTTTGGTCTTGTAATTGTTGAGACATTTATTAAAAAAAAATAAGCAAAGAAGAATTTAAATTATGCTTATTACCTGACTGCCGAAGGAAGGAGGGTAATTTTTTAATTTATATATTGATACGTTAGAAACAATTTGGTATCAATAGCCCAGTTGGCAGAGCAGTCGCCCTGTAAGCGAAAGGTCGTGAGTTCGAGTCTCACTTGAGCATTTCATTTTTTCCAATGTTTTTCGAACTTAACAGTTAGCACAATAAATGCTATAAAAATTCATTCAAACAATTTGGTAGATATAGTTTTTGACACAGTTGGGTTATTAGTAAGGGTAAATTATTAGTATTCCGCTTACTTATATTAAAAAATATTATCAACTAGCTTTTACCCGCGGCTTCACCCGCGTAGATGTCGGTTATCGCGACCAAACATAGCCTATGTCCTTTCTCACGGTCTAATCTACCCCTATACCAAATTTCATCAAAATCGGTTCAGTGGTTTAGGCCTGGAAGCGTAACACACAGACAGATAGACAGAGTTACTTTATAATATTAGTATGGATGTTAATTACGAGTATCATGTATACTAAATATCTAATGTTTCCTTACGTAATTGAATACGTGCCAATAATGTCAATGAAATTAAATAAAATCGATACATCGTATCGTTAAGCTTTCTGGATCATTTATTCATTGAGGAGCCTTGGCCCTCTAGTTGAGTTTTCCTTATTAAGGCTGCGAATTAATTTATATTGTTTTTAGATACGTTAAAAGTTGCTAAGTACAAAGTTGGTAGTAGTCTCGAACTTTCTAGCACTCAGTTTGTCGATAGTTTAAACGTGTGGTAAAAGTGATATTCTGCGTTCACCTTTTTTTTTTAAAAATTCCGATCTAGCGTTGTAGATTTGCCCTCTGTCGCGTAGTACTATACATATTATAACGATACTAATATACCTACATAATAGTTACGTTGGGATAGGATAAGAAAAGACAATAACTTTCAATTCGATATTTTTTTTTAAATAGGACAAAATCAAAATCAAAAATCAAAATCAAAAATAATTTATTTTGCATAGACCATTAAATCGGCACTTACAAAACGTCAACATAAAGTAAATATTAAATACTAACTAATACTAGTAAATGGACCACCGGTTCGAAACGCGGCCCAGACCTGAGAAGACTCCGGCAAGAAACTCAGCGGGCTTTTTTTTTTTTTGGTCTATTTACAAAACATTTACTTAGCCTAAAACTTATGGTCTAGATACAATGTTTTGCTTGAGTAGCACAGCAGAGCGAACAGCTCATTTCCAAGCTTGTTTATCATTTAAATATTCTTGGATTTTATAATAGCCTTTCTGGCACAGTTTGCTCTTTACTGTATTTTTAAATTTATTAACAGGTAAATCTCTGATTTCATTAGGAAGCTTGTTAAAAAAGCGAATACAGTTGCCCTGGAAAGAATTACTTATTTTATGGAGTCTGCTATGACAAACTACAAGATTGCTTTTATTTCTAGTATTTATATTGTGCCTGTCACAAAGTCTTGGAAATTTTGCAATATTTTTCCTGACATACATTAAGTTTTCGAAAATGTATTGTGACACTACGGTTAGAATATTCATCTCTTTAAACTTATCTCGGAGGGAGACTCTTGGGCCCAAATTATAAATAGCTCGCACAGCCCGCTTTTGCAAGACAAATATCGTGTTTAAATCTGCGGAATTACCCCAAAGGAGAATTCCGTAGCTCATAATACTATGAAAATAGCTGAAATAAACTATTCTAGCCGTATCCACATCTGTTAAAGTCCTAATCTTTTTTACAGCATAGGAAGCTGAGCTTAATCTACTAGCTATTTTTTCTATATGTGAACCCCACTGAAGTTTAGCGTCAATACTCAAACCTAAGAACACTGTCGATTCCGCAAGGCTCAACAATTGTCCATTGAGTTGTACATTGGTTTCTACCTGTGCAACATTAGGCAGAGTAAATTTAATACATTTAGTTTTATTCTCATTAAGGCAAAGATTATTTATATTAAACCAATGGACCACTCTTTTGATTGCACCATTCACTTCGTCATAATTATCGTGTTGCCTTTTAATTTTGAAAATTAACGAAGTATCGTCAGCAAATAAAATAATACTATTATTGTCCCTTACATAGTAGGGAAGGTCATTTATGTAAATTAGAAATAAAAATGGTCCAAGTATCGAACCCTGCGGAACGCCCAACGAAACCACAGATCCTGCTGAACATGTACCGTTAACATCGACCCTCTGAATTCTATTGTTCAAATATGAAGTCAGAAGCTCGAGAGCCTTGTTCCTTATTCCGTAATGTTCTAATTTCCTGATTAATGTGTCATGGTGAACGCAATCGAAGGCCTTGGATAGATCACAGAAGACACCTAGAGCATCATGCTTATCCTCCCAGGCTTCGTAAATACAATTTAACAGTTCTACACCAGCATCCGTAGTCGAACGTCCCTTAGTAAACCCAAACTGTTTATCATGAAACAATTTGTTTTCACCAAAATGGGTCAGCAACTGTCCTAGAATTAGTTTCTCAAATACTTTACTCAAGGTTGGCAACACAGAAACGGGTCGGAAATTCGAAGGATCTGTGGCGCTGCCGGCCTTGAACAAAGGTATGACTTTGCTATATTTCATTAAATCAGGAAATGTACCACTGTTGACACAGTCATTAAACACAGTTGCTAGATGGGGAGCAATGACATCAATTATACTTGCCACAGTTTTGACTGATAATCCCCATAGATCCGCGGTCTTTTTAACATCAATTGTTTTAAACGCTTTAACGATGTCCTTGCTATTAACAACCGTGAATACGAACGTGTTCTGACACCTGTTTGTTGATTCTACAAGCAATGCCTCAGCGGAAATGGAAGACGACTGAAGAGTTTTGGTTGTAGTGGAAGCTATATTTGCGAAGAAATGTTCAAACTCTGTCGCAACCTCCAAATCCTCCGTGACATGGCGATCTTCTATTTTTAAATGGAAATCTCTTACAGTTGATGAAGATTTCCCACATTCGGAATTTATTATATTCCAAGTAGTCTTAATTTTATTAACAGAATTGGTTATTTTCTTCCTAATGAAGTTTGATTTCGCAAAGGAACAGGCTCGCTTAAATACTTTTGAGTAATTTTTAACATAGTTCTGAAAAGCAGGGTTGAAATTGTATGACTTTTCAGAATACAGCTCATACAATCTCCTCCTGCTCCTATAAATCCCCGATGTTGCCCAGTCACTGAATACAGGGCGGCCGCCAACCGATAATGTTTTTGAGGTAAAAATTCTCCCAAACTCAGTATCGATCAGGTTGGTTAGTTCTGCGTAAGATTCTTCTACACAAGTGTACAAGGGCAAATCAGGTATTTTACTCACAATACTTGCCCTGAAAGCGTCTAAACGGTACTGGTTAATCGGTACAAATTTAATTTCTTTTTTAACATTTTTACAATTATTTCTTTCAATGGTTATTAATTGGCCACGGTGATCCGAGTGTACAGCATCCACAAGACATTTGTTGATTGGATTAATATTCGTGTAAATATTATCAATACCAGTGGCACTATGTGCAGTTATTCGAGTAGCTTCTGAAAACATATTAATAAGATTAAAGGACTTGAACAGATTTAACATTTTTTTTCTCTCTGCTGGCACTTTAGTGTTTTCTAAAATATTTACATTGAAATCTCCACAAACTATTATTGCCTTATTGGAGGAACGGCATTTAAAAAGCGCTTCTTCCATCGTTTCTTCAAATCTTGCAAAGGGCGCAGCCGGGGGACTGTATACGCTTAATACAATGAACTGCTCAAACTCAATACTAGCTATCTCAATAACTCGCTCAATAGAGAGGCTTACTAAGTCTTTACGCTCTTTAAATTTTATATTCTTATTAATAATAATTAGGGAGCCTCCACGATCCAAATTTTTTCTACTGAACGAGCTAGCCACCTGGTGATTTTTGAAGTTGAACATGACCTGATGGTCTTTCAACCAATGTTCAGTTACACAGAAAATATCAATATTATTCAGGGTCATGTGCAACTCCAATTCCAATTCTTTACCATTTATCAATCCTTCCACATTTTGATGCACCAGGTTTAATCTACTAGTTTTAGAATTTAAATTACATATAGGAGACTGAACTGTCTCAAAAGCCGTATGGCTATGGCCGCTAAAGTCGGACATAGTGTGAGAAACTTTGCTAGATTTATTATCTGTTGTCGAATGTTTTAGTTTTTTTTTTGGATAACATTATCCACTGTGTCAGTAATGTCAGTATTGTTCAACTCAATAAGAGTTTTGTTAATAGCCAGTTTGGCTAATGTATTATTTAAAAAGTTTCCTAATAGGAGCGCAACCTGTCGTTGCAAATATTTTGATAGTGAAAAACTATCTATTGTCAAAATAAAATTGTTCTGTAATACAAAATTACAGTCAAATAAATCTATGGTCCTACTGTATGTAGTCAAGGTATGTAATTTTCTATTTATATTATATCTAATGTTGTTTTCACTAGCTGTGAATGATTTACTGTAAGGTAATGCACAAAATATTACCTGTTTAATTTGTAACTTTGTTAATTGATTGTAAAAGTGTATGAAATTATTTATATTTGCATTAGCTCTTCTACCAATAAGAAACACTAGTGTAGATTGTGGACAGTGTGTACTACATAGTGCTCTATTAATTATTTGAGAATAGGAGGCCCCAGGAAATGAATGAGTTATGACCGAGTGACCCAATTCATTAATTAAATGACAACCCAAACCCTTACCAATTTCATCACAGTACACAAATGTTTTCCCTGAATTTAAAGCTTGCGTTACTGTTGTTACAGGGACATCATTCATGGACATACTTGGTTTTGTAAAATTATCACTGCCCACAGAGTCAACTGATAGAGGGGTCGACCCTTCCCGAGATGTTATGGACAGGGTGGAGCACGGCAAGGATGTTACCCAGTCAGAAGTACTGGTACAGCCTGAGAGAGCCGGTATGGTGTCATTGACAGGGGGGATGGAACATGGCAAGGAATTTTCACAATCTTCAAATCTTTGTCTGTATAGATTTTCAAGTGAATAGTATCTTGCCTCATTGCTATGACATGAGTCCACTAGACTATTTAATGCCTCAATGTACTCACCTATCTCCTTTTGTGATGTTTGATATTTTAATGTAACAGAATTTAAGGAGTCATTCAAACGTGAGATTTCTAACTGGAGTTCATATAGATCAGACTCATATTGGTCTGTCTGTGTTTTACCTACCTCTACTAACTTTCTCAATTCTATATTAGAGCTACAGGCTCTACGACATTTGTTAATGCCCATTTTGAGATATCTGATCTGTTTCTGTGACTTTCTAATAAATTTATTTAGTTTAACATATTTTTTAAACTTATTTCTGCCACTACTAACTAATCTTACTGAGGAATTTAATAACAATTTATCATCACAGGCTATAACCGTTGATGCAACTGGGATATCAGGTATTGTGATATCTATCAGGTCTGCAGTGATGCATGGCTCCAGACAAATCAGGTCAGGTTCCCCTGCCACCAGCTCATTATAGAGGCTGTTGGAGAAAGCAGCCTCATCTGCCAACCTGATAGATTCCATGTGAGTAATGGAATTGTGCACGTCACTCAGTTCACACTCCAGAAAGCTAATTCGTTTCAATGCCTGTTCATGGGTGTTGCTGCATTCCTCTAGGCCTGTCAGTGTTGCCTGGAGGTGATCTCGTTGGAGTGTGAGCTCCATGACCTCAGTATGTAGGCCAGCCAACTCTTTTTTGAGTTTGGTATTTTTCTCAACAACATTAAGCACCTCCTTTTCACTCTCTTCCCGCTCCTCTATCAGCTGCTTATTGAGTGTATTGCTGATTTCAAGCTCCCTTAAGGTGAGGTTTAACTTTTGTTGCAATTCACGGGATGCAGCGCTGCGGGTCATCATTGTTTGTTTCATGTTTCCTTTTATTTCAAAAATTATTTGGTGGTACTGAAATGAAAGAATGTGGTAAGTAACTGAATGTGATAATAGCTGTAAGTAATAAGGAACGATAAATTGGGAAAATAAAGTAACTTTACTCCAAATAAATTATTAACTAAGAAGGGAGGGTAAAAAACAATAAGAATTGTAGATTTTTTTAAGTAAGTAAGTTTTAAAGTAGAATTAATATTAATATTATGTAGCTATTTGTTAAACTGAAATATAAATTAGTGGTTAATTTAACAAGTTAAGAAAACATACATAAGTTAGAAAAGTTGAACTACTTTAGAGAAGTAGGTAGGCAAAGAACAGAATGTATGCAAGAATTACCAAAAAACTGAGAGAAATATGTTAGTGTATGTATTGGTGAGTGTGTTAAATTTGTCTGAGGCTATTTTGCTGGCGTCTTCAAGCTGGCTTCCACAAATTGTCAAGGCAACTGAGACTAGCAGAGCCTGCTGTGTGGATGGACGTTGCTCACAGTTATGTGAGCGTTTGTATAGTTTGTAGTGTGTGAGAAAAAGGTATAAGGAATAAGTGTAACACCAAATACTTCCCCTGATTTCACACGTAGCTAGCGTAGGCGCAGGTTTCAGAGACAAATCCAATCAAAATTTCGTTTCACCGGTTCTTGTTCACTTAATGGATGATTTCACAGCAATTGAGGTAGCATACACAATACATATATCGTACTTTAACTTTTGTATTACTATATATACACTGGACACTTGATTACAATGTTTTATTCAATTAATTTTAATTCATTGTCATTCAAACTGTATGTGTATGCAAAATTTCATCATAATCGGTTGAGGATTCGTCAGGATCGCACACGTTACATTAATTTGACTTCACCTCACCTGATGGTAAGCTAAATGCAAAGTCTCTGAAAGAGGGGTCACCTTCGTAAACATGTATACCATGTTAACAGTGGTGGCACTCAGCTTGACGGCCTCATCAGATGCCGTTTCACGCCTCGCTTAAAGGACCCGGGACTGTAGGAAGAAAGAAACACGTGAGCTGGCACAATGATTATGAAATGTGGTTGTATAATTAGAAAAAAGGATGAACTTATGTTTGTGTGTATGTGAATAAAAACTACGCAACTAGGTCTCACGGAATCCTAATGGAATCGATTTTCTTTATTTCTTTTCATTTGCTTTTTAGGGTTCCGTACCCAAATGGCAAAAACGGAACCCTTATAGATTCGTCATGTCTGTCTGTCTGCCCGTCCGTATGTCACAGCCACTTTTCTCCGAAACTATAAGGCCTGTTCTGTTGAAACTTGGCAAGTAGATGTATTCTGTGAACCGCATTAAGAATTTCACACAAAAATAGAAAAATAGCAATAAATTTCGGGGTCTCCAAACTTAGAACTGAAAGTTATAAATTTTTTTTAGAAATCCCGTACGTGTGGGGAATCTACACTTCCAAAGTAGAAAAATGTGTGCAATCTAAGTTCTAAAATAAGAGAATGATAAATCTAAAAAAAAATATTATGTACATTGCCATGCAAACTTGCAACGAAAATTGGTTTGAACGAGATTTAGTAAGTAGTTTTTTTTAATACGTCATAAACTGCAATTTTCGCCTTTCATTCAAGTAACTCAAAACTAATAATAAACTTTTATATTATGTTACTGGCTGCTACGGAACCCTTCATGGGCGTACTGCGACTCGCACTTAGCCGGTTTTCATTACATTTTTCTTTTCTTTTCGTTTCTTTCCTTTCGATTAGATATTTGCAATTGCAAGGAGATAAAAATAAAGAATGGAGCATAAGATGTGTTCCATTTTCTACTTTATCATTTCAATTTACTTCAAAAGTAAGTTAATAACGTCATAAACTAGTGCCCGTATACACGATATTAATATAATATTCTGTTTAATATTTTCCTGCCTCATAACTACATCTCGAACGAGCTTAATGTACACAAATCTAAGTGAAATCTCATTTCAAATGCAAACACAATCTGCCTTTTTTCTCTTTGGACAGTTACTTATAAGATATTAGATTTTACTATAACATTATTATTTTAGCCTAGTGGTATGGGTAATGGACTGCTGAGACGAGGTCTCGGGTTCGATCCCAGGTTTACCATGGCACACACCAATGACTTTTCGATGCTTTTCGAATTTATGTGTGTATTTATCACAGGTTTATAAGTGCCCGGTTAATGGTAATAGGCTCGCCACCTATTACATTGGGACCTAAACATAAACTGGCGAAATGTGGGTGCTAGCACCTCTGCCTACCCCTTCGGGGAATACAGGCGTGAGTTTATGTTATATGTTATGTTATGTTATTATTATTTTACTGTTTTATTTGTCAGTTATCGCGAGCTTAAACCATAAAATTATCTCCGATTCATCTTAGCGTTAATCCCAGTGGCATCCAAAGATTTCGCTTTACTAGTCTAACTGCGGATTTGACTAAACTTATATTTTCTGTGAAGCAACTGGCAGTCCTCCACAATCCAAAGGCGATATCGAAGCATTGCAGCTAGACCAGTTGCTGGACTTTTGAGGGCTCCAACTACCCGTAACGACTGCCATAGATGTTCGTATGTCAACCGGAACCGACGGCTTAACGTGCTCTCCAAGGCACGACCAGACCAATGCAAATAGCCATATTCATGCATACAAAGCACTGAGCGGGGATCGAATCCGCGCCTCCTGCGTAGCAGTCGCGTTCACTACCGCTACGCGCCACGGAGGCTGTTTGCTGTTTCTATTTAACCTATTGCAATCAAACTAACGTCCTTTCTAACACTTGATGATATTGCTTCGTTGACGATATAATATTGCCACTTAATTAGAACAAATATAGTCATTGATACAGTCTTTGACTGGTTTGACTCCACAAATATACCATGTATATTTATTTACAGTTATTACAATGATATCAAATATTTGAATATGTTATACTGCTCACGAATAAAGTAACAAAGAACATGTTATTTACATCACAAAAAGATGTTTATTTTTCACAATAATTGAAAAGTCTGTTTATTTTTATGTGAGTCTTTTTATTTTTATGTGGAATAGTAATGATTTTTTTACTATAAAGATCGGTTTAACTAATCGTAAGTGGAGAAACCTAGAGAAAAAATTACAACTAATTGTTACAATAATATTATAATAACCATAATAACCAGCTGTGCTAGCTGTACTAATTGTACTAATTGTACTACTAAAAAAAGTGCTAATTGTACTAGCTGTGCCCGCGTCTTCGTCCGCGTGGAATTCGATCTCTGTTTATTTCTTATATACCCTGCATCTCAAAATCTTTTCTTACGCTAGTACTATTATCTATTGTGTGCTTAGGGGATGCCTACGTCAGAGTAGCTTTATGCGTGCAAGTCTCAACCCGATCGGTTTAAAATTGACAAAGTTTCATACAAACTGTCATCCCCTATTTTATCCCCTTAATCAAAATCCTTTCTTAGTGAATGCCTACGTCAGTCAGTCAGCCTTCGAGTTATATTATATTTAGATTTGCTTATTTATTGATATTAGTTATTAGTTAGCTTTATATTTGATTTTATCCACTATTTTTAACCAAAACCACATTTTCTCCACAAAATTCTATAGGCACATCTCTATTATTCAACTTATATTCACGCAAAAGGTGGTTCAAAATTTGAGGGGACTCGCAGTCTGACCCTTGGGAGCCATTTTGGGACTTTACGAGGACCTTTAAGTAACGCTCGGAAATAGTTTCATTTCACCCCCGTCACAGGTTACAGAACTTGCTTGAGGACACATCACTATTCTTGGTGGTTTTATGTTATGGATTCTTGGAATTCCATAAGCAAAATAGTAATGTTTTAAGCTTAGGGTAGTCATGGGGAAATGAATGCAAAAATATATAATAATAATTTGGGTGGATGGTTGGATATATAGGACGCTAGAACGGCTAATTAGGTCTAGATGAAATAACCTGGGTATATATTTTTATCCATTAAGCCACTGCCGGGGTGCGAGAGATATGCTTTTGGTAATTTCACCTCCGGCAACCAAGGACCCAAGACGGCGTGCGTTTTAGTCGGTTCGAGTCCGACATAACCACCTCCACCGGCTCCGTGGGGGTGGTCTCCGTGGGGATTTATCGCATGATAACAAAAATACACTAAGCCACGACAGTCAAATTTTCATTTGGTATTATTTATTTCTTAATAGTAAGTATAATATATTCTAAATTCTAACTAATATCTGCGGTAGCCCAGTGGTATGGGTAATGGACTGCTGAGACGAGGTCTCGGGTTCGATCCCAGGTTTACCATGGCACACACCAATGACTTTTCGATGCTTTTCGAAGTTATGTGTGTATTTATCGCAGGTTTATAAGTGTCCGGTTAATGGCAATAGACTCGCCACCTATTACATTGGGACCTAAACATAAACTGGCGAAATGTGGGTGCAAGCACCTCTGCCTACCCCTTCGGGGAATACAGGCGTGAGTTTATGTTATGTTATGTTATGTAAATTCTAACTACACGAGTCTAAAAACATTGGAAAAAATGAAATGCTCAAGTGAGACTCGAACTTTTTCCAATGTTTTTCGAACTTAACAGTTAGCATAATAAATGCTATAAAAAAAAAAATTCATTCATACACGAGTCTACTTAGGTCACCTAAACCTATTCTATAAGTTTGCAAGACATTTTCGAATGCCAATATTCTAACTACACGAGTCTAAAAACATTGGAAAAAATGAAATGCTCAAGTGAGACTCGAACTTTTTCCAATGTTTTTCGAACTTAACAGTTAGCATAATAAATGCTATAAAAAAAAAAATTCATTCATACACGAGTCTACTTAGGTCACCTAAACCTATTCTATAAGTTTGCAAGACATTTTCGAATGCCAATATTCTATTATCCAAAACCATTCATTTTCAAAGAGAGAAGATTGTTCATTCCATTATCTCTAATCCGGTTACCAAAAACAAAACAAAACTTTCCTCTACCCAGGCACTCGTTACTTTGTCCTAATGTAGGCAGCAGGCGCCGAAGGCCCATTTTATTATATAACATAACATAACATAAACTCACGCCTGTATTCCCCGAAGGGGTAGGCAGAGGTGCTAGCACCCACATTTCGCCAGTTTATGTTTAGGTGCCAATGTAATAGGTGGCGAGCCTATTGCCATTAACCGGGCACTTATAAACCTGCGATAAATACACACATAACTTCGAAAAGCATCGACAAGTCATTGGTGTGTGCCATGGTAAACCTGGTATCGAATACGAGACCTCGTCTCAGCAGTCCATTACCCATACCACTAAACTACCACAGATCTCATTTTATTAAAACATAATAATAGGATTTTCAACAGAAATGACGTTTAGTTGTTTAAACTTTAAAGCATAAATGGTATTTCTCCGTTTTATTAGCTTAGAATTGAGTCAAGGTATTACACATATATTTAATCCCATTTTAAATTTTAACTCGTTTGCAATTGTTGTTGTCTGTTCTCAATCCGGTCTTGCTGACAGTACTTATGAAAGTTAGGCAGATTTTCGCGTATTAAATATAATTTTGAAAGGACTAGGGCAGGTTATCTGGGAATTTTGACTGTGGCAAATCTTTGAGACGAGTTTTACTAAAACCCAACAAAATATTTTTTTATGTATATGACATGTTTAGATTTGAGATTCTTTCATTTGAGTTTTCAATATTAGTATAAGAGTAAGTTATGATGATTTGCTTCGAAAAGCCTATATCTAGTACTGAAACTGCGATTACTAATGTAATGCAAGTACTTACTTATATTAGAATATTAAAAAAATTGTAGATTATTACGTTCCTGTACACTTTTTCAATTTAAGAATGTACACACAACACCATAAACTCCTTAAAGACGGTAAGATTAAACTTCGAAGAGACGCTGCCACCTAGAGAATTATTAATTAAGTTTTTAAAGTACTTAAGCTTTTACATACTCTTATTATTTCTGGGAAGTGAGTATTACATTTAACGTAATTGTTAAGTAGATTAATTAACGTTCGCAAAACTAATTTAAACTTTGGTCTGTACCTAGAACTTAATAATAATAAAATGTTTGCTAACAAAAACCACTGTAGTATAACTTGACTTGTCAAAACATACTACTACGACAGTATGGGTTTGTGCTTGACTGTACGAATTTTTAAGTTTCGAGGTGAATCAAGAAAGAATGTCTGTACAGTCAGCATCAAATTGATCTTGATGGATAGAATTTGATATGAGGTCATTCGACAAAGAACCAAAGTTACCAACATAGCTCGCAGAATAAGAAAGCTGAAGTAGCAATGGGCTGGCCACGTCTGTCGAAGGATCGAAGGCCGTTGGAGCAGACCAGTCTTAAAGTAGAGACCACGAGATGGGAAACGGAAGGTAGAGCACCCTCTAGCCAGTGAGGGACTGGCGACCTCAAAAAGGTGGCTGGGACAGACTGGATGCGGAAGGCAGAGGATCAGGTGAAATGGTGCACATGACTGCGGTGATTTTTTTTTTGTTTTCACTGTACTACATGTAGGAAGGTAGGCTTAACCAAGTGCTATCAATCAACAGTATAAACAGTTTGATAATGTAAAGATAAAAGGTGTTGTATTATTGGCGGTTTGACCACGAGTAAAATAAATTCCTGTTGGTCACACCAGTGTAAAAAGCTGGTGTGACCACGAGTCTGCAGGGTTAAACAGTTAAACAGTTAAGCAGTAACTAATGATACTAATGATGTTAACCCGCGAATAGTCGCGCCGGATCGATTTTGCTTCCAGACAGAATTCCTTCCTTTCTTTTAGTCAAAAAGTCAGCCAGTATTACAAGTAAAAACCACTTTCTGAAATATCTCGGCATAACAAGAACATTTTTGCTTTTATTCTCTGACCACTATTGAGCACAATTTTCTTAAACGCGCTGTGTAAGTACCTTACAATTTTTAATATAAAAATAGCAATTTTTCTTCGACACTTTTTTTACTATACGCTATTAAGCTCGGTGTTTATGTACTTTCTATTGTTTAATTTATTTATTTATTTATTTATAAAACTTCATGCACAAGTACATAGGCGGACTTAATGCCATGGGCATTCTCTACCAGTCATCCAAAGGTGGTGCAGAGAAAGACTGAGTAGGTGCATTTTTAAAGTAACATTGTATTGAGAAAGCGTACCGAATAATTTTAGGGAGTGACACTATAGGTACACTGCCATGAGGCATGTATACAACGTTTAATCTAGTTACACAACATCTTTATAAGTTGCAGAACAGTTTTGTAAAAGTATGTTTTGTCGTGTGACAAGTATCCCCGGAATAAGCGATCAATGCGGTAGAACAAAGTTGCTATAGAGCCCGCACCGTGCATAAATAACTTGACAATGCCATATAAATGTATAGAATTGCAATAGTAAATTTTCAGTTGGTCACATAACAGCCGTTCAATTTATCGACCTGTTTTAAGAATACATGGTAGGCCTTAAGATCGATCTATAGTCTGTAGAGTAATCTGTACTAGTATCGAAGTAATTTGGTTTGCTTTCGCTAAATGGTGCTGGTATCTCGACAAGTAATCTTCATCTGAATATTGTTTCTGGTATCATCCGAGGCTTTCAGCATGAAGTAATCATTTTGGCTTGCTGGCAAGGCTTTTATTGCAAAGAATTTGACTCCCAATCTCGTGAGGAAAACCAGCGCCAAACAGGTGCAAGTGAATTATTAAATACTAAAAGCATAATTACATACAAGGAAGATAAAAAAAGACAAAGAAAATGTTATTGTTTTTCCATCTGATCCACTACCCATGCGTGAGAGAAATAAATTATGTTTTATCCACGGTTCATTACACAAATAAAGTGGACATCACCACAAGTCGAACGAATACCATTTCAGTTCATAAAATTAGGTATACCTCCCAAGCCCAACCAGCTCAGTGTAGGATTATAATAGTAATAGCTTATGCCCGCGGCTCCGCCCGCATGGATGTCGGTTATCGCGGCCAAACATAGCCTATGTCCTTTCTCAAGGTCTAATTACCCCTATATCAAATTTCATCAAAATCGGTTCAGTGGTTTAGGCGTGAAAGCGTAACAAACAGACAGACAGACAGAGTTACTTTCGCAATCATAATATTAGTATGGATTTAGCAACCTTTATTTATGAACTAGCTTTTGCCCGCGGCTCCGCCCGCGTGGATATCGGTTATCGCGACCAAACTTAGCCTATGTACTTTCTCAAGGTCTAATCTACCCTTATACCAAATTTCATTAAAATCGGTTCAGTGGTTTAGGCGTGAAAGCGTAACATACAGACAGACAGACAGACAGACAGACAGACAGAGTTACTTTCGCATTTATAATATTAAGTATGGATATATTTAGACCTCGTGCCAAATGGATTAAAAAGGTTTGTTCACTAAGTTGCCCTTGCGACCAGTTGGGACCGGTTGCTAAAGGGTTGTAAACATTTTTCAGACTGTGGCAAAACCGACTGCAGCGCCACGTGGCGCTCGCGTGATCTTTTATTTTTGTTACATAACAATCACTACTTATACCTAATACAATATTTACTGCAAACTTTATTCTCAAAGATATTATAGTTAACAGTACAGATTGACGGTCAAAGTTCTGGTGTTGGACTTTTTGCCAGTGTTGGAGGCAGGGGGATTGGTAGTTCTTTAGAAGATTAACTAAATTGAGCTAGATGGTAATAAAGCAGTATATGATGTGATAGTTATTGTATATATATCGTTATTCCATCAAGAATTCTTCACAGTAAAAGTAATCATATAGTTACAGCTATAATTATCTTGACCCCAAATCGTTAGAGTGAAGATAATTTAGATTTAGATTGCATTGGATTTGAGCTCTTCCAACGCCGTAGCACTCTCTGCTATCCTCAAGGCATACAAAAACAGACACTGTACATGAACACACTACACATGAACATTTTATGAAGTGACTAGGGCCAAATAATATGCCGGTAACTGTACCCATTTAATGCTATTATTAATATAATTTTTCAGAGCTTGCTATATTTTTATGCGGTAAATACAAGCTACTGCAACAAGTCACGAAAACATGTCCTCCTGCACTTGCTTATCAAAGAAAATTAAGTTTTAAAAGCACAATTAACTAAGTAAAATAATGTCAAACGCATAAAAGGAGTAAAAGTTACAGGAATACTTGAAATTTCTTTGTTGAAAACACGACTCACATGCAAAAACCTTATTAAATTCTCAACAGCGTAATTTTCAAGTGCATTTTATATATTTTATGCTGTAAAACTGGCAATTTTGTACTGGAAATCACTAGTAAAGAGGCAATTAAGCAAAGCCTGTGGCAATAATTTTCATGCCGGAAAAATGTGACGCTTGCTTTGTTTTTAAAGGCGCCTTTATAGCTAGTAAGTGTAAGCTTAATATTTATGTTAATGATTATGTAAAACGCAGTGAAAAGGAATTATTAACATTATGCTTGATTCTTTTAAAACCACAGATTTTCACTGTCAGATTCTCATTAAATAAAATTAAGGTCCGTTTTCTGGAATGGTCGTCAGCGTCAGAATGATTTTGAAACTGTCGTATTAAGGGCAAATCAAACTGTTTTATTGATTTAAATTGTATTATTGTCCGAACATAAGGTGTGTACCAACTATCAGAACAATGAGTCAACAGGAAGGTAGGGGAAACCACGGTATAAGATCGTTTTGAGTACTTTGTTCGTCAAGATCAATAATGTCAATATGCTGAATGTACAGTAAGCTTCAGAGAAAAGGAACCCCCCTTGATAATGACATGAAAGCATTGAAGTTTTTTGATAAATTACGTACATGGCATGTTGGTCTAGTGGTTATGATCGACACTTTTAGTATACAGTAAGCGTGGGTTCAAATCCTCGGACACAAAGTTCTTTTTGTATTCATATATGTAATGACTTTTTTAGTCTCTTAAGCACTTTTTGTTAATTATTATTTAAAGAATCAAATTTTATAGTAGGTATAAGGTTTGTAAGAAAAGATACTTAGGCTTTTTGCATAAACAATATTAATTTATTTCTCGAATAACATTTCTAGGACTACATGGAGGTCATTTCCTGGTTGAGTATACAGTTGTTCTATCTGAGTTAAATTAGGGTTACTTATTTTTAGATTTCACCTGACCTAAATTTATTGACAAAACACAATACCCTAAGTGAAGTATAAAATGTTTAATATTAGATAATTCTAGAAACATAACTACAATATTTATTTAAAGTTGCAAACATAAATTTTTTACACTCTGAATAATCTTCGAATATGAAAGAATGGTTGAAAACTGAAATGTTATTTGTGCCTGTGAATCATAAAGAAAGAACCAACATGCTAAACTATAACGGGATAGCAATATACATCTTCCTCTTTGATCACATTTTCTGATAAGTAACCCTTTTAACACAACATTAGAAAAATATGTGAGGTCAGATGGTGCATCGTTAACACATTAGAAGATTACTAAACTTGTAAACAAGAGTAATGGAATATTAATAATACCTATACTATTATTGTTATGAATGTTAGGACACTTTATACACAGCGTCATCTAGCCCAAAATAGCACCTTTTAATATGATAACTGATAAGGATACTAGACAACAATACTTATTTTAGATATTTTTTTAGATAAATTACACCCAGACACATAACAAATAATCGTGTTCATCACACAAAGATTTGTCCTGGGTAAGAATCGATAAACTGCATTAATAACGGAGAGGACGGCCCTCACTGTCTATCACTTCTCGAAGACGACTTTTCATCCCCGAAACCATATTAAAACATGCGGCACTATTTCGCATTAATTCCCAAGGTCTGTTTACCTCTTCATCCATTTTTTTTTTACTTTATTTCACTTCAGTCCCAGTATAAAACCATCTGACCTCACAAGTTTTCTATAGAATTAAGATCCGGGCTTTTAGCCGGCCTCTCAAACACCGTTATAATATATTCTTGTGAATTTAGCCAGTCTTGTGAATTTGCGACCCGCACTGAAGGCAGCATTACGTCTTTCAACACTTCAAGGTATCGCTCACTGTTCATGAGGCCACGTATTTCCACTAGCTCGCCTGGGCCCATTGAAGACATCCATCCCCAGTAACCTAAAATAATAAACATTTTCAATTTTTTGCAATATGTAAAACAATTTCAGCAGCAATAATAATTAAAATATATATATAATATATACTTATATATATTATATACATATATATATATTATATATATTATATACATATATATATATATATATATATATGCATACATATATATATATATATATATATTTCGGGGCAGAGAATAATGATTTTGAAATAAACTAGTTTTATGTTTATTTATACATATTTATTCACAGAATATAATCATTTACTTACCTAATGTTAACCGCAGCATTTTTCGTCGGTAAATATAACAATTTCGTTTTCCCAGTTGGAATTTATATAACGAGTGGCAAAATTTACTCGGTTGGTGCGATGATCGTCAGTAAGTTGAATCTTTCTGGCTGGCTTATAATTATGGATGTTCGCAGCGTGTAGATGTCGTTGAACAGTGCTCAGCGACACTCCAAAAGTCTCAGCACTTGCGCGCATAGTTTTGAAGGGTGCCACTGAGTGAGCTTCCACAATATCACGGTGCCGCTCTGATTCATGAGTATAAGCAACTGAGCGAGGTCCTTGGCGTTCATATTTATATCACTCGTCGCTTGAAACCTTCGCATCCATCTACGCACTGTATTTCTCTGTAATGAAAATGATAATAAATAAAAGAAACTCCAAAAAACTAACTTGTAAGTGAAAATATAACATAATTGATTAAGCAATATAAATAGGTATATAATATAGGTATTTTTATCGTAACTCTTACCGTTTTGCCCATATCTCGTGTTATTTTATTTATGCTTTGTTCTTGCTCCCAGAGAACAACAATTTTAGCTTTCATAAATGTTGTTAATCGAACCATACTTTCAATCTACTCAAAAAACTGATCAAAAACTTAATAAATTGAATAATATTACGAGGAGGATTAATACAGTAATGCAAATTACTACGAATTATAAAGTTACCTTCAATCACAGTTTAGGAAATAAGGCAAAGAAGTATTCTAATTGCAACTTTAGCGCGCTGTAACAGATATTATAATACTATAGCCACCGCTCATACAGCAGATAAATTTTTGAAGTAAAACATGACGGTAGTGCACAAGCTGTATCAAGCGTAATCTATTGAACTAAAAAAGAAATCTATACAAATTTCAACCTTATCTTTTAGTCAATTGAGTAATTATTATTGTTACATATGGTGGAAGTTGAAATTTAAACCTTAAGGTCTAGAAAATTACACCGTAATCAACTTTGTTCGATAAAAGGAGTAATGTTATTCATATTTTCGTCATTATTATTAAATGAACCGATAGCCTAGTGATATAAGGCACGGTATAAGTGATCGGCTGGCGCTGGGGATGCGGGTTCGTATCCTCAAGCGACAGTGTCATCTTTTTGTGAGTATATTGTATCATGGTTATACAATTGAGCCGAAAGACGAAAAATATCAGAGAATTACAAATATGAACATGCAAATAAAAGGCAGATGAAGCTGCTCGCTCGTTCGCAGCTCTGCGACGATCGCATCACGTGACGTCATTCGTGAGTCATGTGACGCGGCCGGCGCAGGCGGCGATATTCTTTAAGTATTGAGGGGGTCTGTTTTCTCTGACGCTGGCTGTACTAAGTGACAAGCAGTCAAATCTGTCACTTTGCCCTTAGATAAATCGAGATTCAGAACTGATTGTCATTCTAGAATATGAGCTTCATTGTTAAGATACGCATTCGCCATTAGTACACAAATCTTAAGAATATTATCTGTTCTGTGTCGTATCTGTGTGGTTGATGTTCAGTCATCGAAATGAGTTGATCCATACTAATATTATAAATGCGAAAGTAACTCTGTCTGCCTATCTGTCTGTCTGTATGTTACGCTTTCACGCCTAAACCACTGAACCTACTTTGATGAAATTGGTATAGGGATAGGTTAGACTTTGAGATTACTTGAGAAAGGACATAGACTATGTTTAGTTGCGATAACCGACATCCACGCGGGTGGAACCGCGGGGAAAAAGCTAGTAAACCAAAAAATATTTAGAAACATTAACGTTTATAGTTTACTGTAAAAAAAGTTCATGTTTATAATTTAAAAAAATGTGAAATGTCAAACCAATGTTCTCTAAATACACTTCACAAAATTTCCTATCAGTAATTCATTGTTTCATGTTATCGAAAGTCACTTATACAATACGAAAACTTTATAGTATGCAAAAATTGACTGGCCCGAGCTTGCAGTAAAGTATTCTGAGGATCATTTGTATTCATTGAGTATTGTTCCACTTCACACATGGAATACAATGAAAACTTTCATCCGATATTAGTTTTCAATTTTCCGAACCATCTCATTTGAACCTGAATATGAAACATTGTATTCAGAAAAAAATCGGAAGCAATATTTTGGCCAACGAATTTTATAAAGTGAAGCATGTACCGTTTATTGAACAGCAATTTGAAATTTTAGATGAATTTTGTAAAGTAAAGGGGCTTTTCAATTTTGTCCTAAATTTACTTTAGAAGGTAGCAAGCTAAGTTATCGTTTAAAATCATATTATAACTGGTTAACAACTACCTAATTAGTCTTCTACAGTTTACGCGTTGGATGGTATTTAAACGCAAATCGAATAAAATACTTTTTTTATGAAATAATAATCCAAATTTCCATCAAAATTACTGATTGCACAGCAGAATACTGAACTCAAAGTATTAGAAAACACACTACAATTTATTTTCGTAACGTACGGCTGTTTATCCTAATGCAAAGCAGTTTTATTAATGCACTGCTAATGCAGCTAATGCACGACAAAATAATCCAAATTCAAATCAAAAATACTGATTGAGCACCAACAAACTACTTACTTGCTTATAAAAAAAATAACCATGAAGACATAAGGCGGCATAACCTAACCTATCCATTTCGGGGTGGATGGTGATCATTCTGAACTTAATTACTTAGTATACATGCTACTCGGATCTATATTTTACTTTGACAATGAGTATCTTCTACATGCGCACTAGTTAATTTGCTGTGCAGTTAGTATTTTTGATAAACATTTATAATTTTTGTACTTAAATAAATTTATATATTGGATAAAAGTAATGTCATGCTGATGTATTTTTTTTTCTGCAGTACTAGTTTTGTTAAACATTCAGTTTATTTGTAGTAAAGTAATTAAATTTATTTGATTTAAAAAAGCATTGAAATGATGAAAATATATTGATATGTGATTATTTATTTGATGTGCAATTAATAATATTCCAATATCATTCATTGAAATAATTCTATAGCGATATATTTGTTGTTATTTACTTTTACGTTTCGACCACTTTTCAACAGCCATGTTCACGGAGTGACTAATGATGGGACAAATATATCACGACAGATTCCGTTAAAAGTGTTTTTATATTCCTTATACCTAATCCATACTTAATATTATAAATGCGAAAGTAACTCTGTCTGTCTGTCCATCTGTATGTTATAACCGCTTTCACGCCTAAGCCACTGAACCGATTTTTATGAAAGTTGGTATAGGGATAGATTAGACTTTGAGAAAGGACTCGATAACCCACATCCATCAAAGCTAGTACAACATAAAAAAGAAATAAATTTTTCAAGCAGAGCCTGAAAAAGCATCTATCAAGGCCGTCAACGTACCCACTCAACATATGGTGGTCCTGATCATCTGGACTTCATCCTAGCTTCTTACCATTTAATAAGGTGTAAGCTGATAATAAACAGGCTGTATAAATGTTGCAGCCAACTACCTTAATCAGCCGTTCAATTAACCGCCTAAGCTCATTACTAAACGGAACCGCTCAACTGAAGGAGTTATAGCAAAGAATAATAAATCACTACAACATTTGGTTAAGGTCCACACCTTTTTGTCATGTGTATAGTAAATTACGTTTCTATGCCTATTCTATCAATACGACATGAAATGTGTCTTTTTTCTTTTCTGTATATTTTGTGCGTGTTCTGAATTATTATTTTTCTTTCTTTCACACTCAAGAGATCGAAGAAAATGTACCAATATTAAATTCGTCTATCAAAGCCAAGAATAACAATTTTTGTGGGTGACACAAGTATTACGAATGTTGTAAATATATTGTGTGAAATAGACGTTATTGACGGATACTACTTCACCCAATGGGTTTTCGACCTTGAATATCACTTGCTAAGAAAAATAAGCAATTGACTCATTCCTATATCGTCTGTAGCCTTACTATCGTGAGGTCTCGGGTTCGAATATTACGCTTACTCTACTTGCTTAAACATAACACAAGCATATTTAGTTTCTTTAGAGGAATTAGTGTGAACACCGGTAATTTCGGTGACCAGTACTAATTTAAAAACAAAACATTTTCGAATCGTTTCATTTTCCACCTCATCAAAAACCTAGCAAGTACTTTGATATCATATTCACACAGATCAAGCATAGTGAAGATCAAAGACGATAAAGACTGTGTTTGCCGCGGGAAATGATATCCATTGAAACTTACAAAGGAAATGTGTTTGCATAGTGCTTCGAGACTTTAAAGTGTACTCACTGCTACACACGTTGAATACGGTAGACTTCTTTTAGTTGGTCAGTAATTGTACTATTCACATTATAGTGGGATGAATGAAGATAGGACTAAAATGTATAAATTATAGCTGACAAAAAGAAGGTAATACTATAGATTCAGCCGGGGTGAAAGGGATATAAAAAACATGTCAATAAAGGTTAGGTTTGAACATAGTTTCAAAATTAACTTCAGAACCACTTTAATGATTCAATTTACGCAATAGAAAATAAAATATGCAAGGAATGTATCGACATATACTATAGGTGATTTGATTTGCTGGTGGTTCGATTGATAGAACAGTGGATAATTAGATTCGCTCGAGGTCTGAATGATCACGGGCAAAAAAATGATTTAACAGTGACTGAAGAAAATTACAGAACACTATTTTGATACTGTCGGAAGTGTACGCGAACAGGTGTAATTGCTGAACACCGACTAAACAGTGAAAAGGGTTATTCCCGTCGGTGAATACCCCGTTGATCACGATGATCTTATCAAAGAATATTAGCTGATAAATAAGAATTTGTACCACACTTAGATACAAAAATGAAGGATAATATTTGTTGATGTGCTGTGCAAACAATACTTTTGTTGCGCGTACATTGAAGGAAATAACTTCCACTGGTTTCATCATAAAAGGAAAATGTCGTGAGAAACAAACAAACATGGGTTTCACCTCTGTATCATTCTCGCTGCGTAGTAGACATCTCTATATAATATGGAGAGATTTTAGTAGTTGCCTGTTCTAAATACATATCTGAAATGTTGGGGAATATTACTACTAGCATATCGAATAGTACATCAATATAATGTCCATAGCCTTCTGGGGAATAATTTTACTAATAGTTCAGAATGAGATATGAGTAAAAATCTATATTTAACATTTAAAAAGACTCAAGATAAGCTTCTTTTTACCCACAACGGAACGAAGACGGTATATGCGTTTGGGATGAAAGGATGTTTGTGTGTTTGTTCGTGCAAATCTATATTGCCATTTTCTCCGAACTACCAATCCCCTTTTGATGGAGGTTTCAGTTATGGGTTCGGCTTTAATTGGAGCATGTTCTTAGATAGGTGTTACAATGACAACTTAACAGGGGGTGCTACAGCAAGCATTTTTAATGCAAATCAATGTTGCCAATTTTCTCCAAAACTACTAGACCGATTTTGATGCAATTTTCAATTACTGGTTTGGGTTTGATTGGTGCCTGTTCTGAGATAGGTGTTAGGGTGACTATTCACCAGGGGGCATTGCAACAAACATCGATAGTGCAAATCATTGTGGCAATTTTTGGAGAATATTTGAATTTTTGAATTTACTTTTTTCAATAATTTAATGCTGGCGAAATGTGGGTGCTAGCACCCTTCGGGGAATACAGGCGTGAGTTTATGTATGTATATGTTTTTAAATTATTTTTAACCGTCTTGGGTTTTTCAAAAATTTTAATTTTTATCTGGTGTCATTATAAAATAGTGATATCGGGAATTAACGCAATCATAGGTCAAGGTTCTTTTGTCGTCCTAAATTATCCAATTTAATGAAAGAATTTCGATAAAATCGTAAACTTTTGAACTGTAATGATTTACCTGATTAATATTTTATATTCCGGGTGAAACTAATTCTAAATTGTCTCTCTACCCCGTGAGCTAGATCTATTATGTTAAGACCAAGCGTTCTAATGAACAGTCTACCAAATTTAAATTATACACTTAAACCTTTCTTCCTCCAAACTTGTTTACCATTTCCAAAACTAACTACTCGACAGAAACTCATAAAAATGAAATTGGATTTCAATAAGAGGCGACTGTAAAATATATACCAAACAAACCATAAAGAAAATTTATGTCAGCGTATCAGGGTGAACTGTAGTAGTAGATAGTTGGGTCTAAACCCTAATAAATAAACATGAAGATTTGACCGTAATATCGGCTGCGTATTTCAGGACCTATAATATATGAAGAAGGAGATAGCAGTTCTTGTAGTTATCGGTTTAAGTTTAATAAGTTATTACTCATTTTAGAAGTGAGAGATATTTTAGATATAATTTCACTAAATATTCGCAGGAACATGTGTCGCACTCCTATACATTCGACAACATGTGAATCGATGTACCGCATTTTCGCGGTAACATAACATTCAAAAACGCGTGTATCAATTTGGCACACTTTTGCGGTAACGTGCATCGAGGTAACACACATTCAAAAACGCGTGTATCAATTTAGCATACTTTTGCGATAACAAACATTCAAAAACGCGTCTATCAATTTGGCACACTTTTGCGGTAACGTGCATCGCGGTAACAAACATTCAAAAATGCGTGTATCAATTTGGCTTACTTTCGCGGTAACGTGCATCGCAGTGATAAACATTCGACGATACGTGTATCGATGTGCCGTACTTTTGCACTAACGTGAGTCGCATTTCTGTACTATCGGACTACCATTACTTCGGAATTCAGTGGGGCAGTCCTCAAAATGATCATCAATGTCATGTCATGATTTTCCCCCTTCTTACATATCATAATACCATTGCGTATTTCACTATTTTTAGAGTTTATACATCCGCAATTAGCAAGTACAAAATTCGTGTACTACGATGAAAAGTGGAAAGAAGTTGATACCTACAGCACAAAATGAAACAATTGTGACTATATGTATGTAAATTTTTATATGGCTAACCAGTTCCATAATTTCTAATAAGAAACATAACATATCACACAATGAAGGCAAATTAGACAAAGATAATGACCACACAGTTTATCTTGAGCCTACAATAAAGTGAATTTATTCAATTTATTCTAGGAATTCATCCGCTGTCAGAATTTGTCATAAAAATGTGTGTCACGAAGGAAAATGTCGATGCCTGCAGTATTGAGGTTGGATGCTATCCAAATTCAATGGTTTTGTGCCAGCCGAAATCAATTTTATATTAGAAACTGCTACCTATTGCTATTGCTATGGTAGATAATATAGTGTACGTGATGGTAATTTTTATCCTGTATCTAGTTTCTTTTCATAGCGATGTAATTGTAGAAGCCACGAACGTTTCTACAGTTGGCTGGAGCTGTATAGGAGACTTATTTATTATAAGATTCAGTATCAGTATCACATTTTCGGTATGGCAATTTTCTTATTACAATCTGAGCTTAAAAGCTTTTAGCGTTTTCTATTAAACTATTTTTAACGGGATCTACCACGATTATTTAGTGTTATTCGATTATTTATACGGTGCTAAATCAGCTATTACGAGGTCGAAAAGCAACTGCGTCAGAGTAAATAATAAAACCCCCGTCACAAAAAACACCTCCAAAAAGTTGAAAATAAATGGAGTTTACCTTTTAACTTTAACGCTTGCGATGTCGGGGGACCCTAACTGGTTAAGCACTCCGTTATATTATCGGAACAATTCAAGGTCCCCCGACATGGCAACCGTTAAAGTTAAAAGGTAAACTACATTTATTTTCAACTTTTTGGAGGTGTTGTTTGTGACGGGGGTTTTTTAATATTTAATTTAATTTTTATTTTATACTTTTTTAAGTGATCGACTAGTCAAGCTCTTTCATTTGATACCCATATTGAGGGAGTTATGAAGAAATAGCAATTCCGGCATGTTGTGGCGGCGGCCATCTTGGTCCGATTTTTTTCAAACATAGCTAAGAACACTCCCGACTAATATACCTTTCAAACAAAAAAAACTACATCCAAATCGGTTCATCCGTTTGGGTGCTACGATGCAACAGACAGACACACAAACACACATACACACACACACACAGACACGTCAAACTTATAACACCCTGTCGTTTTTGCGTCGGGGGTTAAAAATAACACCAAATAAATGGCGTGTGTAAAATAATAGTTTAGTGAGAAATATTCGCATAAAAGTATCATTTTAGTATTTGCCGAGATTATTATTTCAGGATAAACACTGGCCATTCTAACGTTTATGTGGATGGTTATCAAGAGATATGAAGAAAAAGTAACCAGAAAAAAGTACATAAGGATTGCATTGCTGGTTTGAAGAAAATATCATTCAATAGATTTTGTTGTTATTGAAAGATACAATGTTCCCGTAATTTTGGTATCCACATGAATGGTATTAGCTGGTGTTACTCGTGGTTTTGATTCAGGTCTGGCAAAGTGCTAAATAGCTTTTTTGGTACACATAATCACATTATTAGTATGAGAACTACGAACGTGTCTATCATTAATTTGTTATTGTTGAAAATGTATAGGCTACTTGAGATTTTACAGGCACGAAGAGCATGTTATATACATATTATATAACAAATGTATAAGTATATAATGTATAAATATAGAAAAATAATCTTTACCTATTTATTCTTTCTGCGCCTCAGAAGATTCAACCTGAAAAGAAGAAGATAACTTTCAGTACACGAAGGAAAATTAAGGAACCATATTTATAGCTTTAATTTTAAAACAGAGTGTGGTATTATGTAAACAAATTTAATAAAGGTTGTTATATATTATGTACGTTATAAAAGAAGTATATTTTTGAATGCTTAAAAGCTTTTTTAAGGTAAAAACGCCGTATTACTTCATGCAAGAGTAGGGAAGGAATGAAAATTGTGGCACATAAATATGAAGGTTCCTTTTTTTCTACACATTTTTTGTCAATCATGTAATATGAGCTCATAACAACAAGCCAACTGTTTGTAAGGTGGTCTTACCTATACTTACAATGCCATAATCATTAAAAACCTACAGCTTAATCCATACTTATATTATAAATGCGAAAGCAACTCAGCTTGACGGCCTCATCAGATGCCTTTTCACGCCCCGCTTAAAGGACCCGGGACTGTAGGAAGTAGGAAACACGTGAGCTGGCAGGGAGTTCCAAGATCTTAGTGGTGCGGCATAAGAATGAGTCACTGAAACGCTTGGTTCTAGCAGTTTATCAGCATTAGCAGGTATTTGGTATAGGGGTAGATTAGATTAGACATTAGGGCAATGTTTGGCCGCGATAGCCAACGTCCACGCGGACGGAGCCGCGGGCAAAAGTTAGTTTATTAATAAATTTGTCGCAGAACTTGTCACTACCTTCGTAACCTCAATTAAAATGTTCAGTCATTGTAAAAATGAAGACTTGAAAATTTTTCAGTAACATTTTTTTAATTACTTAAGAAGTTATTGTAGTTGTGTTTCAAAGGATTCATAATTCATTATTTGTTGTATTGTCTTGGTGGTACAATCTACAGAAAGAAAGAAAAGAAAGAAAGAAAAAATTTACAGGTAAATCTAGGTCAACGATGGTTGCCTTCACAAAGTTATCAGGTATAAAAATAATTTAGTTTTAATTGACTTTTTCCATTCAATACTAATTTGATTCCTTATAATAATATTCTTTACAATGTAATTAGATTTTTTACCACTTAGGTGGCAGATAAGCATACGGTTCTCCTGATGGAAGAAGTGGTTTTGGTGGCCTGTGGACGTGTCCAACACCAGGGGCGTCATACTCGCACCGTCCTGTTGAAACCTTCATATAGCATAACATAGAATTATATTCTTCCTTCTGTGCATCGACTATTGTGGTCTAGATATTTTCATTTGAATAGGGTTTGATAACACCATGAAAATACAGAATTTGAAATAAATGATGTTTCCCAATGGAACCCGGTAACTGATGCTGCAATGGGGTTGCAGTTTCTTATTTGAATAAAAAACAGGACAACATTTGCCAAGCCCCCAGTACGTGTTAAATAGCCACAAAAATAAAGAAATATAGATATTTAAGAGACATTTTTTTATCTTTCTAAGTGCGGTTCTATCATTATTTTGTATAATGGTTTGTGTTCAGAGTTGTTTGAGTAATGCCTACGGCAATTTCCTATTATCGCCCTGATCGCCAAAAGGAAGGGCCTCTTCCCACACTTTTTATATCAGGAATGGTCGCGTAATATGCGCCTTACACGGACGCAAAATTTGGAGAAAGATATTGCTGCCTTTGTTTTACTTGATACAACCATTGAATTTTTCAAAGAATAATTATATTATAGGGGTTGATAGTGATACCACATTATAGTATTACCGTAGAAGCCTTAATGCCATAAAAATACAAAATAATTAGACCAATCGTAACGCTAATTTATTACTCAAAAAAGCAATACTGTCAGTATGGCAAACACTTAACTGTCACATGTGTATTTTTTCTAAAGCATTTGAAGCTACTCGTGCCATTAATAAAAAAAAACATGACCTTAAAATCAACCTTATATATTTAATAATATCTTTCTAATAAGTTAAAAAATTACTGGCAAGTGCCGGGTAGAAAAAAATCTTCACAAAAAACTACAGCATTTTTCATAGAACCACATATCTCACTGTGACTAACAATAACCCGTAATCCCTTTAACAAGTGGAACACCTTAAAGATCACTGGGATGTAAGGAACATGTTATAAGTAAGATAAAACTGTTCCGGATGCATCACTTAAGTCACTGGATGAGGCAGCATTTTAGTGTGAAAAGAGTTTTTAGCTACCTCATTTTAAGTTATAAGTTAATTTAAGTAGACTTCGAGTTTTGCTGTTTCATATCACCTATGGACCGCAAGTACCAATGCTACGTTTGATTTAGTGCTTTGAGATAAATTTCACTTCAAACTATAAAACAACCACCATTTTTAGACTCGCGGTGACCATGCTGAAAGTAAGCAAAATGGCGTAATCAGTGTACATAATAAAATGATCAATTCTAATATTATAAATGTGAAAATAACTCTGTCTGTCTGTCTGTATGTTACGCTTACAAGCCTTAACCACCGAACCGATTTTGATGAAGTTTGGTATAGGGGTAGATTAGACCATGAGAAAGGACATAGGCTATGTTTGGTCGCAATAACCGACATCCACGCGGGCGGAGCCGCGGGCAAAAGCTAGTATTATAAATGTGAAAGTAACTCTGTCTGTCTGTCTGTATGTTACGCTTTCAAGCCTAAACCAATGAACCGATTTTGATGAAATTTGGTATAGGGGTAGATTGGACCATGAGAAAGGACATAGGCTATGTTTGGTCGCAATAACCGACATCCACGCGGGCGGAGCCGCGGGCAAAAGCTAGTATTATAAATGTGAAAGTAACTCTGTCTGTCTGTCTGTATGTTACGCTTTCAAGCCTAAACCAATGAACCGATTTTGATGAAATTTGGTATAGGGGTAGATTGGACCATGAGAAAGGACATAGGCTATGTTTGGTCGCGATAACCGACATCCACGCGGGCGGAGCCGCGGGCAAAAGCTAGTATTATAAATGTGAAAGTAACTCTGTATGTCTGTCTGTATGTTACGCTTTCAAGCTTAAACCACTGAACCGATTTTGATGAAATTTGGTATAGGGGTAGATTGGACCATGAGAAAGGACATAGGCTATGTTTGGTCGCGATAACCGACATCCACGCGGGCGGAGCCGCGGGCAAAAGCTAGTATTATAAATGTGAAAGTAACTCTGTATGTCTGTCTGTATGTTACGCTTACAAGCCTAAACCACCGAACCGATTTTGATGAAATTTGGTATAGGGGTAGATTGGACCATGAGAAAAGACATGGGCTATGTTTGGTCGCGATAACCGACATCCACGCGGGTGGAGCCGCGGGCAAAAACTAGTATTAAATAAATTTAAAATAGTTTTATTTCAAATTTATTTAAACCAATAAGAACTGCCGTATTGGAGAAGTTAACCAAATAAAGTTGTCATTTCATTTGTTACATTACAATGCAGCTAATGCAGTCAAAAAATTACTGCCTAACGTAGGATTGCACTTGTTTATTAAGATATACTTAACAATTTAACTACTTTAGAACCATTACAGCGTCGATGTAGCGCAAAATAAACTTACTAAAAATTTAATAAAAGATTAATATTATTTCTATTAGAGATAACTATCGGTCTATTTAAAAAGTGTATTGTTTCGAGTGTCCGATATTACGGTGGTGTTGCAAACACCATGATCACGGAGGAATCCTGATATCTCTAACAGTAATATGTATCAGTGACCATGATAGTTTAAATACCTATAATATTATGTCTGTCTCTCAAGCCTTACATTTAAGCATAACCCGGTATCTCCAGTATAACGATCTACAATTCACATCACAGCTGGTTTAAACACAAGCATTACAGTCTACTTTTGAACGTGCGCTTGGCAAGCGGAGTTGTAATAGTAGCAAGATGTCAGCCTGCTAACATGCGAATTGCTGTCTACTGTCTAACTGTATGTTACTGACTTAGAAAATGGTAATGCCATAGCCGGTCCGAACTATGACGTGTTAGAAATTAAAGTATAACTAGGTTAGTATGTTGAAAAGTAGCTTTGTTGGTCCCTGATACAATCAGCGTGCCAGCCTTTTTTTTTACTAAGCCTCATTTACACAAGGCGAGTTTCTCGTCCCTGTAAACATTCGTGCAAAAACAATTGCCGCTCGTGACGAGAAATTGCCCTTAATTAAATAGCAAAAAGAACAAATGTCAGAATAAACATGTCAAATTAAAAATGTCAAAATATTAGGCATGTCAAGTGTCAAACATATATTGATTCTTACAAATTTTGCTACCACCTTTTAAACATTTAAAATATTACGTACATACTACCGCTGCCATTATCCCTATTTTTTGCCCCTCGGGTTACCTATAGACCAATAATAAAGATTATGTTTTACACCCCTGTAAGATTTCGAACAAGGGATGATAGGGGCGCTGTCTCGATGTGCTGGCCTCGTAAATGTTGCGTCCCCATATTGAAAATAACTGAGGTAGGGAAAAAAAATTGTTGATTATTATTTGATGGCTTCTGTTAGTAAAATGAACATTTTAGGAATACGAAAATATTTAATCAGGAAATTCATGATAGGTTAATAAAAAAATTCATGAGGTTTTTATGATTAGATAATTTTTGGTTACTTTTACGATACTAAGCAGAGAAAAAAAATCTAATAGGTATTATTTCACCCTTTAATGTCGCTTTGTATTCTCTTCGTATCATTTTCCACAGTTTGTTCAAGTAACCTTGATTGATATATCGTAGTACATCACTACATAGTATAAAGCAAAGTCGCTTTCTGCGTCTGTCCGTCCCTATGTATGCTTATATCTTTAAAACTGTGGTACGGATTTTGATGCGGTTTCTTTTAGTATATAGAGTACTAGCTTTTGCCCGCGGCTCCGCCCGCGTGGATGTCGGTTATCGCGACCAAACATAGCCTATGTCCTTTCTCAAGGTCTAATCTACCCCTGTACCAAATTTCATCAAAATCGGTTCAGTGGTTTAGGCGTGAAAGCGTAACATACAGACAGACAGACAGAAAGACAGAAAGACAGACAGACAGACAGACAGACAGACAGAGTTACTTTCGCATTTATAATATTAGTATGGAAGTATGGATTTCAAAAGGAAGGTTTATGTCCATAATACATGCTTAATATAGTAGAAGGTGCAGCGGGAACAGGCTCTGACGCCACTCGGGTGGTCAGCTAAAACTGTAATATACCAAACTAAACTAAGCCGTATGAAAACCCCAGATACCTTTCATACCTACTCTTATTTAAATACTCGCATTAACTATTCTAAACAAAAAAGTTAACTGTAAATACAAGTTAAATCCATTTAGTACAATATTTTGCTCAGCAATTCCGGTTTCCTCATAAGTAAACAGTCCCAATACCAATCCTTCAAAATTCCAAACTCTAACCCCACAGACTCAACCGAATGAATAAACTTAGTTCAATATCAACTCACACAACCGTGAAATCTAATCTCAAGCTTATATAACTTAACCGCCTAATTATAAGTTCGCACATTTACTCACTATAAAACCCAAAACTCACAATTTTAACGTAAATATGATTTATTAACCACGCATTTAAACTAAACGCGTTGGCCGGTCCAAAACCTTTTTACCTATTACAAATATTTAGTCAATAAACTGCTCCAACTATTTTAGCTCATAATTCTACGGTAATAAATCAGAATTTACTTTGCTTAATGTTGATGCATAGAATTGAAGCTTAGTGTGCGCGACCACAATATTATGTAGCTGAGATTGGACAGCCGATGTTATGAAGCCTCATAATGGTAAGGTTTAACTATAAATTTGAATAATATTTAGCGCTAATGACGTATGGTAATCTTCAGGGTTTTGTAATTTAAATTTGCAGTAAATAAAATGACAGTTTTAAGTGCTCCGGAGGTCAAAACACAGCACTAGTGAATTAATTGTAAAATAGTATCGTTGGAAGGTCAAAAATTAACCTAATAAAGCAACATTGAAGAGTTTGCTTTCGTTGAATTTTATTTGAAACTATTTGACTTATAATATGTACCTTGATATATACCTTTATTTGTACCTATAATATGTACCTTTATTTATAATATACACCATTCATAATTATACCAAATTTCGTTAAAAC
This sequence comes from Eilema sororculum, assembly GCA_914829495.1. Taxonomy (NCBI): domain Eukaryota; kingdom Metazoa; phylum Arthropoda; class Insecta; order Lepidoptera; family Erebidae; genus Eilema; species Eilema sororculum. Next base: position 21,251,730 of record OU618546.1, read on the forward strand.
CGGTTGAACGATTCAGGCGTGAAAGCGCAACAGACAACCAGACATAACGGGTACATGCTTAAATGCAAGCATTTATCATTAACCGCAGCGATGACACAGCGCTCCACACGCTGGTGGAGTGCACGGCGTGGGCGCAATATCGTCAAGTCCTCGTGGTGGGTTTCCAGCGGGAGTAAGTGGGACTGCGCCGCCTCTTTCTGCGAGCAGGTCATGCTCGTGAAAGAGGCGGCGGGGCGGGAGCAGGAGAGAACTCTCCCACCCGAGTTCCGCACGACGTGTCTTCGCTGAAGACCGTCGGCCTCCATGACCGGGGGCCTGAGGACGGTGAGTTGGCTGCTCATCGTCCTTACAGAAGCAGGCCCATGACGGCAGCGTGACGTGACGGACTCACGCACGTCCCCGTCCCCCCTATGAAGCGGGATGATACCCGAAAACCCCCCATAGACGCAGGATAGCACCCGAACCACCCCTAGATGAGGCCGCATTGAAGCCGTGGGTCTGTTGGGAGCCCTGGGACATCCTTCCGAGGGCTTACCCGGGGCTCCCAACTATAGGCTGCTGGGCGATACCGTGGGGGTTTTAGTCGGTAGGAGTCCAGCATAACATCCATGAGGGATTTCCCCCCGGTAAAAAAAAAAGCATTTATCATTATTATTATAGATGGTACAAAAATAAAACACCCTATACATCTAATGATTTATTGAAACAAACACCAATATATTTCTAACGGACGAAATTCAATCGATTAACTGCTTAGTTAGCAAATAACCTCGCAGCTGAAGTAAGCTGATTATTATTTATTGAAGGGAATACGATAAGCCGCTTCATGAATTGGAGTATCGAGCCTTTATCTATTATATACCGACAGTACATGTTATTGAGCGTTGTTAATAATAAAGTATCGATACCCTTACGATGTTCAGTTTGTGTGGTTTTATGTTATAAGTATTATCGTTATTTATACAGAAGCATCTATAAAGTAAACAGTTAACAAAGTAACCAATAGAAGATAGATGAATTCATTTTAGATCAAGGGCCCGGTTTTTCAAACGCGGGATTTTAATTTGATAGAAAAAAAACATAAAAATGACTTAGAACTTGATTCTAGAATGGTACTCAGTTCTTAATATCGATTTATCTGAGGAATTCTCTTATCAATTTCCGTAAGCCACTAAAATCACGTATTTTAAAAATATATTTATAGGGAACCAGTATACAGCTGTCTAATAGGTAAAGAGTTAGGGATTATAAGCGCTAGCAACAGGACGTTACTGTCTTTATATTCCTCTCCAAGGAGCTTTAGTGACCGTACTTATCGACAGAAGCACAACAGTAAGCAAGTAGAACTGTTTAACTGCGATTATCTGTTTGGTGAAGATTCTTACATCTTTTGGGCTCGATATTTAAATTGAAATATTCACTATACCTCGCTTCAAGATATAATGCAAAAATACTTCTGAATATTACGTAGGACTGAAAATCATAGTTGGCTTAATGAGGGTATTAATATACCTCTACCTACATCTTCAGGGAATAACAGGCGTGAGTATTTCAAAAGCAAAAGCGTACATAAGCTTTTAGTAGTTTTTATAATTTTGAAGTTTAAGGATTCTTCCTCGTAAATTTCGACAAAGTTTGCAGTGATTAAATAGCTTTTATCTTAGCTAAAATAAAAAATTATAGTAGTGACCATTTCAATGTAAAGATACAATATACAACAAGAACAACAAGATACAATTTCTATGTGTTTTTGTTCAGCAACTTCTGAGAGCGACTGTTCAAGGTAAATTAATATTTTTCATTTGTAATTTAGGAAACTTTGGTAATAACTTTAACTAAAATTATATCTGTTCCCAAAACTAGGAAATGGTGACTATCCTTATGGCTTTATGCCTACTAACATAAATCTTGTCTCATTTCCACAAAAAAACTTATTACGGTAGAATTCACTTAGATACCGTACGCACTAAAATACAAGGATAATATTTTTTTAGTAATGACCGAAAAACATAATTTATGATCTTATAGGCACCAATTTTTGTTATCCAATATGGTTTCCATATTATGAACCTTTTATACACTTAACACTCATAAATTATGATAGCTAAGGGCTAAACCTGCTCGACTAGTTTTATTGGCTAATTTACGGTCTCTCAGGAATTTGCAATCAGCCCGTTTTGCTCGGCAGAGAAGAATTTGGGCCACCCCATCTCTTCCCATGCGGTGTCGTGAAAGGTGACCAGAGTCAGCCTCAGATGTAGGCTCGAGGCAACAATAGCGCCCGAAATATTATGGCAGTAGGCTCAAACTATAAACATGGGACGGACTACAATTATTGGTGAAATGTGGGTGTTAATTCAGCTCTGTCTAACCCACCGGGGATAAAGCGTAATTATATTTATGTATCTAATAGTGGTTTCTTTTTCAATAATTACGATAATACTAATTCAATTGTTGTCACAACATTTATTTCAGGTACGTACCCGGGTAAAGACATTTAAGTAAGCAAGTAATCATTATCAACTATTTTCTGGATCAATCGTTTAGTAAATAGTAGATTTGTATGTTTAAAATTGGATAAGATGTAAGTATAATTAGGCAGAGACAGAATATTTGGGGCCATAATTTTCTTAGTAACTCAAGGTTGACATGATGATGCCTTTATTAGCAAAGAACGGGCTGATGCAATCGAGAAGCACCACCCTGTATTATGGGTATTTCTATTCAACTGTACTAGTAAAATAATATAAATAAAACCAATACTTAATAAGCCAGTGTTTGGGGAGCTGGGCACAAGCCCCCAACATCTATGTATTTATCAAACACTCTCATCTTCCTGTATGTGTTCTAATACCAGACAAGAAAGTTGTCCAAACGCCCGAAAATTTATGAAACATAAAAAGTTTACTGATCACCACTTTTTTTTTTTGTTTTTTTTTTGTTTTGGTATTCTATGAGGGTCACGAAAGGAAAAGTTGTCCAAACGGGATGTAATCATATTGCTGGCTCGTACCAAATATTATTTTCGTAATTGTCATTTTCGAAATTCTAAACTTATTCCAAAAACGAAAGTACTTCGTAAACGTTTTCCTTTGATAATAAGCACTATAAAGAAATAGCCAAAAATTTAAAAAATACGTTTATAGTCATGAAAACGTCCTCTTCATTTCAAGTTTTTATAGTCTAACCTAAGTTAAGAAATCCCAAAAACAACAATTACCATCAAAAATATGTGGTTTCAAACGCTCAACTAACAAGAACCAGTATTGTTTGACCTCCCTATTCTTTTATTGCAATACGAATCTTTTCTTTTCTTCTGGTATCAACATTTACTGGTCCCAATATATAGGTAAAACCACCCTCGCTTGCTTTATGATAGCTGAATATCTTTTTTAGTATTACTCTGAGTTTTATTCATGTTTTATTATTGAGAAAAATATTTCTGCTTTGTGTATGAGAAAGGAAACGTTGTGCGGTCAAATTGTAAGCAATGAAATTGTATTACAGTACAATATTTTTACATTACAAAATATAGATATGAATTAATGGATGATGTACCTATACTAGCTGATGCCTGCGACATCGCCCGCGTAAAGTTTGATTGCGTTGCCGCTACCTATGGGAAACAATGTTTACTGTATCATTGAGACGTTTTTAATACCAATTCAATTCATAATCTTTCATATTTACAGTATTATTGTAGTACTAGCTTTTGCCCGCGGCTCCGCCCACGTAGATATCGGTTATCACAACCAAACATAGCCTGTGTGTTAATCCAGGGTATCAGCTAACTCCATACCAAATTTTATCAAAATAACAGCAAACATCCATTCATCCATCTATAAGTAATGCTCGAGAAGGAGGCGACCGGACTAGACTCCGGCCCACGCAGCTCACGAAGAACGAAGGCGACTTGGGTGTCGGAGGTCGCAGAATGACCTCCGTCCTCCATGAGCGCGGGTGGGGGTGATCGATGGAACCGCCTATCACCCTAGCAGAAGCAGGCCGCGGTGGCGACGCAAAGTGCGCCTCCCCATACCCGCGGTTATATAGGGACACTATGGTCCCCACAACCCGAAGGGGGCCATCTCGAAAGAGTTGATCCTGGGTCTGCCGGGGTGCGAATGTTGATCCTCACCTCTGGCAACCAAAGACCCAAAGACGGCGTGCGTTTTAGTCGGATCGAGTCCGACATAACCACCTCCATCGGCTCCGAGGGGGTGGTATCCGTGGGAAGTTTTCGCACGATAAGAAAAAACGCTATCCATCTATACTTACAAACTTTCGCGTTCATAACATTAGTAGGAAGTAGGATTTGTAGCTCTATAGCCGTAGACGTCATAATACTCGTAGCAATATTCGTAGACAACAATTCGATGTGTTTATCGTACTAGCATTATACATATATGCATTTTCTTAATCTTCGATGACTTATGTCGTGCCATTAACTGCCTTGTAACAGATAAGCTTAGCCATTAACAGCTAGATACAACTAATGGACTCATAGTTACAAAATGCGTTTCCGCATTTTTTTTTATGCAAGCGACTGCCATATGAAGCCCAATCTTAAGAGTAATGTCTGTACAAGAATCTTATAATCAGCACGTAGCTCGTGGACTGAAAAAGCTTATTTACTTAATAAAAAATGCATCTCAAATTTGACAGGGCTATCAGCATCAGATAGAATTTGACTGACAAAGTACTCAAAATGATCTTTATACCTACTAATGATTTTAATACCAAACTGTTTTATCGATTTAAATTGTATTATCATCCGAAATAAAAGTATGTACCAAATATCGCGTTGGTAGCTTAGTGGTTAAGGAGTCGACCTTACGATCGAGAAGTCCCGGGTTCGAATCCTGGCCATTACACTACCGTCGTGAACCCACTCCTAGCACAAGCAATTTAACTTAGTTGGAGGGGTTAGAAGGAATATCAGTCATTTCGGTTATAAAATACTTTAAAAAAAACAGAATAATCAGTCCACAGAACGGGGGGAATACCCTGGTGTTAAAATTATATTGAGTACTGTCCTTAGCATGATCAATTTGATGCCTATAACTACGAAGCAAAGTACCAAACCGAAAGACTTTTTTTGCATCTGTAGAAATGGTACATAGCTTGACGTATAGATAGATATAAGTAAAATGTCCTATGTGATCTTATTATTTCTGTGAATAATGTATGTGTATTAATTAGTAACTTTGTAGTATAAAAAGTAATAAATGTAAGTGTAAACTGTAAATATAAACTGTGTAAAGTGTATAATGTAAATTAGGTATGCCGGAAATCTTTGATGTCGCCCGATCTGTATGTGTACCATTAGGTTAAGTCGTATCTGGTACCCACAGGACAGGCTTGCCTAGTGTGGGGCCACTGTGAAACGCACAATGCTGTAAAATGTATTTGGCAATAAACTCATTTTCATTTTCATTTTTTCAATTTCGTCTTAGTACAATATTTAGTTAGCAAGCTGCAAAATGTAATAAACCACGAGTACTCTTGTCATGTGATGTCTTTTTAACTTGGTTTGGAACGCTGAATGAGGGTCAAAAGTTATGTCATCAAATATAACGTTTTTATACCCCCAGGGCGGACATTGTATTAGACTACGTAATTTTTTGTAATTTTAATATGAACTTTTTAAAAGGTTTTACTCGATCTGGCAGGCAAATGTTAAAGCTTTAATACCCGTATAATTGGCACTTAGTGACTGCCGGTGTTACTGTAATATAATTATACTAGCTTTTGCCCGTGGCTCCGCCCGCGTAGATGTCGGTTATCGCGACTAAACATAGCCTATGTCCTTTCTCAATGGTCAAATTTTTTTTTTTTATTTGAACTTCATGCACAAATGTACAAAGGCGGACTTAATGCCGTAGGCATTCTCTACCAGTCAACCTAATCTACCGCTATACAAAATTTCATCAAAATCGATTCAGTGGTTTAGGCGTGAAAGCGTAACATACAAACAGACAGAGAGACAGACAGACAGACAGACAGACAGACAGAGTTACTTTCGCATTTATATTATTAGTATGGATATAGTATGGATTATTGTCCAAACTAAAGGTGTGTACTTTTTTTTTTCGTTCGGAAATCCCCTTGGATACCCCCCCTTCCGGAGCCGGAAGGGCAGGTTATGTCGGACTCGAACCGACTAAAACCGCACGCCGACTGTGGGTCGTGGTGCTAGGCCGGAGGTGAGGTTGTCATCGACATATCCCTCGCACCCCGGCTGACCCAGGGCCATCCCTTACGGTCTGGCCCTCCTCAGGAGGGGGGACAGCGGTGTCCCCAACTCGCCCCCGATGTGTACCAAATATCAGAAATCTCGATCAACTGGAAGGGGTTAAAAATACTAAATTAAGATTATTTTGAGCACTTTGTCTGATGCTAATCTTTCTGATGCTGACTGTACGTGGCGAGATGGTTGGATTTGGTCAAGCTACCAATAACGGTCACGGCGGTATCTCACTCGCTCTAGATTCATCCTTTCTTTCTCTTTCGTTACCTCGTCCCCGGGCACACCGTGAGTAAATAGGGCGCGATACAGCAGTTGCGGTTGGTCTTACTGCTAGGGAGAGCAAAATAACGTTTGGACGATGAATGTAAGCATGTTAAGTGCTAAGAGTAATTTAAAGCATTCATATTTTTTGTCTAACCCTATCTTGTATCACTCAGTATGTCGATACAATCATTGCAACAGCCAGTCTTGTTATAAAGTGGCGATACAGACTTGTTACGTGTTTCTGGATCATAGTTAGAACAGATACAATTTGTACCAAGACCTGATAGGAAGCAGACTAACTATATTACGATAGATAGAGACACAAACATAATAAGCGTAAAATTTCCTAATCAGCATTTCATGTTCTGTTCCATCAACACAGTGTTGCAAAAACTACAAAATTTGGCACTTAGAATTTTTACCTTCTAGAGTGCTAGACCTAAGTACCTAACATGACTTTATCTCTGGTACTTACCTAATTTTAGTGATTGAAATTTGTATTGTGAAAATTCTAATTTAAACATCAAAGAGAGAATTTACCAGCTCTTTATCTAGTTAAAAATTCCTTTGATAGCTAAATAATTGAAGCTAGTATATTTTCCTTTATGATAATTCTTAGACATTAGCTCGAAATTAATAACTTATTACTTGTACAACCTATTATTTGTCCAAAAAAGAATTGTTTATAAAAATTATTTACAACAACTTTACGTAACAACGTTAATTTTGATGATACCATCTACACGTAGGTAGATTTAATATGAAAAAAAATCCCTCACTACACGTCTGAATGTATTACTGCATTCTCATCGGTTGGACAAGAAACCATCCATCTCCTGTTAATTGCTTCAACCCTTAAGGAAAAAGATTTCTTCAAATGTCCGCTCTACACGTTGGTGAACACACATTGGTGAACCTGTTGGTCAACACACCCTCCTGAGCGACGCACTATGGAATATCGTAGAACAAGAGCTGCTCAAAATTACTTTTTTCAAATGTTGGCTATTTCACATATTTTTATTTTTTGTCCTTACTTAAGAAGTTGTACTTTCATAATAACAAAGATTTAAAACATTTAGTAGAGTAATAAATCAATAAATTACGTTTGAAATCAATGTTCTGAAACTTTGTAAATTCTAACTTCAAAAAGTTCAACATTCCAAGCTAAATTTTGAGTATAATGTGTACACAAACCCATGTAGTGTGATACATTTCTAGAAAGGATATTTTATGGAAATTCAGATAAAATTATGAGAAATAGATTCTAGGGAAAAATTCAGTTAAGGCATGACGACAAACAATATTTTTTTATTTATTTTCAACTTCAATGAAGCTTTACGCAGTTATCGAAGTTTATCGAAGTTTTAATTTGTATTGTATTCTATGCAGAATATAGTTACCTAGAAGGGTACGTAAAATTAGGTGCATCTTGGTGCTTTTTCTAGAGATATGACGTATATTGTGATAAGGTATTTAAATAGCTATACCAAGGAACCGCAATATATAATATTTTAGGTTTTGTGGTAATATAATTGATTGGGCGGTAGGTTACGTTTTGCACACGTGTTCCATATGAACAATCACAATATGGTAAGGTGGCAAATAAGGGCAGTGTGCACCGCGATGCACACTGCCCTATTTTGATTTGCCTATATAAAGCTCTGCCTGGTGTAATAGTTAAGTAATTGCAATTTATGCGTTACTTAAGTTGTCTATTAATATAATATGTGTGTGCTCTGCTCTGCTATGCTCTGCTGAAATAACAGGAGTTGATGAAGAACTAATACCTACACAGATTTCATGTAATATTACAGGCTTTGTCATCCGGAATAACAGTTGATGCTTCAAGATTTGGTAACTATGCCTGTGAAACAGCAAGACTATATGTGAGCAAATACAATTGGTATTACATGCCATCATCAGTACATAAGACATTGATACATGGAGAAAGTATCATAAATCATTTTACTGTATTATCCAATATACAACTCTCCGAAGATGCGCAGGATTCTCGCAATAAGGACTACAAAAAATTTAGGCTACATCATGCGAGAAAATGTTCCAGATTAGCTACTAATGAAGACGTATTGCATACATTGCTATATACTTCGGATCCATACATAACAAGTATTTGTAAGCCATACGAAAAAAATGTCCAGGAACTCGATCAAGAAGATGCGCTACATCTCTTGAAAGTGAATCAACTCATCACGGATCCCAATGTTGTTACAAAAAAAATATGATTTATATACTATTTTATTATTATTTTTTATTTCAGTCAATCAATTAGCCTATTGCAGTCCGCAATTTTATCATTAGAATTAACAAAATAATTCCTCCCACAAATAAATAAAAGTAACTATTTCGTTTAATAAATAAAATACATAATTTTGTGTAATTTTGTTACCTGTAGAGATGGAGAGGAGACTTTAAAAAGAAATCACTGCTTAAATAAATGCGGAAGCAAAATATTTGTGACCATTTGTATCAATTTTCATAATGAAGTGCGGGTAAACCCGTGAGTCGGCACTAGTTCATATTCAATTTAATGTTCATTTATGAAGCATGGTCTGGTCTATGTTTATGCAAAATTATAAAATTAAATCTCAAGTATTTAAAAAGTTATAGATTTTTGATCAGCAAATGACCCATATTTTCCATAGTGCGACGCCCCGCCACACATTAAGAATGGCACCAACCTCCGTTCTACATATTATTCGGTGTTGGCCAACACATTTGCCACTGTGTTATTCAACGTGTAGACTGGACATAAGATACGAGTATATAAGGGTGAAAAATATGACTTTTGCAATGTATGATTGGAGATATACATGGTCATTCACATTAGCAGTGTAACACTCATCGGGATATTTACCATGTTGTATATTTGTTTTGAGTAACCGATATTTCAGCGCTGCTCCAAGTGCCATGACCACGGGGTGTATTTATCTCTCTCTCTCTCTCTGCACTCAGAAATAGCGCCGAAATATAGGTTACTCAAAACAAATATACAACATGGTAAATATCCCGGTGAGTGTTACACTATTCATGACTTTTGCACTTGAAAAATCATAATACAGTAATAGTAGTAGTAAATCAATGTATATACAATAATTAGCGACGTTATCGCACAAGGCAATCACGGATGGAGCAATGAGCGGGAGCACGGACAGCAAGGAGCGATGAATACAAAAATGCTCATTTGTGAGTTCAGTCACAGCTGAATATGTACACTAATTGTATATTTTAAGTAATTAATGCTAAATGCGAACAGTAACATTTACGTTAGTATAGTAACTGTATGAGCATAATTTCCTAGGGTACAGCATCTACTTAAGTACTAAGTACCCAATTTACCCAGCGCTATGAGTACCCACAAGTATACTGGGGTACCGTCCCAATTTCGCCAGCGTTGCAGAACGTTAAAAGGCTTTTTACTGAAGAAATTTCAGGAGAAACTTTCGGTTGTGGGGACCATAGTGTCCCCATCTAGCCCGAGTACGGGGAGGCGCACTTTGCGCCGCCACCGCCGCCTGCTTCTGCTAGGGTGACCTTAAGCTTCACTAAACTAATCAAGATCAAGATCACCATGGGGGACGGAGTTCAGTCAGGGCCCTCTGACGCCCGAGTAGTCCGCGCGCGCGGCGGCGCGCCGCTTTCGTTCCGCCGTCTCCTCCACGACCATTACCTGCTCGCTGAAGGAGACACTGGCCGCCCAAACGTCCGCACAGCGGACCATTGCCCTGAGCATGGTGGCGAGGGTGAGAACTCCTACTCCCAGGGCCGTCACAAGCTCCCACCTCGGTCCGGCCCACAACAGACACTCGGTGAGCGTGTGCAGCCCCGTGTCCTCGCTCGCGTCGCAATGATGGCACTCGGACGTTGGCTCCTTATCGATCAGACGCAGATATCGCCCGAAGCACCCGTGCCCGGTGATAATCTGCGTCAGTGGATACGAGAAGCTGCCATGTGGCCTCTCTAGCCATTAACCAAGTGACTACCAATCTCTCGGTAAATGTATATCCATATCCGTACGCTTTTTTTCGTTCAATTTGGGCATGAATAGAATCGCACTCCATATGCGTATGCCCTGGAACTAAAAACTTGTGATTGATTTGAAAATCAGGTCTTAGTTTGCTTATACACAGAAACATAGCAGCAACGCGGCCATTTTTATTTTGTCCTCCACACGTGTGATACTAAAAAGTATAAAAGCACGATGCTATTTGGTTAGCGCCACGACCACCATCAGCTTGGCTCCATATATAGCAAAAACTTTTGCTATATGTGGAGCTAAGCAATCGTAAATCGTTAAATTGAACGTCCACAACAACAGCCGTTTGTAAAAAACTATATTAGTCTGGAGGAGTTGGAAGACACTGTTTGAGGTCAAAACAATAAACTCTTTTATTATCATTTGATCCTTCTTTATTCTTTTTCTTCATTGAAAAACCTGCATCCGCTTCTAACTGGTGAACCTCAAGTTCCCTCCTTAAAAGTTCAGATTCTGGTGGAAAAGATAGTTTAATTTTTACTTTATATGATTCATAAGTATTGCACGTATCCAAAGAGGGTTTCTTAAAAGATAGACCCATACTGCGAAAAACATTTCCAAAATAGGTGTATGATACGGGATTGGTAATTTTCTCTATGTACATTTCGTAAATTATTGATAGTGACGGTAAATTATATTGATACTCTGCATGCTTTACACTTTCAACTCAGCTTAACACTTGTAAAAATATTTTTTTCATACATGTCTTTGGAACAAACTACACCAACTTGCAGTGCAAAATGCAAGTGACGCGGGTTGACGATTAGGTATTTAGGCACAAGTTGACTTATCACACAATGTTTAGTTGTATTAGTAACCAATTAGGTATGTAATAAACTCTATTATTAAGAAAACAAAAAACCCGACTGCAAAGTAAAAATACAACTGAAAAGCAAAAAAACAAGCTCTACAGTTCTTTTGGGACTTTATTAAGCTAATTAATGTTTTACTTTCTCTTCTTTAGCATTACATAAAAATGTGAATAAACATGACTATGAATGTTGGAAAAGTATTGCATGCGGGAACAAGCTGTTAAATCGTTTTTCTCACATTTTGCTACCACTGGCTTGGCACAGCTTGTTCCCGCCTGCAATACTTTTCCAACATTCATAGTCATGTTCACATTTTTATGTAATGCTAAAGAAGAGAAAGTAAAACATTAATTAGCTTAATAAAGTCACAAAAGAAATGTAGAGCTTGTTTTTTTGCTTTTCAGTTGTATTTTTACTTTGCAGTCGGGTTTTTTGTTTTCTTAATAATAGAGTTTATTTTAAACTTTTTAGTTAAAAAATGTAAAATGTGGGAGCATGCTAAGAACGTTAGAGAGCTTTAGTCATCGATTTCTCACTCTGAGCGACTTGAGCAGATGCGAAAGCATGCTGAGAACGTTAGAGAGCTTGAGTCATTGACTTCTCACTCTGAGCGACTTGAGCAGATGTGAAAGCATGCTGAGAATTTTAGAGAGCTTGAGTCATCGACTTCTCACTCTGAGCGACTTGAGCAGATGCGAGAGCATGCCAAGAATATCGGGAAGCTTGAGTCACCAACTTCTCGTTATCGTCAACTTAAGCAGATGCGTGAGGATGCCGAGATGCCCGGGAGCTTGAGTCACCAACCACTCGTTATCAGTAACTTGAGCAAATGCGTGAGCATGCTGAGTATACCCGGGAGCTTGAATCACCAATCTCACGTTCTGAGCGACTTGAGCAGATGCGAAAGCATGCCGAGAACCTCCGAGACATTGAGTCACCGACTTCTTGCTTGTGACTTCTTGTAGTTTCTACCAGAATAGATTACGATGATGAAGATCATCAAGATATTGATGCTTATGAAAACGATCATCATGATGAAAACGTAATTACTGGACAATACATAATCTTGTTCGTTCTAGGTTTGACACTCATCATTCGGAACCAAACAAAAATATATTTGACAGGTATGTTCACAGACCTCATTCAGTTGAACATCTGAGTCTAGGTGAATTTGCTATCTGGTATGATGTAGTTTCTACCAGAATAGATTACGATCATGAAGATCATCAAGATATTGATGCTTATGAAAACGATCATCATCATGAAAACGTAATTACTGGACAATACATAATCTTGTTCGTCCGATTGTTTTTAGTTTTGCGAGATAGCGCCATTTTGCAAAATAAAATAATCTGATGGTAAGAAATGTAATTAACACAAATCACAATTAACTCAAATAATCTTTTTTTTATTTAACAAGACATATTTTATTTATGATAACAAACATCCTGAGATGAAGAGAAAGCAAATGATATATGTTTACACTGACACGTAAACATAAACAACACGATGAGAAGAAGAAAGCAAACGATCCAAAAAAACGTATAGAATTTATTTCTATAGCAAGAACTAGTTCGGACACCAAACAACACAAGATAGTAAACGTTGAAGTGAAGGATTAATCGATTTGAAACGCATAGAAAACTTCAACAGTTCAGACAGACGAAGCGATTTTAAGCAATACAGCATTAATCCTTTGTACCTTAATAAATTGCGCATTGATTATAGATCAACTAGCGACCCGCCCCGGCTTAATCATTTTTGCATATTGAAGGGACATTACCGAAATTCTACCTTAATTAGTATATTTTTGCTCATATCTCCGGTTCCACTCAAGCGATTGTAATCAAACAAACGTCAGATTTTAAGTTTGACCAAGACCTTTTAAACAAATGAAACCGCATTGAAATTTGTTTGGTCGTTTTTGCGACCGACGCGGTCAAAAATTTTTTCCGCCAATAATCCGTCATTTTGATTTTCTCGAAATTCTAATGTACCCAGTGTCACTCACGCAATCACGCCGAATCAAATGACACCTCACATGTCAAAATCCGTCAAACCGTTCAGACTTTAGAGCGTGCAAGAACTATTTTCAAGGTTTTCATTTTAGCGCCAAAACTCCGCCATTTTGATTTTCTAGAAATTCTAATGTACCCAGTGTCACTCACGCAATCACGCCGAATCAAATGACACCCCACATGTCAAAATCCGTCAAACCGTTCAGACTTTAGAGCGTGCAAGAACTATTTTCAAGGTTTTCATTTTAGCGCCAAAACTCCGCCATTTTGATTTTCTAGAAATTTTAATGTACCCAGTGTCACTCACGCAATCACGACGAATCTAATGACACCTCACATGTTCAAATCCGTCGAGCCTTTCAGGCTCTAGGCCGTGCCAAATAAATGGACATACATACATACATACATACATACATACATAGTCTCGAAAAACATTACCCTCCTTCCTTCGGCAGTCGGGTAAAAAGGAGATAAGTACACATAGTTCCTTTTGTATTTTTACGAATTTTCGATTTACGACTAGGCTCAATTTGTTTTTTAAGCATCATGATAATAATATTCATTACATTGACTCAAATCCTTTTTACCGTATTAGATTTTGATGTTTTGTATTAAATTGTGTAAAAAACCCATTTTTCGAAATTTCTGACTTGTCCCCTTTTACCTTGACACCACAGAAATATTATATTAAAGTAAAAAGGAAAGAAGGAAAAATAGGGGTCTTTTAAGTTTATGCAAATATTGCTCATTGAAGTAAAGCCAATTTATTACAATATCAATATATTATTAAATTGAAATTAAATATAGTTCAAAAATATTTTGAGATAACTTTTCACCTCAAAATATGAGAGGATCACTTTAGTCTTCCCGTGACCATAGCTGCTAAAAGCAACCGAATTATTGGTAATTAGTGTTGATATACAATAAAGCTCCCAACATTGGGAGAGGCTATGTCTGAAAAAAAAATGGAAACTATTACTAGTTACATAATTTTGTTTCTATTGATTAAAAATATTAACAAGCAAGTTCACGCAAGCAAGTAAATCTTAAGATTTTCCAGCTTGCGTTAAACTTCGACATTTTCTATATTTTAAGATTTTGTCACGCCTTCTTTTTTTAACACCGAGGTAGTCAACCAATTTTAAATCGCACTACACGTACGAACTCACACTGTAGTCAGAATTTACATTTGAAATGTATTTTATCTGGAAACAGGTTTCACCATATTTTCAGTGAAAATATCCTGAAAGAAAATTAGCATATATTTTTCACGTGTTTCAACTGTTATAGAAAGTGCTTTGCGATAACAACGAGAGATATGTACTATCTACTTTTGTAAGTTGAAATATACAGGTGAACCGTTCGTTGTAAAACTGGAACGTAGCATACCAAGTCAAATGGTATGGTATGATTTGGTATGGTATGTTTCAGTTTTGAAGTTTATACGTCATATTTTGAAGTTTATTTTTCTCCTTTCATTGTGATCTGTCGAACTGTTTGATATATCGGAACTTTACGTTTTAATATAGTCTCAACAATAAAATAACTTCATATAAATTGAGATAAAATCCGTTATAAATAGTTTTATTTCAATCTCAAACTAGCTACCTATCCTGATTTCATCCTGGTGGAATAACATTATGTAGAAAATAACTTTTTATAACGAACACAATAAAATGATTCAATTCGGTGTAGTATTTTACATGTATTTCAGTGATTCATTTTATATGTGACATTTAATTTATCTTCATCTCACCTCAGATTATTATCATTATAAAATCGATATACCATATATACGATGTTATTCACATACCACAGAATAATAGCCCTATGAATACATTAATGTGACCTAACGTTATTATCCTTAGGCTACCCTTGTTATTTTCACTAAGGGATATTCTCCTTTAGAGAGAATAACAAGTATAATAAGGATAGTAACGTACAATCAACCCCTCTTACATGGGAAGGAAAATAAAAATGGTAAAATGTGGTTGTACGTCTTCTTTCATAGCTCTAAGGTGATACATAGAAATGTACAGTCAACAATGGAGATACGGTCACCCTTTTTCATATAATGTTCTATGTAAAGGTGCAAACATATCTCATTTGTCGACTGTACCTTGTAATCTTCATAGAACTATAATTTCTACGGAGATACAGGCAAGAATAACGGTTCAGTTACCATTAGTACATGGCACGTAGTAGTAATGTTTCGTTTTTGTGTGGAGGGTTACATGGTACATGCATTCTAAGAAACGGAGCGTTCAGGCAATAACTCACCCGGTTCAAATCACCCTACCTCATCTCCGTACGAGTTATGGATATTTTTGTAGCCTTATGTTACACGTTGATGCCATATGTTTGGGTATTAGTAACTAAAAACACATGGGATATAACAACATGTTGTCATACTTGACCCATATGCATAAAAAAGGGCATAGTAAAGGCACCATTCGACTCAGGATGTTAAATATTTCAAAGGTTAACATCAGGCGAGGTGAAGGCAAATTGACGTGTCCTATATACCAGAAAAGTGAACCAATTCAATTTTACTATACTAAAACGAACAAGTTATACCTTTTTCATTTTAACTTAAATTTATTTAGGCTTTACCAACAAAATTTATAGTAACAGCTGTAGTACGTCATGGTCTATTACGAACATATTTTGCTGTGAGATCCACATAATTGAACACTTCTATTCTCTAGATGTACTACTGCACAATTTATAACAGAAAAACCTTTTATACTTAGCATGCACTTAACCATAGAACAAAATCCACGACCTAACAATCACACACTAGTGTGAGCGTAGACTTATGCCACAAAATGCGGTACCTAATCTACTTGTGAGTTCAAAACTCTTCTCCACCGCCTTAGCGCTGACATAAAATTAATATTTCCAAGCAAAAAGTACTACTACTCCAGCTGAACGCTTAGAGGAGCCGTGTAAAAACACAATATATGTTCGCCAGCATCTGGTCCGAGCCCAAACTATCTCGTATCTTGCGAGCGATATTTTTTGCTGAAGGAACGGGCTTACGAGAAAAATTGTGCGATTCAGATAGTTACAGATACTTCATGTAGAGGGAGTGTAATGTAGATCTTATTTTATGGCTTTGAATATCTAATAATGTGCTGTGTGATTTTATTTTCCTTGTTCTTTTTGCTAATAATGCCAGTGTCTTTAGATATCTAGCCAGTAGATAAGTACTTATTAACTTGGTTTAAAGGAATGAAGAATCAAAGTCAAAAGTCAAAGTCAAAAATCATTCATTCTGCATATATCATTAAATCAGGACTTACAAAACGTCAATATAAAATAAATATTAAATACTGGTTTAGCAAATGGACCGCCGCGCTCGCTGGTTTGAAACGCAGCCCAGACCTGAGAAGACTCCGGCAAGAAACTCAGCGGGCATTTTTTTTGGTCTATTTACAAACGTCAATCTACTTTTCTTTTCATTACTGTCACTATAGATTACTTAGTCTAAGATCCGGTTCGGACTTATGCAAGAAGATAGTATGGCCTGATCAAGCTAGTAAATTTTTGCTCTCTGGCATCTACAACAATAATAGGTACCATAAATATGAGATGAAAACTGTTTATAGAAAACATTACCCTCCTTCCTTCGGCAGTCGGGTACAAAGATAATTAGTCACTGGCTATCAAATAGCAATGAACTTTATTATGGAACTTACTATGGAAATATTGACGTGGTGGTTCCCAGTGGAGTAGAAAAGAACCACCGCTGCATTTCCTATGGGTGTCGTAAAAGGCGGCTAAGGCATAGGGCTGTTCTTCATCCGACAGTAAACATACAGCTCAAGACAAAGAGCCCGCAAGACGGCAATATGCTCACCTCATATTACGTCGTGGTATCGAATGATTGGCGAAACGTGGGTGCTAATGCACCTTCGCCTACCCCTTCGGGGATTTCCAGACGTGATTATATTATGTAATGTTTAAAAGATGACGATAATATATGATATTTTTTAATCAATCGCTACTCAAAAAATAAATCTTCAAAAGTATCAATATATTAAAAAAACGATTCTAAAGAGACATCGAATTTTCTATTCAAAAGGTTTGCGTCACGTTTCTTTAACGCCATGACAGGGGCTCATATGCGGGTTTATACAGAAATCATCGGTGCGAGAATGATACAAAGCAGTTTATCATCCCCTCGTGTCATATTTACCCGTGTTTTTTTGGGATGGCTAAACGAAATGCGTGTTGAATACAATATACTCTGACCCAGTACCTCGCAATCAAAAGGGAATTGAGTGGCTAAGTAAACACAGATATTTTAGTTGGAAGCTAGTTAATTATGCTCTAAGTTCGGCCTTAGTGCTAAGGTTTATTAGATTTCTGTTTGGTTACGTATATTGGCTCGAATTAGTACGTAGGACTATGTTTTTGTAGTATAATTAAGAGTAAAGGTAGGGGAACTCGGTGTTTTTTTGTATTTGTATTACTGTGTCTATTCTAAAAACAAATGTAGTGATGTAAGTAACTATGTTGTGTGTAATTGAATGAATTTTATAGCATGAAGTATGCAATCTATACAATGCGGAATGCCTTGACTGACTAGGCTACAGAGTCTCGGTAACAACCGACTTTCAAGGCATTCCGCCGCATCACGGGTTCGAGCCCCACCCAACAAGATTCCTTTTTCCCTAGGTATTCGTTTTTGATTCGGGGAATGCCTTGACTGACTAGGCCACCGACACTCGGTAGCCTAGTCTGTCAAGGCATTTCACCTGTAAGAAAAAGATCGCAGGTTCGAGTCCCGCCCGAGAAGGTTCATTATTCTCTATGTATTCGATACGTTGTTTGTATTCGATGAGGTAGAAATTGAATATGTTGAATGTCTTAGAATGACTTATTTTTACTGTTCCAAATATTTTTCTCCTTTATTTTTTAATAGCTAACTCTGGTTGTAAATGTGGCTACTAAGATCTTCGGAGCCCAAAATAATATCACTTTCTAACCTTCTCTTTCTGATTACTGTATGAACTTCTGATCCAGGCTATCCTTTCAAGATTCAGAGTCAGACGGTTGTAAATCTTATGAAAGCCAAGAAAATCTAACTAAGGACGTATGGTAGGAACAAGTTACCCATACCCGGGGTGCGAGGGATATGTCGATGACAACATATCCCTAGCACCACGACCACAGTTGGCGTGCGGTTTTAGTCGGTTCGAGTCCGACATAACCTCCCCTTCCGGCTCCGGCAGGAGGGGTATCCGAGGGGATTTCCGCACGAAAAAAAAAAGGACTCCAAAGCACATGTTCGTGATGTAACCGGGTATTATCCTGAGAAAATTGTTGCTCTGCCACTTGTATCTTTTCAAAACTTGTACACTTGATTTTTATCCAAAATCAAGATAATTGGCAAAAAGGCATGTGTAGTAAAAATGTGCGCTATGTTTTTTAAATCCTACTAATATTATAAATGTGAAAGTTTGTGAGAATGGATGTGTGGATGTATGGATGTTTGTTACTCTTTCACGCATAAACGGCTGGACCGATTTGGTTGAAATTTGGTATGTATATAGGTTATACCCTGGATTAACATATAGGCTACTTTTTATCCCGGTCAACAGGGATGAAAGCGTTTAAGTAACGATAATTTTTGACATTGACGGAAAAAAATAAGTTGTCTGGGAGCTTTCAACGAAAACGCTGCCTAAACCCTTTAAGATATAACAAAATAATGTATAGTGTAATTGTCTATCTTATATAGATCTACAGAAAAGTCCGCGATACCATATGTCCAGCTCTTAAGGATAACATACTATATCCATTTAAATACTTAAAAAAATAGGCAATTATAAAGTGCTAACTGGGAAAGCTATTTATACAAATACGTTATTAATCCTTATAATTTTAAATAGATTGGTTGGCTTGAGCATTTCATGCAGATTGTTTTTTCCCTTTACACCATGCAAATTAAATAAATACTTTAGGAGATATAGCAAAATCAAATAACGCGCAAAAAAATAATTTCATGTCGCTGACTGACTAGACTAGCACGCGCGATGATCAAGTCGCTCATCGCTGAGTGCGCGACCCAAACGCGGGCAGACGCGTGAGGGCAGACGTCGTTGACAGTTGTGTCCGTTACGTGAATTTTCAAGGCACTAGCAATTAGTTAAAAACGCACTGTAGGGTACCTATTATTGTATTGGCGGGCCTTTTTTTAGTAAGCCCTCTTAAAAGAATGTAAGCTGATCGTGAGGGACGAGTGCACGATAGATCGCTACCTACAAGACATACACAGCACACGAAAATTGATGGATGGTGTAGTAGTATTATTGGCAGGGGATTTCAGACAGACTTTACCTGTTATTGAGAGAGGCACTGCAGCAGATGAGATTAATGCGTGTCTAAGGGCATCATATCTGTGGACTAAAGTTGAAAAGCTTTATCTTACCACCAATATGCGAGTCCAGTTATTTAGCGATACCGAGTCAGGAGCATATGCTGAAAAACTCCTAGAAATTGGTGAAGGCCACCTACGCACCGACCAAGAAGGTATGGTACTTTTCACACATCAATTTTGCCATGTCGTGGAGTCGGAAGACGAGCTCATTGATCAAGTTTTTCCGAATCTGCAACAAAATATTCTTGACGAAAATTGGTTGTGTGAAAGAACCATACTGGCACCAAAAAATGACACTGTTGCAAAAATAAATAAAAAAATCTTGGACAAACTAACGAGCGACACATCAGTGTACAACTCCGTCGACACAGGTATGTCATCCGATGACAGTACGAGCTACCCCGTGGAGTTCCTGAACTCTTTGGAGTTATCTGGGGTGCCATCGCATGAGTTAGAATTAAAAGTAGGTGTACCCGTTTTGTTAATGCGTAACTTGGATGCGCCAAGATTATGCAACGGTACTCGGTTACGAGTGACTGAATTAGGAAGGCATATTGTGAAGGCAACCATCTTAACTGGAGAAGCCAAGGGAATCAATGTTCTTATACCGCGTATCCCAATAATACCCAACAATTTACCATTTAATTTTAAACGCCTGCAGTTCCCTTTAAAAGTTGCGTTTTCAACGACCATCAATAAATCGCAGGGTCAAACCTTAAAGGTAGCAGGCTTACATTTAGGCTCACCATGTTTTTCCCACGGCCAGCTCTATATGGCTTGCTCCCGCGTTTCTAAATCGCAAAATCTACATGTCTTTGCTGAACGAAATAAATCTTTTAATGTAGTTTATAGGAGTACATTGCAGTAGCTATAACTTTTGTATTACCATCACCATCAATCATTATATCCGTACCTATCTATCCTTCTCAAAAATTTTCAAATTCTTCAAATTCAAATTCTTTAGGGTCCCGTTCTTACATTGGAGACACCACCTTAAAAAAAGACGTAAGCTTATTTATTCTTCGATTTTGTTATTTTTGCAATAGGCTGCTTTTTATCAACACACCACGCGGGCGAAGCCGCGGGCGGAAGCTAGTAAAACATAATTATATTCGTTATTTGTTTTCTTTCTTTTTTTTTTCTTTCTAATACTATAATTTAAAATAAAAATACCGTCTCTAATACACATTCATAAAAAAAATGCCCGCAACTATACACTCTCCTTTAATAAAAACCTCTGCTTATTTAAAGTACCCCATTATTGAACGCGAGCTTTTATGCGGATAGGTTGAAGCCGTAGTGCACCTCATTGGTCTAATGCGGTTTTGCATACTTCATAAAGCTTCGATAATTTTATGCAAATTTTCTCACCGTGGTTCCCATTACCGTTAAAGCATGGTAATTGATACGTGCCTATATATATTATTTAAGTGTTTAAAAATGACAAAATTACCACTAAAAAGTTTAGAATGCTCGATGATAGTTCGGTAAGCACTCCACGCATATTAACCACAAAATAAATGTTATGTATCACTTTAATTATTACCCGACTGCATCAGTGAGTAAAAAATAAATCCTTTATTAACGAAGAAACAGACATAGTAACATTGCCGGTGGCCCCACACTAGGTCTATCTTCTTGCTTCAATTCAGGGACCAATTTTTACTTTTATTATAACGTAACATTATATTGATTCATAATCACAACAGTTTTTACAATATTTGTGAAACTTGTTACCACCATCCTATTCCATCATCAGGCCAGCTCTTGAATAATTCCCGAAAATTCAGTTACAAGATTGACCCCGTAACATACAATAAAGCTTCTAACAACAATAAAAAGAACATATTAACAAGATGGCCACCTTAGAAATGCTACCACATGTTTAGGAAAGAAAATCAGTAAAAGAAACTTTTAGTAATGCTATTGTAAGGGAAAAGGGAGGATGTTTACCAGCAGTAAAAGTTATGCACATAAAATGTATGAGTTTATTGATATATTAGCTTTGTGTTGTAAACAGTTCTTCAGAGAAGGTAATATGAGATTCCGATAATATTTACGATGCCATACTTGGCAATATTCATAAAATCTATTAGCAGTTCATAAACGTTATTAGTGTATCTTAGAGATGGAACTATAATTTTTATTTTTTATTGCTTATGATGTGTTATGTTACTTTTGTTTACACATTATTCATTGTATCTAAGTACAGTGTAAGTATTTAGTATTAGTATGTTAATAATTACATTCGTCATAGCGAGTCCATGTTACGTCTAAAGTTTGCAATTTGGAACCCGAAGTCTGCTTATTGCTTTGATAGGTAAGCTTTACCAGAATAGTATGTAAAATTAAATAAAGACACTCCTCTTTTTCTATCGTGGCGATGGCGCGTTGGCCCTCAAATTATGTTTTCCCAGTGTGCTGCCACCTGTATGGCGTTCACGGAGGCGCACAGATGTGCTACATATTGTCTGTGGAATAAATCCACATTCACATCGCAGGTCCGCCCCTTCCGAGAACCCCAATCTGGGCCGGCATTCCTTGCTTCGGCCGATCTGAATCCGGAGTCAGTTTAATTACTTTCAGCTGGTCCAGGGCAGATCATGTAAAGATTCTTTTGATCGCCTGAAAAATTTCGAGTCATACTGTGGTGAAAGATTGGTCAGCCTCGACCCTGCTTTACCGTAACTAGTTGCTCCGCAGGGAGACTCATTTTAGAAAGAACTAGTTACTCTTCCAGTGTTACTTATAATAATGCTATCCTAGTTATAAAATAATCATCTGTTAAAGACAACAAAATAATTATGTAATCACATAATATGTTAACAATTCTCAACTTACCTTACTCACCACACCAGTACGTAATATTATCAAAGAACAAACAAAATAAAAAAGAAATATGAAGCTTTACGAACCCTTATTATGCCAATCTTTTAATCTTGTACCCAAAATCTTTGACATATTATCTGGCCGACGGTAATGTAAACACAATGTACTTAGCCCAAGAGAGGTATATACGACGCCTAATTCTACACGGTACGGCAGGTATTAGTAAAACAAGTCGGTACTAAGCAAATATTTGAAGTAAAGGCTTGACGTAGGTACAGTAAACAGGAGGGGCCCAGTAAATAAGGTAGGATCGGTGTCCAGAGTATGTAGTCGGAAGTCTTTGATAATTATAGAGGAGCTTATAAGGTAAATTGAATTTACTGCTGGTGTTCAGGTAAAATTTGCTATGGAAATTGAAATTATTAGACAGCAAATTTTTAGGGTGTTATTATAAGCTTACGTAATTTTGAGTTACATGTACATTGTACAGTGAGCATCAGGTCGATCTTGACTGACAATTATTTTTTTATTTATTTAAAAAGAATATTAGAACCGAAGTTAATAATATGTACTCACACATACACAGTACTCTCAGTTAAGTATAAAAAAATACCATGGGAATGAGATCTTTTTGAGTACTTATACTTCCTAGTCACTATAAACCTGATGGTGACTATTTATGTAGAACTTAAATATAAATACGTATTTGTCTAAAAACTAATTACTGAAATAAATTTCTGTGGCAGTCTATTATAAGAGCTGCTCTTTACCTAACTTGACAAATTTATATTTATAATTACAATTGCATTATAAATCAGTCCAGTATCTTCATGAAATATTAAGACGATAAAAATATATTTGAAAGTCAATCTAAAGAATATTGCATAATATAACAAGTTACTTACCTTTTTTGGCTGCAGTAAGCCAAAAAAAAAAAAAGTAACATTGTAGATGAGAAGTGAGACAAGGTAGTCTAGCCAAGTTACCCTTTGTGAGGCTCAGTCTGACAGTGACATCTCGAGTTGATATACAGCGTGTGTCATGTAGCCTGCTCGGGAAACGACTTTGGGCACAGTTTCGTGAGATTATTCGGAGGACTGTTAATTGCTTTTGGTATAAAGATGACATTTCAAATTTGTAATTAAAATTATTAGTGGGTATGATATACGTAGTGAATACAGGTAAGTAGATGGCTCATGGATGGTAAGTGGTTTTCGTAACCTATAATATTTGCTGATAGGTCGTTCATGCGCTGCTATCTTCAAAAAAATGCGAGGTGAAGTCAAATTGACGTGCCCTGTATAAAAAAAAAGAAAGAAGATTAAAAGAGATGAATGGTACAGCCAGAGAACGAAATTATTCCACTAACTTAGTTAAATACCTGAAACCGTTCTAAATGCCTCAAATTCTTATCTGGATATGTATCAGAGCAAAATACGAACCATATAATTATTGCAATTCAATAAGCATATTGCAATAATTTTCAAACATTGTTTTTGATTCAAATCGATTTAGAAAGGAAACGGTTTCCGTGATCGGTCCTGGCGGGATACCGAGATTCTTCCTGAACCGATCACAATTTTTTTTCTGAATTAACTAGCATACTAAATGCTTAAAAATTCATTCAAATTGTTTTTGATGGTAATTTTAGTAATATGAGTACTAACATATCTATAAACATCTTTACAAAACATACTAATGTTAATAGTAAGATAACATTAGTAACATAACCACGAAGTAGAGTTGAGAAAATTAAGCCGTATGCACCGAAACTAACTTAGATGCAAGTTGACCTAACATTCCCTTATCAGTATGTCCACCCACCGCCTTAGCCATTAAACCACCATTCAATTAACTGTTCATGAGCGTAACTATTCTCATGATATTAGGTTTATTATATGAATATCACCAATTACCTTCCAGCTCTCATTTCCTTTTACCAATACGACTGCTAAGCTCTAATTAACCTAATAGTATCATACTACAGTATTGTTGAGTCAACATTGATACACATTTAATTAAAGAACAATACGTGGTCAAACAATCGTGGAAACGGATTACTTGTATCCGTGTCGATACAGTTGGATAGTGTGGTATACAATAGTTTTGGAAGTTATATTTCAAAGAACTAAGTTTTATAATTTAGTTTTGCAATATTATAGAATAGACAATCGCATCGAATATATAGGGAAAATGAATCTTCTCCGGCGGGTCTTGAACCCGCAATCTTTCCCTTACAGAAGGAATGCCTTGACCAACTAGGCTACCGAGACACGCCCGATGTGATCCAAATCTTCCTTCTATTTTTATCCGTCTTTAAGGCGACGGTGGAGTCATCCCCCGATATTCTTACGAACTATCGGAACCATTTGATAACTAATATTTGAATGAATTTTATAGCATTAAGTATGCTAACTATAAGAATCGAATATACAGCCTCTGTGGTGTGGTGGTAGTGCACGCGACTGCCACGCAGGAGGTGCGGGTTCGATTCCCGCTCAGTGCAAATATTTGTATGCATGAATATGGCTATTTGCATTGGTCTGGGTATTTCTATGTATAATATGTATGTATTTACAAAAAAATATGTATTTAAGTATGTTTATCAGCATTCTAGATTCCATAACACAAGCTAGTTAAGCTATGCTTACCATGCTAGATAGCGTTGTGTAGAATGTTAAAAAAAAAACACTGTCTTGTTAAGCATTATTTTTCGTTTCGTTTCATTTAACTTTATTGTAATCTGACGAGGTTTTCAATGAAAGTCTGACTTATTACTGTTTACGTATACCTAAATACATCATCATAAGATATGTACTTTAAAAGCGTCCCCTGTAAAGCTTCTTATCTCCATGAATACTAAGCCCTTACTATCCTCAGCTACACAACTAAAAGAATAAATTAAGCCTAACGCAAATCACACATTGAAGATTCTATAATACTCTTAGCCTCCCCACGCTGACTCTTGGAGCATGAAATCGTCTTAGAGCCCTACTCTTAAAATGCGAAGGATTTCAGAGATTTGAGATTTAAATCTTTTTGCAACTAATGCTTTTGGATGATTAAAGGCTGCCGAGGGATGTACATTGACAATTTCACTCAGGCTTTATTCATAGAATATAAAAGCCGAAATGTATCTGAATAAGCAATCTTGGGCTAATGAGTGACCGCAGTTGATGTACAGAATATTTTAATTCAGAAATAATTTTTGCTTCGTGTATGTTTTCTAAGAATAAAGATAATATTCTGCTGCTTGATGGATCTGACGTGAGGTGTCACAACTGGGAATGGAACTTTTCATAACTATATGACACATGCCGTAATTAATGCCCTACATACTTGCTGATAATTTAGATTATTGTGAGCTACTCTCGGCTTTGTTTGCATTAACACACCTATATTATGAGGTGATTTGAATACGTACTACTGAGTTATTAGATTAAGTCATAGTTTAATGCTACTTTGCTCATTTAATCATTTGAATCAGATTAATCGTAGTATAATAATTCTCACCTAAAGGAATTGAGTACGATCGTACGTAACGAACTTGACGTAACGTAAAAATATATATATAGAAGGAGCAGATGCTGATTAATATATCTAATCGGTAAAGCTGCCAGAGGCTTTGTCTTTCCTATTTTCTTCTAATCTTCCCGTATGTTTCTCTTTCCCCGAGGGTTCTCATTGGGCGTTGAAAGTTCTCATAGAATGTGCCAATTCTACAGTTTGCTGTCCTAGTTAATCAATTCATTTCACCCGATCCTCCACCTTCCTCATCCAGTCTGTCTCAGCCACAGTTTTCATTTTTCAGGATGACCTCATTTCGAATTCTATCCTTCAAAGAAACTCCAAGCATAGCTAGCTCCATAGCCCACTGCGCAAGTTTTAGGTTATGGACCGTCAGTGTCCACGTTTTGGCACCGTAAGTCACAATAGGGAGGACGCACTGGTCAAAGACAAAGGTTTTCAGGCATTGCGTTAGGGGAGAAGAGAAGACTCGGGGTAGTTTGTAGTACTATATGACATAATATAGAACATAGAAAAAATATAATAACATACAGTCGATAATATCTATAGTTAAAAAGAAAGTAAGGCGATTGGCACACTGTCCCTCATCATGCAGCGTAGCGCTGGGCTACGGGTTTTAACTACAGATAACAGTGTAGAGTACATAATATGTGTGTTGCACTACTCGTGTATTCAATACAAAGAGAGTTTCTTAGAAGCTACATAAGACCGTGTATTCATGGCAAACATAATACCAGATAAGCGTGATTCGGGGCAGTGTGCCAATCGCGTTAGTGTGTTAAAGCATCTTCATCATTCAGTGACCTTTCAAAAGTCTAGTACTACTGCAATAGTTACGTAAGCAGCATTGGATACTGCAGTGTGTATGTGGTAACACACAAATTACGGTTGTCAGTCAACGAATCGCAATAACATGATGCTCCTGGGATATAGTGGTCGAAGGTTTAATGATATCAGCTCTGATATTTTGTTTTATATGTATACTAGCTGTCCCGGCGAACTTCGTACCGCCAATTTTTTTCTGCCCTCGTGGCGTTAGATCCCGTTCCCGCTGCACCGTTTAGGGAGATGAAAAATAGATGTAGGCCGATTCTCAGACCTACTCAATATGCTCACAAAATTTCGGAGGAGTACGGGAACGAACATTTTGACACGAGAATTTTATTTATAAGATTCCGGAGAGCACGTTAAACCGTGGGTCTCAGTTGCCATATAAACACCCATGGTAGTCGTTATGGGTAGTTGGATCCCTCAAAGGCCCGATTAGTCTAAGCACAGAACTTTCATATGACTAATTGGTTGTGGAGGTCAGATGGCAGTTGCTTCACGGAACATATCGAAATCCACCAAACCCCAACATAATTACGAGAACTAGAAAATTATATCTAAAGATATATCAAGGTAGACTAATCAACATATTTATCAATATCCTAGAAATACTTATACGTCTCCAGAGTGGTCATTGCTCAAACAGTGACAAATTGTATGTGTTATTTCGCCCTATTCTGTCGACTGAGCCAAAAAAACTAAGACATATTTGACACCATTCATAATGGTGACACAGAAATCCCGCCGTCACGTTTCTGGGGTGTTGCGTAATGTAAATCTCGGCTATACTGGTTGTTATATTTTTTTATTGTCGAGATTCTTTATTTTGGATTGTTATCTACTTTAAATAGCGTTATAACAAAGCTTTACTTTTTACTTTTGTTTTACGCCTTTAGGTCAGACGATAATATTGAATCAATGAAAAAGTTTGCTATAAGATCATCCTGAGTACTTGTTTGTCAAGATCGTAATGTCACTGACTGTATCACATTTTCTTCTCTTCTCTATCTATCTACGTATTTATCACTCAAATGGATTCAATTACAAATGTACTTAAAAAAACAAGCAATATTTATTATTAGTTTTCTAGTTTTAGAATTTTATGTTTAGTATAAATGAAATTCACTAAGCGTCCACGCTCTAATAACAGATACATTCAGACGAAGTAAGCAACTTCAAGTAAACCCAGCCATCTTGTTCACAGTATCTAAAGCTTTAAAAATAAAATAGATAAAACTTCAGACCAGAAAAGCCGACATGATAGATAAAAGTCACAAAATAAAGATGCCGCTCCAACCAAACAGGTTCAAATATAAAACCACACCAGTAGACCATAAACTTCAATATATCTTCAGGCGACAAATATTAAAGTTTGTGGCACTAACTTCAACGGAGGTATACCACTTGGAAAGCCGCCAGCAGAAGGAATTAGAACTGCTATATATCAGATGGGAGTTCTAAAGGCATGAAAGTAGAAGAATGATTGTGAAGAACTTATAATGAAGAGGTTTTTGTGTGTTGTTTGTGACAATAGATTTGTGGTTGTTTATTGTAGAAGAGAGATCGGGGAAAGCGGATAGGTATTTTTTATAGCATAACATGTAAGAAAGGAGACACTGTAGCTTACATTAATACAAACGTGATATGATAAAATACACAATAAATTCGAGGATAAATGAAACAGAAAACATCAAATTCGTAAGCTAGTTGAGACGTCATCATTATTTTAGATGAATCAACTTCTAGGTGAACAAACTATTTAATGTTGAACTCGATATCAAGCACGTTAATAATGCTATGGAAGTCAGTTTCTTATTTTATTCACGTTACGTAGTTTTTATTAACCGATCGTGGGTGTAAAGGGAAGAAGAAACATCTTGTAATAACACAAAGTTACTCAATTGAATACTTTTGCCCCAGTTTAACAGAAGTTGATAAATTCTGTTACGATTTATAATACTAAGCTGTTTTGTTCATATTGACTAAGCTGGCCTAATAAAATCCTGCCGTCTCTTGAAGATTTCATGAACGAATGATCTAAGACTTTTCCAATATTTTACTGAACAAAACTTTAAGATGAACTCATAACGTACTTTGGAGTGGCCCATTTATGATTCCCATACTGTTTGTTTGTTTATTTAAAAGGGCGTAAAGGGACCTTTGACCAATTTAGGAAGAGGGTCTTCCAATCGAATCTTCCAATTTAGAAAGGAAGAAAATAGGAAGTGGAGAGATGATCACCGAGTCAGGAATCAATATATGATTGGTGTATCTAAGAATAATGTGTGATAAACTAGTTTAGAGAGAAGATTTGAGATAATTAAAAGTAATTACTCCGTTCAATGTGACTATATGATTCCAGACATCACTGACACAAATAAAACTGAATAAAAACTGACCCAAAGCTTACTGATAAGTTATAATGAAAGGACAGAACATTAACAAGATTTTCTATTAAAGAAATAAGCAAAATATTCTTCTAAGAAATTCGACGAGACTATTCGGCGGACTCACATAAGGTTTCTAAATCTAGAAACTTGCTCTATTACTGGAATACTTTGTTACGTAGAAATGTCTGTCAGAAAAAGACTGATACATTCTGGAGAATATGAGATATTAGAAAGTTGGAAACTTATTAAATAACATTGAATAAATATATGAGTCATACGTTTCGGTCCCTTAATAAGGTACGGCGGCAAAGTTCTTACAACTTTGGTAACTTAATTCCAACCAAAATAAGGTTTTTTTCTCAACTTTCCGTGGTCATCTTCAGGTGGGGGATAATAAAACTGACATATATCTCTCGTGCTTCGGTGCTCTCTACAAAAACATAGGCAAAAAGTTTTATCATAACGCGATATAAGGAAAATGGTGTTGTGTGTAGTTTATGGCTTGTTTTCGACTATGAAAACCAGTATTCTCGTAAACATAAAACAAAAACGAACAGACAGATGAAAAAACGCACAGTTTTTTGTATACAAAAAATATAACTTTCATATGGCACAAAAACAATAGGTTATAATGTTTAGCAAAGCAACGTTCAATGTGAATCCTTAAGCCTACTTCACTTCCAAGGTATACCAATGATTATGTACTGATGAGGTTTTTTTTTTAAATCAAGTGGCTAGACCCTGAGAGTGCCACCTCACATAGTACTTAGTTTGTGTGGGACTTGTTTTATATCTTCCTTCTTTCTTTTTGAAATTTCCTAAACCTTATTCTGCTTCTACTTATTTGGTGGCAATTGACTTGTACAGACATTCGAATACGCCTCGGTACTTTATATACCTACGCTACAAAAATACAACATAATATTTCAAGTCAACTGTAAGCAAGAACCCATAATACAGCATTTGTATATGACAAGTACTACATAAATATAATACCATTGCCGCTAGGAACAATAAAAAGCTGCTAGAAGTGCTACTAAAACGCATTCAACAGTCATACACAAGAGAAGTGGCTAAGAAAAATAGAATAGCTTGGTGCAAAGCAATAACCACCTGGAACCCTGTTCAGCCCTGAAACGATTCATCGTAAATATAGGTAAGTGTTCGGAGCAGGAAAAGAGTTCCTTAAAATTTTCGTTCGCTTACTGCGAACGTGAATTGGGTTGAATATATATATTTTATGACATGCTTAGCAAAGATATACGTGTTACTTATGCTTCCTCACTAAGTGGTTTACAGTTGTTTATTGTGCTAATACATGTTCGTGCAAGTTAGCAGAAATTAAAAGAGAGATCGTTGTAAAATGAGTTTCGTTATTCTATTTCAAGATCACCCAAGTGCCAATCAAGCTATGTAATCACAATAGATCAGCAGAAAAAATTCCAAAACTGACCAAATGATTATATATAATGATATATAATCATTTGGTCAGTTTTGGAATTTTAACCAATGGGTTAGTTTAGGGTTTTTTAACCAAATTGAAAATATAGAGGAAATTTACATAACCATTTTGGCATAGCTGATCTTGCGTAATTCTTAATTGTGAAAGTTCGCATGTATGGATAGATATTTTTCAATAATACCAGGAAGCTGAAGGGTTCTGAATGGCATTTGGCTCAAAAATAGATATATGATAATTTCAATAGCGCACGGGTTACTATTTATCTCGGGAACAGATTCATACTAATAGCTGAATAGAAGTCAATATTCTAAATGAGCGGCTCCACAGACAACAATTGGATATACTTATTATTCTTGTTTTTTTTTTATTTTGTGATCTCGATTGCAACTAATTTTATAAACTTCTTTAGCACTGTGTAGAATCAGTTGATCCGAAGTAGTTGTCATTAACAGTTGAATTCATTTCGTTACTTTAAAGGCACAGCTTGCAAATGTTTATGACCCTTTAATCACCATTTTATGTTTGTGAGATAGTACGTAGATGTGAGAAAACTTGTCGATTAGTGCCATTCATTCGTTAATAGCCATCGCGTCAAAAAGGAGAAAATGTCGTAAATTCTGAGAAACGACTGTAACGACTTATTCTCAACCAGTCTTTTCAAAAGAATTTCAGTAACTAGCCTGAAGCTTGTATATAGGGTAATGTTTGTTAGAAAAGTTTTTACTACCAATTTGTCTATTTAGGGACCAAATAGCTTCGCAAATGGACCAAATATTTGAAAATATCTCGTTGCATGAAATTGGATTTAGCAGAAAAGTTTCTTGGTATAATCTATTTGGTGATATTTGTCACGAACTCATAGTAGCTATTTTTCCTAAAATTGTAGTCAGATAGAATATTTATTTTTCTATTGAAATCATATTAAATTAAAAACTAATCGACAGTTCATATAATAGAGATCCAGAAACTCTGCTCATTAGCAGAAACTTTTCTGTTAATAAAATCGAAACAGGCCTTCTCTATTTTTTTAAAGATCTTCAAGGAACGGCCACACATTACTTCTTTGCTCGTTACTCTCTCCAGAGAATTTTATTATGCTAGAAACAAGTTTATTCACTTTTGTTATATTTTTTTTATTGATTTGAATAAAGTAAAAAAAAAATTATTCGTGAATATTTTAAACTCTTAATTACAAATAAAATAAAAGAAAGTGATATTATGTATGATGAGGCCAAACCCCACATCTTCCGAGTCCAATATTTATATTTTATATTCCTTGAAGCAAAATCTACAATTAAGTAATTTCTATGAAGTATTGTATAAAATTTTTTATTAATTAAATTTCTTATTAATTCATACGTATCCGACATTTATCTATCATGATAATTATTATGTAATTTTCCCGACATCTATTAAAACATGTTTACTTCTGCCACCCGATAATTAAATTGCGTTGGGCCTACGTCATTTCATATTGTTAATTATCATCATTTATTTCGGACTAAAAATCCATACAATAATTGTTAGTAACACAAACTTAATAAACTATGTTAGTACATCTTATCCACTAAGTAACCAAAAAATTAAAAATAAATCAATTCATGTATCTTCCTGAAGCATCAGGGCCGTCATTATGTATACGGCACCAATGCTCCAGAAAGACACCATCAGCACTTTCAGCTATAATTTTCAGGATGCTGTTGGTACTCCCTCGTATTCTGCTCAGTAGCGATGCCGTTCTTTTGCGCATTATTGCCGCGAAGCCATCTGCAGCCGCTTCAGCAAACATTGCCGAGGCACTGCAGAACCGTGAGAGCCCCAACAACATCCTGAACGCGTTGTTGTACTGGATCCGAAGAGCATTGTAGGCCTTCTGCGTATATCTGACCCACAGACTACACGTATAAAAGGTCTGGCAGTAAGCCTTAAAAAGAGTAACCTTTACCGGCTTCGTGCATCTTGCGAATCTGCGGGCCAGCATATTGCACCGTACCGACAACGCTCTTCGTTCCCTTTCCAGGTCCTGGTCATCATTCAGATCCTCAGTCACAACATGGCCAAGGTACTTGAAACACGACACTCTCTTTAATGCCCTACCATATAAGTATACAGGCGGTATCGCCCTATCCTTTCTCAACCTTACCCCAAACACCATAAATTCGCTTTTCCCTATGTTGTACAGGAGACCATGCGATAACGCGTATCTCTCGCAGACTTCTAGAAGTTGCCTCAGCGCGTCAATCGAAGGGCTCAGCAGCACCATGTCGTCCGCATAACTGATGCTATTAATTGTCTTTCCATCTATAGAGCATCCGACACCTGTGCTGCTGAGCTCCTCGACCAACCGATTGATGTATAGGCTGAAAAGCGAGGGCGAGGACAACCCACCCTGCCTCACACCGCAACGCAGCCCATACTCCTCCGAGAAAACCCCAGACCATTTGACCTGGTTAATTTGATGGTTATACCAGTACTCTAAAAGTGCAATCATCTCATCAGGTATATTCTGCTCTCTTAATTTGGACCATAAGATATTGTAATTAACCAGGTCAAATGCCTTCGACAGGTCCAAGAACACGGCATACACTGGGGTCTTTCTGCTAGTGTAGTAGTTGACCGTATACTTAAGCGCCAGAATAGCCGATTCAGTTGAAAGCCCGGACCTAAAACCGAATTGTGCATCATGTAGACCGAGCTTACCCGAGATTCTTCGCTCCAGTACACCGTCAAGCACCTTAGCAGTTACCGTCGCCAACGAAATTGGCCTATAGTTATCCTTGTCTGAGACATCTCCCGTCTTGTTTTTTATTATAGGCACAACTATAGTCCTCACTAATTCGACAGGTAAGTACGAGTGCCTCAAACAAAGATTACATAGCATGGACAGAATCCTTGGCAGATGTGGGCCCGCATTTTGAAAATGTTCTATGCTTAAGCCATCATGCCCAGGAGACTTACCCCGTGTCATGGTTTTAATAACCTCCCCTATTTCTTTAGGTGTAACATTGATAGGATTGGTCAAGCTCTTATCTACACCATCACTCACAGCCTCCTGTACAGGCAATCTAGATGCCACCGTGAACTGCCTTTTGAAAACCTCCGCTATCTCCCCAGGCTCAGATATGCCACTGACGCTCACCGGCGCCACAGGCTTGGCATTCAGTCGCTGGGTTGACTTCCAGAATTTGTGGAATTGTTTGGTCTCGTGTTCTGATGCTATTAAGTCTAACTTGACCTGCTCCTCATTATTCTGGCAAAACCTCAATTTTTGCTTAAAAACACTTCTGGTTTCGCGCATCTCCTCAAACAAAGGGCCACACTGTGGTTTCCCCTGCCATACCCAGTTCATAAACGCCGTCCGAGCGCGCCGGTGTGCGCCCCTGACATACCTATTCCATCCCATCACTTCACGCCGCCCCTTAAAGGTTCTCACCTCAGCACTAATTTCAGCCGCCTCGCACAGCGATGCTACGACCTTATTATACAAGGTGTCAATTATTATTCTGTGATTCTTATTAATACATATAGCATCACAACAACTCCGCAGTTCAGATGGAAAATCAATCGCCTTAAGCTTATCCATACATAACCTATGATAACAATTAATCTGTGCCGTGTTTCTTTCCCCCCATCTCACCCTGTCAATCAGCCCACAACTGGGCTTTGCCATCGTATCCGGTCGCCTGACCATTCCCAAGTCAACCTGTACGCAGAGCGGAAAGTGATCAGACCAAAAGACATTGTGATGAATTTCCACCTTCTTTACTGTCCTCCACGCCGCTTCCGAAACAAGGCAATGGTCAAGCCAACGTCTACTATGGCAGGTATCACTAATAAAAGTAAAAGTTCCAGAATCAATTCCCAATTTCTCATAGTCAGCACAAAACCACCTCTGCTCATCACAAAAAGACACAAGTTCTTGACTGAATAATTCACCTGGATGAGCATTAAAATCACCCAGTATATAAACATATTCTACATTCTCACTTTCCACTATAGCTACAATTTCACTCAAACATTCACAGAACTCACTTAAATTATCTCGGCTATCAGTAGGCATGTAGGCGCTAAAAAATAACATAACACGCCCGTCCCGTGCAGTGGCTTTAATCGCTGCTATCCGACTACTCACACATGAGATAACTGTAACTGAGGTAAACAATGATTTCCTCCACAATAGTGCCACACCACCGTATGGTCTTCCTCTAAGTATTCCTATCGATGTATCGACAGCAGATTTACCATAATAACCAAAGTCTAGATCTAGGTTACCTAACATTGCAAGGTCATGTGACAGCAGCCAGGTTTCCTGCAATAATAATATATCTTTTGGTATTAAGTAATATGATGATGAAATTCCCATAAATCCATTTCCACTTAGGCACGTAATTTATTAAAATATATACGATATGGGCCACACTGCTACACAAAACATGGGTTGAATTTTCATATATTTGACGAGAAGTTAGTGATGTGATTTAGATTTAATACCGGTAGTAATCCATCATGCAAAGGGCAAGACCGGTTATTATACAGTCTATACTTGGTAGCGAATGTCCAATGGCTGATAATAATGAGTTTAGTATAGATTATTTTGTTCAAAGACAGAATTTGCATGATGTTCAAGTTGTGGCTAAAACCAAGCATATCAAGAAATTCGATGTTTCTTACGCATTTTAAAACTATTTGAAAATTTATAACGATAGTGTTAATGTGAAGAAATTCCAAATTTTTAGTCCCACCCTCTCCTTTCCTTCACAGGACAACACTTGCAGGGCTTAGATATCACCCACATACAGTGCAGAATATTCTTTCTAGAACCAAGCGGTTCGGTGAATCATTCCTATGCCGCATCATTAAGACCTGGAACTTCCTGCCAGCTCACGCACTTCCTTCTCCCTACAGTCCCGGGGCCTTTTGAGCGGGGTACGAAAAGGCATCTGATGAGGCCGTCAACCTAAGTGCCAAAATTGCTAACATGGCACATGTTTTCATTAGTGACCCTTATTCCGAGACTTTGCCTTAGCTTACCATCAGGCGAGGTGAAGTCAAATTGACGCGTTCTATACATATAAAAAGTACAAATAAACAACAAGTAAGCTGCAGGTACCATTTCATTTCAGCCGCTTATCATCGGTTAGGCATAGAAGACTGTTTCCTGCTTTTTATAAGAAGGTGCTGTCAACATTGTTGTTATTGTATTTATCTTGGTAACTGAATTTAATCCATCTATCTACACCTCCATAATGTAACGGAATAATTGAAGATAATTAACTCCTCATTTACAAAGTTATATGATCATAATAACAGTAGCCAGCAGCTTGATGAGTTCTCCGATATGAGATAGTATAACTACCTCAAAATAGGGACCACATCCAGTCTCTCGATTTATAGGTGCAATCAGCTCTAATCACACTCAGCATTTGAATTTTGATCAAATATATTATACCTACTTGAACTCGCTTACTTCTTGACAATCCCGTTCCATTATTGACTACATTACTACCTACCTAGATGAGAAGGTCAAAAGCGTTCTTTCTTTTCATAATTACGAATACCTGGCTGAAAAATAATATTGGTGTAGTCTACCAAACATGATAATATGTTGTTTCTTTATCGCAATTTTTGATCCTGTCAAATCTGAACTAAGAAAGAGCTCGTATATAACACAGACCCTTCAACCTGATCCCTAATAAACCTTGCGGTGCGAAATCCACTTTTTCTTTTTTATGTCATTGTAGTCTGGGAGAAAGATGCGTATTATGGCCTAACGAAGTCAAGAAAAGTAACTTTTGTTTTAGCTTCATGATTTTTCTTTTCTAAAGGTTTCTAGGTTAGTAGCCTTTATGATCAAGAATGTTATTTAATCAGTTATCCCTTTTTACGCGACTGCTGAAGGAGAGTAATGGTTTTCTATGTTTTTTTCCTGTTGAAAGTTCCAAACGGGTTTTGATGCGATGTTTTAATTAGAGAGATCTTGATCAGACTTAAATTCTGACATATTTTTGCCTGCAATTGCTTGAAATCGGATTGAATATGACTAAAAGACGCTATTACCAACATAAGGCATAATGTAAAATCTTCGAACGAATTTTACAGTATTAAGTATGCTAACTATACAAATCGAATACGTAGGGAAAAATGAAATTCCCCCTGAAGGACAGAGGGAATGCCTTGACCAATTCGGCTATCGAGACACGCCCGATGTGATTAAAATTGTCCCATCTATTTATCCGCCTTTAGGGCGACGGTGGAGGAATGTACCGATATTCTTACAAACTATTGGAATGAAAATAATGTAAAAATGTCAACCACTAGTTCTATATAAAAATATCCGCAAAAAAATCAGTACAGATAAGATTATATAAACTTCCCCGTTTCTTAGAGTTTACTACGAGTATAAAAAAGTTATGAACTCTAGTTAGATAGCACGAGACTGAGTCAACACCCGTGCGCGTAATCAGAGCACTTTTTAGTACTTAGAATAACTTAAAGTTAACTGTCACAGTAATCGTTACCATCAAGGATATTCTTAAATCGTAAGCGATGACAAGCACCATCTACTTGATGACACCCTGAGGGATTTATTTGAATTTTTCATCCACTAAGATCCCCGTATCAAATCTGACAGATACACTGGTCTTCTGGTGGACTTAGGTATATGAACCCCTTTATCCACTAGGTTTCTGGGGGGGTTTCTTTGAATTTTTGGTCTACTAAGATCCCCCGTTTTTCGTCAAAGGTACCCAGTCAAGAGTAAACTAAGACCCCGGCTACATGATGCGTGTTGAGGTGTTGGACCGTCATCCTACATACATATCAATTATGAGATTGGCTTTTACCTCAAGGAGGTTTGCAGGACCGTGAGCATGAGTGTATTTGTTTATATTGTATTGAAAAAAAAAAAAAAACACCGTATCTTGTAAAAACTTATGTTTACTTATTTCCATAGTATTTCTAAAGCATTATTATTTATTCCGTGCCGCTATTTGTACTGTCTTCCTAGCAATGAATAGTGTCTCCAGCACTATTCACATTGTAACGAGTTCCTGCCAGCGGGGTTCCATGTTAATTCACTGTGCTTGTCAATGCTTCGGAATACGTATTTTAGATTCTTGCAGAGTTGAGTACCAAGGGAGCGTCTTAATACAAAGTTATCGCAAATATGCAACGCTTTCGTTAGTAAGGTAGATACTATGATAGTGAAAATGTGGCTATTTAGTACCTAACTATATTATTATTTTGTCAAATCGTATACTATGGGGACATTTAGGAGAGACTTATGTCCAGCAGAGGAAAATAATAGACTATAACATTACAATAATGTTCACGGGAGTTAAGGCGATCATGGAATAGTCGGCCTATGACCACTGCCGCCATAAGCTAGGAGGGCAAGACCCATAGGGATGGCCATGGGTCAGCCGAGTTGCGAGGGATATGTGCGGTTTTATTGGGTTCGCGTTCCACATAACCTTCCCCTCCGGCTCCGGTGAGGGAGGATTCAGAGGGGACTTCTGCACGTAAAAAAAAGTGTAAGCTGGTTGAAACGTCAGGCAATTCAAAGCTGTACCATAATTGTGTTTATTCCCATTACTATTGTACTTTACTACTACTGTATCGCGAAAGTTTATTATGTCAGACTAACTATAACTGCATGCCGTCTAGGGACATAAGATGCTGGGAATGTAAGATGATGATCCATAGAGTATTTCTCTCGTACCTCCGTAAATGTGCCCCCCCCCCCCCCCCTCAAGTGTGTGAACCACAGTGTTGGCGACCAATGTTTCCCGTACCCGAGGCGGGCATTTCGGCGTGCGGTTACTTGCTCCCAGACAGTGGGGCACGTATCAATTTGCTAGGGTGGCGCCACTCTTTTGCAGGCCTTACGGGCCGGGAGATTATACTTCTCTTTTAAGTCACTTATCAAGAATTAAGTACAATGCTGGGCATGCAAAAAACATCTTACTTCTTATTTATTTAAAGATTGCAGTTAGTTCGATTGAAACCACAAACCGTCAAATCCAGTGCCGCTGTCCGGAAGCTCAATGGCTAGTGGATGTCATTCCTCTATTGGATAAAACGCAACAAGCTAAATATATCTATCTCTCTTACGCGTTAGGAATTGTTCATAAAGCTGTATCTCTCACTTCCAACCCGTTCGCTAGGGTAGGCTGTTATACGTTTGGACCTAGATTTTGTCACATGGAACTGACGGCGCGGAAATTACGGCACTTTGAATTATTGTGGCCATTGTTCAGGCTTAGAAGTGCCTGATATATTTTAATCGGCAACAATCTACGGTGCACAACAGGCAGTGACGGAAAAAACGTCACATGATCATTGCGTTTTGTGGTTCAGATGACGAAGCATCTCAATTTAATTTTTTGTATATTTTATCTAATTTATCGAGTAAACGTGTACAATTAATCACGAGTCTAATTTACCACAACCTTCTTAACACGGCGTAATCAAATGGTGACCCCGACGTGATTTTTGTTTCGACGAGCAAGACCTATCGACAAAGTCAGTCAACGAAGATTTGGGATTATACATCGTTATCAGACGGACTCATCCTGAAGGATTTCGCCAGTATCCAGCTGCAGCCATCATTCCGAGGGAAGTGCGTTAATGATCCTTTCTTTAAATTAATCCTTTCTACTTTAATTTGCGTAAATACAAGTCATTTTCTTGCGCAGTTTAAACCACCCACATATTAGAAATTTAAAAATTGATCACAGTTTTTACGTTAAATTACATCTTTTTGATCAAATTAAATCGTTTATATGGTGTTTTGCTGTAACATTAAGACGTAAATATCCACAACAGTAAAATATTTTAAATTAAAATTCAGTAATTTCAATTCTGTGTTATACAGTGCAACACAGTGTCGTACAGTGACGAGTACATTTGAATTAATTTAGTTTCTATGTGCCAAAGAGTGTTCTCATCATAAAGAGAATAAGTAATTGCAATCCTAAAACGCAACTGCCGACTATTCCAGGTCTATAACAGCAAGAGATACAAGCAGAAATCATTGAATTCACTCGAGTTCGGCTGCTGCGCATTCCAACTAGCATCGCGCTGTGTCTATGCATCCGGTCAGCTGCGAAACCAGTTTGTTATCTTCGCTCGCTTACGGGGCTCAGCGTAACCGTAACGTATTACCTAATCGTTTATTATTTACTTTAGTTTGTTTTATAGTTGTTTATTGATTGTTACGCCGTCAAAATGACTGAATTAAAAGACCTTGTCAAACAAAGGGGACAAATAAGGTGTCGATTGACATTATTTGAAAAATATTTGTCACCTTTACTAGACTGTAAAGAAACAAGTGCGGTTATCATAAACGAACTGCGTCTGCGATGTAGTAAGATGCGTGATCTATCGTGTAACTTTGAGGACATTCAATCGCAAATCGAAATGTTGGCCGATGATACTACCAAGCAAATGCAGGAACGCGAAACGATTGAAAATATGTTTTTCAATCTTATAGCGCGAGGTCAGTCGTTGTTAGAATTCCTTGAAAACCAACAAAAGGTGGAATCTGCGTCTAATACTAGCTCTAAATGTAATAATGTCAAATTGCCACCGTTAAAAATTCCTTCATTCAATGGAAATCCAAACAATTGGCTTTCATTTAGAGACACATATTTATCTTTGATACATCAAAATGAAAACATAGATAATATCAATAAATTTCATTATTTAAAGGCCTATTTAGATGGTCCGGCTATGTCTGTTATCAATTCCGTTACAGTGTCATCAGATAACTATAAAATAGCATGGGATTTGCTTTGTGAGCGATATGACAACAAACGTCTTTTAATCAATGAGCATATAAAGTGCTTGTTTTCCATTGAATCAATAAGTAAGGAATCGCACACTGGTATTCGTAACTTAATCGACCTGTTGTCAAAAAACTTAAATGCGTTAAATTCTCTAGGTGAACCAACGGACAAGTGGGACACGCTTATAATTTATATGGCTTCGGCGAAGTTGGACAGCGTAACTGCTAGAACATGGGAAGAATTTCGAAGCTGTAAGGATTCTCCTTCTTTAGAGGATTTTTATTCATTCCTTCGACAGCGAGCAACGCTATTAGAAACCGTTAGTGTTAGTAAAATTTCTCATAATAAAATTGAAAAAAGTCACAGTCTTCCTAATACAAAAACATTTCACAGTTCAGCTGTTAGCTCACCTTCAGTAGATAAACAGTGTCCCATCTGCAAACAAAATCATAAGTTGCATGTATGTTCGATGTTTAAATCAATGCCAATTGCAGACCGAATTTCTAAACTTACCTCTTTAAAATTATGTGCTAACTGCTTTCGGAGCGGCCACCAGGCCTTCCATTGTAGACTGGGTGGTTGCAGAATTTGTCATAGGAAACATAACACATTAATTCATAAACAAAATTCTGTACAAACTACACACAGTGATCAAAGTAATGATGCAAATACTAATACAGATCAAATCAACTTACCTAGCTCTGTCATTGACTCCACGCCATCTGGTTCTTCTCCTTCGGTATCCATGTCTGCAACCTCCACTGGTCATGCACTCCTCTCTACGGCATTGGTTAAGGTCACAAACAACACTCAAACATACACTCTCAGAGCCTTGATGGATTGTGGTAGCCAATCATCATACATCACTGATAGGGCTCAGAGGCAGATTGGTTCTCAACGAAAGGAAGATAGTTTGTGCGTATCCGGTATAGGCAATACGACATTCAAGGTCACAGAGCACTGCAATTTACAACTTCATTCAATACACAACTCATTCAACATAATGACTAAGTGTTTCATCTTACCTTACATCACTGATAAGTTGCCACAGGTTACCTTGACTGTCCAAGAGTTAGGAATTCCTAGTTATATCCAACTAGCTGACCCTAAGTTCTATCAATCAGCTGAGATAGATCTATTGTTGGGTGCAGATATATTTTGGGACCTTTTGGGACCAGGTAGAATAACCTTAGGACCACAAAGGCCCATATTACAAGAAACACAGTTAGGATGGATAGTGGCCGGTCCTACTGCGATAGGCTACGCTAATATACAAACTTCAAAGGTTCATTGCCATTTCTCGAAATTGATTAATCAGCAATTAAGTAAATTTTGGGAACTTGAGGAGGTACCGTCTAATATCAAATACGACACAAAGAACTACTGTGAAAAATTATTTACCGATACCACTCGTCGAGAAGACGATGGTAGGTTTTGTGTTCAAATTCCACTTAAGGAACCCATTGAAAACTTGGGTGATTCTTACAATATTGCCGAAAAAAGATTGTTCTATTTAGAAAGAAAATTAAAAAAAAATCCACAACTCAAACAACAATACCACGAGTTTATCCATGAGTACGAGCGTTTAGGGCATATGACCGAGATACCTAAGCCTTTGTTTGGCTGCTTTCTTCCACATCACGGAGTAGTGCGCGAAGCTAGTGAAACCACAAAACTCCGTGTTGTTTTTGACGCGTCTTCAAAAACCACTACTGGAATATCATTTAACGACATACAACACGTTGGACCAGTAGTGCAAGATGATTTGTTTTCCATTCTGC
The DNA here is from genome assembly GCA_914829495.1 of Eilema sororculum. Taxonomy (NCBI): domain Eukaryota; kingdom Metazoa; phylum Arthropoda; class Insecta; order Lepidoptera; family Erebidae; genus Eilema; species Eilema sororculum. The sequence continues at coordinate 21,294,122 of OU618546.1, forward strand.
TGCGATACAGACAGCATAGATTTGTAGTGTCAGCAGATGTGGAAAAAATGTATCGCCAAATACTGGTAGACCCTACACAACGGCACTTACAACTCATTTTATGGCGTGATGAGCCAACACAGCCTATCAAAACATTTCAACTGAACACTGTAACTTATGGGACTGCTTCGGCACCGTTTCTGAGTACAAGGTGCTTGTTGCAACTATCAAAAGAATGTAAGGACCTCAACATATCCCAATTACTTAAGGAGGATTTTTACGTGGACGATTTCCTTTCGGGAGCTGAAACGGAAGACGAATTGCGAAGCATAGTTGACTCTGTGACTTCCATTCTTGAGTCAGCATGCCTTCCGCTACGAAAGTGGCGAACCAATGTACCGCACGTCTTACTACATGTTTCAGATACTTCTCACCCTAAAACCTTTGATTTGTCTTCTCAATCAAGCGTACTAGGTCTCAAATGGGATCCATCCAACGACGTTCTACAATTTTCAGTCGAAATGGAATTACATCATCCAATAACAAAGCGAACAATCTTGTCCAATTCGGCTAAACTCTTTGATCCCTTAGGCTTACTTAGTCCATGTACCATCATTCCCAAAATGATCTTACAGAAATTATGGTTGTCAAAACTAAATTGGGATGATGCAGTAGACAATACATTTCAAAGAGAATGGACAGGGTTTGCTGCCAATTTAAACTCTATAGCAGAAGTTCAAATTCCAAGGTGTACACTTGTTCAGGACGCAGTAGATATTGAACTGCATTCATTTTCAGATGCATCTCAGTTAGCGTATGCTGCTGCCATATATCTAAGATCTACTGACAGTTCCGGTCATGTCCTAGTAAGGCTACTTTGCGCAAAGACCAAGGTTGCTCCAGTGAAGGCAATAACAATACCTCGACTTGAGCTTTGTGGTGCGTTGCTTTCAGCACGTCTAAGTGCTAAGGTATTGAAGGCTCTGCGCTGCAAGGTTGGGTCTGTATTTCACTGGACTGACTCAACGGTAGTGTTGGGCTGGATATCATCTCACTCATGTGATCTGAAAACCTTTGTTTCGAATCGCGTGAGTGAGATTCAAGACCTTACTGCAACAGGGGTTTGGAGACACGTCCCTGGAGATCAAAACCCAGCGGATTTGGCATCCAGGGGAATAAATCCTAACTCCATCCAATCCACTAAGATATGGTGGGAGGGTCCAGCCTTTCTTACTCAAACCCCATGTGCATGGCCAAAAAACGTAGGGTTACAATGTCTTCCGGATCTCCCTGAAAAGAAAATTATTAAAACTAATACTACACTACATACTAATAATATTCTACAAACTACTTCACTACAATGCATTACTAATTCAAATAATACATCTATTAAGAATATTAGTAGAATCGTAGACTTTGATCGATATTCCAAATTTACATTATTGCATAGATCTACTGCCTATGTCTTAAGGTTTATACACAATGTGCAAAACATAAAATCTAAAATAACAGGTCCGTTAAATGCTAATGAATTAAACGAGGCTCTAAATGTTTTGATAAAACAGCATCAACATGAATGTTTTTTAAATGAAATAACAATTTTAAAACATAAACAAAGCTTACCTTCAAAATCGCCAATTTTGTGTCTTAGTCCGTTCCTAAATGAGGATGGCATACTTTGTGTAGGGGGCAGACTCCAAAATTCTCAGGAACCCTATGAGAAGAAGCATCCAGTTTTATTGGACACTAAACATAACTTCACTAAAATACTTTTTGCAGATCAACACATAAAGCTTCTCCATTGCGGGCCTCAACTTTTGCTCAGCAATTTAAGAAACAAATTCTGGCCGTTGCGAGGCAGAATCTTAGCAAGGGGAACTGTCAATAATTGCAAGCTTTGCAAACTTATGAAAGCCAAATCATTTCACCCCCTTATGGGAAACTTGCCTTCAACCAGAGTCATTCCGAATCAGCCCTTCCATGTCAGCGGTGTCGACTTCGCCGGTCCATTCTATATAACTGACCGCAAGGGTCGCGGTTGCAAAATTACAAAATGTTATTTGTGTCTCTTCATTTGCTTCAGTACAAAGGCTTTGCACCTCGAAGTAGCTAGCGACTTGACCACTGATGTTTTTGTTTTGTGTTTGCGTCGTTTTATATCTCGCAGAGGTAAACCGTTACAGTTATATTGCGATAATGGCACAAATTTTGTCGGCGCTAACAACGAAATAACAAAATTTCTAAAGTTGAGCAATGAAGACATAACTGGTTTCGCATCTGGTGAGGGAATTCAATTTCAATTTTCCCCAGCTTACTCTCCCCATTTCGGGGGACTTTGGGAGGCAGGAGTAAAATCGGCAAAACACCATCTTACGCGAATTTTGGGTGACAAACATTTAACATTTGAAGAGCTATCAACTTTATTTACACAAATTGAAGCCATCCTTAATTCCCGACCACTTACTCCTCTATCCTCAGATCCTAATGACCTAGATCCCTTGACTCCTGCGCACTTCCTGATCGGTAGACCACTCACTTCACTTCCTACGGAGAACCTGCTGAATTCAAATTTGAACAAGCTGGATCGATACAAATTACTTGAAAAAATGCGACAACACTTCTGGGAACGCTGGAGAAATGAGTACCTAAATGAGTTGCAACAAAGGAACAAATGGCGAATGCAGCAGAAGGGATTTCAAGAAGGAGATTTGGCAGTCATCAAAGAAAATAATCTACCTCCCATGAAATGGCGTATGGCACGCATTCACAAATTATACCCCGGAGCTGACGGAATTGCAAGAGTGGCGGATGTCTACACGTCGAAGGGCATCGTGCGCAGAGCGGTCCATAATCTCTGCTCTTTACACTCAACTGTAATCCAAAAGGTAGCGATGCCTCGAGACCCTGGAGTGTTCGAGGAGGGGGAAGATGTTCAGGCTTAGAAGTGCCTGATATATTTTAATCGGCAACAATCTACGGTGCACAACAGGCAGTGACGGAAAAAACGTCACATGATCATTGCGTTTTGTGGTTCAGATGACGAAGCATCTCAATTTAATTTTTTGTATATTTTATCTAATTTATCGAGTAAACGTGTACAATTAATCACGAGTCTAATTTACCACAACCTTCTTAACACGGCGTAATCAAATGCTTTCGCAGTATAAAGAAACAACTGAACACTGTAACTTATGGGACTGCTTCGGCACCGTTTCTGAGTACAAGGTGCTTGTTGCAACTATCAAAAGAATGTAAGGACCTCAACATATCCCAATTACTTAAGGAGGATTTTTACGTGGACGATTTCCTTTCGGGAGCTGAAACGGAAGACGAATTGCGAAGCATAGTTGACTCTGTGACTTCCATTCTTGAGTCAGCATGCCTTCCGCTACGAAAGTGGCGAACCAATGTACCGCACGTCTTACTACATGTTTCAGATACTTCTCACCCTAAAACCTTTGATTTGTCTTCTCAATCAAGCGTACTAGGTCTCAAATGGGATCCATCCAACGACGTTCTACAATTTTCAGTCGAAATGGAATTACATCATCCAATAACAAAGCGAACAATCTTGTCCAATTCGGCTAAACTCTTTGATCCCTTAGGCTTACTTAGTCCATGTACCATCATTCCCAAAATGATCTTACAGAAATTATGGTTGTCAAAACTAAATTGGGATGATGCAGTAGACAATACATTTCAAAGAGAATGGACAGGGTTTGCTGCCAATTTAAACTCTATAGCAGAAGTTCAAATTCCAAGGTGTACACTTGTTCAGGACGCAGTAGATATTGAACTGCATTCATTTTCAGATGCATCTCAGTTAGCGTATGCTGCTGCCATATATCTAAGATCTACTGACAGTTCCGGTCATGCCCTAAAGAGAATGGACAGGGTTTGCTGCCAATTTAAACTCTATAGCAGAAGTTCAAATTCCAAGGTGTACACTTGTTCAGGACGCAGTAGATATTGAACTGCATTCATTTTCAGATGCATCTCAGTTAGCGTATGCTGCTGCCATATATCTAAGATCTACTGACAGTTCCGGTCATGCCCTACGATGGACGATGTTGGTTCTTGTTCTTTTTTCTAGCATTGTTTTAGTTTTCTAGCTAAAAAGATAACGGTATTGTTATTTAAATTACGTTTTGTTTGGTTAAGTTTAATCATCACTACAAGTAACCTATTTGGGTCAGTACCCACTTGTTCCCTGGAATACGTGCCCTCTACCGATTCGTCCCTTCATAATTTTGAGTGTCAACTGGAGCTGTATTTTTTCGGAACCTTTAGTTTTGTATTTCTTCTTACAAAGCTAAAATGTTTTAAAATTTCATGTGGGCAAACTTACTTCCCACTTTCAGTAACTGAAATTTAGATACCTCTAAGATATAGGAACAAATAGACCCGCGAGCTATAACTCATTATGAATATAATTATATGCGAAGCAGAGTTCGTTTCACTCAAACACATTCTAATTTACAGAAACTCTTTGCTTATTTAATTATCTTTAAAAACACACAAACATCCTCTCACCCCAAACGCATATACCGTCTCCATTCCGTCGTGGGTAATAAAAAATATATTATCTGCTTTAATAAAATAAAAGAAAGTAAGTAGGTACTTACTTTTTTGACAAATTTAAAAGAACACACCGCTTAAAAATGTTGTGGTCAGTTACTTTGTCCCTGACTGTACTATGTTATAACAATATCCGCCATATTAGGTACTTTCCCCAAGATTGCTTTTAAGTTTCCATCTCCCGTCTCATCAAACTAAATTGCAATATAACTAAAATTTACAATATCGTATGAGTTGACCTTACCCCAACATTGGACTCAGTGGCCGCATTATCTGCGCAACAAAGAGCGTAATATCGACGCTGTTATTAACATGACTCTGCAGCACAGAATGGCTCAGTACAGTACATTTTTATGTGCATATTCGTAAGTGCATTGTGCACGTGTTATTATCATAAAACTGTAAACTTTCGTTATCATTATCCATGATACTGTAAGCAATAAATACCATTGGTACACAGCAGTAGCGAAGAGTAAACATTTTCAAAAGCACATCGGTGAAAATTTTAAAATAAAGAAAGAAAAGAAAAGAAATATCGCACACATACAAAATTAAAAAATAAACCATAAAGATAAAAATACAATTTGCAATAATTGACTAAAAGTTAACATAACTAATGTTCTAGTAGAAAAGTAAGCACCTCTACCACGCTTCCCTTTGCAGGGTACGCCAGTAGTAATCGTGTTGGAGGGACCCCTCACCTCTTAATGTTTAGACCTAGAATAGGCTACATAGCGCATGAGCATGTAATAATATGAGAATCGAACAAATCACTTTTTGTTGGTCCCGATGAATCTAAATTCAATGATAAACGCAAATATCGTGCCACATATTTCCATTGTCTCAGCCTACTACAAATGGAAACTATAGGTAAGGTATAGGAATAAAAATTTATATAGCATTTATTATGATAACTATTAAAATTCAAAAATCATCGGGAAAATGAAATGTTCAAGTGGGACTTGAACCCACGACCTTTCCCTTACAGGGGGAATGCTCTTCCAACTGAGCTACGAGTATTAAAGACGGATATAAAGAGAAGGGAAATTTGAAGTAATTCAGGTATCGAATACATAGGGAAAAAGAATCTTCTCGGGCGGGACTCGAACCCGCAGTCTTTCTCTTACAGGGGGAATGCCTGACCAATTCAGCTACCGAGACACGCCCGATATGATTCAAATTTCCCATCTTATACGTCTTTAAGGCGACGTGGCGTCATCTACCGATAGTTCAGTTGGAAGAGCATTTCCCTTGTAAAGAAAAGGTCAGGGATTCAAGTCCCACTTGAGCATTTCATTTTCCCGATGTTTTTCGAACTATATGTACTAAATAACTAACTGACTTATAAAATGTACGAATGTATAACAGTTTTCTTAGCGATGTGTATATTAAACGGATGAGTTTAAAACCTTGACAAATGACATCTTAATCGTAACTTTGTGTATATCTGACATGTCAGCTTAACTTTCAAACTTCATCTTAAAGCACACAGTTTGCTTAGAAAAGTTAATTTATGTTGTGTACCGTTACTCATACTTTAATATGAGTGTCACAACGATATTATTTGCTAAAAGAAGCTAATACCACTCGTTGTGGTATAGGTACTACGACTGATAGCTCTAAAAGCGATACATTTGAAGCAATCAGTATGACGACGTATTAATGTGGATTGTGCAAAATGTAATACTTTAAATTTTGCCCACAGAAATTCAAACTAAGGGATCCCGTCCCTGACTTACAAAAGATCACTAAAACATAAGTGTACTGTTATTTAAAAATGTCATATATATCCTTTTAAAACCTTTGCATACCAATTGCAGATCTATTGCCACTCTATTACATTATTGTTGCGTGTATAATAATTTGCATGACAAGGCTTTTGTGCTGAAGTGGGAACAACAAGTATTTCATAAGCCTTGACATATAGCGACTTTATTACTTTCGGTGCATGACTCGCTTCAATATGCAATAAGTCAAGTTATTGCCATAAGTATTGCAAGAAAATAGTAAAGTGTCTTCTAAATTCAGATCCTATTCCCGTAACCTGTAGTAGCTTTTATGATATCAAACTAAAATCTTTCCCTGTACAAAATTTCAGCTAGTTCTGGCCCTCGATTCTACTAACTGGTAAGGTAAATCTGTGCTCTGGCGCATTACGCAATAATACGCAACCTGACGCAACCTAACAACAAAGGCCGCCACTTCAAACGTCAAACCAAGCCACAGGCAATGTAAAAATTCTGCCACAGAATAGCATAGATCATAGAGTTTATCCAATTGCTTTGTTTTTTTATTTTTTTGTATTGTAACTTTGTTTGTTAACCTAACTAATGTTCTAGTAGAAAAGTAGGCACCTCTACCACGCTTCCCTTTGCAGAGCACGCCAGTAGTAATCATGTTCTAGGGAGCCCTCGCCACTGGTGTTTAGATCTAGAATAAGCTACATAGCGCATGTGCATATGAGAATCTAACAAATCACTTTTTTTGGGGCCGATAAATCTACATTTCGATGAATTCTGATTACTCATTATAGGGGCATTGAGAAAGTGTTCAGAGTATCGATATTCGAGGAAAAGCGATAAGGCAATGAACACATCAAGCCAATGCATTAGAAGAGCAATAATACAATCTCAGAGTACTAACTTAAAATATCTAACTGAATCACAGTCTCTGATGTAATGAACTGTTAAGAGTGGGAACAATAATTTAATTTCAATTCTAGAGCAGACCAATCTCATTACTGGATATTCAAGCTAACGAAGAAAATCTGGTAATATCTGGTAACAAGCAACCCAAGCTTGCATGTGGGGATAAGCTGGCTGACAACAAAGCGAGTAATATCGGTCGAACGCTCTCTGCAGACATTGTCATCGTACTTCGAATTGAGGTTCAAATCTATAGAATAGCGTGAAGGTTTTAGTTGGAAAATAGAGGATTTAATACATTTTGTAGTCATGAGGTACATTTTAGGATGATGCTGTTGCTGATTTTCCTATAGTAGTGGAGTTAATTGGGGTCGTCAGTATATTATGGACATCGTCCTTGTCTATACCGGGTGTAAGGGGAACGCTCTCGAAGCCGAAAACCCCTAGTAGTACTCCAGGTACATAGCACATTGCCATAAAAACAAAATCGATTTGGACAAAAAAAAATGTTTCAAATTTGTTTTCAATTTTTTTTTAATTTGCAATATTTACTCTCCATCGTATTAGTAAAACTAAATGAAACGGTAATTTCATAAAAAACACCATTACAAAGAAGCACGCGCTTGGCGCTAGTTGTATTTTTTTTGCAATGATGTTCTTTTTATGAAATTACCGTTTCATTTAGCTTTACTAACGCGATGAAGAGTAAATAATGCAAAATAAAAAAATAAAAAAAATAAAAACGAAAAAAAAAATTTAAAAAAAAAAAAAAAAAAAAGAGGGCGAGGACACCGTAACCCTAGAGTCAGGCCATCTTATGTATTTCAGAGAGGGAGACCGGGCTTCATATGATGGTGTGGGGTTTCTGGTCCATCGGGATCTCGTTGACAGCGTTGTAGAAGTGTCCAGTGTGTCGACAAGAGTCGCGTACCTCATAGTCAAGCTCACCGATAGGTACAACCTCAAGGTGGTGCAGGTTTACGCACCGTGCTCGACACACTCAGATGACGAAGTGGAAAATCTTTACGAAGATATTTCTAAGGCACTACACAACACCTCCAAGGCGTGTAGTGCGCCTTCGAGGTGTTATGTAGTGCCTTAGAAATATCTTCATGTTGTCATGGGAGATTTCAACGCCAAAGTTGGAGTACAGAGCTGCAGCGAATCATCAATAAGACCGCACGGATATGGGATCAGAAATAATAGGGGACAGATGCTCGTCAACTTTCTCGAAAAAGAAGGCCTGTTCTTAATGAACTCCTTCTACAAAAAACCTCCTCAACGAAAGTGGACGTGGCTGGGTCCAGACGGCATCACCAAAAATGAGATTGACTTCATCATGACGGACAAGAAACGCATATTCAGAGACGTCTCAGTGATCGCTAGGTTTGAAACCGGAAGCGATCACCGACTTGTACGAGGCACACTGAATCTAAATCTTCAGCGTGAAAGAACCCGTCTGATGAAGTCAAAGCTCCAACCAAACTTGGCCCAAACTGTTGCCAGATCTGAATGTTTCCAGTTAAAACTGGAAAATCGATTCGCTGCGTTGGAAACCACAGACAGCGTTGACCGGAAGCTCGAGCAAGTGGTGGATGTGCTCCGGGATGAAGGCGCCAAACTCTGCGGGAAGCGTGCGGGCAAAGTGTGTAAGCTTTCAGGGGAGACTCTAGAGCTCATGAGAGAGCGTCGCGAAAATCTTCCAATGGCTTCGTCAGAACACCGGGCACTCAATAAAAAAAATCAACAAGCTGGTACGACGCGATCTCCGATCTTACAATACGCTGATGATGATGATGATGATGATGATGAAGTTTCAGTGATGAGTTATAAACCAACCATTTTTTCAATGGAATTTCCGTGGTGATATTTGCACGAAAACATCAGTGTATTCGTAAAGTCAGCGTCAGAAATATCTTGACGACGAAATCTCAAAATGATTTTTAAACTCTCGTATTAAGAGCAAATCAAACTGTTTTATTAATTTACATGATATTATTGTACGAACTAAAGGTGTGATCAAATATCAGAACAATCAATCAACTGAAGCGGAAAAAAAATACGATCATTTAGAGTACTTTGTCAATCAACATCTTTCTGATGCTGACTGTACATAGTAAAATAATATGCATTTTATTTCAAATGCAAAATTTAAGTAAACTTTCAGCAATATCATACTATGCTTTGTGCTGCAAATTTTTACGAAAGTATTTTGACTGAGGCATAGAGACACCATTATATCCAAACACTTTCTGGAATTATGTTGTAACAATATGGCAAACACCCCTGCCTCTAGCATTTTCACTCTCTATGCCATCTTTGGGTTTTGCTGACAGAAACAAGTTCTCTGTGATATGAATCTATATTTCTTTTTTATGATGCAGTAACAAAATTTTACTCGTAAATTTGTAGTCAAAATTGTCTGCAAATACAAAATTTGGTACCTAGGTTTGTTTTACAATTTTATATCCACTGTATAACTATATTTTATTTTTTCGAGTAAGGAAGTTTTCATTACCTATCACATTAACCTCACCTGTAATCCGCTATACTGTGAATAGATGAACGAGATTATGGCACAGGTTTTCCTCTCGAAATTGGAAGATTACAATATTGAAATCATTTGAAATGTTATGACATTATGATATAATACTCTCTAATCAGACATCAGAAGCATTGTTCAAATATTAACTTGTTTTAATAAAATGAAATAACATCCATATGAATCTATCAGTCAATTAAACTATTGCAGTCCACTGTTCACTAATGATATTTATGGAGTGGCCTATGTCCAGGCCTCTCTATGTGACTTTACACATAAAACCATTTAACCGTGTTAAAAGCAAATTCCTAATGTTAATTTCAAAACCCAATAATGCGTTAGCTGTGTGTGTTACGCAGGGATCTAACAATCAGAAGCCAATACGCACTGACATCCATTTAAACCAATAACACGGCTACATACCTGATATTCGAAAATCAAACGAGGGATTAACACGTTGAGGTCCAATCGAAACATTACTGGGATGTAGTTTGCTGGCCACATTATTGCTTCGACAAACTGTTTGCCAGTCTTGTGGATTTTCTCTGAATATGGCGTTGGAGTGTTAGGCAAACGTATTTGTAGTTTATATTTAAGTATTTTGAAAAATGGTAATATCTACGTGTACTTTTTTGTAATAAGAAGGTTTTACGAAATTTTGTGCTTTTTACTTAGGAAATAGCGAAGACTAACGAAATAACGTGAAAGAAGAAGACAGTGACAGTGTATTCTAAGAAAACATTAAAATAAGAAACGATATCCATGTTTCAAATCTATTGATGCACTTAGAATTTATGATCAAATAAAAGAAGTATTATATGAAAATTATACTCCTTTTTAGGTAGATATTTATGTAAAAATATCCTAGAAAAGTACATTAATTCGTTGAATTTTCAACGACATCGATAGTTTATACTTCAAGCTACTTCATAAAACCCGATGACTTAACGATCAAACTTATCTTTACTGCATGGTTGTCGTTGAAAACTTGTAGCCGCATTAAATCTCAAGAAGAAGATGCAATACTTTATAGCCAATATTATAGTTGGTAAGTTCTGATCAAAGTTTGTTACAAGGTAAACGTAATTTTGCCCAAATGACTGCTGGGAACGTGACCGTAATGGCTAAGATATAAGTTTGAAGTTTGAAAACAACGATAAGTATTTTAACTGACTGAATATCGTAACTTTTTTATTGCTTGAATGAATTTTTTTATAGCATTTATTATGCTAACTCTTAAGTTCGAAAAACATTGGAAAAAATGAAATGCTCCAAGTGAGACTCGAACTCACGACCTTTCGCTTACAGGGCGACTGCTCTGCCAACTGAGCTATTGAGCACCACTTGAATCATTCCAAATTTTCCTTCTCTTTATATCCGTCTATAAGGGCGACGGTGCAGCCATCTATCAACATTCTTACGAACTGTTGGAAACAATGAATGATTTTTCAACCATTTTTAAACATTGAATTTAATTGCTCTTAAATTTTATTGCTCTTGTTTTGAATAGACATTGTTGCATGTCATGTTTATTAAATTGAGTTTGAAATGATGAAGGTCGAGAGTCTTAAGTAAAAAATCAAAATTGTTGGTAATAAAAAATAATAGTCTTCAAAAGTGAATGATAACAGTGATGTTTCTAGTGAATTCGAATACAAACACCATCCCTCTTTTCTCGTGGGTGCCATAAAAGACAATTAAGGGACAAGCCTGTCGTCACTCTGGCATTAAACATAACATCCCATGAAAAAGTACTCAGGTGACGGAAATAGACTCGTCAACATTACGTGTCATCGTAAAACATAAAATACAAAATGTAAGTCTGTGAATACACCTCTGCTTACACCTATAAGGATATAAAGCCGTTTTTGTATGGATATTATGAAAAATACTTAACAGCAGGTAGGTAAGAAGACTAAGAAAATGTATGTTTATCCACAAGCTACTTAGGTTATAGATATTAAGAACACTTGAACATTTTCCTCATTACCTATTCATTATATTGAACCTGACCGGTTTCGCCTTATGGCATCCTAAAAGGTTTACATTTAGCAAAGGTTACCTGAGAAAAATGTTAAATATCGTAGTTTTTAGGAATTAGAACATCCAAAACCTTTTCTAAATGTAAAGCTTTGAGAATGCTGTAAGGCGAAACCGGTTAGGTTCAATATAATAAATGCTGTGGAAAAGTATAAGTCGAATACATAGGGAAAAAGAATCTTCTCGGGCGGGACTCGAACCCGTAGTCTTTCCCTTACAGGGGGAATGCCTGACCAATTCGGCTAGCGAGACACGCCCGATATGATTCAAATTTCCCATCTTATACGACGGTAGCGTCATCTACCATCGCCTAGGGTAGCCGAATTGGTCAAGCATTCCCCCTCTAAGAGAAAGACTGCGGATTCGAGTCCCGCCCGAGAAGATTCTTTTTCCCTATATATTCGATTTGTATAGTTAGCATACTTAATGCTGTAAAAAATCATTCAAAAGTACAAGTGTTCTCAATATGTGTAACAATGAATTCCATCAAGTGCCACCAATCAACAGTATAAATACATAACATACATAACATAAACTCACGCCTGTATTCCCCGAAGGGGAAGGCAGAGGTGCTAGCACCCACATTTCGCCAGTTTATGTTTAGGTCCCAATGTAATAGGTGGCGAGCCTATTGCCATTAACCGGACACTTATAAACCTGCGATACACAGTATAAATAGTACTTAGGTTATGCTTACTTTTAGCCTAAAAGCTAGCTAGCTATTTAGGCTATTTAAGCTAGCTCATTCCCTCAAGCGATTAGATAATTTAAGCAACACACATGCACAAGTATTACGACTTGCGTACTTGAAATAAACCATGCGTATTTTACCCACCACAAACTACAAAAAATATTGTGATCGGCAGCCTACTGTAGGCTACATTGTAATCCTTTGTGCGGGGAAGCTCTAAAAAAACAATATATAGCTCTAAAAGGGATAGAATATGTGGTGCAATTGAAAACATGTCAGCATACGGTAACGGTTCCGCGATATACGACGCACAATGAATAGGGCGGCTTTCAGTGGTGGAAAGTAAAAATTTTGACAAGCAAAGCCGTGTGGTTTATGCACCGGTTTTTCGTCTATAGTCTTTAATATTGAACAGTTGAATAAGTCCCCTATGTTTTTTTTGGTGAAAGAAGGTTAAGATATCTAAACAATAAGTGTTAGTCTCACTAATCTTATAATCGATACAGTTTGTGAAGATTTTTGGATTTTCTACTCAGTAACGCTCAACACGAATCAGGCTGTAATTTGATACAGAGATAGATTTAAAGCCTGGAATAACATTGGGTAGAATAAGTCCCCTATGATTTGTTTTTTGGTGAAAGAAAGATAGGATATCCAAACAATAAGTGTTAGTCCCACTAATCTTATAAACGAGATAGTTTGTGAAGATGTTTGGATATGTTCTACACAGTAACGCACAAATAGCTACGCGAATCTGGCTGTAATTTGATACAGAGATAGATTGATAGCCTGGAATAACATAGGGTAACTTTTATTCGTAGAATAAGTTTTCATTGATTGCGTAGCCACCGACTACAGCTAGTATTAATCCAGACAGTCGCGTGTTTTTCTCAATATGGTTGGTAGTCTCTTAACCAAAAGTATTCATATACACATCAAATATCAGTATTGTCAAACCTAAGTCACGAAGTTGTTAGCAAAAAAATGATAGTTAACTGACATTTACAACTAAACTCGTAAGTATTAAAACACCTTAAATAACGTTTTCGCAAACATTAAAATACTTCAAATACAAGAGCCACGATTTGTATGAGAAACATTGGCAATTCAAGTGCCACCAAATTTTGCATAGCTTCTGGTATCAAAATGGTGTCAGGAAATCAAATTCCACTCACGAAGTTCTGACAACCGCTATCATCGTTACTCCACTCGACACAAAGGCAGGCAATAGCCCTGATTGGAGGGCCAAGTAACTATCACGTAATTTGTGTCTAGTGACGCTTGGTCGGATCAGTATGGTTTCCGACTATGTTACCTTTGACTAGAAGCCAAGCCAATGAATTTAGGTGTTGGTAGTTATACAAATTTGTGTCGTAACTATAACGTTATAGACAATAGATGAAGTAGGTTTAGCAATAGGTGAGATTAACTGTTTGAATTGTGTAATTGATCGTTTAAAGTGAGGTTTAAGGTTACATAAAAATAATATATTTTCAAAGGAGTCGATTCGCACGTTTCGTGCGAGTTCAATTCGTGTGAATCGTCCAATAAGCCATATACTAGCTAAGAAGTGCGCGAAAATTACAGGCAATTAAAATAAAGTATTCTTTTTTTTATTTTACTAGCTGACCCGACGAACGTCGAACCACCAATTTTACCCGCCTGCGTGGCGACTGATCTCGTTTCTGCAATCTCTCCCTCTGATATAAAATGCTTGTATTATACATATAAACCTTCCTCTTGAATCACTCTATCTATTAATAAAGTTTAAAACTAAAACCCGACTACTGAAAAATCACGCTTTAAAAAGTAACAAACAAGAAAATATCAAGGATAGCCGTGGTCGTATGCCACTTTTGTCTAGAATATATTGTTTTGTCAGAGTAAGTGGCATACGACCACGGCTATCCTTGATATTTTCTTGTTTGTTACTTTTTAAAGCGTGATTTTTCGGTAGTCGGGTTTTAGTTTTAAACTTTATTTTTTATTTATATTATTTTGGGGCAAGGTAAAGCTAATAATTTATACATATTTGAAATGTGCTTCTTAATTCCTTTGATACCAAACACGGCATATTTATCTCAAATTTATTTTTCAACACAATACCTTATGAGCGCTAGAGGGCGCCACACAAGATTGAGTGACACATCATATAGCCTATAACCATCGGACGATAAAGCCGCTTGTAACGATACCTCATTTGTCCAGTTCTAATAAGTAGTTGAGGAGCTATGAGGGAACAAATGAACATACATACATACATACATACATACATAGCCTGTCAAAATCATAACCCTCCTTTTGGCTTCGCCGTTGTCGGGTAAAAAAGGCGCTTCAGTATACAAGATTTCAAGACTACAGTTTTCAAGATTTAAGCATACATAGGAACGAACAGACAGCGACAGCGACTTTTTTTTGTACTTTGTAGTGATTTAAGGTGAAGCAGCTACAGTGGTGGCGTTGAACGTGTGCAACACCAAAGGTGTCATACTCGTGCTGTTGGCCTTATAAAAAAATTCTTAAAGAACACCAAAATATATTGTAGTCGTTTAGGGAAACCACAACAAGGAGGTCCACAGAGATTCCACATCAAATATATATAATATTTTTTTTATAACAATATTAGAACCGAAGTTACTAATATTCCCTCTAACCCTTCCAACTAAGCTAAATTGCTTGTGCTAGGAGTGGGGTCACGTCGGTAGTGTAATGGCCAGGATCGAACCCGGGACCTCCCGATCGTAAGGCCGACTCGTTAACCACTAAGCTACCGACGCTATTAATACATCATATTCTTTTAGTATTTTTATTTACACAGAAAAAAGATCGGTGTGTAAATTACAAAAGCATAAAACCCAAGCATTAACGGTCAAAAAGTCAGATCTCAAAGTGACAAAACGTTGGCAGGAAGTGTTAGCAAAAAGATTATGGCCACTTTGCGTTCGGAATATCTCGAAAATTGACCAATAAAACATCAGAGGGATCCTCGTTGAAGAATGTAATCGCGTATGTCATGTGAGTGTTGCAAATAAAATGACGGCGATACGGATAACTCAGTACCACGTATCGCATAAGAATTCTAAAAAATATTTTAATGCGTAATCCATTCTTTAATCCACAATAATATTATAAATGCGAAAGTATCTATGTCTGTCTGTCTGTCTGTGTGTTACGCTTTTACGCCTAAACCACTGAACGGATAATATAATGAAATTTGGTATAGGGGTAAATTAGATCATGAGAAAGGAAATAGGCTATGTTTGGTCGCGATAACCGACATCCACGCGGGCGGAGCAGCGGGCAAAAGTTACTTGGTAAATAAGCGTCCAATAACTCCCAAAGTAGATTGTTGCTAACTTTTCTGTAGGTAATGGCCTATTGTTTTGTACATAGGAGGCTGACTATTACTTGATTTGGAATAAATAAAAAAAAAAGCTTTTCTTATATTTTTCTGAGGTTCGATCAGTTTTTGTCTTTATTCCTCGAACTCTTATGGATACTCTAATATGACATACCACAAAATTATTCCTTGACCATTGAAATGAATGGTCGTGAAATTTTATTATCATGTTCTATTCTGCAAACATAGCACTAAATATAAATTTGGTTCAAAGAATGTTTGCTACCAGCTTAATATTAACTATTTATCCTCTTTGACATTTATTACATAATAATAATTAATTTCAATGCCGCTTTAAATATCAATGTAAATACGGTAATGACAAACAGTTTAATCCTAAATTGAATTGACAAACATAAAATTGTGGTTGTTTGAAAGGAACGAAAATCTTCGGAATCCACATACTTAAGCTCACACGAAGCTGGTACATCTCTTGCTGATGAACCAAACTTTGATTTTCTTGACGAGTTTTGAGACAAGGTGATTCTCGTTTCCACAAAAGCTGTACAAGTCAAACAGCTGAAAAGAAGAGATGGAGAGTGATTCCTGGGCCTCCGAAATACAACCTTTGATTGCAATCAAGACTGGTCCTCGAATTTAGAAAGTGACTGAAAACGAAAATTTCACGATTAAGAATATTAATTATGGATATGATGGAATACTCATCCTATATCCAATAAGAAAACCCTGATACAGACCACATTAATAGCTATTCCGCTTCGTCCCGTGTAAACTCATATCCGTAATAGAAAGGCCGCTTTGATAATAGTATCGAAGTACATAAGTGTTAAGATTTCAGTCATTTTGGTACTGGATGTGGGCGTCTTCTCAAGTGAGGAGAGGGGAGGGAGAGGAACAGCTTTTTCTTACAAGTCAAATGTGTGGTTTGGGTTATACGTGTGTTGTTAAGCAAAGTTTTTTTTTATAGATATAGGACACGTCAATTTGACTTCACCTCGCCTGATGTTAAGCAAAGGCAAAGTCTCGGAATGAGGGTCACCATCGGAAACATGCACCATGTTAACAGTGGTGGCACTCAGCTAGACGAACTCATCAGATGCCTTTTCACGCCCCGCTTAAAGGACCTGGGACTGTAGGAAGAAGGAAACGCGTGAGCTGGCAGGGAGTTCCAGGGCTTAATGGTGTGGCATAGGAATGTGTCACTGAAACGCTTGGTTCTAGCTGGTATACTCTGCACCGTATATGGATGGCATCTTAGCCCTGCACGTGTCGTCCTGTGTAGGAAAGGAGAGGGAGGGACTAATTGGAAGAGTTCGTCAGAACATTCACCATGGTAGAGACGGTAGAATACTGCCAATCTGTACTTACTTATCTTACTTATCTATACTTAATACTTTAGTATAAATAGCTTCCGTATTGATAGGGATAGTCGTTGGTCAGACTGGGTGACGTCACTAGAGATTGTCCATTAACAATCAGTATCAAGGCTGCCACAGCGCTATGCACGACGTGCACAACTGGAGACCACTGATAAAGATTTTGCAAAATAAACCTTATCCGAATACACATTTTCATTCAAATCTAAAAAAAACCGGTTTCCATGATAGTATCAGTATCTGTGGTTACACAAAAAAAACAAGTGCTAAAAAACGTAACTTATTGAAACTCTTTCAAAGTGTAAAGCTCTTAAAGACAAGCCTACTTTTCACACAAAGTACTGACTTGTCCTTAAACATTTCGACCATAAGCTTTTATGTTTTTGTTTTGACATTCTTCGTGTTGAGGTCACATTCACTTAATTCTCGTGCTGATCTAAGAATGAAACAAAAACAGAGGGCTTTTTGCTTATCTGTGTGCGTAATAAAACGAAATGGATTACATTATCGATAAGCAGTTTATGCTGCTTGTAATTTTTCTTATATTTTTGTGTACTCAGTATTTTATTTATAACTTTGTAGTAACCAGCTACAAATATTGTTTCCGTAACCATGGGAATTTTTGTTGGGGAAATAAAACCAAATTTTATATGTTTATAATTAAATATACATACTAATATTATAAATGCGAAAGTAACTCTGTCTGTCTCTCTGCCTGTCTATCTGTCTGTCTGTATATTACGCTTTCACGCCTAAGCCACTGAACCGATTTTGATGAAATTTGTTATAGGGGTAGATTAGACCATGAAAAAGGACATAGGCTATGTTTGGTCGCGATAACAGACATCCACGAGGGCGGAGCCGTAGGCAAAACTAGTAAACAATAAATTAGTCCTTGTGTAATTTTTTGCTACTAGTTACTTCCACATTAATAAATCTAGTTCATTTGGGTTTTAATTATTGCTATCCTTTATTTGTAGCCCCAATCGACGATGTACTCATAAACATAATAAATTCATTGTTTTAATACCATAAATTATATATACTACATAATTATGAGAATGTGTCTGTGTAGTTACTACAGTATTGTCGTAACCTCAAATAATTCCACAGTATCCGCAAGCAAGTGGCCACTCAAGCAAAGCACTGAATCATTCAATTCCTATTTGCATCGATATCAAGTTGCGCTACTCGATTCTATTTCGTTGTCTAACTTGTTAGATCTAAGCGACGAGCGCACTAGGTGACTTTTGGTTAACATACATACATTAATTTCTCACCTGAAATCCCTGAAGCAGCAGACAGAGGTATAATTCAATTTATAATCACCTTCCACGATCGTTACAGGAATTACGACTGACGAAGTTTAAAGAATGACTACATGACTTTTTTCTGTACAAAATGTATTACATTGTAAAGGAATATCTAGACGATAAGAATTCATAGATTTGACATTACATTAAAATTAATAGTTCAGACAATATACGTATTATGATTTAATGACATTAAAATTTGCACGCTCCACGAAGCAGAATATGCTGTACCCGCTAGTTTTTAAGACCTACAAATATTCAATGCAAATAAAGATTTTGAATTTGAATATATTAACACCCACATTTCACTAACAATGTTTTCGGTCCCACGTAATACAGGGCGAGTCTATTGCGGTCAAACGGGTACCTTGTCATGAGAGATCCGGTTCTCAGCATTCCATGGATTCACCGTGCGGTCGCCGGGTCCATGGCGTGGTACAGTGAGGAACATTGTGACGGCGCCTGGGACTTGCGACCCAGGTGTAGGTTTAGTGTGGCCACCTTGTGATGCATCAGCGCTCACCTCCACCGTCAGTCGTGTTCCCCCCTCTACATATCCAAATTTGGTAAGATCCTATCAACGCCGTTTCAGATATTCGTTTGAGTAAAGAGCTTACTGAAGCTCTTAGCAATCCGAGGTCTTTAAAAGTTATACAGGGGTTTAGCTGGAATTCCCCTTGCTCCTACTTCTACGGCGTAGAGTTTAAACACATAGCCATTTTTGGTTAACTCGTTGGTCAAGTCAAAGTATTTGTTTATTTTTATAGCGTGGTCTTTAGGTATGTTAGTTTCCCACGGTACTGTGAGTTCTACTAGTACTGCACGCTTTTGCTGTTTCGAGAATAGAAATATATCGGGTCTGGATGACGAGGCACAAACATCCTCCGGTATTTTATACTGTTTCTCATACGAATCTGCGAATAATGTCCAATCAGCGGCTGCTATCAAAATTGAGTACGGCTTTTGATTTGTCTTTTTTGAGCAGCCTTCCTTTACAAACGCGACGTCATTTCTTTGGTTTGTGGTTAAACCCTTTTTCGCTCTAGCTCAGAATCAATCAATGAATCAATTTCATTTATTCAGTTTAGGCACATAAAGAGCACATATGAACGTCAGAATTTTACAAGTAGGTAATGTCAATCACAGAAAAAATAAATAAAATAAATCATTGGAAAATGATTCTTTCGCTGGTTCGGTAGGTGGTTCTACTGAGAAGAGACCAGCAAGAAACTCAGTGAACTCGATTATCCTTCTTTTTTTTATTTTAAATATGGTTTTATTTATACAATTTTTTTACAGTGCGAGCAAGAGATGAGATTAGGATGACCATGCATCTTTATCATTTAAATATTCGTCTAATTTATAGTAACCTTTTTTTATTAAGCAATTTTTCACTTGAATTTTAAATTTATTAAGTGGCATGTCTATCAGATCCTGAGGCATTTTATTAAACAATTTTATACAATTGCCTACAAACGAATTACCAACCTTATGAAGCCTGAGTTTTGGCACTGCAAGTTTATTTTTGTTTCTAGTATTATAATTGTGTTGGTCAGAGTTTTTTTTGAAGAGATCTAGATTCTTGCGTACATATAAGATATTGTCATAAATGTATTGGGAAGCAACTGTTAAAATATTAATTTCCTTAAAAACTTCTCTCAGCGAGTCACGGGGTCCGAGGCCATGGATTGCTCGTATCGCGCGTTTCTGTAATATGAAAATAGTCTCAATATCGGCAGCTGAGCCCCACAGCATCAGACCATATGACATAACGCTATGAAAGTAGCCAAAATAAACTAATCGTGCCGTTTCCTCGTCAGTTAGTGTCCTTATTTTTCTCACCGCATAGGCAGCTGAGCTAAGTCTTCCTGCCAAGGCTGTGATATGCAGTTTACTATCAATAGTTATTCCAAGAAAAAATGTGGTATCAACTATTTGAACAGATTCATCTTTCATTGTAATACTAGTATCAACCTGTTTTACATTAGGCATAGTAAACTTTACACATTTTGTTTTCTTAGCATTTAGCAGCAAGTTGTTACTTGTAAACCAATGCAATATTTTAGAAAGGGTATTATTTACATCGTCAAGTACTACTGTTTGTCTATCAGTTTTAAAAATTAATGATGTGTCATCAGCAAATAATACTATTTCACAAAGATCTTTACTGAAGTAAGGAAGATCATTTACATATATCAAGAACAAAAGGGGTCCTAATATCGAGCCCTAGGGTACTCCCATGACTAAAGGGGCTCCAGATGAATTGGTACCATTAATGTTAACTCTTTGTACTCTGCCAGTGAGGTAAGACTTAAGCAAGCCAAGTGAGCCGTTCGAAACACCATAATAACCTAATTTTAGTAACAAAGTCTCATGATCAACACAATCAAATGCTTTTGATAGATCACAGAAGATACCGATGGCATCCTGCTTTTTCCCATGCATCAAATATATGTTTAACGAGTTCAATTCCTGCATCTGTCGTATTTCTACCGCCAAACTTACCGCCTCACGTATGATTTCTAATACCTTATCATGTCGGCGCGAGTAATGACCCCGGTCTGATGTGTGGAATGATACTATATAGTATATATTATTAACTCACGGATAAAGAACAGCACTCCTTCCTTCCAGAACACCTTCTAAGACACCCACAGGAAGACAAGTGACACTATTCCAATTCACCAGGAACCAAAGCGGTGATTTTTGATTAAAGATAAGTATTAATCGTCTTCAGATGCAGTGGTGCTCCTCTTTATCGAATAATTTTATGACCAGTTCAAATATTCGTTTAAAAAAGGTAATAATTTTTTTTAAATTCATAACAGCCATCATAAAAAGAGGGGAATCAATCTTAATTTTATTAGGAATATTAGGATTGTCATAAGCTCAAGTGTCATAAAGTTGGGCTTTATGAATCTTGACTAAGAAATAGAACTAGTGATCAAGGGGTTACAGTTTTATAACATTTTACTTAATCGGTAGAAAGAAAAATGTAACGTTTTTGTTAGGTATCTACATCGTTTATTAATAATACATACACATACTCTCACTAATTAATTAGGTACCGTATTACATATATCTAAATGTACAATATATACAAAAATAAGAAAATCAAAAACAGGGAAGGAAGAGACTAACTTTAGGCATCGTAGAATTCCTCCCCAGAAAGAAAGAAAAAAAAATGTACCTAATGATGGTATTCTACATTTTGCTTTATTAGAATCATAAGCCATACTTATGACATTTAAACTGCTATTTTACAAGTCGCACTTTACCAGTCGACACTGATGGAGAGTAATTTTTCACGTCTGAACTTTTATCATGATTATTTGATATAAAAGAGGGGCTTGTTTATTATGTTAGTTTTAGTGTCCTATTTAAAATTAATTACATTTAAAAAATCTAATTAATCTAATGTAGATAAAAAAATTAACTCTCAATTCTATAAATCTTTGAATGGGTACATAAAAAATATTTCTCAAATAAAACATTATCCAAAAAGCCTAGTAATAACTCTGTACTTTTAAGGTCAACAGCTTAGATTATTTTGTTTCCTTTACCAACACAATATTACGTCACAAAACCATTTCCGATCGTACACCGAGCTTTAACCCAACGCGTTTCAGTTACAGAGGTGACGTCACGGAAATTGGGAGAGAATAAATTTACGTTCAAACGTCATCCTCTGAATGGCCATGTTGTGATAATCGTGGCAACTGAGTATCGATTCTTGTTACGTAATTTTGTTTATGGGATATAAACAAAGTTTGGTTTACAAGAATATATATTTTGGTAACATTAGGATATATTTTTGGATATATTTAACAGGTTGTACTTAACTACACTAAGCTATGAAAAACATTGGAAAAAAATGAAATGCTCAAGTGAGACTCGAACTCACGACCTTTCCCTTACAGGGGGACTGCTCTGCCAACTGAGCTATTGAGCACCAATTGAATCATTCCAAATTTTCCTTCTCTTTATATCCGTCTGCATACACTAAGCTATTCTTGTAACTTTACTACATGTATGTCATGTGCAATTTGTTATTATAATGCCAGAATTAGGTAATAATCTATACTTAAAATAAATTATCTAACCGAGCTTACTAAATTAAGAATGGTAAAAGAGCGTCAAAAGTTGCGTCGATTTATAGTTTTTATTGAATTTAATCATCCACCTTACCCTTTAAAAGTAACTGATTTGACTATTAAATGTTATGACGTCACTATTTTTTTTTCATACAAGTTACCTTAAAACTTATCGTTTTGACGTTTAGTAAAACGTAACTATTTTGACTAATCAGTAGAAAACCCAATTTCGGCACGAGTCTAATATATTCTTACAGATTCGGCAATGTGTGCTTTGTCATGTGTTCAGCTGACAGTCGAGTATATTACATAAAGTCTGACTTACAGCAGGTAAGTAATTACTTTTATGACTTATGTTTGTCAAGGAGCAAGAGCTACTCTACGCTTCATAAATATTGAATGACATACCAATGGGAATTGTTTTACATGAATTTTTAACCATTGCTATATTTGAGAATGAAAAAGAAACGAACAGTTATAATAGAAGTAGCTGTTGCCTATAGCTACACCCGCGTGGAAATTTGATCCTGTTCTCATAATTCGTAGGATTTTATTTCAGAGATAGAAAGTGTAATTATTCCAGACTATACATTATCCTTGGACCAAATTTCAGCCGCATCCGTTCAGTCGTTTGAACGTGAATGTGTAACAAATATCAAAACATCATAAATACAAGCTTTCAAACATTTGAATTTGCACTAGATATTAATAGAATTGTAGTATATAAAATGTTCCAAAAAAAGCCGCTGCGTTTCGAACCCGGTGGTCCATATGCTAAACTAGTATTTTTTATATATGTAATAATAATAACGGGAATTAACACGATCACGATTTAGATACATACGTTCCTTACCATTATCCTTGTGTATCATGGAACGCGAGAGTTTAAAAGTTCATTTAGTATTTTTTAATTTTATTTTGACGTTTTGTAAGTTCCAATTTAATGGTCTATACATAACAAATTATTTTTAACTTCGACTTTAATATGATTAAAACACTTTCTGATACACACAACTTGATAACATAATCTGTAATCCCTTCGATAGCAATTTAAATCTTAAACGCATATTTTTACCTGAAAAATATACTACACCTTTTCAAAATGAGAGAACACAATAGCCAAACTGGTGACGTCGACCACAAATTAAAACATCTTATGAACCAGCAATTACGCCTACCATTTCTGTCCCTTGCTTCCGTTCGCCATGTTTCCGTACAACAAACGACACCGACCCTAATTCCTTCTAATAATATGTTCGAACAAAACCCGCTATGCGAATACTACACGATATTAATCCTATACTTACGACATAAAAACAGGAAAAACAGGGGACAAAAAATTATGTCATTTTACGAGCCAGTTATTTTTGGGTACATTAAAATGTTTATAGACGTACAATTTATATTTCATCATCTCTGAGGAGACAAGCAGAGATGTTTCAGTACCCATATTTCACTATAGAGGTTTTAGAGTATTTGGGGTCCCTGTAACCTCTTATGTATATCGGTATACCTGCAGATAAGCTTCAGCGAAGACGTTCCTCTAGGTCTGTAGATTAAATGCCAATTGCTCCCATAAAGGAGGAGAATTTAGCAGCCTCCAGTCTCAGGGGTAGCTTCAAATGCGACCAAGATTAATGCCAAAAATGATGATGATATATTAAGTTCTTGTACTGAATATGTGCCTATTATCGTTTGATTTTTATCAATGGGCGAACATTAGTTATCATAAATGTGAAAGTTCCCAAGTTTATTTGTTTGTTTGTAACTCAATCACGTAATATTTGGTACACATAGACTCTGATCTTGATGTCCTTGACATTGGATTTATACTGGTACATAATAAGTTCTCGTAAGTCTGCCGGGAGAAATATTTATATTTTGTTTTAACACGATTGTATTAAGAAAATAGCTGTTACCTGCGCTGTTGTACCAAATAGGTTTAAGTAGTCCACCTTCCAATCGAAAGATATCGGGTTCGAATCCTGGGCTTCAATTCTGCTAAATTAAAACTACTGCCATATCATGGATACTGCAAAAAAATACATTAAATTTTAGACCTTAATGCAGTTATAGTCCAAAATGAAATGGCTTTTTACAGAGTGAAAGAAAAAGTGTAATGAAAATTTTTTCGTTTAATATTGGACTAACTAGGTATATTGAAATAAATTTAAAATTTTAATGCCATTTTTTACAGTGTATGTGGTATAACAGTGGTTTTTACACTAAGCTTAGCTTAGCGAGGGTTTAGGAGGAGTCCGAGTATTCGAGTTACTAATATTCCGTTACGAACAAGAGAGACTCGTGGCTAAGTGGTTCAGCCCTGTTCCATTCTTAAGATCACTCACATCAAATTGTAAAAAAATGGAACACTTCTGCCTACCTTTCAGGGTTATACAAGTGAGAGATATTAAGAATACTAAATCATTGGAGATATTTTCCAGAACTAGTCCATTTTCATATCTGCGTATATTTTTCATTCAAAAAAAGGTACCTGTCGATATCGAAAATGATAACGAAGATAAATTAGATGTATTTAATCAAGATTTCGTCGCCTTTTGGTTAATGGCATGTTTGACCTTCCTCCTTCCGTAATAAGCAGTGATCCGTAACCACCTTTCCGTTCCGCCCAGGCCTTGAGAACCTTTTTAGTTCCCGTAAAGTTCTGGCATTACGTGTGAAAATGTGTTTTCTTAGTGAGGGTACTTTGAACAGTGAGTTTGTTTGTTTTAGTGTGACTTAGTTTGTGGTCTTCTGAAATTTGAATGATAATTTTCTGGGAGTACATGAATAGGATGGAAATTTAAGGATGCCTATTGATAACAATGAAGCGTTGTTCTTAGGAAGGGAACTGTTTTTCCGCACTTAGCCTCCTTTTTTGGATCATTATGCATGATGTAAGTCTTATACCCTTACTATCGAGAAGCTCCGGGTTCGAATGCTGACCACCAACACTACTGACGTGAACCTTAATTAATAATTCTTATTTCTCTGTAGTTTTCTCCTCAGAACTCCAAATAGATCATATCTCTTGTACTTTACCAGAAAAGGTACAATATATCAAATCATTCCCAGTACTTCGAAATAATCATGAGCTTTCCTTACACGTTTAGCTTTAAAAGAAAGATGCATTGTCAATTCCCTACCCCTAAAAAAAAGTTTTCTAACCTCGTACCAACACCGTAAGCCAAAAGAAGCAGGTGAAAATGTTCATTCGTTCTCGTGACAAGTTAAGTAATCACTCTGATTAAGCGAAAAGTGTATAAATAGAAGACGTCAAAATGTGTTCGTCACTATCGCAGTATTCAGTTAAAGCTTAGAATACACCGAGTGTAAATCTTACTTATTAGTTACGTGTGCTGTAGTTGGGATGATGACTTAGATAAACTCTTTATAGCACATGCCTTTCTGCATTCCTTAACGGAAAGCGTAAAGCCGAAAAATTCCAGGACTGTATCTGATCACCCAACTCCGAGCACACGGCTGCAACAGCCTGATAGAGATGGTCGTTAGTGAACCTGGATGACGTCACTTGAAACCTATCAATAACCATTTATATCAAGGCTTTATAACACCGAGGTCGATTCTGTCTAGTTATAGAATTGCACAGCAGAGCTCTGTCATCCATCTAGTAGGTGATCTGGTAAAGTTAAGCTTAGAGAACGGGGATTTTAGTGGAGTCCCGAAAATGTTCTAAATACATCAGCCTCACTCGAATTTGGCATAATGTTTACTTTGTTTGGTAACTACGTAATAGAGGAAGGAAAAAAGAGACAAGTACATTACGGAGCTTGTATTGGGGCTAATCCCACACACATCGTAGAACAGCGTCGTAAATTAACAGCAGTGACCCATGAAAACACTGACCATAACTTTCATGAATTACACCCAAATTAAACTGTTTTGGAAACTGGCTACGAATTTAATCAGAAGTAAATTGAAGTAGTCGAAACACACCAAATTCGATTTTGAAGTAGTTGATAACATAGCAAATACGATGCCTGTTTCCAATAGCGATAGGTGAATAACTAAAATCGGGGTTTGAAACAATATATCGTGAGATTTTTTGAATTATATTTTGTAGGTTCATAGATTTTTTTTATCCTTATATTATGTACCGCATTCGATGAAAATGCAAGCTTCGTGCATTCTGAAATAAATTTTTATTTCTCATTGTAGTGAAGCTGAAGGAATTACGTGGATGTTTGTAAAATAAACACGTTACATGTTTAGGACTAGACAGGTATTTTATTGTAAATTATAATGGTTTACAATATATCTAAGCAAACTAGACAAAAGCAGAAGACAGGCGGTTATAGACACCCGTGACAGTTTCTTTTTAAGAAATACATACAAAATAGGTTGAGTGCAGATATTTCAACAGAAGCCATACATATGTATGTAGTTAGAAAATATTCTAGAATTTAGTGTTCCATACCCGCGATTCCAAAATTTCCGTTAGAACAGCACAGACGGCCTTCCGAAAAAGCCATTATAAGCCATTAAAATGGGAAAGTAGACTCCGAGTTCCATAAAGTAAGCTTGAAATACTCCCGAAATAACTACCACTGGTATGATGATAATTCACAATCTACAATCCGTGTTCAGATTTAGTTTGGTTCTTGATACATACATACGTTACGTTGTGCAATATATCCTTAAATATTTCACTTAGTGTTCAATTACAAGTATTATTAATAGCATGCACTTACTTGATATTTAAATTAAATGCTAAGGTATGTTGTAGAAACATTTACGCTTTGCAGTAGTAGGTTATTTTTGCCTTAAAAATTCTGGTAGGTAATAGATAGTATCATCCGAAAGAGTCTATTCATATTAGCTACCGATAAGTTTAAAAAAGAATGTCCCAGTCTTACAATCGGTTTGTTTCTTTTTTCCGTGCGGAAATCTCCTCAGATTCCGCCGGAGCCGGAGGGGGAGGTTATGTCGGACTAGAACCGACTAAAACCGCACGCCGTCTGTGGGTCGTAGTGCTAGGCCGGAGGTGAGGTTGTCTTTGACATAACCCTCGCACCCCGGCTGACCCAGGGCCATCGGCTCCTCCGGAGGGGGGACAACATCGTTTTCATTTTGAAAAACCATAATATTGGTCTCAAGAAATAAAACAATAACAACCGTACGCCTACAGACGTTTTCAATATTAAATCACAACAATATACATAAGTAATGTAATTTGCAAAGCAAATGTTGTATAAAAGCCCATGCCTTCGGCGACTTTTGTGACGGTAACTGGTAGGTATTTCGCAAAAACGGCTATAGCCGTAGGCATCTTACTCTTGACATTTACGCACAAATAAAACAAATTATATTACAGTAGCCAAGCAATTTTTTTTCCAGAGCTGGCCCTTTATTCTGAGTGACAAACCGTTTCGTGACTACGCGCGTTTGTAAAAGCTGCCACCTAAGTTGGTCTCGTTTTACATATTTTCTCTCTTCTACGTTAACCAATATGTAATCCATCGTCTTCTTACATTACGGCTGCGTTTCAAACTATATGCCACTCGGAATAATACTTCTGCTCAGTAATTATTTCGACTTCACCTAAATACAAGTTTTTTTTTGTAAATGTACCGTATATAAATACAGAACGTATTTAAGTAAAGTGCTGGACATAGCGGGAGCAAATGATATCATGTCAGCTGCTAAAACATATAATAAAACGGCTCATGTTAGTTAAATGACCTATCATAAAATATTACTGTAACATTTTTTATTACTTTCATTATGACAGACATGTAGTGTCTTTTAATTAAATCTTAATTTAATTTTAGTAACATTTTAATATCGTGTTGTTAATTTTGTCAAAATGACTCGTCGTTCTAAGAGACTAGTATCTAATATTCATTTTATAGTACTAGTAGTTAAGACAAAATAAATAAAATAATAAAAAATTACACTTCTAGAGCTATGTTCGTTAAAATCAAATTTATAAAGCCACTTTAAGAAGTAATTACGAATTACATTATATACAGGTTGTTGTTTTTGTCATAACTTATTTGATGAATATAAACTTACAATAATAGAAGTGATAATTACACTTCATCGCCTCTACTAACGTCAAATGACGTCGACTCACGAAATTGCCTTCAAATCAGTTTAATAGCGGGTATGATCATATTGCTATTGCAGCAATATAATGGAATCTATGTTCGAATAGTAATTATGACGGTATGGGTTATCAAATCTTGGAGCTGAATAGTTCATCAATATTCACTTGTATCGCGTTCAAAATGTTTAGTATCTACATATAATATAGGACTGGTTAATGAAGACTTATTGATCGTAGTTTTCGGTTAATGACTTTTTTGTTTGAAATAATCTTTCCGTTTTAAGACAATTTCTACAACATTCTAAGATGGACTCTTGATTTTTTCTCCCGACGACGTGCCAACTGAAAAACTGGGTACTATACTATACTAGCTGTTGCCCGCGGCTCCATCTGCGTGGATGTCACTTTTCGCTAAGTTAAGATGTAAGCTATCCTATCATTCTAGTTGGATTAAACTGCACATATGGCGTGCAAATTTGATTAAAATTGTTTAAGTAGTTTAAGAGTCCATCGAGGACAAACAACGTGACACGTAATTTATATATTATATTAAGATTATACAGTTCTAGCTGTTATCCGCAGCTCCAACCACGGTGACCCCTTTACCGCAAAATAACCCGACGTAAAAACGTAACAGTGAGGAAAAAGATAACAGAAACACATAGAGTTACATTCGCCTAAATAATATTAGTATCGATCTAACCCGTATACTGAAATGTGAACTATGAATGTCTATCTAGGTGTATTCTCCCTACAAATATTCTTGTAACAGCGCGTTTCCACACCATTGATCCTATGACATATCGGTAAACGGTTTAAGTACCGATGTGTCGGATTTCGGATATATTGATTCTGTAACAACGAAATGCGGATAACGTGTGGGTGAATATAGGTATATTTATTTACCTGCAGTTCTAGAATAAACTATATTCGGTATTTCTGTTGATGGATATTGAATATCATTGATACTTAATTTTTTTGCTTTGTATTTTTATGCTAGTATATTAACAGGAAACGAGTTCATTGAGCAAACAGTTCATCAAAGTGATGAAACCTACCTAACTATTGCATGCAAACTGACTATACGCTAACTGTAAAATATTTATTTACTTACACTTTATACACGTTGTACATAGGCGGACTTAATGCCTTAGGCATTCTTTGCCAGTCTACCATAGGGTGATGCAGAGCTAGTACGAGGTAAGTAAAAAAAACCGCGGCCCTAACTGACAGTCTATTTAAAACCTGAAAACGACAATATAAGAGCCCATTCATCCTCTTAGATTCTCTTTTTGTTCATCGCTTTTGAAGTAACTAATTCCATCCTTTCACCGTAACCAGGCAATTGGCAATAACGAAGATTGATTAAAAAAACAAAGCTTTCAAAACTTCCCTATCCGATTGTCTGCAATTCTTTTGTATCGAAAAATAATTTAAAGAGTCATCCTTCAAATTACTAAGTTTGTGAAGTTTGGTTTATCGGAAAAAGTTACAGAGTTTAAATAAAAACGAATGATAAATCTTGTCTAGTTTGTATGGCTACTGCGCTCCAGGAGTTTGAAAGAAAAGCAAAACTCGGAAACTGGTATAGTGAGGTCCTTGACGATATTTGTCTTCAGTCTAAGCAAGGAAGCTTCTTTTATTCAAAATAAAATAACAAAACAGAACATAACATAATGATATTTTCTGAAGTTTACGCGAATGTCACTCATTGAAATAAAACCACTTTTTACGGATTCTATCGCGATATATTTGTTATTGTTAATTTTTAACCCGAAGTTTCGGCTGCTTTGCAGCAGCCATTTTCGCGGTGTGACTCACGATGGTAGTTGTCACATAGTTTGAAGTATAAGTTATCTCAAAATACCCGAATCATGGTGAATTATTGGTGTTCATATTTACGCAGAATGAGCTCACTCACCCAGTAAGCAGCAAAATCCAGCAAGACTTAACAACACAGTGAGCTCATTCTGCGTAAATATGAACACCAATAATTCACCATGATTCGGGTATTTTGAGATAACTTATACTTCAAACTATGTGACAACTACCATCGTGAGTCACACCGCGAAAATGGCTGCTGCAAAGCAGCCGAAACGTCGGGTTAAAAATTAACAATAACAAATATATCGCGATAGAATCCGTAAAAAGTGGTTTTATTTCAATAACATAATGATTTCCGAGAAATTGTTCAAGTTTCTGTTATGTAAGTGCACTACATTTATTTTGAATTGAAATATTGTATCGGAAATAATAACACACTTTATGCTTATTTTCTATATGGTAGGAGCTAGCTCACGGTTATACTTGTATCACAATTTTCCCATGTAGGTTGCATGTTCGTGCAGGGCAGGAGATCGCAAGGGATGGCCCTGGGTCAGCTGGGGTGCGAGGGATATGTCGAAGACAACCTCACCTCCGGCCTAGCACTACGACCTTCAGTCGGCGTTTGGTATTAGTCGGTTCGAGTCCGACTTAACCTCCCCTTCTGGCTCCGGCGGGGGAGGTATCTAAGGGGATTTCCGCACGAAAAAAAAATTGTAGGGCATTCTTCAAGAAGGCCATAAAAAGTTCTTACACCATCGGTGGTACGAGTGTGACGCTTCGGGCTTTGCTGTGTCCATAGGTCAAAGTAAAGTCCATCAAATGGTGTAAAAAAAATACAATGAACTGTGTCTACAAATATCCAGGAGACTTGACAAGTCAGTTAAGTCTCCTGAACGTTTTTATGGAAATAAAGCGCAATGTAATACAACAAAGAGCCGTATTCTTGACAAATATAACCAAGCAAAATATTCTCACACTAGTGCCACTCAAAAATGTAAATCGTCAACTAAATAGTAACGAATTCTCTCAGTGCACTGCTGCCCGAATCTGTGTTCCAGCAAACTCATCGCGGCAACAGAATAGGACCTTTAGACGCCACGAAGTGAGACACTCGTTGCAAATGAGACTTCTTTCATACCTTTGTTGAAGGCTTATTTACTTAACATGCCTTCTGTTGTGGAGTCATTTCGTAGATTAACTGCGAAGAACGAAAACGTCTTTAACATTCCAGTTGTAGCTTGCTTGTTAAGGATTAAGATGTTTTGTTAACATGAATAGTTTCTGTAGTATATAGTTTATTAGAAGCAATCATTAGAAGAACACCAGTGATTGAACTGAATGTAGACATTTGTTAAACCGTGAGATACACAATCGAGTCCTAGTAGTCAAAGATACGAGTCCTAGTGGCGCGGTTAGTAGAGTATTTTCCCTAGAAGTTGACAGCTTTTTTTATATAGGACACGTCAATTTGACTTCACCTCGCCTGATGTTAAGAAAAGGCAAAGTCTCGGAAAGAGGGTCACCATCGGAAACATGTACCATGTTAACAGTGGTGGCACTCAGCTTGACGGCCTCATTAGATGCCTTTTCACGCCCCGCTTAAAGGACCCGGGACTGTAGGAAGAAGGAAACACGTGAGCTGGCAGGGAGTTCCAGGTCTTAATGGTGCGGCATAGGAATGAGTCACTGAAACGCTCCAGTCCAGGGTTTTGTCTATTTAAATTTACATAATTAGCACCATGTTCTTGCTAATGAGTAGCCGCTCTGAATTCAGTCTGAGTTCTTCAGATAGAAATAATAGCATTTGCACCGTTTTGCACGTGAGTTTGGTTTAGGGCCCAAAGATGAGATAAAGTGGCATTATTCACAATAATTGTGGCTGTTCTATGCTGTCTCTTGAGTGTACCATAATAGACAGTACTTTTTAAAAACCTATATACGTACTGTACACAACCTATGCTAGTAATTTGTTATACAACGGGGCACATATTATAAGTAAGATTAAGTCGCTAACCAAAGTTTTGTTAACACATACGTGAGTGCTTTACAAATTGCACTATGTTTTGTTGTACAGTATCTACAAGCAGCTTGCTGGAAACGGATTAGCAAATGCGCTCCTTTAGGTGACTACGAGTAAGAGATTATATGGGACGTGAAAAACATTTTCAATGTTTGGTGATGAAAGTGTATGAAGTTTTCAGCTAAGTAATTAAACAGTTTGCTATATATACCTATGACTATATACCTTCGTAAGGGAAGGCAGAGGTATGCTATTATTGTCGACATGCCGACAGTTTTCTCACAGAAAAACCCAATAGCAATTTTGTAGGGAGTCAACCATATTTATTCGCCCATGCACCACACAATGTACCTACGAATACCTTATATAAATCACAGTAATGTTAAATGACAAATTAACCTTGCTGAAATTTTGCACTGCTAGCTCACGTGTTTCCTTCTCCCTACAGCCCCGGGTCCTTTAAGCGGGGCGTGAAAAGGCATCTGATGAGGCCGTCAAGCTGAGTGTCACCACTGTTAACATGGTACATGTTTACGATGGTGACCCTCTTTCCGAGACTTTGCTTCAGCTTACTATCAGGCGAGGTGAAGTCAAATTGACGTGTCCTTTATAAAAAAATGAATAAAGTATTGAACTTGAATGTTTATGTAGAACTTATCTAGTACGTATAAAATATGTATTTTTAAGACGTTTATGTGGCTGACAAGCAGACGGTCCACCTCATGGAAAGTGTTTTCTGTGGCTTATGGACATGTGCAATATCAGGGCAGTTGCACATAATCGTGCTGCCGACCCTATTTTTTTTTACGTGGTGGACCGCGTTTAAACACTTCGCTCACCCCCCACGGGGGCAGAGGGTGGGCTTCGTGTGGGACTCCTAGCCTCCGAAGGAGGCCAGACTACCCACTAAACCACCACGGTGTCCGTCGTCACCACATATCGACGATGGTGGGAACAACATCTTCCGCCATCGTCGTGTGGGTCGCCCGCCATTGATCGACGGCAGGCCCGTCTCCGTGCTGCCGACCCTATAATAACCTTCTAATGCTCTTCTTGAAGAACCCCAAAACTTTAGTGTGAATACATTGTTAAAAGATTTACTACCATAAACTAGAGAAGTAATAGGTATAGGTTAATAGACAGACTTATGGCCACTCGGTAATTATGAACTCTCTGACCCATTTTCTATTACACGGGAGTATATTCAAACTCTTTCTAGAAAAAGTTTGGAGCTTTAGTGCCAGCGAAGATGAAACACAATTTTAAAATATTATATTTTGTTCTGTAGGACATTCGAGAATACCTCAGTTATCTGTTTTGAGATAAATCTAAAACGAAAAATTTTACAAGGCCGTATAAACTCACAGACTTGATTGGCTGATTGGACTGACTCCCAGGGACTTCATCGTTAGGGCATACACAGGTTCATGTGACCGCTGTTTCTGTTTTGACAGTCACTCCGTCAGTCGTCATGGTAAAATGAGACTGTGTTAATATTGTATTCTAATTGTGGTCACGATTTGCTGTTTTAACTGTAGATATTAAATATATAATATTGCTATACACTCACCATGTAACTGCTGACGAAAAAGTAGCAATCCAGATGTTATTTCAGAGGCACTCTCTGAATCTGTGAACAAATAAAATATATATAAGCAACTTGAATGTAGCTCAATTTGTATTTGTAATGTAAACTTTTTTTTGCGTGGAGTGCTAATTCTTTTCCAAAAGCAGTTGCAACGTCTAATAATATTAACTTCCATACTTCCATACTAATATTATAAATGCGTAAGTAACTCTGTCTGTCTGTCTGTCTGTATGTTACGCTTTCACGCCTAAACTACTAAACCGAATTTGATGAAATTTGGTATAGGGGTAGATTAGACCTTGAGAAAGAACATAGGCTATGATTAGTCGCGATAACCGACATCCACGCGGGCGGAGCCACGGGCAAAAGCTAGTATTAACTATAAATTGAAAGTACCCTCAAAATCGGCACGGGAAGCAAATTATTTTATAAATACCGTATTATTCATTCCTATAAATTAAAATGCTTTTAATATTTATATTTTCGCTTTGCTTATAAAATCGCTACAATGAAAACCCCACCTTTCCTGCTTTTCCAAGACGATGCGCAACGACTTACACCAATAGGTTTACCATTCATAATGAATTGAAGATAAGTAGAAACGGTTTCATTATGTACAAAAAAGGAATGTTTGCCTGAGCTCATCTCATTTATTAACTAAATTCTTTCTTAAGAACCTGTTTCAAATTCCTATGTCTATATATCTATATACCGGGTGTAAGGGGAACGCCCCCGAAGCCGAAAGCCCCTAGTAGTACTCCAGGTACATAACACATTGCCATAAAAATAAAATCAAATTGGACAAAACACTTTTTTTGTCACAAAAAGAACATCATTACAAAAAAACTAGCGCCAAGCGCGTGCTTTTTTGTGGTGATGTTTTTTTATGAAATTACGTTTCATTTAGCATTACTAACACGATGGAGAGTAAATAATGCAAAAAAAGAAAAAAAAACTTTTTTTTTGTCCAAATCGATTTTATTTTTATGCCAATGTGTTATGTACCTGGAGTACTACTGGGGGCTTTCGGCTCTTACACCCGGTATGCATGAGTAAAATAATTAGCAGCAGTACCTGCTAATTAACAGACAAGGCTCTCTAGGGTCAGGATAAGGTGACAGTTGCTACTATAAAATTTCACCAAATTGATAAATTTGTTTTTTTTTTCTTTTTTTTAACCGTGGGGGAAAATCCTTCATGGATGTTATGCCGGACTCCTACCGACTAAAAACCCCCACGGTAACGCCCAGAAGCCTATGGATGGGAGCCCCGGGTAAGCCCTCGGAAGGATGTCCCAGGACTCCCATCAGACCTACGGCTACAATTGCGGCCTCGCCTTGGGGGTGGTTCGGGTGCTATCCCGCGTCTATGGGGAGGTTTTCGGGTGCTATCCCGCTTCTTAGGGGGGGAGGGGCGTGCGTGAATCCCTCACGTCACGCTGCCGTCATGGGCTTGCTTCTGTAAAGACGGTGAGCAACCAACTCACCGTCCTCAGGCCCCCGGTCATGGAGGCCGATGGTCTTCGGCGAAGACACGTCGGCGGCGCCCAAGCCGCCGACTGCGGAACTCGGGTGGGAGAGTTTTCTCCCGCTCTCGCCCCGCCGCCTCTTTCACGAGCATGACCTGCTCACAGAAAGAGGCGGCGCAGTCCCACTTGCTCCCGCTGGAGACCATGGTTCGC
The DNA here is from genome assembly GCA_914829495.1 of Eilema sororculum. Classification (NCBI taxonomy): domain Eukaryota; kingdom Metazoa; phylum Arthropoda; class Insecta; order Lepidoptera; family Erebidae; genus Eilema; species Eilema sororculum. Next base: position 21,329,927 of record OU618546.1, read on the forward strand.
ACAATGATCTGCCCACGCCCAGACCCACCACGAGGACCTGGCGCTGTTGCGCCCACGCCGTGCACTCCACCAGCGTGTGGAACGCTGTGTCATCGCTGCGGTCCTCGCAGTGCTGACACTCGGCCGTGGTTTCCCGGTGTCTTCGCCACAGATACCTACCGAAGCTACCATGCCCGGTAAGTATCTGTGACAACCGGTAGGAGAGAGCAGTGTCTCCTCTCCAGCCACTCGTCCATGACCGGTCTGACGGCCGCAATTGTGGCGAATCCCCCCTTTGGTTGCTCAAGTCGCACCTTCCATGTCTCCACGGTTTCCTGGTAGAGCTGGGACCGCTGGGCCTCGATTTCTCGAGACGCAGGCCATTGGCCCTGCTCCAGCGCCTCCTTGCGCCATATAAATAGAGACGCAAGGGCTCTCGTTTCCAGGACCCATGGAGGGGTCCCGGCTAGGAGGCATGCCGCCTCACCTGAGGTCGTGCGGTATCCCCTTATCACCCTGACGGCCATCGCCCTCTGTGGACTCAGCAATCTAGCCACATTCCTGGCCGTGATAAATTTGTTTAGAAGCTACAATACCTCAGACGCATATACAGGGTGTAATCGTTAAGTGTGTCCAGGCGATTATTCCATAACTATTACAGATATCAAAAAACTGTAAACTGATATCGAAAGTACGTTACCTAATGAGTAAAATGACATCAATAACTTTTTTTAAATCAAACGATAGGTATCTAACATTTTGACATTAAACACTCCCATACATTTAGTATGAGATTAGTAAAAAGGTTTTAGTGTCCTTATTTTAAAAGATTATTTTAGCTTAGTACTGATATAATGGAAACTGTTTATTAACTTAGCAGAGTAATAAAACTGAAAATAATAATATTTATTTATTAGTAAGTATGTTTAGTACTGTAAGTTAAAAACTGTTTTGCTCGACGCTCGATAGATGGCGTTGACCTCAAATTAGATGTCGCTATGGTTTCGTTCACATGAACCACATATTATTGTACAATGTTGCATCAACTCCCAATAGATGGCGTTGATGTCAAGTTAGATGGCACTATGGTTACGTTACCAATCATTGTATAAAAGGATCAATGTAAACCAACGTATTGAGAGCAATATTATTACACTTAACCACAGGTGAAGTTTGCGTTTCATTGTTTCCAACCTTCATCACACCCCGAGATAAATAGTGTTGTTCCACCGCTATCATCGGCACAAGGCTGGTGATTGTACAAAGTAGGTACAATTTATTTTTATAGTGTGTTGCTTTTCAGTCTGCTCAAATTAATGCGATATTGAAACACGGTTTATTACTAATTTGAAATGGTAAGGTAATTTAAAAAAAAAACAATGTAAAAGCGTCGGTAGCTTAGTGGTTAAAGAGTCGGCCTTACGATCGAGATGTCCCGGGTTCGATCCTGGACATTACACTACCGGCGTGAACCCACTCCTAGCACAAGCATTTTAGCTTAATTGGAGGGGTTAGAGGGAATATTAGTAACGGTCGGTTCTAATATTCTTTAAAAAAAAAACAATACATGTATCTACTTGAAAATCATCATTGTCATAATCATACGTAATCATAAAATATGATTAAGGTAAAATGAGTACTAGACCACTTAAAATAAGGAAACTAAAACCTTTCTGCCTTTCTAATCTAATACTAAATGTATGGGAGGGTTTAATGTCAAAATTTTAGATACCTCTCGTTTGATTTTTAAAAAGTTATTTATGTAATTTTACTCATTAGGTAACGTACTTTGGATATCAGTTTAAAGTTTTTTGATATCTGTAATAGTTACGGTATAATCGCCTGGACACACTTAACGATTACACCCTGTATATCAGAAATATACACGTGGTAAATTTATAACATCCCTTTTGGGACTTCTAAATAAAAACTGACTTGACCTTCTATTTTGGTGGGACTCCATACGCCTGTATTGTAGCTTCACTAATTGCGTAGCAACAAGCATTCCCAATCTTGAAATTACATTTCCATTTCGTTTAACAGTAGTAGCAATTAACTCAGAGATAAAATCGCCATGTACAATGTAATAACTTATGGAAATTGCTCTAGAGCGGTAGTGCTATTAATAATTTTAGATTAGATTCAAAGATTGTTATAGTGTGACAAGGACCTACTAACCTAGATGGCCCTTATTAAGCTTGACCAACCGTACCATAACTACACGTGTTCGTATTAACCGACATATTTAAGTTGGTTGTTTTACGCCAGTTCTATCTTGTATTTTGAGCAATATGAAATCTGCTGTCTACTCGTGTTACGACATTGTCAAGTAGAATAATACGCCAGTACGATATTACTTTCGTATTTCATTACTTAGTTCACGTCTACTATGGAATTTTATAAATGCTCTGCCATGTAAAAAGGTGGCTTTGAACAGTCTTCTTGACGACCACAGTATGTGGTCGATACTTATAGAAGACAAAATTGATACTTTTGTTTGAGGTACTCCTTGACTCCGCGAGATGAAAGCCTGCCCCAGGGCCGTGCCCGTTGACTGGCAGGTGCACCAGTTAGCAAGGAGCCAGGGCATCGAAAGACCTTAGTGAGGCCCTAAATACCCACAATACATAGTAATGTCTAACTAAACCGTGTTGTACTGCGACATTCCCGCTTCGTTTTATTACTGATCGTAAATTCACTTCTAATTGCTGTCCTCCAAAATACAGCCTTTAGCTAAGTTTGGAATACAATTGGAATGGGATTATTGCGCAGTACGCGTGGAGTAAAGCTGGTTGATACAGAGAAGAATATAAATATTCCACAACATTCTACACAACGCTATCTAGACCCATGGTAAGCTTAACTAGCTTGTGTTATGGAATCTAGGATGCGGAACATACTTAGATACTTTTTTTTTGTAAATATATACATATTATACATAGGAACACACAGACTAATGGAAATAGCCATATCCATGCATACAAATATTTGCACTGAGCGGGGATTGAACTCGCGCCTCCTACCGCCACGCCACAGAGGCTGTCAATATTATAAAGAGTTACCAAAGTCATATGAAAGAGAATATTACGAGTATGTTGAGAATTGAAGACAATGTGCTGAGGTGGCTTAGCTAAACAAATAAACATATACAAACTTTCATGTATATTAATATTAAGTAATACATATTAAGTAAATTATAGTATCAGTATTACAGTTTCAGTAATTCAATTCCCATAAATATGTCAGTTTTAAGAGTTTCCATTCCATCCATTTTTTTAAAGTACCTATTGAATTAAAGGTCGATGCCGATAGTCCCACGGTGGAGATTCGTGTCTTGTCTGAATAAAAGATTATCATGACAATATTTTTAAGTGGCAGTATTATATTTTTTTTATTGCATTCATTCACGGTAGGCAGGTATCTATTATCATTTACTAACGACTTCCTGTGAAGTTAAGGTTTAGTACCTTAAGAGCAATAGAAAGTACCTTCAAACCTTCACCTTCTATACCTCCCTTCAATATTTGTGTTTTAGATCTGTGCTAATAGTAATACTTAATAAAGATATGAAAATAAACAAATAATAATAAAATAATCTACCACCTAGTAAAAGTAATTCAATAAAATTAGTGGCGTATTTTATCATCTTATGACACGGTTTAAGAACGGGCATGTCAGTTAAATGAAATGTTTAATTATCTAAATGGATTCATTTTGATAATATTACATTAATTATAAATTATTTAACGCCATCTTAGCACATGGAAAATTTGATATTCTTGAGGGTATAGTATACTCATACCAACAGCGCGCCTCCCCATTCCGGGGGCGATAACGGCGAGCACATGGAAAATTTGATATTCTTGAGGGTATAGTATACTCATACCAACAGCGCGCCTCCCCATTCCGGGGGCGAGTTGGGGACACCGTTGTCCCCCCTCCTGAGGAGGGCCAGACCGTAAGGGATGGCCCTGGGTCAGCCGGGGTGCGAGGGATATGTCTTTGACAACCTCACCTCCGGCCTAGCACCAAGACCCACAGTCGGCGTGCGGTTTTAGTCGGTTCGAGTCTGACATAACCTCCCCTTCCGGCTCCGGCAGGGGGGGTATCCGAGGGGATTTCCGTACGAAAAAAAAAAAAAAAAAAAAAAGTATACTCATACCAGGAACCATTTCAAACACTGAAGGAATTTTTACAGCATTAAGTATAACTATACAAATCGAATACATAGGGAAAAATAATCTTCTCGGGCGGGACTCGAACCCTTTCGATTTGTATAGTTAGCATACTTAATGCTCTAAAAATTCCTTCAATTGTTTCAACATCAGGCGAGGTGAAGTCAAATTGACGTGTCCTGTATAAAAAAAAAAAAAAAAAAAGTTTAAAAATGATTGTAACATCATTCATTGATTCCGATAGTTCGTAAGAAAATCGGTAGATGACGCCACGTCGCCTTAAAGACGTATAAGATGGGAAATTTGAATCCTATCGGGCGTGTCTCGGTAGCCGAATTGGTCAGGCATTCCCCCTGTAAGAGAAAGACTGCGGGTTCGAGTCCCGCCCGAGAAGATTCTTTTTCCCTATGTATTCCATTTCAAACACTGTTCTATTGAACCGGTTTTAAAATATCAGAAGGCTAGGCAGAACTAAATTAACTGTAACATTTCACCAATGTTCTGGCTTACCCTGTTGCCATTAGATTACGATTTTGACTTTACGACTCCAAGATTTGTGACACCACTGAACCAGTTTAAGATTCGTATACCAGAATAACTCAGTTGTGACTCGACTCCCACAGTTACTTTTCAAACTGTCATCTAGAATACGATCTATTCTCAAATCTCAGATCTAGTTATAAATTGAGGTTCAGGACTGACTATCGTTCTGGAATACGGGCCTAATTATAAATAAACTGCTTAAGATGACGCTTACATACCTTTCTTGTACATACAGCCACATCAAAGCAATATTTCTAAGAAGACAGCGCCGTGAAGTCATAGCCATCTTTGTTTAAAGCCATTCAAACCTAAACAGCCCCTTTTGTGTATTCGCCTCAAGTAACATACTCAAAACTAGGTCAAATTTTCACTAAAACAACTACGTTACTGTCGTTGTCTTCTTATAACTTCAAAGTTGTTGAAGCTACTTAATGTGGCAACAAAAATAAACGGTAGACCCCTTTAAGAATAGTGTCACGTCAGCGCCTCCTGCTCATACCTACATCATACTTCCTAGGGGGGCTACCACGTGATCAGAAATAGTAACTACTGCGCTAAACTATTTTACTGCGATAGCTAGGAGACAATTATGTTATTCATTCATATTGAACGTGACCAATATTGAGTCGTTATGAAGACTGACCAAATAGATAGATTAACAAAATTATGACTGTTTGTTTAAGGGATTTGTATAGGATTAGAAATTGGGTAGTTGTGCTATGTGTTGTCTGGTTCAAATTTTAGAGATAAAGATTACAAAAATATAACATACTCGCTTTTTTTTGTGCGGAAATCCCTTCGGATACCTCAGCCGCCAGAGCCGGAAGGGGAGGTTATGTGGGACTCGAAATGACTAAAACCACACGCCGACTGAGGCCGGAGGTGAGATTGTCTTCGACATATCCCTCGCACCCCGGCTAACCCAGGGTCATCCCTTACGGTCTGGCCCTCTTCGGGAGGGGGGACAACGGTGTCCCCGACTCGCCCCCGGAATAGGGATACTAAATGTTAGGTACGTTCCCGTTCTCTTATGACGTCGTAAGAAATTAAAAATCACCAACACAAAAAACATTAATAGTATCAATTTATTCGTACTTCCTCTGCTATGTTCCGATAAATTTATACACCAGAAACGAATATCTTTTAACAAATGAATTATATCAAGATATCCATGAGCTTGGGTCAACGTAACGGTGTGACTTAGTTCTCCCAAATGGCCAAGTCATGGTGTCGGAGTGTATTGACTCCTTAGCGCCTATTGACCCGTATTATCCGACATTATTAAGCACCCTTGATGTCTGTATTATACCCGGCTTGGATGGTGCCAAGAGTATGATACAGTCATATTTCGTGAAAGTGCTTTTGTTACATTGAATATTAATATTTTGTTGATTTAGGGCGTGAATTTTGCGGGAATGTTCAGTCAGTCTCAGGTAAATACTTAACTTTTTCTTGTTGAGCTATATATTATATCAAAAAAATAATAATAGAAGGATTAGCTATATCCATTTGAAATACTATAGGTTTATACATTTTCTTCTAAGCATCATAACTATCCTTTGATGTATTTTATTATTTACACTAAGCCCGGCGTTTCATTTGCTTTTCAGCAGGCATAAATCAGCCACCGGGGATACATTTTGTGATCTCATAGAAAGAAATGACATAAAATCGTTGCAATACGTGATATAATTTTATAAATCTGATGCAGAATGATCACAGGGAAGGTATTTGAATGAAATATTTATAGCATTTATTATGAAATTCGAAATACATCGGGATGAATGAAACGCTCAAGTGGGACTTGAAACCACGACCTTTCTCTTACCGGTGGAATCCCACTTGAGCGCTTCATTTTTCCCAATGTATTTCGAAACACAGGGAAGGTAGAAAGAAAGAAAAAGAGAAAGAGGTAGTCTGGAGGAATGCTTCCGGTCTAAGGATTGATGAAGAGTGGCGATTACTTCACCGACAAGAGCGAGGCTCTTAAGCTTAGAGAGAGAAAGAGATAGAGAGTCTGATGCAGATGGTAGTAGCTTACGTATTTTCTCATACTGCTGATACTATTGATACTGAGTAACAAATTCTTGTTCTTTTTCAGTCGAATAGTCCCAAAAGTTTATTCTATATCGTAAACTTGATGCCACATAAATATGATAGGCCATTAGAGTTGGCTGATTTGCGATTTTACTTATTCTATTTATGGGAATTATTTGTTTACTAACATATCCGAGATGGGAAGCCTAATTTACTTCTCTACACATTGGAAGTCTTGTTACATATATTATTTGTTTATTTTTTTAATGTCTTTAATTTGTTCTCGAGGTGAAGAACTTGGTGTGTCAAACACCAAGTTCTTCACCTCGGTCCTGAATTCGAAACTTAGACTTTACGCTACCAACGCTAACCGAATCCTAACACAAGCGATTAAGCTTAATTGGAATGCTTATGGAAATAATGGTTAAATTAGTCCACACATGATGAAGTTCCGTTTTAACAAACACAAAAGCAACTCAATAGTGCATCTCCTCTTTTTTGGACGTCGGTTAGTAAACAGATTGAGAAAATCATGCCTGGAATTGTACACAATAAATAAATATCATCAATTAAGAATAAATTATTCAAACAAAATTTCTTCGATTTCACAAAATTTCTGTACAAATATATTCCACAAGTACAATTTTCATATAATGAACGCCAACAGCTGTTAACTGTTCAATTACAATAATAGAAATTCATTAAAACTTCGTTATTGAAATAAATAATCTATTTGCTGTAATAGAAAGAACTTTCTTAGAACCGTTGACATTTTGATCTTTGAGATTTTCGGAGATTCAAATCTTAACAAGTAAATAAAGGATCATATAAAATGGTTATATATTAATAATGGTTAAGCTATTTATAATTTGGGCCCAAGAGTCTCCCTCCGAGATAAGTTTAAAGAGATGAATATTCTAACCGTAGTGTCACAATACATTTTCGAAAACTTAATGTATGTCAGGAAAAATATTGCAAAATTTCCAAGACTTTGTGACAGGCACAATATAAATACTAGAAATAAAAGCAATCTTGTAGTTTGTCATAGCAGACTCCATAAAATAAGTAATTCTTTCCAGGGCAACTGTATTCGCTTTTTTAACAAGCTTCCTAATGAAATTTACCTGTTAATAAATTTAAAAATACAGTAAAGAGCAAACTGTGCCAGAAAGGCTATCATAAAATCCAAGAATATTTAAATGATAAACAAGCTTGGAAATGAGCTGTTCGCTCTGCTGTGCTACTCAAGCAAAACATTGTATCTAGACCATAAGTTTTAGGCTAAGTAAATGTTTTGTAAATAGACCAAAAAAAAAAGCCCGCTGAGTTTCTTGCCGGAGTCTTCTCAGGTCTGGGCCGCGTTTCGAACCGGTGGTCCATTTACTAGTATTAGTTAGTATTTAATATTTACTTTATGTTGACGTTTTGTAAGTACCGATTTAATGGTCTATGCAAAATAAATTATTTTTGAATTTTGAATTTTGAATTTTGGTGCGCATTTAAGTATTATGTAACTAAAGTAAAAACATTTCCACTTTTAGTACATTTATAATATAATAGGTTCATTTGAATCCGTTTTACACATTGATATTTTTTTATACCACTTATGTGGCAGACAAGCACACGATTGATGGAAAGTGGTTAGCGTGGCCTATGGACTTATGCAACTTCAGGGGTGTTACACTAGCCGCCTGTCACCCCAGCAGAAGCGGGCAGTCAGGGACACCGTTGTCCCCCCTCCCGAGGAGGGCTAGACCGTAAAGGATGGCCCTGAGTCAGCCGGGGTGCGAGGGATATGTCGATGACAACCTCACCTCCGGCCTAGCACCACGACCCACGGTCGGCGTGCGGTTTTAGTCGGTTTGAGTCCGACATAACCTCCCCTTCCGGCTCCGGCAGGGGGGTATCCGAGGGGATTTCCGCACGAAAAAAAAAAGGGTGTTACACTAGTGATGCCTGAAGACGACCTGAAGACGACCCTGAAGAAATCTTCTAATTCCCTTCTTGAAGAACCGGCTTGGGAAAACCACAGCAGGTAGTTCATTCTTCAGCTTAAGCGTGCGTGGGATGAAGTTCCTTTCATACCGCGCGGTGCGCACTGTTTCCAGTCGCAATGTGTGTGTGTTTATATTTATCCATAACTTTTCCGACAGCTATTTATCTTCAAAGTACTAGGGGGAAGTATATTTACTAGCTTTTGCCCGTCACGGGAAACAGTCGTCCGCGTTAAGTTCAAAATATAAAGGTTCAGGATACACTGCCCCTGTTCCAACAACCCAGATAAGGTTCCTTTAAATTTCTGTGAGCCTGGTACTTCATGCCAATGTACCAAGGTCACAGAAATACTGATCCCGTGACCGCGACCCGCAACAACCTATATCTTACGTTTGTTTGATTGCAACTTATTATTAGTTTTTGCGTCCATCGCGAACAAACATTAATTCCAATTTACCATTATGTAATAGTATATTCACATTTAATTTATTACGTGTACACTTTAATATGACCCGTTATACATTATCATTTATGAATAGAACACCTGGAAGACCTCCGCTCTCGTACTCAGTTTACTTTACCGCACTTCCTATTTATTCTAGGAATATTACTTGCCTGCACAAATCAGCATGATTTTCCTAGAAGATGAATATTGAAATTCTTAGAACTTAATATGAAATTATCGTATGGATTCTTGACCTCGATATTGTATAGAGATATCGAACATTTCCAATGGACATTACTAAACTACCGACAAGCTACGTTATGGTATATTATACATAACATAAACTCACGCCTGTATTTCCCGAAGGGGTAGGCAGACGTGCTAGCACCCACATTTCGCCAGTTTATGTTTAGGTCACAATGTAATAGGTGGCGAGCCTATTGCCATTAACCGGGCACTTATAAACCTGCGATAAATACACACATAACTTCGAAAAGCATCGAAAAGTCGTTGGTATGTGCCATGGTAAACCTGGGATCGAACCCGAGACCTCGTCTCAGCAGTCAATTACCCATACCACTAGGCTACCGCAGATTCTAATAAATAATATAAAATCACCCTGTATAAATAAAACATCCAAATATCCTCACATTTATAATAATGTTAGCAGGAAGAATATTCTATAACCATATTAAGCTTCCACTATCAAGATTGTTCTGAGTAAAAATATCGAAAGCTGATATGATTTTCAAAGATTGATTTGTCAAAGGATATTCGCACCTTAATCCGGCCCTGGCCTCTCAACCCTCGTCATCTGTCCTAATGGCGGATTAAGTGGTCTCTTCCCGTGATAAACATGTTCTCAGTAAAAAATACATTAAGTTTCTTCTTAGTAATTGCGAATGACTGTGTATGTTTTACTTTTTGTTTATTTTATTTTCTCATTGGGAATTTATTTAGACTTTTTAAGGTGTTATGTAATTGGTGTGTTGTCGAGTAAAATCTTTTTTTTTATTTATTAATTGAACAATAATTTAAGACACTTCATTATTAACTCTAAAAACCCGCCAAGCTATTACGCTTGTTGGCGAGAAGCTCTCTGTACATGTTTGTTACAATATTAATACAGATATTACACAATATACTATATGTATACCTAGATTTGCACGCTGTTCACGAGAGGTTAAAATCACACTTTTTAGAGCTTTCTGTACCTCGTTCTATACGTGCTGCTTGTGGGCCAGGTATACTCAAAAAGCTTACCGCGCCCTTCGAGTGCAGTACAACAACGCTTTCAGGGTGCTGTTGGGGCTACCCCGCTTCTGCAGCGCATCAGGGATGTTCGCGGAGGCCCGGGTTGATTGCTTTTACGCAACGATGAGGAAGAGATGCGCGTCCATGGTGCGTAGGGTGTGGGCTAGCGACAACAGCATCCTGAACATGATCGCGCGAAGGCTGGACTGCCTCCACATAAAACATTGCTGTGCCATAGCGGGGGGGTTGGTACAGCAATGGCCCTTACAATAATATCTCAAATATACTAACTTAGATATAAGTGATACTAACAAATATGAACCACTTTTGTTTTAAAAAATAAATTATTCATTCATTCATTCAGATACTTACGCATCGTTACCATACAATATCATAGAAGGCGACTAAACGATAGGGAGGCTGTCCATCTGACAGTATTATTTAAAATCTTAGTTAACGGGTGTTAATATATTTCTGCCTATCGGAATCTACGGATTTATATTTAAAACGCATTAAAAAGTAACCCTAAAATAGGCTTAAATACTTTGGTATTTAGTCAACGTGATTTATTTTGGCGTAGCAATATTTATATTCCTATATTGACTGCTACACCGTAGCAATATGTACAGTCTACAAAGGAGATAAGGTTCCACTTTTTCATATAAAGTTGTATGTCAAGGTGGAACCATAATATCTCCTTTGTTGACCGTACTTCAATCAACATTATTAATGGTAGATACTAGAACCGTTTATTGTATTGTGTTTATTGGTGTAAAATGACATTGCTTTGGCGTTACACCCTGTATCTACAACTATATAACTACGTATACATCGCTACGACGATGAATACTATGATCGTATGGTGGCTCGCCGATGTCGATAAAAATACTGTTTTTCCGGCTTTTAATGGTTATACAAACATATATACAAACATTAAGAAGAACTCATAATACAATTAATGCATTGTCTCAGTTTTTAACGTCAATGCTAACATTAGTGGCAATCGTAGTATATCATGCTACGAAAGTGTGGGTTTTGCCGTAGCAGTTACTACGTATGCTACGCCGTAGCCGTGTGCTACGACTAAGCAGACGACAGATACAGCTTTATTGAACGAATAGATGTCATCTCACTGATATCATCCATTCGTTTAAATTCATATTATCTCAACTACCATCATTTAATGTTTAATCAATAAAGATTTACGCCTGTTAACTTTTGATTTTCTCTAACTAAAAGCTAAGTCTAGAATGAATATTTATATTCGTAATTATATTTATTCAAGATTTGAGATGATCAGTATAAATTAGTTTAAGAAACCGATTATATTTAAATATAATCAGTATCAATACTTCAATGACGAAGTGTTATTTGCACAACGACCTCTGAATTGAAACAAAAGTAACATTTATTTTACAAATGAAAAATTATTTTATCTGAGTGTGTGGGTGATTATATTATTTGAGTAGTATACAGAAAACAGATTCTTTATACTGTTAGTTTGCTTACACTTTTCGATAAATTTAAATCAGAAAATTCAATATCCAGGACAGCACTCAAATACTCGACAGTTCGCTTCGTACTGAAGAGTAAAAGTATATAACTAATCTTACTTAAGCATTATATATAGACCCAAGTTCAAGTAATGCGGGCATCATACAGCGCTTTCCACCCACAGAGGTCTCACAATATATTACAAGCTCTTATACGGCTTATACATAATGATCTAATGACATTAAAGTTTGCACGCTCTACGGAGGAGAAAATATGCTGTACCCGCTAGTTTTCAAAATCTAGAAATGTAACCATATTCGATGCAAATAAAGATTTTGAATTGACGAGATATTACAGCCTCTGTGGCGTGGCGGTAGTGAAAGCGCAAGTTTGATCCCCGCTCTGTGCAAATATTTGTATGCATGAATATGGGTATTTGCATTGGTCGGGGTGTTTTCTATGTATGATATGTATGTATTTAAAAAAATGTATAATAAGTATCTTTATCGCATTCTAGATTCCATAACACAAGCTAGTAACTATGCTTACCATGGATTTAGATAGCGTTGTGTAAAATGTTGTAGATTATTTTTTGTTATTAAAAATTTAAATATTGTTTTAATAAATACGCTGTTGATGTAAATGAACTATTTTAAAATCTTGATATACAACAGAATGCGCATAGCGTCTATCATATAAAATTACAATCCTTTTGAACATAACACTACCTATTTATTTTTTACCTATTATTTATTTATTACAATAAATACCATTAGTATTAATATCTATCAATAAATCCTAACCGTTTAAGCTTTTAATAACAAGATCAAACATGTTCGTGGGGCATTTACGTCAATTGACGTCCAATGAGCCGTCAGCGCGTGGAATATTTAAACCGCAGGATATGACGGCGGTATGTGTAAACCGCGATATGGCGTGAACGACGATAGCTGACATTTTGGTAGTGCGTGAACGGTGCGTCCGGAATAATAATGTTACCAAATTTGGAGATACGAGTATGGTTATCAGTTGACTTCTAATCTTTTCTTTGGAATTTATTTGTTACACATGTATATTTGTGTTTGTGCATCTGGCTCGAAGGTCTTGTAATGATTTAATTTGGGATTTATTTGTTTTTGTGTTTGAGCATCCGGCTCGAAGGACCAATACTGTGATGGATTGGTAATCATAAACAAATAACAGAACAATTCATAATCATAAGTCGTGGGTTCCCGCTCAATGCAAATATTTGTAAGCATTACTATATTGAAATTGATCTGGTATCTATCTAGATTTATTTATTAGGTAAGCAAATTCATTCGCACTCTAAAATTTATTTGTATTCTAAACCAGGATAATATATAATCTATTTGCAACACATTTATTGTGTATGCAATACAATGTAACAAATATAATATATGATCCTACACTTCCCAGTGATAAAAGGCGATAAAACCCTGTGGAGTACCATCTAACGAGTTGCCGAACCGACTTCGCCCAACGTTTCTTCGGCCATTTGGGCGGCTATCTATATAATAAGTCAAATAAAGTCTTACACATCTACTCGCTGACAAGGAATAGATGTAAGAAGCAACTAACTGCCTGGCTACAGTCACTAAACTACGTAGATACTGAATGCTTACTACTGCCATAACACACACACACAATCACACACGCACACACACACACACACACACACACACACACACACACACACACACACACACACACATACTAATCTTCCTCACTTGTAATCCTTTTTTTTATTATTATTATTATTTAATTGCTCACTTTGTGTATATTCTTGTCTGCATAAACGAAAATAATAAAATAACATAAATTTAAGAAATTGCCCTATTGCATGTATGTTCATATAAATGGTACATAACAATCAAAATATATCAATCATGGAAGGAGTGGGACCTGGTGACCTGAAACACAGGCTGCGAGCCTAGCTTAGGCACCAGTCACCTACAATATAATACATATTATGAATATTACCTACTTTGTAACCTAGCATTTAAACTGTGACATATATGTTTATTGTGGTGAGAAATAAAAATATATTCATTCATTCATTCTTTCATTCATTCATTCATTCATTCATTCATTTACTTTTAATGCAATACAATGTAACATGTCTCTAGTATAATAAATAAACGTCGTTTGTAAAAGTTATGCTTTCTGAATAAATACTATTAACAAAAAAACATTTTGTTTTTCGAAGTATCGTTCATTGACAAGATTTTATTCTTATATACAGTTAAAATAAAATAATATTTTTAATAGATTTTATTACGAAATAAAAAAGTCCAACTAGAAATATGGTCTAAACTAAATTTTTATTTTATATTTATGTTAATTTTATTTTATTTTTATTTATTTATTTTAATTATTTTGCTACCATTCAGGTTGCTCCAATGCGGCAGTTAGTAACTTAAAAGTAATTGTCCAACCAGAATAATAAGAATACAACTACTATAAGATATAGATAAAAAACAGTATGACCCAAAACTTCAGGTGTCAAAACCTATGTGCACAACTAACTTCCAGCAGTTATTACGCTAAACCAACATGCAAGCGGAACTGCAGTAGAATGATAGTATTATGACTATGTTTACGTAAAATTTTCAATGCGGGAATACACTGTACGAGGCTGATTTATGCTTGCACAACAGCTGGCCATAGAAAATATGTTAATTTCATTTGTAGATAAACACTTGAACTAACATTTTAACATTTTCGTGAAATATTTTTCATGAGTCATAAATTTTAATAAATATATTTAATGTACAATTGTAGTCACATTGGTTGAAATATTCAATAAAATATGGTATTTATTACTGATATTATAATACAGAGTACACTTAAAGAAATGTAAGTTAAAAGAAACTTTAACATTACACAGTACCTATAACTAAACTACGCACTAAAAACCCCCGTCACAAAAAACACCTCCAAAAAGTTGAAAATAAATGGAGTTTGCCTTTTAACTTTAACGGTTGCCATGTCGGAGGACCCTAACTGGTTATGCACTCCGTTATATTATCGGAACAATTCAAGGTCCCCCGACATGGCAACCGTTAAAGTTAAAAGGCAAACTCCATTTATTTTCAACTTTTTGGAGGTGTTTTTTGTGACGGGGGTTTTTTAAATTTTTAATTTAATTTTTATTTTATACTTTTTAAAGAGATCTACTAGTAAAGCTCTTTCATTTGATACCCATATTGAGGGAGTTATGAAGAAATATGTATTCCGACATGTTGTGGCGGCGGCCATCTTGGACCGATTTTTTTCAAACATAGCTAAGAACACTCCCGACTAATATACCTTTCAAACAAAAAAAACTACATCCAAATCAGGTCATCCGTTTGGGTGCTACGATGCCACAGACACACACACACACACACACACACACACACACAGACACGTCAAACTTATAACACCCTGTCGTTTTTGCGTCGGGGGTTAAAAATGCGAATAAACTTACTTCTATGGATTCCTTTTTGTAATTCTGTGATGTTAGATATGAACACATGAACCACAAATGCAAACTAGAAATCTCACTAAGTGTGAATCGGACTCGTGAACTATGACGTATCAATCTAGCTGTGCCATAAACATCATTTAGTAATTTTACACTTACTAAACTTGAAATATTATACGAACACGCTTTATTATAATAGAGAAAGCATTTAAGCTTAATAGTATTACAATTAACTTTCATATCGGGCATCAGCATCAAAGTTTGCCAATTAACTCCGTGCGTCTGCAATTTCTGCTAGTTGAACACGTTTTTATGAGAGCCGTGTTCGTGATTTAATGTTAATTGAAGCGATTATTTAACATGTTATTAGATTATCATAAAACTACACCTTTGGAATCACAAATCAAGTTAATAGTTTTGTAATTTTTGTTCTGAATTTGCTAAAATGTTATGAACTAAATGATAATAATATGCATGAACACAATGCGGTTTAGATGTATGTACAAAATTAAATATATACATCAGGAAAAATGAATTGCTCAGGTGAGGCTTGAACCAACAAGCTTTCCTTTACAGGAGGTATGCTCTTCCAACTGAGCTACTGCGCCACACCTGAATCAATTTAATCTTCCTTCTCGCTACTACTACAGTACTACTCTTACAAACTGTTGGAACCAATGAATGATTTTTCAACCATTTTTAATTTTTTTCTTTTCTTATTTTAAATTTTTTATAAATTGATTGGTGTCAACTTTTCCTCAACCCCAGTAATAGTGTTACGGTATCAAATATTCGAATTTTCCAGAATTACAGAAAATCGAAACACGCATACACACATTAGTAACACTTACAAACATTTATTTTGAGGACTTAGTTCTTCTAGAATGTGCTGTTTAAATGTATAAGATTTTGAAAATGGAGAGTCAAAATGGAAATTCCGTAACATTTGGCTTAGCAAAAATCTACTAACAAATTACTTTCGGGTATTAACATATATTTTTGTTAGAGAGAGCCTAAAGAATCCCTTAAAAGTTGTAATGGAACACAGCTTTTACACTTTCAAAGTATTTCCCATTCAAAATTTACCACCTTCCTAAAAACAGCCGTTTCCAGTAAAAGCCCAATATTATTTTAAATCCTTGTAGCGTTGCAAAATCGGTTACCGAAACACACGGGCACAAAAGCGAAAATGTCCAATTTTACTTCGGAATTGTTTTGCTAAAATATTTTTTATTCAGTTGCTTTTTTTTTCGACCAACAACATGTCCACATTTTCACGCCGTGTGAATACGCTCCGGTGTTGTAAAAGGGAATATTTTAAGTTGTTATATCACTTTATTTGTTAGTTACTGTGTTTTTATTGCGTGATAGAAATAAACCGAGGTACAGTTATTGTTTGTAAATGAAATTAAATTTTGAAGTTCGTTTTATACCATACCTCTTCATAAATATCATCAAGTAATATTTTACCCTGGTTTTTACTTTATGTACTTCGTACTCCAAATACCGATTGTTAATTTTTTTACTGTTGATCATCGATCATGTTCAACCAATGAACGTCCAGTATTTAAGTTTGTATGTATGTAAAATGTATGAAAAATGGTAAGCGTGGCAGTTCATTAGTAGAGTCTTATACTTGACTAAACAGAAACGACTCCTGTTCCATTATATTCACTTCATTTGTGTAAAAAACGTTGATTTACGAAACACTATGTCATGTATGCGAACTTTGCATCGATTACATAGTCGCGACATAAATCCAAGTTCATTTCGTTTATGGACTAGCGCTAACATTGTGTTGAACAAGACACCCGCTCACTCGCGAGTTCTGTCACATTATGACTAGTTGGCCAACAAATCTGAGACAAAATCGTCTATAATTAACTTGTGTGCGTAAGGGAGGCAGGAGGGGCTCGTCATTTTCCATCTTAAGTGTGTCTCAAATAAAATACACACATGTTTGCATTAGCTTGCTCTCACGTCACCACGACAGCTATTTGTTATCATTTCTTTTCGTAATAAACACAAAACGTGCCTCTCTGCCTGTGTTATTAAAGAAACGAATCATTTTCATGAAGTAAATTGGAAATTTATACGAGTATTATTTATCAGGGCACAACTGAAATATAAAATTTGAAAGTTTGCATAACATATAGATCTTGCTGCCTCACCTAGATTTACGGGGCTCAAGCCAAGCTGCAAGGCTTAACAGGATCGGCAACGTGAGTGTGATGCACATCCAAACGCTGTGGTAAACGCCTACTTACCCTCAGGTGCGTCGTATTCTTGTGTTCCAGCTAAGTGGTATAGAAACAAGCCAACATATGACGACTTAGGCCCCTGCTCCACTGTGCAACACTAAGCAGTTAGTATTGAAATGTATTAATGCTCACTCACTTGGCGACGGCTTGGCCACCATACATTTCAATACAAAATGCTTAGATACGTGGTTGGCGACGTGACCATGGCGTCCTAGTGAGGCAGGGGACTAATGTATCTAGATCTAAATTACGAAATATGCAGGCATACCTATTCTATTTACATTAACATACATAAAAAGTATCTATATAAAAATGCTGTTACCACAAACTATAATTATAAAAGAACCCAAAACAAACTTCTATATTTTACAATAAAATAAACATTAGTAGAGCCCTGCTATTGCCCTTATAATGAGGAGGATACGTTTCGTAGTCTATTAGCACGCTCACAAGGAGATACCACTCGTAGCGTATAATTGAGCTCATCGGAGGAGGTAACAAGAATACTAATATTATATTCATTTCTGAATAACAAATAACGCAATGTTTTAATCGTGTACTCACTTTTATTTGAAGTTATTTTATATTATTTCAAAGATATTTTTTTCTTGTAATTTTCAGTGATTATAAGATATACCTAATTATATCGAAAGGTCCCAGGGTCGAATCCTGGCCATTACCAAAGTGAAACTAGTCCTAAGTTAGATTGAATTAAGTGGAACAGGATAATAATAATATTTTTTTAATTATTTTATTTATATAATTACACTAGCTTTTGCCCGTGGCTCCGCCCGCATGGATGTCGGTTCCCGGCAATTATTCGATTTTTTTCCGTAAAAACCATCCTTGAACTTCAACGAACATTTAAAAAAAGAATTGGCAAAATTGGTCCAGGCGTTGTTGAGTTATGCGGTTACCAACACATTTAGCGATTCATTTTTATATTATACATATATTATGTATATTATATATTATATATATTCCCGCTAACCCCTCCAATTAAGCCAAATTGCTAGTGCAAGGAGTGGGTTCTCATCGGTAGTGTAATGGCCAGAATTGAACTCGGGACCTCTCGATCGTAAAGCCGACTCCGTGGTGCAGAGAAAGACTACTAATCTAATCTGCTCCGCAGGATTCGAACCCACAACCTTTAGACCGCAAGGCGTAATGAAGGAATGATCTTAATTACTGAGCTACCGATACAAAAGATAAGGTTGCTACGAGTATTATAATTTTTCTAATTTTATTTCCAAATCGCTTCTGAAAAGGCTCAGCTTAAGCACTGTACCTGCTACCTTTTATATTCTAAAGGTCACGTTTCAGCCTAAGTCAACGATATTTTATTTGAAACTCCATTTACACGTTTCAACTATGTTTCATTTCTATAACTTAGTATTTTTTGCTTTTATATTTTTTTCGGCTTAAGAATGCCGATGAACTTTCAAAGACGGCGCACGGCGGCTGAAATACAATTACTTTTGGCATGAAAAATAAATTTATTATTTTCATATTAATTTCAGATAGATCTTTTGCTACGTTGTGGATAAAATATACTGCATATTTTAAATTGGTTGATAAATTTATTGAGAACATATCTATAGACTCACTAAGAATAGGAAGATCTTGGTCAGACAAAACAGAACAATTGCAAACAAGAATTTTGCTCATAAATATAACCCAATTGTTTTTTTTTAAATATCTCCAAAGTACAGACAGGACACAGATAGAAGATAGCTATTTTCATAAGTTTAGAACGCGCACGTTTTAAAAACGTAACTTCAAAAGCGGGCTCCTAATACGACGAGTAAAGCGATAAATAATTTTAACGAAAACAAAACACGTAATTCCAACTTAGCATTTCTCATACGTGTTGAGTTAAATAATGTTCTAGTTTTAACCAGAGCCCGCAACACCTTTCATGGAGCACGTAAAACTAATGGTGCCCATTTGGATGACCATGTCTCGCGTTCAATGTGCTGATTATACACGTACGGCTAAATGTGTTACTGTGAAAAGTTGTGTTGCAATTTATGTATAACGAGTGGGAAAAAAAAGTAGCTGGTTTTTCTGTATAGTTATAAATATTATTTTAATTTATTGTTTAATTATTTAAATAGATTTTGCCCGTGGCTCCGCCCACGTGGATGTCGGTTATCGAAACCAATCATAGCCTATGTCCATTCTTAATGTCTAGTCTACCACTAAACCAAATTTCATCAAAATTAGTTTAGTGGTTTACGTGTGAAAGCGTAACATACATACAGACATACAGACAGACAGAAAGAGATACTTTCGCATTTATAATATTAGTAAGGATTAATTTGAGGAAAATCGATATTAACAATGTAACGAAATGCAAAAGTTACAGGTTAGCACGTACTAGCTACTATTAGCGGTTACAGTTAAATAGCCCTTATTTATAAAAAAAGTAATTTACTGTATTATTTAGATCCCGTCACCTTATACTCAGTGTTTGATTCAAGAGTCAGGAAAAATGTGTAGGGTTTTTTCGTTAAAATTCTAGGGAGCAACGATCTGAACACGTGCTTGGCTAAAGGTTAACCCATAGGCTTATATTACGATTTGCATACGCCCAAAATGTAGATAATAATCTAGAGAGGATAATCTGAGCATAGATGGTTCTATATTTTCATTATAAGGTCATTGCAGTACTTATTTTTTTTTACAAACAATATCAATCGAATTGAGAACTTCCTACTTTTTGATGTAACTGTAAAAACGGTGACATTGCAAGTGCTGTTATTTTTTACTTTATTTTATTATTTCAGAAAAACTTACAGCTAGAATACAGAGTAGAAACAAATTGTAAAAAAAGACGGCTAATTATAAGTTTTCACATGTAGTAGTAATGATGATATTTTATGCATAATTTTCCACTCCCCATAATTTGTGAATATAAATCTATCATATATTTCATTTATAAATCCAAAATATTTTTTTTTATTGATGTTTTGATGGCACCTAGTGGAATCTACTACACATACTGAACAACACACTTGTACATTTCCACTGAGTTTAATATTATTTCTGAACCTGACTGGTTTCGCCCTACGGCATTCTCAAAGGTTTACATTTAAATTAAACATCAATGTAAACCGGTCAGGTTCAGAAATAAAATTAAACTCAGTGGAAAAGTACAAGTGTATTATTTAATAAGTATAATTTTTTGTACTTCTAAATGCTTTTTACTAACTAACCGTTAGCATATTTAAAAGGCCTTTCATCACGAACCTGTGCCTTCAGGTGGAAATAGTCTGTATTTGTTTTACAATCAATCTCTCGTTGCGTTATCAGCGTCGCAGCTGACTTACTATGTTCGCAAACAAATTGCCCAATAAATTGTTCATGCAATACGCGAGCAAAATCGATGCAAGCGTACAAATTATTTTGCGTATAAAAATACGTATATAAATAACATAACATAAACTCACGCCCGAAGGGGTAGGCAGAGGTGCTAGCACTCACATTTCGCCAGTTTATGTTTAGGTCCCAATGATAAATACACACATAACTTCGAAAAGCATCGAAAAGTCATTATAAACTTATTATATATTGAATTTTTTGATATTATTTTTTAATTATTTAGACATATTTTAAAATTTAAGATAATCCACATTTGAATATTTAGATTGATTTGTATTATTAAAATTAAATATTAACTTTAAACTGGAACGGTGTGAAGGAAATTGCGTTTTTAATTTTCGATAATCATAATGTTATAATCTCGAGGTTCCCAATTATACAAATAGTGTTAGTATGTGACCTTAGTAGGTATATTTTTATATCTCTTACAGCAAAGGTAGCAATTATTGTAACATCTACAAATACACAACATACAACATTTATTTTCAACGGTTCAAACACCTTCCATCAAGAACGCAATAATTTTATCACCACCTCAAAAATTTAATAAAAGTACCAGTAATCCATCTATTACCCGTAGTACGGCTAAGTTGTCCGGTCAACCGGACTATGGGTAAAAAAAAATTTCCGTGGTACAGTTAACCGATCATATGTTACTAACGAACTTGTTGAAAAGTCAACAAAACGAATGACTAGCTAACGAAGCGAGAGTACAAGTCATTACATTTTTGACAAGTGACCTCGTTTACCTAAACATTGTACCGAATGTACTCAAGCCGGTGTCGTTTTAAGAGACCCATTGGTTCACAAAATGAAGACATCTGTCACCGGGTTACAGGATGCAGGTTCCGGCCCGGAAATTTGACTCTGGAGTTGTCAAATAAATTATAAAAAATATCATGTTGAAAGGTTGAGAGTGTGGCTTGGTGTCGTGTTTGGGTAGGTTATTTACGGTGTTGTGGTAAAATGAACGGAGTTGTTAATAATCATTTATTTTTAGAAGGTAACCAATTTAAGTATGTACTTGATTAAGTCAACTATGTATCAACGCACGAATAAGAAAAAAAAATTAACGTCACAATTTCCAAGTTACCAATAACATAAGAAAAAAGCGCAAGGATACCTTAGTACATCGCTACCTTCTTTCTCATTTCATAATCTTTTGTCTTCACAGATTTCTTGTTTCAAACTTTACACAACTCAACATGCAAATACACAGTTATCAAACTTCTACAACTGCATTATAAAGAGCACCGTTCTTGAAGTGGTTAGCTTGAACATAAAACAAATAAGTACTAAGGCGGAGATGTGTTAACAAGTAACTCTTGCACCTAGTGTCTCGTACTCAAAGTTAGTGATAGTTGTCCTACGTGTTTAACTGTCATAAGGATCTTGAAATTACTTCTTAAAATTTAAAACTTCAGACCGACCGTATCCCGTGTAACGCACCTTCTTTATGTGCGCGACGATACGAGTATAGTCGACTAATCGACTATCATATTTGGTCAGTGTGCCACTTTCGCTTACGGCGGTATCTCGCTCGCTCTCAACTCATGCTCTTTCTTTCTTTCTCTTTACCTCGTCCCCCGCTACGCTACGCGTACCTAGAGCGCGGTAGAAGAGTCGCTTTCTGTCTATGTTTCTTGGTATAGTTCTATTTATTGAAATTGAAAGCTTCCACTGCTTTTACTATGATATTGAATGAATGAATTTTAAAGAATAAATCAGCGTATAACTATAAGGACAGCTAAACAAACGGCTTTTTCCTGACATGGCCAAACGCAAATCGTTAAATTGTTATTAGGGGTAATACAGTTTCACTATAAAAAAAAAACAAAATTAATAAATAATAATAAATATTCCACAACATTCTACACAACGCTATCTAGACCCATGGTAAGCTTTTATAGCTTGTGTTATAGAATCTAGAATGCGGATAAACATACTTATACTTATACTTTTTTTGTAAGTACATACATATTATACATAGAAACACCCAGACCAATGTAAATAGCCATATTCATGCATACAAATATTTGCACTGAGCGGGAATCGAACCCGCGCCTCCTGCGTGGCAGTCACGTGCACTACCGCCACCCCACGAGTCATCTTATCATCAATATATATATTACATTGTAAACCTTCATATGCTATAACTTTTCACGCAGTTCCGAGTTAAGTTTTCCCTAGCTATAAATGAAATGTGTTCAATTCTGCATATTCTGAATTTATCATCTAGCAAATGTTGTTCGTCATACTGTCATTTGGTCTTTACGACTTATTATATTCAAACATCATAAAACGCGCTCAGTGATGTAAAAAAAAACGCGAAAAACGTTTGGGGATTACGATCCCCATATGTTCTGTGGATAAATTCTTACACTTTTGACAATGTGCATATTATTTAAGATGGGATTTGTTTTATATGTGACAAAATATGGTTTTCTATTTATTTATTTGTTGATAATGGTGAATCAAAATTACTATACAGTAAGAAATTGGATGAATTATAGTCTGGGATATTCAGGCAGGATACACAGGCTTTTGACCCTAGAAAAGTGCTGCGGGAATGGATCCATAATGCCACAGGGTACAGCTATATAATAACAATTAAATATTACAATCTTCACAATAACTACTTTTTATTACACTATATCGGAGTTTTTTGCCACCAGAACTGCCTGGGGGGAAGAAAAAAATTGCAGCATCGTCAAATCCTGCAAGCAGATGCTCGTAAATATAATATCTTTCAAAATGTAAACCGCAGTAAGTTGGCAACAGTCTGGCACTTATGACTTAGAGGCTTGTGACAATGTTTGGCGAGAAATTTACGGCCGGCCATTACTGTGACGTCACCGTAGGCGGTATTTCGAACAAACGACTTTTGTTACGGACTGTAGAATAGTAGAATTATTATCGTCTATGGCTCGTTTCATTTTTCTTGCGAAGTGATTAGGGTAAAATTATTGAGATCATTATTAGTTTCCTGTTATGATGAGATAAGGGAGCTGATGCTTGGGGTGCCTAACTTAATGATAATTTTATGGATTTTCTCTAAGTTTCAGTTAAAAACTAAAGCAAGCAAGCAAGCAAGGTGAAGAAGTTCAGAATTCTGAATATATTAATGTATGATTTCAGCTGCAGCTTCCAACCCAAGTCGAGTTACTAAAAGAGAAGACATGTTTTATCTGACTGATGCATCAAGACAGAGTTAAAACCACTGAATACGAAGTAAGGGCTAGTCTAGATCTTCATATTATCTTCCTTTAATATTCTTAGAAGTAAGTGAATTATGGAAATAGACTTGATAATTTATACGATAAATGAAAATGACAGTCACCTTGTAACCTTGTTTAGATTAGTATGTATCTAGGTCAACCCAGTGATTGGTACCCGACTCAAGGTGTTCTGCATCATGTGTAGGGTACCAATCACTGAATTGAGCTTCATCAACACAAAGTCCTCTCCACTGATTGCCACTACTATTCTAGGGAAGATGGATTCAAACTATCCGGGACGTGAAATCCAGGGATAAAATACTAAAACCCAACAAAATTGTGCTGTCCTAGACGCATAAAAAATGTTCCGCGCACACCGCGCGACCCTCGCCGGCCAGTCAAGTCGTGACCACGGGTGCAGCATCGCACCCGAAACGTCGGCAAAAGTAAGTCAAAATTTTTTAATCGCGTGAAGTCCCGAATAGTTATAAAAAACCATGAGTTTACCCCGCGATAGCTTAAAAATTACATTATTATGTATGTTCACTGCCACAGCCCATATAAATGGAACAATTAGATACAATAATAATTATTCGTACATTTCCATTAGGTTAATTACTACGATAAATTCAAAAACGTATTCTCAATTTTCATCATTTTCTACCAATTAGGAATTACTTCGTAAACAACTTAATACAACGACAACAAACAATTGTTATTAATTTTAGAATTGTATTTTCAATATCTGCTCGAGTTTTCAGTTTGTTTAAACACCAATAAGGCATTTGTTGTTTCGTACAAAGTTTGTTTTGAATATTCCAAAGCTATTGATTTTGTTTAAAATAGCGTAAGTTAAGATCCACTTATATTATCGTTATGGTAATCTTTCTTAGCATTTGATTGTATTACTGGTTTATTTGTGGAGTGGTAACTTAGGTAAAACAATACATCATTTGTGAGAATCTAAAAATTTAGTTAGCCTATGTAGAACATTGGAACCATAACGGTGGAACCATGAAAGCAACGCACTTGTGACTCCTCTGGTGTTGCGGGTGTCCATGGGCGGCGGTGATCATTTACCATCAGGCGATCCGTCTGCTCGTTTGCCTCCCTATTTAGTAAAAAAAACCAGACAGAATGGAAATTTCTGTCCGAAATGCAGAAAATCTTCAATATGATGTATGACTATTGAACATCTGGTAGTTTAATATTACAGCCATAAAGTAGATTAAACTCTGAATCCATTTCATTTTGCAATTAAATCTATATCTGTAAGACCATTAACTTAGTGATAATACTAAGTTATAAAATATGTTTAAGTACGTCCATTTCAAATAATTTTAGGACTAAAGGTATTAAGCTTTACGTAACTATAAAAGTAACCTCCATTGTTGTGCTAACAAAAAATTGAAACGAATAAAATGACGGACCACGAAATACATTATTGGATGGATGGCCAAAATGACTATGTATACGAAGATATTTTCTGTTACGTACAGTCGAAAAAGGAAATACGGTCGCACTTTTTCATGTGAATATGCATTAAAAGGTGCAACCATATCTTCTTAACGGCTGTACATGAGAAGACAGGTATTCTAATAGTGTCACAATATTCAACAAACGACTTATCATAAGCTTTCTATAAAGGAGGATAAAAGATCACCAGGTTGTGACATGTGAAATTGAGGAGCATGAATGAAAAACTGAATGTAGTACATCAAACGATGAAAGAAAAATTGCATAAATTCATAATCTATAATGCAATATTGTATAAGATCCGCTATACTCTGTGTCAGAGTCAAAGTGAAGGAACTATTATTAATCTTCTAGATGTCTGAACTTAGTTTGAATTTCCTGGTTCAAAATAATCAAACTATAAGATTAAGATACCATATTGAAAAGTTTAATGCGAGTATTAGAGTTCAATAGTGCTTCGGATAGGAGATGAGAAAGTAAATGAAATTGACGTTTTTCTGTTCGGTGTATATGATGACCCCAGTAATATCACAATATTATGTACTTTATATTCGCTTAACGCCTTTTTGGGTCTCTTTTAAGAAGCTCGGGGTAAGAGTGTCATTTTACCGAACAGATTATAATAATACAATCCATGCTAATATTATAAATGTGAAAGTAACTCTGTATGTCTGTCTGTCTGTATGTTACGCTTTCACGCTTAAACCACTTTTTTTTTGATGAGCCGATTTTGATGAAATTTGGTATAGGGGTAGATTAGACCATGAGAAAGGACATAGGCTATTTTTGCTCGCGATAACCGATATCCACGCGGGCGGAGCCGCGGGCAAAAGCTAGTGTAATATAAAACTTGAGGACCTCGTAAGTGCCGATAACTAATACCACAGTATTATATAATAATTAAATTTCGACAACGATTAACCGCCTAATTTATTGACATATCTCGGTAATAGTCCATATTGATGTTCATTAATAATATTGATTGTTACTTAGGGTACATTGGTAGTTGCCATTCTTACAATTTTGTAAAGGTAAAAGAACCATCAAGTAAACAATGTTTTGAAAATAACCTACGAAATTGTCACCACTTGCAGTTTGAATTCAGCCTTAAATGTACTCTTAGTGGTATCCGTTCACGAATTGCTTGCTAAGAGCCTCAATCAACACGTCAAGAGGCTTGCGTTAGTCGAGCGGGTCAAGAGCCTGGTGAAGAAAGTGGTACTTCTTGACTCTGGGCGCTGTAGGACATTACTCTATCTGCGATTATTCGGATCATTGACACTCGATTCGAGAGATTTAGGCTAGTTCAGTATTAATATATGAATATTAAATTACCGTGGTCATTCACATTAATAATGTAACATTCACCGGATAATTATGGTACTTAAATATCCTGATCAGTGTTACACTAGGTAGATACCGGCCAGGATTTACTTCGGTAAATAGAAACATGTGATATCTATCTATTACAAAAGAAAGAGTCTTGACTATATGTGTAAAATATCATGTTGTTATAAGTAGTGGCAAAAATATATTCTCAAAAAACCCCACCTTTAGAAGTTTATATAAAATCCTACAAAATTTTATTGCACGAGAAATTACGCTCAGTAATTATAATGGTCTGGCCCCACTTGCAGTGAGGACTCTGAATAACGTTGCTGAAAACCGTTTAATTCAGAAAGTTTCTGCGAGCATGGCGCACAGGACGAGAGTGCCGTGGAAAAGTGGAAATATGAGTGTCTCTAATTTGAGCAACACTCCTAAGAAAGCTACTATGGGACTGGATCACGAAAGTTTTTCACGCGGAGTTGAGACAAGTTAATTGTAAAATTCTGAAAGAGACAAGAATTTCATATTGTAACTTCAACGTGAAAAGTTTATGTTGTATTTTAAAACCGGAGCGTAATCTTAAATTCATAATAATATACATCCATTGTTTGGTGATTTTGCGAATAAAATATTTGTTGTTCCGCGTATTAGTCGTTATGCGTATTGGTCGAAATGCGTATTAGTCAATACGCGTATTTTAAATAACAGTTAATGGTAAATAAGTGTGGGGAGCGTTTACATGATTATAATTATGAAGTTTCACGTCAGAAATGTTAAGTATAATTTAGATGCGTGTGCTTATAAGTCAATCCATACTGAAATAAATGAATTTCATTTTAATATCATTACAACCTTTGCTTTGATGCTTATTGCATTTCGAGTCTTAGGTTCGTTTGCCATCGTTTCTCCAACACTTTTCGCCCAGTCTTCGGTATACCTGTCACTGCAATGATAACATCTCAACAGCAAGCTAAATTACCAGGAACTCTAAATAGGTTTATAATAAATAATAATAATAAAACTTTACTGACCTTAAAACGATACATTGTTAACTAATCTAAAGTAAATTACGTTAACATATTTTGACAGGGTACCGGTCTCCTAAACTAGGATATCCTGTATCTTAGGAGACAGTGAATCTCAGTTATCAGAATAGTGTATGTGGGTTTTTGTCATATACGTCGTTAATCGTTGCATTTCTAAATTGAAAAAAATACCCCTTATTTTGTGTTGTAACTCGAACCAGTTGAGTCTTCAAAAGAGATTGAAGTAACCACTATAACTTAAGAGGTCCTTAGTATATCGTACGCTTACGAGTTGGTATGTTATGTACAGTCGTGAATAGCTGGCGTGTGTATGACAGGATACCCGACCTCTTAGATTCCCTTGGAGAGACGAGAAGCGTGACTGTGATAAGTAAATTCTTATCTGCTACAAAATACATTGATGTATTTTGGTTTTTACTATCTTTTTTTGGTATGTGACAAAATAAAATACTTACGATACTTACGTACTTACGATAACAATATAATACTATGAAAATATTATTTATACTGTTGATTGATGGCACTTGGTGAAATAGTTACACATATTGAGAACACTTGTACGTTTTCCACTGTACTTATTCTATTACACAATGACCGGTTTCGCCTTACAGCATTCTCAAAGGTCAACATCCAAAACCTTTGGTAAATTTAAACCTTTGAGAATGCCGTAAGGCGAAACCGGTCAGGTGTAATAGAATAAATATAGTGGAAAAAGTACAAGTATTCTCAATATGTGTAACTATGAAAATAATAATAAAAATAATTATAATATGGTTGGTCTTGATATATTTTGCTAAACACCAGGAAGTAACCAGGTCTTAAAAAAATCTTAATAACTCGATGATTTTAGATTGTGCTGGTACTAATTAATTGAATGATTAAAGATTTATGCTTAAGAGAATCATTAAAAAGGTAACATACAGCCCAAGACTAAGTGCCCGCATGTCAGCAATGGGTTCGCCCCCTGTTACGTGGGACTAGAAATCATAGTTGGGCAAATTTGGCATAAAAGTGTTGTTACACATCTGTCCACCCCTGCATGCCTGCCATGGGTATATGTATGTATGTATTAAAAAGGTGAATGTTTCTTCAAGAACCTATAACAATTTTATCGCCATCGCGAAAACGCAAAGAGATCTTTAGTAGTATAAAATCCAACGGCTAAGCGCTTGAGAAAAATAAAACTATTGGTCTATCAGAACAATGGGGACGAACACAATGGTATTACCATTGAATAGCAGACGTAACCATGCGTCACGTGTTTTACGCCCCGCTGTCGTTTGCATTGTATACTGCAGGCATCTACCACCACTGCCTTGTACGTAACTTGCATTAACTTACAACTTGCTATCATGTTAGGAATTTGTAGCTTAATAATTAGCTAGGAATAAGCTCATTTTGTGATGAGTATTTCTGAATCCACTATCACTTTTATTCTTCAGTCTTTGTGTTATCTTTTATGATTCCAAGCGTTATTATCTAAACCACAGAAAAGTAATTTATAATAATGAATGAAGCGTGAATCGCGACCAAACTTAGCTTATGTCCTTTGTCAAGGTCTGATCTACCCCTATACCAAATTTCATCAAAATTTCAGTGGTTTAGACGTGAAAACGTAACTTAAAGACAGACAGAATTACTTTCGCATTTATAATATTAGTATGGTTTATGACTTTCTTAAATTTTTTTGAAGAGGACTCAGTTAATTACCCAATAACGTACGATTCTATTTCATTCTGGATTTTTTTAAGATATTAATAATAAACATATTTAATATGTCTAATTTTAATATACCTTTTAATAACCTATTCTCAAAACTTGTTTCCATCACCACTATCGTATCAAGCAAAAATTATCTTTACCTAAAGAAATATACACGCACTAAAATTCTTGCAATCTCGTTTGAAATAAATCGAGCAAATAAAGCTAGTTCAGCTCACTACAACTGCACCACAACTCATAACAGCAGAACACACCCATAAATCCGGAAGCATTCTCAAATTATCACCCCACTTGTCACTCTCAGGAACAGTAGTAAAGGAAGTGGCAACACTCAAACGGAAAACATCACGTAGTACCTTGCGACATTCAGATTCAGCACTTTCAGTGCAGCGTCCGACGGAGGCTGCTCATGAATAAATTTTACATGTTGTTTTCAAACTAGCTATTTGACGCGAATTTTGTTCGCTTCGATGTTTTTACTCCAAGTGTGGGAAGAATCATCGTATGTATATTTGAAATGAATGTATTTTATTTTAAATTTTTAAACCTCTTTCATCCTACTGCAAAAATGTGAAAGTTTGCGAAGATATTAGTAACTCTATCACTAACGAAAGGATCCAATGCCTCTGATTTTTTCATGGTTACATGTTTTTTTTTGTTAGATACATTTAATTTACTATGTTAAAACATAAATCTATGGGCGTGATAGTTTTTTCAGTATAGTGTAGCACAAAAATGCTTAGCAAAACCTAATAGTGTTAGGACAGGTTAGGACTCACTTCAGTCGCCCATAAAGAAGTGCATAGTTGATGGAAAATTGCTCATCCCCTATAATTTAAAACTTGAACAGAGCTATAGTTAACAAAATATTGATATTAATACTCTGGTCATCGTGACAAGAGTCGAATCCGCTCTTTTCGTAGGGAAATCCCCTCGGATACCTCCCCGCGCACTAATAGTCGACTGAGGGTCGTGGTGCTAGGCCGGAGGTGAGATTATCACCGACATATCCCTCGCACCCCGGCTGACCCAGGGCCGTCCCTTAAGGTCTGGCCCTCCTCGGAATACTCCTCTACCATCACTTAAACAGGTGATATATCAAATACTTCATAAAAACTTCATTAGGACATGACACAAGTCATTATTAATTTATTTTCCACAAAGCTAAACTCAGTACTGAAAATTTAGTTATAGCATTTAACAGACAATAGCCAAAGTAAAATGACAAAGTCACTAAAAGGAGATTGTGGTGAAATTGCAGAGTGCGGATCAATCCGTGCACCTAGATGTAACCACTGGCCTGGTGGCTCGTTTGGTATTGAAGGAGCGTTGGTTTTAGCTAAATAATTTTGATCAGAGTGAAAGTTAACTGTATATTGAAATTGGTAGAATAGGCTAAAAGAGACTCACTGATCCTTGCTGTTAGGGTACTTTTGTGATAATGCAAAAAAAAATGACTGTTAAGATTTCGTGTTGACGACAGATCTGATGTTATGAACAAAGACACTAGTCGAATACATAGGGAAAAAGAATCTTCTCGGGTGGGACTCGAACCCGCAGAATCGACTCGAAATCACATCGGGCGTGTCTCGGTAGCCGAATTGGTCAAGGCATTCCCCCTGTAAGGGAAAGACTGCGGGTTCGAGTCCCGCCCGAGAAGATTCTTTTTCCCTATGTAGGTATTCGATTTGTATTGTTAGCATACTTAATGCTGTAAAAAATCATTCAAAAGACGCTAGTATTATTTTTACGACAGCTTATATTATACCCGATATTGATCTGGAGAAAGAGGGTATTGATGCTGGTTCTAGAATACGAATAAATATACATTGGATCTTGGGTCCACTCTCCCACTCCTTTTTAGCTTTGACGAAAACGACTACCGACCCCCAACCGTAAGAGGAATGCATAAGCTAGTCTCATCCGATAATCAACAGGCGCACTGGTCTGCAGGTGAAACAGCATTGGAACCTGAAGATCCTGATAGGCCTCACACATCCCAAGCTAAAATGAACTATCATTTGATGACAATGACACGTCAATTCGACTTCACCTCGCCTGATGTTAAGCAAAGGCAAATTCTCGGAAAGAGAGGCACCATCGTAAATATGTACCATGTTAACAGTGGTGGTACACAGCTTGACGGCCTCATTAGATGCCTTTTCACGCCCCGCTTAAAGGACCCGGGACTGTAGGAAGAAGGAAATACGTGAGCTGGTAGGGAGTTCCAGGTCTTAGTGGTGCGGCATAGGAATGAGTCACTGAAACGTTTAGTAGCTATACTATATAAATCTAATACATTAGGAAAAAATGAATCGGTTGGACGGTCGTGTGGGCAGACGTGGCTCAGTGGTCTAGTGGTTAAGACACTCTCCCTGTAGGGGAAAGATCACGGGTTCGAGTCCCACCCGAGCCATTAATTTTTTCCTGATATATTAGAGATGAACTATTTAAATTAAAATACTACATCAAACTATCTATCAAATGAGTATAGTGGTTGAAGGTTGTACAGCCATAAACGTCCTGCTAGTACGTATATACTAGTTTTAAAATTTTATCGCCCAAACTCAATTTACGGCATTTATATGAGAATTTTATTGGACTGTTTCGAGTTATATTGAACCATTATGGATTTTACGTTTCCGATACATATTTTGGAATTTGGTACTCATAAATTCGATTCCAATGTCCTGGTATGTTTATAATAATTTTTACAAATAACTTTCACATTTGCACTGGTTTTATCAGTTCATGCACTTGTTAGAATCATGTTAAAATATGGAGTGGCCAGCGATCAGGTGAGGTGTAGCTTGATGTATTATAGTGCATTTATATTACTATAAAGAATATTTTAAAGGATTTGTAAATAAGAAACTACTTTATACAATATTTTTTATAAGTAGGTAGATGAAAATCATTCGATGCAATGCGACGTCTCAAATGTTATAAAAAGACAATGTCAGATGTCATTCGGACAGTCTATCCCGAGCCGTCGAAGTGTGAGGTACGATATACCTCTGTTATATTTATAATGTTATAATAATATGTACTTACAGGGTTATAAAAGTGAATGTAGTGAATGTAGTAATAACTACTGTTATAGTGAATAATATAATAGTGGATTGGTATTTAATAAGTAATTGAATT
Source organism: Eilema sororculum (assembly GCA_914829495.1). Lineage (NCBI taxonomy): Eukaryota > Metazoa > Arthropoda > Insecta > Lepidoptera > Erebidae > Eilema > Eilema sororculum. Next base: position 21,362,919 of record OU618546.1, read on the forward strand.
AGCAATTATAATTAAATACCCTCCTTGGGTGTTCTAAATATTGTGTAACTAAAATATACTTGTAAAGTAACCGACTCAAAGTATTACTTGATGTATTTGCGATAATCCTTGGGGATAATAAACTATCATAATGTCTGTAAAAGTATGGCTATACCAATGATTATAAGGGCTGGTTCGATACCAGTGTGGTATCTAAGTTTTATGTACTACCTATGTATCGTAGTGTCGGCTATTAGTCTGTTTAACTGATATACCAGATGATTGAATATCATTATACCATATTAGTGACTGTGCAAGTATTGTCATACTGATAATTATGAGAAGTGGTTCGACTCCAATGTGGTTCCTATGTGATAAGTATCTGTGTTATAATTTTAGCTATTATAGTGTTGTACCTGGTCTGCAACCAGGGTTGCCTTATATTGTAATATTTGGCTATAATTATGAGAAGTGGTTCGACTCCAATGTGGTTCCTATGTGATAAGTATCTGTGTTATAGTTTTAGCTATTATACTGTTGTAACTGGTCTGCAACCAGGGTTGTCTTATATTGTAATATTTGGCTACGAGCCTGGTGTAAAATGAAGTAAAATATTAATTATGTTGTGGTTAGAAGGCAGACAGGTTTTCTTGTCAGTTCTTTCCTGTCTACAACAGCTTTTGGAACTGACGTAGTATAACAGAATAAAAGAGTGATAAAACAGAATTGTATTTATTGTTTAATTTCCTTGGTTCAAATACATAATTACAAATGGCATCCTGTTTATGGGTATATATAGTAAGTTATAGGCTTATATATATATGGTCACCTCTAATTTTACCCCCCTAAATCTAACACACTCTTTTAATGATATACAGACTTAGCCGGGTTTTTTTTCTTTCTACTACGGAAATCACTAAGGGGCATCCTCCCTTCACGAACAGGTAGGGGTGGTTATATCTGAACCGTTTAAAACCGTAAGCCATCTTAGTTCCCATATACCATGGGCCCATCTATATAAAAAAATATCAAAGAACAACTCTTTCTTTTGGTTTTCATGACAATTCGGAACTTAACGCGATAAATAATTTTGATTTACGTTTGCCGACGTTTCGGGTGCGATGCTTCACCTGTGGTCACAACTTGACTGAGTGAGCAGTCCAGTCTCGAATCGTCATAAGAACACATGAGTTTACACCGCGATAGTTTAAAAAAACTCTTTCATTTTTTTCAGAATATAATTTTCTAACAAAGTAACAATATACTTATATCATTGTTAATAAAAAGTTATCCTTCATATTCAGTAAATAAAAGAAAATATCTCCTCTTCCTTAAAACTTTACTCGTCTCGGAACTACAGCTAGCTCCGCCCGCAACAGCTAATTTTGTAAAACAACAACTCATTTAGTAAGCCTAAAAATTCAAATAGGCTTGCTTAAATAACTTTTGCTGAATATAGTATAAACTTTAGAATTAAAAGAAATGTTTTTAATGCAAATGCACATCGGCAGCTTAGTGGTAAATGAGTCATCTGTGTATTGACTGAGAAAGAATACAAGTATCACCACCCACAAGGGTGTCGTAAGAGGCCACTAAAGGAATAATATACGAACCGTGTTACTGCAAGAGAAGTAAAACTCGAAATAAAAACCCTGTACCAATCCGTCTGGGCAGCGTAAAAACAGTAGGCCAAAGTCTTCCAATATGTGACTTATGTCCAACAGAGAACTTTGGTAAATAATTAAAATGAGACGATCTTATAATCGAAAGATGTTGGATTCGAATTCTGGCCATTACGCCACTGACGTGAACCCACTCCTAATACAAATAATTTAGCTAGTAATGGGAATACTAGTAATTTCGATGACTACTTTTCTTAAAAGAAGCAATAATATAGCTTTTCTAAGTTTGGTTTATAGCTTCATTTTACTTTTGAACTAAGCGGAAAATGCAAACACCATATTCAATACTTTTAGACGTTATACGGGATAAATAACACACCAACTACAAACGTTAACATTATTTAGAAAACAAAAATTCGATTAAAATACACAGAAATATGATTTTGCTGAGGTCTGGTATTCCATGCACTCTAGCAAATCATCCTGTAATTAGATAAAAACTAAATCCAATGTTGTACGAACTCGTAACATTTCATGTTAAGCAACAAATCACAGTCTAACTGGCAAGTAGTCCGGACCAACTATTTGAATGCAAACGCTACATCGGACCGACGCTCAAACGATGTAATTGCCGACCCATTGTGAGTCTTTGATGATAGAATTGCAGTATTACCATCAACCATTACCTGCTAGTACAAATAGTTTAACAATTTTATAGTCCAGACTCAATTTACGGCATTTATATGGGCATTTTATTTGACTTTTTAAAAGTTTATATTGGGCCATTTCGGATTTTACGTTTCGGTTTTTACGCTGTCGGTTACTTTCCGAGATTATTTGGCTTGAATTTGATAGAGGAATTTGAAGTTTTCTCCAAATGAATGTCGACAAGAATTTCTGTTTTATTATTATGTTTGACAAAAGTATGAAATGTAATCCAAGTGCTTTATTGAAATTTTGAATTTGAAAAAGAAATTTTGAAATTGAAATGAAAGGGCACACTAGTAACATAAGTGGCTCTAAATCTTACAAAAGCAATGTTATTTATTATACTGAAGTTATTGTTCTTAGGAATATAAATAAACTCGTTGGAAACTAACAAAATAAACCTTTCTCAATAGTCAAAATAAACAGAAACAGTTATTTCTAAGTATGCAATTGTCCAGCGACACTTATATAGCAGTAGCAGTTGCCACTTGGCTCGGTCCACGTAGTATTCCCATTCCTGAAAACCATAGGAACCTCTTTACACGAATTATCTAACCCTATACCAAATTTCCACCTGATCCGTTTAGCCGCTAGAGCGTGTTTGAATAACAAATATTCAAACATCTTAGTAGTACGTAGGATATAAGTTAAGACATGAAACGTTTTTCTTTATTCTTTTATTCTAGGTATAATACAATATGGTCCATATCGCCAAGAAAAAGTATTTGAACCTATAAAATATATTACATTTCGTCACTACCTATCGAAAGGTACCTATTTTCCGATGCGAGTCAGATGTATAATAATAATGTTTTATAGGTGATTGATAGTTTAGTCTGGTGAGGCAATTTTTTTCAAAAAGGAAGGAAACATTTTTTTTTCCTCGATTCTATTCTTCGGAGTCTCATTTTATTATTGATAAGTAGTTTGTCGAGAAAATATGCAAAAGGTGTGATGACTAACTACATCATCTGGTGGTAATATAATTCCAGACCTTTCAGCAAATAAGTAGGTTTTGGCATACGACAGTTAATACTTCAAGCAAAACTTATTTATTGATGACTAGCTTTTGCCCGCGGCTCAGCCCGCGTGGATCTCGGTTATCGCGACCAAACATAGCCTATGTCCTTTCTCATGGTCTAATCTACCCCTATACCAAATTTCATCAAAATCGGTTCAGTGGTTTAGGCGTGAAAGCGTAACATACAGACAAACAGACAGACAGAGTTACTTTCGCATTTATAATATTAGTATATTGATGATTTCATAGTAATTTCGGATAAAAATATTTTAGACATAGTTTCGTTAGCAAATTCGTCTAAAACCATCAATTTGGCAAAAGAAATGTATGGGAATAATGTTCAGGTGAAAGGAATAATATTATGGGAGTTGCAAGAAATATTTTTTTTTCACCAAATTAATACTTCCGATTTTGCTATCGAAACTCTGCCTCTCTTTTTTTTTTTTTTTTAACCGTGGGGGAAAATCCTTCATGGATGTTATGCCGGACTCCTACCGACTATTCTCTCTACGACTATAAAATTAGGTAGTAAACAAATAATTATTTGTAAACCAAAAAAAAAATGTAATTATTGTACAACCATTTCCATTAAAATGGTTATAATATATGAAACAAACACATGTATTGGTGGTGTAAACTGATAAATTCATTACGAAGTAAATGAATATTATTGGAATTCTAATTAAGTAACTACCTATAACCGGTGTACATTAAATTATCAAAATTGAATTTGACATTTTATGATATTTTAATTGAATAAATTGATAGCTGATGGTATACTAGCTTTTGCCCGCGGCTCCGCGCATGTGGATGTCAGTTATCGCGAACAATTACATAATGTCCTTTCTCATGGACTAATGTGGTGTAGGGGACACTAAATTTTATAAAAATCGGTTTAGTATTTTTTTTATATAGGACACGTCAATTTGACTTCACCTCGCCTGATGTTAAGCAAAGGCAAAGTCTCGGAAAGAGGGTCACCATCGGAAACATGTACCATGTTAACAGTGGTGGCACTCAGCTTGACGGCCTCATTAGATGCCTTTTCACGCCCCGCTTAAAGGACCCGCAACTGTAGGAAGAAGGAAACACGTGAGCTGGCAGGGAGTTCCAGGTTAAAGGAATGAGTCACTGAAACGCTTGGTTCTAGCTGGTATACTCTGCACCGTATATGGATGGCATCTTAGCCCTGCACGTGTCGTCCTGTGTAGGAAAGGAGAGGGTGGGACTAATTGGAAGAGTTCTTCAGAACATTCACCAATAATGATAATAATAAAATAATAAAAGGCCAGAAAAGTACCCTGATTAACTGATACAAACCGGTTACTGCGGCCTAAGGACGTGTAAACGAACTTATAATGTTTCCGTATAAGGAATTATTACGAAACAAGTTACTTTATGATTTATCACTCAGTACTTGCCATATCATCTCATTTTCCGTACCGTTCGTATCGTACCTACCATCCAATACCAAACATTACTCATCCAAATAAAAAGTAAATATATGATAGCAATATATTCACGTTACACATTTTCTTCTTCTTTAGAGTACTCTATTTTATTGGTGTTGTCTTACAAAACAGATGGATAATGTAGCTATTTGATACCTACGAATATGTACGTGTGTTGTTGGAATGGAATTTAATATCACATTGTTGTTGGTTACCTAATATTCAATCTGTGATTTAATAATATGTAACACGGTTCAAATTTAACATTTTCATACATTACAATACTAGTTTTTGTTCGCGGCTCCGCCCGTGTGGATGTCGGTTATCGCGACCAAACATAGCCTATTTCCCTTTTCAAGGTCTAATCTACCCTTATACCAAATTCCATTAAAATCGGTTCCGTGGTTTAGGCGTGAAAGGGTAACATACAGACAGACAGAGTTACTTTCGCATTTATAATATTAGTATGGCAGTATGGATTTGGTCCGTCAATTGACTGCACCCTGCTACATTGTAAAAAGATGAGGTGCGGTCCAAAAGATGCGGACCACCATTTCCGATGTTATTGAACTTAAAACGGTGGTCCATAACTTGAGCCCTTGACTGAACTGTGTTGTTTGGTCTGGCATTTATAATATTTGTATGGAAGTGTGGATATATAGGTACATAGATACAATGCTCACGCCTATAACCTTTTCGGGTAGGTAGAGATATCAACCAATCATCAAGTAGCCCAACGCAGTTCACTGCTGAACATAGGCCTCTCTTAATATGCGCCATTTCACCTGTCATTTGCGACTATCCTTACATAAATCACGAACTTCTCCTTCTATCATTCCTGCAAGCTCCCCGGATTTGACTACTTCTGCCTTGCACTTTATCAAAACTTTATTAATTCGGTTACTGTATGTACAGTGAGGTCGACCCAGGCTATTTACATTTGCAGCATAGGTGACTATTCTTACCATAATGAGACCTCTTCTAGCATTAGAGACATTACACCGTCGGTTCCGGTTGCCATGTCTTCTCAGTCGGACCCTCTTGTCAGTGTGGTCGTGGTCGCGCTGACGAGATACATGGCACATGGAATATTAGGTACATTAATTTATATTCTATTGATATCGATAAAGACTAGTGCAAAGAATCAAAGTAACATATCTAGCTTACACAAATGTAGTTTGCACGTAAAACTACGACTAGTAAGAAACTGCTATACAAAATATCATCAAAACCACCAACTACACCAAAAATAGCCACATTCTATATTTAAATTCAAAATTCAAGCAACAATGATATCATTCCGTTAGTTGAACCACCGAACACATTCAAGTTTAGAGTTTCGTTCACCCGTTCGAGACAATCAAATTATTTCGCGTGGGTCCCTGTATAACACGGTTATGAGCTGCGGCGGGAGCACTAAAAATTTTACATCCATACTTGATGCTCGGTTTAAAGCTCATCGACGAACACGGTTTTGTTGCGTGAAATGTTACCCATACAACGAAATAAATATCATACGTATATTTTAGTTTTATAACTTTCATTATGTTGTGCAGTTACGAGTATGTTTTGTTTTAATGAATGAATGTGTCAGATTTGGGGGGGTAAAATTTGGGGGAACCTTATTTATAGACTATAACTTACTATATATACCCATAAACAGGGCGCCATTTGTAATTATGTATTTGAACCAAGGAAATTAAACAATAAATACAATTCTGTTTTATCACTCTTTTATTCTGTTATACTACGTCAGTTCCAAAGGCTGTTGTAGACAGGAAAGAACTAACAAGAAAACCTGTCTGCCTTCTAACCACAACATAATTATTATTTTACTTTATGTTACACCAGGCTTGTAGCCAAATATTACAATATAAGACAACCCTGGTTTCAGACCAGTTACAGCAGTATAATAGCTAAAACTATAACACAGATACTTATCACATAGGAACCACATTAGAGTCGAACCACTTTTCATAATTATTAGTATGACAATACTTGCACAGACACTAATACGCTATAGTGATATTGTATCATCTGGTATATCAGTTAGACAGACTATTAGCCGACACTATGATACATAGGTAGTACATAAAACTTAGATACCACACTGGTATCGAACCAGTTCTTATAATCATTGGTAGGTATAGCCATACTTTCACAGCCATTATTATTACGATAGTTTATTATCCCCAAGGATTATCGCAAATACATCAAGTAATACTTTGATTCGGTTACTTTACAAGTATATTTTAGTAACACAATATTTGGAACACCCAAAGAGGGTATTTAATTATAATTGCTAATTCAATTACTTATTAAATACCAATCCACTATTATATTATTCACTATAACAGTAGTTATTACTACATTCACTGTTATAACACTCTAAGTACATATTATTATAACATTATAATATAACAGAGGTATATCGTACCTCACACTTCGACGGCTCGGGATCGACTGTCCCGACGACATTGCAGGTCGTCTTTTTATAACATTTTGATACGTCACATTGCATCGAATGATTTTCACCTACCCACTTATAAAAATATTGTATAAAGTAGTTTCTTATTTACAAATCCTTTAAAATATACTTTATAGTAATATTAATACACTATAATACATCAAGCTACACCTCACCTGATCGCTGGCCACTCCATATTTTAACATGATTCTAACAAATGCATGATAATTAAATACGGTAAATTATAGTTACAGTGGTAGATAGTGTTTTCATGGACCCCTCTTACTCCCGCTGGAGCCGGTGAGGAAGGTTGCGTCGTACTTGAACCAACGTCGGTTACTGGACGTATTCCTTGCACCCCGGTGGATTCAGGGTACAACGTCGGTTACTGGACGTATTCCTTGCACCCCGGTGGATTCAGGGTAACCTTACATAGCAATGTTTTGTATTTTGTTCTGTATGTGCAATTGCTAGAAATTTCACTTACCTTGAAGTACACCTTTTCTTTCTATACTTTCCCATGTGTTATCGTCAAAAAAATATGACTTTTGAATTTATTACTAGAATTATGGTAAAGTGTACGCCACCGTGTAAATTTTTATGATCATTTTGGGGCACACATGCGAATAGTCATTTATGTTGAGTGTACATTTTATTGAATTTACAAATAACAGAAGTATGAACAAAAATTGTAATTTAATGTAACGTGATTATTTATAACTGTAACGTAATTATGGAATACCATGATCACCACGTTAATTCCCGCAAATAATAATGTAAAGCTTAAAAAAATAAAGTTTAAACTAAAACCCGACTACCGAAAAATCACGCTTTAAAAAGTGACAAACAAGAAAATATCAAGGATAGCCGTGGTCGTATGCCACTTTTCCCTAGAATATTATTGTTTTGTTAGAGCAAGTGGCATACGACCACGGCTATCCTTGATATTTTCTTGTTTATCACTTTTTAAAGCGTGATTTTTCGGTAGTCGGGTTTTAGTTTAAACTTTATTTTTTATTTAAATTATTTTGAGGCAAGGTAAAGCTAATAATTTATACATATTTGAAATGTACTCATTAAGCACTTTCATTTGATACCAAACACGGCATATTTATCTCAAATTTATTTTTTAATACAGTACCTTATGAGCGCTAGAGGGCGCCACACAAGATTGGGTGACACGTCATATAGCCTATAACCATCGGACGATCAAGCCGCTTGTAACGATACCTCATTTGTCCAGTTCTAATAAGTATTTGAGGAGCTATGAGGGAACAAATGAACATACATACATACATACATACATACATACATACATACATACATAGCCTATCAAAATCATAACCCTCCTTTTGGCTTCGCCGTAGTCGGGTAATTACATACATAGATCCAATATAAATAATTCCCAGAATTCTCACAATAAACCTCAAATAGTTTTTGAAGTATTGTACATACTATTATAGTATTCTAATTTATTTATTGTGAATTGGAATACTGATCGTATCGAATAAACTGATTTTGGATCAAAGGGATAGTAAATACAAGAGCTTTGATAGTTTCAATATCTTCATTTAAACCCAAATTAATCATTTTGCAGTGGATAGAGATTAGCACATTTAAATAGTGTAGATAGATAGATAGTTATATTTATTTATTCTCCTACTGAAATGTTAACACTTCACAATTAAAAACAAAACTTTAATGACAGTCTTTACGCACAGAATATAAAAATAATTTAAAAAAAAAACTACATTAAAGTACAGGTCTTTTATGGCAACTGTGTCGATTTTTTTTTCTATTACGAAGCTTCGGCTTAAGGATGTATTAACGCATTTTTTCTTTATATAATATATGTGGACGCGACGCAACGTGCAATTTTTCTGTCATTTTACGCAAATCATATTAATTATTTCATGAAATTTGATAATTTAGTGTATGAAACTAAACTGCACGACACCAATTTGGTCTTTTCTCTAAAACATCTTTGGTCTTTGGTCCAAACACTCATGTGATATTATATAAACTAGCATACGATTCGTTTTCTTAACTCCCACTCATATTTTAAGAACACTTAATATTTGAATGAAATTTTTATAGCTTTTATTATGCTAACTTTTTTTGAAAGAAAAAATGAGAAAAGAATGATAAAGTTGGAAGAGCAAAGGAAAGGTCGGGTTCGTACCTGAGGGCCCCAGTTCCTGAGGCACCCGTTCCGGGGGGACCCGAATACGATAAATATAATTAAAACCTATTTTCTAAGATTTTCAACTAGTAGAGTCAACAAAAAAAGTACAAAAATGTAGTTATGTGTTACGAAAGTAAAGTCCCACTTGATTTCTTCCTTTTCCCCATGTATTTCGAAACTTATTATGCAATAGTTCGATAAACTACTATTATTGTACTGTAAACCAAAATCAATTTAAGTACATAGACAGGGTAGCTTGGATCACAATGATTTTATTTAACAAGTGCCGTTAGGTTAGAGTTCAAGAAGAGTCAGTCTTACGATTGGGAAGTTCTGGGTTAAAATCCTGGCCTTTCTATTACCAGTATGAACCGACTCCTAATACCATCAATTCAGTTAAGTTGTAAAGGAATATTAGTAATTTTGATTCGACACTCTTTAAAAAACAAAATCATCTTACATTTTTTATTTCTAAGACCAACCAACAACACAAACACACCCGAATACAAGTTGAGACATTAATTCGAAACACTTCCTTCAGTTTAAACGCGAAACAAATTAGCACACTGTACAGTTTCATAGCCCCATTTCATTGTCCATCTACATGTAAATCGACATTTTACGCCATTTTGTTGACCATTGTATTTTGATACCGCCAAAGTTTATTTTGTTTACTCCCACACAATAATGGCTGAACTGCGTTAGCAATGACAGCTCCTCTATCGAGTGTCGCATCGAAATAATTCATTTGTTTGTTCAATCGAGAATGAACGTTCATCAAATAAACCGGTAAAATCAAATGGAATTGAAACATCGGTTTGTATTATCATTTCTGATGCAATCTTTTTCGAGTGCATTTTAACCAATTTAAGATAATGTAACATTAACAGGTTTATGAATACATTTTATTATATTGGACACCTCAATATGATTTCAGCTCGCCTGATTTTAAGCTGAAGGTAGTCTCAGGAAAGAGGGTCACCATTCAAACAACAAAATGTTACAGTGATAGTCACCAGCTTGACCGTCCAGCTGGGTTGTACCCAGACCAATCAAAGGAAGTTAACACCAATACGTCCAAAGGTATTCAAGTCCACATCGAGAAAAGTATGGTTACCGGGTATTAAAATGCCCTTAAATTCGAATCTTGAACAGGATTGCCTTCAGGAGTTTTTCTCATTTCCTAAATGTTTCCTCGACCAATATTTACATACATATATATTTTTCTCCGCTGTGTCGCAAGATTGAAGTACAATAGAAATACTCGCTAATGGATCGCGTTCGCTTTTCACGACATCCGGGCGTTGGTTGATTTTTCTTTAATACCGGTCACAATCTCGAAAGATGGAACACAGATGCTTCACACCCCTCTTTTGAATACTATTAGAGGCTTTTCCTATTGACGGAGAAAGGTGTTTTTGTATACTACAAGTTGAGGAATGATCGGGGCTGTAGTTTTTTTCAAGTGACTAAAATATGGGAATTCTTCAAGAAAAATCAAAGCGAAAATCTGCGGCAGCCCAGTGGTATGGGTAATGGACTGCTGAGACGATGTCTCTGGTTCGATCCCAGGTTTACCATGGCACACACCAATGACTTTTCGATGCTTTTCGAAGTTATGTGTGTATTTATCGCAGGTTTATAAGTGCCCGGTTAATGGCAATAGGCTCGCCACCTATTACATTGGGACCTAAACATAAACTGGCGAAATGTGGGTGCTAGCACCTCTGCCTACCCCTTCGGGGAACACAGGCGTGAGTTTATGTTATGTTATGTTATGTTAGATCAAAGTGGTATCAAACATTATAATAAGGCAGTAATAAAATTATATGAGGGACAAAATTAAAGCCTTATTAGATATTAAGAGCTATAGGAATACCTTTACCTAAATTCAACCTAGTAGCTCATGAACAGATAAAAAAATTCAGATTAATTTCAGAAATGAGGAAGAAAAAGACTAATTACTTCTTCGGTTTTCTTTTTCAGACGTGACTATAATTACCTTCGTATCCATACTAATTTAGTCTCTGTCTGTCTTAGTAACTCTGTCTATCTGTCTGCCTGTTTGTCTATCTGTATGTCAGCTTTCACGCCTAAACCACTAAACCGCTTTTGTTGAAATATTTGGTATTGGGGTAGATTAGATCTTGAGAAAGGATATAGGTTATGTTTAGTCGCGATAACCGACATCCACGTGGGCGGAGCCGCGGGCAAAAGCTAGTACGTTATGAAGAAAGGTCAGGTGTACCCCTGATCTTTTCTTAAAACGTACGCAATCTGATCGACATACCAGTCAAAAAACCCAAGTCAACCTTACCAGATAACTGGCCCATACCTCATTATAATCAAAATAATTAACGATCGTCAGTCACAAATGCATCCCCTATCATATCCTTCTCAATACAGAAATTAAATTAAATGAAATCCCGTAATCGTGTGTTACATACAATGTAATACTTGTCAAGGTCAGAATTAACATTTATATTTGATGCCTGATTTTAAATGCAAAATATAGGTAGGTAGATAATCAGATTCATGAATAAATTTAAGGCCACTCTTTTCGAATCGCCAACTTACAGTGTTTTTACAAACGAAGGGGATGTAACCGAGATATAGGGGAACAAAATAATACAATTATAAAAAAAGATTTCAGATTGAAGCTGCTGCTGTAATATACTAACATATTGATAGTATCCGTTTTTCTTAATACACCAATTAATAATACCGAAAATATTATTATACATCGTTTATTACCGAGTGCGCGTTACCATTCGCCATCTGAAACCTCTTAAACAAACCTATCGAGGTCATCTACGTTAACTAGTTGATCGGTGTAGGCAAAATCTATGCAGGTGGGGAATTAATCGCACGTGACTGCGGTGCGCCGTGCAGTCCATGGCGCACTTGGTCTCGGATCCCTATGTCCCACTTCCTGCACTAAAGACGGTCTAAATAAAGCCACTAACAGTGTAATTAAGATAACAGAATTTTATTCCCGAATAGTTTAATGATGTATAAAAGTGAATCATTTGAGAAGAAAAGAAGAAGACCTGGCCTGGCCTATTATTTCCACGACGACAGACGGGTTGGTACAGGGTTTTATTTCGAGTTTTGCCTTCTATCGCAGTGATATCATCTGTATATTTTTCTGTTAGTCGCCTCTTTTCATCCCATCTCATCCGAAAGGGTCACCACATGAATTGCAAGAATAACATAAGTATACTTATAAAATTCATGGCATATATATACTTATTCTCGCAATTTTTTAAAGTTCTAATGAGCTACTACAATATTAATTACTGTAAAAATGGATTAAATATCATACTTTCATGCAGATGCACTCAAATTGTATTCAAAAGTATTATTGTCAGAAACAATTTGTTACCTGCATCGCTTTTAAACTGTATGTCACTTGCAACTAGCGGCAGCCATGATTGATTGAATGACGTATTTCAACACTCCGTTTTTGTACTGTTGTTTGCTAGGCCTGCAACTGAACTGTTTTAAGTACCACTGAAGGTTCAAACTAAATCGAGATGATTTGCTTTTCGCGTCATGGTTTCCTGTTATAATCAATGGTAAAGTTTCTCTATTATTTAAAGTCGATATGATTGGATTTTAGTATTTTAGCTACTAAATATTAAGGAAGGTATAAATACTTAGAGAAACTAGATATTAATGAAGCATGTATTTTTTATAATAATAGTACCAAAAATGAATGTACTGATGAGCTCTTTCAATTAGTCCCACCCTCTCCTTTCCTTCACAGGACAACACGTGCAGGGCTAAGACGCCATTCGTATACGGTGCAGAATATACCTGCTCGAACCAAGCATTTCAGTGACTCATTCCTATTTCGCACCATTAAGACCTGGAGCTTACGTGTTTCTTTCTTCCTACAGTCCCGGGTCCTTTAAGCGGAGCGTGAAAAGGCATCTGATGAGACCGTCAAACTGAGTGCCACCACTGTTAACATGGTACATGTTTACGATGGTGACCTTCTTTCCGAGACTTTGCCTTTAGCTTACCATCAGGTTAGGTGAAGTCGAATTGAAGTGTCCTTTATAAAAAAAAAACAAATAAGCATTGTATTTGGTATGCTTTTTACCCGACTGCGCGACGCAAAGGAGGGTAATGTGTTTATCAGTCTATGTATGTATGTATGTATGTATGTATGTTTGTTTCTATGTGGCGTTCTAGAGACCAAATGCATGGGCCGATTTTGATAATTCATACGTCAATCGATTCGTCTTAACCTTGCGAGTGTCACTAAAGACATGACAGTAATCAAAATCCACCACAGCGACAACCAGACGCCATATTGTCAAAATGAAAAAAATAAAAATCGATGAAATATGTCAAGTAGGGTGTCGTTGAATAGGTATTTTAAAATCATCTTTAGGTTCCTTTTATCATTTTTCATTTTAAATAATAGTTTAGGATATATAACGATTTAAAGTTGTTTAACAAAACAATTATTCTCGCTAATGTTCTTACTTATTGATTTAAGTTTTTATTTCAAGTATAAACGATTTATGTAAATTACAAAAAGATATACATATCATATCATAACTAAAAAGTATAAAATAAAACAAATGATTAAAAAATAAAAAACCCGACTGCCACTGAAAAGACCGAAATAAGTTTGATAGCAGGCGGTACCCATTTGCCAATCATAAACCGAAAGAAAATTAATGGGTACCGCCTGCTATCAAACTTATTTCGGTCTTTTCAGTGGCAGTCGGGTTTTTTATTTTTTAATCATTTGTTTTATTTATATAAAAAGCCACGAGTCTATGAAACGACAAGGAGTGTATTTTATTATTTTTAACTTTGTCAGAACTTTGATAAATGATTTTAGTTCCAAAAATTTTGAATACAATATACAACAAATATTATTTAGTATCAATATTGAACCCACAAAGATAAAACACTTCTAACCGATGCCAGCACTTCGCCACGGTTCACCTGTTCTCTTATTTTAATGAAATACGGACCTGAACATTTCTTGGCTTCATTAATATTAATGGCCAGCCTCAAAGCTTCGAAACCCTTGTGTCTGTTGTATTTATCTCGTCACTTTTAAGCATGACATAGGTATCTTGACTATTAAGATGGTACAAATTGTTTACATTATTCAACAGTCGGCAAATTGGGTGTTTGTTGAGTTAGATGGCGAAATAATCAGGGTTTCTAAGTAGAAATGTTGCGCAGGGGATTTGGAAGGTAAGAAATGAAGATGGTAGAATTCCGGACAGACTTAGTTAATTGTAGTCGTGTGAGTCTGTGCAGGTGGCTGAGCTCTGGGCTTGTATAGAATGTGATTACATAAGTTCTCATGTTCTCAGACTAGAGTAAATTAAACACTATTGTTAACTTCCTAGAATAACTGTTTACCTACTTAAATCTTAGCTAGGGTAAGAGCTACACGTACAAATAAGACGGTGATTGGTTTAAGATTTTACCGGCATATTTTGGAGTCTATTATAGCATTTATAAAATGAAATGTAATATCACCTTTTACGGCTTCTACCTTCCTAAGGTAGCAAAGAGTCACTTGAGTTGACAAACTCCTATAAGCAAATGTACTACCAGAATTATCATAGGGCACACTGCAGGTACTATAGGAAGGTGAGCTATTGTTTGAAGAAGTCACAGTCACAGCTGTAAACTTGCTTAGAAACATTTGTGAAATAAAAAAAATGATATGAAAAAGAAGTACCTGCATCATACCTACTTGCATTTTTACCCATCTATTATACCTAGCTTATGTTCAAAAGCATTTGAAACTACAAATTTCTAGCCAAAATTACTATTAAATAATTCTTTTCAGATAAAAATACAGACAAATAATTTCATCTGTTATATTCAAAGTTGACTGGACTTCTAATAAACGCAAAAATAGTTCTCTAACCTAACATACCATCAATAAAATTCTCGACCTATAAATATCACTGGAACAACCTTCCCATTATTTATGAGCATATTTTACATCTAAGATCATCTATAAATAACATCTTCTGTGTCACCAATAAATCTATTAGCTATCGAGCTGCGACAAAAATACCGCTATAAGCGACTTACATAAATGAAAGTCGTAAAGATATTAATAGCAAAACTTTCTTTCTTAATACCCTTCATCAATCCAGTTCTAACAAATAGTCCTCAATCATTACACTTGTTATAATATTTTATATGAAAAAGTTATTTCAAAAAATGATCGTTAAGTATTAAGATTGGAATGACAAGTATTCAAACTGTTTATAATGTTGATTAATGGCACTTGGTGGAATCTGTTACACATGGTGATGCTGTGGAGGAACGAGGTGTGATGTTCCTCCAACACAAAGGAAGGAGCCGCCGACCAGGTAAGGTGATCACGCCACAGTGGTAACCCCGACGTGATCTGATTACGTAACCTTCGCTGAGCATATCAGCAGCTTCCCCATCGTCACATCCCACTCACTTCTTCCGCATGAGCGGTAATCACGTCGGGGTCACCACTGTGGAGGAACGAAGTGTGATGTTCCTCCAACACAAAGGGAGGATCCTCCGACCAGGCAAGGTGATCACGTCGGGGTCACCAGTGAAGCGACCGAGATTCTCCATCGGCCGCTTACAGTACATTTCTTCCACTGCTTTCTCGCGCTTGCTTTGTATAGCCTTTGCATATAGATTCACTTTTATTGTACGCTTGTAATAATTTAATTTAGTCTTTGCAATAAACCAATAATAGTTGTTCATATTATCCGCCTTATTTATTTAATAACTGCCGCCGTCGAGTATCTAACTACCTCACTGTCGCGCGGACCAAGGTTCGATTCCCGTGCGTGGCAAAAAGTACTGTAAGCGGCCGACGGAGAATCTCGGTCGCTTCAATGCTAATTCTGTGTTATCAAAAATAACTAAAATACGCTAAAAATGTCTAAAATGATATTATATACTCAGATTGTATAGTCGTTTCGTAGAAAAAGATTATTATAGTGTGTGGCTGATTCCGGTCAGCGTCGACAGATTTTGGCCGGACAAATGAACACACTAGCAGGTACCCGGCCAGCCGACTAGTGCAAGCAATTTTCGAGCTTATTGACATCACATAGAATAGAGTATTTTTTTCGTATATTCGTAATTAGCGGCATCTATTTATGCGAAATGACATGTATTAAGAATATGGTATTAAGGTCGAAAATCGCTGTTCTGTACTAGTCCTTGTAGCCGGTTCGAATCCCACATAGCATGCCCACCTAACGATTTTGCTATCGAAACTGTATTCAAAATATTTTTTACGAAACGACTATACAATCTGAGTGTATACATTTGAGAAATTTTTAGGATATTTTAGATAGATTTGACAACACAGATTTAGCATCTCTGAGTAAGACACTTTGTAATTTTCCACTATATTTCACTATATTCTAAAATATAGCGGAAAAGTACAAAGTGACTTACTCAATTTGGCTAGTACTCAAATAAAAAGGATTGATATAACCGGAGTATTACGATGAATAAAGTTATAAATTGGGAATAATATGTGTAACAATTACCGGGTAATAAGGTTTTGAATCGGCTGATTAGCTGAAGGACGAAAGGCTTCGCCCTCTGTTGGGTGGTTAGAGGGCAGTTTCTGTCCTAAAAACAAAGATCAGGAGAACAAACCCCGGGCTCTAAAGTACAAGCTTTCAATATAACCAGGTATCACGCTATGATGATGATGAAACATACCTAATATGAATCAGAACAGGGTAATTTTATATATTTTTAAGTATTGTAAATAACAAGGGGGTGTAAAGTTACTTGATTCAAATATTTACCAATAAATTACTGTTGTAGACTTTATTTCACCGTCACCGGCCGTGGTCACAGGCTGACTGGCTCAGCGATCCACGCCCGCCTTCTGAGCCAGTCAGCCCGTGACCTGTGACGGCCTGTGACGGCCGGTGGAACCTGGTCGAAACGCCAGGCAAATCAAAGATATGTGTGCCTATACTATGATCGCGTTAATCCTCGTTAACATTACTGTGTATCATAGAACGCGATAGTTTATAAAGCTATTAAGGAAATATAAGTTTATGAACAAACACATTGTACCAAATTACACCTGTGAAAGAAAATGTTTTATAAACTTCAAACGTGGAGACCGACTTAATAGCCTTGCGTCAAGGAAAATGAGTCTAGCCACATCTCATAAAAATATTATACATTCATCACTGAGCCAAAATTAAGCTACCCCAAAAAGTTTGAAGTAATGAACCCAGAAAATGAAGCCCTAGTAATAATTTTGTACAAAATTGAGCTGTAGAGGCCCGCTCAAAAATTTAATCTTAAGAAAAAATATGCAGGAAACACGACTAACAACCTCCTCGGAAATACAAAACGTAAGAAAGAAAATGTAAAAAAGCAAAAATTCCTCATAAATATTTATTGCGTGCTAATGTTTCTGCTATTGTAAAGGTACGCAAAATACAGATGATTTAATCAAATAAACTTTTATAATCGTGGTTCAGATTGGGTTAGAGTTAACAGGATGACATTTTATTGATATTTTCTTATATATACTTCTATAGGAATTGGTACTTAAGTGTTGTTAATTAAATAACATAATATTATTTAGCACGTGTGTTTTAGAGGACAGATTGACACGTTGAAAAACATCAATTTGACCAGTGTATACTAGTGAAATTTTAATATTTTAACAAACCGAGCAAAAGCAAATGAAATCGGGAGCTTGCAGCAAAGGTGCATGTGATAAATATTCCCGTTGAACTAGATTCTAACCCACTACCTTCGAGGTAGTAATCGAACACTATAGTAGCAAGGAACGCACGAGGGAAGCAAGCAGTTATTCCATTTTCAAAATTTGTAATCCACCAAGTTCATAGCAACAAAACCAATCCCAAAAACTATCGTAAAAAAATAAATATCGGGTCGCCCACCTAGAGAGATTCCATGACAAAATCTACATAAAAAAAAAGAAAACACAAATTAAAAAGTGTCAACGGCAGAATCGATTCTCTCTCGTTCGGACGCGAGTGGTGTCGATTGCAATATTCGTGTAGAACTTTTGCTCTAACTCTTTGTGTTCCATCCTGGATTAAACTAGAATATGTATGCAACGACCCGGATTCCTGTCGAAACCGTTTGTATTGCGCTAACTTCTTTTGAGAGCGACACAAACTTGTTAGCATAACGGATACGATATTAATTGTTGGTCCCCGGTAGTACTATCCCATTTGTAACCAAACCGTTCGGATTGCGCTAACTTCTTTTGAGAGCGAGACAAACTTGTTAGCATAACGGATACGATATTAATTGTTGGTCCCCGATAGTACTATCCCATTTCTAAACAAACCGTTTGTATTGCGCTAACTTCTTTTGAGAGCGACACAAACTTGTTAGCATAATGGAAACGATATTAATTGTTGGTCCCCGGTAGTACTATCTCATTCCTGTCAAAACCGTTTGTATTGCGCTAACTTCTTTTGAGAGCGACACAAACTTGTTAGCATAACGGATACGATATTAGTTGTTGGTCCCCGGTAGTACCATTCCATTTGTAACCAAACCGTTTGTATTGCGCTAACTTCTTTTGAGAGCGACACAAACTTGTTAGCATAACGGATACGTAATTAATTGTTGGTTCCCGGTAGTACCATCCCATCTCATCCCATAGCATGACAAAACGCTTGACGGATATAGTTGCCCCCTATTAAGTGGAACCGAAAATGAATAGTTGGCGAAATGTGAAAGAAAGAAAGAAAGAAAATATTTTTTATTTCGCTTGGCAATACTTCGACATATCATGCGACATAATATAATTCCTTACTTTAATTATTGTAACATAGACTTAGGATACATACTTAACTGTAGGAACTGTGAAATTGACACACTGCCAAGTTGAAATAAACGGCCGCCTCTCAGCTTAATGCTATCCGCGTTGTAGTGCAGGCGGACAGCGCTGGTTTTCAGAGACGGCCGGACAGCGGGTGTGACATTTCTTTTTAAAACTTGTGGTTTTTTCTCTTTTTCTGTCACAATTTTTTGAGACAAAAAATAGTGACAAAAAAAAAATACCACAAACCAGTGCGACATTCAATGGCAGCAATACTAAAAATAAAATAAACAAAAAAGAACAAAAAAATACTGGCAACAATCTCACATTAACGCATACTTTCAGTGTAGTACAATCTTTAATTTCTTTACTATGTCTATGGTAACAATTTATGGGTTTGACGCTTCCCGCGCTTCCGCTGGCGGAACGTCAACATAACGTCAATCATTCACTCAAATCAGCCATTTTGCAAAACTAAACTGACACGTTTTGACACATCATCAAAAATTATAATTTGTAAATAAGTAAACGTAAAACGGATTATAAAGGTGCGCTGCATTGAGGCAACAGTGAAAATGTGAAACAGCCCGCCATCAGGTGAGCGTAGCGTACCTACGAGGCCCACTATAGCCTACATAACATACAGCCTGCAACACAGCACACCGATGCAATGCCGCTGTTAATTATTATAAGTAATAGGTAAGTAAAAAAAAAAAAAAGTTCCGATTATAATAATATCAGCTCAATGTACAGGTACTATAAATGAAATTTGATACCTAATCTATTCAATACTTTTTGACTTTCAGTTGCGTAATGTGGGTGTTGTTACACTTCTTCGTACAATCAGCATCTGAAAAATATTGACCACCAGAGTATCCATACTATAAATTTAATGCGAAAGTAACTCTGTCTGTCTGTCGGTCTGTCTGTCTGTCTGTATGTTACGCTTTCACGCCAAAACCACTGAACCGATTTTGATGACATTTGGTATGGGGGTAGATTAGACCATGAGAAAGGACATAGGCTATGTTTGGTCACGATAACCGACATCCACGCGGGCAGAGTCGCGGTCAAAAGCTAGTTCAAAATAATCTGAAAATTTGGTTTTTGGATTGAGTACTTTGGTGGTCCATATTTTTCTGATGCTGACTGTACCTATATGGAGATTTACACTCGTGATAAATGTATGTATGTTTGTAAGCAATTATAAACTACGGCATTTCGCAAACGAGCAAGACCTACATATATTTCAATTACATATTGCCTTAAGGTAAGTCCACATAAACATTAAACGCCATCTACCGAAATTCAAACGCAATTTCATTCAGTTCCTAAAGATTTGAATGAAATATTTATACTCACACAGCCAATGCACAATAACTGTGAAACGCTCATATATATCAGGGAGATTATCGAAACACATACACGATTACCCTCGAAAAAAACACAAGGGCTGCCATTTTTCATATCTGAAATCATACACTCAACCGTAGTCCTGCGTACCGTCGGATTCGGGGCGCGAAGTATGCTCTCCTTCTTATTTATGACCCGCCATTTTCCTTAGCAATATCTTTTTTCTCCCTTAACGTAAGTGCCCTCCTGTTCTAATACGCGTCGGAAATTAGGCGTGGAGACTTGTCGAGATTTGGTAGCTCTTTTCGTGTATTTGGGTTTAATATTATTGTTATTGGAAATAAGATGCTGAATAACTCTTTTTGATATACAATAATTGAATTGATGCATATAAGACTGCAGTGTTATGAGAATCAATTCAATTCTTTAATATAATTTAGTTTAGACATGCTTTTTATTCCATACATGATACTACATACGAATTTATGCGAAACCTTCACCAAGGTTTCACTTGTCGGCTTAAATAAAAATTGATTTGACTTGCGAGTCAACTACAATTAAAACCCCACTTAAATTCAAACACATATTTATCTGACTTAATACCCCGTGTATACAAAGATTTGGGTTATACAAGTATTTGGATGGACTCCAAACATTATTCGTTGGCCCACAGTCTGTACTACAACCACCATTAGTGCAGCCAGCCCGCACAATTAAAGAGTGAATCATCGCGTTTTGTCTCTAGATGTCTCGTTTTAAAACCGAGCTCTGAACGAAGATCTCAAATTAGTCTAGAAGATTCTTTCTTTTGTTACTCTATACAAAAGCGACAAAGAAAGAATATTGCAGATTTTATTGCTGACTCATTCTAATTCGAATTTAGAACTGATTGCAGAATAAGCCATACTATTATAACTCATATATACCGGGTCCTTTAAACGGGGCGTGAAAAGGCATCTAATGAGGCCGTCAAGCTGAGTGCCACCACTGTTAACATGGTAAATGTTTACGATGGTGACCCTCTTTCCGAGACTTTGCCTTTAGCTTAACATCAGGCGAGGTGAAGTCAAATTGACGTGTCCTGTATAAAAAAAAAACTTGTACCCATAAACATATCGAGTAATGATACCCGGAAAGCATTACCAAAAAATTCCTTTTCTATGGTACACAATGAAACCATTACTATTAAATGACATCTACTGATTGACGGCAAGGCTCTAGCGCAGCCTTTCCTTTTAGGGTTAGAGAAATAGACGGCACAGCCTCCCATAAGGGCTGAGATAAACCAAGAAGGAAATGAAGAATGCATGTCAAGTCCTAAAATATAAGCTTAGCAGTTAACTGGGATTGGCGCTTGAGTGATTAATGATAAAGCGAATATAAAGAAAAACTAATAATTTTCTCATTACTGACCTTCAAAGAAAGGTCCCGAAGGAACGTTGCGAATCATTCTCACTAGCTGGAGTAAAACAATAGGCAAGTTGGATTCTCAAGTTGTTTAAACTAAAGTTTATGATGCATAGAGGTACTTTCACAGTTGAGCTTCTCAGAACCATTACAAGAAACTTCAATATTATCTACTACCTATGCTGCAAAACCATAATATGAAATTCTCCTGAAATATAATATTCGTATTGTTATATTACGTAACCTTGTTCTGAAATTACCACTATTATTCAACAAAGATTTTATAAAAATACTGCTCAGAATCTTGGCAACGGTACCATTAACTATAAAAGGATATCGTCGAATGCGGGTCAAGAGTCGGGTAATTAGTGTTTCGTACTATCAGTTGCTTTCACGTGGTTGCCTACTAACACTGAATAAGTTTTTGATCATTAGAGAAGTGGTACTTCCTGTAATGTATGTTTGTTGTTTGAAAAAATGTTTACTTAAATCCATTGTCAATTGTACCTAAATGTTTTAATCGTATTCTACAAGACATACCTATTGCAAACTGTGCTTTATTTAGGTTTAGCTGGCATACGTAATATGATTTTATGGTATATTTAGTATTATAAATTTAATAATTTCAACCAAAAATAATATTACTATTCCTAATACATACATAATATGATAATACGTGATAATACATAATTTGTGCCTACCACGTAATAGATTTGCACCACCCTATGGTAAGGTAAAGTACTTTGTGCAAAAACAATAAATAAATAGGTAATGAGAATGATTTAAACATTATATGTCATGTAGATGTCATACAATCTATCGGAAAACCTGGTTGAAAGATGACACTACGGAATCGTGTTTCTCTGGGGGAAATCCTATAGTGTCACCTACTGGGTCCAAACTATGCCAATACAGGTGCAAGCCATAAGTTGAAACTTTGTATAAATATTGATACGGTAAAGCATAAAACATGAATAAACAAACAATCATTAATTTGAGGCCAGCCAGATAAATCTAATTAATTCAATTTCAAGCTATTCGCCAACAAAATCAAATCTGATTTTTCATACCTACTTACACTTCAAGCTCAGTGATTTATAATATTTGACTCAAAAATGCATATTCCATAATTCGTAGGAACTCGGAAAGCTGGAACTAAAATTCTTTCATTCTATTTCAATGTTACAACGAAATTAGACTGGCATTTTCTTATTTCTATGTTTAGCATGTTCTTTAACGGGTGTTCAAGTGTCCCAAGGCTCTTGCCTTTGGACACTTGAACACAATTTGAAACCCTATTGTGTATATTCATTATAATTGAATACAATTTTATAATAATACTGTCACGTAAATCAGTTTGGCTGCCACGGGCATTATCATTGGATAATTATTATCATTTGCTGGTTATTTTGAGTGATTGAATTTATTAAGTCCTTTGTTGGAATGGGCCTGAATTGAAAATATTTTGTGTTACAGATTTAACATTATTCTAGATCTAGAATTCGTATTTGACTTAAAAAAATCAACAAAAATGATTAACACTTGATTGCTAAAAGTAACAAAATTGACAGATCAAAAATCAACTCGGTAAAAGGTAATTTCATTTACGCAATATTGATTCAATTGTTAAAAGAAATTCAGAACGGCTTTCTTTTTCGAGTATAAACACAATAAGCATACACAATTTCCAAGTGAAAACAACCTCTCACATTCGCAAAGTAGCGAATTTATTCAATGTCGAAAAAAATGTCTTAACGTCGACCCCTAAAAATCTAATTATATACTTTTGTGAGTTCTCCACTGTATGACGGATTTCCGTTCTCGACGCCCGCCTTAAATGATTTTACTTCTTGAAATCTGTCTCAATTTCTCTCCGTTTCAACTCTCGACGCAATTTCGTTCATATTATATTGGATGGGTTGCCACTTGGAGCGGGAAGATTTTATATTTAATACTTTCGTAGTTTTCTTCTATTTTTTTGAAAGATAACGACCGTATTTCATTTTATTAGATCACACTATTTTATACTCGCTGTTATCCTCAGCTTCGACCGCATGGATTTCTGATCCCGCATCCGCTACTGACTCTTCCCTACAGCATGATACGTGATAGATATGACACTCACAAATAATGTTGCTTTCGTGGGTAAAAGAATTTTCAAAATTGGTTCAGTAGATCCAGAGATTACCCCATACAACATTCCAAAGTATTTACCTCCTGATAAACATAGTTTACATGGATACTCTCGTTGAGGTGTTTAAAAAGTAGTCCATTAAGAAAATAAAAATATAATCCTACTTTTTTGATACTTCACTATTTAGTAACAAATTATATGACCAATCAATCTTTTCTAATTTTAACACTGTACTGCACTTCGTTGAGAGGATGGACGAAACAGATTTATGAGATAAGGGTGAAAGGGCAACCGCGGTAATGGGCAACACACGCCCATTTACGTCGATTAGATTGACGATGTTCTTAGAGAAGGCTATGTCCGGTTTGACCTGAGTGTAGATATATTTATGGCAGACCCGACAAACGATAGTCTACCATAAATTATGTCAAAAAAATCGAAAATAAATATTAATATGTCATATTGGAGGTGAGTACTACCATTACGGTGAAAAATAATTTGTGACTATTATAGAATGAAAAATTAAGATTGTTCAAGCTGTTTCGGAGAAGTGTGACCACAAACCGTTACATGAGATTTTTATTCCATAAATTATATATCTATAGAAATGTCCATTCTTATGTTGTTTCTGCTACTCGGCTGAACCGATTCCGACGACTATAACGATATCTTTTTTGTTTTTTTTATTGTTCAAGGTGTCCCAAAAACATAATAGGTAGTTACATAATATTTCAAGAAACCTTTATGGTAAATGAGATGAATATACAATTTATAAATACGAAAACTCTGAAATTACATACATGTAATACATGTAATCTATCGATCTAATTAGCAGTGATAACATCATGACATGTATCTAAAATAATTAATATAGTATCGTGTTTCTGAGGTAGAATTATTTCCTTATTATATCCATAACATAGTCGGAGAAATCAAGGATTCTCCTAACCATAAATACATACAGGTAATATATAAATATTATTAACATGATCTGATTTCTAAACCACATGCCTTGAAACTTACTATGAAAATCGAGAAAAAGAACACGATCACATTGCACTATCGATGTTTCGCTAAAAGAAATAACTGTGCTTATGGCCGGTTCAACCACCTAAGAAGCGGGATAACACCCGAAAACCCTCCCCATAGACGCGGGATAGCACCCGAACCACCCCCGAGACGAGGCCGCAAATTGTAGCCGTAGGTCTGATGGGAGTCCTGGGACATCCTTCCGAGAGCTTACCCGGGGCCCCTATCCATAGGCTTCTGGGCGTTACCGTGGGGGTTTTTAGTCGGTAGGAGTCCGGCATAACATCCATGAAGGATTTTCCTCCACGGTTAAAAAAAAAAAAGGGCCGGTTCAACCAAACGCGTGTAAAGTTTATTCCCAGAATAAACAACCACATATTTGAGAGTAAACCAATTTCACATTACCTATACCACCTATGAATGTGCGACAGCCTTTGTGGCGTAGCGGTAGTGCACGCGACTGCCACACAGGAGGCACGGGTTCGATACCCGCTCGGTGCAAATATTTGTATGCATGAATATGGCTATTTGTATATGTATGTATTTACAAAAAAAATGTATATAAGTATGTTTATCCGCATTCTAGATTCCATAACACAAGCTATAAAAGCTTACCATGGGTCTAAATAGCGTTGTGTAAATGTTAAAAAAAAAGAACTTATTCGAGAATAGAAAATATACCACCGTTTCTCATGGAATAAAGAATAATTCTAAGAATCATTCTGTCACACGCTATAATACGACAAAAGCAAGTTGACATGACTTACGCTTAAAACTATGCGTTTTTTAAAACAACGCATAATTGCCGAGTACTTTTTATATTCATTTCTCATTCAATTTAGAGTAGCTATACGGTAGATTGTATGAAAAAACGTCTATTGATATAGTCAAGAATAAAATCTTGGAATAAATTAATTCCGGAATATTTACTCGTGTATAAAATTAGGTTTGGTCGAATCCACCCTCAGTATAATATTGCAAGGTTAAGTAATACTCTCTTGGTCAGTCTTAGGATGGGTGACAATTCTACCACAGTGAAACTAGTCCTTACTTGGAGAGCATATTATGGTTTCGGTCACGTTTGCTCTAACAACATCTGTGGCATTTGTTTCATCGTTCGTTACTACATAATCGAAGTCCTAGAAGTTGGTCTAGTCTACGATTGGGTACTATATCAAAAATAATGTATTCGTAGTCGTAGTTATAATGAATAAGAATTGTGTACACTCATTTATTTTTAATCACCCACCTAATCTGTAATAGTAAATTATTAGACTTTTTTAAAGTTATTACATGTTTTTTTGGCCACTTGTACCAAAGGACCCATGCGGTGTCGCACAAGGCGACTAAGGGATAGGGCTGAACATCAAACAAATATATACAGACTTAGCCTCGGAGGCAAGGTTTGAGTCAACAATAGTGCCCGGAAGGCGGCAATAGGTTCACCCCCTTTTACGTGGGACTGAATCCAATGATTGGTGAAATTAGGGTGTTAATTCACGTCTACCTCACCCTCTGGGGATTAAGGCGTGATTGTATGTATGTATCAAAAATCTAGGTAGCTAGCAACATACGGACGCCTTTAAGATATACCACTTTAAAGTCTACTAGTTTTCCTAGGCATAATGTAAATTTGCCGTACACCATTCACGACACGTTAAGTGGGCGGGCTACTGGGACCACAATATCACGACACCAATGGACGTATGAACTCGCACCGAATATTAAGTTTGGTTGGAGGATTTACTAGTCTTGTAACTAAAGACATGTATTCTGAAGAGTTCAAAGTAAGATATCCGTTGAACTAACTAACATAATTTTAAGTTTACACAGGTTAGGGTCCAGGCTACCTTCTAGGTTTTGGGATACTGAACGCCTTCATTCTTTTGAAATATATAATAAAAATGACAGAGTAGTTCACAGAAACTCGTGGAAAAAAGATCACTTCAACAGAGATAGAAGTAAGTTTAGTTATATTGAGACGTCCACACCTCCCTCAACAACATAATATAATGAGAAGGAACACGATGTTATATTATACTAGCTGACCCGTTCCGGCTTCGCCCGGCAAAATTTCGTATTCCATATAATATGAAAGTGACCAAAATGATGAACTTTCCATACAAACGTTTATCACTTCTTTTTACCCTCTGAGTAGTTAAGTTTTGAAAAACGCTCATACACGTGTTCATTTATTTCTTAAAAGACTATGAAGGCACAAAATTTGTGTCTTCGTTTCATAGACACTCAAAATTTCATAGACTATGGTCTATGAAATTTTGTGCACCTAGCTCTGAAAATGATGAACTTTCACTTTTCAACAAACTTCCATCCCTCATTTTACCCCTTTACTAGCAGAATTTCCTGAAATACTTTTTAGTGGAGGCTTACATCATAAAATGCATCTACTGTCAAAATTTCAAGTTTGTAGGAACAGCGGTTTAGGCTCTGCGTTGATGAATCAGTCAGTCAGTCGGGACAAGTAATTATATATGCACGATCGTATCGTAAATAATTGTGTGAAACTATATATATAAAACTCTGAAATTACATACATGTAATACATGTAATCTATCGATCTAATTAGCAGTGATAACATCATGACATGTATCTAAAATAATTAATATAGTATCGTGTTTCTGAGGTAGAATTATTTCCTTATTATATCCATAACATAGTCGGAGAAATCAAGGATTCTCCTAACCATAAATACATACAGGTAATATATAAATATTATTAACATGATCTGATTTCTAAACCACATGCCTTGAAACTTACTATGAAAATCGAGAAAAAGAACACGATCACATTGCACTATCGATGTTTCGCTAAAAGAAATAACTGTGCTTATGGCCGGTTCAACCACCTAAGAAGCGGGATAACACCCGAAAACCCTCCCCATAGACGCGGGATAGCACCCGAACCACCCCCGAGACGAGGCCGCAAATTGTAGCCGTAGGTCTGATGGGAGTCCTGGGACATCCTTCCGAGAGCTTACCCGGGGCCCCTATCCATAGGCTTCTGGGCGTTACCGTGGGGGTTTTTAGTCGGTAGGAGTCCGGCATAACATCCATGAAGGATTTTCCTCCACGGTTAAAAAAAAAAAAGGGCCGGTTCAACCAAACGCGTGTAAAGTTTATTCCCAGAATAAACAACCACATATTTGAGAGTAAACCAATTTCACATTACCTATACCACCTATGAATGTGCGACAGCCTTTGTGGCGTAGCGGTAGTGCACGCGACTGCCACACAGGAGGCACGGGTTCGATACCCGCTCGGTGCAAATATTTGTATGCATGAATATGGCTATTTGTATATGTATGTATTTACAAAAAAAATGTATATAAGTATGTTTATCCGCATTCTAGATTCCATAACACAAGCTATAAAAGCTTACCATGGGTCTAAATAGCGTTGTGTAAATGTTAAAAAAAAAGAACTTATTCGAGAATAGAAAATATACCACCGTTTCTCATGGAATAAAGAATAATTCTAAGAATCATTCTGTCACACGCTATAATACGACAAAAGCAAGTTGACATGACTTACGCTTAAAACTATGCGTTTTTTAAAACAACGCATAATTGCCGAGTACTTTTTATATTCATTTCTCATTCAATTTAGAGTAGCTATACGGTAGATTGTATGAAAAAACGTCTATTGATATAGTCAAGAATAAAATCTTGGAATAAATTAATTCCGGAATATTTACTCGTGTATAAAATTAGGTTTGGTCGAATCCACCCTCAGTATAATATTGCAAGGTTAAGTAATACTCTCTTGGTCAGTCTTAGGATGGGTGACAATTCTACCACAGTGAAACTAGTCCTTACTTGGAGAGCATATTATGGTTTCGGTCACGTTTGCTCTAACAACATCTGTGGCATTTGTTTCATCGTTCGTTACTACATAATCGAAGTCCTAGAAGTTGGTCTAGTCTACGATTGGGTACTATATCAAAAATAATGTATTCGTAGTCGTAGTTATAATGAATAAGAATTGTGTACACTCATTTATTTTTAATCACCCACCTAATCTGTAATAGTAAATTATTAGACTTTTTTAAAGTTATTACATGTTTTTTTGGCCACTTGTACCAAAGGACCCATGCGGTGTCGCACAAGGCGACTAAGGGATAGGGCTGAACATCAAACAAATATATACAGACTTAGCCTCGGAGGCAAGGTTTGAGTCAACAATAGTGCCCGGAAGGCGGCAATAGGTTCACCCCCTTTTACGTGGGACTGAATCCAATGATTGGTGAAATTAGGGTGTTAATTCACGTCTACCTCACCCTCTGGGGATTAAGGCGTGATTGTATGTATGTATCAAAAATCTAGGTAGCTAGCAACATACGGACGCCTTTAAGATATACCACTTTAAAGTCTACTAGTTTTCCTAGGCATAATGTAAATTTGCCGTACACCATTCACGACACGTTAAGTGGGCGGGCTACTGGGACCACAATATCACGACACCAATGGACGTATGAACTCGCACCGAATATTAAGTTTGGTTGGAGGATTTACTAGTCTTGTAACTAAAGACATGTATTCTGAAGAGTTCAAAGTAAGATATCCGTTGAACTAACTAACATAATTTTAAGTTTACACAGGTTAGGGTCCAGGCTACCTTCTAGGTTTTGGGATACTGAACGCCTTCATTCTTTTGAAATATATAATAAAAATGACAGAGTAGTTCACAGAAACTCGTGGAAAAAAGATCACTTCAACAGAGATAGAAGTAAGTTTAGTTATATTGAGACGTCCACACCTCCCTCAACAACATAATATAATGAGAAGGAACACGATGTTATATTATACTAGCTGACCCGTTCCGGCTTCGCCCGGCAAAATTTCGTATTCCATATAATATGAAAGTGACCAAAATGATGAACTTTCCATACAAACGTTTATCACTTCTTTTTACCCTCTGAGTAGTTAAGTTTTGAAAAACGCTCATACACGTGTTCATTTATTTCTTAAAAGACTATGAAGGCACAAAATTTGTGTCTTCGTTTCATAGACACTCAAAATTTCATAGACTATGGTCTATGAAATTTTGTGCACCTAGCTCTGAAAATGATGAACTTTCACTTTTCAACAAACTTCCATCCCTCATTTTACCCCTTTACTAGCAGAATTTCCTGAAATACTTTTTAGTGGAGGCTTACATCATAAAATGCATCTACTGTCAAAATTTCAAGTTTGTAGGAACAGCGGTTTAGGCTCTGCGTTGATGAATCAGTCAGTCAGTCGGGACAAGTAATTATATATGCACGATCGTATCGTAAATAATTGTGTGAATATGGAAACTACCAGTCCACTATTCCAAATTCTATTGCAGAACCACAAACATCCGCACTAATAAATATGTATCTCACAAAATAAATGTATAAGCGAAACCGAAAACCGGTCTTAACTGAAAATAAAACTGTCGTTCATATTTGAACAAAATTGTTACATATACCCACATTGTTGATATAATTCTTCTTTAAAGAAAAAAAGCCATCATATATCTTTAACCTTGTAAAAGCAAACCTCTTACAACAGACATTCTGGTGAACTCATGGCATCTACTGGAAAGAGGGGCGAACGTGTTTTATGACCACATACAATAGATTTAATACCATTAGGCCAAATTTTTATTACGAACTGATTCCTTCTACAAAAAAAATATATTTATTACATACCTACTGAAATATGTTCCACTTTTTTTAATTCGCTCGCGTTAAACCACTATCTCACCTCATGGAAAATAATGATTTGACCTAAGGTGTAGTGTAGTAAGGCTTACCTAGTCACCTTTGAAAACATCAATAATCAAATCGATTTAATTGGAACATGTAAGCCTTCACGTTTTCTAAACTAAATAGCACACAATTGCTTTAAAATTTCATTAAACATTATTAGTGTCACATAAAAAGATAATATGACAATTCTTTTTTATTATATTCCCACACCTGTAAACGTCGTAAGTTTAGGGTAGTTCCCGTAATTTTGCAACGATGGTTCAGACTGTTACAATAATATAACATCAATGGTTCAAACACGTAGGGAGGATGTACGAAACAGATTTATGAGGCAAGGGTGAATGGGCAACCGGTACGGGTCAGGACTTATATGTACTTACTTACATTATATCGATCAGATCAAGGACTGTCTAAAGAAAGGTTCCGGTCAAGAGCAGGTACCCGAAACTTCTTGTGAGCATTGTATGAAAGCTGTTTAGGAAGCAGAAAAAGCGTAAAGAATATAGCTAAGAGCATAGCAATTTATAATGCTGACTCTGCCTACGTCTATGGGATAGTAGCATGACTTTATACCACCTGATTTTTTAGTCGTTTTGTAATGAAGTATTTTGGGCACAGTCGCGCTGGAAGGTGTATTCACACAATACTGTGCCAAGTATATTCTTTAGTCTCATTTAATAATTTGCTAGTGGTTTATTGAAAAATTCAACAGAAAGTCATTATAAATATTTAGGCTAATCCCGGAACCGGACCCAATGAAATTTAGTATTCATTTTGAAATTCGAACACACAGGGAAAAAGAATCTTCTCGGGCGGGACTCGAACCCACAACCTATCTCTTACAGAGGGAATGCCTTGACCATTTTTAAACTACTATTTATTGTTAAGATTTGCAATTGTGATTCTAAACTTGATAGTAGTCAGTTCATATTGTCATATTGTTAGAAAAACACTAGAAATGTGACAATCAAAATGAAATCTTTAAACATGCTTGAAATAGACATTTAAAACTTGTGAATATGCAATTGTGATCCTTAAGGTGGTAAACATTTTTTACCCCCTTCCAGTGTTGACTGATTGTTCTGATATTACGTACACATTTTTATTTAGGACAACAATATCATTTAAATCAATAAAACAGTTTGATTTGCTCTTAGTACAACAGTTTTAAGATCATTTTGGGACTTCCTTGTACACATATTTATGACGCTGACTGTACATACCTTTTGATTCGACTGATGAACGTTTCAATGAGGAATTGTTTTGATAGGTATTCTAATCCTACATTTTCATAACAAAAGACATGTTTTTAAGAAAGGTTTCACATATAAATCTAGGTCTTGTTTACTATAAGAATGTTACGACAGGCGTAATGTCATAAACTTTATGTTTTGTGAGCCTATGAATAAAATATATTTTACAACACTTTTTGTGACCACATCAAGCCACAAATATTTTTGTCGTAACTTCTACTAAACACATTATATTATAAAAATATGAATACCTAGAGAAAAAAAAAGACAGTGTAAAGTAGCTCTTTAGTGATACACGACCATGAATATGTGAATAAATTTCGGTACGAATAAATAATAAATAAATATTCCACAGCATTCTACACAACGCTATTTAGACCCCTAGTAAGCTTAACTAGTTTGTGTTATTTTATTTATATTTTATTTGCATTTCAATAAAATTGAACCTTGTTTTTACGCCCTTAGTGAAAAAAGCGGTCCGAATCCCTGACTACGTACCTACCCTGTCCGACCTTTACAAGAGCTAAGTGCCGCCATCAATCTTGTGGCATAAACTACAATCAGTCAGCTACCAGTACTATGGGATTAACAGCCTAGTAACTGAACCTTAACACCAAAATAGACCTAAATTCAAATGTTATGCAATATATACATATTAGGTATTATTAGTAAACCGACAAACGTTTTGCAGTTAGCAAAAAATATGGTTGGCACCAACCAATTTTTTTAATGTTTTGATTTGTTTGGTATTTAATTTTTTGTGGGTCGTATTATATATTTCATGCGACATCTAGCTGGAGGGGTTGGAGGGAATATTAGTAATTTCGGTTCTAATATTCCATAAGAAAAAAATATGTACGCATACAGTATCGAAGTGGGTAGTTGGCTAAATGTCGGTGTTTTCTACCTGTCTGTCCTGTCCTGTCTACCTCTTCGGGGATTTATAAGCGTGAGAATATGTATGTATTTATATAATTCGTTATTCGCAAATTGCATTAACCATGCATTAATAATAAATTATTACTGTCCTGATAATGAAAACTCCCAAATTGGGAGAGGTCAACGCCCAGCAGTGGACTCCAATATACTAACTGATTGATTGATCTGATAATTCTTGATGTGCAATAAGTTACCAGACACATTTTCTAGATTTAAAATGCTTTTTTTGTGGCCACTTACTCGTACGACCACCTAGTTCGGACCCATCGCCGCGTACGACCCGCTATTAAACATCGTGTTTCTTACGACCCGATGTAGTTGACAACTACCTAATTTCAGGATTATCTCTCAAACGAACGAACGTATGGGCATTTCCTTTGTTCGAATAAGGGTAAGTTCTCAAACCAAGAAGTCAAACTGTCTTTGTAAGAGAAACTTTATAATAATATTCTATTCATGTGAGACTTTGAATTGAATATTTATCTGTTTCTAGAAGTTTCTGCAGCCAAGTTAAATTGGCCATAACGTATCATTTTTATCTTGATACCCTTATAAGTTAGAGCACTCATCCTATAAGAATGCAAATGGTTGCAGTAAAAGTTACTATGCATTATGTATTTGTATATTGATCCGTTGTTGGTTGTTATGTGTGTGTGGGTGTTTCTATGTATAATAATGTACATATTTATTTACAAAAAAAATGTTTATCCGCCCAATAGATTTTATAACATAAGCTAAGTATAGTGTACAATGTCGTAGAATATTTATATTTAAGTATGGATAAGAAAATACAGATGGGTTAAGTCTAGAAAATATAAATTGGGGCGCCTCAATAAAAATAAACTTAATGTTTTTAACAGAAATAATGTTCAGTAATAAAACTGTTTATGAAAGCATAGAAGAAGTACCTTTTACTTGAAAGTACTACTCCTCTTAAGTTGATTAGCTAGCTTTCTTTAAGATTGACTGTTAAATTGAATTTGAAAGCCACGTAATTGAATGAAAGAAGTCTTGAATACATTAGTAAATGAGAATAAATAACTGAAGTGATTGGCGTTATAAATAAGATCTGAATCGCGTAATTGCACTCTCAGTTATTAATATACCAGCTTTTTCCCGAGGCTTCGCCCGCGTGGATGTCGGTTATCGCGACCAAACATAGCTATGTCCTTTCTCAAGGTTTAATCTACCCTTATACAAAATTTCATCAAAATCGGCTCAGTGGTTTAGGCGTGAAAACGTAACATACAGACAGACAAAGTTACTTTCGCATTTATAATATTAAAGTATGGATTACTGTAAATTGTAGGTTAATCATTTGCACAGTTTAGGAGTTAGTTCACTTTCTTAACAGATTTTTAAAACCAGTTATGAACGTGGAGAATATTTTGTTCCTTTAATGACTAGTTACCGAATAGGAAAAAAACTTACGTAGGTGGCTATCAAAGCAAGAAAAAGAAATGTAAATATGTTCGTAACTGGTTAAAGAAAAGTTACAAAAGTGGATGAAATCCAGTTTTTTTATATTTATAATTTTATGTAATACTGGCTATTCACTGGCACTAACGGCGATGTTATTAATTATTAATTTTTGGATATATCATGACTCAACTACCTCTCCCAATTTACTTTACAGTTTGACTTAAATAACGGCTAGTATTACAGACAAATGAGACAAAATCTCAAAGTAAATTAATTATTACATTTTAATAGCGCTTTTAACACAGTGTATCTCCTAAATCTGCTAAGTAAATTTCGTTCCATTAACACTTCTACAGTTCCCGGCCTAGAAAATAACCAGATTTATCTTGGAAGCTTTTTTAACTATGCTACTTTTTTAAAGAGTATGTACTTGGTAATAACTGAAAACCGAAGCTCCAGCTAAGCTAAAGAGCAGCTTAAGAGTAGGTTCACGTCAGTTGTGTAATGGCCAGGATTCGAACACGGGTTCTCTCGACCGTAGGACCGTCTCCTTACCACCACTGAATTACTGACATATGTACCACACGGTTTCATTTTAACTCGCATACATGAATGACAATTTATCTACAATATACAAATGCAATAGTTTTCAGCAATACCCTACAGTTTCCCGAAAACATTACATGAATTTATTCTCCATCAGTACTCGTATATTAATGACGGTGCGTTGTTCTATATACTTAGTTCTTATTCGTTAGCATATAAGTGAAAGGATTTACAACGTAGGCTTAGATTAATGAAGCTTAGACATTTCATTCTTCATCCATGAAGAAGTTTTATTAAAATGTACAGTTTTTTTTTATATTTTCTACAGTATTTAAGTATTTTGAATTAACCAAAAGCTTTAGAGAAAATTATAAAATGTATCTCTCTACATTATTCAAGAATAATTACCTAGCAATAGCCGAAGTCTATGTAACTGATAAATTACATACCGTTCTCGAATCCGAAGTACTCGTACCTGTAATATAGAAAACAAATTATAAGTTTCATCATCAGGTAGGTAGGTATTGTAAAAAAATACTTTTTTGTAACGAATACTTAAACTAAGAATCTACTGCACCAATTTAAATAATAATCTTTCATTATTGGAATGCTACATTTCCCTGAACAACAAAGGTTTCAACAGAATTTAGGATTACGCTGGTGCAACTGCGGTGCAATGCTAATCAAATATCCAGCCTTTCCCGAGACTAATTTCATTTTATTCTTAACCAAAGGCAAATTTAGGTTTCCACTCCTTCCATTACGGAAGGAGTAGAGATTAAGCAAATCTCGTCCAGAAAACAACATTATAGTAGAGGGGAGAGAGGGGAACACGACTGACGGTGGAGGTGAGCGCTGATGCATCACAAGGTGGCCACCCAAAACCTACACCTGGGTCGCAAGTCCCAGGCGCCGTCACAGTGTTCCTCTCTGTACCACGCCATGAACCCGGCGACCGCACGGTGAATCCATGGAATGCTAAGAACCGGATCTCATCTCTGTTCATACTGTAGACCCTTAAAATACTGTACTTACGGCAGTTGCCGTAATATACCGGGTGTAATTGGACCGTTGCCGTAGCCGAAAACCCCTAGTAGTTCTCCAGGTACATAACACTTTGGCATAAAAAAAATAGATTAAGACAAAAAAAAAACGATTATTTTTAATCTTCTTCTTTTCGTGTCAACGATTCACTTATAAATGCCTACACTATTCGGGAATGAAATTCTGCCATCTTAATCGCGCTGTCAGTGGCTTTATTTAGGTCGTCTTTATTGCATGAAGTGGGACATAAGGGGCACGAGACCAAATGCGCCATGGACTGCACGGGGGCACCGCAGTCACATGCAATTAAGCCCGGGTCTCGCATCCCCCATCTACAAAGATTTTGTCTAGACCGACCAACCTGTGTACGTAGACGATTAAGAGACTTCCATTCGGGCCAAAGGAGATTCTGTCCGGGAGGTAATTTTTTAATAAAAATAAATGAAAAATTAAAAAGAAATCGATGTCCGAATCGATTTTTTGTGTTATGTACCTGGAGTACTACTAGGAGTTCTCGGCTTCTGGAGCGTTAACCTTACACCCGGTATGCAGACTTCTATATAAAACTAGTAATCTAATAAATCTTTCATCTTTTATTTTCATTTAACTATAATTACTATACTCCTTACAATTATCTCTTGTACTTAATCTGATTTTGGTGGACAATATAAAATTGTCCATCTGTCTATCTATTTTTTATATCATAAATTGTAATAAAAAAACGTTGGTACTGAAATTACTTTAATCTTAGGGTTTCACTATCATTTGTTACTTAATAGCTGTTCCGCCCATGGGAACCTACCTATGATTAAAAGTAGCTATCGTAATTCCAGACTATAATCTAGCCCTGAACCAAATTTCAGCCAAATCCGTTCAACTGTTGAAAAGTTAAGATAAGAAAGGAAGAAAGCGTCATTGAATAATAATATCTACATAAACTTTCACATTTATAATATTAATAGGATAGAATCCATTATTTACCAACAATCTGTGTGGCGTTAGAGCGATTGACACAAGTAAATCTAATGGCTTTAGAAGTAAATCAAATTTTACCACACCATTGAGATTAATAATAAATGATACACTCAACGATAATCACTTGTCTGGTGCCCATAAACATTCTATGATACCTCTGACGTCCTCCCAAGACTCCCATCGCACCTCCATAAAATGATCGTACCACCTCCATGAAATGCCACCCGAAATGTATTACTACAAGATTTGAATAAAATTTTCTATAGCATTTATTATGCTAACTTTTAAATTCCAATGAATGATTTTTCAACCATTTTTAGACATTGATTTTTAAAGGTTGTGGGTCGCCCTTGAGCGCTTCTTTTTTTTTTTTTTATACAGGACACGTCAATTTGACTTCACCTCGCCTGATGTTAAGCTAAAGACAAAGTCTCGGAAAGAGGGTCACCATCGTAAACATTTACCATGTTAACAGTGGTGGCACTCAGCTTGACGGCCTCATTAGATGCCTTTTCACGCCCCGCTTAAAGGACCCGGGGCTGTAGGAAGAAGGAAACACGTGAGCTGGCAGGGAATTCCAGGTCTTAGTAGTGCGGCATAGGAATGAATCACTGAAACGCTTGGTTCTAGCAGGTATACTCTGCACCGTAAATGGATGGCATCTTAGCCCTGCACGTGTCGTCTTGTGAAGGAAAGGGGAGGGTGGGACTAATTGGAAGAGCTCGTCATTTGTTCCCGATGTATTACCATACCATAACCTTACCATACCATAGGGTGCTGGGCGATACCGTGGGGGTTTTTAGTCGGCAGGAGTCCGGCATAACATCCATGAAAGATATTCCCCCACGATAAAAAAAAGCGGGAAAAAGAAGCGCTCAAGTGGAACTTAAACCCATGACCTTTCCCTTACAGAGAAATGCTCTTCCGACTGAGCTATTGAGCCACACCTGAATCACTTCAAATTTCCCTTCTCTTATATATATCTACAGGAATCTTTTAAGAATACTGTACTTAAACAGTAAACCACACAAATACACATCAATCGACTTACAATAAACATATATACTAACAAATGACATATCAATACACCCACACACGCCGAAGTTTCCCACGAAAATCAATTACTTCAATATCCCCCACTCGGAGTTCGCATCTCACCCTTACAAGACAAATATTTCCTGATAGTGGATTCGGGGCTTTACATAAACAAATCATATACACCAGAAACGGAACAAATAATCCTTTCGTGTGGGAATCAATTGCCGTTTCACTGACGCACGAACTGAGGCATTACGTGACTTCCGCTGCAAAGAGGAACACGGCTATATATACTGCACACACAATAAATATCTAGACAAGGGAGTGAAATCACTCTAGTTGGATCCATTATATATTGATACGCCATGTTCCTGTAGCATAAGTTTCTACTGATATTAGTTTCGGCTTCGATTTTTGGGTTTGACAGAGTCTTATTAGGTAGATGTCCGCCGAAATTCTCAGTCACTACAGTCTGAAAATAAACTTTATTTATTTGCATATTCTAGAAAATTAAGTTCCCATCAATACTTGATAGCATAATACTTTCAGAATATGCCTAACGTGTAACAAAATACATTTTTTTTTTAATATCTGTCAGTCTGTCCTTCTGTCTATTTTTATGTGAAGTTGGAGTGGCAGCATATTTATAAGGCATAACTTGGGGTACTTTTATTTCAGAAAAGTATTAGGGTGCCGCGAAAAAAAAAATTAAAACAGCTAGTACAACTAATAAATATAATATTACTAGCTGAATCCGCGAATTTCGTACCGTCAGTCCCCTTCCCGCTGCACCCTCTTATACAATGATACAGTTATCTAAACAGTAACAGAAATAACCACACTGTCACTTCTGCGTATATGCCGATGCCGGTCGAATTTGTTGACATTAATGATCACTGCTCCGTTCCTTTGAGTAGTAGCGTGATGATATAAAATAAAGTCTATGTGTTATTTTGATTTATAAGCTATATATATTCTATATATATTCTAAAGTTTCATGAAAATCCATTCAGTAGTTTTTACGTGAAAGACTAACAAACATCCATTCAATTTTTTTTTCCGTATGGAAATCCCCTCGGATACCCCTCTGCCGGAGCCAGAAAGGGAGGTTATGTCGGACTCGAACCGGTGAGGTTGTCATCGACATATCCCTCGCACCCCGGCTGACCCAGAGCCATCCCTTGCGGTCTGGCCCTCCTCAGAAGGGGGGACAACGGTGTCCCCGACTCGCCCCCGGAATGGGGAGGCGTACTTCTTTCAGCTCGTCGCCGCCGTGGCCTGCTTCTGCTGGGATGACAGGCAGCTCCACCCGTCACCCCCAGGCCCGCGCTCATGGGGGGACAGGTCAGTCAGTGCCCTCCGACGCCCGATCTACATTCATCCATCCATACTCACAAACTTTCGCGTTTGTAATATTAGTAGGATAACTATGTGGATGAACTACTTATCTGCTTACCCTTTAAAGGATAATATACATGCTTCAATATTCATCTGGTATCAATTTGCTTGATTAGGCCTCAATAGCTATTCATACTAATGAGCAATGAATATGAAACCTATTTTATCAAGGGTGATTAATTTGGCCTATTGTATAAGTTTCGTACAAGATTATCTCAATTTGGTGCAAATACAAACGGACATAGAAACATTATTCTCCTTTAAGAGATTTAGGAAAGGTACAAATAGAATTACCAATGATTTAATGGCAGTAATGTTTGTAGGTTTTTACGGAGGTAAATGTGTTTTATGGTGTAATTTATTATTACTAAGGTACATAAATTCAGTTGCAGAATTATATAATATGAAAGCTGCTATGAGATACATTAACATACTTTGGTTGGTCGTTTGGTTTTCAACCCCTGACGCAAAGAGGGCAGTTTTAAAAGTTTGAGGTGTCTGTCTGTCTGTCTCCCTGTGGCAGCACAGCACCCGAACTTTTAATTTAGTTTTTTTTTGTAATAAAGGTGACTTATGTGCAAGTGTTCTAAGACATGTTTGATGAAAATCGTTGAGCCGTTTAAAAGTTATGGGGGTTAAAATAGGAATGACTCCCCATTCCCATTTTAACCCCCATAACTTCGGGGGATTGGAGCTTTTTAAATTTTTAATTTATGGTTATCTCTATATTTCATCAAAAACTGTCCACCTAATAAACGTCATCTAACTAAAAATTCGGCTATAGATATCCTTTGACGTAGAGATCTTGAGATACGTAATGAGAAGTAGTTAATCTATTTTATTTCAATTGAATTATATGATCAAATTTAGAATGATTGTTGAAAATGTGAAATTGTTATAAACTGGAGTATTTTAGTTAATAGTGTAAAGTCTAGGCTGTGGAAGTTAGATGGCAATCGCTTCACGGAAAATTTTGAAGTTCAGCAACAGTCTCATTACGACTAGAATGTGAACCCCAACCGAACTGGAAAAAAGGCTCAAAGTATATATAATAAACAATAAAAAAGTGCAATTTAAAGATTT
The DNA here is from genome assembly GCA_914829495.1 of Eilema sororculum. NCBI lineage: Eukaryota > Metazoa > Arthropoda > Insecta > Lepidoptera > Erebidae > Eilema > Eilema sororculum. The sequence goes on from OU618546.1 coordinate 21,403,556, forward strand.
CAACCACATCCAGTAGGTATACCAGCACTATAAACTCTAAATATATCTAACAAGAGCATTTTGCCTATTTATAGACATAGTAATTCTCTTACTCGGCTTAAAAAGTTATTTTCTGAAACCATTGTCGACGTCGTATACTTATAGCTACAAAACGGCCAACATTCTATATTTTCCGTGGATTATCGCGGCTGGTCGATTTTGAGAGATTTTTTACTACAGATGTTGACGAAACTTAGGCTTATTTTATTTTGGAAACATATATAATGAGAAATAGCGTGGTAAGAGAGCGATGTGGAGTAATAGAAGATGTAGTGACGAGAATTGCGAAAGGAATGTTAAGATGGTTCGGTCATGTTGAGAGAATGAATGAAAGAAGACTAACGAAACAGGTGTATGAGGCGAGTGTGGAGGGTACTGTCGGTAGGGGAAGACCTAGGCGCACATACCTGAACCAAATCGGGGAAGTTTTAGAAAAGGGGCAGGTCAGGAGTACCCTAAACCGACGAGCATGCATGAAGAATGTAATGAGAGTGAATGAAGCGAGAGTAGTATGTCAGGATCGTAGCAAATGGAGATCCGTGATCTCTGCCTACCCCTATGGGAAACAGGCGTGATTTTATTTATGTATGTATGTATGTATATAAGGGCTCCCTCTTCTTCATCTAAGCATTAACCCCAATCGCATCCGAAGCATTCAGCTTGGAGTCTGGGGTCCTCTTTACCAGTCTAACTGCGGATTTGGCTAAACTTCGATATTTTCTGTGAAGCGATTGCCATTTGACATCCACAACCCAAAGGCATATATCGAAGCTTTGTAGCTAGACCAGTTGTTGAATTTTGAGGGCTCCAACAACCCATAACGACTGCCATAGATGTTCGAACCCAGACGGACGGTTTAACGTGCTCTCCGAGGCACGACCAGACCAATGCAAAGACCGCGATCGAGGAGCTCCCTGAAAAGAAAAAAAAAACAAACGGACGAAGTTGCGGGTGCAACTGTTAGTCTGTAGTACATTTCATCAACTAACACTGTAACAGACACTAACAAGTTTCCACCTCGATTTTTCAATCAGGAACATTTCACGAACATTCTATTCAAGCAACACGCTGGGCCGTGGTCAGCATTTGAACGAATGAATGAACGACTGTACGAAAGACTTAACTGTTCACTTTATATTGGTTAACTTCCTCGTTCAATTTGTATTGTGAATTAAACTTTTTATCCGTAAAAAAGTTTTAAAACATTGTATCTAAACTCGTGTTTAACAACAAATGCCTAATTTCGGTGGTTGGTTAAAAGGCTTTTTTGTTTTATACCTGTTAACTTGGGTTGATTGCTTTATTGTTTTTCTTTGGGAAGAGTTTGGAACAAATTAATAAAGAGTATTGCAACATCTCAAACAAGTCTAAATCTACCGAAGTAATTCTAGTCTCGGTACTGGTTGGAAATACATATTATTTGTAATCCTTATGAGATTATGACATCTGAACTATTATATCATATTTATTTCTCGATATATTTTATTCATACAATATATTTTGTGGTACAGATATATACAAAATGATAACATTACAACGGACGACCTTAATTCAATAAAAATAATTTCCACATTCAATAGCGTACCATCCGTATTTGTTAATTGAAAACAGAAAAAAGAAGAATGATATTTTAAGTTGTCTCATATAATTGGGATTAAAACAAAATTAATGATCAAGATATTTCAGTAAAATACTAGATTAATATACGGTTCTAGATAAAGCTTACAATACGAGAAACGTAGGATTAGAACGTAACCAACCGCAAACGAACGAACGAGCTTAATAAATTAGTTACTACACTTGACGGAGCTCTGGGAACCAAGTGCTAGTCTCAGTAGATCACAATTGGAATAATAGGAATCAAACAACATTTTATACTTGAATCTTAATTATACAGGGTGTATTTTTGAAACGGGGCAGTAAGGGCAAGTACCTTAACCGTTGCAGTTACAGCAAAACGTTCTTAAAAGACCTTCCCTAACTTTTTGGGACATTTTGAACTGCATTCACAAATTTTGTAAAAAACTTGCAGTTTGCAAAATTTTTTTTTATGCCAATCGATTCTATTTCATGTGGGGATCAAAATACTCTATGGGACCATTTTAGCTTTCAGTACTAGAAAAGACAGAAATCGCCAAAAACGTTTCCCATACATTTCGTACGGAAATATGATAAATCAACTCGAAACTACTATAGCCATAACTATATACATTACATAAGCGGGGCGTGAAAAGGCATCTAATGAGGCCGTCAAGCTGAGTGCCACCACTGTTAACATGGTACATGTTTCCGATGGTGACCCTCTTTCCGAGAACTTGCTTAACAAGGCGAGGTGAAGTCAAATTGACGTGTCCTATATATTAAAAAAAATCTGTGGTGGACGACATTTTGTGAAAGAAATTATAAAAAAAAACTTTTCAAGTACAGTCCTGTACACTGATGTGATTCAAACAGAATTTCTGTTCCTTCTCTGTTTATGGAATTAACTATTATTACTTTCTATCACCTGGACCTACAAATCCATTATTTTACCTCCGACAATCCCCTCAAAAACCCCTCGTAACCAAAGAAACACCCCAATCTGGCAAACTTCAAACTCCTAAAGGAAAGTCTACGCCTTGTGTGACAACCGGCAGGTGTACTGGCTTGCAAATGAAGTTAACTAGGGTCCTTCAGATCTTATTACAACCCTATATACCCAATATCCCAACGAGAATAAAACAACTAATTTTAGATACCGAATAACCCGAATTTCACTGTATAATTTAATTATGTAAATCAGTAGCGTATCGAGTTGCCTCCAGAGAGGTTTTACAACATTCAATTGTTGCAACACATCGCTTCTATTATTTCAATGGGAATTTAAATTCAAATTAGAGAATTCAAAACCCTAAATCACTTGGCTTTCAACAACTTCCCCGGTCAGCAGTTAAACAAATTATCACCTATTAGAAAGTCTTAACAGCCACTCTTTGGCAGCATCGCAATAAAATAGCTATTTGTTATTTTATGAAGATCGTATATCTCCTTTAGTATTGGGATTAGCGTCATCAATCGGCTTTGAAACTGGTGTTGGGTTGCAGATTAATTTGTTTGTGTTTTCAATGGACGTGTCTGTGATAGCGATATTTCTCTTCAAAGGAGCTGATGTTGATTTATGTTTTGTTTTTGATACTGAGCATTGATTTGCAAGTGGCTTGGTATTTATTAATTAATGAAATGATTGCTGCTATTGATAATCATTAAAAGGGGTTTGCAAGCCTATAATATTATTGATTGCTTAGTTTATTTCAGCTGTAGGTATAATTCAATTTTAATACGAGTGTATTGTGTGAATGGCTTTATGTGTTTTGATATTTTAGTTATTATCATTATCTTAGTGTTGGATTTGAGGCTTTCTATTGCCAAAAGGTTGCCTGTTAGAAATCGCGTGTAGCGTTTTGTTGATCGTATATGTACTATAATTTGTTGATGTACAATAAAAATGTATCTTATCTCTTCAGATCTTAGGGTCCGTTTTTCGGTATTTACTCCTTCAATTTGCTCGGTCTTCACTATCGCTGGCAGTGAGACCATTGTCACAAATGTCATCTTTTACGACGTCAGAACAATACCCACATAAATTTGATCAAATTTTAGTGTGACTGTGACTTTCCTGGTGTTATATATGTCCATAGGCCACAGTGACCATTTTCCATCATGTAAGCCGTGTTCTTGTGTAGCATAAGTGGTATAAAAAACATACTGATAATGCTAATCAGCTTATGGGTTAGTTATAAAAAATATACTGATAATGCTAATCAGCTTATGGGTTAGTTTTGGGCCCCGAAAGTCTTGTGAGGCCCCGGATGTACCAAAATGATGCAATGGTGATATTTTTTTATCCTACGCTGAATGAAATTTTGCCGAATATATGCTCCAAATAAGTTTATTTAACTGATGCGGGTTACTAAAATATAGTCTCCTGAATGTAGTTAGATGGAGCATTGTTTTGGTGTGGGTAGATACTTGATTTGTTTTAGATGTAGCTTACAATTTTATTATTATTAAGTTCCTAGTTGTTTAAGTGAATAAATTTATCTTATCTATAACATCCATTGTTTTTCAGATTAGGTAGTACAAATATACTTATTCAGAAATGCAAAATATTTGTTTTAATGTTTGTTTTGTCACGAAGCACAGCTTAGAATAATACCGTACTTGACTCTACTGCCGACATTTTTTATTCTACCCGCTTAGTAAACCTTACTCCAAGTATGAAGCTGTTGGCTCCATTCTATCTTGAGGTTGCCAGAAGTTACATTGAGTGGTTGCCAAACTATCTCAGGTGTCTCGCTATCGTAACTTGAAGTTAGACCATAACCCCAGAGTATTATTATACTTACATTAAGATATGTAGTAGCATATTTGGCTAAGGAACTTGCAAACTAATGAATGCAGGATTGTTTTGAGACGGAAGAAACTGTAATCAAAGCGGAATCACTTCGCACATATAAATGCTGCATATTGCTTGTGAGCGAGATGAAAACATTACCTCTTTTTATTATTTTTAATTCATTCTGCCGAAGCAAGGAATGCCGGGCCAGATCGGGGTTCTCGGTGGGGGCGGACTTGCGATGTGAATGTGGAGTTACTCCACAGACAATGGCCCATCTGTTAACATGTGCTAAATGCCCATACACATGTACACCGCAGGACCTTATGTGTGCCTCCGAGAACGCCGCACAGATGGCAGCACACTGGGAGAAGAAAATTTGAGGGCCAAGGCGCCATCGCCACGACAGAAGAAGAAGAATTCATTCGCCTCTTACTAGTAAGTACGCCACCCGCTTTTCTGTCTGTAGCTAGCATGAAGTTTTTATTGGGTTACTCTTATCATCGTGAGGGTTTGTGGCTTAAAGAAGCCGGTCAAAGGCAAGGCAAACTGGCGCACTGAGGGATCCGTATTTTTTTTTATTTAAGGACGTACTTATGCTACTTAAACCGCATTGTACTTTGGTTGCATTGTTATTTTTCTTCAATACATTGTAGATCTGAGTGTTTGGTATGAATGTCAATTTGGTGCCTTCATGCATTCTATATAAAAAGGTCTTTACAAACAAACAGATGGACAATGAAGTGAACCTACAAGGAGGAACCCTTCTTACCTTTTGAAGTATGGAACTCTAAAAAAGTTGTTAAAAGCCCACCCCTGTTGTACTTAATTTTATTGAATATTTAACCAACAATATACAACTTTACGTCTATATATACATATAAAAGAAAGTTATTAGATTTTTATTTATAATAATTATTAAGTATTATTATTATATACATAATTGAAGTTTTCTAAAAGAAAGTCGTGTTAGTTACACTATTTATAACTCAAGGAAGGCTATACCGATTGGCTGAAAATTGGTGGGAATGTAGCTTAGAACCAGGAGACGGACATAGGATACTTTTCATCCCGTTCGACCATTATTTTATCCCGGGTATAGGTTCCTGTTGGTCGCGGTCATAGGATCAGTATTTCTTTGACCTTAGTACATCTGCATGAAGTACCAGGCTCACAGAAACTTTATCTGGGTCGCAGGAACAGGAGAAGTGTGTCCTGTACTTTTCTATTCCGAACTTAACGCGGACGAAGTCGCAGGCAAAAACTAGTTAATGTATAGATATCTATCCCAAACTAATGATATATCTGATTAATCAAAATAATATAAGTTAATAACGCAAAATGTCTTCATAAATAAATAAATTATTCCAAGCAATTACTCTAGAACCATAATAAGACCACGTATAACCAATTCATGACGTAATAAATTCGTACCATTTCATATTTCATTAATTTCGTCCGGACCGTTCACTCTTGATTCCACCAAAGAATTAATACAACATATATAATCCCAGGCTTAGTACAGTCAAGGAGAAATCTCGAACTGACAGCGTCTGGATGTGTTAATCTAATTAACACATCTGTCCTTCACTGTACGTCCCGTTTCATTAATCACTGTTCCAAGCGACTGTACAAGACTTAATCAGCCGCTGTCAACGACTGTCTTCCTTGTGTTATTACTAGAAACTGTGTCGTTTGTCAGCGGCAGAAATTTTTGGTGATGTATTATGAATATTATTTGCAAGCGCGTGACGATTTGATACTGTCTTGGTGCCTGTGATTGACATATATATAGAGCGTTAGGAGGCAACATTAATTTTGATGAGTGAGTATTATCATATGAAAAGCTCACAAGACTGAGAGGAAAATTAGTATAGAGATAGAATATGTAGGTATAAAACAGCACATAGGCTAATTTTAAACCGAGTTCAATAGAGCAGAAGGTTATAATAATCGATAAAAACTCACAAATAATCTTTCACACGCACACACACACACACACACACAAACACACACACACACACACACACACACACACACACACACACACACACACACACACACACACACGCACGCACGCTCACGCTCGCACGCACTCATGCACGCTCACACAGACACAATAAATCCTAATAGAAAAAAAAACCACTCTAAACACTTGAAAAGAAACCGTGATCCATTTTCTTTTTACTAATTCAGAAAGTTTGAAACTACGGACAACATGAGCACCATTAATCGCACCGTAAAACGGGGAATGCATTTATCTCTTTTGAGAAGAGGCAAGAGGGACTCATGAGAGGGCAAGCCCTCTCGTCCTACATTTGTTAAATGATTGCAAAGCGCACTTATACGGTGCAGAAGTTCGAGTGATATCAGATTCTGTTTGCCGTTGACTCGAGTGTCTGGGAAATAAAGCAGCTGACTCACTGGTAGTAAGACATGATGGATGCGAGTGAGAATAGTTGTTATTTTCACGTTTGTTTTTAGTATTTGGTGTCTTGAATGGTAATATTAAAAGACATAGTGTTAATAATTGTTACACATTGTAAGAATTGTGGAAGTGACATGTATAAAAAAGTTTTATGCATACTGTGATGATTCTACCGTTGTAGCTGGCACCAACCTGCAGCTGGAAAGAGTAAATAAATAAATAAATATTCTACAACATTCTACACAACGCTATCTAGACTCACGGTAAGCTTAACTGACTTGTGTTATGGAATCTAGAATATATAATACTTAATAAAAATACTTCGATACTTTTTTGTTGTAAATACAATACACATCTACCTTTTATACATTGGAACACCCAAACCAATTAAATAGCCATATTCATGAATACAAATATTTACACTGAGCGGGGATCGAACCCGCGCCTCCTGCGTGCCGCATTCACTACCACCACGTCACATAGAGAAAATTGATAGCTAAATATATTTTGGTAAGTTTATTAAAATTTTATTTAGGCATTATCATATTCTACCGGCTGGTTTGTAAGAATTAAAGGAAGCTCATGATTTATATAAGGACAGAGGCAGAAGGCCGGCGGGTTGTTGATTCCACCTAACCCACAAGGAAGAAGCTGTGAGTTTTGTGTATGTATGCATAGTTACTGCGATAGTCATTCCTTTTATTTATTTATTTTATTTTTTTTATTAGTACTACTTTACTACTACTGGACTGATTGCAAAGGCACAATTATTCGGCACATATTTGAATCAATTATATTCACGTTGACACAAGACTATTGTTGAACCCAGAAAAATGTGAACGCTCTAGCGAAGAAGTTCAATCCATGTGGGAAGGTTAATTGTCTTGATAAGGAAAACTTAATTAAATGGATTGTAACGATGACGTGAGTGTATTACTAAGATAAAGGGTTGCTCTGAAAAAAAAACGTGACTATTGGAGTGTTGTATGAGACTAGATAAATTCTATAAATGGAAATTGACAATCTTCAGGACGGGGTTTCAATCCATATGGTTATAAGATGACTAATTCTTCCAAATATGTAGTTGCAGCCATCTTGAAAAATTGAATATCTCGTGCGTAATGTTTCTTAGGAATCTCTTCCTAGAGCACATTTTGAATGCTCAACCACAGATATTTAATAAAAAAACATTACCTTGCTTTCTTCGGCAGTCGGATAGTAAGTTAATCCAAGCATTATACTCGTATTTGAACATTGAAATCTTTATAAATATTCTAGAAAATGTAGAATCACTTCGCTATTTAGATTTACAGCTAATGCGGTGGTTTTAGAATGCTAATAAACTTCTTTGGAAAAAATATTATTGTAAATATGTAGGTACATTCCTACTTCATTATATATTATTATTTGTGTACGGCAAATATTTGCACAGAGCGTGAATCGATTCTGTGCCCTCCTGAAGTTACAGTCGGATGTAATTCTACCATTCCACGAATGTCGAAAAAAATATTGAATCTAAAATGTACATTGTAAGTCAGTACCGTGCAGTTAATTTAACCTACACGTAAACAAAGAGAAGCCAAAGGCTCCAATCCATCAAAAATCCAATACATGGGATAGCGTGAAAAACGAGCCTTCCTTCCTTGTTACAGTAGTGCGATCGAATGAAAACCCCTGGCCAATACAGTTTATTTGTCCAGCACGAGTTTTCCAAACACCCAATAGACTTTGTGATACGTCCGACTGACCAATAATTGAGAACAAGTTTGTGTTTGTTCATTACAGCTTAGACGAAACGGTGATAGATAAATTGGAATATTTTTGAATTCTTCATTTTCTATCGTGGCGATGGCCCTCAAATTATCTTCTCCCAGTGTGCTGCCACCTGTATGGCGTTTTCGGAGGCGCACATAAGATCCTGCGGTGTACATGTGTATGGGCATTTGGCACATGTTAACAGATGGGCCATTGTCTGTGGAGTAACTCCACGTTCACATCGCAGAGAACCCACATCTGGCCCGGCATTCCTTGCTTCAGCTGACCCGAGTCCGGAGTCTATTTAATGACTTGAATTGAAAACTTCTATAAGCGCATTTACACTAGAAAGTGAAAACTTTTTGGTGAACAAAAATCTAGGATTCTCGTCATCGTTATCAATCGTCACATCTCGTAACGACAGTACAATTGACAAGTTACTTAGTTTTGACAAATTGAAATTTGAAAAATATGAAAACTGTTTTAGGTTCACTTTTTTTGCAAAAAAGTACCTATCTAAGTATGTTTCTCCGCATTCTAGATTTCATAACGCAAGTTAGTTTTTACCATAGATCTAGATAACGTTGATAAAATGTTGTGTAATTTTTTTTTTATTTTTTATTCATTGAATACTTTTTGGATAAACAAAACGTTTCTAGTTCTATACCTATGTATGTATGTGTGTATCCATCCACAGTATATACATAATTCTCAATGTAAAAGCACAAAATGTTTTGTACAGACTATTTTTTCTTCTATTGGCAGACCCCGAAGCCTGCCCGCATGTTTTTTTTTATTGTGAACTAATTGTGTCTTGTAAAGGACAAAAAGAAAGTTTCAACTGAATAGATCCCTTCGTCTCTTTTTGTAATTTCGAAATTTAAAATCCTTGTTATTACAAAGTCTTACAATGGTCTTTTGAACGTTAATTTCTTAAGCGTACAAATATGTCAATCATGCACGAATTATGCGGATGGCAGTAAAATATAAAGAAAAATGAATGAACTAAACGAGAACGAATAACTATTTAAATATTTGTTAGGGTTCGGTACCCAAAAGGTAATAACGGATGAATAGAATTTTAAATCTTTTTTTTACAACTGAACGAGAAGGAAGTTATACCGGGTGTAAGGGGAACACTCCCGAAGCCGAAAACCCCTAGTAGTACTCCAGGTACATAACACATTGGTATAAAAATAAAATCGATTTGGAAAAAAAAATGTATTTTTTTTAATTTTGTTTTAATTTTTTTTTAATTATTTGCTCTCCATCGTGTTAGTAAAGCTTAATGAAACGGTACTTTCATAAAAACAACATCACTACAAGCGTCGGTAGCTTAGTGGTTAAGGAGTCGACCTTACGATCGAGAGGTCCCGGGTTCGATCCTGGCCATTACACTACCGACGTGAACCCACTCCTAACACAAGCAATTTAGCTTAGCTGGAGGGGCTAGAGGAAAAAAAAAAAAAAACAACTAGCGCCAAGCTCGTGCTTTTTTGTAGTGGTGTTCCACCCGGTATTAAATATACGAAAAGGCACAGGCACGAAATCAAATACATAGTAGTAAGACAAAGAACAGTTCTCTTAGCAGTTCACCATCTATCATATTATAATAAGAATTGATACGAAGCAGAGAAAATCCTAACATAAAATATAATCCACTGAGACTTTATTGACATATTCCTTTTCACAGGCTGGACTTTTCTGGTAATCCGTAATACATGGAATAAATTTTATCAGATTATGATCGGTAAATAGAGCAGAATAATGGTAAATAAGTTGAACGAACAAATTGAAAATACTCAGTTAGGCGTAGACGTCTGTCAGCTACGAGAATATTGCTACGCCGTAGGCATTACTTTGGTTAAATCGTAGCGGTTACTGCTTGAGATTTTCCCTTCACAATAAAGCAATTAAAATTATAACTTGACATTGTTAAATTCTAATATAAGTTAGGTATTACGAAATAATTTAAGGAAACCATCTGTAAATCTCTTTTTTGATATCATTATATTTTAATAGCTGTCTCATTTCATTAAATAATTTTGCTAGATAAAATTACAGATGAGTTTTTTCATTGTAGAAAAAAGGCAAAATATTATAAATGTGAAAATTTCTGAAGACATTTAGGATGTCAAGAGTTTGTTACTCGGTCCCACACGAACATTTTTACTACTTTCCATTCTGGTTCCAGCCTATAATATATTTATATAGACGCCAATAGGCTCGCCCCCTATTACGTCCTGAGAACGAAAAACGCGGGTGTCAATAGACCTATGCTTACCCCTTTGGGGATTTACAGTCGTGAATATTATGTATGTATGTATGTAATATTTTTGTATAGGATACATAAATATTCCATCACTCCGCCTGGACCTCGATTCTGCTAAAATGAAACCACAGTGCCACCGTCACTGCAAAAAACGGCATTAAATAATAGACTTTAAAGCGATACAGATAAATGAAATGCTCAAGTGAGACTCGAACTCACGACCTTTCCCTTACAGGGGCACTGCTCTTACAACTGAGCTATTGAGGTCGTGAGTTCGAGTCTCACTTGAGCATTACATTTTCTCCAATGTTTTTCGAACTTAAAAGTTAGCATAATAAATGCTATAAAAAAGAAAACAAAACATTCAAAGATACAGATATGTAAAGTTCAAAATTAAATGACTTTTTGCAGAGTAATTGAAAAAGTTTAAACTGTTTCATTTTGAACTTAAGCTATATAGAAATAAAGTCCAAAATATAATGTCATATTTTACAGTGATTGCGCCTCCACAGTGGATTAGCTTTGGTAGAATCGTGGGCCTGGTTGTAAGCTAAAGGTATCCGAAAAGGAGATCACCATTAAGGACACTAACAATTAGGTGGCCCTCAGCTTGAAGACTTAATCGAATGTTTTTTCACACCCGGGACTGTAGGAAGAAAGAAGAAATATTCCCACACAAGTGACATTTCTCCACCAAGTTTTCAGTTACAATTCACCAAAATATGACCACTAAAATTACTTTATTTATTTTATAAGAAACAAACAACACACACAAACACACTGTTGTACTTTTACATACGTTGTTTGTCTTCAAAGCCAAGCTTTGTAGTTGCCCGAAGGCTTTGTTGTACTGTTACAAGTTCGTAAGAACAAAACGTGTGATATATTCTAGTTTATTTTTGTTTCAAACAGCGTAGAAAATTCTAGACGGTACAGAATCAATTCGAGAATCTGAAATCGTGAATATATTCAACAGTCTAGATTTATAATCTAATTTGGACGAATCGAATACATCAGGAAAAAGTTAATCGCTCGGGCGCGACTTGAACCCGTGATATTTCCCTTACAGGGAGAGTGCTTTAACCAATAAGCCACCAAGCCCTGCCAAAACTAATTCAAATTTTCCTTGTATATGTATCCGTCTCTAAAGCGACAGTGCAGTCATCTACCGATATTCTTACGAAACATCGGAACCAATGAACAATTGTACAATGTTGAATAACTCACTTGTACTTTTCCACTGAGTTTAATTTAATTGGTTTCACCTTACGGCATTCTCAAAGGTTTGCATTGATGGAAACCATCAAACTCAGTGAAAAAGTACAAGTGTGTTATTCAATTTTTGTAGTAGATTCCACCAACTGCCATCAATCTCCAGTATAAACAGATTGTACAATGATTTTTAAACATCGATTTTTGATTATATTTGAATGTTTTTTTTAAAGCAGATATGCTAACTATATAAATCGAATATATTAGGAAAAAGTGAATCGCTGGGGCATGTATACTAAACTGCCGTCCAACTGTCCAACCCTGTGAAAAAGCAAGCCTCGTTCATTATTCAGCACGTATACCAGCATATAGGTGACTGATTTGGTTCCGCCAGGTGGAGTAGAATATGACCACCCCATCTCTTCCTGTGGATAGCATCGAAGGTTAGTAGTCGCCAGGAATAAAGCTATTCTCCATCTGACAGTAAACATACATCCCACGAGACAGTGCCCGATGGACGGGAATAGGCTCACTCCCTATTATGTGATACCGAAGAACATAGTCGGCGAAACACCACTACTTACCCCTATTTTTACTGTGGGGGAAAATCCTTCATGGATGTTATGCCGGACTCCTACCGACTAAATACCCTCACGGTAGCGCCCAGCAGCCTATGGGTGGGAGCCCCGGGTAAGCCCTCGGAAGGATGTTCCAGGACTCCCATCAGACCTACGGCTACAATGCGGCCTCGCCTAAATCGGGGAACAACGGCGCGTTGTATATACACACACACATACTTTTTTACACACGTCTACACAAAATTATTAAAAATATAATAATAATAAAGAACTCTTTATTGTTCACCAATTCAATATACAACAAATGGATTTTGTTTAGGTACAGGTTATGTGGTAGACAATTGGCGGCCTTATCGCACTGAGGCAATCTCTTACAGGCAACCATAGGATGGAGAAGGATACATATGAAGAGATTTGGGGCAGTTGGTGTACATAGATATTAAATATTATAGTGTAGATGATTAGATAAATGTGATGAGTACCTAGAGAAAGATATATTACATAATAAAACATACATACATACCTACATACATACATACTAATAATATTTCGGTAGAATTTGTTTATAATGAACAGTAAATAGTAGACTTAAATATTATTATTCACATACTATGGGACACAGTAGATATATAGTTTGGTAAGACAGAGAGGAAGGGTAAAATAAGTATAATGTTAAAATGAACACTATTCCTCCTGCAAATAGTGAGCCGTAACTAATTTTTTGAAAACTGGCAGTGATTGTGCACGTCTTATAGTGATAGGTAAGGCATTCCACAATCTGACCGCTTGAACGGTGAAAGATTTATCCATGAACATTGTGGAGTGTCTAGGCATTTTCAGTTTCAAATTCACTGACGATCTCAAGGTCCTTGAGTGAGTGTCGCAGAGAAAGTTGAAGCGTTCTTTTAAGTATATTGGAGTGAGAGGATGAAACAGAATGTTATAGAGAAGGGAAAGAATATGAACATTTCGGCGAAGGCGTATAGATAACCACTTGAGTTTTGCACGATATTCGGAGATGTGGTCATATTTGCGAAGCCCAAATATGAACCGTATACTGAGGTTCTGGAGTCTCTCAAGTTTATTTAGTTGGTCTTCGGTGAGATTTGTATAGCTGGCATCAGCATAATCAAGGGTGGGAAGAAAAAGAGATTGCGCTAGCGCAGTTTTCGTGGTAATGGGCAGTAAACTTACATACATACTTCAATACACACAATAGTTACTATATCTGGAATCTTATGTATTTATGTCACTTTATGTATGTTTTAAAGTTTCTGCGTGCGATTACGTCACACCTAATTGATGACCGAGCTATGTAACTGGCAATCGTCGTGACACCCATAGGACAGGCTTGCCTAGTGTGGGGTCAACGGATATATCCATTGTAATTGTATAGTTTTTTGATAATATTTTTTTTTTTTATTATTATGAACTAGCTATTGCCCGCGGCTCTGCCCGCGGGGATGTCGGTTATCACGACAAAACATAGCCTATGTCCTTTATCAAGGTCTAACCTATCCCTATACCAAATTTCATCCAAATTGGTTCAGTGGTTTAGGCGTAAAAGCGTAACATACAGACAGACAGACAGACAGACAGACAGACAGACGGACAGACAGAGTTACTTTCGCATTTATAATATTAGTATGGATGTATGTTAGTTTGGTGGGGCTGTAGAGCATTTTGATCACTAAAACACATTACACAATCTATTAAGAGCACCTGTGTTTCTGTCCGTTTCTGTGTACAAAGGCGAAATGTGATAACATGTGGCCTTTTGTATCTCACCCAATTTATGTTCGAGATTCGTACATTCGAAAGTTCGCTTTTGTTTTCAAAAGGACCAGTCATTTAACATGATGAGAAAGCATTGTGCTATCCATTTCGGTGTTGTTAAGGTAAATAATGCCTTTCTACATAGACTTTTTAAGTAAATGTACTGGTGTAAATCTTACTTTATATATAAAATTTTCGTGTCTCACTGTTTGTAGTTAAACTCCTCCGAAACGGCTTACCCGATTCTCATGAAATTTTGTGTGCATATTGGGTAGGTCTGAGAATCGGATTGCATCTATTTTCATCCCTCTAAATGTTAAGGGTAGTCCAACCCTATTTTTTTTTTTAATTTTTATTATTTATTGGCGGTACGAAGTTCGTTGGGTCAGCTAGTTTATCTATATAATAGAACGATTACATCAGGAAAAGCGAATCGTTCAAGTGAAGCTTGAACCCACGACCTTTCCCTTACAAATGGAATGCTCTTCAAACTGAGCTACTGAGCCACACCTGAATCAATTCAAATTTCCCTTCTCTTTATAATCGTCTTTGAAGCAACGGTGGAGTCATCTACCAACACTCTTACGAACCGTTGGAATCAATGAATGATTTTGCAACCTTGTTTATTTTTATAGCTTTCATACTACTTCATAAACTGGCGAAATGTGGGTGCTAGCACCTCTGCCTACCCCTTCGGGGAATACAGGCGTCAGTTTATGTTTATGTTATGTTATATGTCATATAAAAATACAAAAATACTAATCTTACCCTTTTATAATATTAGAGTAGAGATATGCAATCACTAAAAAGCTGTTATTTTAACGTTACAAACATACGTTCCAATTTTATTGGATTATAGATTAGAGTACGTTGCCACAAAATAATTGATACTGGTTTTATGAAAACACAATGGATTTTATTATCATAATTGGGAAAGCACTTTAAGCCGTTATCGGTCACAGTTATCATACAAATAATTGCACGGGTAGTTAGACCCCAAAAAGTCCGACAGTATGATCGGACTATAGAACTTCAAAATGTCTGATAGGTCTGATGACAGTCACTTCAGGAAAAATATCGAAATTCAACCGTTTCGTATCAACAAACCGTCACCGACTAAATTGGCAAGCTTTACAGGAGAGGGCTCAGGTATTTTTGCAAAGAATAGCAAAAATAAGATACACTTTCTAAGCCAAAAATCTTGCCAGGCCTGAACACAACTAGTCAGCAAAGTTTCATCGTAACCGGAACAATGAGAAGAATGTATACAATACAAACAAAAAAGTATTCATTTTTGTTGTGCCGTAACCAAATAGCAAAATAGAAGCCTTATTATTTTGTTTCGTTGTTTACTCAGTTTCTATTCATATAAACTTAGAAAGCAAGTGTTTTCTATGATAGCTCATAGAAAACACTTGCTTTCCAAATAGTGTTGTAAACGGGAATAACCAGGTATGGTCTCCAAGCAAATATAGTCCACTTATTTTTTTATGGCATTTTTTTTTTCTTTTTTTTATCTAGCACACGTCAATTTGAATTCACCTCGCCTGATGTTCGCTCGCCTAAAGGCAAAGTCTCGGAGAGAGGGTCATCATCGCAAACCTGGTGTTGCACACGTCCATAGGCCGCGGTAACCACTTTCCATCAGGTGGGCCGTGTGCTTGTCTGCCACCTAAGTGGTATAAAAAAAAAAAAAAATAAAAATAAAAAAAAAAAAACATGGAACATGTTAACAGTGGTGGCACTCAGCTTGACGGCCTCATTAGATGCCTTTTCATGCCCCGCTTAAAAGACCAGGGACTGTAGGAAGAAGGAAACACGTGAGCCGGCAGGGAGTTCCAGTTCTTAGTCGTGCGGCATGGGAATGAGTCACTGAAACGCTTGGTTCTAGCAGGTATACTCTGCACCGTATATGGATGGCATCTGGAGGCAAACGAGCAGACGGGTCACCTGATGGTAAGCGATCACCGCCGCCCATGGACACCCGCAACACCAGAGGAGTCACAAGTGCGTTACGCTTTTTTGTTGAAGGTTTGAATGTCGTATTGGTTCGAAAATACCGCTGGTGACAGTTCATTCCACAGTTTAGTTGTGCGAGGCAGAAAGTTATGCTACTTATGGTACATTCGACTAAACGCGAGTAAAGTTTATTCCTAGAATAAACAGGCAATATCACCTATATATTGGCTGTTTATTCTAGGAATAACTTTACTCGCGTTTGGTCAAACTAGCCCTTTAGCGAGTAAAATATTAACTAAATTTATAAAAGTAGTTACTGTAGGTAGGGTGAATAACTCTATATTTTATCTATATGAAATTAGTAGTACAAAATATTTTACAATGCCGTTATGAAATAGTTGAATGTAAAAATGATGACCGTATCCCTATTTTAATGTGATTTCTTCAGGGCAACTTTGGGATGTACGGGAATAATTCTTAGTTAATACCTAGTTGATGAGATAGGTAAGCATTTTCCTTTTAAAACTCATTATATTTTATCAATGTGCATAACGTTGTATTGATGGTTCATGAATAAGAATAGAAATAATATTGTTGAAGCACGTAGGTAAGTCTCATGGTGTATAATACCTAACATAAGTATGAAAATACGATACGCAACATGTTATGCTCAAGTCAGTCGTGAGTAATGAGCGCTCTTGCTACGAGAGATTCATGTTCACATGCACAATTGGACCAGACATTTTGCTTCCATTACTATTTTGCTTTGCTATCGCTTATTAGATAAATAAATTTTAACGAGTTAAATAATATTGTACACGTATAGTCATTTCTAGTAGTATTGTATGACATAGTCTATTAATAGTTGATACTTAGTACTTAATAAAGGTTTACTTATTGTTTTTCAGTTACGATAGTCCGTTTTTCGATGTGTGGTTTCTTCAAATCTACGAGGTACGGCAATAAGATTATATTAATGAATATTGATTAGTTGATGATTTATAAAGTGAAGCACTAAACAAAAGCAATTATTATTAAACAAACGGAAATTATAAGCCGTGGACATAAACTGACCAACTCGAATGCTAGCATAACTTAATCGAATGTCAACCTCATCGCATTAATTTCCGCTGTGTAATTGTGTACAAAACTAACATTGCAAACACTCTCATGTTTACATTTTTATGATGATAAGTCTGTATAATTTTATAATAGATCGTCTCACAACCTCAATACCCAGTGAAAATATCTTGAATACACTTAATCTATTTTATCTGTTTCGATATTTTTCATATAATAGCTCTTCTGCTGTATATGTTTGCCGGATAATAAATTAAGTATGATTTGGCTCCCATATGGCTGAATAAGTAGTCAATTTCGGCGTGCAATTTACGTATGTACTAAAAATACATTAGTCTATTTTTATACACGCCTACGTCTGATTCAAAAAATATTTATTTTTTCTCTAAAATCGTGCGTCGTTGCCTAGCAAGTAGGGGGTACTACATGGTAAAGAATTATATATCTTCGAATGAAGCGACTCATATAATAATGATCGAACTTCGCTCAGAAGTTCGTTTGATCATCTATTATATTTTGTCGCTTCATTCGAAGATATATAATTCTTTACCATGTAGATGTTTAGAGTAGGTACATCTAAGTTTTGCGGTTCAAAGATAACGACTAAAATATTGTCTTGTAAGCAATATTTATTATGTAATAAAGGCATAAAAGAGAACATTCATAACGTTCTTGATGCAACTAAAAGATTTAATACATCAAAAAGAAAAATATTTAGGATCATGTAATATAATGATCATAACACCACACATAGTAATTAAGCAAACGGCTCTTGCAAGGGACCCTTCGTCGTCATTGATTAATGGCCTATTATAAAACCTTGCGAAGGTTTAGGATGTAGAAGCCCCTACTGCTGCTTTACGGGTCAAGTCAATGGAGACTCCGGTAGTTGTAGCAGCCGAGGTGGAGGCGAGGCGTGTGCTATGGCACTGAATCTAGTTATGTCTACTCAGCTATTACATAACTCTTGTTTTATCTACCCTAAGGCATGGCAAATAACGAAAAAAAATTGTTTAAAAAAAAATTGTAATTTTTAGTAAGTTTCTCAATCGATAATTCTGAAATAACATAAAGATACAAAATTTAAGACAAACTACGGATTCCAAGTAGGTATGTTGAAATTTTAGGACATTGGGTTTTTTTTTTTTTTATAAGCGCCCTTCAGTACAGCCTTTAATTACAATCATTGGATCATATTCAGATCCCAGTAAAAGGGATCATACCGATCTAACTATTAGGGTCCCAAAGGAGCAACCCTAAAATTTCGCTAGAGTTTTAGCGGTGTTTATATTCTTGTAATGTGTATTTTCCTTTCCCTTCGGGGAATACAGGCGTGAGTTTATGTTATGTATGTTATGTTATTTTTAATATATTATCAGAGATAAAGGAAAATGAGAAATAAAAGTTAGCGGTATGGACTTCGGTTGGTAACGAAAGCCTGAGGGATACAAATTGTGTCGCAGCTTCTAGGCTGAGGCTGGAGTGAAGGTGATGGGACTGGCTGAGATGAGATTGAAAAATTCCAGGTAATTGTGAATGCATAAACGGCAAATGCGTCTAACTCTTGAAACCTTGGTATCAAAATGTTTCATTTCAAATTGGCGCGGTATGAAAAGAAATCAAACTCAGGTAGTCTCAAACGTAATACGATTCATCATAAAGCTAAATCAGACAACCCGGAATCTGTACCCGGATAGATTTATTTTAATGAAACCTAAAAATTTTGCAAATTCGTGACGGTAGCGGGTAAACAGTGCTATGTAATATTCATTCTGTGACGGTAGTAAAACACTTATCGTCGTAAATAAACTGTCACCTTTTTCTTAAGTTTAGGGAGCACTTTTCGTGCTATGGATAAACCGTATGGTAGAGCAGTAAACACATGTTTTGATTGCATTTGAATTATGTATTTGAAATAGAGATCTCATATATTTCGGATCTGCTTCGTAAATAGATTAAATACGCTTTGTCAGGTCGACTTGCAACGGATCATATGATCAGAGTGGACGAACCCGATGGTTGTAATGAAACCATTGTGTGGCATAAACAGAAGCAGTCTGAAGATGGGATTTTTCCACAACTTGTTAATTGATTTCAGATTAGTATAAAAAACTGCTGTCATTAGGTTTTGAAGCTAAAAAAATGTTAAATATTACCTACTTGAGCTATTAGTGAGCTATTAGTCACCTCTCTAACAAACATTGAGAATAAATATATTACGCGACCTAAGTGCACTCTTGCGCATGTGTCTCACTCTGGGTTGAAGTTTGCATCTGTTTTGTGTTCGTGATTTGCTGGTACTGGGTAGCCGGTGAGGGATATCATTCACGCCCCCCCCCCCCCCCCCCCCCGCCGTTTGACGAGGAGCGAGGAGGTCCCGACTAGTTTCCCTGTGATGTGAAAGACCGGGCATTCGTCATTTTACTGAGTATCAGATTTTGTAGTGGTAACGGTCTTTTTTATATGCTGGCCTTGCTTTTCAATGGCCTTATTGACCTTAATTATATAACATGGAGAAAGTCCTATTTATGTTACTAATTTTTCCGTCTTTTCTACAAAAAAATTTTTGTGAATCCGTGGAATCTATCACTAAGATGTTCGAGCGCTTCAATTTTATTGTCACTTAAGCAGTTCGGAGCAGTTCGGTACTGTGAATAGCTATTGCCGAAATTATAGTATTGAATTTTTATGTTATGGTACATACGTACTTACTTTAAATATGTTGTTTTAGGAGTTTGTCCTTATTTTAATTGGTCATACTCTTCTTTAGCAGTGGCGACCATAAGTTAGCTAGGCTGTCATGAATACTTGGCCCAAATTCAGGGCTATCAGAGGTGCATACTCCTAAAGCTGCGCATTTGCTGGTACAGACTCAGCATTAGCTGACGCAGCGAGGGCAGTTTCTGAGATTACGAGAGATGCAGTTGCATCTATTGGCGTATTTTCTATGAGCGATTGTGCCAGATACATTAGGTAGTATCTGACTGGGTGTCTAATAACGTATCTGATGGTGTCTGTACTACTTCACCTTCTGGTAAAGTTGTATTATGATTTTTTGAGTAAATTTGTCTACAGTAATAAGTAGATATTTTGTTTAATAGGTAACACCATGAATGAAATAGGACAACGCAGATGATAAAAAATGTAGGTACGTGTATAAGACGGCATGTACTTAGTATTTTGATTTGTTCGCAAGTAACTCTTAGTCAACCCCCAGCTTTAATCTTTGAGCATCTACGAGTATCCGTCGTGTTAACTCGCAGTTAAACCCCAGGAATGCTTACAGACGCTAATCGTAATAACATAATATGGATTGCACACACTCAATAATAACACATTATTATAACCGATATGATTTTGTAAACATATATTTGATGACGTTAACGTCAATATGTGTCTTATCTATTTTAGATTGCACATACTTAGTATTTTGATTTGTACCTACGTAATTAACTCGCAGTTAATTCCATGATCGTTGTTAACTCGCAGTTAACCCCGATTTGATGACGTTAACGTCGATGTGTCTTATCTATTTTAGATTGCACATACTTAGTATTTTGATTTGCACGTCATTAACTCGCAGTTAATTCCGTGATCGTTGTTAACTCGCAGTTAACCCCGGTTTGATGACGTTAACGTCGCTGTGTCTAATCTATTTCAGATTGCACATACTTAGTATTTTGATTTGCACGTCATTAACTCGCAGTTAATTCCATGATCGTTGTTAACTCGCAGTTAACCCCGATTTTGTGACGTAAACGTCGATGTGTCTTATCTATTTTAGATTGCACATACTTAGTATTTTGATTTGCACGTCATTAACTCGCAGTTAATTCCGTGATCGTTGTTAACTCGCAGTTAACCCCGATTTGATGACGTTAACGTCGATGTGTCTTATCTATTTTAGATTGCACATACTAAGTATTTTGATTTGCACGTCATTAACTCGCAGTTAATTCCGTGATCGTTGTTAACTCGCAGTTAACCCCGATTTGATGACGTTAACGTCGATGTGTCTTATCCATTTTATATTGCATACACTTAATATTTTGATTTGTACGTAATTAACTAGCAGTTAATTCCGTGATCGTTGTTAACTCGCAGTTAACCCCGATATAAATTTGATGACGTTGACGTGGATGTGTGGCGTATCTTTTTTAGATTGCACATACTTAGATTTGTTATTGGTACATATTTTGATTTGTTCCAAATTAACTAAGATATAATCAACCGATATAACATCAGACAGATATATACAGCCCAGATCCATAACAGTGCCTGGAATACGGCAATAGGCTCACCCCCCATTACGTGGGACCGAATACAATGATTGGTGAAATGTGTGTGTTAATTGACCTCTGTCTAACTCTTCAGGGACAAAGGCGTGATTATATGTATATATAATTTATCAAGGTAGGTAGGCAAATAATAAAAAAAAATATTACAGGTATATCTCGGGGCACGTATCTTGGATCTAAATCGGAGGATTAACGAGGCCGAAGCGCGCGCCAATTATTTGTATTATTCTATGCTTGGTGGAACTCAATCATCCAACGTAGTAGCATCATAACCAACTACTTTAAAGGACCCCCGAGAAACGTAAAAAGTGTAGTGCGCGTATAAAATACATTTTTTGTACATTTTAGATCCAATATAATGTCCCGTGCAATATGTGCTAACTGCATGTTCCGATTAAATAAAAATATTAATTCACGTAAATAGTTTTACGTCGGTAGGTAGCTAAAATGTTATCTACTCACATTGATCTATAACACGACGTCGTTTTCTTTGTTAATTTTCTTCTATATTCTTCATTTTTCTATTTAAAACACATAATACGGTCGTTACTATCACTATTTTTGATTTTTAAGAAGTGGCGGTGGCGGCGTGCTAACGTTGCCACGCACGAAAAAGGAATGACAACAAATATCAATATGGCGGATTAATACGGGTCGGGGATACGGGAAGTCAAGAAAAGTACTCGTTATTCAAAAAATATTTATTTTTTCTCTAAAATCGTGCGTCGTTGCCTAGCAAGTAGGGGGTACTACATGGTAAAGAATTATATATCTTCGAATGAAGCGACGAAATATAATTTCATATCTTTTTCGGACCCATTTCGTTTATTTTTACAAAAAAAGAGTAATAAACCAGATCATGATATGCAAACAATAATGAAATACTAAAATGCAATGAATATAATAACAACTTGAAAACGCGTATAATAGAAAATTGACATATTCATGTAAAGTCTTTAATCTTGACAGCTATTACTATGAAAGCACAACACAATCATGTCTGGATTTAATGTAAAATTTAGATAAAAAAATTATGTTGCTGTGTAACCGAATACAATGTTATTTAAAAAAAGGATGACGCTTCAATTAAGCTCACTCTGGTGACCACTTAGTGAAGTTTTAAGTCCTGTTATAAAATTTACGAATCGCATTTTTGACTTTTGAAATAGTTGAACCTACCACGATATGAAAATATATAAGTCCTATGGTAAAAGGCATTCAAATACAAA
The DNA here is from genome assembly GCA_914829495.1 of Eilema sororculum. Taxonomy (NCBI): domain Eukaryota; kingdom Metazoa; phylum Arthropoda; class Insecta; order Lepidoptera; family Erebidae; genus Eilema; species Eilema sororculum. The sequence goes on from OU618546.1 coordinate 21,426,557, forward strand.
CTGCTGAATAATTCAAACCATAAAATTATAATCGTAGGCTAGGGTAACATAAAAAGTACCTACTAGCGATTATGAATATCTAATGAAGTCGTGCATCTGATATTTATTGGTGCTTAAAGAGATCGCAGAATTTTAATTTTTCAAATTGATAACTTCGTAGTCTTTGTAAAAAAATTTAAAGTTGTAATAATTTTTAAATACAATTTGCCCTCAAAAATAGCAGTACTCATTTCAATTTACCGATTACCTTAGCTCTAAAATATCTTTCAAAATAATATATTTTTGAAGCATTGTGTTGTTGTATACAATTTAAAAAATGCTATTGTTTTTCTCACGTTTAACTGGTTCATTAGTTTACTAAATTTTAGCTTAATCTAACTTCATTTATGTGAGAATTTGTAACATACAAACTTCACATTCATGTAATTACACCAAGTTTTCAGTCTAGTCAAAATCAATGCACACAACGAAATTTTGACAAATATCAAAATGATATACTGTCAACCTATCAAATCCCACTTTCTCAAAATGCTTTCAAACTATATTACAACTGTAATAGTTGTATCTTCAACTAATCCTTAAGCTTGATTAAAAGCAAATGAGCCGTCGATCCCAATAGATGACAGTTGACCAGACAGATTGTAATCAACCCCTAACCTCAGTACTCTGTCAACTTACTTGGAAACAAATTCTAAATACTTTAGCTGTTTCGTATTTTACATGATTAACATTCTTGTAATATTTTGCGTGATTAACATTGACGTTTGAAGACTAAATCTAATTTCAAATTTATTATATACTGTTTACAATTTAATTTAAATATCAAATTGTTTATAGAATATAATTTAAGTTTTCGATCCAGTAAATTTGTTTGTCAAATTTTTGATTGTAAGTGGCTTTTTTTGTTATTTACACTTATTACAATCACTCTAAATCCATATAGGCCTCCCCCAATGTTACACTTATTTACAAGAATAAAAAGAGGGATAAATGGGCAGAAAATTCAGGCATCGAAATATGGCCTCCTAATGTTGACTGGTGACGTGCCTTAAAGGCTGGTTAGTATACCCCGTTGGATTGAAATGCCAACCACATCGGTAAATGGAATACAAAAAAAATATTTTGATAAAGATTCTAAAATTGGCTTTCTATAAATCTGTATTCAGCTCATTTATTTTCTGAAGGATACGAGAGACTGGTTTTGTAATGGACCAGTAATAATACTATTGTGCTTCGGCTACCGTTCGAAAGCCGTACCATTATTACGAATTGATCAGCTCGATCGCGCAGGTGCCACGGACTGCAGTAAATATTTTATTAATATAAATCTCTTTGCAATTACATTATGTGCTTGTACTTGTACGAAAATCTTTTCAACCTTTCATAAAATATCAACAATTCCACGAATTTATCTCAGCAGATATGAATTTCAAAGAACTTGGACATGGGCCTAATCCTAAGCCATTTCAATCGTCATCCTTTTAACTTACTTTATCCCAACAGTTTGTTTTCCTTGACAAGGTCGTGTCAACAAAACGGGAGGCCTCCGAAGGGACGAGGGTCAACCGTTACACGTACCCCACTTCTCCTTTCCTTTTAACGTAGTCAATTTAAAGTCGGCGTTTAAGTAGAATCTTATCACATCAACCTTTTCATGCAGGATCCAGATGTGAGATTTTGAGAAAACATTTCAACGTAATTAGTTTCGCTTTTATTCTTGTATATTAAATTTAAAAGGTACAATTTTAAGTAATAGAGATTTTTGGGCACCACCAAGATTCTCGGTGCCCAAGTCAATCTCATCTGTAAGCTGGTACGTCTGCTAATGGATGCTTATGGAACGCATTGCCATTGAACATAAGACGGGCAAAATCCTTAGACGTTTTTAAAAGAGTGGTTAAGGACTATAACCTATCGTCTTGTGCACTATGCTCTTTTACTGTTCTCTCTTCATAATGGTAAGTACTTATATACTATTTACTCTATTTATGTGTTATAGTTGATAGAGTTGTTTGTATATATTCTATTTGTACTTCTCTCTTTCTTTTGTTATTAATACACCTTGTAAATTCTAGTTTATCCCATAACTACACTATAACTTCTATTTTTATCACGTTACTGTCCTTCCCAAGGTTGCCTGGAAGAAATCGCTTCCAGCGATAAGGCCGCCCATTGTACATTATACTGTATAGATGCGCATTATTTACATAACCTACTGTAAATCTGTTGATGTAAGTACAATAAGGAATTATCTATCTATCTATCTATCTAATTCATTGACAAGGCTCTGGCGCAGCTTTTACTCTTAGGATTGGTTTGTCTGCAATTACTTCCACAAAACCTAAGATAAACCATTCAGTAGGAAAGTGAACCCCGGGCAGTGCAAGGTTAGATGCGGCATGATGCGAGGGAGTCGATGATGATAAGTAAATATATCATCTGAAATATTACACTTTATGATGTGAATGTGAAATATAAAAGAGATCTACAAATCTGAATATTCTACAGATTATTTTTGAGTTTATTTCTCTGACACATGTTTACTGACAACATATTTAGTGAAATGTAAAAAGAAAATCCAAATTCATTTTTATATATCTTTCTTAAAGAACAAGCCGTTTGAAAATGGGATTGCAAAGTAAAATGTCTCGCCAATCTTAAATCCTTCAAGACGAAGGTTCAAAGCAGTGTCCGATTTAATTTTTCATATAAAAGTTGAAAAATGAAATCCTTCAACGCAAACCAAAATTTCATTTGGTCACAATACGAAGCAATACAGAGTGTCATCCTACAGAAGTTGCACATCATAAACCTTATACAAAGGTAACAATAGACTTACTGTCACGCCCTTCACAAAGGGTTCAGATACAATGAAAAGAAATAAAGCGATGCCAACACTAAGTTTATCTTCAGTGAGAAAATTACTTGGGAAGGCACCTACTTAACGGTGGGGTATTGTGACTTTGTTTTGCGTACCATTGTCCGGGTATATCAGTCTTTTTGTTACAATGTATAATTTTTGAATACATTGCCAAGTTTGTTTTGATGTAAAAAAAGTAATTACTTAGTCGGAAAATAGTGTAATGTATATTTTTTGCCATTTTATTGCAGTCTCCTTTTCAGTGTTTAAAGTGGTGATCTTTCCTCTAGGGTGTCGTGCACAAAGTCTTTGTACAACTTTGTGCTATCCAATAGTAAAAAAAGTTAAATGTTGTTGTGTAGTACAATAGATTAAAAAATGTAAATAACCATAAATTTTAGAATATTAAAATTATACTATGCTACCTTATCGAAAACGTACCAGTATCTGCAGATACTATGTTATATGTTTTCTTTCGTGATAATTTCTATTAGAACAGGTTTCTTGGTCAAAATAGATATCTTAAGTGACCTCATAAAATAGATAGATACTAATTCTATTTCTCTGCCATTTTTTTTTCTTTCTTTATCAATTTTACCCAATTAATTCTTTATTGTAGGTACAAAAATACAAAATGTACACAAATTTTATAGGTATACATGAAATTCCAAAATAAGTTAAATATTTCTATACCTAATTCATTTTTATACTGTTTATAAATGGGTGGTATTTAAACGCAAATCAAACAAAATACTTTTCTTATGAAATGATAATCCAAATTTCCATCAAAATTACTGATTGCACAGTGGAATACTAAACTCAAAAGTATTAGTATCAAAAGTATTAACACACTACAATTTATTTTCGTAACGTACGGCTGTTTATCTTAATGCAAAGCAGTTTTATTAATGCACTGCTAATGCTGCTAATGCACGACAAAATAATCCAAATTCACATCAAAAATGCTGATTGAGCACCAACAAACTACTTACTTGCTTATAAAAAAATAACCACGAAGACATAAGGCGGAAGCTCTGCTTCGCTTCGCTCCCGCCTTAGTCTTCTAACCAAACCTATCCATTTCGGGGTGGGTGGTGATCATTCTGAACTTAATTACTTAGTATATATGCTACTCGGATAGATATTTAATGATTATCTTCTACATGCGCACTAGTTAATTTGCTGTGCAGTTAGTATTTTTGATAAACATTTATATTTTTTGTACATAAATAAATTTATTTATATCGCATTATGAGGATAAAAGTAATGTCAAGCTGATGTATATTTTATTTCTTTCTGCAGTACTAGTTTTGTTAAACATTCAGTTTATTTGTAGTAAAGTAATTTATTTGATTTAAAAAAGCATATAAATGATGAAAATATATTGATATGTGATTATTTATTTGATGTGCAATTAATAATATTCGACTCCATATATTATCACTTTTTGCAAATTTGATAACACACATAGTGAAACGTAGTTTAAGACAACGCCTTGCCATTAGAGTGGTAGTATACTTACCTTAAGTAATTCTAGTAAGTACAAGTCGGTATATAGTAGAAAATACTGGGAAACTGACAACTTTGTAGACATTCTTACTAAAAACCCTGTCGTGCAACTACTAGTTAACTTTTTCTAGTCCCTGTTGAACCCATAATAAACGTATACGGGTGTTACCATAGTGTACAGTCAGCATCAGAAAAATGTTGACGAGTAGAGTACTCAAAATAATCTTAAAACCAAAATTTCAATATTATATTGATAATTAGAGTACTCAAAAAGTTGTAAGCATCCAGAGTAGTCAAACTATCTTAACAATCGGTCTTCCAGAAACATGGAAGTAAGCAGAGCGTTCATTTTCATATACACAATCACGCTACTCAATGGTATCTAGTCAAACAAAGTGTTCAAAATATCTGGACAATGTCATTTAATCGCATTTTGCATCCCTTTTTTACTTATGTAGCCATCCTTTACACATGATGATGGGATGATGTGAGATAGGTATATAAGCTAGAACAGGATAGAAAATTTGTCAAATTAATGACAATTTCTTTTGTATTTTTTATAGTTGCCAGTTGTAAGCCGTTAAACGTTACTATCCCCTTGCATTGGTGAGAAAAGAGTATGAATACGTAAGAAATAAATACTCGTATGATGTGTAAATTACTTGAAACCTACATAAGTAGATATAAGTCCACGCGGACTAAGTCGCAGGCACAGCTAGTATTAATATAAATCATAGTATGGAATAGGGTTTCGTATTTCAAAATTTTTCTGTCGCTTGAATAATTATTAAAAATAAAAAACACGACTGCTCCTGAAAAGACCGAAATAAGTTTGATAGCAGGCGGAACTAGGCGGAACCCATTGATTTATCATTGGATTTATGAATTACAAATGGGTACATCCACCTGCTTTTTTTGGTCCTTTTTATGTATTTTATACTTTATTTAATTTAAAAAAATAACAAAATCCATTAGATATAGCGCCAAAAATTCACGGTTTAGTATCGATTTATATTTCATGTACTCTTATATACCTTTATTTGTGACCACTTTCATCGAAATCTTTTCAGCCTTAAGGTCTCTATTCGGGTAAAAAGTAAAAACAAAATAGGTTTAACTTTAATAACTATTTCACAGAGAAAGAAAAAGAGAAAGAAGGCGAAAATTGCGGTTTATGATGTATAAAAAAAAACTTCTATTATAAATTATAATCTAATTATTAAAAAAACTCTATTATAATATGTTTGTTAAATAGTTTCGTATCTAACTGTACCTATTTTCAAAGAGTAGACATTTTGCGTCTATGTCATGTCGATGTAGTCATAATGCGTATTAGAGAATACGAGAAGTGGATTTTTGAGTACATAGGTGTATCTTGCGTTGCAGGACCCTTTATTTTTTACGTAAGTATTCATACTCTTTTCTCAGAAATTCAAGTGGATAGTTTATGGCTTAAGCAACTGGCAACTATAAAAAATACAAAAGAAATTGTCATTAATTTGACTCACATTATCCCATCATTATGTGTAAAGGATGGCTACATAAGTAAAAAAGGGATGCAAAATGCGATTAAATGACATTGTCCAGATATTTTGAACACTTTGTTTGACTAGATACCATTGAGTAGCGTGATTGTGTATATGAAATTGAACACTCTGCTTACTTACATGTTTCTGGAAGACCGATTGTCAAGATAGTTTCACTACTCTGGATGCTTACAACTTTTTGAGTACTCTAATTATCAATATAATATTGAAATTTTGGTTTTAAGATTATTTTGAGTACTCTACTCGTCAACATTTTTCTGATGCTGACTGTACATACTATGTAATACTATTCAAATAATAAAAAAGTCATTTTGTATTCTCAGTAATGTGACTGATAATTTTATTTCATTAAAAACAATAGCAGATAGGATATTTCATTATTGGAAGATATACAGTTCTTCTTCTGAAATTTTACTAAACAAGACAACGTCAATCAAACATTCGTTACATAAAATACTGTAAAACCACCAGATTAAAATGAAAAGGGCTCGTTGATTAGTCTATAAGAGGATGCTTAAATATCCCCGAAATTAATATCAAATATTTACAAAAAAATATATAATGATGGCTTCAGAAAAAGGCCTACCCTTTTTAATTGCGAACGTAAAAATCCCTGGCTATGAATAATTAGTATTCGTCATAAAGCTTCATCAAAAAACGTAGAAAATTAGGCGCCGTAAGAACGGTTATCCAGTGTAACGAAGATTAATTTGGTTCTGTACAAAATCGATTTTTAATTAGACTTTTGATATATTACAGTTAGCAGTTAGGTTTAGATAACACCTGTTATTTTTACCAAAATATTTTTGGTACTAAGTAACTTGTAACTGTACTTACAAGTTTTAAATCTCGAAGGAAACTTCGAACAAATTATTTTCGAGGGGAATCGGTAATAAGCCAAGTCATTGAGGTCAATGACAGAGTGTTTACATTTTGATGTCACGGACGCCTGTTTTTAGTAGCCCAGACATGCATAGGAAGGATATCTCCAAGAACAGGTGATTTTATTGTTCCTTTCAATTGAGAACAATCAAATTTCTCAAGAAGCATTTCTCTTGTTATTCACAAACTGCCACGTGGCTTAGTCATCATGCTTAGGCCCGTCTAAGGGTATCGTATAAGTGTGTAGTACCTACTTCAAGAGATAAAGGTATCCCTTGTACATATTTGTGGTAAATATTCCTTAACAGTAAATTTGAATTGTTAAACAATAGTGTTCGATACACCTATTTTATCACACTTACTTGCATGTATGTGTGCGTTTTGTTAACTCAACATAATATAGATGTAAGTCAGTGTCCAATAGATTTTAAAACGAACCGCACGCATTTTATTTACAACATCCAGTAACAAGCAACACTCAACCTTAATACCTCAACATATGGTCCAAAATCGAGCCGGATACCAGTGCAAGTAACCAGTGTCAAGGTCAACGCATGGCCGCTTAACAACAATAGAAAAAAGAAATAGTTAACGAGACTCGAGTGCAATTTTGTGCAAATTTCTTTATTACGTCGATACGATTGCATTTAGTTCGTATTTACAATGTCTAAAACAGATGTAGAAGTGCAGAAACTATACAATAACATTGAAAATACTGCAGATAATATCTTGAAAACTAAAGTTAACCTCAAAAAGTGCCCGAAAACTAGATTAACTCGTAGTTATATCGAAGTAAGGCTGAAATGCTTAGAAGACCATTGGAGTAAATACAAAAAAACTTATGATGATATTCTAAGCAGTACATCGAAAGAAGACAGAGAAATGGCACCTTATTTCAAAGAAGACAAGTTTTACGACCATGAGGAACTTTATATTGTATTGAAATCTAGTTTGATGGATATGTTACCCGTACCGGAAATAAGTGCTACGTTGCCTGTACTTAGTGAACATAAAGAATCACGCGTTGTGCTACCGAAAATACAGTTACCTACATATAGTGGCTTATATGATGAGTGGTTATCTTTTCACGATTTATTTGTAACATTGGTGCACAATAATGGGGGCTTAAACAATGTAGAAAAGCTGCATTATTTAAAAACAAGTCTCACAGGAGAAGCTGCAGCGGTATTGAGACCTATAAAAGTGGCTGACTGTAACTATCAAAGAGCATGGGACACTTTAAAAGAAAGGTACGGTAACAAGCGTATTAATTTCAATGCTATTATGAAGAAATTCTTCTCTCAAAAAAGGCTTGCCCTAAACAATGCCAATTCAATCAAAGGATTATTAGACACAACATTCCAATGCCTAGATGACCTCAATAACATGAATGTAAACACCGAGAACTGGGATCCTATGATAATATTTATTATAGTACAGAAGTTAGACTCTGAAACGCATTTGGATTGGGAGCAACATGTGAGTAGTCATTGTACCGACCCAGACAGTCTCCCTTCATTAGATTTACTCCGCCAATTCATGAAAGACCGCTACCAAACATTAGAACTCACAGAATCAACAAAGCCCAGGTCAAGTGCAGGTCATCTGCGAGAGAAGTCATTTCACCTTGCAACCAACATTGAAAACAAGAAGGTTTGCCAAATATGCAGTGAAGATCACACTCTCAGTCATTGCAAGGAGTTCAGTAAACAGTCACCAGTTCAACGGAGTGAATTTGTTAAAACAAATAATTTATGCTACAACTGTCTTGCATTTGGACACTCTGTAAGACAGTGTCGCAATCCAATATGCTGTCAATTATGCAAAAAACGCCATCATTCACTCCTTCATGAAAATAAAGAGAACAATGTGAGTAGCAACAAGTCCACAGGCATTCTTGAGAACACAGAAACAAAACAATCTGAGGTAGCAATGCACACAAACTTAGAGGAAATCAAGGAAGATATTACAATGATAGCATCACACGCTTACACCAACCAAAGCACTGCTTTACTTGCAACAGCAATAGTGCAAGTGTTTAGTGAAGACAATTACACAACAACATTGAGAGCTTTGATTGACCAAGGATCACAAGCCAGCTTTATAAGTGAACGAGCAGTACAACAAATCAAAGCCAAGCGGTATCCTATCAGAGGTACAGTCATCGGTGTGGGGTCTACAAAGGAAGACATCAAGCAAGTAGTACAGCTGAAAATTAAGTCAAGATGTGAACCATTCAATCTGAAAGTAAGAACATATGTTATGTCAAAGCAACTAACTAATGAAATACCATCCCGCACAATCAACACAAACAGTTGGCCCCACTTAAACGGGCTAGTGCTAGCCGATCCAAGCTATTGTGAACCAGGTTCGATTGATCTGCTCCTTGGTGTTGATGTCTATGCTCAAATAGTACAGAACGAGCTAATCAAGGGTCCGCCTGGGTCTCCATGTGCTCATAAAACAAACCTCGGTTGGATTCTGTTTGGTCAAGTAGATTGTAGGATGAATCAACCTGAGTCAGTTCTTGTTATGCACCATCAGATCATAGCAGACGACTTTTTGAAGACTCTGTGGGAGATAGAACCAGATATGAAAAGAATTTACACTAAAGAAGAAGAGCAATGCGACGCACACTATGAGAAGAATTGTAGAAGAGATAACACTGGAAAATATGTGGTCAGACTTCCATTCCGTACAAATCACCCCGTATCACCTGATGGGAACACTAGAGAAATTGCAATGAAGCGCCTTACTCATCACGACAAAAGAATACAAAGGACACCTGAATTAAGAGAAGAGTATGACAAGGTACTGGAGGAATACCTTGTCATGGGACATATGGAGGTAGTTCCAGAAGCGGAACTAGGCAACCGCTCTGTATACCTACCACATCACGGAGTCATTCGCACAGATAAGGAAACGACTAAGGTTAGAGTAGTCTTTGATGCTTCATGTAAAGGCACCAATGGTATCTCTCTTAACGATGAACTCTTAATCGGACCGATACTACAGGAGGACATGCGAAGTATAATAATGAGATGGCGCATGCATAGAGTATGTTTTGTGAGTGACATCATGAAAATGTATAGAATGATTCTACTAGATGAGAATGACACAGATTATCATAGATTGTTATGGCGTAGACCCCTCCAGGATAAGGACAACTGTCCCATAGAGGTCAAGGATTATAGACTAAAAAGAGTTACCTTCGGTACAGCATCTGCACCTTACTTAGCCATAAAAACATTGTTAAAGCTTGCAGATGATGAAGGCAAACAGTATCCTGAGGCATCAAAAATTATACGAGAAGATTTCTATGTTGACGATTTGATTTCAGGTTGTGACACAACAGAAGAGGCAGTATGTGTTGCTAAGGAAATCACATTGATTTTACAACAAGGTGGCTTTGAACTTCAAAAATGGGCGTCAAATAATACTGAATTTCTCAAATCTATTGATGCAAACAAGGTAACATCTAAGCTTGATTTAGATCTGAAACTAGATAGCACCATTAAAGCCCTTGGTCTTTCTTGGAACGTGAGAGGGGACGAGTTTCACTATCAACTACATTTAGAACCTGTATCGTTGAATACTACAAAAAGATCTATACTGTCAGATCTGCACCGATTGTTTGATCCATTGGGATGGATAGCACCTGTCATCGTCACTGCAAAAATACTAGTTCAAAAACTATGGTTAGAAGGAGTTGGTTGGGATCAAGAAATCAGAGTAGAGCTAAACAATGAGTGGAAGTTCATTAGAGGTGATCTAGAAAATGTTAACAAAATAAAAATTAAACGATGGCTGAACACATTTAGTTATGAAAGGGATCTGGTAACATTGCACGGATTTTGTGACGCCTCCGTAAAAGCGTACGCAGCCGTAGTATACTGTCGGATTCAGAAAAATAGAGAGGTAACTACACACTTGGTTGCAGCCCGAACAAAGGTAGCTCCAGTCAAAACCATATCCCTACCACGACTCGAACTATGTGGGGCGGTGCTATTAGCCAAGTTACTATATAAAGTAAGCCGAGCCATGAGAATCTCAATAATCAATTCTTTTGCTTGGACTGATTCCACCATTGTTTTGTCATGGCTCTCTGGTGAACCTAACCGATGGAAGCCATTTGTTGCAAATCGCGTGGTAGAAATACTGGAGCATATAAGTACTACACAATGGTACCATGTGCAATCATCCTACAACCCAGCTGACATAGCATCAAGAGGCTCCTCCATGTCAGAACTAATACACAGAAGAATATGGTGGGAGGGACCCAACTGGCTTAAGAACGAACACATTGACTGCACCAGACCCACAATAGTGTCAACAGAAGAAGAAAAAAGGAAAACGATACAATCACACAGAACTACTATTACAGAACTTGAAAGGAAACATTATATTAAAGGAGATACCCCACTTTGGGCCTGAGTGTACAGACATCAAAGCTACCTCAAAAAATTCGTCTATTTTGTGTTATAATTTTGTTTAGACTTCATTACAATCAGCAATGGCCAAGTGCGACAAAAGTTTAAAAATGTGATTTTCATTAATCAACAAGCTTCGTAAACGTTGAATGTAATACTTAATCCGATCTTCGTAAATGCACTATGATTATGCTTGCTTTATCGATTCGATTATGAAATCAAATCGATAACTAATAACTATGAATTTAAAATTCGTGGCTTTATTAAATGATTTCAAAATATCTATGTAGCATCTTTATTTTCGTTATTCAGTTTACTAATCAGAAAGACACCTGTCTCTTTCATAATGGAAGTCAAAATATCGATTGTAAATAATCGTAGTGTATTCAAAGTCTATGTAAATAATCGATCATGTAGAATTCATAATAATCTGTAACATCATATGTCATTTTCACTCCTGTCATTGAAAATGTCGCATACGCTTTCCTTCCTTCGGCTCCCTGCTTAGAGTATATCGCTCCCTGAGATCATGTGTTTTGCTGCTTTTACTCTAGTTAACTAAACAGAAAGTCTAATGTGCTTAAAATATAGTTTGATTGGTGACGCTCTTAGGCGCCTTGTGAATTGTATATGATCTTCGAACTAATTGACCCTTGCTTGATTACCGGACACCGTTATTTGCTACATTTGTTGACCTTGGCTTTAAACTGGACTAGACTTTACCACATCGGTTGAAAGCTATCACAATGAGTCTGTGTGAATTGTGGAGTCGCTACCGATCGGTGCAATATTATAGGCAGACATTTATTGAACGATGCAGGGATACTAGCTTGTATACGTCAATGGGTCGCACCACAAATAGTAAGTACCTATTCGTTATTTCTCGCTCTTTTGAAATTGTTATTATAATTAACGTTAAGAAGATGTGTGATAGCTGCTATAGAATAGAAATAACTACGAGTCTACCTAATCCCGTAGATAATTATGCCAACTTTTGTATATGACAATGTATTTTGACTGATATGTGTAACGTTCATAAAGAACTAGCCTATATGACTAATGGAATATTCAGTGCTTATATTATAACATGATCTCTGTTTAAGGTGAATGCAAATGACATCATTTGCGAATCTTGCTGGATTCAAGCTCAATGTGCATGTTTGGATGAGAACAGACCAGCACAATCACCAGTGGGGCACAGAAAAGTGTGTATTCTGTATGTCATTGAAGTGTGCAGAGAGGTGGATAGAGACCTCCTACAAGAACTGTCAATATCTCAAACGACTTGGTTGTTAAGAGGAAAAATAAAGTCCAGGCATATAAGTAGTAGAACTTATTACGTATATATATTAGTTAACAGTTCTTTGAGCGGGAGGAATGCTATATTACAGCATTGCTGTAATTGTTTTGTAGGTAAGAGAACAGTCGGGTGCTGTGCCCACATAATGAGTGTAATATGGTATCTCGGTTGGGCACGGTTCAAAGACAATATAACACCTCCTGCACAGTTTCTTGACAATATTTTAATAAACAATGATGATGCTTAAAAAGGGGAGGAAAGACCTAAGCCCTAGTGTAAGCATTTCTACAACCAAATAGGAAGATACCCGGGATAGAGATTACAGTACTTTCTTAAAATAAAATAATCTTTAAAATAATGTTGTTTTATTGTGTAGCTATCACACACAACACAACATAAGACGCTGTTTGACAGCATTATGTATTACAACATAACCTAAAAACCTATGAACAATGCTCGATTTAACAAACTTGGCCATTGTGAATCGTCGTGAAAATTAGGCAAACAAAATGTCCTTAGATGGTCTAAATATTGCCTAATTTTCAACCGTGTACATGCGGGCCCAAGATTGTATGAGAGTCGGGGTTGTCCTTTGAAGAATATAGATCACTTACCGAGCTACTACAAGTAATTACTCATTGTAAGAGATTTTTGAATTTGAAGAGGAATCCACAGACACTGAGAGCAGAAATTACAACACAAGAAATGCAAAATGCATTAAATATTTGCATAAGAACAGTACAAGAAGTTGACTATTCAGACGAACTAAACAGATTGAAGCAAAATAAGACAGTGAGAACTACTAGTGCATTGAAAACTCTCAACCCCTTTGTTGACCGTCATAATATCCTCAGGGTGGGCGGCAGATTAAGAAACGCAAATGTTGAAGAAAACGTGAAACATCCTATAATATTAAGTAAGAACAATGACCTCACACCACTCATACTAGCTGACGCTCACGAGAAAACAATGCATGGTGGAATAAATATGATGATTACTTACCTCATGACGAAATATTGGATTTTTGGCTGTAAGAATTTGGTAAAACAATTTATTCACAGATGTCTCACCTGCGCGCGCCAACGAGCTACTTTTAGACAGCAGATGATGGGGGACTTACCTGAGCAACGAGTGACCCCCTCACGCCCATTTTCTCGAAGTGGAGTTGACTTTGCCGGCCCGGTGTACGTATTGAATTCTAAAGGGAAAGGAGCTAAGAAAAGTAAAGCATACATCTGTATCTTTGTATGTATGGCAGTGAAAGCGATCCATCTAGAATTAGTAAGCGATTTGACATCTGAAGCATTCATCGCCGCATTCAAACGCTTTGTCGCTAGAAGAGGGAGATGCAGTGAAATCTGGAGTGACAATGGAACCACCTTTGTCGCAGCCAATAAAGAATTGTCGTTAGCATGGAAAGAAGCAGGTCTCGAGATACCTGGTAACAGACATGTAAAGGACATATTAGTAAGAGATGGTACACAATGGCATTTTACACCACCATATAGTCCTAACTTTGGAGGACTATGGGAAGCCGGTGTCAAATCTGTCAAACAACATCTACGCAAAATTCTGACTACAAATTTGACATTCGAAGAGTTTGCTACAGTATTAACACAAATAGAAGCTTGCCTCAACTCACGACCTTTGACGCCTGTACCTACCGAAGTCGACTTGATCGATGATATAAAGGTACTCACACCCGGTCACTTTCTTGTGGGAGAAGCATTGATCTCCATACCAGACCGCGACTATACGACTGCGAATGGCAATCTTTTATCCCGATGGCAACACACCCAACGATTGGTTCAAGCATTTTGGAAACGCTGGCAAACAGAATATTTGTCACGACTTAACCAACGACCCAAATGGTTAAAACCAACAGTAGAGTTTAAAGTCGGTGACGTGGTTTTATTGAGGAATGAAAACATGCCCCCTAGCAGCTGGGCGTTGGCACGGGTAGTAGAGAAGCATCCTGGAAACGACAACATAACGCGAGTGTATACCTTGCGGTACAAAGGCAAGCTGGTTCGAAGATCAACCTCATATTTGTGTGCACTACCAATTCCTACAAAGGATTGAGTCATGTACGATTACGATACCTCCTACATTATATACTTTTGTTATTTAGATTTGTTAGCTTATGTTTGTTAAAAGGTCTTATAGCCCTTTTGGTGGGCGGTATGTTCGATACACCTATTTTATCACGCACACTTACTTGCATGTATGTGTGCGTTTTGTTAACTCAACATAATATAGATGTAAGTCAGTGTCCAATAGATTTTAAAACGAACCGCACGCATTTTATTTACAACATCCAGTAACAAGCAACACTCAACCTTAATACCTCAACAAATAGCGTTTATTTCTATTGTGCTAACAATATTAACGTAAAAGCCTCTCTTTTCTATACTACATATTATCATTTATATCATAAGTCCGCTTGTAAAGCCGCTTATCATTGTGAATATTTTAGTCGGACCAAAAAAACCGCATTATAATAACCAAATTAGAATCAAAAGGTCGCAATAACCGATATCGACGCAAGCGAAGCCACGGACATCAGCTAGTAAGTAATACAAAAAATAATACAACTTGGCAGTAATAGTTTTCTATAGAAATAAGTTTTAATAACACCGTAATGACTTTTATTCGATATAATCAGGTTTCTCGTCACGCGCCGATAAATAGACTTTTGTAAAAGTTCCACAAGATTCCAGCCAAAATCGTTTATACGCGTTAAGAAGCAGTAAACGTTGTTATATTTTGTTTCGTTGGCTAATTCTGTTTAGTTAAGTTATTTGTTAAGGTTATTATATTCGTTTTTGTTTTCTAAATAGGCTATTTTTGGAGTTCCCGGCAGAGTAGAATTTGCCACCCCATCTCTTCTCATGTGGTGATGTACAAGGCGACTAAGGGATAGGGCTGTTTAACATCAGAAAGATATATACCCAGGCTCAGCCTCAGATGCATGGATCGAGACATTATTTTATGCCCGAAATATGGTATTAGGCTCACTCCCTATTACGTGGGGCCGAAAACAATGTCTGGTGAAATGAGGGTGTTCACGTTTGGCTAACCGTCCAGGAATAAATTCACCTGCAAGTCAATAAATTCGCTGACGAGGAAGAAAATCTGGTACGGGTATTTATCTCAAGGTTAAGAGGTCAAACAGCAGTCGTTTTTATAGAAGCTATATAATATAAACCACATTAAAAGGAGAAGAAACTTAGAACCCGGGTCCCGGGTTTCTCGGATAATATCGGGAGCAATGCCAAGGTGACCACAATTCTTTTTGTTTTCTGTTGTATTTTATTTGTTAATAATATACTGAAGAACAAAGATGACTTTTATTAAGTCCCCTGGTCAAAATTTACAGAAGATAGAAAACAAAAAATACAGTTTTCAAAGGCTTCTTTTAATTGACCCATTAAAAGTTGTTTAAAACTGCAATCCTCGTAGACAGATTTCTTATAAACTCGAGACAATAGAATTTTATGAGCTCAGGTTATGTCCGTGGAGCAATTCCCCTGATTCTTATCTTCTGGCTTCAACTTCACTCTCAAAAAGATTTTGTCCTACAGAACAGAAAATGAATATAACCTATTTTCCAACTTGTTATTTGTTTTATGATTTTTCTTTTTGTTTAATCGATCCCCAATTCTGTCCTCTGTAAGCAACATTTTTATAGCAGCTTGCCGATGTACTTTTAAAAAAGAAGTAGTAGGTACCTTCTCAGTCTCACTATATGAATTGAGGACAAATTCCCGTAACATAAATATTTTCAAAATTCAAATTCATTCGACCTCATCTCAAATGTCAAAAAATCTCTTAAGGCCCTGTATTCCTGCAAAAGTAGGCATTTATAGCGATCCCAGCCGCTCGTAAAATATTACTCCCGAACGCAGTGACGGTGAACTCGGCGATGACCCCGCCAGCGTCACAGTATAGAAATATGCAGTAGGAAAACTTGATTTGACTTAGAAAATTAAATGCAGTTTTTTTAACTTTATTTAGTTATATGATTATATTAAGTAAGAAATAAATACGAAATTAAAAAAACTGTATGAGTTTGAGAACTGTTTGTTCTATGTGTTTAGTTGCTTGGGCGAAAAAAACTTACATTATAATAATAATAATGCTTGTAATTTTACAAACATTTGTTTGAATTGATGCTAACGGTTACTTTATATAATCGCACCGTTCGTCGTCGACAGGGCAGTTAAATACCTAAAGTTAACGAGATTAACAACTTTTTTCGTGCGGGTATCCCCTCGGATACCCCCCTGCCGGAGCCGGAAGGGGAGGTTATATCGGACTCGAACCGACTTTTTAGTCGGTTCGAGTCCGACTGTGGGCACGCTGACTGTGGGTCGTGGTGCTAGTTTTTATGAAGTATTTATATAAATTTACACTGTACCTTCTTTTTTTCGTGCGGAAATCCCCTCGAATACCTCCCCTGCCGAAGCCGGAAGGGGAGGTTATGTCGGACTCGAACCGTCTTTTTAGTCAGTTCGAGTCCGACTGTGGGCACGCCGACTGTGGGTCGTGGTGCTAGGCCTGAGGTGAGGTTGTCATCAAAATATCCCTCGCACCCCGGCTGACCCAAGGCCAGTAATTCTCCTAGGTCTGCTGGGGTGCGAGAGATATGCTTTCGGCAATCTCACCTCCGGCAACCAAGGACCCAAGACGGCGTGCGTTTTAGTCGGTTTGAGTCCGACATAACCGCCTCCACCGGCTCCGTGGGGGTGGTATCCGCGAGGATTTTGCGCACGATAAAAAAAGGCCAATAATTAAACTAACCTACCTAAATATTAAAATTATTCTATCCTAAACTAAAACTAAATTTTTATTTATTTACACACAAACAAATTATATACAATGTACGAATATTGTAGGTACTAGGTACCCCTGTACTGATATAGATAAAATATGAATTATAGAAAATCGTAAGTAGCATCTTCAGTAGTAATACTGATATTCTTATACTATGGCGCTATGAGCGTAATATTTAGGTATGATAATTTTTTAAATTACCAATCGGAGTTAGAAATTTAGTTTATGGCTTTGCACGACTTCTTTAGCTTGCGTTGTTTATTGCCCATATTGAATGACTTGCAACAATTTATTATAAATACGTAAAACCGATTGATTGGTGCACGAAACTGTCGCGCAAAAACTGACACAGGTCCTACTTCGGTAAGCGCCAGCGCGCGACTGGCGCAACTTTTCGGGCCTCAGCGGCGCGAGCACTCGCGAATTTAGTAGGTATTTAAATATAACTTTAAAAATTATTTCATAATATAGTCAAAATCTGCGAAAATGTCTAGACATATGTAGTGGCTTTAGTTTAGTATAAATTTTTTTATAGAAAGCATAAGTAATTTAGTCATAATATTAAAAAAAAAATAACGAAAAGGGGTAACTTTGGGATTTTTTTCTATCGAGTGAAGTTCATCAGATCTGGTAACTGAATGCGAATTTGACTAGACTGGATCCTTAACTAATATATATCTTTTTTTCGAAATTTAAAACGCTTTTTCCTATGATTCAAATGCTTTTAAAAATTTTCAGGGTTGAATATTGACATCGTAATCCTTTTATATACTAGGCAGGTTGAGAGTAGATCAAAATTGAATTTTTAATGTTGACTTATACAAAGCCCCATCTCCATTTGCCTATTCTAGTTCCAGTTTCATTTCCATTACTTCCACATTGAGTAAGCCATTCCTTTCTCCTTCTCTCATTTAAAAATTCCTAGTAAAAAAAATGACTGCTATTCATAAGACATCATTATCCGCATAAAATCTGCAAATCTTGAAAACCCAACTGGCATAGCTATCTACAAACGCCATCACCTATAATTTTAAATGTAAAGTATCTTAATATTAAACATTCTGTACCAAAAGCGTTTCAGTCCAAGATATATTCTTAAAATCAACAAACGAATTCAATTTCGACTTTAGCTGTTTAGGTACAAAGTTCAATATTGGTTTTTTCATCAAGGGGTTGAGCAGAGCGGGTGATTATGTAAATAATGCTGTAATGACATCATCATGGGTCATGTCGTTTGCCTTGATGCGAGGAAGCGATATAATAAAATCTGAAATGTGTTCGTTCATTCTGATGAACATTAATTTTCTTCTACAGTCTTCTTGGTACAAAAAGAACTGTTATGCGGATTTAGTGAACAATGTCTGAATCTTAGTGAAGGAAGCATTTGTCTAATGGCTGTCCTTGTTGATAATGGCACGCATTAAGATAATACTGGGCGTTTTAAGTTTTATTTTACAGATCTTACCAGGAAAGAAATGTCGAGATATTTAAACGAAGGCGATGATAAAATCTTACTGTGGTTTTTTTACAATATGGGCCTATTTAAGGAGGTTCTCACAGGGTCGACAACACAATTGTGACGCTCGTAGTATTGCACACGTTCATTGGTTACGGTCTTCTTCTTCTATCGTGGTGATGGCGCCTCGGCCCTCAAATTATCTTCTCCCAGTGTGCTGCCACCTGTACGGCGTTCTCGGAGGCGCCCAACATAAGGTCCTGCGGTGTACATGTGTATGGGCATTTAGCACATGTCAACATCGCAGGTCCACCCCCTCCGAGAAACCCCACCCGGCCCGGCATTCATTCCTTCGGCCAACCCGAGTCCGGAGTCTGTTTAATGGCTTCCATCTGGTCCAGGGCAGATCATGTCCAGGCGGTAGTTGTTGGTTACGGTAACCACTTCTCATCAGTGGGCCGTGTGATTTTCCCACCTAAGCGGTATTGAAGTTCGAATTTAACACTTTTCTTTGTGCAAAAACCCGCCTCGATTTCCCTCCTTTGCCTAGTGCCCTTTATATTGGACTCGAATCAACTAAATCCGCACGCAGTCTCGAGGCTCAAGTACCGGGGAGTAAGATGGTTCAACAACGCATTTGCCTAGCATCCCAGCTGACTCCGGACCATCTGCGGTTTCAAGATGGCCCCCTCGGCCAAGCTTGATACCTATGAGATTAAGTTAAGCAATATTGACATTGAATCCTTTTTGACGTAAACAGGATAACGGGTATGAAGTGCAGGTATGTACCAAAAAATATCCTAAAGCAATGGCTTTAGGCTTTATTTTAATGGAAAACATAGGGAAAAAGAATCTTCTCGGGTGGGACTCGATCCCGACTACGGGTTCGAGTCCCGCCCGAGAAGATTCTTTTTCCCTATGTTTTCGATTTGTATAGTTAGCATACTTAATGCTGTCAAAATTCCTTCAATTTATTTTAATGGCACTATAAATATAGTTTACGGTACATATTTGCATTTTCAGACAATTTCATCTAATTTGGTTCGTGAGACTCTAAAATTGTAAAAATGAACGCGATTGTTCTTTATTTAACGTAAACATAGTTTTTATGTGGCATTTCGATATTGAATCATTTGAAATGTCTTTTCTTCGAAAATGTGACTTATTTTCATTGTTCCTTTTATTTTCAAAGACGATCACAAGTAAGTAAATGATAAAACAAATTGATAAATTATTTGGTTTAACGATTATTATGCGTTTAAACCGTTTAATCTCCGCCTTGTACACATTTAAAGGCGAGAAATCAGGATCATGATATTTATATATCCTATTTTATTGCTTTCAGAAACTTCGTTAACCTTTGTTTTATTTTAAATTGTGTCAGACATTGTAACTGGAAACAATAAATTATGAAAAGTAGAGCTGAGCAATAAAAATACTGATGTAACAAAAAAAATTGAATTATCAAAATTAGTCCAACTAAAAAAAAAGAGCAAAAAAAGATCCTAAATAAAAGATGAAAAAGAGCTAAATTAAAAAGAAAAGTAAAATATTTTATTAACCTAACTACACATACTATTCTTTGTTAAAATTTCAACATAGAAAATTTAGAATTTAATAACAAACCTTTGTTTGTGAAACAGCACGCAGAAAATACAATGGTTGATGTTGGTATATTATAAAACTTTCATAACGAAATGTAGGCTCAATAGTTCTGTAATATTCTTTCTATGGAATATTATAACCAAAAGGGTTCAGCAGAGATTCCACACCTACCACGTTATAAGGAATGGACAACATCTTATTAGCAACTGAGACACAGATTCAGATAATAATTACTACGGTGCAGAATATACCTCCTAGAACAAAGCGTTTCAACGACTCATTCCTATGCCGCACCATTAAGACCTGGAACTCCATGCCAGCTCACGTGTTTAAGCGGGGCATGAAAAGGCATCTGATGAGGCCGTCAAGCTGAGTGCCACCACTGTTAACATTGTATATGTTTACAATGGTGACCCTCTTTCCGAGACTTTGCCTTTAGCTTACCATCAGGAGGTGAAGTAAAATTGACGTGTCCTTTATAAAAAACGGAGTCTAGGCTGTATAATCCATACTAATATTATAAATGCGAAAGTAACTCTGTCTGTCTGTCTGTCTTTCTGTCTGTCTGTATATTACGCTTTCACGCCTAAACCACTGAACCAATTTTCATGAAATTTGGTACCTACATGTTTGGTCGCAATAACCGACATCCACGCGGGCGGAGCCGCGGGCAAAAGCTAGTATTATATAAACCAATGGATATAGAATATTCCAGAGTCACCGTATATCTATATACAGATTGACCGTTGTATTCTATTCTACCGTAAAAAAATAACACAATACCTGAAATAAAATAGATTACGTACGATTACGTACACATTTATTAGTAAAATTCATTCCTATATTTCGCAAAAACGGAACAAATTAATTAAAAAATCATCATTCACCGTTGATGTTTTATTAATTCGATATAATGGTATCGTTGAGTCAACAGAGCCGGTCACACAATGATTCATCAAAATAATATGATTGATGGGTCCTGTAAATATCGTTCCCACTTGCTCTTATTTACCTATGTCGACGACAAACCTTTTGAATATCAATTTTTAGGAACGAGTGATTATTATTTTATGTTTTTTTTAATCTGTTTTAAGGATCTTATTTTTTTTTGCACTGACAGTCACATAGCGGGTTCTGCAGTGAGCTATGCTTGGAATTATAAGAAAAAACTAAAATTACTGACGAATTACTAACTTGGGTAAGTAGAGATCGTGAGCCGACAAACATTAGGTGGGACGGTCCCAGTTAAAAGGTGCTAAATCAAAGAAATAAAATTGTATGTATTGAAATAAAACCACTTTTTACGGATTCCATCGCGATATATTTGTTATTATTTACTTTTGACGACGTTTCGGCTGCTTTGCAGCAGGCATGATCGCGGCGTGACTCATGATGGTAGTTGTCACATAGTTTGAAGTATAAGTTATCCCAAAATACCCGAATCATGGTGAATTATTCTAGAGTTATTTGCCAATCATTTTGATAAAAAGAAAAGTGATAAACATTTCAGTGAGTACTGATATAATTTTTTTTCAAGTAAAATCTTGTTTAGGTGCTTTGAGCACAAAGAAACATCATGGAATTCGTGTCATCGTCACATAATACTCAAGCAGTCACGACGACGATATAATTCGCAAGTTACTTAGTTTTCATCAAAGGCTATCTCGCCATTTTTTGAAATCTAAACGCCACTAACTACATTCTGTATATATGGGGACTCACTGTTATTCTTAATATTGTATCTTTCGAAAGTATATATAACCTAAATCAAAATGGCGAGCGCAACAGCAATTTTATTTGCAAAATCAACACGTATTTCTACATTATGGGATCATTTATTCTCGTTACATTACATAGCACTTTTCTATAACGAGGCCGGCCTATTGAAAGGGTGGTGGCCGGAACCTATCGGGGGTTAGAATTGTTTCTATTGAGGGATCACCTCATGAAAGCATTTTTTGCTATTTTTCGACCTAAATAAGGGAGATGCTATTCATGTTATGGTAGAATGTTTATTCATGAATTTTCTGCCTCGGACACCACTTAACATTTATTTTCATTCAACATAATGTGGATGCAGAAATTTTCCACAGTCATTGTTTTATTTCTTTTCACTCAATCTCCTCTATTCTTTTTGGCCACTATTGCTATAGAAATAGTCGCAAAACATTGGAGATGGGCGTCATCAACGTGGTTCTTTCTCACTCGCCTCAACTGTCATGCCTGAAAAGCAATTATCCAAAAGCTTCAAGTATAATATAGCCAACGTAAATGCATTATAACTTTATTAAAAAAGATAATAATAAAATATATAATAATCATCACTAAAACAAAAACTGATATATTTTATTAACTGCGAACACGCGATGATTTGCCAGATTTAACGACTTGGATATTCGATATTCTTTCGATTTGATAGTTTCAATCAAAAAATATTCTCTTCGAAATGTTAGTATTTTATAAGGAGCTCAATAAACTGGATATCGTTTCTGAACTTTCAAGTAGCAACTACACAGTTCGTTCAAATTAAGTGCAACGCTTCAGCTGCTACGGTAACTAAGTTTGGTAACCAATTGTGAAGTTCACCTTTGGTTAATTCTTTACTGACTTCAAAAAAGAGAAGGTTCTCAATTAGACTGAATGTTCTTTTTTATTTAACAATAAGTTTTTTATTCAGACAGACAAATGTAGATATAGAGGTGTTATTGAACATTCATATATTATACCGTTCATCCCCATAAATTCTTCTGCTACTTAACCTACTGTTGCCTAAAATATTATATTTAAGAAAATTATATAATAATTTGCTTATCTCAGAACCCATGCAAACCTGAAGATCGCACATAAGCTTAACAGCAAACTTTTGTCATGGACTAGATAGATAGCACATTTTTATTACCAAAATTTATTGCCTTTCATTTCCTCTCAACAGATTTTTTCTCAGCTATTTTTATGAAACATACGACTATCTAACCCACATAATATAATAATAAGGTGGTTGAGTGCAAAAACACGTGACACTCCATAAACCACTTGGTGACGGAAAAATCCAAAGTATTCATAAAAACACCATGAAATATAAATCACGTCGTGACGTTTACAGCGTTCTCTTAGCGCCTATTTGTACTGCAATAGCTATCGCTCCCTAGTGCGGCCACAACTTGTCAGTAAAAACCTTTTAGGGAATATACGGTAAGATTGGTTTGTATTTTTCAAAGGGTGTTTAATGTCTTATTGGTAGATTGTTGAAAGGTAAAGTAGTAGTAGTAGAAAGGTAAAGTTTGTATTGATAGATGATAGTGATGGTGGTTGGATGATTAATAATCAATATTCCACGTACTTAATCAGTTCACAACGGCTGGACATACCTATTTGCGAGAAATTGGCACAGAGATAGATTCAGATGGGATAATACATACATTACTTTTAACTCGTATATAAGAAAATCTGGGTCGTAGTATATTAGCCTAAGCCACAAACAACACCTAGTCGGCTGTAAATAAAAGGAATAGCTAGCTTATGCTTATTTAAAGTTTGCGTCTCTAGAGTGTCAACGTTGATAAATTATATTATGAAAGTTAATTTATAATATAATTTAACTTTTATGACTTTTAACTTGTTCAGAATTACGCACTCGGGATTTATTTTGGGATAGCAAATAAAATTACCAATGGCGTTCTAAATAGTAAACGAAATATCAAACGCAAGTAAAACTAAAAGAAATAAAGAGTTCTATTAGTGAAAACCGTTGAAAAGTAAAACAGGGCAGGGAATCATGACAGTTTAAGTTTATTTTAGATACGTTAATACATCGTATGTACAGTTAGCATCAGATTTATTTTGACTATTTTTTTTAGATCATTTAGGTGGCAGACAAGCACACGGCCCACCGGATGGAAAGTGGTTGCCGCGGCCTATGGACGTATGCAACACCAGGGGCGTTACACTCGCGCTGCCTACCCTGAAGAAACCTTCTAATGCCCCTCTTGAAGAACCACATAATGTAGTCGCTTGGGAAAACCATGGCAGGGAGTTCATTCCACAGCTTGAGCGTACGTGGGATGAAGTTCCTTTTATACCGCACGGTGCGCACCGTATTAGGATGCAATGTGTGGGGAAGAATTCCCTGTCTATGGCGAGCGGTGCGATGATAGAATGTAGCTGTGGGCATCATGTCAAATAATTCATCTGAGCACAAACCATTATATAGGCGGTAGAAAACACATAGTGAGGCAAAGTCCCTTCTGAGGCTGAGAGGTTCCACATCGCCTGCGAGTATGGGACTGTCGACGAGCCTCAACGCACGTCTTTGCACCGAGTCGAAAGGGTTAAGCTGGCGTGCGGGCGCTCCGGCAAAAAGATGACAGCAGTACTCCTTGTGGGGCCGAACCTGCGCCTTATAAAGAAGGAGTCGCTGCCCCGCAGTGAAGTACTGCTTCGCCCTGTTAAGAACTCCAAGTTTCTTTGATACCAGCTTGACTTTGTCCTCTAAATGACTGCGGTACTGGACGTCACTTGAAATGTTGACGCCTAAAATCCCGATACTCGGGCAATGGTAAGCCGTGTGCCCAGGAATTGCGGCGCTACAATAAATGGGGTTTTCTTAGCGGTGAATACACATACTTGTGTTTTCACAATTCTCCAAAAATCTCATTACCAAGGTTTTGAGAAGTCCCGTACTAAGTGTGTACAGTCAGAAATCAATAAAACACTTTGATTTGCTCTTAATAAGAGAGTTTAAAGATCATTTCGAGACATGTCGTCAAGATATTCATGACGCTGACTGTACCAAAAATCTGAACAATCACTCAAGAGGAAAGGGGGAATGTCAAAGTATAATCGAAACACCCAGAAGATATTTACATAATTATCTTAATCTACTCTTAATTGTGGTTGAACAAGACAAAAACAAGACTAAGTACAAAATTAACAAGACTTGATTAACAAATTTCTAACTTTCTATAAACTTGCAAACCGAGCTGTGGCGCGTCGCTTATATTCAAGTTAATATTCCAGTAGTTATAGAGTTATAAAAACGCGGCCAGTCCTAATCTTCTTTTTGCTCCACTAGCCTTGCTCACAACGCTTGACTTAATCGTGTATGTAAGTTGTAGAGATCATCAACTACTAGGATAGTAGGAACATTATTATTTTTTGACATATCAAATACACAGGGAAAAAGAATCTTCTCGGGCGGGACTCACACCGCGATCTTTCCCTTACATTATCTATTCTGTGCCCTTACAGCGGTAATGCTTGAAAGGGAAAAATCGCGGGTTTGAGTCCCGCCCGAGAAGATTCTTTTTCTTATGTATTCGATTTGTGTAGTTAGCATACTTAATGCTTTAAAATTCATTCAAAAATGACATATATGTAGTTATCGAAATTAAATTATAAGCAAAAGATTAAAATAATAACGGTTCCAGAAAACATTTCTCACTTTGAAGATAACAAGTCCATGATATAATTACTAACGTTAAATATGAACAAGAAAGCACACACATTTTACAACAGAGACAACCATGTATGACACAGAATATTTTTTTCTCTCATAAACTTATAACGGGCTATAACTCGATTTACACTAGCATCCACACAGGGAGGCGTAAACAAAGCTATTATATCGTGTCATACAACATTCTATCCAAAACAAATTTAAATAAATCTGTAGGTTTGTTTTTCCGCCATTTTTATAGCACTTTCCGAAGCAGAAATATGATTTATATTGTTGAGAGAAATATTCAAAATACGGATCGTTTTAGTACTTTAGGCGTTGTCGGTGACCTGCTTCCGAATTGCCGTTGGTTTTATTAACTTTATTGTCGAACACTTTCAGTGGAGCGAAATGTTTTAGACTTTAAATCTGTGAGTTTAAGAGAAAGATTTGGCGAAGGCTTATGTACCATAAGCCAGGAGTCGGAGTCTCAAGGACGTGTTTCTTGATTTGTTATATTAAATGCTGTGGTGCGGAAGTAAAAGTTTTGTTAAAACAATTTAGAAGGAAATGAGGAGTAGAAGAGTGATTTATACTGTTCCTATAGTCACAGGCAAGTTAAAGATTAATCCATATTTCCATGCGCTGGTAAGAATCTACAAAAGGTTTTTTTTTAATAATTATTTATAATTATGCCAATAAGATGAGCTTGGGTGAAGAACAAGAAGTACAGAGCTCCATTCCATTAGCCATAAATTCTAAAACCTTGGTAGTATTTTTGTCTGTATAAACGAATAATAAATAAGATAAAATAATTACAATAAAAATCGTACCTAAACATAAAATAACAAAGATAAATTTGACATAATTAACCTCAAGGATTCTTCGGTAACTAAAAAAGAACAAAACAAGTTAATTGGAATTATTGTCGACAACATTTCTTCAAACAGAACCAAGTACAGATCTGATGTTTCTATAAAGGAACAATTAATAAACGTTTCGTGCTATCTTTTAAAAACGTTTAACAAATTTGTATTTTTTTGTCTTTTACCTGTTCCTGAAAAACGACAAGAGAATTTGAGGTCCCATTACAATAATAAAATTAAATTCATTTGCAAACTGGCTTTGAACTTCCAGCGAAGGTAGAACGAGGTAATTGAAGCAAATGCTCAATAACAGCGGGGTTCGCTGTTTGAATTTTTGTACCAGCTACCTGTATCACGTATTTAAAAAATCAGTTTAATGCGAGAACGTTTTCAAATTTTTCATTTCAAACGTATGATACACGTCTCATATTTGGTTCTTATTTTGACAACTTTCGTCAACATTAATTTTGCATCGTATGTACCCATCTACTTTTACCATGTAAGATAATTCCTGAAGAAAGCCTGTTCATAATATTACTATATATTAATGATCATCATTACGCTACCGCATAATACCTATTAACTCTGAATTTTTTTTCACCTGTGCGATTTTCAAAGCATTAAGAATGTTCACCCACCCTGAGACTGTCCAGGCTATTATTGCGTAACCTTGCAAGGTGAGAACCTTCTTCATTACTGCTTGTCTACAAGCCCCTTCATGGATGTTATGCCGGACTCCTACCGACTAAAACCCCCACGGTATCGCCCAGCAGCCTATAGTTGGGAGCCCCGGGTAAGCCCTCGGAAGGATGTCCCAGGGCAACAAGCCCCTTACTTACTGTAGTACGCTCAGCGTTCAGCTTTAAAATATGTCCATTACTACACAGCAATCAAAAAATTTGCATACCATAAACTTAGATTGATGTATTTTGACTCCCAGTATCCAAGTTTTACCACTCAATATTCTCTTACTAATACTGAAGCAACTCAATTAACGATATTGGAGAATGGCAGTCCAACTTTGTACGCTCGCAATTCGTCTGTACGCTCCCTACTAACTCCAAAACTAGTTAGCTAATAGCAGAGATAAATTGCTACTGTGGCGCGAATGTATTTGTATCCGACTGTTGTGTGAAGTTGTCTGAAATTCTGAAAATGGTTGTAGAAATTTGAAACACTAACTAGAAATTAGTAGTTATGATTTTGGAGGCAGGCACCGTGTTAAAGTTGTGGTGTTGAAAGCAAAGGTTTTCATTCATTGTGAAGTGAATATTTTAGTAACAACAATATCTTTATTGCTAACAACATTCCTCCACAGCTAAATAACAATATAGAATCATAGTTAATACGGTAGGTAATGTGCACTACTTGCCACATGTATACACTATATAGTGATCCAAAACAACAAATTTACATGATAAGAATTTTAGGGTTTGATCGGTGCAACCCTCACTATCAGCAAAGAAAGGTTTTGCTAAGAGCTACCTCACTTTGCTGGCTCTGGCGCTGTAGATGTCAAATTTCAATGAACCAGGAAGCTCATTGAAGCCACGTGCACTCCGCAGTATAAAGGAGTTACGCCTATAATTGGTGGTTGCAAATGGTACATTGAGCAACGGTCTAAACGGTCTAAAGCAACGATTCCTTGAAGAGGCTAATGGGAAAGATGGTTAACACTGTCCAATGCATATTATAC
Organism: Eilema sororculum; assembly: GCA_914829495.1. Classification (NCBI taxonomy): domain Eukaryota; kingdom Metazoa; phylum Arthropoda; class Insecta; order Lepidoptera; family Erebidae; genus Eilema; species Eilema sororculum. Next base: position 21,454,978 of record OU618546.1, read on the forward strand.
GAGTATAATTGCAAATCAAAGTCAATTTTGTATAATTTGACAATATTGAAGGAAATGTAGCTTTCTCAATTCACGGTGTAACTGGTCTATTGGTTGCAATGAGCCTAAGGGTACGTTCATAGAAGAGCACAATCAAAGCGCAGCAATGCGACATTCTTCACAATTAATGCCGCCTATGGAAGATAATGATAGTTGCATCGAACTCCAATAAATCGGGACAAGGATAGACAGATCTATCAAATCTACTGGTTCATAAAAATATTAATCAAAAACTGAACTTTACTATTGTCTAGATAACACGTGAACAGAGTCGTAAAAATTCATGTTCGAGACGATCTGAATATTTTATGTGATTTTATTTTATTTTATTTCTGGTACTGAAATATAATATATCATTTTTCAACAACTCAAACAGTCAATCTGAATCTGATCAAAGTTCAATAGCAACAACACATATCTTCAAAACGTAGATGAACAAATTGACTCATCCATCAAAACTTTTCCCAGTTTGTTTGGTTTTCGGAAATCGCTTCAAACGACATACGATACATAAATTTTCGATACGTATTACGATCTTGACTTTATTCTTTTTTGTAACATTGTGATTCAAATTGTAAAGAATACTGTACTAATATTTTCACTAATAGTAAAAGAACTTGTCAAAAAGCGATGAGTTAAATGCTTGAGTGAGATGGCCTGAGTCTCTGAATTATTTTTGGCTAATATTACAAATTTGAAGCTCATTGATTTCTAGATGATTAATCGTTTTAATAAAATACAGTATTTAATATTATAATATAGTAAAATGACTTAGAAACTGGCGCTATATAAAAAGATTACAATGTTGTTACGTAGCACAAACCATGTAAACTTTTTAAAATACAGCGACACTATTTTAACAAAAAAGATATTTGAGTAGATTTTTCTGTCAACAAAATTTATTTAACCCTCGATTATTCTGTAACATGCGTAAAATTAAAGCATATTTAATATTAACCGGGTATATTTTTTATGTAATACTTTTGGAGCAAAATAATCTGGGCTATATTTTTACATACATTACATAAAAATCTACAATTCGAAATATATTTATGTAATATAAAAATATATACCTAATATAAAGGTCATGTTCCGTTTCCGTTCTATCCGTGTACAAGATTATCATTCGCTTATTATTCTTTATATAACAATGTACTTACTGCCTTAGTTGAAATGTCGCTTTAGTACGACGAGCATCTACATTTCCTTAGATACCTTCATCAAGTATCTCAGTAAGAAAGACCTTATATTAGGCGTCCTGAGATAAAACACCAGAAAAGGGTTCGTAAGAAGGGCCTTATAATGAATACCTATCACTTTATTCGTACCTTACCTTGAACCCTTAATATTTTTTTAGGATGAAAAAAATACCTTTTAGATAGAACATAAAAACAAGAACCCTAACCTCATTTGCGCCGAACAAGGCCTAGTAAGCTACAAAACGTAACAATTCAAATTTAACGACACACATTTAGAGTTTCATCCTTTAATTACGGCCAAGAATATCTCAGATGGTGCGAATTTGTCCCGTTTCTTAACTTGAAGAGGCAGTTGTCTTAATCTTAACTTGCATAATTCGTCAACTGGAAGGGGTTAAGGGTAGGCATTTAACAGCTGTATTAGTCTAGCTGAAAATGTTGGGTAATTTTTATCTTTACGTTTTTGTTCAAATTAGGCCTTGTTTAAAAGTTTACCAACTTTGTTCTCAAGAGTTTCCTGAAATTTTAATTTCGGGTAGTTTTTTTTTTTTTTTAACCGTATGGGAAAATCCTTCATGGATGTTATGCCGGACTCCTACCGACTAAAAACCCTCACGGTTACGCCCAGAAGCCTATGGATGGGAGCTCCGGGTAAGCCCTCGGAAGGATGTCCCAGGACTCCCATCAGACCTACGGCTACAATTGCGGCCTCGTCTCGGGGGTGGTTCGGGTGCTATCCCGCGTCTATGGGGGGGTTTTCGGGTGTTATCCCTCTTCTTAGGGGGGGCCAACTAGGCCTTAGCCAACTCACCGTCCTCAGGCCCCCGGTCATGGAGGCCGATGGTCTTCGGCGAAGACACGTCGGCGGTGCCCAAGCCGCCGACTGCGGAACTCGGGTGGGAGAGTTTTCTCCCGCTCTCGCCCCGCCGCCTCTTTGTGGTGATTATAATATCAGATTCATCAGTGTCTTCGAGCCAAAGTATTTGCTCTACTGCTCCAACTCGTGTTTCTATCAACCTTCTTCTTCTTCTTCCCCTTAGCGTTAGTTCCAGTTGCATCCGAAGCTCTCAGCTTGGAGTCTGGGGTTCGCTTTAGCAGTCTAACTACGGATTTGGCTTGCCTTCCATATTTTCAACTCGTTTCTTGATGTCGCTTATCTTGAATTTTAAGATAGTCATTACAATCTGAACTTCCTACCTCGAAACCAGAGCCTCGTCCTTAAATCGGCTAGCAGGCTACGTTAATTTAGGCCTCAAGCCTTAGGCCTGCAGTGAAAGAATTTATAATTGACTAGCTTTTACCCGCGGCTCCGCCCCCATGGATGTCGGTTATCGCGACTAAACATAGGCTATGTCCTTTTTCAAGGTCTAATCTACCTCTATGCCAAATTTCATCGAAATCAGTTTAGTGGTTTAGGCGTGAAAGCGTAACATACGGAAAGACAGAATTACTTTCCCATTTATAATATTACTAGCTTTTGCCCGCGGCTCCGCCCGCGTGGATGTCGGTTATGGCGACCAAACATAGCCTATGTCCTTTCTCAAGGTCTAATCTACATTTATACTAAATTTCATCAAAATCGGTCCAGTAGTTTAGGCGTGAAAGCGTAACATACAGACAGACAGACAGACAGACAGACAGACAGACAGACAGACAGACAGACAGACAGACAGACAGAGTTACTTTCGCATTTATAATATTAGTATGGATAATATGGAAATATCATCATATGATATTTATAACAGTTATAGCTACATATAGGTATGATAAAGTATGTCACGCTATGATAAACACATTATTAACAATTAAAACTAACATCAATACCAGATGCCGGTAACATTTATTTTCTAAAGCTTCAACAACTGCAGTGTGTCATGTGAACTCCACTAAAGACTATAGTTCTCCATCTATAGATTAAAAGTCTGTCGTTTCGTTGTGCGAGAAAGTGATCTAATATAATTTACATAAGAAGCGGTGGAAAGGAAAAGGGACAGGCCTACTAGTCTCCCATCATTCAAGAGAGCTCTAAGCGATTTCCGATCCTCATGAGTGCTAGCCTGAGGGCTTCAAGTGGGGCAGTCAGTAGCCTTTCTGAACTAGAAAGGGGTAATGTAAAATGACCGATTTCAAAGAAAGGTTTGTCATTTTCAAATTATGCTAAACTAGCAAACAAGCTCATGTCTTCTATTTTGTTTGAGTGTTATATGTAAATTCGTATCTGTTTAAGCCTGTTTATTTATAGTTAAATAGTTATTTAAGTGCTATACTATGAATTAGGTAGTTAATATTCATCTATACTAATATTATAAATGCGGAAGTAACTCTGTGTGTCTGTCTGTCTGTCTGTATGTTAGCTTTCACGCCTAAACCACTGAACCGATTTCGATGAAATTTGGTATAGAGGTAGATTAAACCATAAGAAAGGACATAGGCTATGTTTGGTCACGTTAACCGACATCCACGCGGGCGGAGCCACGGGCCAAAGCTATTATTTTATAAAGATAGATAAAGCTATACTAACATTAAATATTTATTTTATACAAATTTTAAAAGGAACAAGTCAGCATGAAGAACCCAAAACTAGATTTGAACCCGTTTTAAGGGGAGACAAAATGTTGTTATATTATATTTGTCCATTGTACAAAGCGAAACATACATAAAGGTAGAATGTATGTTAGCCGTTTTATATTTAATAAATATTTTTAAAATATAAAAATAATTCGCATTTTATGCACTGAAGCACCGTTCATCCGATTTCAATAAAACTGCCAACTTTACTGCTTTCATTTGGGCATAATATGTTATCGAATTATTAAAAGAATTTGCGGGTTCAAATGATATAACATAATAATATCATATACATTATCCTACAACAATAGTTTGCCTTTATGAATATCTAATAATACACTATTATGTAAACTTTTGATATGCCTATGAAAGAGTCGAACAACTGAAGTGCATAAACAATGCATAAAACAACGTAGGCAAACTAAAACTCCAACTCTCTGGGAGAACTTCAAACAATCGGACGAACAATAGTGCTATCGGCTCAGGCCGGCGATGTTCTAGATTGTACATGATTGCGCGACCAAATTGATTGCTATAGATGTCTGTTTAAATGCTGATTTCTGTTTTTACTTAACTACGGTAAAGCAAAAGAAGGGTTATGACTACGACTGTAACAAAAAAATACATTCTAGCGAAAAGTAGCATACGACCACGGCGAACCCCAGACTCCAAGCTGAGAGCTTCGGATGCTACTGGGACTGAAGCTAAGAGTAAGATGAAGATTGATAGAAACACGAGTTGGAGCAGAAGAGCAAATACTTGGGTTCTTAGGCACTGATGAATCTGATATTATATATCACCACTACCCTAAATTAAAATTTCAAAAAACTCTGAAGAATAAAGGTGGAATACTTTTAAACAAGGCCTAATTTGAACAAAAACGCGAAGATAAAAATTACCCAACATTTTCAGCTAGACTAATACAGCTGTTAAATGCCTACCCTTAACCCCTTCCAGTTGACGAATTATGCAAGTTAAGATTAAGACAACTGCCTCTTCAAGTTAAGAAACGGGACAAATTCGCACCATCTGAGATATTCTTGGCCGTAATTAAAGGATGAAACTCTAAATGTGTGTCGTTAAATTTGAATTGTTACATTTTGTAGCTTACTATGCCTCGTTCGGCGGAAATAAGGTTAGGGTTCTTGTTTTTATGTTCTATCTAAAAGGTTTTTTCATCCGAAAAAATATTAAGGGTTCAAGGTTAGGTACGAATAAAGTGATAGGTATTTATTATTAGGTCCTTCTTACGAACCCTTTTCTGGTGTTTTATCTCAGGACGCCTAATATATCATGTAAACTGTCCCAGATACAATTCTGGTAAGATGCAAGATAGACAAAATATAATTACAAAAATATTTAGTACCCACTTAGGTATATCTAAACTGTGTTACAACGCATCTAGGTACCATGAATATTTTAGTTCTCAGCGCCCGGAGTACTTGACATGACTTGCAATACCAGGCACTAAGTTTTAAAGTTAGAAACTTCACACAAGCAACTACAGCAGCTGGTCTAAATTTTATAGCAAACACATGTATCACTCTTATTGGAATGGCATAATGTTAGAAACAAAAGAAGATTCAAGTTTTACGAGGTATTGTGAGGTTTATGCAGGACTGAGACAAAAGTAACTTATTCACTCCTTAAAATTAAACTGTTTGAACGGATTCTGTCCAGAATATGTTTGGTGTTATTTTATTATTTATACACTGAACCTGACGTCACGGTTGCAATTCGACAGCTATGGTTAATCACAAGCTATTTAATTTAGCACAAGAGCTAGTATTATTATCTATTCTGTAACAAAAGGTTAACAAAAATATCAGCTTGTACTATGAAAAGAAAAATAAAATAACTCTATTTAGACTCACTCTATTCTGTCTATTTTAACAGGATTAAAATTATTATAAAAAATTGATTTTCATCAAACCAACTACCCATAGATTTAATTCCCATGATCGCCCATTAAGTACAGCTATCATCACGCTCATTCACCTACGTAATAATAATGAAGTAGTATTAAGAGACTGTGACGTAACATTTTGTCACCCGAGCCGAGCCGACACCATGTACAGTCGATCAGACTATCAAAAGACTTAAAATAATCTTAATACCTTGGTATTCTCACCTTTCTGTTGACTAATTGTTCTAATATTTGGAACGCTCCTTTAGTTCCGACAGTAATAATAATAATAATAAGCCTTTATTTAATTCCTTAATAATCTAAAAGTATACAATTTTGGATTATATAAAAATGAAATTAATTAATCATAATTTTTAAATACAATTTATAATTTAGAATTGGAAATGATTTATTAAGGACCTCTCAACGAGTAAAGGCCTCCTCCATTTGTTTCCAAGCCACTCTATCTTTAGCTATTTCCATCCAGTATGAGCCGGCCACCTTGGTTATTTCGTCTAACCACCGCATCTTTGGTCTGCCTCTGGGTCGTTTCTTCATTGGTCCTGACCAGGTTACTATTTTTTTGATCCATTTGTCATCATTCATGCGAGCAATGTGGCCAGCCCATCTCCATTTCAATCTTTTGCAATGTGTGAGAGCATCGTTGACTTTGGTGGTGTGTCTAATGTCTATATTTCTTTTTCTATCTATTCTTCTTATGCTCAGCATGCTACGTTCCATTGACCTTTGGCAAGTATTTATTTTGTTTGCAACGCTGTTCTGGAACACCCAGGTTTGAGAGCCATAAGACAGGCATGGTAGAATGCATGTGTCTAGTACGGTTTTTTTGAGTTTTATAGGAAGATTGGATTTTAGAACTTCTTTATTGTTCCAGAATTTATTCCATGATATCGTTATACGTCTACTTATTTCATCGAGGTTGCGAGATTTTCTAAAGGATATTTGTTTACCCAAATATGTGTATTCCTGCACATAATCTAGTATTGTATTGTTGACTGTTATTGGTGTTTTTATACTATTAGTCATCAGTTTTGTTTTCGTGGTGTTTAACTCTAGACCGATGTCGTGACTTACTGTGTTAAGTTCCTTGATCATACTTTCTAATTGTGTTGAAGATTCTGAAAAAAGTATTATGTCATCTGCAAAACGGAGGTTACTTAGAAACTCCCCATTGATGTTAATACCCTTTTTCTCCCAGTTTAACTTCTTCATAATGCTCTCTAGTACAGTTATAAAAATCTTAGGTGAGAGGGGGTCTCCTTGTCTCACGCCTCTATCAATATTAATTTCAGAGCCTCTAGTTTCCATTCTTACCCTACTGACACTTTTTCTGTATATGTCCTTTATCAGATCTATAGCTTCCGTTGGGACTTCGCAATCTTCTAAAGCTTTCCACATGCTATTATGGGAGATAGAGTCGAACGCTTTAGCATAATCAATAAAAGCGAGGTAGAGCGGCTTTTCTCGTTCTTTATATTTCTCTATAATTAAATCTACTGCATGGATATGTTCTGTAGTTGAGAAGTTTTTTCTAAAACCGGCTTGTTCTGGTGGTTGGTATTTTTCAGTGTATGTAGAGAGGCGGTCCTCGAGACAAGAAGCAAAAAGCTTGTATATAATTGGTTGTAGACTGATAGGTCTGTAGTTGGTTATGTCAGCAGGGTTACCTTTTTTATATAATAGGATAATATCTGACTCACCCCATTCTGTCGGTATTTTCCTGGTATCGAGAGCCATATTGAATAGAGCCGTTATAGGTTGCACAAGTAGAAATCTGCCAATTTTCAGAGCCTCACCCGGAATACCATCTGGTCCAGCGCATTTATCTGTGTTCAAGGATTCCATTTTTTTCATAATTTTGTTAGTAGAAAATCTTTGTATCGTGGTAAAGTTTTGATTAGAAATTGGACCTTCATAACACGCATCTCGCGTAGAATACAGCTTTCTATAAAATGTTGTAGCTGTTTCTATTATTCTTGATCTTGAAAAAGTTTTAGTGTCAGCAGAGTTCACTGTGAGACAGGGAATCCATTGTTTTGTGGTGTTAAGTGTTTTAAGACCTTTCTTTAAGCTTCCTGATGAGGCGAGATATTTCTCTATTGTATTTATTCTATGTTCTTCTATTTCTTTTTTAATACGCTTGTAAATATTTTTGTATAAATAACTGCGTTCCTTTTTCTCTTCTCTTGTTATATTTTTCTTTTTTGTCAACTCATTTCTTCGAGTAATTTGCTGTTTTATACTTTCTGTAATAAAATTATGTTTTGTTATTTTTTCTTTAGTAGTAGAGTTAAGGCTTTCAGATAGAGACTCTTTAATTTTTTGATATAGAGATTCTACGTCGTCGTTGTATTGTATTGTGATTTCGTTTAGTTTTGTTTTTAAAGAGTTTATAAACTGTTGTTCTTGTTCTCGTGTCTTAAATTTTGTAATTCCTCTGTATTTCGCTCTACTTTTCTTTGTGGCTGATATAGAATAAGTACTTCTTAAGAATCTGTGATCGCTGGCAAATGAAAAGGTGTTAAGTACTTCAAAGTTGGTAAAATTTTCTTTTTTAGTGGTAAGTATATAATCTATTTGACTTTTCTTCTTCTTCGGTGAGAGCCATGTCCACATATTCTTAATACTTTTTTTAAATAAGCTGTTTGTTATTGTTAAATTGTTTTCCCAACAAAAATCAAGAAGCAGTTCTCCTCTATTGTCCCTTTTACCATAGCAATATATGCCTAAAATTCTTTCTTCACCAGACTGACGCTGGCCGATACGAGCATTAAAATCACCCAATATTATTAGACTTTTATAACATTTCATTTTTGTTTGTTGAAGCTGTTGGTAAAATGCCATGATTTCATGTTCGTTAGCTTCAGATGTCGGGGCATGTACTTGAATAATTGATATGTTTGTATTTTCAATTTTTAGGTTTAGGATACAAATGCGTTCAGATACTCCTATAAAGCTCTCTATATATTGCTTGTATTCAATTTTCACAAGAAAGCCGACGCCGTAATGCCCTTTAGTTTCACCAAAATAGCAAAATATGTGCTTTTCATCTTCTATTATATTATATCCTATTCTTCTTATTTCTGCAAGGCCAATAATGTCGTACTTTATTTTCGATATAGCATCTTTGAATTCCAGTAATCTTTCTTCTGACAGTAGTGATCTAGCGTTGTAGGTACAGATGTAGAGTGGTTGGAGTGAAGGGTTTTGGTCTATGACCCCCGCGGTGACCGGCCGTGGTGGGGGAAATTTGTGAGAGGTCGTTTTTTGTCAATTTTTATTTTCATATCTATTCTGTTGAGACGTTTCAGTATTCATGCTGTGTATAGTATCACTGACAGTTGGTGTGGAAGTGGAGGAAGACGGTGGCCGGTTCACAGGTAAGTCCTGGTTTCTTATCATATAATGGTGTATTTGTGAATGATGTATCTTAGATGCTTTTTTCTTATTGTTTTTGCTTAAACTTGAGCTCCTATCAGGTGATACTGAAAGATTTCTTTTGTTAATGTTCCGGTTGGGTTGAATGTGATGTTCCTGGCTTTGGGTGTCACCTGGGATTATCACAAGTTTATCGTATTTTAAAAATGCTCTTCTTCCCTTGTTTCTTTCTTCTAACATCTGAGCGTTAAGTGTCTTCCGTATTTCTAGTACTTCCCGCGGAAAATCTTCTTTGATGTAGTATGGTGAATCATTAAGTCTTTTTTTATTTTTCAAGAGTTCAATTTTCATACCCAGTGTTGTTAGGTTTACTAGTGTTGGTCTAATCTTACTGTCTGCTTGTTTTTTACCTAGACGTCTCAATTCTTCAATATTTTCTTTTTTGCAGTTTATTTTCATATTTGCCAAGGATGGCCACACGCAACCTTTAAATTATAATGTAGGTCTGTTCCAAGGTTGCTGTCTGTCACCTATAGTTTTCAATATAGTAATAAATATTTTAATAGATAGTATTACCACACATGAGAGAAAGTGGGGCTATCGGTTTAAACTAAACGGTAAATACACGGAATCCATCCTCGCATTTGCAGATGATCTCGCAATACTTACTCGCAGCCCAAAGCAGTGCCAAGACCTGTTGCGTAAAGTGGATGAATTCTGTACATGGACAGATGGAATGAAAACAAAACCTAGCAAATGCTACTGTCTATGTCTGGGTAGGCGGGGTACCAGATATACCTCATATGATCCAGGGCTTAGTATAGGCGGGGAAAACGTTTCGACTATATCCGAAACCGTGCCTTTTAAATTTCTCGGAAGAAAAATAGATAACAGAGGTTGCACTCCAGCTTTAGAAGAAGTAATTAATAACTTCATTATCGATATACAAAAGGTAGATCAGCAGCCACTAAGTAATGTTAAAAAAGCGTGGATTTACGACAACTATTTAACCTCGCGTCTTAACTGGCCGTTTCTTGTTTATGATATAAGCCAGAGCCTTCTCAAAAAACTAGATGCGAATGTTACGAAGACATTGAAGTCGTGGCTGGGGCTAGCTCAGTCGGCAGACCCATCGACATTATATAGAGCCTCAAATAACTTTGGAATGACGTTCAAGAAACCATCGGAACTATATAAACATCTAAGAGTAACCAAAATGCACGTCCTAGCGAAATCAAAAGACGAAATCGTGCAAGCTCTTCCAAAAGACCAAAGTACTAAAGAGCTCGAGTCGCGCCTCCAATTCCATAAAAAATTCATGATAGGCTCGCAGACTGGTAGGGTAGGTTTGGATAATACTAGGAGGCAGTCAGACAAAGACATAACAAAATCTTTTCTTCAAGTAGATGAAAATAATACCTACAAAGTGCACGCAATGAACCTAGAAGTACAAAACGAATGGTTAACACTAGGTGAATTTTGTATTCCCATAGCCTTAAAATGGCGTACCTTAATATACGACTGGTCACCGGCTCTCCTTAAATTCTATCTCAATGCATTCCAGTTGACCCTCCCCGACCAAAGCAATCTTGTCAGATGGGGAAAAGCCACAGATAAAACATGTAACTCATGTGGTGAAGCAATTGGTACTGCTAGGCACCTACTGGTGGGTTGTAGGACGCTATTAGACCGGGGTCATTACTCGCGCCGACATGATAAGGTATTAGAAATCGTACGTGAGGCGGTAAGTTTGGCGGTAGCTAGACCGAAAAAGGGTTTAACCACAAACCAAAGAAATGACGTCGCGTTTGAAAAAGGAAGGCTGCTCAAAAAAGACAAATCAAAAGCCGTACTCAATTTTGATAGCAGCCGCTGAATGGACATTACTCGCAGATTCGTATGAGAAACACTATAAAATACCGGAGGATGTTTGTGCCTCGTCATCCAGACCCGATATATTCCTATTTTCAAAACAGCAAAAGCGTGCAGTACTAGTAGAACTCACAGTACCGTGGGAAACTAACATACCTAAAGACCACGCTATAAAAATAAACAAATACTTTGACCTGACCAACGAGTTAACCAAAAATGGCTATGTGGTTAAACTCTACGCCGTGGAAGTAGGAGCAAGGGGAATTCCAGCTAAATCCCTGTATAACTTATTTAAAGACCTCGGATTGCCAAGAGCTTCAGTAAGCTCTTTACTCAAACGAATATCTAAAACGGCGTTGATAGGATCTTACCAAATTTGGATAGGTAGAGGGGGGAACACGGCTGACGGTGGAGGTGAGCGCTGATGCATCACAAGGTGGCCACCCTAAACCTACACCTGGGTCGCAAGTCCCAGGCGCCGTCACAGTGTTCCTCTCTGTACCACGCCATGGACCCGGCGACCGCACGGTGAATCCATGGAATGCTAAGAACCGGATCTCTTTCTCTATAATATCTTGTAAATCGTGGTAGCTTTTTTCTTTTTCTTCTATGCCAAAAAATATCAAATTCTTTTACCTTGCATTTTTTCTAACTGTTGTATGCGTCGACCCTGATCAGTGATAGTTTTTTCTAGAGTGTCGTATTTTGATTCCAAGTAAGCAAATTTCGTATCTATATTGTTGTTAATGATTTGTGGGATGCTTTGTTTCAAATCTCGTATTTCATTAGTTTGTTCATCAAATTTACCCTGAAGAGATCTTATCATAGCTGTTAGTTCTTCCATAGTTTACCGGGCCAAGTTGCAATTGATGATGATGATGATGATGATAGGTGAAAATTTTTTTTTTTATTTTGCGCCCTCTTACGGTCGGTACCGGAACTACTTATGAAACTATTGGATTGACGTTCCTGTTCAATACTATGTTTAGTGATTGTGTCTATAGTTTACCCAAGCTACGCTAGATGGAGCTTGCATAAAAAAATTATATATTATGCAATTATGATTTCTATTTTTGTCCTAATACTTTTATATTATGGCGAAAAATAAGTTCATTAAAAGTTCCTTGCACAGATATGGTCCGATGATGATCTTTTTAAATCACTTCACTGACTTTTGGCTTTTCTTCATTTACGGATAACAATGTTCTAAGGCGATTGGCACACTGCAACGCTCGACGCGGCGTCGGGCGTCGACGCGCGTTGGCGCGATAGTCCGAGAGATATTAGAATTTTTTTGGTAGGTAGGTGTGTGAAGTAATCTAAAATTTTGAGAAAAGTAAAGTAAAGCCATCCGGCCATTAGCTCGATAGCCCAGACTATATTAAGAACGCTAGAGATGAAAAGAAAATGATTAGAAGTGCAAGCTATTTTCGACTTATTGAAATGACATAGTAACTATTTTTTTTTCTTATATTCGTGATCAGCGTCATCTATTAACGCGAAAAGAGACGTAACTAAGAAAATGCCATTTAGGTTGAAAGTCGCTTACAGTCTCTGCGTGTTCCAATAACGAGCCAAAACAGTGGTGTCGGCTCCAATACCCGATATTGGGCATCGATATTTGACTTGCTCCGATCTCGGAACTCGGATATTGGATATCGGTCGTCAGTTGATGTGAAAGCGCTCTAAATTTGCCGTTAAATAGTCATGTTGCATTGCAATAATATTAATTTAAAATTCGCCTCAAATACCTACATAGAAATTTCTAACAGCTCTCGGACTAAAAATCCCTCGAAAAACACGCGCGTGATGGCAGATTTCAGTGTGCCATACCTCGCGTTTTCTGCTTGTACGCGCGTATTCTGCGGCAACGCGCGTGATTGCGTTGTCAGTGTGTGGGACCCCGCGTTTTTCTATACAAAATGGGCGCCGTAGAGGCGACGAGCGCGACGCCGCGCCGCGCCGCGTCGACGCAACAACGCTCGACGCCGCGTCGCGCGTCGCAGTGTGCCAATCGCCTAAGAGTACTGGTTGTCATTTGTAGTTTGTTTCACTAATAGTTCAATTTTTCACTGTATTTATTCACTTCACGAACGAATTTGGTGGTAATGGATGTTTTTATACGTTTTTTATCACTGATTATTTGTAGAATTTATATTTTACAGCAAAACATAACAGGAGCCGAAGTTTGCAAAAGTAGCAGCTACCCACTTAGTTCCGACAGTAATACAACTTAAAAGACAGCCTTCGTAGCATAGCGGTAGTGAATGCGGCTGCTACGCAGGAGGTGCGGGTTGGTTCCCCGCACAATGCAGATATTTGTATACAAATCATGTATTAGAGCACGTTAAGCCGTCGGTCCCGGTTGCCATACGCACATCTATGGCAGGCGTTACAGGTAAATGGAGCCCTCAAAAGTCCAACAACTGGTCTAGCTGCAATGCTTTGATATCGCCTTTGGGTTATGGAAGTCAGATGGCAATCGCTTCACAGAAAGTTTAGCTTATCTAAGTTTAGGCAAATTTGCAGGTAGACTGGTAAAGCGGACCCCAGACACCAAACTGAAACCTTCGGATGCGACTGAGATAAAACACTAAGATGAAGAAGTAATACAATTTTAAATCAATAAGACAGTTTGACAAGACTCAAAATTACTGGTGATAAAACCATTTTGAGTAGTTTGCTACTCTAGATCGATATGATACTGACGGTGTACACTATGAATTAAAAAAACCCCCGTCACAAAAAACACTTCCAAAAAGTTGAAAATAAATTAATAAATTTTGATTCAACGGTTGCCATGTCGGGCCGACTAATATACCTTTCAAACAAAAAAAACTAAATCCAAATCGGTTCATCCGTTTGGGCGCCCCACGACCCCTCCCCTACAGGGGGAACGCTCCTTCAACCGAGCCATTGAGCCACACTTGAATCAGCAGGTTGCAGCGACGTGCGGTCCGCATTATTGGGGATCCTGAGGTCACGAACACCCTCGAGCCTTTGCAGATGCGTAGAGATGTTGCGTCTTTGGCAGTTTTCTACCGTCTCTACCATGGTGAATGTTCTGACGAGCTCTTCCAATTAGTCCCACCCTCCCCTTTCCTTCACAGGACGACACGTGCAGGGCTAAGATGTCATCCATTTACGGTGCAGAGTATACCTGCTAGAACCAAGCGTTTCAGTGATTCATTCCTATGCCGCACCACTAAGACCTGGAATTCCCTGCCAGCTCACGTGTTTCCTTCTTCCTACAGTCCCGGGTCCTTTAAGCGGGGCGTGAAAAGGCATCTAATGAGGCCGTCAAGCTGAGTGCCACCACTGTTAACATGGTAAATGTTTACGATGGTGACCCTCTTTCCGAGACTTTGCCTTTAGCTTAACATCAGGCGAGGTGAAGTCAAATTGACGTGTCCTATATATAAAAAAAAAAAAAAAAAAATTTTCCTTCTTTTTATATCCGTCTATATAATCTATGACTTTTGGTTACCTATATTTTCGATTGTTCGGAACCAATTGCAATCAAATAAACGTAAGATTTTAGAATCAAGACTTTTTAAACAAAATGATCCGCATCAAAATCCGTTTAAGTAAAATAGGTAGCTTAAAATTTTAAGGATTCATCCAACCATCCATCCAGCCTTCCATTTAACCACTCATCCAACCGTACATAAGGAAAGTTTTTTTATAACCAAAAAACTCACAAACGAAAGCGAAACAAGTCACTATTTAATTCTGAATAGCTACATTCTCAAACGACAATTCGTCAAGAGCCCGCTCAGACATCTGTGAGCCCCAAAAACTGGCTAATCGGCCAAAATCTACAAAACTTTGGCACCGATGACAGGATCTCTTTGTTCCAGTGATTGATCGATCTCGTTTGGTTCCTGACAACAAATTAGTTCAAAGGCCCAATTCTTAAAAGAGAGCGGATATTATAAAAACGATTTATATATTGTTTAATTTTCAAAACGTTGAGGAGGAAAATATTACATTAGAAGCAGACGAAAGTATCTTATCGCTTTACCTTTCGCTTCAAGTGAAAGCCTATTAATAAGACATGCGATATGATTAATTAACTTACTCTTCCTAATTTAGGTTCGGGCATTATAATCCATCTTTTCACTTAATTATATGAATAGAATACTTAAGAAACCACTCTTAAAGATTATCTATACAGTATGAATATAAGAGCTATTATGTTTCATGAAACGTTCTTTTCATAAAGAATGTTGAACCGAGTCTGGCTCTGGGGTCAATATTCTACCACGGCGGCGACGCGCTGAGAAGCGCAGACCCCGACTCACCCCCGGAATGGGGAGGCTCCATTCCGGGGGCGAGTCGGGGACACCGTTGTCAACAAGGGAACCAACCAAGGGAAGGGATGACCCTGGGTCAGCCAGGTGCGAGGGATACCTATGTCGAAGACAACCTCATCTCCGGCCTAGCACCACGACCCTCAGCCGGCGTGCGGTTTCAGTCAGTTCGAGTCCGACATAACCTCCCCTTCCGGCTTGGGCGGAGGAGGTATCCGAAAGGATTTCCGGAAGAAAAAATATAAAGGGGTCAATATTCTGTAATAACCTTACTTATGGTGTTCCATATCTCTAAAATCAAAGTTAAAACGTAAGTTAAGGCACTAATTTTGATGTCATTCATATCTTAAAATGGAGGTGTTTGTTTATTTGATATAGTTGGCAGTTCACGGAGATATTAACTATTGGGATGAAACTAATTTAAAGGAAATCCATCGCGTTTATTTAGTGTTATTTTATTTCATAGACTAATTCCAATGTTTCAGTAACTCTTCAGCAGCGTGTTTTTGTTTGTTGACAATTATTTAACCGGGTGTGAAAAATGCTTTTATCTATTTATCTATTTCTATTTAAGATTTATGCACACACAAAACACGTGTGTGCATAAATAACATATATATATATATATATATATATATATATATATATATATAAATAATCTATTATTATTGTATAAAAAATAGACTTCTCCCTCTCCCTCCTCCTTGAAGCAGTCCCATTTCAGTTCATACAGTGAAAATAATTTTATAATATAACACCGGGCCCGGGAAGCCCGCGCAGAGCGAAGGCGAACCGGACGTCGGAGGTCGCAGAACGACCTCCGTCCTCCATGAGCGCTGGCCTGGGGATGACCGGTGGAGCCGCCTGTCACCCTAGCAGAAGCAGGCCGCGGCGGCGGCGCCAAATGCGCCTCCCCGTAACCGGGGCTAGATGGGGACACTGTGGTCCCCACAACCCGAAGGGGGCCATCTCGAAAGAGATGGTCCTGGCCCAACTAGCAAAAATATGTCGTGTAGTAGTCGCGGCAACGCAAATTATTCAGCATTTTGGCTCCTAATAGAAGTCGTATAAAAGTAATAAAAACGTTTATACAACGCGATTTGGGCCCCATTTTATTCAGCAATTCAGTCACATAGACATCGTATAAAGGTAACTTTTTCAGTTACATCGTCACGTAATTGTCACCGGAGTTACAAGCTTAAGTTGCGCTATAACTGTAACTTATATGACTTTTATGTTACGTTTGTTTGTTGAATTAAGCAAGTGCGTCGTGTTGTGTTTTAAAAATTATACAAAAATGTAAGTACAATTTATTTAGCAGACATGTTAATTTGTAGGTTGCACCAAATGTAGGTTCGTAAACTCACGCATAGGTTTGTAAAGTATTGCGAAGGTAAGTTTTCTGATGAAATATACTAGGTTTTATCATAAATATTTAACGCCCCCTTCAATTCTTAGTAATATGAATATAATAACAAATATTTTTTATATCAACATTCATTTGTACACCATTTTTACTGCTAAAAGGTTGTATAATAGCTTCTTATACAGCAAATTAGCAGTATAAGCGCCATGATACCACGCTGATTATATTTTAGGGTTCCTTAGGCCTTCCTAAAAAGTTTTCTAAAAAAGATCTTTTGTTTATTTATTTATTCAATCAACCACTTATTGTACACAAGAAAACTAAGGCAAGTGATAATTGAGCAGTGCAAGCAATTATACGACACTTGGCACTAGGCTTGTAATAGTCGTATGAATGCAACTTATACAACATAATAGCAGTATAAAAGCAACGATGTAGCTTTTACTCGACTGTGTCACAAGAAAGCTATATAATGTGCTTTTACTCGACGAAATAGTAACATAAGCGTCGTATACTAGTGACTTATACAGCAAATCTTATACGACACTTTAGTCATATAAGCATGCAGAGTAAACGTTTACTCAGCATTATTATGTGACCGAAATGCTGAATAACTAAAATGCTATATAAGATGCTTTTATACGACACGTGCTGAATAATTCACACTTACTCGACTTTTATATCACCGTATAGCTGAATAAACTCAACCTTATTAGACTAATTTGCTTGTTGGGTGGGTCTGCCGGGGTGCGAGAGATATGCTTTTGGCAATCTCACCTCCGGCAACCAAGGACCCAAGGCGGCGTGCGTTTTAGTCGGTTCGACATAACCACCTCCACCGGCTCCGTGGGGGTGGTATCCGTGGGGATTTATCGCACGATAAAAGAAAAAAAAACGTCCCTGTTGTTATATATTGTTACATACGTCCATAGGCCACGGTAAACACTTTCCATCAGATGGGCCGTGAACCACCTAAGTAGTAAACATATACAACTAATAATCTCAAACTTAATCAATGACCTACATAAGATAAGCACAAAACATAAGAAAACAGTGCCACGAATCATGTTAATGTGTGTATGATATAGAATGGAGATGAATAATACACCTTTTCATTTACAGTCGACATTTCCTTGTCCCTATCCTTTTCTTGTCTCCTATTAATCTAAAGGGTATCCGGAGGTACTTAACCCACAATTTGATACATCTTATATTACAAGCATTAAAAGCTTTCCATTAGGGTGGGTCATGTGAGCTCTTCTATATTAAAAAAGAATACCGAAATTCGAAATTCAATTCAAGCAAAGCATCGGTAGCTAAGTGGTTAAGGAGTTGGTCTTACGATCGAGAGGTTCCGGGTATGAATCCTGGCAATTACACTACCGACGTGAACCCACTCCTAGCACAAGCAATTTAGCTTAGTTGGAGAGGTTAGAGAGAATATTAGTAACTTCGGGTCTAATATTCTCTAAAAAAAAATATAAACACAAACATTTTTTTTCATAACATAACATAACATAAACTAACGCCTGTATTCCCCGAAGGGGTAGGCAGAGGTGCTAGCACTCACATTTCGCCAGTTTATGTTTAGGTCCCAATGTAATAGGTGGCGAGCCTATTGCCATTAACCGGGCACTTATAAACCTGCGATAAATACACACATAACTTCAAAAACCATCGAAAAGTCATTGGTGTGCGCCATGGTAAACCTGGGATCGAACCCGAGACCTCGTCTCAGCAGTCCATTACCCATACCACTAGGCTAACATCACCCAAATTAACATTTTTCAAACTAATTGATATCCATTTTATTCTACTTGGGCTAAGTTTATAGTCAGCTAAACAAAGTTTATAGTTTAACTAGCTGTGCCCGCGACTTCGTCCGCGTAGAATGTACTTAATAAAAAAAGTCAGTTTTTTTTTTTGGCATTTTTTTTTGCCTAAGTTACTCCTTATTACATAAGCTATCTGCCAGTGAAAGTCCCGTCCAAATCGGTCCAGCCGTTCCAGAGATTAGCCAAAACAAACAGACAGACAGACAGACAGACAGACAAAAAATTTAAAAATATATATTTTGGTATGTGTACCAATACATTCATATGCATGTAGTAGAAAGCGGTTATTTTAATATTACAAACAGACACTCCAATTTTATTTATTTGTATAGATGTATAGATGTATAGATTAGACCATACACCAAAAAAAAACTGAACAATACTGCCAGAGTAAACAACTTGTTCAAGTAATTGAAAGTAACTTAAAATCCAATCATAAAATTCCCCCATTTCCCCCTTTTTGGCTTTGATTTATTAACACTGACATTTGTGACCTTGTTGTTATAAACAAAGGTTATAAAACAATAATGGGTTTGAAGAGCTTCCGGGTTATTGATGGGTTGGGTCATGGGATTCAGTGAATGGAGTTGTTGGATATATTTATGTAAATGTAATTCCTTTAGCAGACTTGGAAAACAAGCTAGTTTGATTCAGTGGGAGGTTGATTCAGCACAATGGCACAATGCCTGTTAGACATGATGTATGCCGTAAAAATATATGGGAGACGATTTCAATTATGAATAATAAAAATGTATATTGAATCCAATTTAATTTTTAATACTAATACAACGAAAATATTAATGATTTTTCTTAAGAGATGCCCATTTTAAAAAAAAATTAGGCATCTCTTTCACCATTTAAAAAGTGCAACATTATTCTTGATGGACAGTATTTAAACCAAGTAAGAGGTTTACAAAGTTATCTGAAAGTCAGATACAAACATCCACCTCTACGTTAACCTCTACTTAGTTTAAAAATACATTATTTTGCAATTTTACAATAATACCGATTAAGTAATAATTAAATTTATTGCTTACCCTTATCCTATTTCAAATTGCCGCTTTGTGGCGAGATGATTGAGAGCCGAATTTCAACTGAAATTAAATAAAAAAATCCATT
Organism: Eilema sororculum; assembly: GCA_914829495.1. Taxonomy (NCBI): domain Eukaryota; kingdom Metazoa; phylum Arthropoda; class Insecta; order Lepidoptera; family Erebidae; genus Eilema; species Eilema sororculum. The sequence goes on from OU618546.1 coordinate 21,474,594, forward strand.
AAAATTAAATTGAATGCCTTCCTTCGAAATAGGTCAGGATGGGTCAATAAAGTACGATTTGGACCAATAATAGCCTTCCCTACTTTACCCTTCCATCCAACTTTACAATCCAAATATCAAATTGATACAGAACTTAACAAATAACTAGAAAGGGCCATGCTATCGTTGCCTAAAATTATAAACGTGAACCTTCTACTGTTTGACTTTCGGAATATTATATTAAGAAAGTTCTGCCGTCTCGCTGACTACGTTTCATTATATTAGCATAAAACGAAAGTTAACGGTCAGATGATTAGACTTGACTCATAGTTGGCCGGAGACAGTTTTCAAAATGAATGCCGCTAAGGTTCTTTAATGTGATGCTCGTCTCATTATGTCGTCAAGATAGTTAAAGGTGTAATATTAGATAAAGAATACCTAATTGAGTTATGAACAAAGATAAAATTTGTGCGGTCTTTAAAACGTTCTTAGCTGGTTATAAAAGCCCGAAACTTGTGAGGACACGGTCTCGAAACTAGGACTTTGTTTTAAAATAACATTCGTGTTTAGTGCTTTACCAGGACCTCCGAGTGCAAAGCCTAACAGCTCATATGATGAATAAAAGACTTTCGGAACAAAAGCTAAGAAAAACACATTACGGAAAGGTGGAGCATGAGAGTGGACTTTCCAAACCAGATGTTAAAGTGTCAATTTAAATAACAGTTGTACTTTGGTGATTACTTTATAATGTATATTGCAAATATTATAACGTAATCTTAATAACAAAACGAAAAAAGACATTTTGTTCGTGATCTTCTTCTTCTTCTTCTTCTTCTTGTTCTTCTTCTTCTTGTTCGTGATGAATGTGAATGACCTATGAAAAATATATCACCAATTTAAAAGTTATTACAGAACTAGATTTATACTTGCAGCGTTTAACATAAAATCGTTTTGTATGATAATGACCCAATTTTATAACTTAAATGTACAAAACTAATTTAAGTTGAATAGCAATTGAAACACATTCCATTCTAAACCTAGATGGGTTAGATGCCTTAATTTATGCGATAGTTGTTAAATATCTTTTCAAATTATTATAGTTTTGAAATAATTGGTACATAGTCAACGTGAGGTATTTTCATAATAAAATATCGGCTGACAAGATTTGATACACAGATAAACTATAGAAAAGGACATTGTATATTTACCAGTAAAAGTTTTATGTAGGTCACGGAATTGGGACCATTTTTACGTGGCGGTGCCGGGGGCATATGGCACTCAAGATTATAGGACAGGTAAATGGTTAGGGTTGACCTCACACGGATCGAAAGATGCAGGGCAGAAGCACACAACTGACACCCTAGTAAAAATTGACTGAAGGTGATGACATGTCATATTTTGACATGCATTTCATTATTGGAGATCGCCAATAACACGTTGAAGTCGCCAAATGAAGCCAGTCTCAGGAATATTCTTTCTATGGCACAATTGGTTCACCAGTAACGTTTGTTAGGATATATATAGTCACATTTACCTATGCCAATCAAACAGTATGTAACAATTTAAGTCCGACAAATTGACCTCATCGCTAACTCCGGTGACGTGAAGCCCTGTGGGATTTCCATGATAAAAACTGGCGAAGCTTACTTGAAAGATTAAAAAGTGGCGAATGACATACTGATTGTCTCTTTGAATGAAGAAAAAATGGGCGTGCGTAAATACACAGTCCGTCTTGAATGAAGAAAAAAAATAGGCGTGCATCGTGCACAATATATTTTTGCTATTCAACTTTAATTAAAGGAAGGTTGATTATCTTTTAATGAGAAATTAAAGATAAAATTAACGCCTTTTAATACCCATCATAAGCTAAAGTTCGACAACATTAACCTAATTTTTCCCCCACCAAAAATAACTCTAAAAACAACACAATGTTCAATTTAACTTCTATCAACAACACTTAAACTGTGATTTACCAAGCATTGTAAATGGAGAATCATTAAGACAATCTGAAACTTTTTAATAGACAGTCCAAAATTACTGTTAAGTGCGTTAAAAGTACATTAGAACTTGACAAATCTCTAAATGTCTACGGTTATGAATAAAATTTGTTTTTATTGTGGATGCTGGATTAATATGATCCGTTTTAAGACTAAAATTTCCTTTAAATGTGTTTCATTAAAGCTTGGAGCAAATTTTACTGTCAGCAGTTACTTCGCTTGAAATGAGTTAATTGAAGTTGCATGAGTAGCTGCGTATGTAGAAAAGACTTTTGTGATTATGAAGAGTAACGGCATATTTTGTTAATTTTCAAAAATCCACTTCTCCGGCTCGTTTCTGGGGCAAAGGATGGTCATCGCAATTCAGCGTGGCAATGCTGCCAGCGTCATGGGCACCTTTGCGCCGGGAACGATACGGGTGGGTTATTTGACGTCACATAGTTAAAATCCACTTATAAAAAGTGGGTGTTACAACAAAAAGCCAGAATTTGAGGTTCTACCTGCAGCGGTAAATTAGCTCGTTTTTTTTTTTTTTACCGTGAGGGAAAATCCTTCATGGATGTTATGCCGGACTCCTACCGACTAAAAACCCCCACGGTAACGCCCAGAAGCCTATGGATGGGAGCCCCAGGTAAGCCCTCGGAAGGATGTCCCAGGAGATTAGCTCGTATGCGATGCATCTAAATATTCGCAAGTGGATGTTGTTTTAAAGACTTTGTTCTTATATTTAAAAATAAAAAGTTATATTAATTACGTAAACGTTTTAAGTTATTGTATAAGATAAATGTTGTATCCTTCGGTTCCGTTTCACTTGACCTTAAAATAATTAGAATTGATTCTGACATTGTTTGCGGATAAAATTAATTATTCATTCTTGACTTTGAATGGTTGATACTAAAGTTAAGAGCTTCATAGAAATGGCAAACTTGAGCTTTGACAAGATCTCCTCATTTATTTACTTTGTATGAATAATAAGAACCACCATTTTAAAACCAATAGCATCAGAAATTGTGGTCCGTATTTTCTGATATACACCTCAGTTTTTTACAATCTGGCGTGGTGCAGTCAATTGACAGACTAAATAATTTCCAACAGTTCGTAAGAATCGAATACATAGGGAAAAAGAAACTTCTCGGGCGGGACTCGAACCCGCAGTCTTTCCCTTACAGGGGGATATAAGATTTGTATAGTTAGCATACTTAATGTTGTAAAAATTCATTCAAATTCGTAAGAATGTTGGTAGGTGGCTGCACTGTCGCCCTTATAGACGGATATAAAGAGAAGGAAAATTTGGAATGATTCAAGTGTGGCTCAATAGCTCAGTTGGAAGAGCATTCCCTCTGTAAGGGAAAGGTCGTGAGTTCGAGTCTCACTTGAGCATTTCATTATTTCCGATGTTTTTCGAACTTAAAAGTTAGCATAATAAATGCTATAAAAAATTCATTCAAAGACTAAATAATTATAAAAACGAATGTCATTTTTCTTTTTAAAGTATTGCAAGGTGTGCTAAAGTGATATATTTTGAAGTACTCTAATACTAATTAGTTTTTAAACTTAGCAGCGAAACTTAGAGCGAAACAGCGTAGGGGGATAGCAGCGAAAAGTAATATGCTTGCTAGGCGCTTCGCTAGATGTTCAACCCAAGTAAAAGTCACTCTGTTTAACGCGTACTGCCGGGCGATGTACACATGTCAGCTCTGGCGCAAATATACAAAACGTGCGTATAACTCCATACGAGTTCAGTATAATAACGCTTTTAGATGCATGCTGGGGCTGACATGGCGGTGCAGTGCGTCCGGTATGTTCGCGGAGAACAGAGTCGATGACTTCTATGCTGTCATCAGAAAAACAAAGGCCGCATTCATGGAACGGGTGCATGTATCGGACAATGTAATATTGAGGGCTATAAATGAAGCCAATCTGTTCTTCGCATATAGCCCTCAATATTACAGCTAATTATGTTTGAATTGTATGATTTATAATTTGTAATTTTAATATGGGTCTAAATGGCCTGAAATAAATGATTTTTTATTTTTTATAATATTATCAAAATAAATCATTCTGCGTACAAAAATAGACAAACAAATTAATTTATCTCGCTACAAGTGAACAAATAACGGAAGAGGAGAATATAATTCATCAAGTGTCTGACAGGAGGAAATACCGAAATCACTGCATCATATTCTATTAGATGTTACGTTTTCATACAAGCTTCTTATGAATCACAAACGGATGTAGACAATAACAGCTACCCTCGAAATTTTATGCTACTGTATAAAAAAGAAATGTTATTATATCTATGGTTTACGAAAGTATTTACTTGACTTCATTTATCAAATAATAATGCCTGATCAGATTTGACCATAGATATACAATATCATTAGAATCTGTTAACACTCTAAATGACACTAGTGATTTTTTAAATTTTAGATAATCATCTTGGTATTTTTTAAATACCGGAATGATGCATTAAGTCAGTTACATCGATGATCAATCATTACTTGATGATGCCTTAAAATAGTCAAATCGTCATTTCTTTACAGAGGAAGTCTAAAGTACATGGCGGTCTGATCTCTCTCTACCAAAAAGGGATCAGGATATGAGTATACGTATTTATCTAATTCCAAAACAAATCCTCAAAGTACTAGAAATACACACATAAGAGAAAAAGTAAATGTTTACCGCCAATGTTATCTGTTTGAACCCTTTCGCGTACAATGTTTACCCTATCGTACATACGAAACGATGAAGCTATAAAAATCCAAAACCCATTGCCACGTAATACGTACGACCCAAAAAGCCGTTTGCTTAAGTAAAACTTAGCTATGAAATCCCCACCACAGACAATACGATTTCAGCATACAAAAGGAAGCGATCACCCTCTAATATCCAATACCTTTACAAATTAAGGTATGAAAGGTTTTGCTCGCAATGATTCTTGAACGAAATTCATTAATGGGCCATAAACAAAATCCTTTCGGGTCGAACGAGCCCTTAAATGGGTGTTATTAAAATGAAGGGTTTCGAGAGATTTCCGATACTTTCGACGTTCATTGCTCTTTAAGCATCAGCAATATTGTATTCATAAGCTAAGTGGCAGTGCATTGTGTTGCGAAAAATAAATTGAGTTGTTTCGTAGCCACTTAAATGTCTGTATAGGCAGAATTTTGTGCTTTCGGTATAAAATATGGGCGTACCAGTTTGTGATGTTAATCTGAGAGCAAATTGAGATTTAAAGAGGACCGGAATAGTAGTTAATTGCTTATTTTTCATGTCTATTAAATTAAGAGTTTGGTATTAAGGATTAATGTTTTTTTGAAGATGTTTGTTAAAGCAATCACGCTCTAACAGTCGTAAGATCTGGCTGAAATTTAGTACAGGGTAGGGTTTTTTTTTTTTCACCGTGAGGGAAATCCTTCATGGATGTTATGCCGGACTCCTACCGACTAAAACCCCTACGGTATCGCCCAGCAGCCTATAGTTGGGAGCCCCGGGTAAGCCCTCGGAAGGATGTCCCAGGGCTCCCAACGGACCCACGGCTTCAATGCAGCATCGTCTAGGGGTGGTTCGGGTGCTATCCCACGTCTATGGGGGGTTTTCGGGTATCATCCCGCTTCATAAGAGGGGGGGGGGACGTGCGTGAGTCCGTGACGTCACGCTGCCGTCATGGGCCTGCTTCTGTAAGGACGATGAGCAGCCAACTCACCGTCCTCAGTACAAGGTAGGGTAGATTATCTTCACACAACACATAGACTACTTTCTGTGTTGGAAATAGGTTCCCATAGATAGTGGGGACGGGATAAAAATTTCACTCCGTTGAAGCTAGTAACAATATATTATGGTATTTTAAACTACTGTTTTGATGACCGAGCGGCTGTGAGTGCAACAAGTGTTTTTTTATATATAGCACAGGACACGTCAATTTGACTTCACCTTGTCAGTTTGCGTTAGGTTCCAAGTTCGTTCCCCGAATTTGACAAAAGAAATAACATGGTTCGTGAATATGACTTCATCTCGCTTTAAGTAACATTGATAAATATACTGATGTTCAGACTATTTTATAAAGTTTACATTAAGTTATAGTTGAGAACTTTAACTTTGAGCACTTGAACTTATCCACAGTATTTATTTTATTGAACCTGTCCGGTTATTCTAACAGATCGAAAATCTCTAAATTCTCTCTCTAAATTCTGTTATTTTCAACATTTTTTCCTATTTTGTTTTGAAGACGGTTTAATTTTTTTAAAATCACTTATTTTTCCCTTTTTAGTGGGCCAAGGTTTGCGTTCGTAATCCAAGTTTAATCCAGTCCAGCGTGCAATTAACCACAGTTTTCGTCTTTTGTGAACATAATACTCCCAATAAGTTAAGGGAACTGGAACTTTTATATGAAAGACGGCGAGTTGAACAGGTTGGTGATTTTGCAGATGGGGCTGCAGTTAGATATTTTTTTGTTAGAATTGGCACTACCCACTACCTATTTTTTTTTTTTTGCGTGCTGACATCCCCTCGGATACCCCCCCTGCCGGAGCCAGAAGGGGAGGTCACTACCCACTACCTTTCAATGTATTGACAGCTTAGTTGCAATTATAACAAAAGGCTTTGGGGATATGGAAAGAAAATCCGTTAATCTTGAACTGGGCTATAACGGTTCATAAGCTTCAGGGCAACATATTAAATAAAGCGGTAATTGACTTAGAAAATATTTTTTTTGCTAAGGTCAAGTGTATGTTGCTTTAAGTGGACAAGACAAGTGGAGTCACCTGTCATCCAAGCAGAAGCAGGCCACGGCAGCAGTGCGCGTAGGCACGCCTCCCCATTCCGGGGGCGAACCCCCTGCCGAGGAGTGCCAGACCGTAAGGGATGGCCCTGGGACAGCCGGGGTGCAAGGGATATGTCGAAGACAACCTCACCTCCGGCTTAGCACTACGACCCTCAGTCGGCGTACGGTTTTAGTCGGTTCGAGTCCGACATAAACCGTTCCCTTCCGGCTCCGGCAGGGGAATCCGAGGGGATTTCCGCACGATACAAAAGACCACCTCAGGACCCTTTTATAAACATACTTAATATTATTATTAATTGAGCAATTGTCTTGGTTTCACTCTAAAATTTCATGATTATCTCAGGAGTAGCACCAACCCTTAAGAGTGTGACGTTAGCCCTACATACTACTACCTAGTTTCCATCGATCAATTGCAGTACTGTCCCCTGTTCTATAGCTTCACTATCAACACAGCAGCATCAGAAGTTGATTCAAGCATATCTCACAAGCAACACGTTAGCCCTATTTAGTAGTATACTAAATATTTATCATCCACCAATGGCAGTACTGTCTCCCAACTCCTAACCGTTAAGGAGTTTAGTAGCTTCATCATCAGCACAGCAGCATCAGATGTTGACACCCTGAAGCATGTATCTGAGTAAGATATTATTACGTAACAAAAGCACCATACGCAACCGTTAACGAGTTCTGTAGCTTCACTATCAACAGAGCAGCATCAGAAGTTGATTGAAGCATATCTCACAAACAACACGTTAGCCCTACATACTACTAAATATTTATCATCTACCAATGGCAGTACTGTCTCCCAACTCCTAACCGTTAAGGAGTTCAGTAGCTTCATCATCAGCACAGCAGCATCAGATATTGACACCCTGAAGCATATACCTGAGGAAGACATGATTACGTAACAAAAGTACCATACGACCACACAATTTTCGATGGTTGCCCTCGATTTCTCCTGGATCCCATCATCAGATCCTGACCTGGTGAAAATGGGACCATCTGAGAAGTGAACCCTATCAAACAAAAAAATAAAACTTGAAATCCGTCTATAATTGGCGGAGATACCGGTGAACATACATAAAAAAATATATTATGTATACAGACGAATTGAGAACCTCCTCCTTTTTCGAAGTCGGTTAAAAATACAAGTGTGTTATGAATAGATGTATTAGTGATCTTCAAGTTAAGAGGTCCAAAATATTTACTTCACTCAAAATATTCATTTCTAAAATTGGATTGTTTGCGTCACTTTCATTTTCTTAAGCTAAGTAATCAAAATTAAATTTCATTGTTTTAAAGTACTTGCGAGCTAACTGAGTTTTCAAACAAATGTAAGTAAAATTAAAATGACTAACGAATATTTAAGATTTGAAATTGATTTAGTCATAAATTTATATTTCGAGATACAATTTGCAAGCTGACTTTAGTTACTAAAATTCAATTTGTGATGAAGATTAAAAATATCGTTCGCAAAATTGGCATTATTGTTATCTGACTTCAATTTTGTTTACATGGGAACGACTTATTACACTTTTATTTACATTTTTTACTTATATGAAATATAGATTCGGTTAATTAAAGGAAAACAGGCACACCATGCGCCTTATCCCTATCGTAGATTATGTCTTTTATATTTTGTCCTTAAAGCATTAACTATGATTTATATAATGGTGATTTTCTATAATATCGAAGGCAATTCCAGGTACAGTCAACGTCATAAATATCTTGACGTCTCAAAATTACTTTATTTTATTTATTTATATTTATTTCTTTATTTTTTTAGTACGTAGTTTCTAGTTTTAAATTTCTTTTAGTATTATTTATGTGTTGTACATATTTCAATAAATGAAAATTCAAGAAAAATATATTAAACGTCTCAAACTGATCTTAAAACTTTCCTATCAAAATATTTTATTGATTTAAATGGTATTATTGTCCCAATTAAAGATGTGTACCAAATATCAGAGCAATCTGACAACTAGAAGGGGTTAAAAAAACAAAATTAAGATCATTTTGACTACTTTGTCCGTCAACATCTTTCTAATGCTGACTGTCCTAAACACATCGTCAACAAAACCATCTTGGCCTGTGAACATTTCTGTACCACTGAAAACGACATTCCTAAAGTGCGAAAAGGGAGTCCCATTTCCTATTGAATAATAATTATAGTGACCTACTTTGGCACCCCGATGACAAGCATAGCGTTTGACGGCAGCAATCACTGCGATACTGGTCCAAGTTAGTTGCAAACTTGCAACTGACATTGACAAACTGTTGGCGAACTAAATCCTAACAGATCGCCCGTATCACCCGGGAGGTAATTAATTATACATATTGAGAGTTCTACCAGATGACATATTCAGTGCTTTGGTGTTAACAGATGTTAGAATACGTATATTTCGGATCTCAATTTTGAATAAGATTCATATCCAAGAATACTGGTAACTTTTTAGAACTAACAAAATTTTGATTTGATCGAATATCAAGTTTCTTTTATCAATTAGTCCAATGTGAGTTATTTCTGTTGATCCACCGCCTTCCGCATACAGTCTGTCTTAGCCACCTTTTTCAGGTCGTCGGTCCATCTGGCTAGGTGGCGCTATACCTATCGTTATCGTGGCGGTAGTGAATGCGACTGCCACGCAGGAGGCGCGGGTTCGATCCCCGCTCAGTGCAAATATTTATATGCATGAATATGGCTATTTGCCATGGTCTGGGTGTTTCTATGTATAATATTTATGTATTTACAAAAAATATATATCTAAGTATGTTTATCCGCATTCTAAATTCCATAACACAAGCTAGTTAAGCTTACCATGGTTTATTTATTTAGTTCTTGAAAGTTTCTTTTGAACTTTATTGGAATACAAAAATCACAAATAGTACGGTGTGCTTTCCGGAAAACCTATTATATTCCAGTTTGGTAATGTGAACTTTTAGTAAAGTTGATGTTAAATTAAAGTTACAGAATTGTTGGCATTCTCATCATTTTTCATAGATTAATTAAACGATTTAGACATTTTATTACTATAAATTATTCCCAAATGTATTTGTGCAAGTTGCAGCAACAAAGAACACTAAATATTGCAAGTACTAAGTACCGCACCTGAGCATAATAGCTGACAGTTCACCATCTGCTAAGATCTCATAATAATGTGCAACCTAGTTTCCTGCAACTCTTACGTAACTAGGAAGACATCGAATGTGATATTGTTGCTAGTAAAATTTCGTGATACCCTTAAAATTGAGTGTTAAACGGGTGCAAGTACATGACTCATGCAACTAATGAACAAGTTTACTCATTAGGTGTAAAAAACATTGCTCAGTAGACATATTTTTCGTTTATTACCCGTGTTACTACCAATCTAACCCCTGAGGCAAAGAGAGAGGTCTTATAATTTTAACGTGTATATCTGTCTGTCTGTGGCATCATAGCTACCGAACAGGTGAAGCGATTTCAATTTAATTTCTTTTGTATTAAAGGTGACTTATCTGCGAGTGTTCTTTTGATGAAAATCGGTTGAGCCGTTTAAAAGGTATGGGGGTTAAAGTGGGGATGGAAAGTGTCGGGTGTTTCTTTAAAGTTTTAATTAATGTTATTAGGATAATAGTAAATAGTAATAGTTTTCTTGGAGGTTAGGAGTACTTGACTAATCCAGCAACTATAACATTTATTTTAAACTGGCTACTTCCTGTGGGTTCGCCAGTAAGTAGTTCTGATACTGACTGACTGTTGTTTTCTTTTTTTTTTTGAAACATAGGAAAGAAAAAAATTATTAGCCATGTCGGTCAAGCCGTTCTTGAATTATGCACTCAGCATCTATTTTTATTATTTTATAGTGTTTTAAAATAGGAAAACACGAGTTTGTCGTCGTAAGAGACGAGGACAAATTTCAATGGACATTTAGCTGATCACATAATAATATTATAATATTAAAATTATTAGTTACAAATCTTTGTTGATCAACCCCGAGTTTGTATTGTTTTTTAAATGTTAATTTACAGATTTTGTTTTATTTGGTTTTATTAAAATTGACTTTTATTCAATGCTTTATTGGGCTGAGATTGAAATTTGCTTCCATTTACATTATATAAACTATAAATACATCCATTATAGATATAATATTGTTAATAAGTATAAAAATAAACCAGTTCAATTATTGTAAGCGGCTAAAACATTTTCGGTACAGCAGCTCCCGTTCCCTCTGTTAACAAGATTGAAACAAATTAGGAAGTCGTGCTCACAAGTTGGTGCGGTAACATATTGCTCGGTCAAATTTTAAATAGATTTGTGTTGTAACATAAGATTCGACTAGTTTATAGTGTAAGGTAAGAAGTTTGATTGTGAGTCGCCTTGTCCGAGACATCATAGATTATTATTATTATTATTTATGTAAAACACACTAACAGCTATTGAGCTGATGCGTGTGTGTCGGGTGATCTGGCGATTTTGTCGAGTTTGTTTTTAAAAGCATTCACACTGGGCGCCAAAACAACGTCTTCCGGTAGTCTGTTCCACTCTCTAACAACACGGTTAGGTAGAAAGTGTTTCCGGGGTTCGAGTCTGGATCGCATTGTACATAGCTTTAGGGGGTGTCCTCTCAGGTGATAGTTTTCATTGAGGCTATACATGTCTTGGATAGTATTGATATCATAATGGTCGTTCAGTATTTTGTAGGTTTCGATGAGACTTCCTCTCTGCCTACGGTTTTCAAGTGATGTGAGGCTAAGGTACTTCAAGCGTTGATCATAGGGTTTGTTTTTCAATACGCCAACCATATTAGTAGCTCTCCTCTGTACACTTTCGAGGAGTGATATATCCTTCTTAAAGTAGGGATCCCAAACAACATATGCATACATAGATACTGTACTAAAAATAAAAATTTCACTTTCAAAAACTTTCACGCGTATATTACTTAGCTGATCATCATGAGATTTTCCATAAAGTTCCAGGGTATTTCTTAGAGACAGATACATTCACATGGAAGATTTAATGTGTGTAGCCATGGGTAAAAGCTAGTAGCACAGTGAATTTGTTTACTTGTAAACAGCAAGAAACAAAACGCAGAATATTTTTTTGCATTTGAGATTATTATAATGTGGGTCTTGGGAATGGTGCAAAGTTCTACGCAAGTGACGTAAGTTTTAATATGAATCAATAGTAATCCTGTAAATGTGTTATAAAGACTGGGAAAAAGCAAAATACTAAGTTCTGTTTGAACAAAATATATCAGAATAAAGTCATAAAACGAAAGGATGGTACGACATAGCGGTTTATTATCCAAGTTAAAATTCTTAAAAATATTCAAAGCACCCTAGTTTAAGACAAACTTGGGTAGTACAGGAAGAAGCTAGAAGAGTTTGTAAAGTAAATATCCTAGTGAAGTTAGCGCTTCTCTCTTTTTACTCAAAGTTCCTAGTGACATAAAACCAGAAAATGTAGTTTTTATAAACGATTTAAGTACTTCAAAGTAACTATAAACTACCACCGACGATACTGAAAGAGATTGAGAAGCTTTAGACAAAGTAAATTAATAACAAATTTTGTTAAATTTTTGAATGAATTTTTTTATAGCATTTATTATGCTAACTTTTAAGTTCGAAAAACATCGTGAGTTGAGAATCACTTGAGAATTTGATTTTTTCCGATGTTTTTCGAAATTTTGTGAAAGTTTAATTTCAATAGGTACTCGATCATTCATAACAATATCCTTTCCTTGATAGTCATTTCAATCTGTCCATGGATTTCAAAAAAAAAAACACTCGTCGTCATAAATTCACAAAATTCTTTTGTTCGTACAAAAGCCGTTCTGGCGAAAATAATTACAACACAAAAGAAAATTCTTCATTTTTCTTACAATTGTCTCTTGCCCTTTCATCTTTGTCAACCTTGACCTCTTATTATCGTCTCGTTATGTATAATTTGTCTCGACTTCAGCCTGAATGTTTAGGTCCAGTGACGTGGAACTTGATGTAATTTATCACTGTCATATCTGAATAGTGATCCTGTAAAGCTTATTTTGTCATAATAGTGGAATTAACCTTAATTTGGTTTGAGAATTCTAGAAATAAATGAATGATAAATATGTTTTATGAACCACGTGTTCGATTCAAATAAATAACAGTCTGAATTATTAATTTTAAATTATATTGCAATAATTTAGGCCTAAGATGAGCCCGAAAAATTTTTCTCCAACTTATTACATTCATTACATAAATGTAGGTAAATACTTATCAGGGTGGAAATAGTCAGTTTTTTGCTTTTATCCGTACAAAATTTTACGAGCTTACTTAATACAAATAACTATAACAACCTGCAAAACCTTAAGGAAAATGGAACAATATGACGTCAAACCTCGTTTCATTCCAAAATGTAGAAAGGAAGCTTCAAAAGCAGGACAAATTTCCATACTGTTTGGTTCGTTAGCACTGACTTAGAGCCGACTGAAAATCTCGTCAGTGTTGTCCTTTGATTGTCCGAATACATTGCGTTCGTGAAAATGTTGGCTACTAAGCTTCCTACTGTTTTAACTTACTGAAACTTTTTTTTGTTGTTTAGCCAATTATAGTAACAGACATAAGCCAATTCTCGTTTAGAATAACACAATTATGTTCTATTTCTTTTTAAGAACGAGCATTCGGAAATCGTGCAAATGAATATTGCTTTTAAAATCAGTTTGATAACACATTTTCAATCACACGAAACAGACACAACGTTTTGTAATTATTTGACTCAAGTACATGTGGATTATGACGATGCGGAGGAATTCCACGACGCATTATGTATGTTAATATTTTTTTTATTTCTTTATTTTCTTTAGTTTATTTTTTCTCTATCATATGTGTAATAAATATTATTTTAATAGTAGATTAAAGAAGTAAACTTTTAGAAGAAACATTCTCCTTAGTAAATAAATACGTCAAGGACTTACTCGAAGTGTTATTAGCCCAAGGAACTTTTAGAGAATTTAAAGAATTTTTATTTCACTTAATGCGACGGTAATTTTAAGTCTGTCTGATGCGAATTTTAACTATCTCAGTTAAAGACTGGTTAGATGCTGGTTCATTCCGACGAAAGCACTTATTTGACTCTTCTTTGAACGTCGTTGCGAATGAACTGAAATCCAGAGAAATTCAAAATGTTATTTCAAGGATATTTTCAGGGAACAATGTGCTTTTAACATTCAAAGTTAGAAGTTGAAATACGCCCGAGCTGCGATTAATTTCTATTCACTGCCTTTCGCCTCTAAATCCATTACCACTTCTTCTAATCTCTTTTAATCAAATTAGACTGGGATATTTATTTTTCATTTATTTCAGCTTATTTTAATTTTTATAAAAACTTAAATTAGTTGAAATAAATATTGTTTATGAGGTGACATTTGTAAGATCACTTTCTATTTGTTTTTGTCATTTATTTTTGCACAATATTTTGCTTTAACTACAAGATTATGTTATAACGTACGAGTATACCATCTAAAATGCAATTTTATTCACGCACGCAAAAAAAACACCAACATAATAATTTGTTTTTATGATTTTAGAAGCACACAGATATGTACAAATGTTAAAAATTAAATGTACCGATAATATTCCCACATCCATAAACAATTAAATTATTATATTATTATTATATGTAATGAGATTTTGATTTTAATTAGTTTTTACTATTTATAATTTTATGCTAATGACATTAATTTATTTAACGTTTTAATATTTTATTTTATTGTAATTTTAATATTGATTATGATTTAATTTTTTTATTGCATACTAACACTAGTTTTAAGTTAAATATGGATATTGTTATCTGAAAAAATAAATTATTTGAATATGAAAAAGTAGTTGTACCTTAAGAATATTAATAATGAATGATATATTATAAAGATTAATTATTGCCTACGTATGTTTAATGCAACCAATTCATTCCCCAATGATCCAAAAATTAATGAGAATTTTGATACAAGTATGTAGATATATTTCTCAAAGATATATAGTATTCATGTGAAATTGGTTTCTCGAAATTGCTCTATCATGATTAAAAACATAATTACTTGTTAGGTGTTCCCGTTTATGTTTTACTACCTAACTATCGCACAAGCTGGCTACACTAAGGCGAACTTTATTAGCCTTTAAAAGCAAGGAAATACATGTGGAAATTTTTCTTCGTAGCCTTCATCACATCCGAGTACTAACAGCTAATATATGAGGCTGCCTTAACTTATTTCTGTAGATTTTTTTTTTGCTTAGTAATGGTGTACTAGTGAAAATTGCTTTTAGACTTTATGTCGGAGCCAACTGTGATTTTATGTTGCAGGAACCTGGGACTGATCTTTAATATACCTTGTAAATTATGTGAAAGTTGTTTTCCTGTCCACCTTTGATAAAAATGGTGAATTTATAAGAAAAACATTTTTATCAATGAACTTCAACACGTACACGCCTTATCCGAAGGTAGGCGGTAACCGTTGCCCATGGTCGATTCCAAATTAAAGATGTCATTTCGGAAGGAGACTTTTTTTTCGTGCGGAAATCCCCACGGATACCTCCCCCGCCGGAGCCCGAAGGGGAGGTTATGTTGGATTCGTGAGAGGGTCGTGGTGCTAGGCCAGAGGTGAGGTTGTCTTCGACATATCCCTTGCACCCCGGCTGACCCAGGGTCATCCCTCACGGTCTGGCCCCCTCGGGAACCAGAAGGAGACACGGGATAGGGAATAGAGGATGATTCATTTAATGACTCACTTAATGTTCGTGTCAATTTAGTAGGTACTTGTAGAATTTTGAGATGCCTCCAACTACCCGTAATGAATACCACAGATGTTCGTATGATGACGGCTTTCATTGTGTTAAAACTTCCCAAGTACCCATCTACAGGGTTATATATAGCCTGTTTATATATGGATTGATATTATCATCACTGTATTAGGTCTGTATTATTCTTCAATAAATTGTAAATTATATAATATTAAAATCCTTGACGGCCAAAGTAGGTCATTAGTCTGTTAGGTACGAAATATACGGACACAATGTGAACCGAGTGTCAAGCAATCTCGCTGATTGACACTTGAACATTATGAAATATACCGAAAACAAAACATTAAACGCTTTTCATAAAATTTTCATAGGAAATTTATTAACTTTGCCAATTTCCGTTGGTACCTAATAAATACATCGATATTCGAAAATAGGTTGTACATTATTTAGTAATTCCTTAATTTGTAAATAGAATACAATCAAGATTATAGATTTTGTTTATTTTTAAGTAGTATATGAATAATAAATAAATAAATATTCCACAACATTCTACACAACGCTATCTAGACCCATGGTAAGCTTTTATAGCTTGTGTTATGGAATCTAGAATGCGGATGAACATACTTATATACTTTTTTTTTGTAAATACATACATATTATACATAGAAACACCCAGCCCAATGCAAATAGCCATATTATTAGTTTTATTATTAAGGTGAAGGGCCCCATGGAGACTTTTTGGTCCAAAGTTCAACGATCCCGCTAGCCAAGGTACATACCTATACCTACTTGTTTACGAATAAGGTTATGGCGCACGTTAGCTCCTCGGGGATAAAGCTTAGACGGTAGTCAGTCGTAAAAATAAGTTATCTCTACAAGCTCCATACCTTTCCGAGTAACGTAGAATAAACTAATACAATGGTACCAAATTAATAAATTTCATTCAAAATTCTACGCTTTTCAAATAAATAATATTAAAATTCCTGTGCTATACAATTTTAAACGATATTTATGTCCAAATAAGACCTAAAATCAATTTTTCCAACCTCGTTGCCAAAAACTTATCGCCGACATTTCACAGTTGATATCACCCTTCAGGCGCACAATACACTTCATAAAGTGCCTTAAACCCAGTGATATCAAGTCTGACGTGATTTATGTTAATGAGAACAGCGCCACCTTGTGGAACAGATTGAGTATTAATAATAGATCAGTTGCTGTATAGGCTGGATACGATCAAGGAAAATGTGAGACGACGAATTGATTTGGATGCCACCCTTTAATATAAAGTTATTGGAATGTAGTTTTGGTTACTTCGGGAAGAATATGATAACGAGTTGCTTTTTCTTGGACGTGTCTGGTGTATGTGGTGTACATGATTGTTTTATAAATGGTTCCTTGGATGGTAGAATAGTTAAAGGGATCATCTCGAAACTGTTATCATTTTGATACGAATGTGAAAAGTCTGTGCCCTCCGACGCCCGAGTTGCCTGCGCATGCGGGCGGCGCGATCTGCGAGTCTCTCTCGCTCATGCCGCCGCTCCCCTTCCGCCATCTCCTTCACGACCATTGCTAGCTCGCAGAAGGAGATGTCGGCTGCCTACGCGTATTTGTATAATTAGCCCACGTCACTCTATTTACTATTATAAATATTTAATTAGGTATTTATGTGAACTCATATTTATGTATGTATAAGTTCTATCTACATCGAACAACAAATCGAGTTCTATACGTCCTATGTGTTATAAAAATAAAACAGTATAACAATAAAAATAATATAGCGAATGAAAAATTGCGTTTGTTAGTGTTCTGTCAAGTGGAGTTACGGGTTTCTCGGTTTCGTGCTACGATTAGGGCGAGTACAGACTTAATAACTTATATAAAACATTAATATGATGGTTTTTTCCTTAATCATTATAACAGTACATGAAAAATGTACGGCTCTACAGTAGAAGTTCCTTGTTCTGTTTCACCTATAAAACGACGGTAGTTTTACATAATTTTACAGTTGCCCAAATGTGTTGCCAAGTATTAAGAGGAAAGCTCAGCTGGCGAATAATCTTATTGCCGTCGCCCCTGTCCCCGTGGAGTGCGATAAGGATAGCCGCCAAAATCCGGCAAAATCGAGGTTTCTTATTTCCCGTTTTTTTTCAGTGAAAACTACACCGATTTAAATATTTTTGACACCGTTTTATTAGGGAGTAGCGTATCCATGTTCCTGCTATTTTTTATAACGTTAAAACCTTTTCGAATTTGTCTGGTAGTCCTCCAAACATGCCGAATTAGTAATTTTTTAACATTTTTAGACGATCATATTTTCTTATTATATTGACTGCCGACAAAAATAAAATAACAGGGACATGCATATAGAAGATCTTGATTTTACGAAAACAAAAATATTGTTCTAGAAGCAATATTCAGGGAGGAAAAAGGGGAGAACGTTACTATGGAGAAACAGTTGCTAGGAAGTCCTAAATGTTATTTGGTTACAGCAATAACTAATTTACTTGAGCTCTTAGGTTCAATATCCCAATTCGTCTACTTGTGATTTTTCATGTTACACAAATTTTCAACAGCGGTAGGTAACGCCCTCTACTCTTTATTACGTGGAACAGAAAACAGTTAACACGTAGACGTTATTATGTCACTTCTTATTACGATGGAGGAAAACATCACGAGGAAAGTACAGAACAGAGTGCGTGGCCAATAAAAATTTTCAAATGACCTCACGATTTCGTTACATTATCGAAAAAGTGTCAGAGCAAAAATAACTTTTCACAGGTCATTGATAAATACGCTTGTAAATAGTGTTACATTGACAAGTTATTACTGTATTTTTTTTAACTATTTAGTGTGTTTTAATAACAAAATATATGTAGGAATTGTCTTTTCAGTAAGTGTTATGATAACTTACAATATTACAATACGTAGTCGGTTTGAAATGTTCATAATAAGCAATCAATGTAACATTAGAAGTACGTAATATAAATATAGAATAAGAAAATTGTGAAATACGACCGTTTTTTTTAAAATAAATACTTCAAAATAAAGTTTTATAAATAGTCACAGCAGGATCCATCCCGTCACTGGTTGCACCCAGAACCGTGGGTGCAATTCAAGAAGGTAGGGAGAACCCAACTATTGATGAATACTCAACAAAGGAGTTACGATTGCACCTTTATATATAAATTTATATGAAATAGTGCAACCGTATCCCCTTTGTCGACTGTACTAAGACAGGAAATATTAAAATGTTTTGAAAAAAATGAAAAAGTGGCCTTATGATCGTGAGGTCCCGGGCTCGAATCCTGGCCATTACACTACCGACGTGAACCCACTCCTAACACAAGCAATTTAGCTTAGTTGGAGGCGTTAGAGGGAATATTAGTAATTTCGGTTCTAATATTCTTTATAAAAAAAATGTCCAGTTCTTCCTTAAGTAGATATCTAACATCACTGACAGTTTCTTAGCCATCATTCTATTATGACTTACTTTATAACCTCTTTCACTTACATTCTACTACTTACTTTTAATATTACTACTTTAATTGTTATAGCCCTTGTTCCTTCGCTAGTTTAGTGTACTTCGTAAATCGCCATAACGACCTCTCTGAGGCCAACATCGTTGTAATCGCCTCACTTGGCAAGAGGATTAAGAAACTGCGGTACGTTGCTTGCACACCTCGGTCTTTGCCTTGTACATAGCATATTCTCTGAGTTCAACATTTTCTTTGCTGTGGTCTGGTGAACTTTTCCATTTGATATCTAAATATTAACTTCAAGACGGTAACACTGTTTTGTATAGTTTGCATAACCAGCTATAATTGCTTTTATGTTTTACAGTATTTACATTGATCGAATACATAGGGAAAAACGAAACTTCTCGGGCGGGACTCGAACCCGCGATCTTTCCATTACAGGGGGAATGCCTTGACCAACTCGGCTACCAAGACACGCCCGATGTGATTCAAATTTCCCTTCTATTTTGATCCGTCTTTAAGGTGACGGTGGAAAAAAAATTACATTGATTATTTGAAATTCTAAAATGCCTGAATTAAAAATAAAATGTAACTATGTGACACTAACTTTCAGAAATATTTTTGTTCTGCTTTCAATTTGCTTTCATTTGACAACCTCGAAAATGAATGTTGGCTACATTTTGTATTTCTGCTTTCAAATACTGTATTCATTTATAAAATAAACGAAATACTCGTGTAATATGCACATGTCCCATTGTGACAAAAATACCAATATAGTCGTAAACGTTACGTTTGACGGTGTAACATCAAAGTTGTATGTTACTATTATAACTTTTGATGTTACGCACTCATACTCTGTATTTCATTTTCTATACTATTCATATTTGTAACCCAAACTATGGTATGGTCTATTTTGTGTTACAAATTTGAACGCGTTGTATTCCGACTATCAATAAATGTTTTGATATCAATATATCGTATAACTAAGTTGCATTTAGTATTATCAGACTTAGCTCTAATATTTCATTAAGACGTATAAATCTTCAAATTAAAAAGATAAATGTTCCTACTTAACCAGTAGACTAATTGAAAAAAGTATTTATTCCGTTTACGGGGTCTATTTATTACCAGCTCTTATTTATTTTTCAAGATATTATTAATCACATCAAATTTTCCCTCTAAAATTTTATCTTTAATCACACTAATATCCATCAGCCTACTTCGAGATAATGTTGTAGTAGAAACAAGTCCAAACTTAGTACTTTGGCTAACGGAGCCATATTTATTATGTGCTCTAAAATGGCACAATAGATGTCCGGTGTAATCATTTATTATTCTACAAGTACATTACACTACAGAATAATAAATAATATATTGATCAAAACGTTTTACACGTTACCTAGAACGTTATGTAATACACGTTGCGCGACACAATGTAAACATTTTGAATCGTTAAATAATATTCTATTCAAGTTCATACAATAAAATATCATTTCAAAATTTACAGCACATTTTCGTTTTTAACTTAATAGCATAGTGGAATTAGTTGAAATGGCATACGCAAAAGGGTAGATCAGCCGACCGTTCAACGGTGTCTAATGCTGGAAGTAAGTAATTAATGAGCATAATTTATTGTATTTTGGCATCCAGTGATTCGAATGTTCACAAGACCTACAACTTCAAAACCCGTGCGAGTCGATTCAGTGAGTGTTGTATGTCGAAAACGCGATCGAGTACAGTGCGAGAACGCGGACAGTGGTAGGGACGGTGCGCGTCATAAACGAGTGCGGAAGAGGGTAGACAGACACGCTCTGCCCGATAATAACTAGCTCGGCGGTCGTAAGTACACCGTGATCATGGCGCTTGAAACAGCGAAATATCGGTTACCAAATAAAAACAATGAACATGGTAAATATTCCGGTGAGTGTTACACTATTAATTTTATTTCTATACGTCAAAATGTACAATCCATAAGTAACTTATATGTCATTAGGGCAGAGTATTCAAATTTTCTATCATTTTTAAAGCTTTTAGATTGGGTTCAAGATTGCGTGTAGACAATTTGACAGCGCTTAGTTTTCATTGTATATCCTAACGAATATCCTAGAAAAAATATTTGAAATTCAGCCTCCAACTAAAAAAAGTGAACAGCTTGTGTCAAACTATAAACACACTTACAACATTATATTATTATTCCTCACAATAAGAATACAAATATTTTTCACGCCCTTCAGTCTACACTCCACTACGAGTTTTCCAACGTTTTTGTGCCACAAACTCCACGAAATAAATCTGTGAACTAAAAGTTTTTGGTTAGAATACTTTCCGATAAGATTATGTAACGTGTAAGAAGTGGTAAACATGATTTTGCGAAACGCGAACATAGTAAAGAGATATATATGGATTTATTTACTAAAAGGTTTAAGGGACCGTTCAATGGACACTGAGAGGGTAAAATATGTATTGAAAACATAGTACTGCTAGATTTATATAAAATGTCAACTGCAGTGGATTTTAGAGATATCTGAGAAAGATAAGTTCTGAATTATCTTTCGAAATTAAATACCTATATTTAGTTTCTGAGAATAAATCATGTTAAAAAAGATAACATTCTACACATGCTCAAAAATCACATACACATAATAGAAATCTGTCATGGCCTCGTTCTATTCAAGTTAATCAGCACTCTAAATATTTTAATCTTGTTACCACAATCCATTGTCATAACCTGTCATATTCAGAAATGTTAAAGTTAAATCCAAAACGAAATTATTTACAGGCTGTCAGAATGACAAATATTAATTGCTTAAAATTCGTTATCCTTTCAAAATGATTGAGATTAAAAATCTTCCTTACTGTAGAAGATATTTTTTCAATTCTATTTAGTTTAGTTATCTGTAATGATTTTCTGGCAGATATCTGTATTCCTTCATCAAAGGAACTTAGCTGTTAATTAATATATCTATATTCTTTCTTTGTCCCCCTATCCTTTATAATTATAATTGCATGAAACTTTTAAAGTAACCATTAATATTACGATTTTCATATTATAATCGTCACAAATATAATATTAAATGTTTTACTACAGTCTAGTAATCATTAGACATATAGCAGATTTAGATTATAGGGTAATAATAACAATGACGTTACACTTCACTGTTATCTGTCATACACTGTTCTATAGTATGATGATTTTAATAAGAATTACCAATTACCCTACTAGCTTTTGCCCGCGGCTCCGCCCGCGTGTATGTCGGTTATCGCGGTATGTCCTTTTTCAAAGTCTAATCTACCTTTTTACCAAATTTCATAAAAATCGGTTCAGTGGTTTAGGCATGAAAGCGTAACATGCAGACAGACAGACAGAGCTACTTCCGCATTTATAATATTACTAGCTTTTGCCCGCGGCTCCGCTCGCGTGGGTGTCAGTTATCGCGACTAAACATAGCCTATGTCCTTTCTCATGGTTTAATCTACCTCTATACCAAATTTCATCAAAATCGGTTCAGTGGTTTAGGCGTGAAAGCGTAACATACAGACAGACAGACAGAGTTACTTTCACATTTATAATATTAAGTATGGATTAAGTATGGATTAGGGATATTGGGGATTAGGGATAAATGAATTAAAATTATAACCTAGTGTGGTCTCAGCTTAAGGCCGTGCGTAATATATGACTATCTATGGAATTTCCATATTGACAGTGTAAATCTAAAAAGTGATGTGAGAATAAACGTGCCATTTCATTATCTCCATGTTATTTCCACATTCAAGTTATAGATCATAAAGTCTTCGAAAGGATTTGGTTAAACTAACAATACACTCGAATGTGATGGAATGACCGTTCCCTGTGGGTAGGGTTATAAAAACAAGGTTGATTTGATTTCATATCGCTCACCAAAAACCATGAAATGTCAGAGGTCTTTTCCGCCTGAAACCAGATCCCGTATAAAACAAACTGTTTTCATTTAATTCCAAGTGAACACAGGAACAGGATCTTTGTTTACTTAAAATTCTTATTTTTATTAGACGTAGTTGCAGACTATACGCGTAAAGGTTTTGTGCCTTTAGGAGCAAACCCTTTTGTATGAAAAAACAACAAAGTAAATTCAAATAAAACAGTAAAGTTGATAAGTCGACACAAATGCTTCAGCAAAAGGATTTTATCAAAATATTATATGAAATTGAATAATAATACTACTTGAGTCGGCTCATTAAAGACATTTGATAATAAAGTAATAATAAACATTTTTCTAAATAAAATAATGTGAAAATATAAAATTTAATAATAAGTGTATGAAAAAATTTACAGTTTATTATTTTGCTTTTAAAAGCAACTCCGACGCTAAGTACAGTCAACAATAGAAGTTGATTAGCTTTAAAATATTAACTAACTTTTTTAAAATGTACCACTATGTATTAAGTAGTTTTATGATCTTCAGAGGGCTAAGTTAATATTTGAATGTTTTGTACATTGCTTTTATGAGAGATTTTGAAACACAGTGACCAATAAATTGGAGTTTATCCAGCTACTTTTAGCGTTGACTGATTATAGAAAAGACGGTAATCAAACACCAAATTGTACGCGAAATAAATACTTGTATATCATTTTTATTTAATGAACTAAAAATATCATATAATATAAATAATAATGCACGCTAGACATGTTTGAAAGTATCAAGTTAATTTCGTATATTCCGAACAATCTACATGAAGTGCCAGACAAAGCAGAATACCACCATAGTAATATTCAAAGGCTGATACAAAAACATCTACACAACGTGCAATATTATTAACATAATCTCGTAACAAAGACTCATACGTTGTCAGAAGAGTCTGTACGAGAAAATGATATATCGTAAAAGTTTCGTAAGACACATCACAGTTGTATAATACTGCTGCTTATTTTATGGTTTTGCATTCTTTCGCCTCAGTTTTAATAATGTTACAACCTTTCTGCTAATGTCACAAGTTTCTTTAGATGTGAACTTTCATTTGATTGGGTCATAGTTGCTTCTTTATTGTGTAGTTTACTCAGGGCAATGGTCACCCGGTAAGTAATATGTAGTACATTCTGCAGTGGTCGTAAGAATTTTATACCGTCTTTAAGTGCTTCAACTTTGTGTACAATTTCTTTGACTTGGTAAAATGTTCGTTCGAATGGACTGATGACCTGAAAATGGTGACTAGGACAGAGTGGATGCAGAAGGCAAAGGATCAGGATCAAAGTGCGCATATTGAGAGAGGCCTATGACAACAGAGGACTGCAATAGGCTGATTGATTGATTGATTGGCAAAAAATGTTGTTGCTTTGCCGATCAAATAAATGAATTGACCTTTTTAAATTACGTTAAGCTCCGTACCGTAACATTATTTATATTGTCCTGTAATAATTAATTACTTCCTAACTTGAAGAGAGAAATGAGTATAATTTGCAAGTATCATTAAGTAAATCGCAATCTATAGAAACTTACGCTGGAAATGATTAAATAGTCTAATCTGACAGCCGAAAATTTCAATTATGATATGACATTCATTTGACATTTGAAATTATATGGTCAAAGATCTCTTGAATTCACTTGTATTAAATCCTCACGACTGAACACTAAGAAACATTAGCTATGGAGATTTAATGGGTTTACTCAACAAGCATGTTGAAAGTGAAGAAGAAATAGGTAGCAATAGTCCATTCATGACATTTAAAACCTTAGATTTTAATGATTCAGTAAATCATATAGTTACTTTTTTCTTTTTTTTCTAAATAAATATTCCACAACATTCCACACAACGCTATCTATAATATAGACCCATGGTAAGCATAGCTTAACTAACTTGTGTTATGGAATCTAGAATGCGGATAAACATACTCAGCTACTTTTTTTTGTAAATATATACATATTATATATAGAAACACCCAGACAGCCCAGATGCATACAACTATTTACACTGAGCGGGGATCGAACCCGCGCCTCCTGCGTGGCAGTCGCGTTCAATATTATAAATGCGAAAGTAATTCTGTCTGTCTGTCTATCTGTATGGTCCACTTTCACGCCTAAACCACTAAACTGATTTTGATGAGATTTGGTAATGGGGTAGATTAAACCTTGAGAAATAACAGGCTATGTTTGGACGCGATTACCGATATCCACGCGGCTGGATCCGTGGGCAAATGCCAGTAGAAATATATATTAACTACGTTAAAATGCTATGTGGGTTAACTTAATAGATTAACGTAGATTACGTGGTTATTATAATTTGGAATAACAATTCCAGAATATACTATCACACTTGTCCAAAATGTCGAACAGCCGTTTGGGTGTGATTCAGTTATAAATATCCAAAATATATATTTATCATTAGGAAATAACATAAAGTTTCAACCACTAACTATTATTTACCGTGTTGGTTATCCCCCATTCGGGGGCGAGTCGGGAACACCGTCGTCCCCCCTCCCGAGGAGGGCCAGACCGTAAGGGATGGCCCTGGGTTAGCCAGGGTGCGAGGAATGTGTCGAAGACAACCTCACCAGCGGCCTAGCACCACGACCCTCAGTCAGCGTGCGGTTTTAGTCGGTTCGAGTCAGACATAACCTCCGGCTCCGGCGGGGGAGGTATCCGTGGGGATTTCCGCAAGAAAAAAACGTCGTGTTGGTTACCGGTGGAGAAGAAGCCCGTAAAGTCCACAAAATATTAATTAATACCACAAATAACATTTTTATACAGCATTTATTATGCTATCTTTAAAATTCGATTACATCGGGAAAAAGGAAATGCTCAAGTGGGAATTGAACCCACGACCCTTCCAACTGAGCTATTGAGCCACACCTGTATCATTTCAAATTTCCCTTCCCTTTATATCTTCTATTTATATTTTTCCCGATATATCCGAATAAAAACGTTACATAAACCTGCATTGCATACAAAGCTACCAAATAACATGTTGATTAATAAAAAACACCGCTGCGTCGAGGATCAGACATTACAATTGTTCTGAACAGCGGTAATCTGCGAAACAGCACAGCTTTGCCTCTGCAATTCATCTCGCGTGGTGCAAAATAATAGAGGATGGAGTTAATACTGTTGTAATACTCAAACTCATTTATAATGATTTATAGATTTTCAGCTGGTTGAGTTCACTGAATTTTGCATTGCATTGTTTATATACTATTGATATTTGCACATTTTCGGACATGGATATTCTGGGATATGGACGTTTTGCCCCCTTTGCATTGCATTGTTTATATACAATTGATATTTGCACATTTTCGGACATGGATATTCTGGGATATGGACGTTTTGCCCCCTTTGGTCTTCTTGGGAATTAGACTTTTCGATAAACTATATCCTTAATACAACACAATAAAGATATCTATAGATACTAAACCAAACAATTCTCTTGAGTTCATGGTGATATAATATTCCACAACATTATACACAACGCTATCTAGACCCATGGTAAGCTTAATTAGCTTGTTATGTTATGTTATACGGATAAACATACAAAGGGAACGTTCATATCTGACGGAACTTGCGTCGCGTATTTTCGGTCGCGTAACGCCAGAACAGACAAATGTATAGAAAAACACGTGACCGTTCACACTCGACGCACTAACGTAACATCGGTTGAGTGTGAACGGTCAAGTGTTTTTCTATACATTTGTCTGTTCTGGCGTTACGCGACCGAAAATACGCGACGCAAGTTCCGTCAGATATGATGTCCCTTAGATACTTTTTTTTTGGAAATACATACAATTATACATAGGGTCACCCAGACCATTCCAAATATTCATGCATACAATTATTTGAACTGATCGAACCTGTCGTAGCAGTCGTGTTCACTGCCGCCACGCAACAGATTCTGGGATATGGATGTTTTGCACTCTTTGGTTTTCTTGGGAATCACGCATTCTGAACCTAAACCCTCTGAAATTGCAGCCAGTATACTAGCAATAAAGAGTCTATAGATACTAAACCAAATAATTTTCTTGAGTTCATGGTGGTATAGCTCTCTGTCTCTCTCTCTCTCTCTCTCTCTCTCTCTCTCTCTCTCTCTGTGTCTCTTTCTCTCCTTGTTTCATTTTATGGAAATTAAGCACCTGTTTCCTAATATATTCAAATTTTGCCATTCCTTTACTTAAAAAGAAAATTAAGATCTGAACAAACCCGTTCAGTGAAGTATTTCAATCAGTATTCAAAGCATACTAAAACATTTCATTGGAGACCACTGACCCAGTGAAACGATAAAGGCGTTAAAATTTTGGCTATGAGAAACAGCGGAAGTGTGATTTGGCAACAAGAGAGGATATAGTTATTGTAAAAGTATTTTTTCTCTGTTTTATCCATGTAGCTTGACTGTATTTCAACTAAGTTTGCATCTTGTTTTGAACGATGTCGCTTAATTTTTTTTTCTTACACAACACAGATTACAATTATGATAATAATAAAAATAAGATTATACAATCAAAGTCTGAATTGCAATCCAAAAAACTTGTGTAAACAAAAAGACCAAGAAAGATTAGTTAACCCTAAGTAATAAGTAATAACTACCTATTGAAAGAAATACCAATACATAGATGATTACATTACATTAGGTAAATTTCACAGTTGTGTGTGGACGTGTGGAATAAAGGACACCCTTGAGTAAACCAATATACGTTGTGAATTTAGCGAATATATCAAGTCCAGAGTTATTTAAAGCCAAATCGTTATACTGGCGGGCCATCCTGACCAGGGGGTTATAGTACGATATGTTGTTTCTATAAACGTGTAAGGCAAAGAGATTTGTATGATTGGATCTGCGTGCGCTATGTCTGGTGTTGAAGGTAATTTGAGAGAGCAAGTAAGGGATATCCAGTTTCGCGTGAATTATTTTATAAAGATGAATTGAATCAAAATATATTCGACGGGTTTCCAACTTTTGAACGTTATATTTTATGAGCCTACTTTCGTAATTAAGATTTGTACGACCTAACTGTTGGCGGTAGCATAATATTCGTAAGCATTTTCTTTGAACGCCTTCGATTGCATCTATGTGCACCCTGTAGTATGGTGACCATAGTGGACTGCCTAATTCCAGTATGCTCCTAACAAGTGCGTAAAATAAAAACAGTAGTGTATCTGGTATTTTGAAGGCTTTCGTCGATCTAAATACAAAACCAAGGAGTTGATGGGCTTTCTTTGTTACATTACGTTCTTTGTTTCTTATTTTTTTTTGTAATTCAGAGTATATCTGACAATTTACATATTATATTAATTCTCCATCCGATAGTAAACATACAGCCCATGACTAAGTGCCAGTTGACGGCAATAAGCGCGCCCTATATTACGTGAGACCGAAAGTCATAGTTGTTGAAATGTGAGTGTTAATTTACCTCTGCCTACCCCATCGGGAACTTATAGACGTGAGTCGATGTATGTATGTATTTCATGAATATCTTTTGCACGTTTTTATATCAAGCTATAGAAAAAAAAAAATTCGGCTGTTTCGTACGAGATACTTCACATGTCGATAACCTCATGAACTCTTATCGATCTGTGGCTATTGTATCAGGAATAGAAACGATTAGTGTCTTGTCAGTGATGATTGATGTATTCCATAATGTGATACGATCATTATTATTTTTTGTTGAGATCACATCACAACACATCGAGGCGCCACCGACGGGTGGTTTGCTGTAATAATTTGTTCTGTGCACAGGATATATTATTTGCTATGGTTTTTCAAATTGACTACAATATGGGATTCTTCAAGAAGGCCATTAGAAATTTTCTGCTGAGTCGGCTCTGTTGTTACACACGTCTATAGGCCACGTTAACCATTTTCCCTCCGGCTGGGCCATGAGCTTGTCTGACTCAAATCCCAATCTGGTTAACCCGTAATCCTGATAGTCAACAAATAAAACTGCAATAAATAAAATCTCTACCATGATAAATGTCTTGAAAGCTTCCTTTCCTTTACAAAAAGTTAATAGTACAATATTTTACAAGTACTGTATCGTATTAATCTCTAAGCCCTCATAAACTGCAATGAACTGTTAGTACATCAAAGCTTCCAACTTGGGCCAACAGGGAGTTTAATCCGTAACCGCCCACTCAAGCAACATAGCACAAGGCATTTCATAACTACGAATCTAACGTGCACACAAGAGTTCCTAAAAATATACACATAAAGGTGATATTTCAATGACAAAGCGAAATACTCAAGCACTCATATAGCAAGGATTACTCGGGTCAACGGTTCGGTTGAAATGATTTAACGTTTCGGCTGTTAAGCTAGTGCAATACGCAGGCTTGCTTTTTAATCTGGAACACTGCGTTTTGGAAGTTCTTTAATTACTAACAAGCGGATATAGGGAGCTGAAGTTTTGGAGGGTTTTAAATAAATGTAACACATTGAATTTTTGTTTTAATACGATCGAGAGGTCCCGGGTTCGATCCTGGCCATTACACTACCGACGTGAACCCACTCCTAACACAAGCAATTTAGCTTAGCTGGAGGGGTTAGAGGGAATATTAGTAACTACGGTTCTAATATTCTTTTAAAAAAAAAAAAAAAAAAAAAAAAAAAAAAAAAAAAAAAAAAAAAAAAATATTTAAAAAGTAATAAAAATCTCAATAAAAAAAAATATGTTTGGTGATTTTCGGCCTCACACAAATATTTGAAACTCCAAAAAGCCGAGGCGATACACCTGCAGACTGATTCCTGGATGAGGCCCTACCAAAAATAGTATCAAACTAAAGGGAGGAAAGACGGTAATTGCGCTTCGGACTCCAAAGTGAAGGAACCGAGAAGATGATGATGATCCTCAGCTGATTGATGCGCAAAAAAAAAACTAAAATAAGACTTATTCCCCGATTGCCCTTCGGAAATAATTTGTTCAGTCCACGTAGGCAAAGTCATGAGTATCGTTACCCATTATTATTTAATATCAATTAAACAGAAAAGAAAATGATATAATGTACTACAGTAGAATGAGTATTGGTCGTTATTTGTAGAGTATTACAATATAATGCTGTAAATTATAAATTTGTTCATTATTATAAGGGTGTTTCAGCTGTATAAATTTCTTGTTTAGTCATTATGAATCAGTAATCTTACGATGCTAAGCTTTTAAACAAGATTTACAACCTGAGATTCACTGAGTTATCTTGGATGGAGCGTTTGGATTTGTCGTAATACCTAAGATTAGTAATAAAGATTTTGCTTCATGTCAAATTTAAATCGAAATGGTTAAATTGAATTATTTCTTAGCATTTCTCTGTGTTGGTTCCCGGTGCAGTAGAATAGGGCCACCCCATCTCTTCTTGTGGGTGTCGCAGTAGGTGACTAAGGGATAAAACTGTTCTTTATCTGACAGTAAACATGCAGTCCATGACTTAGTGCCCGCTTGATGGCAATAGTCTCGCCTCCTATTACGCGAAAGTGGGATTGACAATCATAATTGGCGAAATGTGGGTGTTGGTATACCTCTGTCTAACCTTTCAGGGATTTACAAGTGTGAGTATACGTATGTATGTATGCATATTTCATATTAATTTGTTACACTATGTAAAAAAAAGTGAAATTTGGTATTATTATTTTACAACAAATTTGGAACTTCGACCGAAAAGTATTGCAAACCCTAACAAAATCAACAAAATATTATACATTACACTTGGGTATATAAACATGAGCCAGTCACGTAAAAAGCTATAAAAAAGAGACAAAATTCAAACTTATATTACTTTGTCCAAGCGAAAAAAGACATTTACAATATACAGTACTAAAAATTCCATTTGAGTATTTTTCAAAAGCGCATAAACGCGAAGTTAAAATTTTATGAATGCTGGAAGTTCTTATTGGTTATACTTTTTTGGATTTAACCTTATACTGAGCCATTCTAGATATTCCCAGTACGCGTATATCCTGGGTAATAAGCCTTGGTACTCGTATTACACCGGAGTGCAATGCAGATAACAACATTTTCGACCGTTATTAAAAAATAAAGTCTTCTTTTTTTCATTTGCTCTCGTTTTCTTATGAATAGATAAGGTAATGAAGACGTTGTGAGAAAAATATAATCAAAAGTTTTCGTTTCTATTTTAAAATCTGCAAAATTTCACGTTTAAAGCTTTTTGTACGACGCTGTTGAATAAGGGTTTATTATTTTATTTAAATTAATTAAATTTAAAGGACTAAAAGTTTCTACAATATTTTTTGTAGTTTCATTTAAAACTGAACGGTGTTATTACGTTTTATACTCAATGAAATTCATTAACCTATAACAGTTCAATGCTTGAATTTCATTGTTAGAGTACGAGTTTATTCATTCGTGGAAACCACGAAGTAATGAAACCCAGTAAATCAAGTAACCTCTTATCAAACCACTTTAATTTGCGTTGACCATATTTTCTACTTCCCTACATATTTTGAGCTCGGTGTTCCAGAGACTCTCGCAGGCAATATTCAAACCGCACTATGCAGTGTAGCATAATCTCTTTATGCGGAAATATTTCATAATTCTGGAAGACTAACAAGAAAGAAGACAAGGATTTTAGCATTCTTACAAAATATGTTGAAACCTTTGAATTTAAAGGAGAAAGGACTTTTCATTTTATATTAAAACTTACACGATTGTTTTTAAATTGCATAGTAGCAAGCTTTTAATTTTATAATTCAGTTATTGTTGGCGTAACGTCTTTACTTCAAAGCTAATAGATTTTTTTCTTTATTTATCTAGATACTATGATAAAATGTGAAGCTCTTTTTACAAGCGAAGCATCATAGTCATAGTCATTTATTTTTCAATATAGAACAATAAAATTGTTTCTTATTGACGTCAAGACGTCATCTTTATCACTTTATTTTACACCTTACGCACTTAGTTTAATTTCGTTGTATAGCAATCACATAGATTTCAGGAAATATTAAAAAGATTGTCACTACTTATAAAGTAACATAAACCAGGGGTTCCATAATTAATAATTTTGATGATAACAACCACAATAACAGTTACCAACTTTGAGCGGTAATCATGTCTCATAAACGTCTGACCTGACCTTATTTGGGTTAGTGTGACAATATAATAATTATGACATTAATTACATAACATAAAATTATCTGCTCTAACCACATGCCTTCAAGTCAATGAGAATATGCGATAATTCTTTTTGACTTGAAGGCTAGATTGGCTAATACTAGTCACGATTCCAGAATGATATAGGTATTCTCAAAAGACAAGTTGTATCATTAAACAAAATAAATCCCTTGAGTCTGTAATTCTTCCAAACGTTGTAGTCTTCTTAATATTTTTTATTGTGCCTATTAAAATGAGCAAAAAAGAAAACCTGCTCCATTCAAATTTTGTTCGCAATAACAGTGTTGTAAATAAATGTATATCTTTCTTTTTCGTATTCTAAAGGAACGAGACTTGTAAATTAAGCGCACCGGTCACAGGTGTAGCGGGAGTAATCTGTTTTTCGTGAAAATGCATCAACGTTGTACAATACAGAGATAGAAAGAAATAAAAACAAAATTAGAAGTTTTTGTGGGTTATCTGTATCAACTCAACAAAAACAACACTACAAAATATTATACCTGTACCATTTTGTGATAATACGTTTTATGACACGATGAAACTGCAATAGACTGACTGATTAGTTTTGACATCTAAATACCTTTTTTTTCGTGCGGAAGTCCCCACGGATACCACCTCCGCCGGAGTCGGAGGGGGAGGTTATGTCAGACACGAACCGACTACAAACCGCATGCCGACTGAGGGTCGTGCCGGAGAGGTGAGGTTGTCTTCGACATATCCCTCGTACCCCGGCTCCAGGGCCATCCCTTACGACCGCCGCCGTGGCCTGCTTCTGCTGGGGTGACAGGCGGCTCTATTCGTCACCCCAGGCCTGCGCTTATGGGGGACGGAGGTCAGTCACAGGACATCTAAATACCAAATACTACTTGTATTTTTGCCTATAAATCTTATAAATCCGTTGATGCACGTATCAAACAGATGTAGCTTGAATTTTGATTATCTTTCATTGTTTCTTGGACCTTTTTATACAACAAATATTTTGCCATTTTTTATGTTTCATAAGTAATCCCCATCACCCATTTGAGATCCTAGAACTTTGAATACACTTTTATTCTTTTAATTATGTACGTAAAGCTCGAAAACAATTTCTTTATCTTGGAGTTGGTATTTAGTTTAAGGTAATCTCTATTGGGAATAAGACATCCT
This sequence comes from Eilema sororculum, assembly GCA_914829495.1. NCBI lineage: Eukaryota > Metazoa > Arthropoda > Insecta > Lepidoptera > Erebidae > Eilema > Eilema sororculum. The sequence continues at coordinate 21,507,807 of OU618546.1, forward strand.
TGCTCAATACCCATGAGTACGATACATTTTGCTGAATAAAATGTGGCTTCTTCCCGCAAATACGAAAATCGCTTCGGTTTTGGGTTCAACATGTTCTTAGATAAGAACAAACAATTTAAACTAGTGCAAAAGCTTGAATGATAAATGTGTGAAGTAAGTAAATGTTGAGTGCTTGTGTTTTGAGAGAATCGTGGTAATTTTACGTAAGTTTACGTTTGGAATGGGTATAACATATTTTTAGTAATTGTTAGACAGTGGTTCCACCATATAAAAAACCACTACCTAATATTTCAATGAAATTTTAAAGCATTTAGTATGCTCACTACACTTAATGTTTTTTTTTCTTTTATTTAGATTTTATATTAGGTACTATATTTTTCAACTATAAATTGTTACATAAAAGTCAGAGAAGACGGGTTATTGACATGACAAAAGCTTGTTTTGTCATGTCAATAACCCGTCTCGGGTCGTGTCAGGTGCAAATCCATACTTCCATACTACTATCCATACTAATATTATAAATGCGAAAGTAACTCTGTCTGTCTGTCTGTCTGTCTGTCTGTCTGTCTGTCTGTCTGTCTGTCTGTATGTTACGCTTTCACGCCTTAACCACTGAACCGATTTTGATGAAATTTGGTATAGGGGTAGATTAGACCATGAGGAAGGACATATGCTATGTTTTATCGCGATAACCGACGTCCACGCGGGCGGAGCCGCGGGCAAAAGCTAGTAAATTATAAATGTGAAAGTAACTCTGTCTGTCTGTCTGTCTGTATGTTACGCTTTCACGCCTAAACCAGTGAACCGATTTTGATGAAATTTGGTATAGAGGTAGATTAGACCATAAGAAAGGACATAGGCTATGTTTTGTCCCGATAACCGGCACCCACGCGGGCGGAGCCGCGGGCAAAAGCTAGTGAATCAATAATTCTTGTATCTGTGCAAAATTAAATCCAAGTAACTGTCTTGCTTACATATTATGAGTGTTAAACAAAATAATTATATGATAACTATGTACACCACTGTTCATGCTTTGAGCTGAGTACAAGAAAGTTATGAAATTTAACCGCTGCCTCGGATGTTGGTATGCAGTGCACAAAATATAAGCCAAGGTTTTAGAATGATCCGGAATTAACTGGATGCAGCTGGCATGTACTCGGCGTCTTCGCATAATGTAGCACTTTTTTGCTGTGCTATAAATTCGCAAGGACTTAGTATTCGTTTAAAGTTTAAGATTAAATTCTATACTAAAAATGTTAGTGTTTTCACCAATGTTCCAATATTGGATACGTGTAGTTTAGGTATAACGCTTTTTTTCAAGTTTTAAGTTGCACTGTTTTTTTCAAACATACATACGATGTATAAATATTTCCGCGCCTAACGGCAGAATGTGCTGCTACAAAACAATACTATAACACCTGTAATGTAACCATGTTCTATGGAAATAAAATTCGATTTGATTTGAAATAAATGTAGTTTCAGTAACAATGACGTAGCTACTTGGTAGTGTGGTACAGTGATGATGAACTGTTATAACCATTATTATTAGTTACGTAATACAACGTGAGAATTTCAGCCTTACTTTGATCTAACCACATTTTTCCATTAACATTAGTACGGTAACTTCTGTCATTTTCACTAATAGACAGAATATTATTACTTCGAAGAACTAAAACATAACAGTGTGAACGAAAGTGACAAGTTTTAAGGTACGTTGATTCCTAATATAGCTGCTACATCTTTATTAATAAGTTTGACTTAGGCTATGTAATTTAGAAACTTCCACACTACTTCTTGTGAACAAAAATTTTTGCCTACTGACTTATCCTAACCTAACCTATCGAAAACCTATTCGATTGGTTATTTATTCCCTAAAAAGCTGCAATGAAATAATGCGGCGGCGGCGCGAGCGAAAGAGGTGGCGCGAGCGAGAGAGATTCGTAGATCGCATCGCCCGCGTGCGCAGGCAACTTGGGCGTCGGAGGGCCCAGACTGACCTCCGTCCTCCATGAGCGCGGGCCTGGAGGTGACGGGTGGAGCCGCCTGTCACCACAGCAGAAACTGGCCACGGCGGCACCCTATTCCAAGGGCGAGTCGGGGGGTGGGGGAAACCGTGGTCCCGCCTACCGAGGAGGGCCAGACCGTAAGGGGTGGTCAGCCGAGGGATATATCGAAGATAACCTCACCTCCAGCCTAGCACACGACCCTTAGTCAGCGTGCTGTTTTAGTCGGTTCGAGTCTGACATAACATCCCCTTCCGGCGGGGGAGGTATCGGAGGGGGTTTCCGCACAGAAACAAAAACCATGAAATAATGGAAAGGTTTGGATAGTTGCCATTAAAGTGGTTAAAAATCTATGAGTGATCCCCTAGGGCAGTGCTCGCAGTAAAGTTGTGACATAACTTTAATATATCTGTGGTAATAGCATCGCTGCATTCGTACAATATTATAACAAGCTAGGATAAGAAAAGTTTTCGTTTTTAAGATCGGCACTCGTTCGGTATGAAATATAACGATTGATACGTTTTGCTGGCGTCAGTGAAACTGTTAGGTCAGTAATAGAAACTTGAGTTGGTAGTAATACAATTACTTTAAAATCACCTCAGATGGTGTAATTGGCTTGGCCATCGGTGAAGTTATTTAAGTTCTTTTTCATTTAATTTCATTTCATTTTACAAGTTTAAACTTCGAAGAAAGCAACACCCAAGACGAAACAGCAAAATTCTTTTGAAATTATTGAATTCGAACTTTTTCTGATAGTAAAACATTTTAAATAGCAAAAAGTGCTTCAATAGTGTAGTTTACTTTAACTTTTCAGTCTCTATCATGTAGAAATCATAAATTTTGAGTTACTATTGATACAAATAGCACAGTATTAAAATTATGATGATGTTAATTACAACAACGTTAAGGGGGCATAAGATACGGCATTAAGTGTCAGCCATCAACTAACTGGGATAACTATTACTCAACAGCACTAATCACACTATTTATGGGAACACCGCTAAGCCTTAGAACGAACAAATAAGTTAAGACTCTTCTCACAAGGAAATAAAGCTCACAATTGAGGCACAGTAGAACAGCGAAGGTAAATTTTACCCAGGAAATTTGCATAGAGCAATTCAAATACGATTTTTTCTACCCTTTTTCAGTCGAGTCCATTGCCAACATCGTTAAAGTTTCGTTAATTATGAAATGTACTGTTATGCAGTTATTTTTTTCTCGCAAACATCGTCCTATATTGGATTTTAGTAGTACTTATTTCAGGGCAATGTTTTTTATTTGGAACATATTTTTCAAATTGTTGGTGAATACACATCCGTGTACTATAAATTGAATACCGAACAGCGTAGAAAAAGTTTTTATTTCAAATGATCGTATCGGAAGTTTCTAAAAAAATCCTTACAATATTATGTAGCTTTTTATGTGGATAAATGAATTATATAAGTATACAAAACGTAATAAGTCTGATAACTTAATATATTTAAGACTAACAAGTTTTGTAAAAAACTCTCAGAGGTAAACAAACTCTCGTAACTTAAATGAATAAATTTTCCGTGTGAAACCTCCAAAACATTTCCACACTAATCAAAACAGATATCCAAACTGGAACCGCAGACAAACATCTCACGAGAACTGCCACGAATTAGGAGCAGTACGCAGCCAACTTCTAATAATTTCAAGTCAAAATTTAAGCCGTCCATATTTATTTAGCCAAAACTTGCCTAGCGACAATTTTCGTATTATTTTACTTGCGTTTCAAAATGTCTAAATAATATCACTTTGACGTCTAGTTTGTGAGGATAATTGGCGAATGTTTATTTTGGAATAGAATCCATTTGTTCGAATAACTTTGGGTAGAAGGGTATCTGTATAAATAGGGTTGTCATTTATAAATTAACGATTCTGGTTGGAAACGAATAAATGGAGTTTGAATACAAATTTCGCCTTTCTATTATTGGAGAGTGCGGAACAGTTACTTCAAAATTAGTTAGAGTATACTGTAAGTTATTTATCAGCTGAATATCTCGACGAATTGCACTAGGTATAAAGTTTCATAAGAGTAATATGGAATACAAAGTTTCTGTGAAGCCATGTTCTGAGAACGAGTATAAAGTTAATGCCGAAATAATGACGTACCTGCTACAAGCAACTACTGAAGATGATACAACATAGGTAATATTTAGTTTCCATTGCACAAAAGTCTAGTATGAAAATGTGAATGTAATATTTATGAATATTATTATCTATCAAATATAGAACAAGAAACTCTAATGTGAGAGGTCTCTTGCATCATGATACAGTCAACAAACGAGATACAGTTGCACTTTTACATGCAACTTTATTAACCCCCGACGCGAAAAGGGGGGTGTTATAAGTTTAACGTGTCTATCTGTGGCATCATAGCTCCCGAACGGATGAAGCGATTTCAATTTAGTTTTTTTTTTGTATTAAAGCTGACTTATGTGCGAGTGTTCTAAGACATGTTTGATGAAAATCGGTTGAGCCGTTTAAAAGTTATGGGGGTTAAAGTGGGGATCCCCAATAACTGGGTCGGGGGTTTTTTAAATTTTAAATTTTATATTAAAAGTGTAATCGTATCTCCGTTTTCGACTGTACCACAGTGACTACCATCTGTCCTCCAAATCCAAAGATGAAAACCCATACCAGAGCTTTGCCGTTAATCAACACATGTACCAGCTTGGAGGTAAGGATGGGTGAGCTCCATACACCCCATAAAAACCTAATTAAAAGCTAGACTTTGTTAAATAAACATTAGCAGATCTATAACAAACACTAAACATATTGTTAAGTGAGCATTACACTTAGCTTCACGCATTAATTATATCAGCTGAATTCAGGAGCTCAAATTATAATGGTTATGAATACGCTTAAATTAATGTCTGAATGCAGAATAGCCTTGTTAGCCTTGTTTAGACCGGACAACAAAATTTATGTGTTCTGTAACGTTACTACTTGAAACTTCAAAATTGTGTTGGTATATTACCATGTTTAGGAGTAGGTTAGTTATATAACTCTTCCCTTTCAATTATTTATGTCGGAAATCACAAAAAAATAGGTATTTGACTAAATTTTTTATAGCATTTTTAATGCTAACTTTAAAGTTCGAAAAACATCGGAAAAAATTAAACACTCAAGTGAGACTTGAATCGGCTTCAAGGACCCACTAAGCAGACCCACCGGTGGGTCTCAGAATACTAACATGTCTCCAAGGGCCCACTAGTGGGTCCACTGAGATTTTATTATCTTTGAAGACCCACTAATGACCCCTTCATTGTCAAGGTTCATATAGCAGACCCACCGGTGGGTCTCAGAATACTGACATGTCTCCAAAGGCCCACTAGTAGGTCCACTGAGATTTTATTATCTTCGAAGACCCACTAATGAAAATAGCGTATAACCTTCTTAAATTAGTACTGGTCGGATGAGAATAATTCAAAATGATATAATTATGTCGTGTTTGTCATTGTCATGTTGTATCCGTAAAACATTATAATATATACAAGTGGTGTATTTCAACTTACTTATTTTGACTTCAGTCTTACATAGAAAGAGACCAATTTATAATACTCAGTTACAGTTAGATCCATGATGAAATAACAGTAGGACACTTTCTGGAGAAGTTAAGATACTGGTGTCGTCGTCGTTTATAGAATACCTATTTAGTGAATTTGCCATCAGGAGAATTTTATTTTTTATTTAAATATCTTGGAAAAAATAATATAAGTTTATTTTTTAGCAGTAAAGTTAAATAACAGTTTTATATATAACAAATATTACACTTTAGGTTACTATTCGCACCACTCAAAAATAATAATAGGTATAGGAATGTTTTAGTTTAAAATTAAAGGGCAGATTTATGCTATTTTGATATTGTTTTTTTTAATAGAATAGAATAGAATAGAATAGAATATTCTTTATTGTACACCTCAGAAACATTTTAAATATGGAAGTTACCATTTAAAAGTACAATGGGCGGTTTTATCGAAGACTGTGATCTCTTCCACATAACCAACGACTGAAAAACTTTTCAGGACATTGGGCACTGGATACGTGGTGTACTACAGTGTAAAACCAAATAGGTATTATATACAAAATTAAAATTACTTACAGAAATATATACAGACTATTTACAAAAATTAACTCAACTAAAGATCTACGTAAATAATTATATCAATATAATACATAATATATTAATAATTACATCTCAAGAACATATTATACACCTACGAACATATAATACAAACAAATTTTATGTAAAACAACAAACAGCTTACATGCTCGTAATTCCTTAATACTAATAACAAAGAGACAAATAGTGTTCCTTAAGTAATGTTTTAAACGTTGAGAGCGTCTGAGCCCGTTTAACTGATTCTAGTAGCGTATTCCACAAGCGTGCAGCTTGTATTGTAAACTATGAATTTATCTCGAAACCTCGTGAAATATGCAAGGATTGAAAATTTTCAAATTTTCCGATGATCTCAAGCATCTAGTGTGATTATTTTTTCTTACATTTAACTTCATGGTGGGTATTAGGAGACATAAAATTTAAAAAATCAATGTAGCCTACCCGTCAGTGGGCCCTGGGAGACATGTCAGTATTCTGAGACCCACCGGTGGGTCTGCTATATGAACCTTGACAATGAAGGGGTCATTAGTGGGTCTTCGAAGATAATAAAATCTCAGTAGACCCACTAGTGGGCCCTTGGAGATATTTCAGTATTCTGAGACCCACCGGTGGGTCTACTTAGTGGGTCCTTGAAGCCGAAGGACCTTTCCAACATTTTTACAAAAGTTTCCAACAGTTCGTAAGAATGTTGGTAGATGGCACCACCGTCGCCCTTAAAGACGGATATAAAGAGAAGGAAAAAGTTGGAAGAGAAAGGTAAGGGAAAGGTAGTGAGTTCAAGTCTCACTTGAGCGTTTCATTTTTTCCGATGTTTTTCGAAAAATTAGGTATTTAGGTAAACTTTTGAATTTCTATACGAATCAGAGGGTAATTGAATTTGAAATGATGCTGATAATGTTTAAAAAAACAGGATCGAGTCCGTGAAGTAATAGGTTCTCCATCTACACATTCAAAGATGGTGGGTGAGCACCACCGAGGTATTCAGCCTGTAACCACGGCCGGTGTGACTTGGCTGAAACGACAGCAATCAAATGCACGTGTGTTCCTATAACACGATGGCGTTAATTCCCTTTAACATAAGTAGAGTATAAAATAAGTATCCTAATAGATTTACCACAATTTCAGACTAATTTGAACTTCTTGTCTAAAGACAAGAAAACTTTAGTCACACAACATGAACAAATTTACAAACCGGAATTCACTCATGGTCTGTTAGAACATGGCTTTATACGGATTACAGAGACCCCAGAGGCCCAGAGGGAATCTAATTTAGCTATAATACAATTTGTTAGGGCTTGAGTAATGTCTCTGGCACAAGCGGGAAGCGATAAAGACGAAATCGGTGAATATCGCTTACGAGACACACAGGTGAACAATTATGTACAACCCAGTCAATTTAGACTTATTTTGTCCAAAAGAAGAATTATATCGGATCATTACTATTTTTTCCAATGCCTTGTTGGTGAGGTAATGATATTTTAGTTGGTTCGAGTCCGACATAACCTCCTCACCGGCCCCGGCGGGTATCCAATGGGATATTGCACACGTAAAAAATGTAATGATAATTCAGCATATTTAAAAATGTATAAAAGCCCGATATTCTTCTGTTTATGTATGCAATGAATTATTAGACGGATAAAAATGGTTCGAAATTTTAATCACATCGGGCGTGTCTGGATAACCTTGTTGGTCAAGGCATTCTCCATGTAAGATCGCGGGTTCGAGTCCCGCCCGAAAAGATTAATTTTTTTCCCTATGTACGAGTATTCGATTGGTATAGTTAGTATACTTAATGCTATTCAATTCTCAAAATATGCAATGAATAATATTTTACTGGTATTATTCCATGACTAAATTGTATTTTTATTAAAACATGTTTGATTCTTAGTACTACCTACTATTAGTTCTTAGACCTTGCGAGCACCTTTTGCCATATTTTTCTGGTACTCTCAAATCTGGTATCCTTAAAAAATATTTAACGTTGTCGAAACGGACACAATAGTGTACCTCATAATAGTTTTCTATACACAAATGTTAATATAGACTTACTCGCGATACAAAACCATCGTTCTACTTAATACAAAATTTTCTATTTCTATATTAACGCTGTAAAAGGAGAATGGGCATTTTGGTCCATAGCACTTAATGAAATTAATTTCAAATTAAAGTACTTTTACAAATGCTTCTCATTTAGATTTAATTTTGTGGTTTCGGCAGTTATATCTTGTTGATATTTTTCCCACGTTCGTGTTAGTACAGTCACAGTCTAACGATTCATACTACATAAGATCTCTCGTTATACTGTGGTACAGTCGTCTCTTTTAACTGAAAATTCCAACATCATTGAATCATCGAAAGTAATTTTCATATATTGGATTAGGTACTCGGACTCTATACTGTGAGCATAGCACATTTGATAATAGTATAATTTGTTCTTTTAAGTCTACTAATTTTTTCACACCATAACATAACTAGACCATAACACTTTAGTTTATTTAAACTCTCAAAACCAGCATATACTTAACTAATTACTAATTTTATTCCAGATCTCGGTATAAAATGTCCTTAATAACAAAAATTATAATCAACCACAACTATAAACTAGAACGTTATGTGCACCTCCGGGAACGCCATACAGATGGCAGCACACTGGGAGAAGATAATTTGAGGGCCGAGGCGCCATCGCCACGACAGAAGAAGAATTAGAAAATTATTTTTGGCTGTAGATGGGCCCTACTCTATAGACAATTTTGCCCACTCTCCTTTCATTAACAATCTTAAATAGTCAATTTATCTTGTAAAAGTTCACGGTAGCTAATCCAATTCAATTCGTTAATTTATTTATGAAATATTAATTTATCCGTAGCTTCTTATTCAATGTAATATCTTGCATAAAATATTACTTGATTGTTCTTTTTGATTCTCTGTTTGAGTGTTGATACTGTATGTTTTGACTTTTTTGTATTGACAGCCTCTGTGACGGTAGTGAACCCGACTACCACGTAGGAGGCGCAAGTTCGATCCCCGCTCAGTGCAAATATTTGTATGCATGAATGTGTTTCTATGTAGAAAGTATCTAAGTATGTTTATCCACATTTCAGATTCCATAACACAAGCTGGTTAAGCTTACCATGGGTATAGCGTTGTGTGGAAACGTTGTAAAATTTGATATTTGTTGTGTATATCAACTGTTATAAAAGTATTAACCTTATTTAAGTTTTGTATTTAATTTATAATTTTTTAAAGTTTATGATAAATTTATCCTAGACACAAAGACGTTTGGGACACAAATTCTACTGACACTGTGTCCCTAAGTGTACTTTCAAGTTTATTTATTTTTTCGAAGACGTTACGGACACCAATATAACTCAAATTAGGATTCCCTAAACATCATTAACATGTATTACAGTAGTGTATTTTGTAAGATGGTGGACTTAAAAAAATTAGTGATGCTAGACTGGACATCAAAGATCAAATAGGGCGAAATCAGTCTCGCTGTATCTCAACACTCGCAATTTGTTCACGAAGCATACCTAATTGTCTAAAGGAATACCGTCTCAACGGATTTGTGTAAATCTCTATCAGATCTCGAGAATTAAGGTCTAAATGTTGGACAATTTAATGGAGGTTGTTAGACAATATAAAATGGATATATCATTGCGTCTGGTGTCCCTTTAATGTTATATGTCCTTTAGGAAGAGCCTACCAATTTAGTGGAGTAAACTTATCAGACTCGGAAGGAACACCATTACCTCGACCGCTGGGTGTTCCATAAATCACAGACCCGTTATAAATATCCTTTGTTTACTAACATTTAACATTGATCATGAGAAACTTAGCTTCTGTTAAGTATGAAATTGATATAATTAGTACTCGAATCTGTATGATCATACTTATGGCTAATATTATATTTAAAGTTATTTTTTTTACATTCAGTGAAAATATCATTCATTGAGATCAGCATCGTCTATTACTTCGTGCTCCTAAGTTTTTGTCTTTGAAAGCATTTGAGTGTGAGTTATACGCTTATTTTGGCCTAGATAACGCCATGTAATGTTCCTGAAAGTTATTGTTCGAACAAATTACTACAAAGACTCGCATTGTAGTATGGCTTAAGTTACATAATATTGTATTAAAATTTATTTAATTTTGCCCAAACAACTTACAACATCTAGGAACTTAAGCCGGGTGAAACACATTCCAGCCACAACATAATTTGCTTGTTACCTTCAAACACCAAAACTTTCATCCGTATTTTAGAACTTCTTGTTCTGGAATTACCTGGAATAAGATAAAGAAATTAATTATTATTTCTGTTTCTTGGTCAGTACCGAGTAAAATATACTTTACAGAAATGTTTTTATTTGGGTAATACACGAAAACAAAATAAGTAATAAGGAATTGTGTTCTTCCTTCCATAAATAATGCCGCATTTTATAAACGTGTGTAACTAGGTTCATTATATTTTTTAATCCAAAAATTCAAGTGCTTATGCTTTGTTATAAAGAAGTAAATTAACATAAAGTTTAAATTGACTGCTTTTTAAATCAAGTTTACTTTTTGCATAAGCTGCTCGACATGCGCCATCCCGCTGCAGTCTATTACATAAGTCACAAATACTGCTCTGATGGTATTTACGTTGATACCATCATCATGTAACTCATAGGATGCTTGTACGTAACATTTCACTGTCGATATTTGCAATTTGATTATGAATCTACATGTTACAATCTAACTTGACATTTTGTATTCATCTGAGCTGGTTCGAAAGTATTTATCAAAAATGACTTAGCGAAAACAATCAATACTTATTGCAATATATAAAAGATATTATCGTTGATTTTGAAAGTAGTAGTGAAGTTTTTAAGTGAAATTGCTTAATTGTCCAATATTTAGTCAGCTATTAATATTAAGTAGATTTCTTGCTCCGTTTTAACTCTGTCAAATTTTGATATACATCCGTCTATGCCCATGTCTATCACAATGGACTCATGGTTTGCATTAACAGCTGCCATTAGCACAATGATATGAAATTCTTTGTAGCAGTAATAGCCCTAACAGCAGTTTGGTAGTGCCATTATGGGAACATGTTTACCATAGCTCCAGGGCAATAAGGAAAATTTGATATGGTTTATTACGGTTTCAATATTTGGGTAATTATCCTTTAGATGTTCGGATGTTATAGGTTCTTTTTGCCAGCAATTCTGACATTTATGCACTCGGATTGTATCTGATAAACGCCTTCCTTGATAATATAGAAAATTTAAAAAATATATTATAGGAGGGTACCTACCCAATAATTCGAAAACCTAATCAAAACGGTAAGCAAATAACAAACTTTCATGAACTTCTTTATGAAATAGTTAAACTAAATTCAATATTGTCATAATACATAATATTGTTCAAGGCTTTATAGATAGTAGCACAAGTTTCAAACAATATTCTTGATTACAATTTGTTTGGAAGTTATTCAAGAAATCTGTTATCTGCCTATGGTTACATGGTATATTATTACATTTGTCACATTAAATGTTTTATCAACATATTTAGGTATATCATAATCATTAAAGTGCTTCATTTTCGATTCGAAAACCTTGACAATCTCAGAATTCTTAATAATATCCTTATAAAAATTATTTCACTCAATGTACGAACATTCATCGAGGTTGGTTTTGTCTGCAACTGTATAAGCTTCGTCAGTGCAGTCAACTGCAGTGACTAAACTTCATTATAGAACATGAACGATCCAAGTTTGAGCTTGTCTGTAGAAAGACATCCTGTTTCATCAAACTTACTCATTGAACACGTATTGGTGTGGTGACCTACCATAATGTCGTTTCAAAATGTAATCAGTTTTACTTTTGATAGCAAACAAACATGATAAACGGTAATAAGAATATTTTTTACTGAATAGAAAAGTTTTAGAAATATCATTATTACTCCAAATAGTCGAGAGATACTATATTTATTCTTTTCTTTTTGCCTTTTAGATCTACCTATGATTTTTTTATTATTATTCTCTGTTTTCCTGCCGATTTGTGTTCCTTATTATCACTTTTCATAATTTTTCTTCGGTCTTATGAATAAGACTAAAAAATCAGATGTGTTTGGTAGCTTTAAGTACTAACACAAGTTCAAGAATTGGTTTACCAACAAAATTAATAACTGTTTTGTCATTTCAATCTCAAAAAAAAACTGTACAAAAAATATTGTCACTAAAAGATAAAAATTAAACTGCAGAATTTATAGCACGGTGTCATTTATTGAAAGTATTTTGTGAAAAATCAGAAACTCAATTCAGGTGAGAATAGTTTTGTGGTGAAAATGAATGAAAGAGTGAAAAAGAAATTGGTAATAAATTCTAAACTCGGCTGTTGGTCAACCTTTACTGTAAATGTTAGTTACAAAAAGGTATTCACTCATACGTCGACGATCCTATCGACAGATCGCCAAAACGATACATTAACACATATTTGAACGGTTGATAGTCTGCCTGTTACAACAGAATCTATCTTTACTGTACAACTTAATAAAACTTAGAACATTTTACAAAACCTTTTTTTAAAATAATTTGAGACCTTAGTGTCCGCTAAATTAAATTTACGATCACATCTTCTATTTTAAAACCTTTTAAACATTTCAGTAGATTTATTTATACTAGAACATGCTTTATTTATATTTCAGGTCCTGAATATAATTAGCCCTAAATTAATTTATATTTCGTTAAATGTATAAATATCTCAGCTACTAAGATTTTTCTTTCATTTGAAATTGTCTACCTAGTAGTTAGTTTAGTTTAAATTTAAAACTAATTTTTAAAGTTCTAGTTCTACAAAGGTCTAGTTCTGCAGAATAAATTGGATCTTTAACCGTACCTTTAACCATAACCGTAACTAACTTTGTAATGAAAATATGATTATAATAAGATTATGAGAAAAATCATTGAGATATATCAAATCTTTATACGTGAGATCTTATATCCATTAAAAAATCAAGCAGTATTGGATAATTCACCTTCATTTTTAGTGAATATTAGATTAAAATATATAGCTATTCGTATATTTGATACTACTAAATATATTTCATCTTAAAATCTCCAATTAAGAAAATTGGCAAAGCAATGTACTTGTTCCAAGAAATATTAGAATATGAAATTTTAATATATGTTTTATTTACTATCTTGTATCTAATTGAAAACTTCTACATTTCTATTTTCATTTAATCATTAAAATATTAAAAGTCTTTAATCGTGTATTTTTAAAATAAAGATACCTCTACCGAGGAACTTTTTTTCTTTTGCATAGATCTTTTGTTCATTAGCTCTAAAAGTATAAAGCGTCTAACGAGTATTATGAATATTTAAAAGGCAAATTTGAATTTGTATTCAGTTCCACTACTGCTACTTATTTATTTTAGGTAAAACTTTAGTTTCCTGCATGATAAACGTACGATAATCTTTGAGTTAAGTTTGAAAAACTTGAAAGTAGAAAATGTATATACCTCTATGTAATCATCAGAAATATACGTCAGATCCTCGTAATATGGGAAAGTAGAAGGTAGCTTACGAGTATTGCTATCAACTGAATAGTTTCATTTTATTTCGAGACTACTGACAGTAAAATCAATCTTTCTGAGGTCACTTTTATGCTAATAAAAGACGTTTTTGTAATAAAACCACTTTTCACGGATTCTATCGCGATATATTTGTTATTATTTACTTTTAAATCGACTTTTCGGCTGCTTTTCAGCATTTCAGCATTCTGCAGCAATGAGTGATATTCGCGTAAATTTTAGAAAATATCAAAAAACGGTTTGTAAGTAAAAAATACTCCAAGGTATGCAACATTTACTATTTCATAGATCGTGCCTTATTTACTGCTGAAGTATTATAAAATAACCTAGTAGATAGAATAGATCTTTCAGCTCCCTGTGATAGAAATACTAAAATGTTTCCGACAGCACTTTAATCTCGGAGACATAAAGCAAAAGCTTCGAACATTTAAATTTCCAGAGCACCAACTATAAATTACGGTTAGACCGATGGCACCGCGATGCATTCGTAGTTCGCTTCGGTATTTTTCAGAGAACACTGATTACACAACCTGCAGCCGCAGAATATCTACGAAAATTCTAAAACTTCATCAAGTTTTGTCCATCCGCTATCTACTATTAAGGTAAAATGGGATGTTATAAGTTTACTTCCAAGAAACCATTCATTTAGAAGCTATAATATGTTACAGAGAGTAACAAATTATAGCTTCTAAATGAATGGTTTAAAAGTTATGGAGATGATTTTAGCGGTGAAATTTCATTTTTAATTTTTGTACTGTGTTACTTTTATTTCCCAAAAAAGAAATCTAGAATAAAACTGGCAAAATATAGTTTTTAGAATCATAATTATCACCAAAAATACCATATAATACAATCTATTTTTCTATTTGATGAAGGGAAATCAATTTTTCTAAACAATATACTCTGTCGTGTGCACTTCAAACTTAAACAAAACTATATATTAGCTCATTGTGCTCGTGAAGAACGTTGATAAAAAACATTGTCCGAAACGAACTTCAGTTCACTCGTGATAGAAAGAATTTATTTGATGAAACCTTTGAGCGAGAACGAGATGGAGAAAAATAGTTTGTTTTAAGAGCAAAATTCTGGAGTGTCAGTGAAAAGTGATTTATCTCGAAAATCATAGTTTTGAGAAAATCCAGTTTAAAGTTTTAAAAAATTGTCACTCATTTTACAGTGAACTAAAATAAAAACATGCTACTGCTATTAATAGACACAATAATAGCGAAGGTTTTTATGGCCGAATTTGAGGATTTATATGTATAGTTTTTTTTTAATTTATGAAAATATACAGTTATATCAATAAACACATCAAACATTTATTAAACAATTTTGTGACCATTAATACAAATTAACTTGACTTACTTTACACACTGTCTATAGGTTTCATGACAAATGGTACAAGTTTTTTACATTCTATTGTTGTGCTCTAGACAAATGGAAAAAATAGAAAGTGTTGAAATAAATATTATTCATTTAAGTAATAGTGAGTTGTATTGAGCGTTTAATTATAAATTTGTCAGAAAAAACACATTCATATCATTAGACACCTCTAGAGTCTGTAATAATATGTTGTGTACTTCGATACAAAGTGTGATTAAGATGATACAACTGAACATATCAGCGTGTATATTTATATTACTTAAGTATATAGGTAGTACTACTAGTGAAATAATATGTTCTATGTTACCCAGTTGCGTGGAATCGTTGAAAGCTGCTAGTAATGATGTACAATCAATCAATCAATCAATCAATCAACTAGCCCACCGCTGTTCACTGCTGGACATAGGCCTGTCCCAATGTGCGCCATTTCATCCGATCCTCCACCTTCCGCTTCCGTCAATCCCAGCCACCTTTTTCAGGTTGTCAGTCCATCTGGCTAGGGGGTGTCCTACCTTGCGTTTGCCTTCTCTCGGTCTCCACTTTAGGACTCGTCTGCTCCAACGGCCGTCGGTCCTTCGACAGATGTGGCCAGCCCATTGCCACTTGAGCTTGCTTATTCTGCGAGATATGTCGGTAACTTTGGTTCTGTGTCGGATGACCTCATTTCGAATTCTATCCTTCAAAGAAACTCCAAGCGTAGCTCGCTCCATAGCCCGCTGCGTGACTTTTAGGTTATAGACTAGCCCTACCGTCAAAATACAAAAGTGTCCACGTTTCGGCACCGTAAGTCATAACAGGTAGGACGCACTGGTTTTCACCTTTCACAAGACCTTTGTTTTCAGGCAATGCGGTTGGGGAGAAGAGAAGACTCTACGTAGTTTGCGAAATACTGCCCAACCCAGTTGGATAATTCTGGCTAGTTTTTTCTTGAAGTTGTTTTTACCGAGCTGGATTACCTGGCCCAGGTATACATATTTTTGCACAACTTCGTGCGTCGCCCCTTTGATGGCAATCGGTTTCGGTGCAACATGTTCGTTCAAAATTATCTTGGTTTTATCCAAGTTTCCACCGAAGGCCGACGCCTCGAGAAAATCATACAAACATGGCACAAATCCCTTCTTTCCAAGCTACCAGCCTTTGGCCTGCCTTCCGGACTGTGCAAATGGGTTGCAAGCTTACTGCAGGGGCACCGTATTCGCTTGACGGACGAGCTTCGGAGTTCTTGCAGGTAAATGCTGGCTTGACGTAGGGTTCTGTTATATCTCCCACTCTCTTTTTTCTGCATATCAATGACATGCTTACTAACGGTAGCATTCATTGCTATCCAGACGAAAGCAGCTTTACACGGGAGTTATTACGCACATACTGCGACCAAGCCGTCTGATATCGCGGAAAAAGGCAGCTGCTTGTCACTGAGCTGGACCGGATCCTGTTCTGTTCTCTAGAGAACCTGTTCGACTTCAATGCCAAGAAGACGCAGGCATTTGCGTTTACACCTTTTCTTCCCCTTCCCACTCTTCAGAGCACGCCACTGCCACTGCAGGATAACCTCAATTTCCTCGGTATGGATGTTCGCTGCAAACTGAATAACAAAAGCTATATCGAGAGCATCATCAAAACAGCCTCGCGTAAACTCGGAGTCCTGAGCAGAGTGAGACATTTTTTCACGCTGGAGCATCGGTGTCTTCTGTACAAGACTCAAATTCTTTCCTGCGTGGAATACTGCTCGCATCTTTGGGATGGCTCCGTAAAGTACAACTTACTAGATGCTCTCGACGGGTTGCAGCGACGTGCGGTCCGCATTATTGGGAACCCTGAGGTAATGAACACCATCGAGCCTTTGCAGATGAGTAGAGATGTTGCGTCTTTGGCAGTATTCTACCGTATATATCATGGTGAATGTTCTGATGAGCTCTTCCAATTAGTCCCACCCTCTCCTTTCCTTCACCATGCCATCCGTATACGGTGCAAATTATAACTTCTAGAACCAAGCGTTTCAGTAACTCATTCCTATGCCGCACCATTAAGACCTGGAATTCCCTGCCAGTTCACGTGTTTCCTTCCTTCCTTCCTTCTTCCTACAGCCCCGGGTCCTTTAAGTGAAAAGGCATCTGATGAGGCCGTCAAGCTGAGTGCCACTACTGTTGACACGGTACATGGTTACGATGGTGACCCTCTTTCCGAGACTTTGCCCTTAGCTTACCATCAGGCAAGGTGAAGTCAAAATGACGTGTCCCTCATAAAAAAAGCTTATGATCTTTATAATTGAATGCTACATTAATTTACTTTACTTAAATAGCATTATTATTTTCATTTGCATAAAACTTGTATCAAATACTAATAAAAATAATTCCAATAAAAATATTACGTATTTTGTGTATAATGATACAACTTACTTAAGTCGACTTACTTACTTACGTCGAAGCGAGACTGGCGAGTCGGTCGCATCACCGAACAACGTTATTCCTCTTTCACTTGGGTATTCCTTCTTGTATCATAATATTACCATCTCGTTCACATAGTTCAACGCGAGAAGGGGATCGCGGGAGGTGTTCGCTGAGGATTTGTATTACTTTTCACTTAATTTTATATGATGAAAATATTTGAATAAGCTTGTGTTTTTGGTACAACTATAATTGTATTATTCGAAACTTATACCGACATTGTGTTAACATTGATACTAATTTAGTTATATCACTCGACACACTTAAGGATTGTAATAATATCATGGTGTTAATTGATTCTCTTAGAATTGTATCATTTTACACATAACTTTATTAAAATTTATTGATTTTTTTACGTCATAAATATAATTGTATCACTTTTCACGAATGAATGTAGGAGTAAATTTAAAATGTATATTAATGCAAGTGTACTTATATTACAATGCACTAATTCTAATCTATACATCTACATTGTGTTAAACTCGTTAATTCATTTTGTATCATTATACAATACAGAAAACACAAACATTGTTCAGTTCAATTTGATATGATTTTATAAGTATTATTTTACACACTTGAAATGGTAAAAAAACGTTCAGTTATATCATTATGCACCAAATCAGCTCGCTCATTTTAAACCCTAGAGATACGGGGATAAGAGTCAAAGATAGATATTTTTTTATAGATCTTTTATATGAAAAAATATAATAAGTAATATAACTCGAGATGTATCACTTTTCACTGACGCTCCAGAATTATGCTAGTATAAGTGAGATTAGAGTAGAAAGTTTTTCTCTAAGAAGAAGCTGTATATCGTAAATATTTTAGATATATCTTCTCTTGAATAAATTTTTACAGCATTAAGTATGCTAACTATACAAATCGAATACATAGGGAAAAAGAATTTTCTCGGGCGGGACTCGAACCCGCAGTCTTTCCCTTACAGGGGGAATGCCTGACCAATTCGGCTACCGAGACACGCCCGATATTATTCAAATTTCCCGTCTTTAAGGCGACGTGGCGTTATCTACCGATTTTCTTACGAACTATCGGAATCAATGAATGATATGCCAGGCATTCCCCCTGTAAGGGAAAGACTGCGGGTTCGAGTCCCGCCCGAGAAGATTCTTTTTCCCTATGTATTCGATATCTTCTCTTATTAAATTCTAGGTAAGATGTATTCATAATAGTAGTGTAGGCGATCTTTTAGCCTATTGCAGTTCCCTACTAGACATGAGGCTTTGGCCCTACAATTTCCACGCTGGCCAGGCAGGTTGTTACAGGGTTTTATTTCAAGTCTTCCTACTCTCGCAGTGATATTGTCTGAGTATTCGTTAGTCGTCTCTTACGACATCCTTTGGATGAGATGGGATGCTTATACTCGTATTCTTTCTCAGTAAAATATAATTGAATACAAGTTATTCGTGTGTCACCATCACCACCAATAACTTGTATTCAATTATATTTTATTATAAAGTTTTACTGTTGGAATGAGGCATGATTTTCCTGTTAGGCGGCTACCTCTAAGTTTTATTTTCCTTAAGTTAAGCTAAGTGCCACCCTTGTTAACATGGTGGCACCTCTTTCCCTTTAGATTCCCAGACTTTGCCTTTAGATTAACATCAGGCGAGGTGAAGTCAAATTGACGTGTCCTTTATAAAAAAACCCCATAATTCAGTGTTTGGTAATGAGTTTCGGGTGAATTAGTCCACTTTATCGATTTACAGTTAGCCTCCGTGGCGTACCCGTAGTGAACGCGGCCGCTACGCAGGAGGCGCGGTTTTGATCCCCGTTCAATGCAAATATTTGTGTGCATGAATATGGCTTTGGTTTGGTCGTACCTAGGAGTGCACGTCAAGCCGTTGTCGGTCCCGCTTGCCATACGAACATCTATGGCAGTTGTTATGGATAGTTGGAGCCCTCAAAATTCCAACAACTGCTCTAGCTTGAAGCTTCGATATCTCCTTTGGGTTGTGGAGGTCAGATGGCAATCGCCTCACAGAAAATATCGAAGTTTAGTCAAATCCGCAGTTAGACTGGTAACCGGGCCCCAGACTCCAAGCTGTAAGCTTCGAGTGCGGCTGGGATTAACGCTAAGATAAAGTAGAGATCAATTTAGTCTACGATTTGACGAAACAAAAAATCTAAGAATATATTGATGTATCTACCTACATCCTTCGAACACATCGGATAAAATGAACTGCTCAAATGGGACTTGAACCCACGACCTTTCCCTTACATTGGGAATACTCTTCCAACTGAGCTATTGAGCCACAACTGAATCACTTCAAGTTTCCCTTCTTCTTATATCCGTCTTTAGGGGCGACTGTGGAGCCATCTACTAACTTTCTTACGAACTGTTGGAACCTATAAACAATGCATTCAAATCGTTAATATTGTAGTTTTTCTCTATTTCAATACAAAATTAATCTCAATATATTATACCCTATAGTCCTATACCAATCCAAATTTCGCAAATTCCTAGAACTATTCATCCCAGTCACGGATATCTAAATGACATCCAATTTTTAGAACCAATCACGCCTAAAGACAGATGGTCATTAAATAGAATGTCACCTACAAACCTTTACCCTTTTCAACCCGTTTAACGACAGAACTTTTTCTAGATACCTATATCAGT
Source organism: Eilema sororculum (assembly GCA_914829495.1). Taxonomy (NCBI): domain Eukaryota; kingdom Metazoa; phylum Arthropoda; class Insecta; order Lepidoptera; family Erebidae; genus Eilema; species Eilema sororculum. Next base: position 21,527,997 of record OU618546.1, read on the forward strand.
TTCTTTCGCCAACAAAATAAATGGTAAATATTTTTCAAATCTATGAGTCGTAAGCGTCGGTAGCTTAGTGGTTAAGGAATCGGCCTAACGATCGAGAGGTCCCGGGTTCGAATCCTGGCCATTACACTACCGACGTGAACCCACTTCTAGCACAAGCAATTTAGCTTGGTTGGAGGGGTTAGAGGGAATATTTGTAACTTCGGTTCTGAAATTCTTAAAAAAAAAAGAATATTATGAAAAGGTAAAGTGTGTGAGGTTGTGTAGTTTCTAGACGTACTAAAAGTATATACCCTTCCTATATTCACGTCTGGAAGCACCCAAGTTGGTAGGCAGATGTGTATATTAACACCCATATTTTTCTATGATTTTCGGTTCCGGGTAGTAGAGAGCGAGCCTATTGCCATCAAGCAGGCACTTTGTCATGGATTTTTTTTTTTTTTTTTTTTTAAAGAATATTAGAACTATACTGTTTACTATCGGATGGAAAGCAGCCCTATTTACCTTCTATGACACCCATGGAAATAGATAGGGGATTCTACACCACCGGGAACCAATACGTGACTACAAAAATCACACAAAATAAATTGGTTTGGTTAATTTGTTGGTTGTCAACAGACTGTTTATTTATTTTTACTTTTGATTTTGCTGATCTCAGAAATAAGGTCAACATTACCCTATTATAAAGGCTCAAGACACTGCGTCATATCTTATTACCGGTATACGCCACAGCTTCCTGGGCTTAGCTGTAATAGGATAATGATAACAGCTGATGTATGTGAAAATAACCGCGGTAGCCTAATGGTATGGGTAATGGACTGCTGAGACGAGGTCTCGCGTTCGATCCCAGGTTTACTATGGCACACACCAATGACTTTTCGATGCTTTTCGAAGTTATGTGTGTATTTATCGCAGGTTTATAAGTGCCCGGTTAATGGCAATAGGCTCGCCACCTATTACATTGGGATCTAAACATAAACTGGCTAAACGTGGGTGCTAGCACCTCTGCCTACCCCTTCGGGGATTACGGGCGTGAGTTTATGTTTTCTATGTTATGTTATGATGTATGTGTGCACGTAGTGCCTTAGATACTGCAAACGATTTTGTGGAATAAGGAGTAAATCACTTCATCAATTTTTACGGATGATGTAGGTCTTTTATTGCCACTATAACAACCAGAATATGGTAAGAAAACATTCATGCGCGAGTCCGACTCGCACTTGGCCGGTTTTTTATATTTTTAGGAATTTTTATATAATCTTCTTCTTTTATCGTGCCGATGGCGCCTCGCCCCTCAAATTATCTTCTCTCAGTGTGCTGCCACCTGAACGGCGTTCTCAGAAGCGCACATAAGGTCCTGCGGTGTACATGTGTATGGTCACCCTCAAGTGCCACTACGACTGAAAAGCCGCGGGAGTTTCTGGGCGTGCGTTGGCCCCATTGTCGGTGACCCCTCCCAAGCCAGAATTGAACAGGGGAGAGCACAGAGTCCGCTACCAATCCCTTTCGTCCCGCTTTCAGAGGAACTCCCACCTGGACATGATCTGCCCTGGACCAGATAGAAGTCATTAAATAGACTCCAGGCTCGAGTTGGCCGAAGCAAGGAATGCCGGGCGAGATGGGGGTTCTCGGAGGGGGCGGACCTGCGATATGAATGTGGAGTTACTCCACAGATAATGGCCCACCTTTTAACATGTGCTAAATGTCCATACACATTTTTATATAATGTTAGGTTTTGTTTGATGTCTCTCCATAATATAAGTAATTTCTGAAATGTATAGCTTCTATTTTGAATAGCTAATTCCTTCATCACTTTTTCTTAAAGGTTTCTTACTGTCTTCGCGGGAATGGATACAAAACGCCAAGCGGGAAAACTTAAGGAATTCTATTCCCGGAATAAATGGCCATATTGTAATCTATACCTATGATGAAATTTCAGCCAGATTCGTTCAGCTGTTAGAGCGTCATTGAATAACAAACATCCAAATAACTTCACAAATCTTCACATCTATATTATTAGTAAAGGTTTGCTGGAAGAGAATTCGTACTGATGTAAGCTCGCCTTTGTACTATATGTTCTTGAAATTATCTTTTACTAGCTGACCCGGCGAACTTCGTTCCGCCAATTTTTTCCCGCCCGCGTGGCGTTAGATCCCGTTCCCGCTGCACTCTCTACTATATTAAGCATGTATTATACCTATAAACCTTCCTCTTGAATTACTCTATCTATTAAAAGAAACCGATATAAGTATACTTATGGACATGGTGACGCGGAAAGCGACTTTGCTTTATACTATGCAGTGATAGTGATGTAATACATCTATACTATTTAAGTTTTGATTAAGAATTAAGAATTTAGTAGGAAATAGGATAGTAGTATAAATAAATTGATAAGTAAAGGATGTTATAAATTGGTTTCCACGTCTTTCATAAACATGCCAAAGTGAAAACATATCCTAAGGACTACCATTTCCTACGTGTCATGCTCACAAGCTCAATTTTAACAAATCGGCTGTCTGGTTCAGATCGCAAAATATTTTCACATGAAGTACTGCATATCCTTAAAACGGAGGTACTTGACAAGGACGTTATGATAGAGGTTTCGATAACATGTTAGTTTTTAAAGAGTTATTGGCATTTAAGGAATGGAAAAAAGGCAAATTGAAATTATATTAGTAGGTACTTACATATCAAGGTAACATTATTTTGTTTCAAAATTTTTGATTTCGTTCTTTCTTACATCTCACTCTTAAAATATGTACTGATTTCTTCTGTATAAAATTATTCATAGCAGAAAAAACAATATTTCTATTAGGTATAACGAATGTATAATAAAAAAAAAGTATTATGTTCAATTGTACTGTTATTTCTACTATGAATGTTAAGTCAATAATCGAATTTATTGTGTCTTTAACACGTAATTTTCAAATATAAAATAAATAGGTCTATTTGTGTAATTGCGTGGTTAACACAAAAGTATTTGTTTTATATTTTAACTGTTTGAATCAAATCAAATCAAATCGATTAGCCCACCGAAGTCCAAATAATGATTACAATATTTAGGATTGATCAAATACATAACAGTATACAAAAAGCTGGAAAATATTATAGCTTTGATCATCTAAAAGAACTCATATTGCACAGTTCCTCTGTTTTTGGATACGAACCACTTACCGCCCAACGTGATTTCGATATAAACCTCTTTTGAAGAGCGATGATAACAAAGTTATTTGAACGCGTCGCAGGTCGCAGCTTCGTGAGCGTTGGCGCGATTATATAGCCACTTGAGAGAGAACCTATTCAACGTGTTACTTTGAACTTTTCAGAGAATAAATCGCTTATCAAATTGGGATTGCTCTGTAGCTACATAATATTACTGACGAGCATTCGATTACTAGGATGCATTGTATTGGGTCCTATTTACAGCTTCGGGGTCTAAACTAACTTCACTTGCCTGCTGATACACCTGTCGATCAACGCAGGCGCAGATTTTTTCTTGGGTTTGAGGTTGAACTCTGGTCGGAAATAGGCCAATCATAAAATGGACAGTAGACTCCAAGTTATGAGGCGAATTACACAAAGGTAGTGGAAGTTATCGCTAAGATTTTTAGATGTCAGGATAAGTATCCTGATACTACGGCCATTAGCAAGTGATACGATGGATCAAAAAAATCTTAATACTCGTCATTATAGCGATACCTAGGGACGCGAGACCGATGATAAAAATAGATAATCGGACGCTTCAGATGATAATTTTAACAATAATAAACTTTTTATGAATTCAAAAACTGTAAAACATACAAAACCTTCGGTAAATGTAAACGAAACCGGTCAGATGTAATATAATAAATACAGTGGAAAAAGTACAAGTGTTCTCAATATGTGTAAAATCGGGTTAGGCGACATGTCGCCCTCATAATATCTTGCCCGCAGGCGAGTTGTACCCTCTCGCAAAATGTTAATACCACACTCGCCCAGATATAATTTTATAAGTGGGCCAGTTGTACCTCTGAATATCCACTAGAAGTCAAGTGGCCCAGTGATTTTGGTCCAGCTTACAATGATATTTTTTATTTATAAAACTTCATGCAAAAGTACATAGGCGGTCTTAATGCCATAGGCATTCTCTACCAGTCAACCAAAGGTGGTGCAGAGAAAGACTCGGTAGGTGCATTACTAAAGTAACATTGTATGGAGAGAGCGTACCGAATAATCGATCGTTCCAATATTAAAGGCATTATCTAAGTAAACAAATTCAATTTATCTACAAATAATTTTGAAGGAATATGATTATAATTAATATGATACGCATTTTGTGTACATAATTATTTATTATAATATTTTGTTGGCTAAGTGTTAATGAATCTGTAAACTTGTTCCAAAATTACATAATAAACACGACAGAAAAAAGGACACACACACACATAACTGAAATGAAATATTAATTTGTTACTTTGTTTGTTTACCATTGTTTTGTGCGTTTGCGCTAAAATCGACGCAATAGGTTTAAATAGAAAAGTCAGGTATTTTTTCAATACAATGACCTACACTGATTTCTTTATCAATCAATTCCTTAATAACGCTTCTTAATTTCTTCTGCGACCACAACCTTTCTTTTGTTTTTACACTAATAAATATTTTTTTCTTAAGTTAAGTAACCCAAAGTAGTACATAGAATCCTTCTGTAAATGAAATAATAACGTCGCAAGATTAAAAAAAAGCCACTTATCATGTAAACACCCCCTTTCCAAAAGCCATGTTTTTTCAAAATAATTATTTAAAAAGTAAACTTTTGTCATCTCCAATAGATTCTCCTTGAACGTACAGCCAACAGTCTGTACAGTTAGTAAGATTTTTTTTCAGTCTATCAATAATATTCTACCACATACATTATATATAACATCATGTAATATTAGCCAAATAAATCCATACTAATATTATAAGCGCGAAAGTAACTCTATCTGTCTGTATGTCTGTATGTTACGCTTTCACGCCTAAACCACTGAACCGATTTTGGTGAAATTTGGCATAGGGCTCGATTAGACCTTGAGAAAGGAAACAGGCTATGTTTGGTCGCGATAACTGACATCCACGGGGGCGGCACCGCGGGCAAAAGCTAGTGTTATAATAAATAATTATGTACACAAAATGCGTATCATATTAATTATAATCATATTCCTTCAAAATTATTTGTAGGTATATTGAATTTGTTTACTTAGATAATGCCTTTAATATTGGAACGATCGATTATCATTGTAAACTAAATCACTGGGCCACTTGACTCCTAGTGGATATTCAGAGGTACAACTGGCCCACTTATAAAATTATATCTGGGCGAGTGTGGTATTAACATTTTACGAGAGGGTACAACTCGCCTGCGGGCAAGATATTATGAGGGCGACATGTCGCCTAACCCGTAAAATCTCCGTCCAGTTTAGTTAAACTGATTTCCATTAGATTCAACTTAAGGGTCATTAAAAGTCATAAAAATTATAAAACATTGTTAGTTTCATTTCAAATTACTCAGAGAAATGAGATAATTTATGATAAAAGTTCTGTACGATCTCGTACTGATATACCTATATTGCGTAGGCAAGCAGGAATCAAACACAATCTTGAGTTGAGACAATTTTATTAAAACACTATGAGCTATTTATACTTTTCGGTGCGACGAAACCATAACCTGATTTAGCCTTTCGGTACAACACCATCTATCGAGCGTGCGTACACTAAGTAGCTAGTATTTGCATAATTATAATTAAGATAAGTACTAAACAAGTTCAGTGTGTGTTTAGTATTCTCTCATACATAGTTAAGATAAAAAACAATTGTTTAAGTTAGATAGAAGAAAACTAAATTGTTTAAGTTGAATGTAAACAAACGCACAAAAATATTTTTGTTTACATTTTTATCAATCTATTCCACAATCGCGTCATAAATGAACCCCTCAAAAACTGGGTCGACCCTCAGAACAGTGCTTGACCCAAATCTAAACTATCTATTTGTCAATAATTTTTGATTAGAAAAGTCTGAGGACTGTTCGTTGGTCTACAAACTTATATCGCTGCAAAACTTCGGGATCGGCATCGAATTTCCGCAAAACGTCTCTGTTTTGCCGATATTGTGTGAAAACATACGCCTCTATAATCTAGAAATAAGATTTACTAAAAACTAGATAAGATATTTGCTATATAATCCATATCCATACTTCCATATCCATATCCATACTAATATTATAAATGCGAAAGTAACTCTGTCTGTCTGTCTGTCTGTCTGTCTGCCTGTATGTTACGCTTTCACGCATAAACCACTGCATCGATTTTGATGAAATTTGGTATATGGGTAGATTAGACCATGAGAAAGGACATAGGCTATGTTTGGTCACGATAGCCGACATCCACGCGGGCGGAGCCGCGGGCAAAAGCTAGTTTTAATATAAACTATTTCATTTTGTTGAAACATTTTTAAGAACTGAAATATAGATCCAACCTATTAGATGAACTATAGACTCGATTATACCCTGCGGATATAGGAATAATAACATTTATGTGTGTAAAATCAACCTAACCAACCTAACCTAATCAAAGTGAGCCGTTGTAATAATACCTGTTCACTTTGACTGGATACGAGTCGCCTAGTCAAGCATTTCTACTCAACACCTAAGCTCTAACATACTTGCAGAAATTCTCACTGCTAAATTTGTCCACTTTGCCAAAATTATCGTCCATTTACTGGTTGCATTCTGCTACCGTATGCTCCCAGAAATTCCCACCTTTGTGACATCGAACACAAACCTGACGGTATCCGGTATTTAACGTGTACGATGGCTATTTTAACGTGTGCAGCCTGCCGAGTCTTAGCTACTAGACCATGCAATCTCTTTGACTTTATCTTCCATTAATTGGCTGTGAAAAGGAAATATTCTGCATCTGAAATTACTTTGTCGAGAAAAATTAGCTTCGGATGTGTCCAGAATATTAAGCGTTTTAATTAAGTAAGACTATTTATTGCTTCGTGCATGGCTGTATTCTCCTTTGTAATTTTCTTGAAAGTTGTTTTATGTTTTATAAATACATTCAGCTAAAAGTCTTTTATATAATAAAAAAAACTGAACATGAGTAAGAAGATAAATGTTGTTTTTTCAGAAACCGGTAGAAATACTTTTGATAACGATAACGATATATATGAAATATATTTTAATAGCCAAATCCCCTTCTAACTTTTACCATTCAACGGAAATCTTTTCGATTCCATCAGAAGAAGTGAACTGCGCCACGCTTGAAGCAATTAAAATTTCCTTTCTCGATATATCTTTAAGGGCGACGGTGGAGGCATCTACCAACACTCTTACGAACTGTCGGAACCAATAAATGATTCTTCAACCATTTTCAATTGATTTTTGATTACTCCGCCCAAATATTTAAATGAAATTTTTAAGCATTTAGTATGCTAACTGTACAATTTGTTTTAACATACTCTTAAATTTCCAACTTTTAATTCTAAAGCTATCGGTTGATGATATACGCTCTTTTTCTATTATGTGGCATTTAGGGTTGTTTCCAGTTATATCCAAGACTTTTACTCGAGGTGCGAGGTTCACATCTTTTATTGGTAGTCATCTACTGGTAGTATTTTATTCTAAAGTATCATTATCTTGTAATGGATTTTTTATAATACTGTCTTTTTTTTATAATACTGTCAACCGATTATTAAAAACCTGTAAATTTAACTATTCTTCTTCTTCTTCTTTTCGTGTCAACGATTCACTTATAAATGCCTACACTATTCGGGAATAAAATTCTGCCATCTTAATCGCGCTGACAGTGGCTTTATTTAGGTCGTCTTTATTGCATGAAGGGACATAAGGGACACGAGACCAAATGCGCCATGGACTGCACGGGGGCACCGCAGTCACATGCAATCAAGCCCGGGTCTCGCATTCCCCATCTACAAAGATTTTGTCTAGACCGACCAACCTCTGTACGTAGACGATTAAGAGACTTCCATACGGGCCAAAGGAGGTTCTGTCCGGGAGGTAGTTTTTCCTGGGGAGGTAGGAAATCCGAAGGTAGTGGTTGTTTTTCTTTCCATAAGGAAGTTCTCATCGTGCCAGGATGTTCGTGTGCGGGTGCGGTTTTACGTTTTGCATGAAACTCTCACGACTCTTTAAGCGGGCTCTAGGTGGTTAATGTCCATATAGGCAGTGTCGGGAGTCGGTTTCCTGTTTTGCCTTTTCTAGTCTGCAAGCAATATCCCGTCGTATAGCAGGTGGTGCGATACCTGAGAGTGGGTAGAGCATGTTGAGAGGCGTGGGCTTAAGGCAACCGGTAATTGTGCGGCAGGTGTCATTCAGGGTAATATCTACCTGTCCAGCATGTGCCGATTGGTGCCACACAGGACACGAAAATTCACCCGCAGCAAAGCACAGGGCTAGTGCAGTTGTACGGAGAACGTTTGGTTCTGCTCCCCAGGTCGTAGTTGTGAGGCGGCGTATCAGGTTGTTTCGGGCACCTACTTTGGCTTTTGTGTTTTGGCAGTGATTTTTAAAGCTCAGAGTCCTATCTGACTGTTAACATTGCTTCAAATATGTGCACCGGCAGGTTTTGCAGACAAGAATGCGAAGTATCACTCTCTCACTGAATATAGACTTTAATTAACGCTCTGCTGCAAATTGGTTGATATCTGAAAGTGCTGAAGTCACAGCATCTTCTTTTTTAGTTACCCCAGGTTTTTGGCCAACGATAATAAGTAATATACATAATATACGAAATATAGTATAAGATACTATACAATTCAATTCATTATAGAGAGTAAGCATAAGGCACTTTGCGACGGATTTTATATTTATTATACGACTAAGAGTAGCCCTTGATAGTAAAATAAGTAGCACTTTAAAATTCTTCAGATAAGATTGGGAGGATCATGATATTCTATATTGTACTGCTACTATTGAAACAACTATCTCCATGCCTAGTCCATTATAAAATTTTCAGACCAAAGTCAACCTTGCTGCTATAAAATCAAAGTGTATATTCAATTATACGTTAGACAACTATGTAACCAAAACAATGAGGAAATGGTAATGCTTTTATATCTGTAGAGTAACAAAAGGAGCAAGCACACCATTATTGGGCCTAGATGTTGTAAAAATTAACGGAGTACCTGTTTTAGAACCTAAATGCGTGGTGGATCTAAATCTTAATTTACTTCCTTCAAGCTATTATTATTATCTTTGTATAATCTTGTGTAAATAGGATAGTAAATTTTGTATAAGGAAAAAATGGCTCTGTAATTTTGAGTAGGCCTAAAACATATTATGTATATGCTTTAGGCTTACTCAGCATACGCTTCTAACGAAAAATCAACGACTGTATTTCTCGTATCTATTTAGAATTGCATCAACATATATTATATTATCAGTACCCTATTAGGCACAGTATTATGGTCACCAAATGTACTAAAAAGTAACGTTCTTCGTGGTCATCAAATGCTGAACTGCTTCCATAATTTTCTTAACGTCATGTATGCAAATTTCATAGAGAATATTGTAGAAACTTTTTCATCTTAGTCTAAGTTTGAGCTGCCAACTGTTGGCTTTTGCAAACTAAGTGGAACTCTTGGCGATGTCAACATGAACTTTGTTAGCAAAGCCTTTACAACCCTTGTATCAAGACTGCAGTACTAGTATTATGTTGAAAGTGTCAGGCTGCTGCCTGTCGCGTAACTTACTAATCTAGATTAGTAAGTTTTGTCCCCGCACACACAGTAGACGTTGTGTGCTTTGGTTTTTTTAGAATTCCTTTTTTACATTTAACTTTGGATAAGGTTTCAAGTTCTGCTAAATTTAGTGTCTAAAGGATTCCCTAGCGTGTGATATCTTACGGTTAATGTGGGGTGCTTTGAGAAAGTGGTTTTTGATGGTGCTATTATTACTCCTTTGATTTGCAGTCCTTAAAGTGCTTTAACAGCACTTTCCACATAAGAGCTATTTTATTGAGCATTATAGGCCGACTTTTTATATTGATAATTTTGGTATCATACAGTTTAAACAAATAAAAAAATATCTGCTGCATCTGTTGCTTCTACGTAAACACTTTCTAATAAATTTCCCATAATAGCTATGAACGAAATCTTTAGACGCCAATTTTTTTTTCATGATTTTATAATTATTAAAAGAAACAATTTCAATTTTGCCATTTTAAAGTTTATGGTTTATAAAAACTTGATCAACTATATGAATGACTAGCTGTGCCCGCGACTTCGTCCGCGTGGAATGTACTTAATAAAAAAATCTTTTCTAAAATAAAAGTAGCCTAAGTTACTCCTTATTACATAAGCTATCTGCCAGTGAAAGTCCCGTCCAAATCGGTCCAGCCGTTCCAGAGATTAGCCAAAACAAACAGACAGACAGACAGACAGACAGACAGACAAAAAATTTAAAAATATATATTTTGGTATGTGTACCGTATATACATTCATATGCATGTAGTAGAAAGCGGTTATTTTAATATTACAAACAGACACTCCAATTTTATTTATTTGTATAGATTTTTTATAGCATTTATTATGCTAACTTTTAAGCTCGAAAAACATCGGAAAAAATTAAATGCTCAAGTGATACTCGAACTCACGACCTTTGCCTTACAGGGGGAACGCTCTTCCAACTGAGCTATTGAGCCACACCTGAATCATTTCAAATTTTCCTTCTCTTTATATCCGTCTTTAAGGGCAACGGTTTTTTTGATCTACTATCTATTATCTGTATGGTGTGAACATGTTATAATGACAGACATAAAGATTCGTCTTGTGACTGAATTCATTTAACGGTTTTGGATGAATGGAAATGTGTAATTCGCATTCAGTTTGCACGATTTAATTCGAACGCTAGTAAACAAAAGAGTGAAGCGGGAAGGGCATTTTGCGTTTAATTATGTTTAATTCATTTTCTACCTTCACAAACGATTTGCTTTTTACTCGAACTGTAGGAGTTGTTTTTTTATGTATCAGTGTCTGAGTGCAATATTTTAGTACTTCATACATACCTACATATAATCACGCCCTTATCCCCGGAGGGTTAGGCAGAGGTAAATTACATTCCACCAATGATTGTATTCGGTCCCACGTAATAAGGGGTGAGCCTATTGCCATATTCCGGGCACTATTGTTGACTCGAGCCTATATCGGAGGCTAAGTCTGGGTTGTATATATCTGTCTGATGTTAAATAGCCCAGTTCCTTAGTCACCTTGTACGACACCGCATGGTACTCTGCCGGGAATCACGGAGCTATTAATACTATGCCACTTAAAGCAGAAAATCAGCATCACCAAGTTAGCAATGATTCTGATTGCATTTCAGGCCACCTTGCATAGTTCACCTTCTTAAGAGAAGATGAGATCTGATTGAAATGTGTTGAGAGGAATGATAAGTTACACTGAACACAAATGTTGGATTAAGTTCATTCAGATGATGATGATATTCATCCACACTTTATATTAAAAGCGGGAAGGGGCAGTTACATACCAAATTTTCCCGTTTATCAAAAAGTTCTTAATTTACTGGTTTCCTAGATCGTAGAACTAACATAACGGTGCAATAATACCGAAGACTTAAAGCAGTTTACTAGCCACAAATGATGAATTAAGGGTCTAGTTTATCTATTTTCAACCTTATTTTAATTGAAATAAGACAGATTATTCCATATTATATCACTTTAGTAAACTAGAAGGGCTTATACTAAATTTTATATCAACGACATCTGTTACAGTGACAATAAATTAAAATGAGTTGGGAGGGAATTACTTTTGTGGTGGATTCATATTCTCTTGAAGTGCTACAAACCAAGAAATTAAATTTAAATTTGCACTTGACACAAGAAAAATATGTTTGTGATAATACACAAGTAACTCGAATACATAGGGAAAAAGAATCTTCTCGGGCGGGACTCGAACCCGCAGTCTTTCCCTTACAGGGGGAATGCCTGACCAATTCGGCTACCGAGACACGCCCGATATGATTCAAATTTCCCACCTTATACGTCTTTGAGGCGACGTAGCGTCATCTACCGATTTTCTCACGAACTATCGGAATCAATGAATGATGTTACAATCATTTTTAAACATTGATTTTTTGATAACTGCGCCCAAACAATTGAAGGAATTTTTATAGCATTAAGTATGCTAACTATACAAATCGAATACATAGGGAAAAAGAATCTTCTCGGGCGGGACTCGAACCCGCAGTCTTTCCCTTACAGGGGGAATGCCTGACCAATTCGGCTACCGAGACACGCCCGATATGATTCAAATTTCCCACCTTATACGTCTTTGAGGCGACGTAGCGTCATCTACCGATTTTCTCACGAACTATCGGAATCAATGAATGATGTTACAATCATTTTTAAACATTGATTTTTTGATTTTTTATTTACTTAATGCTATACTTACTTAATGCTATAAAAATTCCTTCAATTGTTTGGGCGCAGTTATCAAAAAATCAATGTTTAAAAATGATTGTAACATCATTCATTGATTCCGATAGTTCGTGAGAAAATCGGTAGATGACGCTACGTCGCCTCAAAGACGTATAAGGTGGGAAATTTGAATCATATCGGGCGTGTCTCGGTAGCCGAATTGGTCAGGCATTCCCCCTGTAAGGGAAAGACTGCGGGTTCGAGTCCCGCCCGAGAAGATTCTTTTTCCCTATGTATTCGATTTGTATAGTTAGCATACTTAATGCTATAAAAATTCCTTCAACACAAGTAACTGACAAAACATAAGAAATAAACGCTATCGTTTCTGTGTGAACTATCACATAACTGAAAACCACTGTACTATCATCGCTTGCTTCTCGACTACAAATTTTTAATATTACATCGGAGTCGAATGATTTAGAATTCAGCTTGGTATACAATAATGTTGTAAAATTAATGCGATCATGGTTTCGTCTCATATCATTATCAAGCTTGTCACGATTTTTCAATAATAAAAAATCACACAGTTAAGTCCTACAAAAAATATTATCAACATAGAAATTCTGAATTTTATCGGTTTCTTAAACAGGGTATGCTAAATGGGTAACCTACATTCCAGTAGCGAGCTACTTTGTGCTCAAACCCAGAGTTTTTATAGAAAATCCTACAGATTTAACTCGTTCGTTGAGTGCACTTAATTATCGCATATTTTTTAAATGTAAGAGTAAGCACTTTTTAGTTAAAAATAACGTTGAAATCATCGACAGTATATTTTATGAAATGTTTGTAACCTTGTTAAGTGCTATTATTATTTTTATTAAATTAATAAACCTTATAAATTATATTTTTAAATACACATTCTATTTAAAACATAACATAAACTCACGCCTGTATTCCCCGAAGGGGTAGGCAGAGGTGCTAGCACCCACATTTCGCCAGTTTATATTTAGGTCCTAAAATATATAAAAAAGTATTCCACCAGCATCGGGTACAGAGACCAAGCTACCGGTGGTTAGGGCTCAAGGGAGTGGAACTTCCTCGCTATGCGTACCATGCCTAGTGGAACTGCCTTCTAAATCAAGCCCTTGAGCCAGCTGTCTAGCGAGAGCCTCATAAGATGTTTGCTCTTAGCGATAAGTTCGTGAACTGAAAAAACTATCCCAGCACAACATGATATGCCCATTTTCAAGAACTGGGTCGGGCACTTACCTGTAGTATGGTATCTCTGCTTCCACAAGTTTATACTTCAGGGCAAGTTGTTATCTTGGCTACCTGATTATATTGCCCCGTTTGATGGCAATGCCAATCCGTTGTGCAAAAAGGAAGCCAGCCCTTTGGTCACACGAACCATCGACAGTATATTTAGGCTTTGCTGTTTCTTTGCGACCGTGCACTCGGACCTCACGAACCCAGCATCTCGACCCCAAATGGCTTAAATATATAATAATATTTGTTTCAGACGAACTTTTAACCAACTTAAAGAACATTTTTTATTTAGACTGTATTTTTCGTAATGTTACTCGATATCCTTGCCGATTGTTAACAGATTCAAATGGTGTTATTACTGAAAAGGCTTGGGCTATATTAAATCCTGAGGAAAATATTCCACCGCTGAGGGTGAAAAATTAGAGGAGAAATCCCATTTTCTGATATATATTACACAATATCTCCGCTGATTGTGAATCAATTTAAATGATTTATTTGAAGAAGCCTACCTTGAGAGTTTATCATTAAATTGCTATTGTGAAAAGAAATCCAGGCCTAGAGCGAAAAACATCGGTTAGAAAAAAATCGATCGATCGTGGTAAATACTTCGTATTTTACAATAGTCGGGCAAAGTAAGTTTTTCAAAGTTTTATCGGGTGAAGTCCTAAACTATTATAAAAAAACTATCTGTAATAAAATTATTGACGTTAGTTTCCGTAGCAATACAAAAGAGAGGGAGGGATAGAATACAAAAGACTGGAATGACGATGGTCCACAAGGAAATGAAGGAATGTGACCTAACTGAAGTTATGTGTACGTACAAACAACTTTGATGGATAAAATATATTGTGTATTCGATACTATAACAATCTTCTGAATTCGCATCAACCAAGCTACCTCCAAGTATTTTCTAAAGAATCTAAAAGGTAACATTTCTAAACTCGACGCAATTTCTAAACCGAATTCCAACGTCGACATCAAATATTTTAATGGTACGACCCTCATATAGAGTAGTTTTATGCTCCAAAGCTTTTCATACCTTTAGTACTTTCATATTTTAAAAGTTCACATTAAAACCATTAAACATGTCGGTAACGTGCTCATATTAATTTGTCAAACACGAGAATTGCACTCACCGTTTGTGCGTTTTATGGCGAAAATTATGTATCTTTTAATGTGAGTACTGTTGTGGTTTTGGCTTTATTTTATCATATTTTAAATTATTAGCCTCGTTTACCGCAGCCCAATATCCATTATATTAAGTGGATAATGCACCAGGTTATTATAATAGTAGGTTTATACCCAAATCGGTTCTTTTTAATATTTATACAATTGAAAAAATATCCTCAGTTATCAAATTATTGTTTTTACTTAGAAAAATATTGAGTGCAAAATAAGTAAGCACCAATTTCATTGTTGATTATGTAATACGAAGAATACTTTGATATTGTCAATTCGTTGTGGAGGTTAGATGACAGTCACTTCACAAAATATAGAAGTCAGCAGAAGGCTTCGACTAGACAGTCGACCCTAACTGTGATGGGAAAAGGCACAGAGAAGGCTAAATCGCAGATTGGAAGATATTAAATGATATTCAAGCTTCTTATGGAAACTGCTATGCGATAAATATTATGTTTAATTGAAAGGTAGTTTAGCTAAAATATAAATGAACACAAAAAACATTGTACTTTGTGAAACACATACTCCACACCGAAGTACATATAATATAAAATACATACATATGTAATATACAATACATACTTCACATCATCCTCAATGAAAAAATGAATAATAGTTGTATAATCGTATTAGAATTATTATTTTAAAGCTCACATAACTCGTGCAAAGTATATTAAATATAAAACGGGGAACATTCATAAAGTTTAAAGTGCATGAAGCAACAAATTTAAAATGATATAAAATACGAACTGATTTTACATTACTTACTTTGTTTCAACATTTTAGAGTCGGGGTTTATGATATTCCTGACTTTTATGAATATGGTGAACTGACTTGTGTATCTGTCATCATCCTTAAGGTATGATTCCATAAGCTCTGCACAAATCCGAGGCCTTGTTCTTTCATGGTCCTCGGCGCAGGCCACCCCCGGGATCCAGCTTGACAGTAGGAGGTACTCCCATCGACATCAAGCCCCGGCTGAAATACCTGGGGCTCGTACTCGACGGTCGGTGGGACTTCGGAGAGCACTTCCGAAGTCTGCGCCCCAAACTGTTGGTGTCAGCTAACGCGCTGATGCGGCTGCTGCCCAACTTGAGGAGTCCAGAGGACTCCTGCAGGAGACTCTACGCGGGTGTCGTGCGGTCCATGGCCCTGTACGGGTGCCCCGTGTGGGCGGACGCCCTGCAGGCCAGGTTCGTGCAACTGCTGCATGCTCCGCAGCAGACGATGGCCTGCAGGGCCATTAGGGGGTACCGCACGATATCCTTTGAAGCGGCGAGTCTCCTAGCCGGATCGCCACCGTGGATCCTGGAAGCGAGATCCCTTGCGGCACTGTATCGGTTCCGTAAGGAGGCGCGGGAGCGGGGATTCGATCCCGAGCCCGAAGACATTCGGGCCGAGAGGCCCCGGCTCCACGGGATCATGGTGGCGGAGTGGGAGCGACGACTTGAGCAACGATGCGCAGGGCATGCCGTCATAGAGGCGGTAAGGCCCATCATGGGGGAATGGCTCGAGAGGCCACATGGCAGCCTCTCGTATCGACTGACGCAGATTATCACCGGGCACGGGTGCTTCGGGAGATATCTGTGTCGGATCGAAAAGGAGCCAACGTCCGAGTGCCATCATTGCGACGCGAGCGAGGACACGGGGCTGCACACGCTCACCGAGTGTCCGGCATGGGCCGGACCGAGGCGGGAGCTAGTGGCGGCCCTGGGAGTGAGAGTTCTCACCCTCGCCACCCTGCTCACAGCAATGGTCCGCTGCGCGGACGCGTGGGCGGCCGGCGTCTCCTTCAGCGAGCAGGTAATGGTCGTGAAGGAGACGGTGGAGCGGGAGAGGCGGCGCGAGCGAGAGAGACTCGCGGATCGCGCCGCCCGCGCGCGCAGGCAACTCGGGCGTCGGAGGGCACTGACTGACCTCCGTCCCCCATGAGCGCGGGCCTGGGGGTGACGGGTGAAGCCGCCTGTCACCCCAGCAGAAGCAGGCCACGGCGGCGGCGCGCTAAATAGCGCGCCTCCCCATGCCGGGGGCGAGTTGGGGACACCGTTGTCCCACCTCCTGAGGAGGGCCAGACCGTAAGGGATGGCCCTGGGTCAGCCGGGGTGCGAGCGATATGTCTATAACAACCTCACCTTGGCCTAGCACCAAGACCCACAGTCGGCGTGCGGTTTTAGTCGGTTCGAGTCCGACATAACCTCCCCTTCCGGCTCCGGCAGGAGGGGTATCCGAGGGGATTTCCGCACGAAAAAAAAAAAAAGGTATGATTCCATAACATTCATAGATACACATGATTCATTCCAACTTCTCAATGGTCCCCTGTATCTGTATCGAAGTTTAACAATGTAATTGTATGTAATGTATGTGTTGCATGCATCGACACTTACAGGCTATGCATCATCTAAACCAAAAGTGATAAGAAGTGTTTTAGTGTCATTAAAAAAGACAACTTGTTTTTCATCCAAAAAAAGGTTGTAAGCCATTGGTTATTAAACTTTAAGTAGTTATAGTTCTACGTAAAGTTATATACTGAAATAGTTTTTATTGCATTTAAAAAGGTCGCTGGAACAAGAATCTGTCCTGAAGATTAAATTCTCGGTGCCACCGCTCATTCCCTAGGGTTCCTAAGCTCCATTGCTATAGCAAGAAATAATTTTAAGAATGTATTAAGTTGTACGTAGTTAGTTGATTAAATTACGTTTGAATAAGACATTTATTTTCACTTAAAGTGACTTCAGCTTTATTGTTTTATTTCTGGATGTTGGTGTAGTTAAGGTTCACTTTGCACTTGGGTAATGTGTTGACGAACGACAAAAAATACGTCTTGTGTTTACGAGGTTTATTGGCAACTGAATTAAGTAGAATCATACATAGCTTTATAATAGGTGTTAGATACAACATAGCCGCCCACCAAAGGACGACTAGTCCTTTCAAACAAAATTACATGCAAATACATTAGTACACAATTTTGAAAATAACATCAAGATCTGGCTGATCGCACTGAATCAAATGTTTCACAAAACATTCACTAATAATACATTATTAATGTACAGTATCAATCGGTAGGGCGCACAATTTTGTGACACACCGCTTTGTCACATTATCACCGCTCTTTACACTGTATACTCTCGTTAGACCATCGGGCCCGGGGTTTTGTCTGTAATGCGGCCCAGTAGCCATTTTCCAGGTGGGAGATTGTCTTGTTTGATAAGTACAATGTCTCCCGTTTTAAACTCTGCTTCACGTTTCAACCATTTTGGTCTCTGTTGAAGACGTGACAAGTACTCCCGTTGCCATCGGGCCCAGAAGTCATTTAATAGTTTTTGAGTGTATTGCCACCGTGTCAAGTTGCTCATTTTGGCGTCCTTCATACTAACACTTGGCACGGCTATCGGAGCTTCAGTTATTAAAAAATGCCCAGGTGTCAACGGTTCCATGCTCACGTCGTCCATTGGACACAGCGGACGAGAATTCAAACAGGCCTCAATTTCACAGAGAATCGTCGTCATTTCCTCGAACGTTAAGTTGGTATTCAAAATTCTCTTTAAATGGTACTTCATGGATTTGACGCCGGCCTCCCATAGTCCTCCGAAGTTAGGCGAGTATGCAGGTATAAAGTGCCATTGGGTTCCGTCGTTTGCAAGCAGTTCAGCCACGTCTCCATCAAACTGCAAGCGAGCCTCCTTCCATGCTTCGACAAGTTCCTTGTTAGCACCGATAAAATTGCGTCCTTGGTCACTCCATATATTGGCGCACCTTCCTCTGCGAGCGCAAAACCTTTTAAAAGCTCCAACGAATGCGGCTGAAGTGAGGTCACCGACCAATTCCAAATGAATTGCCTTTGAGGACATACAAACAAAAACAGCTACGTATGCCTTGCTGGTCTTATTTCCTCGGCCTTTCCTCATCAATATTTGGAATGGTCCGGCAAAATCTACGGCTGCATTGAAAAATGGCCGCGTGGGCTTCACACGAACACTAGGTAAGTCACCCATAACTTGTGTCCTCACTTTAGCATTCAATTTTGCACATATCAGACAACGGTGAATGTACTGCTTCACTAATGCTTTAGCTCGCAATATCCAGTACTTAGTCCGCAGGTAAGTAAGCATCAATTGAGTTCCTCCATGTAACGTTTTCGAATGGGCTTCTGCTACAATCAAAAGAGTGAGTTTACTGTTTCGACCTAAAATGATTGGGTGCTTAGTTTCGTCACTCAAATCTGCGTTTCTGAGTCGGCCGCCCACCCTGAGAACTCCGTCTTCATCAAGGTAAGGATCCAACGACTTAAGTATACTAGTTTTTCTTACAGCTTTCTTTACTTTTAAATGTTCTATCTCTTGTTCAAATTCTTCTTCTTGTGCTCTTTTTATACATAATTTTAAAGAAAGTTGTAATTCTTCAGTTGTTAATGTTTTACTTATATTTTTTAATGTTTTTTGTTTCAGGAATCGTCGGCAGTATGTTATTGTTCTAACAAGCTCTAATAAAGTCTCAAAATCATCAAATTGTGCTACTAATTTCTTTCCATTATCTTCTTTATCACTTGTTAATTTCAGACTTTGTGTAATATCCTTTTTCTTCTCTAAATCGACTTGTGTTATGTTTGGTCTAGTGAACTGTATCTTGGTTTGTAGCCAAGGTGGGCCGTTCCACCATAAATTACACTGCTTCAAATTAGCAACTGACATACCCCTTGATGCAATATCAGCTGGATTGTCTTGCGTCTGTACATGATGCCACTGGCTGCAATTTAGATTGGTTGTAATCTCAACAACACGATTAGCCACAAATGTCTTCCATCTATTAGGATCTCCAAACAACCATGAAATGACAATCGACGAATCTGTCCAACCATAAATTTGAGATGTAGGTATCCTCAATGTTTGTGCTATTTGTTTGAGAAGTCTAGACAGAAGTAAGGCTGCGCATAATTCTAATCGGGGTAAAGAGATCGTTTTCAGGGGAGCAACTCGGGTTCTTGCAGCAATAAGAGTAGTTTTGAACGTACCATCTGAGTTTCTTACTCTGCAGTATGCTACGGCGCCGTATGCTTTTATAGACGCATCACGAAATCCGTGGATTTCTATGGAATCTTTAGTGGACTTTGATGTGCCCATCCATCTGTTGATGTAAAGTTCATTTACATTCTGGAGATCACATCGTATTGTAGCCCATCTTTCAGCTAGTGTTTCATTTAAAGCTTGATCCCAATCCACTTTCTCAAGCCAGAGTTCCTGAACTAAAATTTTAGCCATTACTAGGCAAGGTGCAATCCATCCAAGTGGGTCAAATAACTTTTGAATATCGGAGAGAATGCTTCGCTTTGTGATCACGATGTGAATAGGAGGTAAGTTTAAATTGTATTCGAACTTATCTGTTTCCAAATTCCATTGGATACCTAGAGCCTTTACTGTTCCTTTAATATTCAGGTCCAGGTGTGCATTGACTGATCGGTCCTTTGGGTTGATTGTCTCCATGAAATCACTGTTGTTTGATGACCATTTCTTCAGTTCAAAGCCTCCCAAGAGCAGCAGATTTTTTAGATCTTGACCGAGTTGTATAGCTTCTGCTAGGGTATCTCCTCCTGACATGACATCATCGACGTAGAAATCCTCGCGCAATATTCTAGCCGCTTCTGGATACTTATCGCCTTTATCATCAGCTAGCTGAATGAGTGTTCTTACCGCAAGATATGGTGCAGAAGTGGTTCCAAATGTCACAGTCAAGAGTTTATAATGCTTAATATCTTCTGATGGCTCATTTCTCCAGAGAACTCTCAGAAAATCTGTGTCTTCTCTATCTGCCCAGATCATCCTATACATTTTTTGAATGTCGGCTCCCAAGCAAACAGCATGTGTTCGCCATCTAATGATTAATTGTCTCAAATCATCTTGTAGCACTGGACCTGACAGGAGCTCGTCATTAAGTGAAATACCGTTCGAGTTTTTACATGAAGCGTCAAACACTACACGTGTTTTTGTAGTTTCTTTGTCATCACGTGGTACTGCATGATGTGGCAAGTATACTGATTTGTTTTGTAATTCCTCTTTCGGTACTTCTTCGATATGTTTTAACTGCTTGTAGTCATTTATAACCTTTGTATATTCTTCTTTAAGTTCTTTATTTTGATTAAATCTTCTTTCTAATTGTAACAGTCTTCTTTTTGCTATTTCTAGTGAGTTTCCTTCAATTGATTTAGGTTTCATAGTGTTAAAGGGTAATTTCACTATATATCTTCCACGTGCATAACTCTGTAGAACTTGCTGAGTAAGCAGCTCCTTCCCACTCTTTATGCGACTCCGGGTCCAACTTCTGCACAAGCAGAAATATGATTAAAGGATCCCAGGAGTCGGTAGGCACTTTTAGATTATTTAAACTGTGGATCACTTCGTTGGTAGTATCTAGAAGTGATTTCAGCTGTGCCGCAGATTGATTGGTACACTTCTTCTGTGTAAATAAACGCTTGAGTAGTGCATTTACTATACTACGCCTGTTGTCATACCGATCCATCAACATGCTCCATGCCATCTTGTAATTAGCAGCCGTTACTTTTATAGGATTCAGCAGTGACGCCGCTTCGCCCGAGAGACTGCTTTTCAAATAATGTAATTTTTCAACATCGCTCAATTTAGTGCTATTGTGAATTAATGACTCGTATAAGTCCTTATATGTGGGCCACACGTCGTAGTTTCCGGAGAATGTTGGTAACTGTATATGAGGTAACGTCAGTGGAGCACGAACTTCACTACCGCTAGAAGTGCTAGCCGCGGTCGGGGTACTTGCAGCCAGCAAGTCCCTTAGGTCACCCAATATACATAGATATAAATCTTCGTGAAGAAAGTACTCGTCATTCACGAAATAAGGAAGCACTACACGTTGTTCTCGCGTTGTACTCTTCAACAGGTCTTGATGAGCCGTCTTAAAAGTTTCCCAAAATTCTTCGACCGTAGAAATGCGAGTTTGTAAATAACCCGGTTTCGATAAACGTTCCTTTGGACACTTTTTTAAGTTTATCTGAGTCTTCTTCAGTGCTGACGCGATGTCTTCTAATATAGTTAATGCTTGGTCTGCTGTGGTCGCCATGGTATACGTTATAGACCTACACAATCTTGCAATAACTCATAAATAGTGATGATTGTTTACTTAAATTTGTATAAATTTGCGACGATTCAATATTATTTGTATAAAAAATGCATCGGGCGATCGGCTTATCGCTCAGGAATGCGCTTCTTTTGTTCTCGCTGCGGCCGGTCCTACGATGCTCAGGTATATCTATCCGGTTCGAATTCGACCATATGTTGGTGTAGTTAAGGTTCACTTTGCACTTGGGTAATGTGTTGACGAACGACAAAAAATACGTCTTGTGTTTACGAGGTTTATTGGCAACTGAATTAAGTAGAATCATACATAGCTTTATAATAGGTGTTAGATACAACACTGGATAATTTAATAGTGGAATGCGTCAAAGTGATTTGCACCACTATATGAATTACCCCAGATTGCTTCGCATCTTGTGACTGTAGAGGTGTGAATGATCTCGTGTATCTTTTGAAATAGATCAATTTGGACTACATATGATACATCCTTTCAACTTGAGAAGAAAATGTATCCAACTTGTTTTTTTTTTTATAAATTGGAACTATTTTTCGTGATAAGGCTAGAAAGCTGCGCTTTCTAAAGAAAGAAATTTTATTCAAACGATATCCATCTAGTGCGGCTTTGTTCTTTAGTAAACAGGTTAAACTATCACGCTATCACAGGAATGCGACGGTAAGTACTTAATCATTGTCTTCTTCAATACTAAATCTAAAAGCTTAAGACTAAATTAAGTTCTAAAGATAAGTTGGAAAATGAACACATCCTATTTATTTTGACAGCAAATCCAACGCACATTTAGAAATATTCGCCTGAAATTGTAAATAGATTGAAAGACCCACACAGATTGGAGTTCGGCCGGAATAACAGAGGTGTATATCAAATGGTGCGTAAAATTGAACCCAAAATATTATCAAAGAGCCGGGTTTCGTATGAATTCATTTATAGAAATGCCAGATATCACTCTATTTGGAAATTGAATAATACTAAATGAGTTTTGTTGCCCACAATTTGTTTTTCACGCGTCAGCATAATAATCAGTATTACTAAACAAGTTGGTACACATTGAACATTAAAAATAGTAAGTGTAGTCAGTATCAGATCTATCGAAGTGCTCAAAATGATCTTAATTTCTTGGTTTTCCCCCTTCCTATTGACTGATTGTTCAGATTTTTTGTACACACCTTTAGTTCGAACAAAAATATAATACTCTTAATGAAAAAATCGGCCGCAAGTGCTTTTGAACGCGCTGGTTCTGATTAGTTTATAATATGTCAGCACTACTGCAAACAAGTTGACACTAATCGGTGCTTAAAGAAGCAGTGTATCGGTTAACCGCATCAGAAAACGCAAATAGGTAGTAGTAGCCGCTCTGCGTTCGTACTCGACCAAATTAACGACACCCAACACATATCGGCTATTACGGCTTTTGGGTAACGTGATATTGCTTTTTTAGACTATGTGAGAAGATGGATCGGATCACTGGATCCTAGACTCTCGATGGTTGAAATCCCCTCGAGCTAAATAAATATTTATTTTTACAACGATAATAGTTATTTAAATGCCTATATTAGGGCTCGTACACAAAACTGCGATGCGATGTCGCATCGCAAAAATCTGCGAGCTCCCTCTACGCATCGCAAGAACTTTTGAACAGGGGAACAGTTTTGTGTACGAGCCCTTTCACGGGCACATCATTATGACCTCTTTACCATGGTAACTTAAAGAGGAAGTCTCAGCTATGATGATTACAATACTACAATGGTAACACTCAGTTTAACGACCTCATAAGATCCTTTTTCAAGCACCACTTTTACGACAGTTCTAGAATTAAATAACAAACGTTAAGCCAAGATTAAATTAGCTAAGAACAAACTTTAAAATTGCAATAAAGGAAACTCTCGTAGTGCCCAAAAAAGGAAATCACAGTAACACGCCTCTCAAGAATGAAAGACATTTACGGCCAGCAATAAAAGAAGTCGTTCTCCTTTTAAAAGGCTATAATATTATATTGGATGATATTAAGCGAATTCATTTTCATATTTCTCGCGTATATTAGTCATAAATGCTCTTTATTGTGTTAGGTGTGCCTTGCTTTAATTACGAAATCATCTTAGGCTCCTTTTCCATTTTGAATTGAAAGTACGTCTCTTTGTCGATTAAATGAATTATATATTTGAATTATAATTTCTACTACATGAGTTATGTAATTGACTCCAACTAAAATTGAAGTCATGTTCAAATAAGGGTGCTTCAGATTGTTTTGTTCAAACCATTGGGGTTCAAACAAACTCTCGTATTGACCTCAAATGGATGTTCAAACTGTTTGTAGTATTGGTTTTTGGATATAAAGGGTTTTGTTTTAGATTTGAATTCCTTTATCTTCAGAAAGATTAAAGTAATTTAGAGTAACGTAGACTCAAAATCTAAAAGAAAGTTTAGATGTTAGTAAAGTAGATTTAATACAGTCCGTATTATTGTTTTATACCCTGATTATTGTGTTTTTTTTTTTATTTTAATTTATTTGGGATAACAACAGTCGTTTACAAAAGTTTATACCAGTAAATAATTACTAAAACAATGACCAATTACAGCTATCCACATTGTATATAAGCAGACTGATTGCAAAAAGTAACAATAAACAAAATACCTAGACGCCAAAAATTTAACATAATTAAATTAAAATTAAAAATGATGGCAGTGGCAGAAATTAAATAGCTTAGTACGCATACAGATAGGAACAATAAGCATCGGTTTATGAATAGGTATGTTTACTATGCGGTATCGGTGCGAAGTCAGAACCGGTTTACTGGTTGCACTTAGGTAAGTTACTGTCACTACCAACATTCTCTAACATTTAGTTGAAGTATTTACACGTTGACACCATACATACCTACCTAAATACATACATTATATCACGCACTATTAAGTATATGGCTTTTAAAAATATAGGTATATTTTGATCCACTTTTCAATTGAATATAAATAACAAACAAGCACAAATGTAAAAAGTAGGTGCAAACAGTGAGAAAAAGCAAATAAACCACGTATTATATTATAGCAGCTCAAATACGTCGGAAAAAGTGAGTCGCTCGAGCGGGACACGAACCCGCGATCACTCCCTTACAGGGGAAATGCGTCAACTTTCCTACTGTCCGTTGGTTAAAACCTCCCTGACTCCAGCCAGAAATGTATTTTTGGACGTTACAAATGGGTCCACACTACTAAATGTTACATTATAGGAACGCACTATTCTAGTAGTCACAGCATCCTGTCCATATGATGTAGGATGCGATGGTACATTTAGCATTTGAGTATGCCGCGTACGATACAGTGGAGTTTTAAACGTTATTCGAGCGAGTAAGTTAGGGCAATCTATGCGACCGCGAAGTACATCAAAAGTGTTGTTATGAGTAATAGTTTTTTTTTTTCAACATTTAAAAGGCAGTCAAGATTACCATCCACCTGATGAGAAGTGGTTACCGTGGCCTATGTACGGGGGCAACATCAGGGGTGTCACACTCGCACTGTAGAGCCAGTTAGTACTTTCTGATACCTTCTTGAAGAACCCCGTATTTTAGTCACTTCCGAAATCAAAACCAAGAAGATCATGTAAACATAAATTATTTAAACAAAATAATTCATAATAAAAAAAATATATTCTTTCTTTTATGGACCAATTTGCTAATATAAAGATTACGTACTAACTAATATTATACCTAGTATGTACAGATATCACTAAATATCGTATTCAAAAAGATTTTCTGATGAAAATATTCTAATAAATGGTTATTACAATATTTTCATCAGAAAATCTTCTATACAGGCTGTTTATAAATGCGGGTGTTGAATATGGATTCAACACCCGCATTTATAAACAGCCTGTATAGAAAATTTCTACTATGTGACATGAAGCATTTCTCATTTTATTATGAAGCAATAAGCTCTATTCATTGTTGTCGGCATTTTCATATTACGTCAGTTCCTCCGTTTATATCATACTTAATAGGATATGGTCAACTTCTACTAATACATCTGATGTTAAATAAACAAGACACTGGAGCAAGCTTTCCTCTTGAAATCTGATAGTGTCGTTCTCCAAACCAAGAAAAGCCACACCAAAAGAAAAAATAGGAAAGGTAGGTCCGAGCTCAAAAGTTAATAATATTATAAGCATTTCTAACGGTTCTACCTTGTTTCGCAGAATAACTTTTGGTCGAATGTTACTAATTCGAACAACGTTTTGAGAAAATAATTGCTTTGCACAATATCGATTGACATAATTTTCATTTCATCGAATATTTATTTGCGATAACAACATTTGCGCTATTGAACAAAAAGTATAATGCTCATTTCATGTAATGTTCAATTGGTATCGGCAGGGTTAGGTTAGGTTAGAACTGTGACCACAACAAGGTCAGACAAAAAACATGAAAAAAACAATGAAACCACCATCAGTTTATTGACAATGAAAGGAAACTAATTATTACTAAACCGAATATTCGATATGATCTCTGAAATAAATCATTATTAGTCCAATGAAGAATTAGTTTAAATAAAATTAGTGCAAATGAAAATTCGGTGAAATGACATTATTCCAAATAAATAATTATGCTTAATAAAATTCTACCAATTAAATATTCGGTCAAATGAATAATTATATGAAATGACTTTTTTGTAACTGATATTATACTCCGCACGCCGAATGATGATCCCTATGACGTTTCAACTGACAGTTGTATTAGTTATGCGAAACAATTTCGATAAAATACTGTTTTTTCAGGCAAATGTCATGTCATTCAGCCAGGTCATTCAACATAATAAGCAATATTTATTTATTTTGAAAAAAAGACTACGCGCATTGACGGACATAAAACACTAGATAAAAAAGTAGCAGCCTTATTATATTTTATTTTACTATACTTTAATTTTTATTCAAATTGCATAATTTAAAGAATTTAAAATTCTTTTTGAATTGAATTTTAAAGAATTCATAATTAGCTGGCAATTATGGATTACATGGAAAAGTATTTAAATGGAGGCCATAGACCTACCGTATTTTTTTAATTCAGTCATGTCATGTCTTGTCAGTCTGTTTTGTCTTCTTGTCACACCGCATCACATCGCGTCATACGAGTGTTCTAACGCCTTGTATGCGCCACGTCTTTCTTTGTTAGCTGAGTTTTGTTTCTGTTTTCGCTGTTTTGTGTTATTTGTTGATTTTCTGTTACCTGTTTGTTGATTTTCGGTTTTGCAAAATGCCGAAAAGACAGCGGAAAACTGTTCTCAACAGTGAAGTTCGCGAGTTTGTAGTTCGTTTGCGAGACTATTTTGCTCGTGAACAACAAAATGGCGGACCCTTGTTACCGCTTGACAATGTTCGCGATCGTGTAGCCGATGCTCTAGGAATCGGAAAGGCTACTGTTTCTCGAATAACAAAGGAAAAATTTGGGGAGTCGTCCATGGAGGACAATAAACTATTAACACCAAAGAAAAAGAAAAGGTTATGTCATATAACAGAACCTGATGAATTTGATTTAGATGCTATACGCAATCATATTTATGGTTACTACCTACGAGGTGAACTACCGACCTGCCAGAAGTTATTATCTTCATTAAAAGCTGCAGAACTCTTCAAAGGCGGTGCTACTTCTCTTAGAATTGTTTTGAAAAAATGTGGATTCCGCTATAAAAAATGTGACAAGAGAAAAATATTAATTGAGAGTACTGACATAGCTTTACTACGATGCGATTTTCTTCGCAAAATCAAACAAATTGATAACTGGGAGAAGGTAGTATACCTTGATGAGACATGGCTGAACGCCAATCATACTGTAGGTAAGGCATGGACGGATGACACAGCGAAATCCAGCACAAAAACTCCTGAAGGAAAGGGCCAGCGCTTAATCATTTGCCACGCTGGCACAGCTACAGGTTTTGTGCCGAATTGCCTGTGGGCTTTTAAGTCAGTGAAAACAACGGAGTACCACGAGGAAATGAATTTCGAAAACTTTAAGACATGGTTTATAAAACTATTAGAAAATTTGAATGAGCCTCACTATATTTGAATGGACAATGCTTCATATCACTCAGTTCAAATTAACAAACCCCCCAGCAGCAATAACAAAAAAGCTGAAATTATAGAGTGGTTACACGGCAATGGTGTGGAAACTGACAGTCAGATGTTAAAGAAAGAGTTGGTTAGACTGTTGAACTTTCACAAACAACAGACGCACCCATCATATTTTTTGGATGAATTGGCCAAATCAAATGGACACACGGTAATTCGGTTACCGCCCTATCACTGCCAATATAATGCAATCGAGTTGATATGGGCGTAGATCAAAGGTATCTATATTTTTTATTTATATAATATTATGTATATGCATATATTTCTAAAAATAATTACTGAATGTACAAATATTTTCAGGGTCATGCAGCTAGGCATAACACAACTCCGCCATTCACGGCAAATAAAATGATGGTTTTATTGGAAGAAGCTTGCGCTCAAGTGACAGCTGACGATTGGCGAAAAGTGGTCGAAAGAACGAAGAAAATTTGCTTACAAGACTGGGATCGAGATGTACAATACGACAATATCATTGACCAACCGTTAATAATAAACGTCACGGATAGCTGCAGTTCAGACTCAGATTTTGAAGATCCGATTGACCCTGTATCAGATTCAGATTGATATAAATAAAATACAAACTCAAAGCATTTGTTTTATATTTCCAACAAATTATCGATATTTTGTTTATCGATGTGTCCCTTCTTAGTCGATAACAGCTTGACGACGTAACTTTTGCAGCACGTACCATGTACATTTGCATTGAGTTTTTTTCTATTATTTCCGAACATTACGTAATAATTTCTTAATATTCATTTTTATAATTTTTTTGTAAATATTACTAGTGGCCAAAATTATTAGTGTTTTTTTTTCTGTTAATTCCTACAGTTAATTTGCTAATTTGAAATTATATATAACTAGGTGATGCCCGTGGCTCCGCCGGTTATCGCGACCAAACATAGCTTGCGTCCGTTCGTCCATTTGGTATAGGGATAGATAAGTTACCCCTATACCAATTTTCATCAAAATTCGTTCAGTGATTTAGACGTGAAAGCGAAACAAACAGACAGACAGACGGAACGACACAGTCTTCGCATATAAATGCGAAAGTAACTCTGTCTGTCTGTCTATCATAAATCTATACTAATATTATAAAATGTTAGTTTGGAATCTTAATTGTTTGTCACACAAAACAATTTGGTGCTACTATTCAAATTTCACTTAAGAATTTTCTTTTTTCCTCAATCGTTTAAGCAATTAGAATTTCTCAAATTCATATAATATTAATTAATAAGTGCTAAGTTCGTGTTAAACGCCTCTATTTAAGTTAATAACAAAATAAAACAATCAAATAACTTCTTCATAATGTTTAAGCTCTTTCAAAAATAGCACCACGCAAGCCCCTACTTAAGTGAAATGAAATTACTCTAATAATGACGGCCATAAATCCATTCTTATATGAAAAGCATGGCATTCTGAAATGACAAGCCATTCTGGCTTGTAATGACGTAATTACTTTGATGTTTTAAAAGTTATCTGATTATAAGGCATTTTGTTTGCATACTAGAACTGAAAGTTTAATGGGTTAGTTGCTCTTTTCAGTGTGTAGTTAAAATAATCGTTGTTTATTCGTACTTCTGTTTCTTCCGGGTTGAAGTTTATGTCTATGTACAAAATCATTATTATACAATATCCAATCCAACTTGTACTTTGATTCCTGGGGTCCTCCCTCCCCCAAACTAGAAACTTACAAGGAAACCATTCATATGCTTATGGTCTGCTAATGAAACTAACGAACTTAGGAATAGGGTGGTGTTCCATCTAAAAGTTAACATATAGCAAAGTATCTACTTGACGACAATAAGCTCCTTATTCTCGTCTCCTATTATCGTGGGACAGAAAATTATGTTATGTAGAAATGTGTGATAATACACCTCTGCCTAACCCCTGGGAGAATTACAGACGTAAGAAGGTAATTCATGAGCAACAAGTACTGAGATTCACAACAATTTAAAACAAGCATAATTTAATAAAAGCCTAAGTCCCCTGAGGTAAACTTAGAAGCGAATGAAAAAATCGTTTTAGGGGTAACAGTGTAAAATTTCATCGGGAACCCTTTTAAATAAGTCACGGTACGGGACATGACGGGTTTTATCTCACGATGAAAGTAAAGTTGGGTTAGTACATAATTAAGTAGGCGGGGCCAGCGATGTGGGTGATAACTGACTAGAAGTGACATGGGAATTTAGTTATCTAAATTTGTTTGGCAACTTCCTAAACTTTCACTTCCAAGAGAGCGTACCTAAGTATGGTTTCGTATGTTTCGATGCAAATAAATTCAAATTAAAATTCTGTTGTGATGTTATTTTTTTAGATAATTATAGACTAGAATTTAATTTAAATCTAAAGAAATAATTTAAAATGTAAAATATTTTCAATTATTTCTTCAAATAAAATTAAAAGCGTCTATTAAAATACTTAATTTCTTTAAAGTAACTTTGAAGTTCATTGTAATAGAATTCAAAATTCAAAAATAGTTTATTCTGCATAGACCATTAAATCGGCACTTACAAAACGTCAACACAAAGTAAATATTAAATACTAGTTTAGCAAATAGACCAAAACGCGGCCCAGACCTGAGAAAACTCCGGCAAGAAACTCAGCGGGCATTTTTTTTTGCTCTATTTACAAAACATTTACTTAGCCTAAAACTTATGGTCTAGATACAATACTTTGCTTAAGTAGCACAGCTGAGAACTTGATCATAGCAAAAACTCGGAAAGCCATTTTAGATTTATAACATCCGTGTCTGTTCTTGACCCTTCATATTTCAGCCACTATCTAACGTCCGAGGCACATCCAGTCGACCTTATCGCAACCCGACCGCAGCTACTTAAACTGTCAAAAGTTTGTACCGACCCTTAGCTTCATTTCTTTCCCCACACTTAAATACTTAAAACTTTTTTGGGAAGAGGTGTACAAATTCGAATAAAGAATTGACAATTGTGTTTAGTTTTTTATATAACTATCTACTCTTATCATAAGTTTTTTTTTATTTTTTTATAAGACGATATTTTTTGAATCTTATGGAATCATGGAATGGAGTCGTAAAGAAAATTATTGGCGAAATCCGGTCTTACTCCTTCTTTGCACTCGGTCGTGAACACCTGAGTGAATAGCGTCTGGTATATTTCTATTTGCTGACGCATAATACTTATTGCTATGCGATATACATATATGGTTTATTTCGCTGAAGATATATACTGAATGTATTTACCAATAAGTTCACTGAATTTATTTCCGTGTAAGAAGATTAAAAAATAAACCTTAAAACTTAAAGCAAATGCTTCAAATTTATAAAATATATACTAAATTCTTTCTATCTTCACTGGATCTGTCTCCGTATAAACGGCAGTACTCGAATGTTCCGGAACAGCCAATACCTCTTTACGGAATTGCAGTTAAGTAGGCAACTGGGACTGCTTAGTTTTGCAACAGTATTTTATTTCATTTTGTAGCAGTTTCAGTTTTCTGAACGATATAATCGAACGTTATTTTATTTTATTGCACTTATAATATTTGCACTTATACGTAGTAACATAATACGGATACGGAATGAAATGAAAGTAATGCTTTGGAAAAGTTTCAAAGTATTGGGTGAGGAGGGGTTCAATAGGAGAGAAGGCCCATAAAAGATGGATGGAATACGCGAAAAAAGCAAGGAAAGGAGTGACTGACAAGATGACATTTCACTAGAATGTATGGAGGAGAATGACTTGTTGCGCCGACCCCAAATAATAGGGACAAGAACCGACAAATGGGGTTGGCCACAATTCCTCCGTTCTCGAATCCCTCCGAATATTTTTCAGTTAAAGCGTTTGAATCGAATCATAATCGAGGTGGGTCTAGATTGCGAGAAACCCGGTAGAAGGTGAACTTATTTTTTTTATAAATAAAAACACTAATACTGTGCCAATTGCGGTGGAGACCTCGGGCAGTTGGTGGTCGGAGACGAAGGACATAATATTTCACAAGATTCTACACATCGCTATCTAAACCATATTTCCATAACACAAGCTATAAAGGCTTACCATAGTAAGCCTTTATAGCTTGTGTTATGGTATCTAGAATGCGGATAAATATACTTATATACTATTTTTGATTAGGTAAATACATACATATTATACATAGAAACACCCAGACCAATGCAAATAGCCATATTCATGCATACAAATATTTGCACTAAGCGGGGATCGAACCCGCGCCTCCTGCGTAGCAGTCGCGTTCACTGTCTGAATTTGGTCGCCGTATACACGAACAAGGCGGTGACTCCCGCTCCGGCTCGTTCCTGGGGTAAAAGATGGCCATCGCGATTCATCGTGGCAATGCTACCAGCGTCATGGGATGGGCACCTTCGCGCCGGGCATGACACGGGGCGGGTTATTTGACGTGAAATAATCATGTTTTCATGTAGGGCGAACCGGGTAAAATTGGATTACCTAGACGCAGGGGGTGGTGGCTGGGACTGTGGCGCACCTTTACAGTCGATGGACCACCTCTTGTCGTGCCCACTGTGCCCCTACACCTGCACGATTGCCGACCTAAATGAAGCTATGGAAGGTGCGGTCAAAGTTGCGGAGTTTTGGGCTGGGCGTATCTAGACATTTAAATTGCTGCCACTGACACGAAGAAGAAGAAGAAGAATCATGTTTATATTTCATTATATGAGATTTGGTTATGTAATAAAATTTGTCTATATAGTGATTAAATAAAGTAGGTATCTTATATATATATAAAGAAAATACACTTAGCCATTGAAGTGAAATATTTCTGTCTAATTTCTAATGGCTTAGCTTTAATGACGTGAAATGTTTGAAATGCTTTAGATGCCTGGACTCGACTAGGTCTTGGTCATTACGTGATCGGAATTAACATTCATCATGGTTTATTGGATTTCAATGTAGCTTGAATTTATTCTGAAAGATTTGTAGACGTTCTTGGAATAGGGAGAATGAGTAGAATGACTGAAATTGTGACTTGGCTTCAAATGATACTGAAATTAGAACTGTTATAATATACTCGTACTATATACCATGGAACACCTAGATGAATGGCAGGTTCAAGGAAGTAACCGTTGTGCAGCTAGGTGAAAATACAGGTAAGTACGAACTATTTCCCGTAAAACACCTAGGTAAACCATCGTGGATGAACCAGTGCGTCATAGTGAAAGCAAGCAAGCAAGCGTAATTTTTCATTAATATAGCGCATAGCGTGAAGTAATGATTGTCAAATCTCACCAATGGTATTATTCTGAGTGATACCGAGTTTCAAACGCAGTCCTAATGCGTGAAGATGGTGGATTAAAATTCAGAGAAATTAAATTACGAACGCGCTTAGCTATCAGATGGTTGGTCACTTAGAATAAGGGGTCTGTTTGTAAATGTTCGTCTCCGTTGGACTGATTTGTACCTTTTTTTGATACCTCCGCCGTCGGAGCCGGAAGGGGAGGTTATGTCGGACTCGAACCGACTAAAACCGCATGCCAACAGAGGGTCGTGGTGCTAGGCCGGAGGTGAGGTTGTCTTCGATGTATCACTCGCACCCCGGCTGACCCAGGGCCATCGCTTATGGTCTGGCCCTCCACGGGAGGGGATCAACTAGGGTCACCCCCAGACCCTGGATAGATGTCTACCTAGTATAACAAGTCGTTTAATTGTTGCTACTCAACAAGCCTGAAACTATATTGTGACAACAGTTTCAAACCATTTTCCCTTATTTGTCATTCATTTCCCATGATCAGGCAGGAAAATATAGGTCAGCAAGATTATAAGTGATCGGGTATCAATCAACTAACTATTAATTCGTTGCTTGAGTTATTGTAAGGGGAAAAATATGTTACATATTTACGATGGGATAATATTTTTCTTATGACGGTTTTACTAATCTACTAATGGATGATTAGGAAGTAATCAATAAAGTTTATCACTATCATCACTACATAGCATAAAACAAAATCGCGGTCGCTGTCTGTCCGTCCCTATGTATGTTTAAATCTGTAAAACTATCTATGCAACGGATGTTGAAGCGGTTTTTAAATAGATAGAGAGATTCGAGAGGAAGGTTTACATGACAGCCTCTGTGATCTCTGTGATCCCCGCCCAGTGCAAATATTGTATGCATGAATATGGCTATTTGCATTGGTCTGTCTGGGTGTTTCTATTTATAGTATGTATGTATTTACAAAAAAAAGTATCTAAGTATGTTTATACGCAATCTAGGTTCCATAACACAAGCTAGTTAAGCTAAGCTTACCAGGGGTCTAGATAGCGTTTTGTAGAATATGCATATGTGTATAACATATTTTTTTTAAGAAAATCTGAGCTTTGTCTTTATTTGCAAAAATATTATAAGTGCCTCAGTGGTTAAGGAGTAGACCCATACCCAGAACTCCCCCTTCACATAAACAAATTTGTCTATCCTAACGTTAAAGTTAGGATAGACAGTTTATTAGGTTAGCTTAGATATGTATCATTACCGTATACAAATTGTACTTTTCACCAGGATTTAATGGTATTATACCGTTCCTCTCGTAATTTCTTTCTTTGTATGTTTCTAAGTAATAATTTTATTGAAAATTTTATCAATTTATGTATTACTACTAGTTTTCTTTTGAAAATTTGGTAATCAATTCTCTTTATTCTCAACACCCTTCTTCATGTTTACTTAACTTTCAATTTTCCCTGACCCGACATTTAAGTGGAGCTGGAATATGAAAGTGATGAATAAAAAATAAAGAATGTTACAACTTCTTTATGTTTAAAGTATTTTTTCCTTAGCCTTGTAGCTTAATTTGTATTCTGAACAATTCAGAATAGTGCCTTGCTAAAATTACTGCTTTTTCTAAAGAACTATGATAAAATTTGTTCTCAAAATCAGTAACCAGTCCCGGGCGAAAATCTGCCAAGCAACATGGGTG
Source organism: Eilema sororculum (assembly GCA_914829495.1). Taxonomy (NCBI): domain Eukaryota; kingdom Metazoa; phylum Arthropoda; class Insecta; order Lepidoptera; family Erebidae; genus Eilema; species Eilema sororculum. Next base: position 21,562,990 of record OU618546.1, read on the forward strand.
ATTTTCTAGACATATCACCGGATGTGAGGGTAGACCCAAAAAGTACTAGCCAGGCGTCGTCAAAGTTAACATGCGAGCCAATTTCCTCACTAGCATCGCGATCGACAAGACGTTCGAAGGGCAGCTAAAAAGCTTATAGTGGAACCAGACTTTGGAGTCGACGCAATCCTCAGATGCTACCAGGAAAATGCTAAGATAATCACCATATGCATGTAGTGAGTTCATTTGCTGATAGCAATAGTTAGTTAATAAGCGTCCCCTTATACCCAGGTACCAGAAATTTCCTAGAATTATTTGAAAATGAATATATTATCTGGAAATTCTGTAGTGGCTAACACGCGTTGGTCTAGGTACAACATTAGGTTGTTCAAGCACGTACACAGCCATTGTGAGCGTTTGCACTACTCTACCCATATTGTTGAGTATGTTAGTAGTCGTAGACCCCGAATTATAACTACCTGATCCCAATAAACTACCCCTCTAGACGCCTCTAGTAACGTACTGCTACTTCGATACGTTTCTAGAAGAGAATATAATAGATCAATCAATGTATGATTTCAACTTCTTCTTCTTAATGACTTCTGCAGCCAATCGCCTCAAGACGCTCAAGCCTTTCTAGAAATTGTACCAGAGCCCCGCCAGTAAATTTATTTTCAAGTTGACGATCAGGACGTGACAGCCTTCGTGGCATAGCGGTATAGCGGTTTCGCAGGAGGCGCGGGATCAATCTCCGCTCAATGCAAATATTTTTATGCATGAATATAGATATTTGCATTGGTCTGGTCGGGCCTCGGAGAGTACGTTAAGCCGTCGGTCCCTGTTGCCATACGAACATCTATGGCAGTCGTTACGGATATTTGAAGCCTTCAAAAGTCCAAATTCTGTATGTCACATAACTGCAGCAGCCTGTTCAACATAACCCACACAATACACGCGATCATTCCTCAAGTTTCGCCATCTAAAACCGTTTTCACATCGCAATCTTCACATAAATCGAATATAAAACGAGTAATGGAGCGTTAAGTATAAATACGACGCGACAGCCCACAATCGCATAAGGGCATGTCGAAATCTCATATTGGGTTTAGGGAAGTATAAGTAACTTTATGGCAGAAACGGAAGGGAAATTTTGAATGGGATACGAGAGAAATGTGTGAATGATGAAGAAAGTTTTACCTGTTCGTATTCTATAAGTTACTTACATGTTACAATGTTATTAGTTTGGGCATTTTATTGACGGTAAATGTTCATTTATGTACTATATCCTGTAGAATAACATTCATTTTGTAACCACTGGATAATATTAATCAGGATAACATGTTTCACTACTGCACTAAATGTTGATCAATTTGAATTCGATATCTTTTATATTTATAAATATTTTAGTCCACTAAGTTAGTTTTAGTATCTATCATTTTTTAAAAACTTTGTGTTTGAACTTATTCTTATTTAATCCTGTCTGCAGAAGTTCAAACTTGCAAATAGAACAAGAGCTACAAAATATTTAGTGTTGACAGAATGTATCCTCTCGTTCCAACATCTTTTAAACCGTTTTTTTTTTATTTCATAATTAATAAAATTAAATAATCATTTCGTATTTTTATCATAAAGTTACTATATTCCTAATTGCATTAAAAATCTTCACATCGGAGCTTGGGGTCCGCTTCCTGATTAAACTTCCTATAGACAAAATTATGTTAAGTATCTAAAAGAAATACCTACCTGACGCATATCTTTCTTCACAAATTTTCAGCACCGGTAGTGCGGCTAGGCACATAATACCATAGATTATATTCTAAACGGCAAATGGGTACTATATATTTGATGAATAAATACAACTTTGTAAGCAAATAGTCGCACCAAAATAGTTTTCAAAGGGCTCTGAATCCATGAGCTATTATTAACTAAAAGGTTTTGGACTTCTCTGAATTTTAAATGAATTTTGGTCCTCTTAATAATGAGTAGAAATGCAAAACTACTATATATAGAACGAAAGTTTAAGTTTATGACTGATGTTTAGATAGGTAAACTAAATTTTTGACGATGAATTTGTGATCGAAAAACATCGGAAAAAATGAGATGCTCAAGTGAGACTTCCACTCACGACCTTTCCCTTACAGGGGGAATGCTCTTCCAACTGAGCTATTGAGCCACACCTGAATCATTTCAAATTTTCCTCTTTTTATATCCGTTTTTAAGGGCGACAGTGGAGCCATCTAACAACATTCTTACGAGCTGTTGGAAACAATTAATGATTTTTCAACCATTTTTAAACACTGAATTTTGATGACTCCGCCCAAATTTTTGAATGAATTTTTTATAGCATTTATTATGCTAACTTTTGAATGATTGTTGATTGATTGTTGATGAATGATTTTCCAACAGCTCGTAAGAATGTTGGTAGATGGCTCCACCGTCGCCCTTAAAGACGGATAAAGAGAAGGAAAATTTGTATGCATTCAGGTGTGGCTCAATAGCTCAGTCTGAAGAGCATTCCCCCTGTAAGGGAAAGGTCGTTAGTTCAAGTCTCACTTGAGCATCTAATTTTTTCCGATGTTTTTCGAACTGAAAAGTTAGCATAATAAATGCTATAAAAAATTCATTCAAAGATAAATTTGTGATTTTTATGAACCTACGTATGTGCAATATTAAATGACCGTCAGAATGAAATAATATTTCGTAAGTTCCTTTAAACGTTGCATAAATAAATATTTTAGATAGTGAAACACTCGCCGGGATATTTACTATCTTAAACATCCCGGCGAGTGTTTTACTATCGAATATTTTTTCTTTTTTTCTGACTGTCTTTATTTTTTTTTTATTTTAAGCCCGTCAAATTGGGTTATTATATAAACTTACTAGAATATAGTAAACTTTCAATATATTTTTCTAGATTTGAAATAAAAACACTTCACTAATTTTACACTTGTCACCATATCCTCTTGCCAATTTGCTATATTTGTATCTATTCCAGATTTAACTAACAGAGCCCGGAGAGCTACTGTAATTTACTGGGTCCAAGCACGACTGTGACGTATCGATGGCTGTGATTAAAATAGCTAGACACAGAGAGATTCAAAATCGAGCAATACTTCTTAAAATATCCGCAAATACGTAGTTAAAATTGCTATAGAAATGAATATGAAATACTGTTCAAGGGATAACATAGTTAATACCTATTATGAATAAGATATAGGACGTAGCGAAGTTGAGTAAATAATATAGACAATATTAAATTATAATAATAATAACAGCTTTTATTCAGAATTTTTTCCATACATCAGTTAGTAAATATGTAACTTACAAGTAATGTTAGTACCTATGCAATACAATTATGTTAATGTTATTTTCTTTTTGAATCGCATAAGTTAAACTTATTAAAAGTATGTACTTATTTCTGTATGTATTCCATAACACAAGCTAGTTAAGCTTACCATGTGTCTAGATAGCGTTGTTTAGAATGTTGTGGAATATTTATATAAAAAATAAATATGAATTTGTTCATTACGTTGCAACGCACAGAACAGAAAAAAACAATGTGTTTACCCTATCAGCTTGGATTTTGAGAAAAACTGTTATTCAGGAAAATGTAACAACAGAAAATAAAGTTTTTAAACAGAATTCTATCAGGAATAAGAGATTGGACTTTTACTGCTCTTAGTTTACTGCTATTCCTAGTAACTATAAATTGAGGAAGAAGTTAATGGGTCGCATCGTTAGACTCTACCTGAAAAACATTAGAAGATATAGAAAAGCCTTGACAAAACCAACACGAATAATTGGTTTTGTGTGAACTTGACGTAAAAAACAACTGATCGTCACCGCGCGAGCTACCGTGGATGCGAGCTGAACTGGTTTGGTCAAAGCTGAAGAGAGGGTTTTTTTTTTATGAAAATGTCAAGATTTTTTAAATATTAAATAATTAAAACCACTTTTTACGGATTCTATCGCCATATATTCGCGTTATTTACTTTTAAACCGACGTTTCCGAAGAATCCGTAAAAAGAGGTTTTATTTCAATGAATGAAATTTGCGTAAACTTTAGAAAATAGTATTTTCTATATATAAATGATATTATCATTTATATAATTTTATTTTTTAAGAGGTCGTCTGGTCGAGCACACCAAGTTTCGCGTTGCTGTACGTTTTTTTTTTCAATAATATTGTGCAGCATAGCACGCGTTTAATTACATATTATATATTTATAGATACAAGCTTTAAAATACATAGTAATAACACAAAAGCTAATAGAAACCAATTAAACTTTAGTACTGTCACGCATAATTTAAAAAAAAGAACAATGCCACCTTCCTATACATGTATTACACAGTGTCTATTATATTACCCCTTTTCAGAGCACTCTAAACTCAGACGAGCAGTTTTCAAAGCGAGTCGGATAACTATTCACATATTATTACTAATTCGAAGCACACACATACTGTCGTTTATTTAAATGTACTTCCCGCGAGGAAGTCGGGCGTGTAACTTAATTTCAAATTCTATACATACGGGGTCTTATAATGGCGGATACTGGAGTGTTAACGATTTAGATAAATCGTTTGTGAAGTATGTTCGAAGAAGCGAATCACGCGACACTTGATCACGAGACTTCAAACTCAACGACGAAAGAAATACCTAACAAGAAATTTATAACAAATCACGGACACACTGGTATTTTAATAACTTATAAACTATCACATTCCATGACATACAATAATGTTAACGGGAATTAATGTGATCACGGTGAAGAACCTTCTACATCACGAACTCGAAGACGGCGGGCGTACTCCGCTGAGCCAGTCAGCCTGTGATGACGACCTTTTTTTTTTTTTTTTTTTTTTTCGTGCGGAAATCCCCACGGATACCCCCCCTGCCGGAGCCGGAAGGGGAGGTTATGTCGGACTCGAACCGACTAAAACCGCACGCCGACTGTGGGTCTTGGTGCTAGGCCGGAGGTGAGGTTGTCAAAGACATATCCCTCGCACCCCGGCTGACCCAGGGCCATCCCTTACGGTCTGGCCCTCCTCAGGAGGGGGGACAACGGTGTCCCCAACTCGCCCCCGGAATGGGGAGGCGCGCTGTCCAGCGCGCCGCCGCCGTGGCCTGCTTCTGCTGGGGTGACAGGCGGCTCCACCCGTCACCCCCAGGCCCGCGCTCATGGGGGACGGAGGTCAGTCAGTGCCCTCCGACGCCCGAGTTGCCTGCGCGCGCGGGCGGCGCGATCCGCGAGTCTTTCTCGCTCGCGCCGCCTCTCCCGCTCCGCCGTCTCCTTCACGAGCATTACCTGCTCGCTGAAGGAGACGCGCCTGTGATGACGACCGGTGTTACCTGGTCGAAACGTCGCATCGGGCAAATACCATGATCGCGTTAATTCAGGTTATCATTAGTATAACAGTGGTATTTTCATTTCAAAGCAATCGGTAAGCACATTTTGAGATGTAGTCATTTTAAGATGTGGACATTTTGAGATGTGGTCATAATGAAATCTGGTAAATTTGGGAAGTGGACATTTTGAGATGTGGTTATAGTGGGCTGGAACGCTTTCACTCCTAAAGCCGTATAGTTGAACTACCCAGTTCCGGTTGGCGATCATGTTCTTCTGTCGTGTCAATGATTTACTTTTGCTTTGCAGATTAGCAGGGTCACTTGCTCTTACACTTATAGCTCCTCTTGCCAAAATTTGATTTTGTGTCCCTTATGTCCTACCTCCTGCACTAAAGATGATCTGAATAAAGTCACTGACAGCGCAAGACGAAAGAATTTTTTCAAAACTTTGGTAACAAGAACTATAAGTGTAAGAGCAGTTAACCCTGCTAATCTAGGGCACGCCGTAATAGCGGCGGTAAGACCCATCATGGAGGAATGGCTAGAGAGGCCACACGGCAGCCTCTCGTACCGGCTGACGCAGGTGATTACCGGACACGGGTGTTTCGGGAGTTACCTGTGTCGGATCCGGAAGGAGCCAACGTCCGAGTGCCATCACTGTGATGCGAGCGAGGACACAGAGCTGCACACGCTGACCGAGTCCCCGGCGTGGGACACGCCGAGGCGGGTCCTAGTGGCGGCTCTAGGGGTGGGAGAGTCCTCACACTCGTCACATTGCTCACAGCGATGGTACGATGCGCAAACGCTTGGGGTGCGGCCGCCTCCTTCTGCGAGCAAGTAATGCTCGAGAAGGAGGCGGCCGGTCGGGTCCGGACCAGACTCCGGGCCCGGGAAGCCCGTGCAGAGCGAAGGCGAACCGGACGTCGGAGGTCGCAGAACGACCTCCGTCCTCCATGAGCGCTGGCCTGGGGGTAACCGGTGGAGCCGCCTGTCACCCTAGCAGAAGCAGGCCGCGGCGGCGGCGCAAAGTGCGCCTCCCCGTAACCGGGGCTAGATGGGGACATTTTGGTCCCCACAACCCGAAGGGGGCCATCTCGAAAGAGATGGTCCTGGGTCTGTCGGGGTGCGAGAGATATGCTTTTGGCAATCTCACCTCCGGCAACCAAGGACCCAAGATGGCGTGTGGTTTAGTCGGTTCGAGTCCGACATAACCACCTCCACCGGCTCTGTGGGGGTGGTATCCGTGGGGATTTATCGCACGATAAAAAAAAACCCCCTGCTAATCTGCAACTGCATTATGTTTACACACGCGGTGCAGAGTCACAGATGCGAAAAAGAAACCGGTTGACCGCAAAAGCTCACATCAAGCTCACCTCCTATTACATAACATTGAAAACGTATTTGGATTCGTGGATTAGTAAATTGAAAAGAAAATTGAATTCCACTTTGAAGTTAATCCAAATACAAGAATTCAGTTAAATCGAAAGGATTTAGAAATAATCCTCGCTCCAACTACTATTATAAAAGTAATTACTTCTGTCAGAAAGTTCGTCCAACTTCCAGTCTCTGTGTTCAATATTCGTACAAACCGAACATAAGTTTGCCGATGATAGCTGGTTACTGATGCGGAAATTAGGTACAAGAATTCACATCAAAACTCGTCTAGGGAATGAAATTACGCCACTTGGATATATTCTAAAATTATTTGATCTTTGAAGTTTTAATTAAATTGCTTGATTTTGTGACATTTGAGGGCTCAAAAATATTCTGTTGAATGTGTGATGTATAATAAATGAACATAACTTGGTCACGTGGTTTGGGTGCCTACAGTTCATCCATTTGCTTACCTATAACTTGACCCACGTGATCAATTTTGCGATCATATTTGGATGTGGGAATGTGGGTAAATGAGGCCTTACAAGGCATTGAGGTTTGCACCAGCTGATTGGCAGAAGAGAGCAAGGCTTTCCTCTCTGCATTTAGACGTCAGGTGGCTTCGCTTTTATAAAAACCGAATCAAAAGAAAAAGGTGTGATGGGAGATGATAATGTTGTTTTAAAACATTTCTAGTCTATTTGAATTTCATAGACGTTTTCTTCTTAATAGAACTTAGTAAATACTCCACTGTCAGTTAGCAGGGATTTTCTCATTAAAATTCTCTCATAGACGTCTGAACGGCTTGTTTAAGGCCATATTATCCCAAGAGTAACGAACGAAAACTAACACAAACATCCACTATTAGCTTACTAAATGTCTTAACAAGAGTTAATTAGTTTTTGGTTGGGAATTACTAGTGGTGTGTATATGTTTTATGTAGTTTAGAATCTACCCTAAATATGCTGTTCAATCATATTGATTGAACAGCCTGGTCCTGGTGATCAAATAAATATGGTCAGTCAAAAAAACAAATTGACCTATCTCAATACAAACACGGAAAAGATATGGACTAACAAGGTGAGCATGAATAAGACATTTATTATGTCTTTTGTCATACAACGCAGTATACGTTGGACACTGCGAAAGAATAGACTTGCTCGCTATTAGATATGTGGGACCAAATTATATCTGACCAAATGTATGTATAATATACCTTACTTTGCTTCTTATAATGTATAGAAGCAACAATCAATGAACGATACAGTCATTTTACCCAAGTTCGCAACAGTTAAATGCAAATTTGAGAGAGAGAGAAATAAATGCAAGAATCAAAATGCTAGGTGCTGTCAATCCTAAAATGGTGGTTGCTAACCCTTAGAATATTTACACTAATCATCTAAGTCGCTAACCTAACAACTTGAATAGAATTTAGGCGTCATTTAGAGCGTGCGAGTTTCTCACACGTTCGATTCGCATACGATAAATACTAGCACTAATCGCCCTATCAAAATGTTTACACGTTTCATTCTCGCATACGATTATATCATATGAATTTCACAAGTGAAATTTCACTTTACGCCTTATGTCATTGCTTTAAAATTCTGTTTAAAACTATCGATGTTCAATTGCGAGGCGATTCTCGCCAGGCGACTATTGCCTCTGCGAGTGTTTAGACGATGCAACTTTTTTTTCTCCTTTCGAGAATCGTATATTCGAGGCGATAAACAAGCCCCGTCTAAACGACTCTTTACGCTTTTCATGCTCGCTTCAAGTATAGCTTGATTCACATATCATGAACCTAAAGTGTGCTCAAAATGCAGTACACGTTACTTTGACGTATTTTGATGATAGTACGGGGTACTACTGCGATGGACGAGCTCAAATTCACCCAGAATAGACTATAACAATACAATCTGTGTGCGCCAGGGCCTTTTATATTGCGCGATTTAGGTCCAAGATGTATTAATCGCGCTCTATCGGATTGTAAAAAAGAGTCACGTGCACGGGCTTAGAATTTTAGTCCTATATCGAGCAAGAAATACCTTATTAGTTCAGAAAATAACGTATATCGTACATATTTACGTAACACAATGGAAAGTTGAAATATATAGCCAGTCTAGACTCAACGCCACGCCTGGGTGAAAGTTTCGAAGTTATGATAGTATAAGGATAATCTATTATACTCATACCCATATATCGAAGTAAAGCGCTTAAACGAGTTCAACAAAGTCTTGCTTAGAATAACAGAGTTTTTTATTTGTGATGATGATATTGAAAGAAAGAAAGAAAGAAACATTTATTCAGTGCAAGGTGGTCACACAAACAATTACTCGTAGTAATAACATATATCAATAAGTAATGCCATAAGTTATACAACAAAAACAATACTAAGAACATTTAAAGTTTTGACACACCAATACATCAAATGGGTGCCCAGTTCAGCATGTGCCAGGTAGAAACCTGGCGCTAATTTTCAACTGGACCCCGATTGGGCAGAGACACACGGACGCCGAACCGTCATCGATGCCGAGTGTAAAACAGTGACCGTGCAGATGTAGGTATGTAGAAGCGATGCATATTACAATTACAATAATGACAATATCTTCTATAAAATACAGTACTATCCACACATAATTGTATTGAATGGATACTGGAAACATGGTAGGCCAAAAGAACTCGAGACCAGTACGCTTGTATGAAAGGAACAATGTTGTAGCTCCAACCATATATCTTGGATCTAAATCTCAAGATATAAAAGGCCTTGACGGGGGTGTGCGTTGTTTTATAGACAAAAGTTTCATATAATTTCGTTTTACAGAAAATGTTTCGCATAATTTCGTTTCATAGAATAATCAATATACATAATACTTACTTTAAAGATTTTTAAATCATTGACTTTTGTTTCACATAAATTTTAATGTTAGAATAATCATTTCATAGAATAACAAATCAAATATTCTTCTTTTTTATATTGGTTATTTCATATAAAACTTATTTGCGCAAAGATATTTTCTGGGTGGTTTAAAAAAAAATAACCACGAAGGCTAAGGCGAGAGCTCCGCTTCGCTTCGCCCTCGCCTTAGCCTTCTAACCTAACCTATCCGAGTCGGGGTATTATCTAATTAAATTACTACAAGCAATCGGGAAAAAAAATGTATCTAAATTTTACTGTTTGAAATAGATGGTGGTTAGTGGTTGTTTTTAAGATTCCTTAAATAATAATTCTACAGTTTGATAAGTATGTTAAACAAAAATATGTGAAAAAAAATTCATTAAATTGTGTTTCTGTGAAAAGTGATTCATTGTGGTAAATTGTTTTTGAAACAATAATATTCGAAATAAAAATATAAGAACCAAATATTATATGAAACATTTTCTGTAAAATGAAATTCTATGAAATTTCTTTCTACGAAATAAGGCGCTCCCCCTTGACGGGCGTGGATTATTTTGTAATAATCTTGGAGAATTTGAGCTCGCGCTATCTTCAAAATACATTTAAGAAACATGTACTGCACGTGTAGAGCACATTGTAACATAACATAGCATAACACAAACTCACGCCTGTATTCCCCGAAGGGGTAGGCAGAGGTGCTAGCACCCACATTTCGCCAGTTTATGTTCAGGTCCCAATGTAATAGGTGGCGAGCCTATTGCCATCAACCGGGCACTTATAAACCTGCGATAAATACACACATAACTTCGAAAAGCATCGAAAAGTCATTGGTGTGTGCCATGGTAAACCTGGGATCGAACCCGAAACCTCGTCTCAGCAGTCCATTACCCATACCACTAGCTCCAAGCCACCCAGTTCGTGCTGTACAGTAGTAGAGAAAGCACGCAATTGTCATCATTCTCTGAGCGTTGTTTCTAACTCAGTTGCGGTGGGCTTTCCAGTCTAACTGTGATGCTGCTGAACTTCGATATTTTCCGTGAAGCAACTGCCATCTAACCTCCACAGCCAATAGGCAATTGCAGTTATTTAGTTGAACTTCGATGGGCTCCAACTGTAACGACTGCCATAGGTGTTAATTATGACATATGTTACTTCAATCCTATCCTACTATCCTACTTCCTACTAATATTATAAATGTGAAAGTTTGTGAGAATGGATGTGTGGATGTGTGGATGTTTGTTACTCTTTCACGCATAAACGGCTGGACCGATTTGGTTGAAATTTGGTATGTATATAGGTTATACCCTGGATTAACATATAGGCTATATATCATCACGCTACTACTCAAGGGAACGGAGCAGTGATCATTAATGTCAACAAATTCGGCTGGCATCGGCATATACCTACGCAGAAGTGACAGTGTGGTTTTTCTGTTGCTGTTTAGATAACTATATCATTGTATAAGAGGGTGCAGCGGGAACGGGATCGGACGCCACGCGGGTGGAAAATAATTGGCGTTACGAAGTTCGCCGGGTCAGCTAGTTAACTATAAAAAAAATTAATACCGACTTAAAGATTATTCATTCCAAGCTTATATAGGTACGAAAATGAAGTGAATTCAGGAAGACAACATTGTCGTTTTAATATCTGTTCTACGCAAAATTAATTCAAACCGAATGTTTATTTAATTAAAGTTAGTAAGCGGAGAACACCTGGTGCTCCTTAAATATATCACGGTTTTGTTACTCCTTATCTGGGGTGACATATGTTGGAGAATACAATGTTTATATTATAAGAACGTTAATAAAACAGTTTACGTGTTGTTTGAGCTTCTCACATATTCCGGAAATATCTGCTTTTGTTAGAATACCAGTAGAATAGGTGCCTTGAAAATAAATCAATATTAACTGATCCCCTATTACGGGACGAATCGGTATCTACATAGGGGACAAATCGAAATTCCGTGGGACGAATTTTCCAGAGACTAGTAGGGTCGTCGCTCTATGATGACCATAAATTTAATGTAATTAAAATCCATGTTTGTCACTCAAGATCAGGACGGACTAATAGGAGGGCGGAGGACTGGGAGCAATGGCACGAATTGGGAGAGGCCTATGTCCAGCAGTAGACTGCAACTTAAATTATTCATCATCACTACATAGTTTTTTTTTTTAAAGTATATTAGAACCGTAGTTACTAATATTCCCTCTAACTCCTCCAGCTAAGCTAAATTGCTTGTGTTAGGAGTGGGTTCACGTCGGTAGTGTAATGGCCAGGATCGAACCCGGGACCTCTCGATCGTAAGGTCGACTCCTTAACCACTAAGCTACCGACGCTACATAGTTTATAACAAAGTCGCTGTCGCTGTCTGTCCGTCCCTATGCATGTTTAAATGTTTAAAACTACACGACGGCTTTTGAAGCGGTTATTTTAATGGATAGAGTGATTATAAAATCCAAGAATATTTAAACGATAAACAAGCTTGGAAATGAGCTGTTCGCTCAGCTATGCTGCTCAATCAAAACATTGTATCTAGACCATAAGTTTTAGGCTAAGTAAGTAAATGTTTTGTAAATAGACCAAAAAAAAAAATGCCCGCTGAGTTTTTTGCCGGAGTCTTCTCAGGTCTGGGCCGCGTTTCGAACCGGTGGTCCATTTACTAGTATTAGTTAGTATTTAATATCTACTTTATGTTGACGTTTTGTAAGTGCTGATTTAATGGTCTATGCAAAATAAATTATTTTTGAATTTTGAATTTTGATTCAAGAGGAAGGTTTATATGTATAATACACGCTTAATATAGTAGAGGGTACAGTGAGAACGGGATCACACGCCACGTGGGCGGGAAAATTGGCGGCACAAAGTTTGTCGGGTCAGCTAGTTCTGTATAAAGTCCAAAAAAATTAACACCATCACTTTGCGCCGTTTGTTTCATCATAAAAACCTGTGATAACGCTGATAATAATTATAACTGTAGTGAGGTTGGCGGCTTGACACTAACCACAGTCTGTGATGATGCCGATATCAAAAGAACCGCGTGCCGTTAAAAGCACCATCACCACAGTATTGATAAATTGTCTGCCACTAACACAAAAATGAAAAGTAATTGTCCGAAATAGCTTAGGTCACGTTAACCATGAGTGTATCAGTGGCGTAAATTAAGAGTGCCTATCACACACCATAAAGAAAATTGGGTCATAGGATTTTTTACGACATTATTCGCTTGCGAAGCTGGATCTCAGCCTAGTAAATTATAAATAAAGGTACCGTATCAAATCACAGCAACCGTGTAATTGGTGCAAATGACTTTTGCATCACAAGTAGATTGCCACTACAGCCCACATCTAGTCACCGTGAATCCGGATTGGATTCGTACCTCTGTGTGTCTAAGAGTGGAGACCACAAGCCCAAAACGTAAGGTTTTAACATGCCACATAGATGGACTGTGATGGATTGGAATGCGAGGAAGGAAAGGCCGATTATATGGTACAAATTGTAGAGGTCGATGGCCAGCAGAGAACTGTTGTGGACCAATGAAATTATAATTAGTTAAAAGTATCTCAGAATTGAAGATGCGAATGGATGAAAGGGCTATCTGAAAATCTCAAAATATTGAGATAGTGAAGTTCGGAGCTTTAACACTTCATTTACAGCTAAATAAGACGTTTTCTGATCGTTTATACAATGACATTCTTCTTCTTCATCTTGCGTCAATCCCAGTAGCATCGGAAGCTTTCAACTTGGAGTCTGGGGCCCGTTTTATCAATTTAACTGAGGATTTGGCTAAACACAATGACATTATAGTGTCAAATTATTGTATTAACAGTCATAATAATTATCTGCAAAAGGAGTATCAAGGCTTTGCAGGTCTTTGTCTCAATATTTTGAAATTGTCAGATAACCCCTTCTTGCCTTCACGTCTTGAATTGTACTTACGATTACATTGTTATCTACGATGCTAATAACAATTACCTGTAACAAAAATATGAGTCGGTTAAAATTAAAACAATTTCTTAGTTACCTATCTTAAATACTACTTTATATTGTAATAATGAAAAGAACAGCAGTTTTACAGTTAATATCGTACGTGTTTGAGAAACGAAGCTTGGGAAGTTCTTATTAAAATCTGAATCACCTTATAACCAACATCGTTAGATGCAGTTGTGTTTCCTATATCTTTGGTCTCGTTACGTGATTCTGTAAGTTTTAGTTCAGAGAATTTCCCCTGTCTCCGCTTTAGCAGTAGCGGAATTAGCTTCATATGTCAGCCAGTCGTTTGTCCTCGTTTACAGGTCGCGTTTCTCATTTTTGTTCCTGACGAAATTTGAAATATAGGATCTATGATATTTATGTCATGTGCTTGACGTGGTGACTTTAAATTGCCGATTTTTTTTTAATTTTGTTACTTGGAATTGAACGCCAAATGTTAATGGTCACTAACTATATGAGCAGAATTAAAGATGTGAGTGGATTAAGGAGGTAACTAACATTTTTGAGATTTTTGATCTTTTGCGTTATTCTAGGGTTATAGTTTTAAAAGCTAGTCTATTTTCATTTAATCTCTCTTTTAATCTATAGTGTCTTATAAACTTTACAGTATTCTTAACTTTGATTTTGTTAATATATTGCTTATTATGTTAAGTAGTACAATTGAAAGCATAGAATTGATACAATTCATAAAATGATATTTAGATAAACATGGTACTCAGGAGGATTCACTATTCACAGACACTTTTACAAGGTGATATCGGTATACCTTAAATCCCTAGAGAAATTTGAGTACGGATCAAAAAGCTTTGGCCATGAGTTTGTTGTAAGGGAAGAAGTAAATATTTGATATAAAATTGATGAAATTTCTCTATTAGTTTCCACAGCAAATTTGGTTAGAGAATAACTAAATATTAATAAATCAATTAGATACCAGTGGTTGGATTGATGTACATACCTTGTTGAATAATATCAATACCACTTACTTTGAACTACCTATCAATATAACTGATATTTTGTAAGAAAATAAGAAGGAGGAACACACTAAAATTAAGATCTACAGCATTAGCGTTGTAGCAAAAGTATGCTAAGGTTAATTGGGCACATAAAGGGAATCATAAATTAACGAAAGCCAGACTAAAAATGGGATTATGTTACAAAAATTAGCTAAGAAATGATGTGTACAGTACATAGAAATGAAAAGGTAGATATCTGCTTGCAGTTTTACCATAAAATAATTAAAATGTTAGAGAATTCGCAACGTGATTTTCTACTGACATTCACCTTGAGGCTGGTGCAGAAACCGATGAACATGTATAAAAATAATTAAAGTAGAATAAGCGAAAGGAGTGGAGTGGAGTAGAGTAGGTTGTCTAGTCTCTACCCCTACAGTCTCTCGGTGTACAAATAGATCCCATAAAAATATCAAGTCTTCGCAAGTCATTTGTTCTACCGTGCAAAGTTATGAGATTCGTGTAATACCAAGTCGATTATTAATTTATTCAGTCCTTACTTGAGGGACCTTCTGTCTTAAGTTGTTACGTCATTATCTAACCTTACTTCTAACAGTGACCATGATCAATATTAAAAATCTTTAAAATCCATACATTATAGTATGGATTTTAAAGATTTTTATAAATGCGAAAGTAACTCTGTCTGTCCGTCTGTCTGTCTGTCTGTCTGTCTGTCTGTCTGTCTGTCAGTCTGTATGTTACGCTTTCACGCCTAAACTACTGGACCGATTTCCATGAACTTTGGTAAAGGGGTCGATTAGACCATGAGAAAGGACATAGGCTATGATTGGTCGCGATAGCTAATACCATGCGGGCGGAGCCGCGGGCAAAAGCTAGTTTTAAATAAATAATATTGGACTCGGCCGTGCAGATGTACTTATAGCCAAGCAAATCACAGTATTTTGTGACGTGATTGGTCAATGATAATAAATATTGTTTCTGTGGCATATGCCGTGATGCTTGTGAACACGAATACTTCGCAGGAGGCGCGGGTTTTGCATTGTTCTGGGTGGTACTATGTATATTATATACGTATTTACAAAAAAAAGTATCTTAGCAGGTATGTTTAGCCGCATTCTAGATTCCATAACACAAGCTAGTTAAGCTTACCATGGGTTTAGATAGCTTGTGTAGAATGTTGTGGAATATTTATTTAGTATGATTTATTTTTTTATTTGTTAGATTAGTGACATTAGTTTGTATATATTATCAAGGTTTAAGGAAACGTTCTCATCGTCTTTTAGTCATTTCAGTTAGGTACATAGATACAGGCCTAAGTTAACAAAGGCTTTGTTAAAAGCCTCCCAAATGTGCCCTCGTTTATAAATCATTAGAAGAAAGTATCGTATTAACATTTCCTTACAAAGATGTCTAGTGAAACATTACGAAAGACCACATAATCTCTTTGTAACACTAGTGGGTTCTATAATTTGAGAGCACAATACGCGATGAGGCGTATTTACCCGGCATACAATGTCTTGAGTAATTTATTAACTTTTACATAACATATTTACTTTATTAAGTAAATAGAATCAGACCACGATTCATTTTTGGAACAGTTATGGGAGGAGTTTATCATAATTTATCTTTTTTATTAGGTGTATGGCTAACAGGATTCCTTTTTATAAGATTTAGTTGTGTAAGTTATCTTGAATTCATACTTCCATACTAATATTATAAATGCAAAGTAACTCTGTCTGTCTATCTGTCTGTATGTTACGCTTTCACGCCTAAACCACCTAAACGATTTTGATGAAATTTGGTATTGAGGTAGATTAGACCTTGAGAAAGGACATAGGCTATGTTCGGTCGCGATAACTGACATCCACGTGGGCGAAGCCGCGGGCAGAACTACTAGGTTATATTGGCTATACACGTTGGGCCAATGTGCAACACAATATACTTAATAGTTATCATCAACACATTTAACAACCTTCCCTGTGCAGAATAAGGGCATCAATGGAATATGAAATCAACATTCAAGAATAAGGGCATCATTATAGTCATCAATAATATTGCTTCAAAATCAACAGATAATACTTACGTTTATAGAAGGATGGAATCACGCGTGTTGCTAAAGAATTATAACCATTACACTGCAGTTACGGAACAAAAAAAGAAAGAAAGAAAATATTTTTTATTTCACTTGGCAGTACTTAGACATATCATGCAACATAATATAATTCCTTACTTTAATTGTAACATACAAGTCTACATAGACAGTCTACTACACAGACAGATTAATTGTAACATACAGAAAAGTAAAAAACAACATGGTATTATTTGAGAATTCTCAAATAATACCATGTTGTTTTTTACAGAATAAATTCAAACAATTACTGAAACAATGAAGGCAAAGATTGTATGTGTGTATTGCTCTCTTTCTTTGCCTCTGGCTTGCTTCAATATTCATGTTTGTCATAGTTTAAAATGCTCGAGATAACGATTGTTGAACAATACTGATCTAAATTGTATTCAAAAAAATACGAAACGTACATATACTGTCATATAAAATCCGTAAGTAGAGCGTACGTGTCCTACCTATCCTGTTTATGAATATCATTCAGCAACGTCGTCTACAGGGAAAACTTTACATTCTCTAAACTTTGTTTTAAGGAGAATATGTTGTAGCGCTCCGGGAATACCGAGACAGGTAGTTAACTCCAGAGCCGGCGGATACAATAGAGAAATAATCGCTATAGACACACATACACAGAGTGATGTAATTTCAGCTCCTATGAATCCTAGCTCATTCACAGTATTGATATTAGTGGTAATTTTGATGTCGATAAGGTTAGATGCTAACATCGAGCAACGATTAATGAAATATTTGCCATCAATACATAAAGTCATGTGACTTGCTCATTGCGTCGGTGAACATAATATTATTCTATTTGCTATGATTCTGTCGTAATTTCGACCACCTGCTTTTTTTATTAAATAAAAAAAAACTAAATTACTGTGACCAGTCTGGTGGCAGAAATTTCTTAAGAAATAAGTAGTACCATTGAGAAAAATTTTTCACCATCCAATCTATGCTATGTTTGTTTTGTGTGTGCACAAATGTTAAATAAATAACGATATTAAAAATTTAAAAAACCCCCGTCACAAAAAACACCAAAAAGTTGAAAATAAATGAATAAATTTTAATTCAACGGTTGCCATGTCGGGGGACCGTAACTGGTTAAGTACTCCTTTATATCGTAAGGTCCCCCGACATGGCAACCGTTGAATTAAAATTTATTCATTTATTTTCAACTTTTTGGTGTTTTTTGTGACGGGGGTTTTTTAAATTTTTAATTTAATTTTTATTTTATACTTTTTAAATTGATCTACTAGTCAAGCTCTTTCATTTGAGGGACCCATATTGAGGGAATTATAAAGAAATATGTATTCCAACATGTTGTGGCGGCGGCCATCTTGGACCGATTTTTTTCAAACATAGCTAAGAACACTCCCGACTAATATACCTTTCAAACAAAAAAAACTAAATCCAAATCGGTTCATCCGTTTGGGTGCTACGATGCCACAGACAGACACACACACACACACACACACACACACACACACACACACACACAGACACGTCAAACTTATAACACCCCGTCGTTTTTGCGTCGGGGGTTAAAAATAAAATAGTTTAAAAAACCGTCGCCTTAAAGACGGATATAAAGAGAAGAAAAATTTGAATTGATTCAAGTGTGGCTCAATTGCTCAGTTGTAAGAGCATTCGCCCTGTAAGGGAAAGGTCGTGAGTTCAAGTCTCACTAGATCATTTAATTTTTTCCGATGTTTTTCGAAATTAAAAGTTAGCATAATAAATACTATAAGAAATTGATTCAAATATTTGGCGGAGTCATCAAAATTCAATGTTTAAAAATGATTGAAAAATCATTCATTCTTCCCAACAGTTCGTAAGAATGTTGGTATATGACTCCACCGTCGCTTTAAAGACGCATATAAAGAGAAGGAAAATTTGAATTGATTCAAGTGTGGCTCAATAGCTCAGTTGGAAGAGCATTCCCTCTTTAAGGGAAAGGTCGTGAGTTTAAGTCTCAGTTGATCATTTCCTTTTTCCGAAGTTTTTCGAACTTTAAAGTTAGCATCATAAATGCTATGAAAAATTCATTCAAATATATGGGCGGAGTCATTAAAATTCAATGTTTAAAAATGGTTGAAAAATCATTCATTGTTTCCAAGTTCGTAAGAATGTTGCTAGATGACTCCACTGTCGCCTTAAAGACGGATATAAAGAGAGGGAAAGAAGTGATTTAAGTGTGGCTCAATAGCTCAGTTGGAAGAGCATTCTCCCAGTAAGGGAAGGGTAGTGAATTCAAGTCTCACTTGATAATTTAATTTTTTCCGATGTTTTTCGAACATTAATCATTTAGGTAAATAAGAAGATAGTTTATAAATTGACGAATGTTGAGGAACTGGTACTGACTGTGTAAAGCCAAATAATATCGCGTACCTTTATCTTTTTTATTTACTTATTTCTTTGATCTCTTCTGTGACTCGAATTTGATCTTTATGCATAATATTTAGATCAAAAGCTACGTTTGCGACACGAAGTGACACTTAAGTGGTTGTTTGCATGCGACGATATCTCGTTTGATCGTGTAATCATATTATTTTATCCAGTATTCGATTACCCTTGGCACAAATTTGTTCTAGAAATTATACGTGATATAATTAGTTTTGTAAACGTACTTAGTTTTGATGGTAATCAAAATTATATTTTAAAGTTGTTTGTTTAAGGCGTGTAGGTATACTACTGTGCGTATTTTATTAAGATCTAATATATTTCAGCTTTTGTTTGTTATTTCATAAAATATTTTAAATTTTAGATAACGGTGCAGCTAGAAATCAGCATCTGTTCTGTTCAGTTACTTTAGTTACTGAAAATACACTATATCTTATTTAAATTCTTCAATTACATAATATATAATTAATGTACCTTTTTTTTCCGTGCGGAAATCCCCTCGGATACCCCCCCCCCCCCACCTTCCGGAGCCGGAAGGGGAGGTTAACCGGAACCGAAGGAACCGACTAAAACCGCATGCCGACTGTGCCAACGGTGTCCCCGACTCGCCCCCGGAATGGACAAGCAAAACAGTAATGCACGGTCTGATTTTTGGAGGCTTCTGTTCTGGCTAGACATTTTTGAATACCTGATTTCTACGCATGAGTCTCTCATAAAAAAATACAACTATTGCACCCAACATGACATAGCCCCTCACTCGTAGAATCAGAGCATGTGGTACACTAGTATTTTGCACGCATTTTTCTAAACATGACTTCAACGTTGGAGTCAACAAAACGAGTGGCCAACATTATTCAGGACAATAAAACTGACGTGAGAAATGAATAACCTTTGGCGTAGTTAGTAGGTTTAGAAGACACGGAAACAAGTGTTGAAACTCATCCATGTCGTATCAAATACAAGATCAGATCACGAAAACAATATTCACTACATTTTCACATTATGTAACACAATCCCGTTACGCATGTAACTAATTAAATTCCAAGGATTATACATCGACGTCTATTGTTATATAAGATTTGCATTAGTAATTGAACTGGAGTCCCGATTATATATAGGTTAATATGAAACTAGATACCGCGCTCTGCCATTAGTGAAACCCATTTTAGGCAAAATTCACATCAAGTCTCCAGAGCTTAACTGTCTTTCTGACATAGTAAACATAAACATACTGTACAGAATTTCTAGTTCATGTTCATATATTCCTTTATTATTTTAGCGTATAACACTTGAACCCTTACAGAGTTTTTGAATTTGAATTCGATAAATGCCTCAATTTGCCACTGGTATGAAAAGGCTTGCCACTGGTATGAGAACAGAATAACTCCGACCAAAGGCTTGTCAGATTTGTTTTTCAATTTTCCAAAAACGAGCCTTTGATTACATTTCTTAGTTTTTGCGATTACGTTCAGCTCAAAACTTGCAACTTGATTTTGAAGCCAGACATCCTCAACAGATTTTCTTGAAATATTTTGTTACTTGAAACATCAGTGGGTAGACAAATAGGTATTTGACTAAATTAACCACTTCAACTAATCTAAATTGAAGGAGTGGGTTCACGACGGTATTGTAATGGCCAGATCTCTTGACTGTAAGGTCCTTGACCACCAAGCCAGCGATGCCCATAAATGTCGAAAACAGACAATATTATTACCTAAATATAACAGTTACACTGCGGGGATTTGCTGCAGAAGCCGAAGAAGAAGAATAACAGTTACACATTAGACGAGACAAATATAGCGTAACATAAAATGCAAACTGAATTTCGAAAATAAATTAGCGGTTGAAATTTTTCACTTTAAACTGATAATTCATTGAATTTTCGTACCCATGAAAAACTTTCCAAGTTTACTCAATCAAATTTATCGAATACAAGCGAGTGCATGAAACAGCAGAGAATTTAATTTCAGCTTTTTAATGGAAAATTTCCCTTGGTAATGCTTTTTTGGAAGTGTAAAATCAATGTGATAATTTATTTTATGATTGTCCGCAGTTGAAATACCTTTTATTTTTATAATAATGGCCGTTATTATATACGTAGTTCGCTTCAAATATATTTTTAAGTTTCTTGAAAATTAGAAGTGTAACGAGAGTTTTCTCTAAAGCTCAAAAGTAATCATTTATTTATAAGGATTGAGTAGACAAAAGTCTCTTTTTCTCAAAAATATCTTGATTCAAAATTTTATCGAAAAAATATAAACATACCATGACTTTTATCCTGCATCTTCTCTTTAACTTGAAAAGGCGTTTAACGTGAAAAGGCGTTTTAAAATCAGATTAAACCTTCTGTTCAATAAAAGATGAATTAAAAAAATGTTTTTCAGCTTCGCACTAGTAAAGACTTAAACACAAACGGTCCTCATCTCAAGATATTCTTTTCCTTCAGGAAAAAATCTTCAGGAACTCTTATTGAATGAAAATCCTCGTGAAGTATCTTTAGATGTTTTTGAACGGATCTCTTTGGGTTAGCCCGTTCTTGTAAGCGAGTTTCCTAAATCTGATGGTAGGTATATGTACCTATGTATTAGTGTTAGAGACCTTTTATAATGGATTTGCCAATATGTTTCGAATGTGGTATCGATATTTGGGACCTGTGATTTTTGCCTAAGACGCCAAATATCGGATGTATGTAATGGTGCGTACATTTTTCTATTTGTTTCACCTTCGCTATATTTGTTATATCTTGAAATGTCGACTTCAAATCACGCCTATAATACTGCGTAAGCCGATACTGTGAGTTTTCTAAGTCATGAACGTGATTGAATAAGAAACTCAATCGAACGCACCCTCCTCACTCCTACCCTTAGCCTAAATTTATTAGGGGTCCGCTCAACATGTGTGCTTTTGTCCATACATCTCTGGTTGTAGTCATCTCACTTACTTACTAGCCATATCATCCCGATAACATTCTAGTAATTTTAAAAGTTTTTCATTAACATTGTGTTCGCGGAGCTTGTGTTTTAACAATGTTTTCTATGATGAAAAGTAAAATTTATGTACTCTAGTACAACATACATAACGGGTGTAAGAAGAACGCTCCCGAAGACGAGACGGGAGCGTTCCCCTTACACCCGGTATACTTACGCCGCTTCCTATATGCGGTAAACAGACATGAGCAAGAAGAAAGTAGGTCCCAACTCGTGCGTGCTCGCGAGTTTCAGATAAGCGAGTTGATGAAAGAAAAGATAGGAAAAAAATAATTGGTCTAGATAGAACTTGCGATCATTCTCTTACAGAGCAAATGTTCTGACCACTGAGCAACCGGACCCTATCTTAATCGATTTCAATAGCTAGCATAATTTCATTCTATTGAGTTAGTTATAAGGTTTTCTATTAGTTCAATTAGGTCAATTAGTTTATTATTAATGTATGATACTGAAACACATTAACAGTTTTACAATAAAACCTTTAAATACCTCACGGACTTCTTTTACCGAGATCCTTTCATACACAGAGCCGCCGGTTTCACTGCTTTTTACCTTTTTCAGAACAATACCAATTTGGTCGGCGTATGTTTTCGAAGTCGACCCCTGAATGGATTAGTTGATTAATTGAATTACCTAGTACATTATAAATTAATGTATTCCTATTTAGATTTATTATTTAACTTACGAATGATTTATTTTATTGTACACCAATAAATTCACAGTACTACAAGTAGGTAGCATGTATACAGTTCAATGCACAATGGGCAGTCTTATTAACTTATATGTGATTTCTTCCAGGTCACCTTGGGATGGACAGTAACGTGATAAAATAAATGACATGGTGTAGTTATATGATAAACTGGATAGGTGCATTTAAAACAAAAAGAAAGAGAGAAAGAGAAGTACAAGAAAAATAAAATAAATCTATGGCATATTACCCACATAAAGTATAAACATATACATACACTAGGTATACTCAACACTAATAGATACATAAAGTAAACATTACTGTATATTTTATTCTATTTAATAACATAAAATTGATATTTTTCAGGATATTAAGTTTCCGAATTTTTTGAGGTGTTAATAAAACTTAAATACATTTCATCACCATTTTATCAAATTACTTAACAAAAAACATTTTATGTTATTAAGTTGAATCATTCGTTTTTTTATTCTAAAAGCCTCCCAAGAAGAATGCTTGAAGAAAAATCAAGGAGTTCTCAGCTCTGATCATTCTGTCTTTTTTGTTTTGATTAATGACTTCCTTTAAACGCCTTTTATCCTTTGAAATGCTCCCAACGGTACTGTTTAAAGGTCACCAGTATTTGCCTCTTTGAACCTTTTCTTTGCTCCTTAATTAAGCATTAGCTTGAAGCGTGAAACTTTTAATTGAAGGTCAAATATTTTTTCCTTCCTCTAAAGATACATTTGACTGTATTCTTTTAGAATCGTTTAGATGATTTGGAATGGTTCCTGGAAAAAAAAAACGATTAAAATATAAGATTTTTAAAAAACTAAACGTGGGAAGCATTTTAGTTTCAAAGTTTGAAGCTCGTACCTATTCTAGAACGACACTCAATCCTGAATCTCGATTTATCTGAGAACAGATTGTATAGATAGATTGAGAGATTTGACAGATTGTCTAAACAATCAGTCCTCAGAAAATTTGAGATTCAAAACTGAGTACCATTCTAGAAAATGGTCATAATGTAATTTTGTTTCATACTGTGGTCTAGGATCGCTTTAACAAAATGTTCACTAAGTAGCAATCACAAGAGTACAATATCTATAGAACAGAAGCTCTAATAGACAGTGCAGTTGAATTTAAAGTAAAAGTATTTTTTTTAAACATTCATGTTAAATTTCTACTAATACTGCCAATTATCAAAACAATGAAAAGGTTATTTTAATCCACATCTCAACAATTTACTCTACAAGTAACGAAAAATAAGGATGAAACCCAGCAGAATAAATTATTCTACCGTGAAAGGTTATTTCCGAAGGTTCTAGAAACCGATATCAAAAGCATTGTAAATTACAATATCAATAGAAAGATGAACTAAACTATCGGAAACCGCCAAATAACAAGCCCGTTACCAATAACAATTTCCTCCAAATCTTTGCCAAAACCAACACAATGAATCTTCGCATAACCCTAAAAAAGCTCTAAAAATCTATCTCAGTTTATTTACGAAAGTCAACGCGTTTATTGAAAGCGTGCGAGGTAAGACTCCCGATAATTGCTTTTCATTCTCTATCGGCTTTTTGTGCGACGCGACATTACCCAGACGGCGAATCAATTCTTGCCGAGGTTAATTTATTTATTAGCATATAGAGAGAATTTCCTAACAGAGAACGTGAAGTATCGGCCGATTTATTGGAAAATTGCCTGCTTTTTTGCCTTTCGTTTAATTTTGAAGTTGATTTGCAATATTTCAAAAATTCTAAAATTCGGTTGTACGTTTGCTTCTTGTACTTACTGATAAGTTAGGATTACCAAATTAAATCGTACACCTTCCTCCATGTAGGTAATAAAATCTCACAAATATATATCAGGCTTGACAGTGAGATTCGCAAGGTAGCAAATAGGTAATTCATAATGTATACCCATTTCATAATCACTCTTCCCTTATTGTTGCGTAAGTGTAATCACTTTAATTAACAGGTAACCCGCGAACCCGGGACTCCGAGGTAAAAGCCACAGATATGACCAGGACTAACGCAAATAAGATCATGATGAAATTAAGCCTTAGAGAAAACATTTAGCTGTAATTTTACTTGAAATAAACTAACAAAGAAAACACAGACATTTTCAACATTACACTACACAGAAAAACGCAAAACAAAACACGTTTCAAATTAATTGTAACATTAAAAAACAATGCCATCAAGAGATTGTCTAAAATAATAAAAGCGTTTATAAATTTCATATCAAAAATCCAATAAAGCGAACAATGCCGAAATGCCCGGACACAATCATCCAATACCACGAATCACTCGAACATTGAGCTGTCCGACCTGACATTACGAAAACAATAAGAAACGAAACACGAATATTGTTTGCACAAAGATATTCGCAACGTCTGCCCTACCTTCCGTTTCCTACAGGAAACGCCCGTATTGTTACAAGTGATCCATGGAAGGGATTTCAGGGTTTACCTTTGCCTTTTGTGAATAAAATTTATCGCGTTGTAATTTTTGTGAGACATTTAAGGGGAGAGTTTAATTTTGGTACTTGATGGATGGAAACTCAATCCAATTTTAGACAAGATCTAGTATGGAGAATAAGTGAAATGCTCAGAGCTCAGAGTAAAGAGGAAAAAGTTTCTAATATGAAATTAGGTAAGCTTAGGGTATATTTACCCGACTGTGCGACGCAAAGGAGGGTAATGTGTTTATCAGTCTATGTATGTATGTATATTTGCTTCTATGTGGCGTTCTAGAGACCAAATACCCATTCAAATTTTCCCAAGGGGCCCAGACTGTGAGTCGTTCTGTTCTTCATTAGAATTTATGATTTGTTTTATGTGTGTATCGATTATAAAACTATTTCAATTGTGTAGTTATAGTATTACTTAACAGAATTCTGAAATACTGGGCTTGTTTCTTTCTTTTTAGTTTTTTTTTAAGTTAACTATTTCACGTATTTTTCCAAATTAGTTTTTACGCAGTCAGGTTTTTTATTTTTCTTTATTTTTTTTTTATTAGAAATGTAATTATTGTAATAAGCTTAGGGTTTTTGATCAGATAGTACTTTTGGAGTAATGATTCGTAAACAAAAACAAACTATTTATATTTAACTTATAATAAAAAGTCTAAGAGGACACATCATTTATATTCCGCTCAGGAATTTCTCACACCAAGAACCCTACTTGTGTTCCCAACACCGCTTATAGAACTTAACAAACAAAATTCAAGTTGCGAAGGATCCAAGTTGAACTTATTTCTTCCAATGCCTATTTCTAAGCAAATAAGTATTTGTTTAAAAACAAGACCGAATCCCGATAACATTGAAACTAAGTTTTTTATTCAACAGACAGTAGTACTTCCGCGAATGCAGTGGAACTAAACTTTTACGTTACGTACAAAGTAAATTTAAAGTTCGGGTTGCGTCTTTTGCAGAAAGTATCAGTGAGAAGAAAGAATTCTACTGGATACTGAGTTAATATCGAAGTAAAGATGCTCATATATAGTTTTATTGGTCATGCTTACAATTTGGTACCATTTATTAGGTCACTTTTGACTAATTTTATTTGTACACACACTTGTTTAGTCAAATATTGTCATCTGGTCACACAATGTCACAAATGGCCTGTAACGGAAAGATCGCAGGTTTGAGTCCCGTCTGACCATTTCACTTTTACTGATGTATTCGATTTGTATAGTAAGCATACTTAATGCTTTAATATCAAAAATATTGAGACGGTTTCAGTAAATTAACTCGATGTTTTTACACAAATTGGAAAACGTTTCCATAATGGAATATTGCATAACTAATCTAAACATAGTACAGATTTTTACAAACAATATATTGAAACTATGAATCCATACATCGTAGTTGGTACGCATGAAATCAGTTAAAACTATTGTTATAGTTGCGATGGAATACATTAAAAAGTGGTTTTATTTCACTATCGTAAACATTACGGATCTCTCGATTTGGAGTTTGCGGAATATTAATTTAGTTATCTTTAAGTAAGCATTCATCTCAGTTGTCACAAATAAAAATTAAAAATTTAAAAAACCCCCGTCACAAAAAACACTTCCAAAAAGTTGAAAATAAATGGAGTTTGCCTTTTAACTTTAACGGTTGCCATGTCGGGGGACCTTAATTGGTTAAGCACTCTGTTATATTATCGGAACAATTCAAGGTCCCCCGACATGGCAACCGTTAAAGTTAAAAGGCAAACTCCATTTATTTTCAACTTTTTGGAAGTGTTTTTTGTGACGGGGGTTTTTTAAATTTTTAATTTAATTTTTATTTTATACTTTTTAAAGTGATCTACTAGTCAAGCTCTTTCATTTGATACCCATATTGAGGGAGTTATGAAGAAATTCGTATTCCGATATGTTGTGGCGGCGGCCATCTTGGACTGATTTTTTCCAAACATAGCTAAGAACACTCCCGACTAATATACCTTTCAAATAAAAAAAACTACATCCAAATCGGTTCATCCGTTTGGGTGCTACGATGCCACAGACAGACACACACACACACACACACACACACACACAGACACGTCAAACTTATAACACCCCGTCGTTTTTGCGTCGGGGGTTAAAAATACATGTTATCGCCATTTCATATTTCTCGCTCGATTATACGACCATAGTAAAAATGTAGATGAAGCAATATTTTTTTTATTCCTAGTACATTGATCGAAAAAAAAATCTATTGATTCTGTTTAACAAGAAAGGGAACTCTGAATCTCGTTACCTTTATGTCCAATCAACTATGGATGGCTGAAGGGAAAGTTAATTGCGTATTTATTGAAATAATGTTCAATGACTAAATGTTTTACTCATTTTACAAAAGGAACAGGAAAGAAATATCTTTCAGTCATTTATAAAAGTCTTGTAGTATTGTCTCATTTGTTTAGTAATAAACATTACATTTGTCAAGATGAGTTCCTTTGGAATACAAAATACGTAGTTGTTGTCCGAATTATGGGCCTGA
The DNA here is from genome assembly GCA_914829495.1 of Eilema sororculum. Taxonomy (NCBI): domain Eukaryota; kingdom Metazoa; phylum Arthropoda; class Insecta; order Lepidoptera; family Erebidae; genus Eilema; species Eilema sororculum. The sequence continues at coordinate 21,590,735 of OU618546.1, forward strand.
AGTGATATAAATTAGACCTTGAGAAATGTATTTTTTTTTCAGTCACTTAAATTTTGACCGATTACCTGCCATATTTTCCTGACTAATAATAATGTTCAACTTCGAAGAACCAAAGATAATTATTTCTCTGCTAAAATGATGTAAACAAGAAATTTCTCAGTAACACCATTTGATTCTTCAACTAGTGAGCGTGAAAGTCGAGCGTAATAATGTACCTTTTTTTAATAGTTTGCGATATTTTTGGCCAGGAAACATTGCTATTGCAATTTAATTAAACTTAGTTTAATGTTATCCAGTCTCACATGATGGTTTTACTACATTTTTTCGAAGAATTATCAAAATATCTTCCAATACTCAAAGTTGTAGAAAAATATCATAGAAACAGCAGCAGCTGTTGACAAGTCGTTAAATTAAAGTAGGTCCGTATACTCGTACTACAGAGTTAGGAGAGGCAGTGGACCGAAAAAGGCTATCATCATTCTGTGGTTAATTGTTCGATTGATACTCGTTCTATGATATACCCCAACACGCATCTTCAGGATTATTTTGTGCCTCCTTCACAACTTGATCTACTGCTCTTATTTTTTAAAACAAGATACAAAATCTAACAAAAGGTAAAACTAACAGATTTCAAATCTAGTAGGAAAACTATATTTTATCCGGACACGTATCCAAAATGGAACAAAAGCAGTTGCATTGAATTTCGTTGCCAAGCAGAATTGAGATAAGTTTAAAATTCTATAAAAATTATTTGTACGAGTGTGCACAAATCCAGATCCCACGTTCCGCACTGTAGGAGTGAATGGAAATCGACGGGAAAACAACGTCCGTTCGGGCGGAACGAATTTTTCTGATTCGTGTTGAAACTTTGTATGTAAGTAGGGATAGGCGCAAACGTGCGATTATTCGAAATTCTGTGCTATCAATTCAGTTATTACTATTATTATTATATAACTTGTATACTAGCATACTAAAGTACGTAAATTTAAAGCGTCGGTAGCTTAGTGGTTAAGGAGTCGGCCTTACGATCGAGAGGTCCCGGGTTCGATCCTGGCCATTACACTACCGACGGGAACCCACTCCTAGCACAAGCAATTTAGCTTAGCTGATTTAGGTATGCTAGTTATTTAAAATAGATTTAAGGTATAAATCCCGCTTGAACAGGTCACAATTTTTTTTTTCCGTTCAAAATCGATTTGAAGTAGTGATATGCTAAAATGTGTGAATAAATTGTAAAAAATAGCATTCATCAAATTCAAAATCCACTTGGAAATATTTAAATAATCAAATATCGACTAACTTTTAAACATTCGCGTTCCATGATATTTGATAGTTTTCAACACGTTCATGATCACACAGTCAGACGGTAACCATAGCCGGTTCTGGTTAAAACGTCAGGCAATTTAAAACTTTATTATTCACTAGCTTTTGCCCGTGACTTCGTCCACGTTAAGTTCGGAATAGAAATGTTTAGAACACACTGCTCCCGCGACCCAGTTAAAGTTCCTTTAAATTTCTAGGTACTTCACGCAAATGTACCAGGGTAACAGAAACACTGAAAACGTTTATATGAGAAAAAGAAAAGGGCTGTTTTTAGGGTTTTCCCGGCAATGATTCGAATTTTTCTTACCTTTTAAACCTTCCCTAGACCTCCATGAACATTTCAAGACCAAGATAAGATAAATCCGTGAGTTTTAGCGAGACTAACGAACTGCAATTGATTTTAATTTGTATAGATACATGAACTGTCTTTCTGACGATCAACTAAAATCAATAAAAATACATACTAACTATAGTAGCTAAAAGTCAATACCTATGTTCTCGATCAGTCGCAGTAAAATCGCATGTGTGTTTGAAATCGCATGAGGACCCGAATGTGTTGTATCGTAGAAAATGTTGATTTGATTCGATTCTAACGGAACAAAATGAAGTTGGGAAGCTCTTTTTCCGTGTGATGTAATTGGATTAATCACGCGTAGGCGGTAATCCGCCTGGGGTGGAAATTTATTTTACCCGACTACTGCATAGTTAAAGGAGGGTTATGTTTTTTTTTTTTTTTTAATTTATTTATTATCAAAAGAGAACATTACAAATTTGACTTTATACAGCACAAAAAAAAAACCACTAAGGTTTGTACTTGTGCTAAATTGCTAATACAATACGGTCGCTAACATAGGATGTAAAATAAAAAAAAATTAAAACACGGGAGACCAAATCTCTACCTACCCACATTACAAAAAATAAATATATAACATACGTCGTTATTACTTAAAGTTGTCACCAATTATTTTAAAACAATCACAAAATACAAAAACAAAATTATTGAACATATATCTACAATGAACTCAAAAAGTATTCTTTGAGTTTACGTATAAATCCGAACGTACTGTTACATAATTTGATATAAGAGGGTAGAACATTGATAAGACGAGGCACAATATACCCTGTGGTGCGCTCACCATACATATTATTTGCACGCTGTGTGCGTAGCCGATTCTCAGAAACTGCTCGAGTGCGTACAGGATGTTCGATTTTGTCTCCTAACGATTTCTCAACGAATTGTTCCTTCAGTATCGAAAATAGGACTTGGGTGTGGATCGGAATGATTCGACAGTGCTTGAAAAGACCACTTTCGTCATCATAAAGACGATTTTTTATGTTGTTGGAAACAAGTTTCTTTAAAATTCGATATTGCAGTTTATATATGTCGTTTAAATACGTCTTATAGGTACGACCATAACTGCTAAGACCGTATTGTATGTGTGATTCTGCGAGTGCGTGATACAGCATAATCTTCACTTTGAATGGGATTCGGTTTTTGAGTATTGCGATATTAGCTAAGAATTGCCTTAGTTTGGTGCAGACTCTTTCGATGTGGGGACCCCAGTTAAACTTTTCGTCTATTATTAATCCAAGATATTTAATGTTTGTGACAATATCTATGGACGGGCACTTGCAGTTTATAGTACTGTTGGTATGTAAACAATGGTGGTCATGGGCTATTAGTGACGGTATGGGTTTTTGTCTAATGTATGGCGATTTTATGATCATTAATTTAGTTTTGCCTGCATTTAGTACTAAGCCAGCATCATGACACCACCTTACGAGTGCATCTAGATCTGATTGCAATCGCTCGCATGCAATTTGGGGACTTTTATCGGCAGCTACAAGGCAAGTATCATCCGCGAACTGGTAGCACGTGCTGTTTTTGATACAGTTACCCATATCATTGACGTATGTCAGAAAGTGTAGCGGGCCTAGTACAGAGCCTTGAGCTGTTCCTAACATTTTGTTTGAAGCCTTAATAATAATAAAGGATCGAGTCACGACAGCTTCTGTGGCGTGGTGGTTGTGAACGCGACTGCCACGCAGGAGGCGCAGGTTCGATCCCCGCTCAGTGCAAATATTAGTATGCCTGAATATGGCTATTTGCATTGATCTGGGTGTTTCTATATGTATTTATTTACTAAAAAAATATCAAAGTATGTTTATCAGCATTCTAGATTCCATGACCCAAGCTATTTAAGCTTACCATGGGTCTAGATAGTGTTGTAAAAAATTATTGGGAGAGATTTATGTCTAGCAGAGGACCACGAAAGGCTATTTAAAAGCATTATGCATTGCTGACATTTTTTTTTTCATAATCATCTTCTGTGAAATTATAGCCATTCCATTACTATCCAATATAATTTTCAAAACGATTAACATAGATAAAATATATAATCGATCCAGGTGGGATTCAAACCTTCGATCCTTGTCTAACAGGGAGAATGGTCTGACCACTGAGCCCGCCTGAATCGATTCAATTTTTTCTATTTTAATAGTCTGATTTGAATAGTCAGTATACTAAATGCAACATTTTATTCAAAAGTAAAAATAAAAGTAATTTACACGCTTTCACTTGTCCCACTTGAGTGCTTCTTTTTCCCCGATGTATTTCGTATTTTCTGTACATTAGACTTTTTTCTATGTTAATAAAATTAGAGAGCAGGAAGCCCAACGAACGTGAATGTTAAACTAATTTGATGAGAGTGCTGTCTTACTAACCTCCAGTTTAGAAGTAAATAAGGAATAATCCCAATGTGATCCCCACGTTAAAAAAAATCCATACCGGCAGTACTTAACAAGTCTTCTTAGGTGAACAAATTATTTACTTATTAATAAATGAATCGAGCAAAGTAAGTACTTCATGGGAGTTTTAATTCCAAACATTAAATATACAGACAAAAATGGATAAGCACCACCAAAGTCCGCCTCGGCAAAATGGCCAACACACCGCATTTCCTTCCAGAAAACTCTCTTTGACTTTTAACTGGTAAATTCAAAAGTACCGGGTCTAACATCGAGACTTGATCTTTGAAAACAAAAAGCCAACTCTCCTCTCAAAGACCAACAAGTTGTTTAAACCGAAACTTGCTAAATACTAATAGCAACAGACAAACAGACCAGCGAATAGTTCGACACATTCTCCTCAAACTCCTGAAAGGAAGTCGGGGACAAAAGGAGCAAGTTTCTTCACCAACTTTAATTTTGCCAGTCTTAGTACATTTTTACTTGGAGACTATGTCTTTAACAATGTTTTTACGCTTTTGTGTGGTGTTTGTTTATTGTTTGTTCGGTTTCTGCTGATATCTTTTGTTCTGCTGATAACGTGTCTAGTGGTTTCAATACTGTACAGATATTGTTCAAATTAGCTTTAGTGCTTATTGCCTTTTACAAATCTACAATATCTACCTACATATTTTTATTTATGTTTTTTTTATATACTCTCACTGATAACTCGTACAGTCACACGTCAGTAATATCTTGACAAACAAATTCCCAAAATGATCTTTCAACTACGGTATTAAGAGCAAATCAAACTGTTTTATTGATTTAAACTGTATTAGTGTCTGAAATAAAGGTGTGTACCAAATAGCATAACAATCTGTTAACAGGATGGGAGGAAATCCAAGGAATTAAGATCATTTTGAGCACTTTGCTCATCAGCATCTTTCTGATGTTGACTGTTGACTGATGTTTTTTTTTTTTTTTTTTTTTTTATCGTGCGAAAAATCCCCACGGATACCACCCCCACGGAGCCGGTGGAGGCGGTTATGTCGGACTCGAACCGACTAAAACGCACGCCGTCTTGGGTCCTTGGTTGCCGGAGGTGAGATTGCCAAAAGCATATCTCTCGCACCCCGGCAGACCCAGGACCATCTCTATCGAGATGGCCCACTTCGGGTTGTGGGGACCACAGTGTCCCCATCTAGCCCCGGTTACGGGGAGGCGCATTTTGCGCCGCCGCCGCGGCCTGCTTCTGCTAGGGTGACAGGCGGCTCCACCGGTCACCCCCAGGCCAGCGCTCATGGAGGACGGAGGTCGTTCTGCGACCTCCGACGTCCGGTTCGTCTTCGCTCTGCGCGGGCTTCCCGGGCCCGGAGTCTGGTCCGGACCCGACCGGCCGCCTCCTTCTCGAACATTACTTGCTCGCAGAAGGAGGCGGCCGCACCCCAAGCGTTCGCGCATCGTACCATCGCTGTGAGCAACGTGGCGAGTGTGAGGACTCCCACCCCCAGAGCCGCCACTAGGACCCGCCTCGGCGTATCCCACGCCGGGCACTCGGTCAGCGTGTGCAGCTCTGTGTCCTCGCTCGCATCACAGTGATGGCACTCGGACGTTGGCTCCTTCCGGATCCGACACAGGTAACTCCCGAAACACCCGTGTCCGGTGATCACCTGCGTCAGCCGGTACGAGAGGCTGCCGTGTGGCCTCTCTAGCCACTCCTCCATGATGGGTCTTACCGCCGCTATTACGACGTGCCCTCTGTTGACTGATGTTGACAAATAAGTAGCGTTTAGCGTTTTAATAAAAAAAAACAATAAAAAATAACCCTTCTAAAATAAAAGGTCATTAAGCTCTTCCAATTAGTCGCACCCTCTCCTTTCCCTCACAGGACGACATGTTCAGGGCTAAGATACCATCCGTATACGGTGCAGAGTATACCTGCTAGAACCAAGTGTTTCAGTGACTCATTGCTATGCCACACCACTAAGACCTGGAACTCCCTGCCAGCTCACGTGTTTCCTTCTTCCTAAAGTCCCGGGTCCTTTAAGTGGGGCGTGAGGCATCTGATGAGGCCGTCGAGCTGAGTGCCACCACTGTTAACATGGTAGGTGACCTTCTTTTTGGAGACTTTGCCTCTAGCTATGCTTTCTCACGTGGTTTCCTTAAAATCAACAGGAACGTTAGATATTACTCTAGTTTCACCGAGATACCAAATATCATCAAAATAGTCTTCAGATTGCTCAACACAATCTAACTTTAGTCTAACAGTTTATTAGACTGAGTTTAGCGCTAACTTATTCTCCTCTAATCAACACTAGACACGGGTACATAATAAAGTTCCCTCGACAGTACAAATATGAGGCACAAACCAGCGCACACACGCTTATTTTAGTTCCAATCAGCAACATGTAGTAGTACTCGTAGTAAGCACGATTTCACCGCTACACTTGTCAATATATAACACAAGTTACGGTGCTTGTAGGTTTCTATTAGGGCCACGAAATTAACCCTCTCCTTTCCTACACAGGACGACACGTGCAGGGCTAAGATGCCATCCATATGCGGTGCAGAGTATACCAGCTAGAACCAAGCGTTTCAGTGACTCATTCCTATGCAGCATCATTAAGACCTGGAACTCCCTGCCAGCTCACGTATTTCCTTCTTCCTACAGTCCCGGGTCCTTTAAGCGGGGCGTGAAAAGACATCTAACGAGGCCGTCAAGCTGAGTGCCACCACTGTTAACATGGTACATGTTTCCGATGGTCATCCTCTTTCCGAGACTTTGCCTTTGCTTAACATCAGGCGAGGTGAAGTCAAATTGACGTGTCCTGTATAAAAAAAAACGGACAATTACAGATGAACCTACAGGACTGAGCTTAAAATTGGTTATTTTATTTAATATTATATTAATTAGCTAGCTCTATTCTCCAACTCGTAATCGCTCCAACCGTTTAGACGTGAAGAAGTTACAAACGTACACACTCACAAACTTTTGCCTTTATAATATTACTGTGATTATTAATGCTTTAGGTAGAGTTTGATTTACAGTATACTGTAACAAGATAGTAGTGATCAAGGCAAACTAAACTCCATTACCATGGTTTATTATTATGTAATTTCATTATCACTAAGTAAATTGTAAAAATTCGGTATAAAATCAAATGTCAAATGCAGTTATGATAACGATAAAATGGAAAATAAAAAAAAACCTTGTATTTAAGTGTAGGCAGTTATTTACTTTGCTACATTGACGTAAGAGGTGCAAACGACTATACAGTACGTACTTTGAAAATCAAAATACTGTATATCATTATCAATTATTTAAAAATAAAAGCATGATTGTAAAGATACCAGCGTTAATAATCGCTGATTTCGTGGCCACAACTCACCCTGTTTTATTTAATACAATGTGGAAATGTGATTTGTTAGTTTCCACACTGTTTTGGGGTGTGATGTAGTTCACTGTTGGAGAGTTTAGTGTTACGTCACACATAATTAAATTGTACCATTATTGATGATAATTGAATGGTCGTTGAAGCAGTGAATGATGTATTTGCGGCAATATTTGAGAAAAAATTTAAAGAATGAATATTAGTGTGTTCTTTTTTTAAACAGGCTTAGACCAAAGTCAACCTCGTTCAATATTTGTAATGTTGTCGAAATCATCATATTAAGCTTTTACTTAAAACATCGCGCTTTTCGTGGTGGTTGTTTCCCTAGTTTGACACTGTTATATGGGGGTGATAATTAAATGAGGAAATAATGTTCCTTTTTTTCGTTCGAACACAAATGGAGTTTTAGATGTTATTAGATTACTAATTGTGTCGTGGCATTTACGATTCGGGAGTTTTTTTTATTGCGTGTTTTATGTGTTGATGTGATGCACTAACTCATCTATTACACATAGTACGTTTAAGTTGACCGGTCAACCGGACTATTTCTAAAAATATATAAAAATGCTAAAACATAATTATACTTAAAAAAATAACTTTTATTATTTTTAACTAATGCAATATTGCGATTACGATTCTGTTCATCGGTGTTTATGACATTATGGTTTAATCATTTTCAACAAATGTACAGTGCCTTTAAAAACATATTAATGAATAATTATGTATTGCCATTAACTGATTCTGATTACTGTCAATAGCCTACCTGCAAAGATCTCTGTATCTGAAACATTCTTCAAATATCATATAATTATATTATACTAGCTATTGCCTGCAGCTCCGCCCGCGTGGATGTCGGTTGTCGCGACCAAATATAGCCTATGTCCTTTCTCATGGTCTAATCTACCCCTATATCAAATTTCATCAATATCAGTTTAGTGGTTTAGGCGTGAAAGCGTAATATACAGACAGACAGACACACAGACAGAGGTACTTTTGCAATTATAATATTAGTATGGATTATATTTGCATAATTTTGTATTTATTTTATATTTTTGAAAATTAATATTTGCAAACTGCTCCTATGATTCTAGTCTTCCTAATAATTTAAAAATGCTTAAAGCACTTAGATCGCATGTTATTTTAAAATAGATTACTGTAACGAAAGAAGTATCTTCTATAGCTTCGAAAACAACTTTTTTCTATTTAGTTCGGTGCCAATGTGATTTAAATTTATGTCTTTTGTAGCACAAAGAGATGGTATGGCGTTGGCCAGTTCTAATCTATATCTAATCAGAAGCAATGTCAAGCTGCTGCCACTGCATTTGCAACTACATAGTACGTGTAACAAGTTCACAGGATAACTTTGTAATCAACTTGTAACTTGATTACATTATAGCCATTTCCAGTAGTTTGCACAAGGCAGTCTGCTTCTCATTTGATTAAGGATCGATTCCACTAAGTTCTATCCTTTTATTATTTCTATCATAAATTGAACTACGTTATTGCTTTTTATTTCATCGACCTTCATTTGACTCCAAAGTTGGGTTAGAAATCTCCAAAATTATTAATCACATAGCTTCATACATATTTAAGATGTACCTGCATTAATAACATATATCTACATCAAAGCTTATCGATGCCTAAATGCCAATGGATAAAACAGTACGTTGAATTTCTTAAACCAGTACTTGTAAAAGACAACAAAGAGTATTGTACAATGTTTCATTATACTTCTCTATACTAAATATAAAACTCATACGATATTCAGTAAAATGCATCTTCAAGATGAAAAATTTTCTAGGTTTATTTGCTAATATACATTACTTTTATGTCGCGTTTTACTACAGCAAGACAATTATTATGACAACATTATTATTCAATTCTAAAAGAAACATCGTTAAATATAATAATAGCACTTGCAAAGAGTTATTAACATTTTACAGATGATGAAATTTGAGTGCTATATAATTTTAAGATTACTTTTGGATTGAGTTACGTTAAGTGGTGCTCAAAATATACTTACATTTAGTTTTCTCTGCTTATCAAGCATTGATTTTTAAATAAAGTACGTCACTCATTTTGGATAGATCTAAATTGTTATTTATTTCTTTAAAATAATGGCAAAACTGTTATGTTAAAGAAAGGTTTTAAGTAACTAATATAAAATTTATACTCATTACTCATTATTATGCTTCATATTATTTATCTTTGATGGTTTAAGTTACTAGCATGTTCAGCTCAACTGAAAAGCTCTTTTGATAGATCACTCAAAATTTGTAATTTTAATATTCGTATGTTTTTTTCTGCGGTAGCCTAGTGGTATGGGTAATGGAGTGCTGAGACGAGGTCTCGGGTTCGATCCCAGGTTTACCATGGCACACACCAATGACTTTTCGATGCTTTTCGAAGTTATGTGTGTGTTTATCGCAGGTTTATAAGCGCCCGTTTAATGGCAATAGGCTCGCCACCTATTACATTGGGACCTAAACATAAACTGGCGAAATGTGGGTGCTAGCACCTCTGCCTACCCCTTCGGGGAATACAGGCGTGAGTTTATGTTATGTTATGTTTTTTATACAAATAAGTCGCAGACTAGCACACGACCCATCTGATAGAAAGTGTTTACCGTGGCCTATGGACATGTGCAACACCAGGGAAGTCACACTCGTGCTGCCGACCCTGTAAGAACAGAATATTTTCTGTGCCGTCAGTGCAGAAGACAAAGCAGGACAAGCTTTTGGTCTTTCCACTGACTGGATCTCAAGGACTGAATATCCATGATTGTGTGTAAACAACCAAAGATTGTCAATTCCATTTTAAAAGTATATTCCCAAGCGCGCGCGCAGGCAACTCGGGCGTCGGAGGGCACTGACTGACCTCCGTCCCCCATGAGCGCGGGCCTGGGGGTGACGGGTGAAGCCGCCTGTCACCCCAGCAGAAGCAGGCCACGGCGACGGCACGCTGAGAAGCGCGCCTCCCCATTCCGAGGACGAGTCGGGGTCACCGTTGTCCCCCCTCTCAAGGAGGGCTAGACCGTAAGGGATGGCCCTGGGTCAGCCGAGGTGCGAGGGATAGTCGATGACAACCTCTCCTCCGGTCTAGCACCACGACCCACAGTCGGCATGCGGTTTTAGTCGGTTCGAGTCCGACATAACCTCCCCTTCCGGCTCCGGCGACGGGGTATCCGAAGGGATTTCCGCACGAAAAAAAAAAGTATATTCCCAAGCAATCCTCAGCAACAAATCTAACCCACAGTCAAATCGAATCAAACCCAATTCAGAATTAGGGAGCACTTTTAAATTCAACGTGTGACGAATTCCCTCCTAAAAGTTACATTAAATTACTTACATCCATAAACCAGGAGTGCCATATATACAAAATAGGTTTTTTTCTCAAGATAAGCCGAAGAACCAATTTCCTCAGCGAAAAGGCAAATGTGTTTGGAGTACATTTAATAGAATGTCGTGACAGACTAAAGGAGATGGTACTGGATCGAATTTGTATTTACCCCACGGATAATAATGTAAGGTGGGATTTTAGAGTGTCGTATTAAGTGATTTATTTCGAGACAAGATTTTAAAGACTTCATTTTTGGATATACGTATTCGTTGTACCTACTAAAGCCTAGTTTACTTTTAAGAGGTTTTCAATTTCGATGTAAGCTTTTTGAATGTAGAATTTACTTTGGTAATAAGGGTTTAGCCAAAGTAGAACGGTAAATACATTATCTTACTAGTGTCTTTCTTTTTTCTAACGTAAATCTACTTAAACCGTGATGACATTTTAGGCGGATTTTGTGGTATGACTAGACTTGCTTTTTTGGTATAATGAATATAATTATGTATTTGAATTTTGCCATACTTATTTCAATCAATAATACTGTAAGTCGCTTCATGTAAGATATCGAAGTTCAGTCGGACCTTGGTCAGATTAAATAAAGTCGACCCCAACAGAGAAGGGAAAAGGCTCAGACAATGATGATGAATACCGCAAAGCATAAAATAATAAATATTAGGTTTCACCAAAGAAACCAATAAAATTAAACAATGTTGATTTTTTGAATGAATTTTTTATAGCATTTATTATGCTAACTTTTAAGTTCGAAAAACACTTGAGCCTTTCATTTTTCCGATGTTTTTCGAATGTTGATTGACACAAATACCTATAAGAAGAAAAATCAAAACAAAATTACAGGTCATGTTCAGTGCCTATATATTTAGCAAAAACGGATTATATAGCATTATTTTATTTTCCACTAGCGAGGCATAAATAACTCTCTCTAAGAACCCTATATTTCATAGAAGCACGTTAAGAGATTGCAATCGTTTATTTATTAATTAAACCTTTCCATTTATAAATAATAGCGCTCCTTAACTCTATATTAGATTTATAATAAATAGAATTGTAATTATCTTATTACGAAAGGATTCAACTTATGAATTTAGTATATTAGATTAATTTTGGAACGTTTAGTGAAAATTACAAAACTTATTTCAAAGGGCGAAAGGTTTGGTCATTGAAAGTTAATTTTAATGTTACCATTTTATCTGGTTACAGGATAAATTTTAACATACGTTAGAGATTTAATAAATGGATGATGCGGAGATATTGTTTATTATTACTAGTAGGTATACCTCCCCTTACTGAGGAAAGATGAGAACATCGTAGTACAACACCCGATGGGGTCTTTGATGACCCTGGTCAGCTGGGGTGTGTATGAAATATGCCAGGGGTTACCTTATAAACCGGTAACAGATAGCCCGAGACACGGTTGTGTGGGAGCCAGTAGGGATCGTTATCCCTACTAGCTCCGGGATACCCGTGGTGAGTTCCACCCGTGAAGAAAAAAAAAAGATAATGGGTAGACAAACATTGTCACCTAAAACAAAGAACTGAGTTATTACAACTAGAACATTCTCTAGTTTACTCAGCAGTGTCCGTTAAGTCCGTGAGGCGGGAGATTTTCCCACATATTTTTATTTCATTTTACACGACCGTCACATAAGGCACTAATGGTGTTCCTATTCTGTATGCAAATCGGCGTGACCGCATTTTGGTGTTCATTAGTCTGTGCATAAAGACGGATTTGCTACTGAATTCCACATAATTAAAACATTTTGCCGATGGGAATTTTTGTGTGTTTATTTAATTTGCGTAATGCACCAATCTGAAGTAAAACGTTCAGTGAATAAGGAGAAAAATGAGTGATACTTTCACTTTAGATTCCTTTCTACGCCCTTTAAGTGGGGTGTGAAAAAGCATCTGATGACACCGTTAACCTGAGAGCAACTATTGTAACATTGCAGGTGTTTGCAATGGTGATCCTTTTGGAGATTTTGCCTTAAGATTACCATCAGGTGAAGTCATATTGTCGTGCCCAATTGAAAAAAGAAACCATTAGCAGCCGTACTTTTGGTCCACAGTAATATGAGACCAAGCTCATAACTCCAAGGGGTTACGAACCCGATTATGGATATTTAAATAATGAAAAGGTTGTCTAAGGGTTTATGCTTTCTGTTCGAGGTATAGACCCCCAAAAATATCCTCATTTACATTCTCCAGCATCAAAACAATTCCGTTATCTTTTCCAGCTCCCATCCTCATTTGAATTTACCTACACTTCCAAGCAAACCTATTAAGCCATGAAACCCATTGTCTGCCCATCGCTTTATATCACGTCTTGAGTATTACTCAGAAACCGCATCCAACGCAGTTAAGCGCGGCTTAGGTCCAACTCAGTATGGCCCCTTAAATTGATATTATCACGACTGTGTTAGACGCAAGACAGTTTCCATTAAATTAATTAAGGAGCGACGTATACGTTTGTAGCCGAATTTGTGTTGGTTACAAGACTATCTAGGGATTGTAGATTGTATCTTTTTTATTAATGTACCTATTACTACAAGTATTACCTATCTTCGTTATAAAACAAGGGTGACTAATTGTTAAGGTGTTGGGATTGAAATTAAAATGTTTCAGCTACAAAATTATGCTATGTCCCGCATTGACAGAAGCCCCTGTGGCGTGGCGGTAGTGAACGTGACTGCTGCGCATGGGTGCGGGTTCGATCCCCGCTCACTGCAAAGATTTGTATGCATGAATATGGCTATTTGCATTGGTCTTGGTGTTTCCATGAATAATATGTATGTATTTACAAAAAAAAATATAAGTATGTTTATCCGCATTCTAGATTCAATATAACATAAGCTATAAAAGCTTACCACGGGTCTAGATAGAAAACTCTCCCACCCGAGTTCCGCAGTCGGCGGCTTGGGCACCGCCGACGTGTCTTCGACCATCGGCCTCCATGACCGGGGGCCTGAGGACGGTGAGTTGGCTGCTCACCGTCTTTACAGAAGCAGGCCCATGACGGCAGCGTGACGTGAGGGATTCACGCACGCCCCCCTCCCCCTAAGAAGCGGGATAACACCCGAAAACCCCCCCATAGACGCGGGATAGCACCCGAACCACCCCCGAGATGAGGCCGCAATTGTAGCCGTAGGTCTGATGGGAGTCCTGGGACATCCTTCCGAGGGCTTACCCGGGGCTCCCATCCATAGGCTTCTGGGCGTTACCGTGGGGGTTTTTAGTCGGTAGGAGTCCGGCATAACATCCATGAAGGATTTTCCCCCACGGTTAAAAAAAAAAAAACTGGGTCTAGATAGCGTGTAGAATGTTACGGAATATTTATTTATTTATTTAAAAGAAGTCTAATACAATATTCTTGTCTAAAACACTAGCTTTAGGGCATTTGTGTCTTCATCGTGTACCTACAATATTGTATTTTTTTAAAGGAAAAATGTACCGCAATCCTTATAAGCCCCTCATACTGGTAAAGTAAAATTTTGAAAATGAATACTTGCTGCACGGCTCCTCCCGCGTTGAATTCTGATTCCGTTACCACAATCCTTGCGAACTTATTTCGGGGATGAAAAGTTACCAATGTGATATTTCATACTACAATCTATTCCTGTGTCAAATTTCCGGTAGATTCTCTCAGCCGTTTTTAGTTTTTTTAAGTATGACAAGTCAATTTAACTTCACCTCGCCTGATGGTAAATACTATGTTACAATGGTGGAACTGACGGCCTCATCAGATGCTTTTTCACACCCCGCTTTAAGTACCCGGGACTGTAGGAAGAAGAAATCACGAGAACCATGCTGCAAAGGAAGTTAGCACTGACTCGCTTGGTTCTCAATGGAATATCCTGCACTGTAGCGTATTTCTCTGTGTAGAAAGGGGAGAAACATCCAAATATCTCAATATATTTCACACTTACCCATTGTCCCACGTGAGCGACAAATGCGACAGCGCGCGCAACGTTCCAAACTTCGAATTACGTGACACTAAGTAGCACAAAATAAAGAACAACGACGATTTCATTTAACTCTCACGTAGGACAATGCCTTATAATATTAGTAGGATAGACATTACTAATTTGAAAAATAAATAACTGACATTTTCATATTAAACACTGAAATGTCGTCCACCCATGTTCAATGAAAATAATTGTAAATTGGGGTAGCCTAACGGCTCCCCGTCGCGTGCCCGTGACTTGGCACCGGATTGCAATGCTTGCTGATGCGACTACTTAAATGTTCCTGAGCAGAGTATGGAAGGAATTTAATTCTACATTTTAATACATATAACTACTGCTTGTTTTAATGTCGTATGTAATTTGACTGATTTTTTTATAGCATTTTTAATGCTAACTTTAAAGTTCCCCCTGTAAGGGAAAGGTCGTGAGTTCAAGTCTCACTTGAGCGTTTCATTTTTTCCGATGTTTTTCGAAATTTATAGTTAGCATTAAAAATTCTATAAAAATTCAGTCAAATATTCGGGCGGAGTCATCAATTTTCAATGTTTAAAAATGGATGAAAAATCATTCATTGTTTCCAATAGTTCGTAAGAATGTTGGTAGATGGTACCACCGTCGCCCTTAAAGACGGATATAAGGAGAAGGAAAATTTTAAATGAATCAGGTGTAGCTCAATAGCTCAGTTGGAAGAGCATTCCCCCTGTAAGGGAAAGGTCGTGAGTTCAAGTCTCAGTTGAGCGTTCCATTTTTCCGATGTTTTTCGAATCGTATGTAATCTTTAATCTAAAAAATGTATCTATTAGTGTATTATGTATCTATTTAGAGAATAATTTGTAAAGCTTGGTGCTTATATTAAGAATCACTTCGTAGAAATGATCTCTTCGATCGTAATTAATTATTATTGTTCATAGATGTTCTTGGAACTCATAATTCGTTTAATGTAGGCAACGCTATCCAATAGCGCTAATTGGAAAAGTGACCTTATTATTAGAATCGATATTTGAATAGTTATCAATGTCAGGTAAAATTGCTTCACAAAATTCTTTAAGTGTGAATTTTCCAGTCCGGATTGAGCCGTTCCTATAAAATGTCTTGTATAGGAGCAACTGCTCAGCGTAATCAAACGAAGCAAAAGAAACAAGTCCATGTTCAAAGGAATAAGAAACAGATGCAGCTGGGAATAACCTCAAGATGAAAATGTGGAGGAACGAGGTGTGATGTTCCTCCAACACAAAGGGAGGATCCTCCGACCAGGCAAGGTGATCACGCCTGGCGGGCCGCGGCCCAACGATTGTCGTTGGGATGTTGTACATATATTGTACCAGCGCGCGAACTTCACATTCGCGATGCAAGATTCGTAGTGACGTTGTAGTGGCGTAGTAGTTCGGTTAGCTGTCGCTAGATGGCGCTGGGTACATGTGGTACATGGCACAGATTCAATAAAAAAAATAAAAATAATTAAAATGTATTATCGCTATCACTATTTTTACATCATAAAGTAATTTCGAACACCGATCATGTGTACCACTTTAGTATCAAAATTACTACCAATGGTACAGTATATAAATCTGCAAGACCATATTATTTTCACTCTGACTATCGGTTTTAACTATCATGCATTATTAACAGATATCCATCAGCGCGTAATGGCTCAATAGCCACAGGTCCCATGTGGTCAGTGCCCATTTTACCTGGCACGGATAACAGGGGAAGTGAATTCAGAAGGGGTTGGAGGGTCGAACATAATGATGTTGTGGTGGAATGCCTCGGCGTGACAACTTAAGCTCGGGTCAGGGCCTGACCTTTCTACGTACCTGTGCGTACAATTACTTGGCTCAAAATATCTGCATTGAGAAACATAAGATTGTCTTTTGGATTGTTGTGATTTTAGACTGTTGGCTGAGATTACCAATCTTATACCTTTAAATGAGCAATTTTTGTGTATATATATAAACTTAACATAACATAAACTCACGCCTGTATTCCCTGAAGGGGTAGGCAGAGGTGTTAGCACCCACATTTCGCCAGTTTATGTTAAGGACCCAATGTAATAGGTGGCAAGCCTATTGCCATTAACCGGCCACTTATAAACCTGCGATAAATACACACATAACTTCGAAAAGCATCGAAAAGTCATTGGTGTGTGACATGGTATACCTGGGTTTGAACCCGAGACCTCGTCTCAGCAGTCCATTACCCATACCACTAGGCTACCGCAGGGAATCTCGGAATTCGCTCCAACGATTTTCATGAAATTTAGTATACAGGGGGTTTTGGGGGCGATAAATCGATCTAGCTAGGATTCATTTTTAGAAAAAGTAATTTATAAAAAAATAATACCGAGCAAAACTCGGTCATCTAGGTACTTTATTATAATTTATCAACGGTTGCTCTTTTAGGTTTTTGAATGTGAAGCTTATTAGCATAGCTTTTGAATCTGGGGATAGCATAATGGAATGATGATGGACGTAATTGGTACCTAAACGTAAGCTATCATTCAAATAAGTGGATTATTATATAATGTTTTCTTTCTCTATTAAATTATTTTCTGAGCCTCTTTCTCAGCTTTCAGTTAGGTCCATTTCAGTCTAACACAAAACGGTTTAACTTTGATATTTTTCGTGAAGTGAATGCTAACTAACTTCTACAATCTACAATCCACTGGAAATATCGAAGATCTTCAGTTAAACTAGTTTCTCGGACTTTTATGGTTTTCAAATAACTGTAATGAATGCCCGTAAGATTATTGTTGCCATATGGCAACCAGGGCCGATAGCTAAGCGTGCTTTTTAAAGCAAAGAGGAAATTAAGAATGGTCTTCCATCGGTACTTAGCCTTACAATGTGTTAACTTACTTGGTTTCCACTGAGCTGTGGGCACCCAGGAATAGAACGCAAGAAAGCATACATACTACATACGCTCACGCTTATGTCCATCCGGGGTAGGCTGAGACAACAACCCGCCATTTGACTTTATCCTTAAGTATGGCCTACCCTTTTTTTTGAAATAGCTTTATAAACACCTCCTGGTTAGACCTCCGTCTTAGACCCCTCTTGAACCGGCTATCAAGATTTATCTTTAGTATAAGCCTTAACTGTACGCTGTTATAAAATTAGGAATATAACCGAATCTTTAATTAAAACTTCGCGCTAAGTTTTGCCATCGCTTGTACAATATTAGGCCATCATCTGGCAACCCCGTGGAAATAAATCTTGCTCACCTTACATTTTAAGCCTGCTTGCCAAGTTAAATGAGCTCCATCAACATTTTCTGCTTCTTATAAATTAAATGTATTAAAAGGAATCATTGAATACAATTTCATTGAAAACCATCTTAATATTATAACCATTAATCATTATTTGTCTTTTTTATTTATATTTGTATATTTATTTTTATTATTTTTCAAAATGCGAATGTATAATTTTGATTCACTTGAATACATCATCTGAAAGCCTTGCATATCCGATACTTCAGTGTGTAGGTATTTTAGAAAGTTTCTCGGTTCTCGGACTTCCATATTCAGGCTATAACAAATTCTATAGGGATATACAATCATCTTTTCTTTCACATTATTATATTACCATACTTTAAGAAGACGAAATGTGTAAATATATACAGTTTAAAACAGTAAAATAATTGAAAAGCAACACACACACAGCTAATAAACTTGGTGCAGTTCTAAAACAGAATACATTCTAATATATAAAATATTTTCTCAGAAGCGGACTGAACTCACAAATCCAACAAATTTCTGAAAGGTAACTTAACGAAAGTCTTCTTTTACAATAATTTTACTTCATCTTAAATTCTGTACATTAATATCTTCCAGGCTTTTAATATATTCACTTCCCTAAATAAATTAACAACGTAAATAAGAGTTTCCAAACAGTCATAAAGCCCGAAGGGTCTGAACCAAACTTTTGGGTATTTAGACAATTTTTCCAAGTTTGAACGTGTAATTTAGAGGTTAGATGAAACGTTAAATTTAATCATTTTGTTCTGAACTCAAAATGAAAAAGAATTTGGGAATGAAACTGAGTAAATAAATACTAAAAAGACCACGAAAGTGTACTTGAAAAAGAATATTATGAAAGTGATTTAAGAAAACCTTTATGAATCGAAATAATGAATGGGGAAGAATCTATACTTAATATTATAAATGCGAAAGTTACTCTATCTGTCTGTCTGTCTGTATGTTACGCTTTCACGCCTAAACTAATGAACCGATTTTGATGAAATTTGATGTAGGGGTAGATTAGACCATGAGAAAGGACATAGGCTATGTTTGATCGCGATAACCGACATCCACGCGGGCGGAGCCGCGACCAAAAGCTAGAAATAGATAAAGAATATTTCAAATGAAATCAAGTAACTCAAGAAAGAAAGATAAATAAATACACAGCTAAAACCCTGCTTTGCTAAGGTGATTGCTATAAAAAATCAAATATAATTTGAGTTTTTAATAATTTTAACTCCAACTATTGAAGCTTATAAAAAAAGAAAGTTCCTTGATGATGCAAAAATACATTTTGATCCGAGTCACTATACCGAGTACTGGCATGAATAAATTGCAACATAATGTCTGAAACAGAAGCTAATGTATTATAAATTCTCGTGCCTTCCTAAGAACTTCATAATGAGGCATAAGCAGCTAATATATTACGTCGTTAATTGGTTCAATAGCGGCACCTCTATACATAAAATACATACAAGTTCTCTCTGACCCAGCTGGGTTGTGAGTAATAATGTGTCAGAAACCTCCCAGGTAGTAAATGATGCTCTTATCTGCTCTAAGGAGCCGTTTAATATTTTCCCATTTTAGTGAATTGCGCTCTTTAAAAATTCAATAGTTCTTGTGTTGCAGAGATAGGAGTAAAGTCTTCTTATGAGATAGATTAAAAACAGCGTTATTATACATAACTAATAGCTCGTTCTGATTTCACACGAACATATTTATTACTAGCTTTTGCCCGCGGCTCTGCCCGCGTGGATGTCGGTTATCGCGACAAAACATAGCCTATGTCCTTTCTCAAGGTCTAATCTACCCTTATACCAAATTTCATCAAAATCGGTTCAGCGGTTTAGGCGTGAAAGCGTAACATACAGACAGACAGACAGACAAAAAGACAGAGTTACTTTCGCATTTATAATATTAGTATGGATTTCACCACCTTAGGAGTGGAATTACCTAAAAAAACCTGGCATAGCAACATATAAGAAATACCATGAAATATTCGAAACATTGGGCCCGCACGTAACATCATTGAAGGACATAGCATTTAACCTTGAAGTCACTTCGATTTTGTTACGGTAGCATTTAATCGTCGAGGCGTGTACCAACTTTGGTTCCAATTCCAGACTAAATGTTTTCCATGGTGGGTACCTCAGATAATTGTCCGAAACTTCGATTCACAACTGCAGATGTTTCATAGTAGCCTCGTTGTCAGTTACCAGATTCACCAGGTGAACCAGCTTGCAGGTGAGCTGCTAGCTTGAGCCCCGAACATCTCGATGGAGGATAGTAACTGTAGTATTATTGTATAACCACTAAATAACTAGCAATAAACATATATCCCTGTGCCGACTGCCCTCATTGTGTATGCTAAGCACGTAGTTACAGAAACTTTATTGAATTCTGCACTTAAGAGGTCCCCTATAATTTTAACTTGATCACTAGCATTACTTTGGCTTTGCGAAGGAGACCTCTGAGTGATATTTCTATTTAAATTTTATTTTCTTTTTGTTTGATTAATTTCGGTTCTTTGTTATTTAGCCTACATTGAAATATTAAATAGAGTACTTAGGGAGATTTCTTGCGAATGCTGTATTACTAACGGCCGTTCCCAATAACATACTTACAGTTAAAGATAGATCGCAACAGTCAAATTTGACGTATCGGCTGTTTAAATTCAAAACATGGTAACTTATTTTTTTGCGGGACAGCGCATCGCGGTATAGTTTTATTTTCCGAAATTGGTGTGAAATAGGAGTTACTATATTTTGAATTTAAACAGCCTAGCACTTTATCCTTAGATGCAGAGAGAAATAAAAGTATACCGCGATGCGCTTTCCCGCAAAAAAATTAGTTACCATGTTTTGTATTTAAATTTTACTGTTACGATCTATCTTTGACTGTAGGTATGTTATTGGGAACGGCCGTAAGTAAATAAGGAAGTAAACGTACTTTTTGAGCAACCTACTGTGCATGTGGTCATGGGTTTGACTTTGGGCTGAGTATACGAGTAGATTATACTCAACACACGCAGTCTGAGTACATTATAACGAAGTTTGCCGATCGCCATATTATGTGGAATCAATTAATATGTAGTTGTAAATGCAAAATGTATGTAATACACCAAATTGTCATTATTACATTGGATATATTAATTAAAGTTGTTTTGCCTCTACTCATATCTGCGCCGATAAACAAGAGTGAATCAATAAAAACAGAATTAATAATCTTTAAACTATCTTGAAAACCGTTACATTAATCTCACTCCAGTCTAAAGACATGAAGTCAGGTATCCTCTAAAACTTTTTCACTTAGAACTTGAGTTCAACCGATACTGGAACTTCGAGGTTTGTTTTAATTAAAAGTCTGTGAAATCAGTATCTATTGCACTCTAGACAGACTTGCGGAGGGACAAACTAATTGAAATATAAAAGGACTTTAAATATACAAATTGATGACTACTTTGTTCGTTTCTTTCAACTCAGATGTCGTCCATGATAGGGGAAACTTTTGATACCATAATTTATTCCTAAATGGTTTAGTTTTGTACATTTACCTATTATTAGTGGCAACTGGAGACGCTGCAGGATGGCGGGAGGTATCTGTGGGGACTTTCACACGAAAATACAACATATACTGCTGAACTTATGAGATGACAAATTACAACTCATTTAGAGACGGATAGCAGATATATAGTAATAGAGAAACATTGGTATGGGTACGAAACCCTTAAAAATAAACGACTTTTTTATTCTAAGAAAGTAATGTGCCATTACGGAATAATTAACCTAATGAAAATTGAACAAATGATTCCTTTGAAGTGAAAAGATTATTTTTTACCTAAAAGTTTCTGTACAATATGTAAATTAAATTTTCTTTGTGCTAATAATAAACTTTGTACAGTAATTAACTTGCAAATTAAAAAGGAATCGAATAATAACACCTTTGTAACAAAATTTTCTTACTAGTAGGCACAAATATCTCTTCAATTTGATAAGATGTAGGTCATAAACGCTTTCTACCAGGCTCAGTGATAGTTAAACGATTTTGCACACGTCCACCGAGAGTTATTCTACTTCTAACTAATATTATAATGTAAAAGTTTATGAAATTGGTGTGATACTCAATCATGCTCAAACGGCTGAACGTATTTGGTTAAATATTGGTGCAGGACTAGATTAGGTACTGTGTGAAATAACAAAATTATCACTGGAATACATTTCCATTACAATGGCTAGTGTTTAACATTCTTCTAATTAACGCATTAGTAAACTCATTCTTGACTATTTTAATACAATCTAACTCCCATACTACGTATATATTCATCGAGCTTGTTTCAACTACCACAAAACCAATCAATCCGGCCGATAATTGCAAATTAACAAATTCTATATAAATCTAATTTCACTTTGAAATACTAAATATTAATTATCGCCGTGGAAGCCTTCTTGGATATTCAAATAAAACTGAATAGACCGTCTATAAATTACCACTCCGATGTGGGAATTTATGAAAAATCGACCACGTTGCGTTGCTCTTCCTAGCTTAAATTAATGCATTGACTGCGACTGACTGGATTGGTGATCTGTGAAGACAGTCTGGGAATAAATTTGCTCTCTGATTTATTAAGTCTTATTCTAGTACAGTCTGATGAAATTATGATTAACGTCTGAGTATATATTTTATCGTGGCTATCAAGTTCGCTGGCATTAAAATAAAGCACAGTATGAACTGTTGAGATTCTATTGAATATATTAATTCCTGATTGCGTTCAAGCCAAAAAGTAAGGTAAGTGTTTGATCTGATTTATCTGTGTTAGTCGATATGCATTGCTATGTCACCTCACACAATCGATTTCTATAATTATAAGAGTGATATATATATTGTTAGAGTTGATAAAAAGAAGTGATAAGAGAAATATATTGGTAGGTTTAATATATTCAAAAAGTACAGTCAGGGTTTTACTTGGTTTTTCTTTTGTGTTATCTAAACCTACAATTTAAGTATAACTAGTGTATTGATATAAAAATGTTCAATTGGTTTGTGTATGCTTCAAAAAACTTCTGCATCAACTGAACTATTTTTGACGTGATATACAATCAGATCAGATTTTATTGCGCGTCGCCGGTAGATGTAATCGGTTTTTCAGATTTTTTATGAATTTATTCTCAGGTGAAGCCGAGTCTTTTCAATTCCGTTTCTTCTCAATAAATAATTTATACCAGCAACAACATTCTTATTTACAGATGATTTTTCATGCGTTATAGGCATCTTATTAAACCTAATAGTTAAATACCAAATAGGCTACTTACATTGACTTTTGACGTTGTATTGTATTGAACCCAAAATTGCTTTAAAAATATTCAATAGTACTTCTATCCGATTTCCCGGTATTAAAGAGGACACTGCCGGGAAATGGGTGCAATTCCAAAGTAAACCACATCTAATTTGAATAATTGATAATCTAGATTATGGAAATTACAAAATAGCTCGGCTCAACCCTCTAAATGCCGATGGGTATTTTTTTTTCCGAGATGCAATTTATTTCATTTTTCATCGCAATTATTGAGAACAACTAACTGACCTTACTGCCTTGACCTTCTAAAATGACGTCATCGTTTAGAACTATAAATCTTAAGAACTGGTTTCCCTTATTATAAGGGCAACGAAACATAAATTAAGAAATAATACACGTACAGTACAAAATGCACAACAGTAACTTAATAGCCACTATTTCCTAACTTCCGCGGCGATTGACAAAGTTACTGCCTACAAGTGGTACTGTCTACAAGCACCTTAGCTATGTAGCAGTTTATAATTTGTTTTAAATAGCAGAGCAGCTGTTTATTAAATTTTGGTATAAAATTTACTATGAACGGCTTTAGGTACCATGATAATATAATTTATATTGAGAAAAAAAAAATGTCAATCCTTTTTGGGCTCTTGTAATCAAAAGACCTACAGCTTCACGTGTAATTTAAAATACTCTATCATGGTGACGTGAGTAATGATCCCTATTAAAGGGCACCTAGCATCCCACCAATCTGTGTTGCAAGTATAGCAAGATTTTTCAAGAGATGTTCCTTCATTTACTAAGTTGATGGTGGTATGGGGCGATCATTTTAAAGAAAGGTAGATTATAATTATTTTAAAAAGGTAGACTATTAATACCTAGTAAGGTTCGCCACTTTAGGATTAACGGGAAACAGAATTATTTTGATGACTATCTATGATGATTACGATGATGAAGATGATGACGATTCTTTGCAAACCGATTTCGGATACATAAACCATCTTCAGTTGTAGAGCTGACGTGGTTACTGCTGCTGATACGTCCTCACAATTGTCTAATACACCCAAAATTAGCCGCGACCGTTCGTGAACAGTTGTTTCATGTGAAGCTGTTAGCAAAAATATTGTGAATATTTACTTTTTTGCGTAGAAGAATTATCTAGAAAATCTAATATTTATGTCAATCTCACTGGATAGGAAGCCAGCTAAACCCTGGATAATGTTGTACTGAATCCCACCAAAACAACCCCTCACTTAAAATTTAGGTTACCATTAAATTACAATGTGTATCACATCTAATTTTATAAGTCAGAGGCCTTCCCGCAGCTTCTATCTTAAGGCTCATAAACTTTAATGGCACTCATAACACGAAACTGAGGTCACATCTTTACCCCCCAGTTTTCACCCACCGCTTAAGATTATTATTAACGCAAATAAACCACAAATTCCTGCCGCCCTAATTAAGATCACCAGCATTTATGACTTGCAAAAAAACGTATTTCACACTTTTTTTGTGCTAAAAATTGGACTTTAATTTCGTGCCATTTGCTATCGTCCGTCTTAGAGCATTTATCACTTCCTGCAAAGAAGAATGAAAAAGATTTTTGTTGTTTTTCCCCTCGTCAGCCTTCGTTTTGTTCAAATGGACAAATTAGCTCTTTTGTTTCGGGCCCGTTCGGAATTTCAAAAGAGTTCGACGCCGAAATTGTTTTGCGGTCGTCGCTAAAGGGTTAAGTTGAAAACGTATTACGACTTTGATTGGTTATGTGTAGAATTGCCAAACCTCTTTTATAACAGCATGTTTCAAACACTTTGTTTTTATTGGGATACTAAACAATTTGCCGTATAAAAACTAAGGACATCGGATTAGGATTTCCAATATCTAAATGTAGATACTTGTGTAGCCTATTGATTTTTCATTCAACCGATTGCAATGAACCCTTGTTAATTATAGATTATGCCTTGAATTAACTTAAGTAACAGAAAATATTATATAGAATCACTCAGTCATCAGTCCTTTTTTCTTCCTACCTCCAACATTATACACCGTTATGAATGAACTTTCTTGGCAGCGTATAACACTAACTTGCAAGTTCAAAACTTCTATACATCTAGTATATCTAAGTCGCTATTCAATAGACATACTTAGTGCTATAACGATCTTCAACAAGTCTGTTCTATAAGAAATTTCTAACTCAAACAATCAGAGCGAATGAACTCCGAGAATATACAAATCATATGATGGAGAGTCCCGGATTCGAATGGCGATTTCACTACCAATATGAACCGATGTCTAACACAAGTAATTTAACTGAATTAAATAGAAATATAAATTACTAATATTCTTTTCGAAAAAATATAAACTAAAAACCTATAAAATATTCTTGACTTTGATACCCGAATGAAAATGTTGAAAAAAAAAATCTAATTCAAAATGCTCTTATCTTTAACATGGAGTGACATGATCAAATTAATAATATCTTTTCTATCAAGATGCGGAGTGTCTACAGAGATTTATCTTTTTTAATTTGTATTTTCTTGTCACTTCGAAGATTTTCTATAAGTAAGTAATAGTGACAGTTTTAAATCCATAGCCCAAATTAGTAAAAGAGGTTAACTTTGTGTGTTTAGAGGAAGACGTTTAAGAATGCTTATTACCAGCTTGCATTCTTATTAGATGCTGTCAATGGCTTCGTTTCACTCCACATTTTGAATCTTGGCCTTTAATCCGAGAAAAATTCCCGCGGACACCGCGGAGACTTGAACCGACTAAAACGCACGCCGTCTGTTGGATCAAAGTGCAATCCAAGAAGATATATTTCGCACCCAGAAGCGTGAAGTCCATTTTCCAACACCTTCTTCTCCTGAAGTAATTATTTTGGCTTTTGTTGGGATGACTGCTGTCTGATTAAGAGGTTAAGGAAAGCCTAGCCTCATCTGTCGTTTTACATGGACAGAGTTTCGGGCAATAGCTAGCTTGATTATAATTAGTTACCCTTTAAGGGACCTATTTGTATCAACATTGTTTAAGCGCGTCGATCACTTAAGCCAAGGGGTCACCCTTTGCCTCTAAATACCTAAATCCTTTTCAGAACTTAGAGCCACTAAAGGTTCGTGTCCAGCATCACTCCCTTGTCGACTATTCTTTTTATTAGCCAATATGTTCGTCATATGAATATTATCCTGACAATTAGGAATACAAAACAAAAAATTATCATTTAAATCGTTCCGTATAGTCAACGCTGAGAATTAAAAAAATCAGACAATTTATATTTTATTTATGGTAGTTAAGGGTCGTGATTTCCCAGGTTCAAATCCTGACTATTATGCTACCAACGTAAATCCTTAGACTCCTTACCGAATAGTTGGTCCTTCGAGCCGGATCAACAAGTAATTATTTTGCTTGTAGCTTAGCTAACGGATATACTTACATAAAAGTAATTTTGATATCACATGATGACACCATATGAATCACTGATATTATTTCCGTGACCCCCGAGGTTCTAAATAGTGTACATGCCGTACTATATAACTCTTTACCAAATTTCATCCAGATCAAATCCACTATCCGCATTCATTCAAACATTCAAAATATCAAGATAACTGTATTGTCAGGGAAACTATTGACTTAAATTTACATTTGTATGACAGAAAACGTCATACATTGTTGAAATGCTTAACAGTGTAACCTACTTCCCGAGGTAATACGACTAAGTGTAGCAGGTAGGGTTAAATTGACAATCACTTTGTTACAAAGTTGAGTTTATGCGGTATTCCCTCGGTTAGTGGTTGTCAGTGGAGGATATAAATATATACGTGCGGGTTTTAGAATGTTTCATTTATTTATTATTTAGTACATAGTAAAATTACAAATATTTATCAAGCAAAATCTTCTTCTTTCATAGACTGACTCCGGTCCGTGAAAGAAGACTTAAGAGTTCTATATTTACAAAGTACATAGTAGGAAGTAGGTCATCCTACTTTGTAAATATTCCTACAGTATAAGTAGTTACCCCTTTTGGTGTAAGATGGGCACATCGTTGTTCATACCCCTGAGGGGGCCCATCTCTAAACTAAAAATGGCCTGGATCAACCGGAGTGCTAGGGAAATATCTTATTATTGTGTCATCTTCCATCTCTTTTTTTTTTTTTTTTTTATAAAGGACACGTCAATTTGACTTCACCTCGCCTGATGTTAAGCTAAAAGCAAAGTCTCGGAAAGAGGGTCACCATCGTAAACATTTACCATGTTAACAGTGGTGGCACTCAGCTTGACGGCCTCATTAGATGCCTTTTCACGCCCCGCTTAAAGGACCCGGGACTGTAGGAAGAAGGAAACACGACCGTGAGCTGGCAGGGAATTCCAGGTCTTAGTGGTGCGGCATAGGAATGAATCACTGAAACGCTTGGTTCTAGCAGGTATACTCTGCACCGTAAATGGATGACTTCTTAGCCCTGCACGTGTCGTCCTGTGAAGGAAAGGGGAGGGTGGGACTAATTGGAAGAGCTCGTCAGAACATTCACCATGGTAGAGACGGTAGAAAACTGCCAAAGACGCAACATCTCTACGCATCTGCAAAGGCTCGAGGGTGTTCGTGACCTCAGGATCCCCAATAATGCGGACCGCACGTCGCTGCAACCTGTCGAGAGCATCTAATAAGTACTTTGCGGAGCCGTCCCAGAGATGTGAGCAGTATTCCACGCAGGAACGAATTTGGGTCTTGTATAGAAGACACCGACATAAAGACGAAGACGAAGACGATTTTAGTCGGTTCGAGTCGGACATAACTGCCCCACCAGACGGCGCGGCGCGGCGGCCGGCCGTATCTGTAGGTTTTTCGAAGAGAAAAAAATATACTCCAGTAATATTTCGTCATTTTGCTTTAGTTATTCTACGTTTGTTTTTATTTAAATAAAACACTTAAAGCAAAGGTGAAAAAGAAAACTACATGTTCATTGTTTTATACTCTGTGAGAGTGGATTAAAGGGTGTTTAGTGCTTGCAGTGAAATAAAATAAACTTTCTTTATAATCTGTTATTGTTCTTGGTATTAAGTGTACCCGTTTTATACTTGGCAGCTTTAAAAGAAGTATTTAGTTTTAAAATTTACTATCAAGGATTTGAAAGGTTCTGTATTTCGGAAGGTGAAAACTCTACTTTTAGATCCTGTGCCTTCTATCTGTACATGTCGGGTTCGAGTTGGAATTAAACATTTGACGTATTTAATGAAATTTTGAAGCAATTAGTGTGTTAACTTTTCCTATCAATTTAGATCGAAATCTAACTAAATTAGACATCTTAGTATGTGAACTATTTTCATCACAGAATTGTGTAGTCACCACAGATTTACGATACTCACAAGATTGAGACGAATCGGTTGACGAATCATAAAAATCCGTCCACTAGTTTCGTTTCTCGGTCTCTAGAGAGCTATAATATGAACATTTTCATTCATTTAAGTGTCATCGAATACTGGCAAGCCAAATTCTGCCTGTGTTTTCATGACGAGCTTATAAGCCTATTGTATTTTGGGCGGCGTACCAAAGTCGTCGATTCCAATCGTCCTCGCTCACCGAAATTAAAATAGTATGTTCGGCGTGCCACACGATTAAGTAAACCCACTATACAGTGGCGAATATACTATTTTAATTTCGATAGGGGTATTGTTGGAATTCACGTTTGTTTGTGTTTGGACCCTGGTTTAGACATTATTGCATTTTAGATCGTATCGCCTCAGTCTAACGAACTTATATGCCTTTTTTTCATCATCATCATCATTTCAGCCATAGGAAGTCCACTGCCAGACATAGGACATTAGGTGGACAGATGAACCAATTAAGGCCGCGGGAACGCGCTGGATGCGAGTCGCATCCGACCGGTCTTATTGGAGATCTATAGGGGAGGGATTTTTTTTACGAGCTAATTTTTTTTTCCGCCGAGTACTTGAACCAGTGGGGGAGGTTATGTCGGACTCGAACCGACTAAAACGCTTGCAGTCTGTGGGTCAAAGTGCAAAGCCGAAGGTGAGGTTGTTGGACATATTCCTCGTTATATGCCTTGATCACACGCAGCAAGTGAAGTGGCTAGACAGTGCAGTGCGTGCACAATACCACAGAATAGATAATAGTACTAGCGTACAGAATGGAAGCTCCCACCCCCGCGCAGATTTCATTTCCTCACCCTGCACGTTCGAATCAGAGGTACGATTAAAGGCACATAATACAAGGGATGTGCCTTTCAAAGATGCATAGTACGATACGTCGAGGAGAAGAGTGGGAAGATCGGCTTACTTCGATTTTGTAAAGCTTCCTCTCTATCGCACAACCCACAGTTTGATTTAACCCTGAAATGCATGATTTCTATTTAAATAATTACCGCAGCCCGTGTACCGGTTTAGTCCGGGATTAAATTCGTTAAAAGTCCTACAAAACTGATTGCAGTGTGAGTTGTGAATTGAGAGATGATCAAGTCGGAGTGCATTACCAATTACCCTTCGTTTTCATCAAAAAATACAATAAGAAAGTCAAAAGACAATTATTTATCTTAACATACGCTGCATTTCGGACATTCACTGTAACATACTCACTGGATGCAGAAGGCGGAGGCTCGGGCGAAATAGCGCACATTGGGAGACTACATGTTCATGAATCAGAAAATTTTTAAAAATAGAAAATATTACCTATTTCTGTGTGTTTCTGGGTCTGTGTGTGTGTATTTCTGGGATAATATATCTTATGTGCAGATGTAGATTTTAATGAATTCTAAAATAGATAAATTATAACACAATATCACAATTCAATCTTACTATTTGTTATTGAAATCACAAACATGTAGGCACAATAATGGGTTTTGCAAAAATATTTTGATGGATCAGTGTTTAGTGAATTATTGTAACTTCTGCCAGCGACTTCGCCCGCTTTGATTGTATTCAAAGTCAACGTCAAAAATAATTTATTATGTATATACCATTAAAACGGATTTTACAAAAGGTTGAAAAGTTGCAACATACATACGTTCATTTGACATTGGATTGGGGACATTTGACTCCTAGATGTAAACAAGGAGCCAAATGTCCCCCGACACGGCGACGCTTGGCTCAAAATATTACGAAGTACTTTTATCAAAGTTGCAGGGCTAACCAACAAGACGTAAGTCAAATTGACGTGTCCTGTATAATAAAAAAAAAAAATTACTTTATGTAGGTATTTTTTTTTTTTTTTTTATTTTATTAAGCATTAAACGCACATTGGAGGAAAATATAATTCAAATAACACTATTTGAATTATATTTAAAATTCATTAAAAATGATAATATATAGTTTCGTTTCGTTATTATTATTATAAATAAATACCTACTGCAATAAAGTACGACATTATCACTGTAATACATTTGTGCCAAAATAAATACGAAACTTTATAGACGTGAGTTTTGCAAGGTATAGAGTAGTTAAAACCGTTTGTATCAATAAAAAATTTAAATAAAAATACGGTTTTAGAATGTAGCACATTATCCCACAGTCAAAAAGGGTTTTGTTTTTCGCGTGCAACTTGTGTGTATGCATGTATATAGGTATGTTTGTAATATTGCTTATTACCATATTATCTTCAGAACCATTTTACGGATTTCAATTATTGATGTTTGAATGAATTTTTTATAGCATTTATTATGCTAACTTTTAAGTTCAAAAACATCGGAAAATATCCACCGCCACCCTTAAAGACGGATATAAATAGAAAGAAGGTAAATTTGAAATGATTCAGGTGTGGCTCAACAGCTCAGTTGGGTGAGCATTCCCCCTGTAAGGGACAGGTCGTGAGTTCAAGTCTCACGTGAGCATTTCATCTATTCCGATGTTTTTCGAATTATTGATGTCTCAAATTAAAGGTATTCAGCGCACAAGTTATTTTCATCCATGCAATAATAATAAAAAACGTATATAAAATGTGAAAATGTGGTAGGTAATAGGAATGTACATGTAAATACCCTTATGAACTGAATGAAAAAAAATTACTACCGCCTGCTATCAAACTTGTTTCAATCGGTTGTTGTAGTTGAAAAATCATTACTCATTAACTATTAATCACAGGTAGATGATGGAATTATTATTATCCTTCAAATGGAATTATCAAATAATTGCTAAAGTTGTTATTAACAGGATATTGGTCACATATAGCAATTCAGTTTTTATTTTCGGAATGTAAAAATGTCATAAGCTGTGAACAGGTGTATGGCGAGGCCCAACATCGATGGTTTTACGTTATTAAATACAAGAAACAGAATATTAAATGCTATAAGTTTATGAGGTAGAAAAAGAAGTCCAAGACGAGATTATTGCACAGCAAATGGACAGGGGTAATGGTCTTAACAGTGACAACGCGACGTAAGTATTTTTTTAAGATATCGAAATGAGACCCACATTATTTGACGCAGTATTTTTTTTCTGTTTCTAATGTTATTTTAAACCCATTTTGGCTACTTACAGAAATTACGTTTTCTGCCATCAAATTACGACATATATTTTTTAGTCTATACTGAATAGTGCCCCTGATATAACCTAGCATAGGCTATGTGTTATCCCAGAAATAAGATTGTGGGTCATAAGATCAGATCTCAATCCGACGAAAATTTTATGCATCTGAAGTCGCGAGCAATAGTTAGTCTTTCATGGACACAATCGGTTTTAACTACTCTATAAAGATATCGTTGTAGTAGTGTTTTGTTATCGGTGCTGATTCTGTGGTTTGAAGGGACTAAAATGTATCGCCATCAATTTTTTTTCGAATTGAAGACAAAGATGGAATACGTTTGTAACAACAGGATTGGCACCGTTGTCGGATGTGACGTAAGTCATGACATTAAGGGATAGAGCGAGAAAAATCATGCTAGCTCGCTCAAATATTGGTTACGATTTCAAATAATGCCAACCCTAACATTTTGAAGTCTCCCACACATCAACACTACCGTGCATGTGCA
Organism: Eilema sororculum; assembly: GCA_914829495.1. Taxonomy (NCBI): domain Eukaryota; kingdom Metazoa; phylum Arthropoda; class Insecta; order Lepidoptera; family Erebidae; genus Eilema; species Eilema sororculum. Next base: position 21,622,993 of record OU618546.1, read on the forward strand.
CGATCTATGAATGTTGTAATTACCATTCAAATTTTTCATACATTTTGTCGAGAGCTTCCGACGTGTGACAATACTCGGCGCTATGTTCACACGCAGCGTGCATGGACCGAGTGCACTGCCTCGCCACTGACTCGGTGCGTGTGATCAAGGCAATACCGTGATATAGCCGTTTAGTAATTTGTAGAAAGTAGAATACAAATCCTGGTAAGTTCACAGAAAAATTAGTACGCATCTATCCGTTACCACAGTATTACTATTTATTGAATCCAATATGTTTAACATACATAGTAATTATTATCATAACATTAACATACAGACAGGTGTATTCCTTCATTCGTGTAAGTAGTATTTTCATTTAAAATAACGTGTACGTATTCATATAATATTTTAAGGTAAATTGCTCTTCATATGACAGAAATATATTATGTAAAGAGCACGTACAGGCTCTTGGCAACTAGTTGAAGCTTTTTAAACTGTATTAGGTACATTACAATGTATTTTTTTTTTAAATATAAATATTAAACTAAAGCTCTTGGTCATCATAACCCGTGGGAACAATCGTAAATCTTTCATACAATTAGTATAGGGTGTCTCAGTAACAGTGCACTTTTTAAAATTGGAATATTTTTTTTTCACGCAAGTGGCAACTGTGAAATTTTACAGTTCTCACCTCAGTTTATTCCGATTATTAAAAATGGAGCGCTTTTCGAAAAAACAACCCGTTACAATTGTAAAAACTCGTTACAAAACTCATTAGAAAACAATCGATTTATTGCAGCATCGATTTCCAGAACACATTATCTCACGAAATTCTGATGTCAACTAGCCACCAAGATCGTGCGATTTAACGCCGTGCAATTTTTTTCTTTGGGGTATTGTGAAATCTCGGGTTTGTGTAAATAAACCTGAAATAATTCCTGAGCTCAAATCGAAAATCCAACGCGTCATAGGTTAAATACAGCCACATTTCTGTCCAAAAGTCATGGAAAATTTCATGAAAATTCCGGATATTTTATTCCATACTTAATTGGAACATGTTTTCTCTAAAATACAATAAAAATATCACAACTCTGTCATAAAATACTTATTTTTATTTTAAAATTAAAAAGTGCACTCTTATTGAGACACCCTATATAAAGAGGGAAACATATTTTTAGTTCGATCAGTCTACCAGACGGTACGTAAATCAACGTTCCATTTTAAGTGTAATTGAAAGAAGATAATGATTTTATTTATGTTCGGAATTTAAGTTTTTCTTTTTATTTTTAAATATAAACTTCAATATAAACACGTCAAAGTTTTAGGAATATCAAACTAATAGGTGAAATACATGCTACGAAGAACCGTTACGATTACATTGTACGGTATGCGGTATGCGGACCCGGCGAACTTCGTACCGCCAATTTTTTCCCGCCTGCGTGGCGTCTGATTCCGTTCCCGCTGCACCCTCTACTATATTAAGCATTTATTATACATATAAACCTTTTTCTTGAATTACTCTATCTATTAAAAGAAACCGCATCAAAATCTGTAGCGTAGTTTTGAAGATATGAGCATACATAGGGACATAGGGACGCGTAAAGCGACTTTGCTGTATACTATGTTGTGATGATGTCATTGAAGTAAATACATATATTTCCATTTAGTTACAATCGCGTTTTGTATCAAACTTATATCACAACCCTTCTTGAACTAGTTTTGTCATCAGGCTATGTCATAAAATAGTAAGTAGGGGCTTTAGAAGCGACCGATGTGTTCCATGTAGCCAGCCACGTTGCAGTTTCTCATTTTACGAGGGTAACTTACGTACTTACCTACATCTTATTATTATTATTACGATAGTATGCGCCATACCGTCTCCACTGCCTCTTGTTGACGCCTGTAAGTCGTGCAAATGAAAGGAATTTTTTGCACTATTTTGTACAAGTTATCTGCGCGAAATTAGCTCAGTTTAATTTGCACAAAACAAGCCTTTGCATGCGTGGATACCTAACGCAGAACAGGCCAAGAATCAAAGAATCATAGAATCAAAGAACCAATTTCATTTATTCAGTTTAGGCACATAAAGAGCACATATGAACCTCAGAATTTTACAATAATATTAATCACAGAAAAAAAATCATTGGAAAATGATTCTTTCGCTGGTTCGGTAGGTTGGTTCTTCTGAGAAGATACCAGCAAGAAACTCAGTGAACTCGATTATCCTTCTTTTTTAATAAACTTCTGACATACCCAAATAGCAGAATATTTTTTAATATTAAACATAGATTTCGCGTGTATCTTGAAGAATAACATAATTTTGTGATACTTATTTAATTTCTAGAAATTAATTTTAGAAGTTTTGATTCATAATGAAATAATTCCACGCGAGTAAACCCACGGGCAACAGCATGTACATAATAAAAATATTTTCATATTTGAACCACAGTTCAAATTCCATACAATTACGGATAGGACCAGCTCAAATCCTTATATGATAAATATTCAAAACAATGCTACACTTGTGAAATACGGCTATAAAAGCAATAAAAAATAAATTATTATCGTCAACATTATCCGAATCCCCCCTTACAATATCAAACGATGCATTATCAGGGTTTACAAAGGGTTTTTTTACTGGCCTTAATAGTCTCAACATACTGGAGTTCATAAATTGGTATCTTTCCTATTGTTTTGAACTACTTCTTTCTTCTCTAGAATAGAATAGATTATAATCAATATAATGTAATGTAATAGTACTAACAAATATCTATGACTGTTATAAGCGTACTAATGGAGATGGGTCATTTATCCCCTTTGTCCCACTATTGGAGAATATTCACCTTAGACGGAGCCTTGCCTTGACCACTTGGAAGTCCTTAAATATACTCTGGACGCAGATTGGCCGAAGTAATGAGAGCCAGATTAGGAGGGTTTTCTTAGTTATGGAGAACGATGACCTACATGCTAACGTCTTCCAGTTTGGTGCTGGTATTGGATGTACAGAGCTCTACCACAACTTTTGGTAACGAGCAGATGGCTGGGTCCCTCTTGGTAGTCGGTCCATTTACTAAACAACAGTTGAAGCTCTGAAGTAAGCTTTCGCCTCAGAGTTGAAAAGTCAGGCAGCAGTTAGCACCACGAAAATTTATCTTTGACCTCACTTTGAATGGCTATAACGAATGGATGGTGATGATTGAGAAGATATCCACATACATCTTAAAACTGTCCAATCATTACTATAGTAATAAATTTTAACAAAGCACGCCTACTCAGCCATCGACACGGGCTCCTTATAATCCCTGTCGATTAACCTATAACTTATAGTACCTAGCTCCACCTACATTAGTCTCTCGAAACTCCATTTAGTACCGTGCAGCGATTTTATTTCCCGTTTACTACTAGAGTTTATTGATGTACGCGTAATCGAAAGGGTGTAATCGGGTATATATATACACAAGAATGGGCATGAAAAATATTCTTTCATACTGTCTACTGGTGCATTGGATTGTGTTTTGATGTGTGTAATTATTAATATTTGATGTTCTATACGAATTGAGCAGTTTAAAAGTGGGATAAGTAGCCGCACGTTAGCCGCGTGGTTCCTGGTAGAATAGAATTTGGGCCACCCCATCTCTTCTTAAGTGGTGTCGTAGAAGGTGACTTAGGGATAGGGCTGTTTAACATCAGATAGACATATAAAGCCCAGACTCGGCCTCAAATGCATGGCTCGAGTTTTAACAATAGTGTCCAGAATAAGGCAATAGGCGTGGGACCTAATGAAATGACTGAGTGTTAAGTCACCTCTGCCTAATCCTCCGGGGATAAAGGCGTATTGTATGATTGTATATGTGGCTAAATGAGTACTCAATGCCCTTTTTAAGCGTAGATAATTAAGTGGCTATTGTGACTAAGGATTTACTCTTATCGGCCTGGGATTTAATTCTAGCCACCAATTAAGCTTAGCAGAAGGGATAGGGATAATACTACCTAATTTTGATTACTATAGTTGCGGTACATTATGATGGTCGTTTTGACTCGACTGGTTTTGCTCGTTTTGTCTTTTTTTGTGTGTGAATTCTATTTTCTTCTGTGACAGTCTCGCCATATTATATTTCTTCAGTTATTCGTCTAACACTTCGTTGTCCAAATTTAAGCACTCCAAAAAAGAGAAAACGTGCAAAACCAGTCGTGTCAAAACGGCCATCATAACGTGCCGCAATTATATTATTCTTAAAAAATGTGCACTTGAGCCTCCCTTAGGACATTTATTTTTACTTCTGGAAGTTTTAGTTTGAACGTTGAAAAGGAAAAATATAGTTATATAGAGAAAACGTAGTTATTTAGTACTCCAAATATGAATGGTTGAAAATACTTTATGCTTCGTCCAAAAAAGAAAACGGGTACGACATCGGTCAAGGAAAACAGGATAGTGTGGCACAGGAAATTATTGGAGTTGTAGCTAAGATCATACCTCTACACATACCGTGCGATGAGTACATTAAAATCACCAAGTAAGACTATCCGTAATCTACAGTGTCCTAGATACCAAACTGATAGCCGAATTGAGAACCTTATTCCGTCTCCACACTGTGTTCACCACCACACAGGTGAAGTGAAGTACCAACCAGAAGGCCCTGATCATAAAACTGCATCTTCTTTGCGTAAAAAATGCCTCCTCTTCCCAAGCACCCTTGTGTCACACTGAATAAGACGTTGATTCTTAATTCAATAAAGTTATCAAACAGCCCAAGATACTGTCTGGATTTATGAAATTGCGCGCAATAAACGTGAAAATACATTAAACATCGTTCTCGCAAATAGTTTTATCATAACATACCTGATACATTCGCATGTTTATAGATTTGCCGGTGAAAATCACGGGGTATTTCTCGTTCATATACTAGTGAGATTTTCCTTTTCGTTACAGTGTTTTATTTATATCGTTTTATATATGTTTGAATGTTCTTTGAGAATAAAACAGCAGTTGAGTTGTTAGGACAAGTACCTGGAAATTTATCTTTCTGCAATTATTGACTTTTATTCATTAACACATTATTGAGAACACTTGTACTTTTTCCACTGTATTTATTCTATTACACCTGACCGGTTTCGCCTTACGGCATTCTCAAAGGTTTACATTTACCAAAGGTTTTGGATGTTCATCAAAACATCCAAAACCTTGTAAATTGTGTAGTATATAATAAATACAGTGCAAAAAGTACTAGTGTTCTCAATATGTGTAACAATGAATTCCACCAAGTGCCATCAATCAACAGTATAAATAATATTTTATCCATCAACTTTAATGACTTATGAAATTTGAAATTCTAGGGCGCATGCGTCAAATTTGACTTCCCAAAGTTAAGAAATAGATTGTTAACAATTAATCTAAGCTCTCAATTGATCAGTAAACAGTATTATTTAAAAACGTACGTGTTACTAAAAGATTTTTTGAACATAAAGTCAATTATTATGGACCACAAAAATAAACAGGAAAAAAAAAACAAGTCATAACTAAAACAATTTGAAATGCGAACGTCTAAAAATCCATTACGAAAAGAGTACCTAGTAAAATTCCAAATCGAATAACTACAGCATCCCTGTATGGGAATATATATCCCCATCATCCTCGTTAATAAAATAAAAGGGATTTTAGGGTAAAGGACCCTTCGAGATTCTTTTATAAGGGCAGATTAGCGCGCGTGAATTGTTGACGTCTTCTGTGGAAATAGCTTTTATTTTCATGGGGATTTTTTTTGCACGGCACATTTTTCTATGGGGTAGGGAATTTCCAATTTGTCTGACAAATGCAGTTTGCTATATTTAATTGACTTCGTTTAGACATTTTGTAGTGCCCCGTCGAGCACACGCGCTGATAGAAATGTACTTGACTTATAGATTGGTAAATCGTTCGGTATTTCGGTGTAAGAGTAGTTTTTATATTACTAAGGTTGTGAACTTGGGTATATTATGACAAATAATATAAATATTTAAGGAAAGGGAGGAACATAATGGGATGGGTGGTAGGTAGTAGTTTGGATTAGTTAGTCACCCGACTAGGGATATTTTATACTTGACTAGCTTTTGCCCGCGGCTCCGCCTGCGTGAATGTTGGTTCCCGGCCATTATTCGAATTTTTCTCACCTTTTAAATCTTCCCTAGACCTCCACGAACATTTCAAGACCAAGATAAGATAAATCCGTTCAGCCGTTCTCGAGTTTTAGCGAGACTAACGAACAGCAATTTATTTTTATATATATAGATTGTCTTCACATAATACATACACAGTCCACCTGAATTGTGTATAAGTCAATGAAATAAAATATAATTAAATGAATAGTTAACGTTTATAATAATAATAATAATAATAAAGGTGACAGCTGTCACCAAAAAAATCACAATTTCATAAGTTATATTTACAAAATTTGGAAAAAATGCTGACTCGGGCACAAGCCAGTCGAAACAGAAGTGCACCAACAACATCTCCGGACTCGTCGCTAAGCTCCGCCGCGCAACCTCCAGCAGTGGAACCAGCGGCGTCGAGCTCCTCTTCGAGCGACGAGTTCTTCTCCCCGCCGACGTCGCCAACACCTGTACGTCGGCCGGGGAGAGGCCGGCCACCGACCTGCTTGGGACCCCGACGCCCTCCGGCTTCGAATAGGGCCCCCGCTGCCGGTGGTAATGTGCACCGCATGCGATGGACTAATTCTATCAACGAAAACGTCATGCGGGCATATTTTGCGGCTACAGAGGGGGGAACTAACCTCAGTGCGTACCGTACTCGGATGCTTCCTTTGTTTCAGGCGCTTGAACCTTCCATCAACGTATCGGCACAACGACTATCGGACCAAGTGCGGGTCATTCAACGCAATCGCTTGTTGAATGAAACCGTACTTGAGACTCTACGGCTAGAATGCTTGCGAAATATCTGTGTCACCCCCGCCCCGGCTCCTGCTCCTGCTTCTACAGTAGAAATAAATGACGATACTTGTGTTGCGCCGGATGACACACCTATTCCTGTAAGTATTCAGTACAATGAAGAGATTAAGGAGGCTTTGGAATGTGCGTTGCGGGAATATCGATCAATGCCCGTACATGTCAGGCCACGTCTCCCGCGGATGCCCATACATAGACGTAATATAGCGCTGGTGAGTGCCCTTGATTCATTATTACCTAGATATCTAGAAAATAGTGAAAACCTCGGTGACACCCACTCAATTCTGTATTGTACTGCTGTGGCGGCATGTCGTATGGCAGGTGCTAAATTTCCCAAAAAAGATCCTGCCATACGACTTAAGTCTGCCATACCAGCATGGCAATGCAGAATTGAACGACGTGTTACCGAGGCAAGGGTGCTCATCGGTAAACTAATCTGCTTCAGGTCGGGCAATACTCGCCCAAGAGTGATGCGCTATGTGACCCGAGCGTTTGCGGGAACTGATATTAGTCCCCAAGATTATACGTCTCGGGTCACAGAGCGTATTGACTTCCTGAAGCAGAAAGTCTATGCATGGGCAAACCGTATTCGGAGATATAAAAAACGAGTTGATCGATATACTGTCAACCGTATGTTCCAAAGAGACCAAAGGTGGGTATATAGAAGCTGGGAGCGAACAGAAGAAAGTGTGGATGACGTGCGACGGCCGGATGCTGAAACCACAAATGCGTTCTGGCGCAGCATTTGGTCGGTGCCCGTTAACCACACTGAAGGCGATTGGATGCGTGAGGTCGAAAGAGCATGCGAAACCATTCCAGAAATGGAAAAAATTAACATTGATGCCATTGATGTAGATTGTGCGGTCCGTTCGCTGTCTAATTGGAAATCTCCGGGACCGGATGGACTGCACAATTTCTGGCTAAAATGGCTACGGAGTTCGCATGTTGTTTTGGCCTCACAATTTCAATCCGCTGTAGAATCTGGGACGCTACCAGCTTTTATGACGACAGGAGTTACTCACCTGCTCCATAAAACTGGTAGTACCCTGGAGCCCAATAATTATAGACCGATTACATGTCTCCCAACGGTCTATAAACTTCTTACATCCATCCTGAGAGCTAAGATTAACAATCATATAAACAATAATTCTATTATGTGTGCCTCTCAGAATGGATGTAGGAATGGGGCCCGGGGTACTAAGGAGCTCCTCCTGATTGATATGGCTATTAGCCAACAAGCTCGCCGCAATCGTAAGGATCTGACAGCATGCTGGATAGATTACAAGAAAGCGTTTGACTCCGTGCCACATACATGGCTTTTGAGGGTGCTGGAGTTGTATAAAGTGAATACAACTCTATGTACCTTCCTAAGGTCATGTATGGGGCAATGGAGGACGGTTCTTTTCTATCCAGGGTGTCGCCAGGCTTTGGGTAGTGGCGAGCCGATAACAATAGAGCGGGGTATTTTTCAAGGGGACAGTCTGAGTCCCCTTTGGTTCTGCTTAGCCCTGAACCCACTTAGTACTTTACTAGTGAATTCAGGGTTAGGTTATAGGTTACGAAGAGAGGGTCAGATGGTATCCCACCTCTTTTACATGGATGATTTAAAGCTATTCGCCCACACTAACCCTCAATTAATAGCTTTACTGAAGGTAACTGAAACATTCAGTAATTCTATTAAAATGGCGTTTGGTGTGGACAAATGTGCAGTCATTCATGTAAAGCGAGGGCGGGTGGTGGAGTCGGAGGGTATACAACTCTCTGATTCCACTAACCTAAGATCACTCCTCGTAACTGAGACCTATAAATACTTGGGTATGTCACAGGCGTTATGCATCAATGAGGTCGACATGAAACAAATGTTACGGGAACGTTTCTTTGGCCGCCTGAAAAAGGTACTTAACAGTCTTTTGTCAGGTGGTAACAAGGTGCGTGCCTGTAACAGTTGGGTCATGCCACTCTTGATGTACTCTTTTGGCATACTCAAGTGGACTCAGACTGAACTCGATACCATCGATAGGAAAGTCCGGACTCAGTTGACTGCATTCCGAATGCACCACCCAAGGTCGTCAGTTATGAGATTGTACATCCCGCGGAAATGTGGGGGTCGAGGTTTTTTAAATGCTAAGACCCTTCATAATCGCGAGGTGTGCAATCTCAGAGACTACTTTCTAAAGTCGAACGTGGATATGCATCGTGATGTAGTCAACGTAGATACCGGGCTAACCCCGCTCGGTTTGGCTAAAGAGAACTGGCGCAGGCCTACAATAGTTGGCACTAACAGCCGCAGGGAGGTATGGCAGAGTAAGGAGCTACATGGCAGGTTCTATCGGGCCCTCCACAGGCCCGAAGTAGACCTACTGGCATCCGTGTCCTGGCTACGTTTCAGTGACCTTTTTGGGGAAACTGAAGGTTTTGTCTGTGCAATTGCAGACGAAGTTATCAAGACGAATAACTACCGGAAGTATATCATGAGGGATGGCACAATTGACATTTGTCGAGCGTGTCACCAACCTGGTGAATCCCTCAGGCATATTACTTCCGGTTGTTCTCGTCTTGCTAACGGCGAGTACTTGCACAGACATAATCAAGTAGCCAGGATAATTCATCAGCGACTTGCTCTGAAATACAACCTTGTGGAAGTTGAGGTGCCGTACTATAGGTATGTTCCTGAGCCAGTTCTAGAAAATAGTCATATCACATTGTACTGGGATCGATCTATCATCACTGATAGGACTGTTGTAGCTAACAAGCCTGACATTGTGGTGATAGACCGATCCGAACGCCGAGCATTGATTGTTGATGTCACCATTCCTCATGACGAGAATCTCGTGAAAGCTGAGAAAGATAAACAAGTTAAGTACTTGGACTTGGCTCACGAGGTTGTCGACATGTGGAATGTTGACTCAGCAATCATTGTACCGATAGTCGTATCAGTCAACGGACTGATAGCAAAGAGCCTCGACCAACATCTAAAGAGGCTCGGGTTGGATGGTTGGGTCAAGGGCCAGATGCAGAAGGCAGTACTCCTTGATACGGCGCGCATCGTGAGGAAGTTCCTTTCTCTGGAGCCCTAACCACCGGTAGCTTGGTCCCTGTACCCGATGCCGGTGGGGTACTATTTTTTATATTTTTAAATATATGTTTTATTTTTTATATATGTATTTAAAAATGTAATTAATAAGTTTAAGAATTAAATAAAGAGAATAATAATAATAATAATAACCCCGCAGGGGCAGCTTGTGGCGAGCTGTTGGTGAGTGGCGACACCACGAACCCTGATTCTCCCGAGGGTTGGAATTTATTCCGCCCCGCCTCTTGTGCTTGCCTTTATTGGCCGGCCAAGAGTGGAGTCGCAAGAGCGGAACCTGTGCTCCAGGTTGGAAGTGTAAAATGTCATAACGCCGGGGGCCTGCTGACCGACTTCGCGATCTTGCACCCCGCAGACTCACCTCTCGACAACCTTAGCCGCTCAACGGGTGTTGCTCCATGGCCGCATTATGCGTGGCTATTTTAATGGGGCCCATGCAATGAGTTGGCGAGTCACCACCTGCCTTTTTAACAATTTTTGAGACTTATTGTCATGGCAGGCGTCCGTTAGTCTCCCCCCATAGCCCATTCACCAGTCAATCCAATATTCAACCCCATAGCCCATAATCTAGTTTCCATTATTCCAATAGTCTCTGCACCTGGCGGGGACCATCCCCGGGTGTATCATATTGTGCGCTCGGGGGTGGTATCCGCCATGTGTGTCTATCCCTAGCATATTAAACTCTCTTAAAAGGGCCTCTACGTCTTGGCTTCGGCCCGACGCACGCCTTCCAAAGGCCCGGGACTCCATAGTCCCGAGAGTCACGGATCAGAGAAACAAAATAATAATAATACTTGTTTATCTTTCTCGTGAAAGCTGAGAAAGATAAACAAGTTAAGTACTTGGACTTGGCTCACGAGGTTGTCGACATGTGGAATGTTGACTCAGCAATCATTGTACCGATAGTCGTATCAGTCAACGGACTGATAGCAAAGAGCCTCGACCAACATCTAAAGAGGCTCGGGTTGGATGGTTGGGTCAAGGGCCAGATGCAGAAGGCAGTACTCCTTGATACGGCGCGCATCGTGAGGAAGTTCCTTTCTCTGGAGCCCTAACCACCGGTAGCTTGGTCCCTGTATCCGATACCGGTGGAGCACTATTTTTTATATTTTTAAATATATGTTTTATTTTTTTATATATGTATTTAAAAATGTAATTAATAAGTTTAATAATGAAATAAAGAGAATAATAATAATAATCATTTATTTCAGATTCATCATCCATAGGTATTTGTTAGTACAATTGCGAGCTTACAATGTCTAGTGTTAGTAAATTAATTACATTTAAATCGTTAATGGCAGGTCCGGGTGGACTCCCCGATGATGGTGGCAGATTACGATACGACTGCGTGCAGCCGTATCCAGCGAGCCAGCATCGGCGAGTCCCACCGGTCTGCCAGCACGCGTACGATGGTGTTGGGACTGCCGCGCGTGCGGCGCATGATAGAAGCGCATCGTTTTCGCATAATTGCCGCAAAGCCGTCTGTGTCAGCCGCCGCGAACATCGCGGAGGCGCTGCAATAGCGCGGCAGCCCCATCAGCACCCGGAACGCGTTGTTATATTATAACACATTATTTATTGGTAACATTTTTTACCATGATCATGAAAGATGTTATGACCCGATTGCATTCAAGACCTTCATCTCGGAGTCCGCTATTAGGTAGTAACTTACCAAAAAAATTACTCTCTAATATTGATGCCCAATACCCCGTACAAAGTGTAGGAGGGAAAATCGAAAGACAGACTCCACGACTCCAGGGACTAACGCAATGATGATGATAAATAGGTACTTATCTTTTGGAGTACTCTCATGTACCTACTATGCTATGTGATTATCAATTTACAGAGCTAATTATGTAATTTACGTACATAGTTGTAGAAAGACGGGAATGTTGTTCAGTGTTGCCATTGCGACTTATTACACATGATTTAATAATGATTAGTTTTTAGGCACATAAGATGGAGTTAGTAAAAAATAATAATTGTAAGTAAGTCGTGACAGGTTTTTGTGTGCTGCAGCATGTCTTAATACAAAAAAAAACATTTTTCTTTTCTTTTCTTTCTTTTCAAACTTCATGACATTGGTGTGATTTATTCATGGTTGTCGATAGAAATTTTAATTTCACTTGTGTAAATTAAAAATGATTATTACAAAAAAGAAATTGATATTCGTAACAATTTTGGTGGCCACTAGCCACCAAAATAGTTTAAAGAAGTCATTATATAAGTTTTGTTGTTAATATGTTGTATTTTAGTCCAATAATCTACAATTTCTTTTATCAATAAACTTATTTATTAAATCTTATCGTCATTTCCCCAGACTGTGGTTGATTATCACAATAATAGTAATTCTTTTCCGGAAATTATATTTTGTTATGCGTTTTTCCACACTCCGTGTGCGTGATAGATAAAATCTAAATTACTAATATAATTTGTTACATAGGTTTCCATATTTTGGTAGATTCGTGGTTCGACTATAGACGCTTTTCAATACTTAAAATATTGAATATCATACTGTGTATATCCATACTAATATTATAAATGTGAAAGCTACTCTGTCTGTCTGTATGTTTCGCTTTCACGTCTAAAACACTGAGCCGATTTTGATGAAATTTGGTATAGAGGTAGATTAAACCTTGAGAAAGGACAACAGTTATGATTTGTCGCGATATTCGGATATCGCGACAAATCATAACTGTTGTCCTTATTTATAACTGTTATAACTGTTGCCGACATTCACGCGGACATTCCGACAGCCGCAGATAAAAACTAGTATCAAGTAAAATAACTGTAAAACATAATTACATAATGTTTATTTTGTATAAAAATTATGTAATAAGCCAACTATATTATCCCATAATTTCAAAATAATTTATTGAACCCGCCCACTATGCGTTCATCTCTATTACACAAATTAATTCTTAGCACATCTTTACTGACATTGAAATTTTACCAATATGATTTAATAAACCTTTCCATTTTTTTTTCAATTAAACATTATTTCCTCTTTATATAAATTATCGCATAATTGTTAGTTTGCTCCAGTTATTAATAAAATCTACATTTTCTTCAACTATTACACATTATGTATCTCAAATTGTAGTTGATTAATAAATTACCTAATGCTATAAAATTATTTTTTATGCCTCTATTTTTTTAAATTACCCACCTAATAACATACTATTCACGACTAACAACTTACTAAATGTTGTAGCGTAATATAGTATGTGTAAATCAAGGCAATTTATGACCAACGTAATTAATAACACTTAATTACGCGTACGCCGTACAAATCATTTAATTACAATCCCTGATTTCGTTGTTCTAAATCATTAATTAATATTACTGTAAAGTTAATCAAACGAACATAACTTCTAAACATTGTAAAATTTACCGGTAAAATTTAAAACTTTCATGAAAACTTTTCTCTGAAATTAATCACTTAAAATAATCTTACCTTAATAAACTTCATCCAAATTATTCATACAGTAATCACACACACTATATTTTTAAACAAAAAATTATAATACGCAAACTCGCGAGCGTGATTCCACGAATTTCCCGACGCGACCACCCCGCTTCGGGTCTTTTGCAGAACTGTCGACCGTAGGAGCCTGTAAGCGGGACGCGAAACATGCAACATTTTAGCCCCATGTATCGACGATCTCTTCTGTCAGTGGCGCCATCTGGGACCCAAAAACTTATGCATTAACAAGCTAAGAGTTGAAAAAGTTTAGATATTAAACCGGTAATGTGACTATAAATGTTTTAATGGTATAATTGTGAAGTTTTTGAACAATATTTTACTGTTGAAAATCAGTATTTCATAGATAAGCAGTTGGCTACGACCGCTTTACTGCTCTACGGACACCTTGCGGATACTCGGAAAAGCGAACATATTTCCAAATCTGATTTCATGTATTTTTTTATTTGTTCTAAACAATCTCATTCACATAGGTACCTACTATGGAATAAGGTTAAACCCTAAACAACGGGAAAGTGGACTATGCAGGTTTTCTGCTTAGAGTAAGGAGGGCAGATAAGAGGACAGCTTCATTTCTTCACTGACTTTTTCTTCTTTTTTTTCCTTTTTTTCTTGCAGCCGGCGCTAGATCTCTTCGGTTAGGTGCATCGACTATACTCCGCACGCCGAATGATGATCCCTATGACGTTTCAACTGACAGTTGTATTAGTTATGCGAAACAATTTCGATAAAATACTGTTTTTTTAGGCAAATGTCATGTCATTCAGCCAGGTCATTCAACATAATAAGCAATATTTATTTATTTTGAAAAAAAGACTACGCGCATTGATGGACATAAAACACTAGATAAAAAAGTAACAGCCTTATTATATTTTATTTTACTATACTTTAATTTTTATTCAAATTGCATAATTTAAAGAATTTAAAATTCTTTTTGAATTGAATTTTAAAGAATTCATAATTAGCTGGCAATTATGGATTACATGGAAAAGTATTTAAATGGAGGCCATAGACCTACCGTATTTTTTTAATTCAGTCATGTCATGTCTTGTCAGTCTGTTTTGTCTTCTTGTCACACCGCATCACATCACGTCATACGAGTGCTCTAACGCCTTGTATGCGCCACGTCTTTCTTTGTTAGCTGAGTTTTGTTTCTGTTTTCGCTGTTTTGTGTTATTTGTTGATTTTCTGTTACCTGTTTGTTGATTTTCGGTTTTGCAAAATGCCGAAAAGACAGCGGAAAACTGTTCTCAACAGTGAAGTTCGCGAGTTGTAGTTCGTTTGCGAGACTATTTTGCTCGTGAACAACAAAATGGCGGACCCTTGTTACCGCTTGACAATGTTCGCGATCGTGTAGCCGATGCTCTAGGAATCGGAAAGGCTACTGTTTCTCGAATAACAAAGGAAAAATTTGGGGAGTCGTCCATGGAGGACAATAAACTATTAACACCAAAGAAAAAGAAAAGGTTATGTCATATAACAGAACCTGATGAATTTGATTTAGATGCTATACGCAATCATATTTATGGTTACTACCTACGATGTGAACTACCGACCTGCCAGAAGTTATTATCTTCATTAAAAGCTGCAGAACTCTTCAAAGGCGGTGCTACTTCTCTTAGAATTGTTTTGAAAAAATGTGGATTCCGCTATAAAAAATGTGACAAGAGAAAAATATTAATGGAGCGTACTGACATAGCTTTACTACGATGCGATTTTCTTCGCAAAATCAAACAAATTGATAACTGGGAGAAGGTAGTATACCTTGATGAGACATGACTGAACGCCAATCATACTGTAGGTAAGGCATGGACGGATGACACAGCGAAATCCAGCACAAAAACTCCTGAAGGAAAGGGCCAGCGCTTAATCATTTGCCACGCTGGCACAGCTACAGGTTTTGTGCCGAATTGCCTGTGGGCTTTTAAGTCGGTGAAAACAACGGAGTACCACGAGGAAATGAATTTCGAAAACTTTAAGACATGGTTTATAAAACTATTAGAAAATTTGAATGAGCCTCACTATATTTTAATGGACAATGCTTCATATCCCTCAGTTCAAATTAACAAACCCCCCAGCAGCAATAACAAAAAAGCTGAAATTATAGAGTGGTTACACGGCAATGGTGTGAAAACTGACAGTCAGATGTTAAAAAAAGAGTTGGTTAGACTGTTGAACTTTCACAAACAACAGACGCACCCATCATATTTTTTGGATAAATTGGCCAAATCAAATGGACACACGGTAATTCGGTTACCGCCCTATCACTGCCAATATAATGCAATCGAGTTGATATGGGCGCAGATCAAAGGTATCTATATTTTTTATTTATATAATATTATGTATATGCATATATTTCTAAAAATAATTACTGAATGTACAAATATTTTCAGGTCATGCAGCTAGGCATAACACAACTCCGCCATTCACGGCAAATAAAATGATGGTTTTATTGGAAGAAGCTTGCGCTCAAGTGACAGCTGACGATTGGCGAAAAGTGGTCGAAAGAACGAAGAAAATTTGCTTACAAGACTGGGATAGAGATGTACAATACGACAATATCATTGACCAACCGTTAATAATAAACGTCACGGATAGCTGCAGTTCAGACTCAGATTTTGAAGATCCGATTGACCCTGTATCAGATTCAGATTGATATAAATAAAATACAAACTCAAAGCATTTGTTTTATATTTCCAACAAATTATCGATATTTTGTTTATCGATGTGTCCCTTCTTAGTCGATAACAGCTTGACGACGTAACTTTTGCAGCACGTACCATGTACATTTGCATTGAGTTTTTTTCTATTATTTCCGAACATTACGTAATAATTTCTTAATATTCATTTTTATAATTTACAATTGTACACAATTATGATTTTTTCGTCTTTTTAATGGACCTCTAAAGGATTTGATGTGATAGGACGTCAGTACAATGTTAAGCGCTAACGAACTGTCATAGGGATCATCATTCGGCGTGCGGATTATAGCAGTCTTGGTTGACTGGGACCCTAATAGTATTAATAGAGCACTATAAATATATAAATATGAAAAGACTATAAATGTATTCACGTAGATATTAAATACAAGTTTTTTTAATATTAAATTAAAACTGAGTAAACTAAAATATTTACAAAAATATAAGAGAAGTCGAAAAAAATGAGGGGGGGGGGGCCGTTCTGGCGTCGAAAAATTAATAACTATATTAATTATGTTTAAGCGGGGCGTGAAAAGGCATCTAACGAGGCCGTCAAGCTGAGTGCCACCACTGTTAACATGGTACATGTTTCCGATGGTGACCCTCTTTCCGAGACTTTGCCTTTAGCTCAACATCAGGCGAGGTGAAGTCAAATTGACGTGTCCTATATAAAAAAAAATGTTAATAAGCCTACTAGTGAATTTTCAGGTTGCATATTTTAAACAATATGCAATCTGAAAATTATTCAATAATAAACCTTTTTTATATCGCAGTCACCTATTTTTTTTACTTTTCATTTTCTCGTACTTATTTATGATTTTCTGAATACTAAGAGCAGGTTTTACTAACGTTAGAAACTAAGATTCATTTGAAAACTATACTAATATACTCGTACCTCGTAATAACTTTACCTGATACTTATACTGATATACTGATGATATTGACTCGATGAATATTGTCAATATTTTCACTGATACGCTCCTGATCGCTTTAATTTTGTACACCATGTTATATGGTAGGACATAGTGCACTGATATTTAATGAAAGATCTTTTGAAATACCTATGTTCCACAAAATAATACATAAATAAATAAATAAAATAAATAAATAAAAAATCAACCTGTGTGGAAATCCCCTTAGATAACCAGAGGCGGTTATGGTGAACTCAAACTGACTAATATGCATGTCGTCTCGGATCATCAGATGCAGGGGCATAAGACTGCCTAAAACATATTCCTCGTATCCCGGCTGACCCAGGGTCATCTCTGGTTTTGAGAAAAAAAATGCTTACCTTTTTGTATCAAACATAAGCTTTCTATCACCGTAATTATTATTTAGAATTACTAAATCAAAAAAGCTAAATTCACATTTTTTTTTATAGGTAAAATTTATATTTACACCTGCTGAGCATTTTAAATTACTTGGATGCATTTGAGCTGTACAACAAAGGCTTAATGAGAAATAGCACTCTTTTTCAAATTCTCTACCATGTTTTTCTTTGATGTGAACGTTCTATAATATAGTATATGAATAAGATTATTTGAAATAAAAGAAACTTGCAATTTATAACTAAAGTGATTGTTTTTGAGCCGTTTGGAGTTGAAACGTTAGGGACATGGGACCCAAGTGCCAGTTTTCTTTACAAAGATCTAGCAAAGCGGCTGATCGACGCTACACCTGACCAGAAGGCTGTTTATTACCTTGCACAGAGGTTGAGCATTGCCATTCAACGTGGCAATGCAGCCAGCCTTCTAGGAACGATGACGATGCTGAGGAATTCCACGATGCATTATGTATGTAATATTTTATTTATTTCTTTATTTTCTTTGATTTATTTTATCTCTGCCATATCATAACTCAAAAGTTTATTGTAAATAAATATCTTTTAAAGTAAACTAAACTAAAACTAAAACACTCTACCGCTCTGTCGTCGGAGTGAACGGACGCTTCTACTTGTTTTTATTAAATTTATCATTGTATTTAAATTTACATACATTCAATAGTGAACCTTATTGCTAATTAAGTGAAGTGCAAATTTCCTACTTCTTTCAAAAAAACTGGAATCTACTCTTATCGGACATACCACAGATCTCGGAACAAAATAGACGCGCATCTCTAAAATGCCAAAGACACCAGGTGAACACTCTGGTTCACTCACGGACCTTACTTCTGAAAAGAGCACTTCCGAAAAATGCTCTCGCCGTAAACGTGTACAAAACGACGAGTTCGCGGAAGCATTTGAGCTATTCAGCACTAAGATGATGGCGAAATTGAACACTTGGAAACTTGAGCTCAGTCAAGAAATTGCCGATGTCAAAAGTTCACTGATGAACATCATTGAAACTTCTAATGAATTAAAGACCGAGATAAACCAAATCAAGGGTGAATTCATTACAATGATAAAATCGGTTGAGGAACTGAAGTCGATACAAAACGTAACGGACGGTGAAGTAATCTCACTAAAAGAGTCCATGCAGTTTCACAGCGACAGCCATGACGAAATCAAGACTAAGTTAGAACTGTACTCCAAGAAAATGGATTCTATTGATTTACTTCAAGTGGAACTCGCAAATATTAAAACCGAGAACATGCGAATGAAGTCTGAGATTAACCTTAGAGAGCAACGAGACCGCCTACTAAATATTGAGATAGTGGGAATACCAGAACATAAAGATGAAGACCTAATCCAGATTATCCTCCAATTAGGAAAGTGTACTGCCACAGATATTACACAGGCTGATATCCTACATATTAACAGAGTTTCTTCTCTTTCTAAAATCCAGGGTAGACCAAAAAATATAGTATTAAAAATGAGAAACCGACAAATTAAAGACAATTTAATCTCTAAAGCCAGGAAATGCCGATTGAGTACATCCGACTTGAACATACAGGGTAAAGTTGGTCCCGTATTTGTAAACGAACACCTAACACTTTACAACAAGAATTTGCTGAAAAAAGCCAAAGAAATTGCCATTTCAAAGGAGTATCAATATACCTGGGTAAAAAACTGCAGAATCTACGTGAGGAATGCAGAGACACTCCCAGCGATTCACATCATGGACGAAATGGATCTGAAAAAAATTATTTAACGGCAATGTCTAACGTTCTTCAATTGGTATCGTACACTTGCATTTACACCCTTATTAATTTTGATGACAAAAGAGTAATTGTTTTTATCTTTTATGTTAATTTTATAATTATATATACATTCCATAGTAGTATATTTAAAAAGTATTATTTACACAAAATAATTGTTTGTATGACTTTGCTTGTCCCTTCTATGCGTTCTGAGTTCTATAAGTTGTTTACGTTCGAGCAATGCTACTTCGAAGTGTTACCTGCACGTGTAATGTCGATGCGGTCTGCGAGGGTGCAATGTTTTGTTCTTGCAATGAATGACGTGAGTGGTTTCTTTATAGTTAGACAAGCAAAAAATCTTCTAACTAGCTACACACACTCATGTCCATCAAACTCAGGAATATCAATATGCACTAGCCATTTTATTCGAAACACTTTCTTATGTGATATTTTTTTTTTTTTCATAATGGGCTTTTTTGTACTTTTCTCTATCTTACTAATAGTATTATTCAATAATTCCTGTGTTCTACTTAAATATACAGCTATATTTTTTGCGCAAGTTGATAGAAATTATCTGAATCCGATCGCATTGAATTTGAGTGCACCCTCGCGTGCTGTGTTGACTTCAACGATACGTTGCTTATCACTACCGCACAATAATTATTTCTATAAATTTGTTACTAATTCTATTGCTATAAAGTCATGTTTTTACTTTGGTGAAATAATTTTGTTTACGATGGTGCATGAAACATTGCGATGTTTTATAATATGTCACAATAAGCAAATCAAGCATCATTTATTGCATAAGAACGAACTCCGGGGGTACTTTCATATTGTGAGTGCATTGTGTTATTTATATTTTATTCTTTATGTGTGTAACTACTCTTGCGAATTTGTAATTCCTCGTTATGGCGACATGTAATTTAAATGTGTATTATCAGAACTGTCGCGGCCTCAGAACTAAGGTTTTACAATTTCAACAGGCCGTATTAGGGAACGATTACGATTTAGTTATTATCACTGAAACTTGGCTACATGGCGGTATTTTGGATGGCGAGTTATGTGATCATAAATATGATGTGTTCCGCCATGATCGTGACCTAATCACGGCTAATAAAGCTGTGGGTGGGGGTGTCATGATACTCGCGCGCCACACTCTTGGCGCGTGGTGTGTTGAGCGTGAACCCGGTACCACCCCAGACATGCTGACAGTGGTAATTCCTTCTAAGTCCCTGTCCGCGACCGCCGATCTGTATGTTGGTGTCGTGTACATACCGCCCGATGCACACCTCATTCCCTCCGGCATAGATGCTGTTTTAAAAAATGTAAGGACGACGATTTCTCGTAGTGCTAAAATCTGTAACTACCTGTTACTGGGTGATTTTAACCTCCCATGCATAGAATGGAGTTCCGGTCGTCCCATATTTCTGAAGCGGGGTCCGGTGGAGGTTCAGGAGGCAGGTATGCGTCTAGTAAATGAACTCGGTTTTCTGGGTTTTTTACAGTACAATAAGCTGCTTAACTATGCAAACAACACATTAGACTTAGCTTTCTGTAATCTACCGTTACAATTAGATAAATGCACAGTCCCCTTTACAAAAATTGATCCAGCACATCCCGTGTTTACTTTGGAAGTTCTTGACCTAACAGTTTCTCCGTTTAAGGAAAAATTTACAACGAGACCTAATTATAGCAAATCTAAGTTCAACTTGTTAAACGAGCAGTACGACACCATCGACTGGCCGTCACTATTGAACGTGGGTACGATGGAGGAAGCCATCTCCGTGTTTTATCACACAATTCAGGAGGGTATACATTCACATGTTCCTCTGATAAAACGGTCTTGTTCACGTAAATACCCGGTATGGTATAGCAAACCTCTGATAAAAATAATTAAGGAGAAATCTAAGGCGCATTCACGTTGGAAGCGATTCGGTAACTTACGCGATCGAGATGAGTTTATATTATTGCGATCGAGGCAGCGAGTGGTGCAGCAAACATGTTTCAGCAATTATGTTAAAGTAACAGAAGCTGCCTTAAAGCTCAGACCTAAGAACTTTTGGACTTATATCAAGTCTGTGCGTGGGGGTTCTAACTATCCGAAGCTATTCACATATAAAAATACTAGCTATTCGGACGAACATTCCATTTGTGAAGCGTTCAATGCATATTTTCACAGTGTGTTCAGTGTGCAAACTGACAATAGTGATCACAATAGTTTTACAGACTGCGTTGAAGCAAACAGTGACGTAATCACTAGTCTACAGGTGAATATGGGTACTGTGGAAAGGGCGCTCGCCTCGCTTGCCACTGACAAGGGACCGGGTTGCGATGGGATTTCCCCAATCTTTTGGAAGGGTTGTGCGAAGTCTCTGGCGTCTCCTATACATATTATATTTAATCGTTCCCTCAGAGAAGGTATCTTTCCTGATGTCTGGAAAAAGGCACATATTATACCCATTCTTAAGAAGGGTTCACGTAGCAATATCGAAAACTATAGGGGTATTTCTATCCTAAATACTCTGGGAAAGATATTCGAAAAACTCGTGTACAACGCTATATATCCTTATATTGCGGCTGGTGTACCAAATACACAGCATGGATTTCTTAGGAAACGATCCACTGTCTCCAATCTGGCTTGCTTTTCTACTTTTCTTCTTAGAAACACTGACTGTGGCGGGCAGGTTGACGTCATCTATACTGATTTTGAGAAGGCTTTTGATCGCGTGGATCATGTCATCTTGCTCAAAAAGTTATATAGACTTGGTATACGCGGGGACTTATTGAGATGGGTTGAATCATATTTATACAAAAGGTCCCAAGCGGTGGTGATTGGCGGCTATCGGTCTAACTTCATTGAGATTCCCAGCGGAGTTCCGCAAGGATCCCATCTAGGATCATTATTCTATAACGCCTATCTATTCGATATTGACGAGGCCATTAAAAATTCAAAATATCTGATGTACGCGGATGATAAGAAAATTTTCTGTCGTATTAATAACATAAATCAATGCGAGGCTCTCCAAGCAGATCTAAATAGTTTAAGCCATTATTACAAAATTAATAAAATTACAGTCAACGTTAACAAGTGTCAATTCGTTACTTTTACTCGCGGAAGGAATCCAATTAACTTTCAATATAATTTTAATGGAATCGCTATAAATAGGGTCAGCGCAGTACGTGACTTGGGTGTATGGTTCGACTCTAAGCTGACATTTTCTGATCATGTTGACCGTTTAGCAACAACCGCCTTTAAAAACCTGGGATTCGTTATAAGAACCTGTAAACCTTTTAAAGATATTGGGTCGCTAAAAACCGTGTACTTTGCATACGTACGCAGCATATTGGATTATGCATGCCCTATTTGGTCACCAATATATATCATTCATAAAAATCAACTGGAACGTATACAGAAAATATTTATTAACCATCTTAATTACCGCAGCCGCGCCCTTCCGGCGTCATACCGACAAAGTTGTGCAACATACGACATCTTGCCACTTGACGATCGACGCAAAGTCCTAGACATGTGCCTACTGCACGACATAATCAATGGACGCCTCGATTGTCCCGACTTGCTGGCGCAGGTGGTATTCAATGCTCCACTCCGACGCACACGGCACACACCATTGTTGCATGCACCTCGTCACTCCACTAACTGCTCCCAGAACACTGTTCTCGCGCGCATTGCTCGAACTCATAATGCCAATTTTAATAACATTGACCTATTTTCATGCTCTAAAAAGTCATACAAGCAACAGATAATTAGTACTTTAAAAGATATTGTAAATTAATAGAAGGGTGTAAGTAAAACTGTTTATATTAGCTTTTATATTAAGATTATAAATGTATTAACTGTTTTTAAACTAATTTTTCACTTTGTTAGTCTTCCGCATCAATTCAAAATTTTGTAAATTCAAAATTTAGATAACAAATTGTATCCGTTCACAAGCCGATTTAATCTTTCTGTAATAGTTAAGGAAAACCTGTTATTAGCCTTACTCTTAGTCTATAGTCTTGAAATTCATTTACTGTATCGCTGTTGGTTTTCTTGAAAATAAATAAATAAATAAATAAATAAATATATTTTTTTTACATCAATGCATCGTGAAATGTTTCCGCATCATCACCGACCGGTAATGTATATAATTAAACATACTTTACAACTATAAAAATACGCTTGACATTACCGGTGGTGTTATGAGGGTTTAACTTTTACACTTGACTCTACCGGTTGTGCTATGGGGAAAGGATATTATTACACTATCAGTAGTGTCATTGGGTAGTACCACGGTGCAGTCATCGTTTACAGACAACTGGTATCATAGCCACATTGAATGAGAATACTCATTCTTCTCTTTGTGCAGGATAGTAACCAGCCTTCTGGTCTTTCATCTGAAGTTGGTATTGGTTAAATAAAATATTTAATACTATTTTTCGAAGGACCATCACAATGATTTTTCACTTTATACACTTTTCTCCATACCTGAAATGTACAGACTCGTCTTCAAATTCATACAAATCGAAGTTTTGAAATTCTCAAATAGAACAGCTGAACACTAATGGACCAAAAACTATTCCACATCCTCACACAAGATGAACGTGTTCTTCTCACGGCTGATGAGTTGCAACGATACAAATTAAATTTCGTTAGCACGAGGCTGAGTTCGGAACTGCGCTTCGCAATGAATTGTATTAAACTTTCAGTTCAACATTCACTCATTACACTTAACCTTCGTTAGTTGTGAGTTAGGTAGTTGTAGAATTGGCTTAGACTTATTTGTGAGATTAGTTGGGTATAGGGCTTTTTATAGTAATCAGGAAGCAAATATATATTATGACTAGCTTTTGCCCGCGGCTCCGCCCGCGTGGATGTCGGTTATCGCGACGAAATATAGCCTATGTCCTTTCTCATAGTCTAATCTACCCCTATACCAAATTTCATCAAAATCGGTTCAGTGGTTCAGGCGTGAAAGCGTAACATACAGACAGACAGACAGAGTTACTTTCGCATTTATAATATTAGTATGGATATGGATAATAGACTCAATAATCTGATCGTAAGCAGTGCTTTCAACATTTATTCACACGTTATCATCATAACAACGTTGTTTCCCGACTGCATCCGAGGTCTACACTTTACAATCCAGAGACAGCCTTCTGGCTTGTCCTCCTCACGGTATTTGGGCATCCCTGACAATGAGACCAAGTGGAACGTATGTAATTTTCTATGACGTCACACCTGTATTCAGTGAGAGATCTATTTTTTATGAATAAATATTTTAGGACATTCTACACAACGCTGTCTAGACCCAAAGTAGCTTGTGTTATAGTTCTAGACTGCGGATATACATACCTACTGAGATATATTTTCTTTTGTAATAAGTAGGTAAATATTAGAGATGCGCCGAGTAACGAGTACCGAGTTTTACTCGGCTCAATATTTTTTTAACCGAATACTCGGCCGAGTAATTCGGTTCAATTAAATTCCCATTTTGCGCGCGTAAATAAGTACTAACAGGTTCACGACGGCTGGTTAGTTTGACTGCTTCGATATAGCCTTTGGGTTGTGTAGGTCAGACGGTAGTCGCTTCACAGAAAATATGGAAGTTCAGCTAATCCGCAGTTAGACTAGTAAAAGCTGACCCCTGACTCCAAGTAAAAAAAATTCAGATGCGACTGGGATTAACGCAATGATGAAGAAGAAGGTTCACGACGGTCGAGAGGCCGGCGGTGGTTTACCAAGAGATTGTAGAAGATATAGCAAAAGTGAAATGTACTTTATGCAATTCTGTAATTTCACGTAGTAGTGTTGGACGAAAGGCTTCTATGACGGCAATGCTAAACCACGTTAGAACCAAACGCACAGAAGAGTTTAAAGATTTGGAAAATGAAACTTTGTGGAAAATATCTCAAAATCTTTAGCCAGCAGCATCAACTTTGTCGTTACAATCGAATGCAATGAACATACTGCAAACCCTTTTCGAGTCATTTACTTTAATAAAAACTTTAAAATTTGAATTTTTGATTAAAATTGTTATTTTAATTATATTTAATACCTAAATATATTGCTCTTCTTAAACAAATACCCTGTAATATATCTCTAATAACTCGTGTGAATACTCGGCATTCAAACCGAGTTATTCGGCCGAGTACGAGTATCGAAAAACCCACCGAGTACGCCGAGTACCGAGTATCAACCGAGTACTCGGCCCATCTTTAGTCAATATACATAAATCACCCAGACCGGTGCAAATATATAATATTCATGCAAACAAGTATTTACGTTCCGCATCGTATCCGATCCTAAATTTTGACTTTGAATTTGACTTTTACTTTAATTAAATTTAAAGTCAAAGTCACAATTAATTCAGTACGTTTACATATTCATGGCAGTTATAAAATACTAGCTTTTGCCCGCGACTCCGCCCGCGTGGATGTCGGTTATCGCGACCAAACATAGCCTATGTCCTTTCTCAAGGTGTAACCTATCCCTATACCAAATTTTATCAAAATCGATTCAGTGGTTTGGGCGTGAAAGCGTTACATACAGACAGACAGACAGAGTTACTTTCGCATTTATAATATTAGTATGGATCTATATAAATGTTGTGTCTGATAGCTAAGTGTATACAAAATTCACTTCCGAAAGTCGCAGCTGATTGATTTATATCTAGATAGTGCAGCAAACATTAAATTATACAAGTTTGAAATCTGACCGGGCAAATGGTTTATTCAGCAGTGTCGACAAACAGTGTGCACATGGTCGGAAGTTCCGAGAGTAGGACAGTTTAATTATTCATACTACATATGTCTGTCTGTCTGTCTGTCAGTCAGTCGGTCTGTCTGTATGTTACGATTTCACGCCTAAACCACTGAACCGATTTTGATGAAATTTGGTATAGGGGAAGATTAGATCATGACAAAGGAAAGGAATATGTTTGGTTGCGATAACCGACATCCACGTGGGCGGAGCTGCGGGCAAAAGCTAGTTCATTGATAAAGTAGAATTATATTTTAAAATATTACTAAGCACTGTAAACTAGTGTCTCTAAAATCTCTTTCATTATTGAAATGAAAACCATTAACAAATAAATAAATAAATGACGTTAAAAGGAGAAAGTCAACATCGAGGATGGTTCCACCTATAAATAATACCTTTAAAGGGGAATACTTTCACCAACTGACCTACCTAGATACACCCTGAACAACCGAAATTCTCCTACATATAGGCGCATCTCATAGCAAAGCAAAAGGAGTCATCTACCCCAAGCTACGTATATGTTTAAAAATTTAATAAGGAAATATTCCCGTAAATAAATAATATTCCCGTATTTCCTCCCGTCTTTTTTATTCTTAATTCCAATTCGAGAGAGGAAAGAAGATAGTTCTCTTTCAAATGTGTATCTTAATGCTATTCAAATCGTTCAATTTAAGATAGAATGAAACTTCCTCGAACAATCTGATTCATTGCTGCTAAAAATTACCATCCTCAACCAAATTCATAAATTTGTATTAAAGCTAACCCCAATCTATGCAAAGGGCACAGCAATGGAACACAACACTGTTAGTCGGTTCGATTACGACTCGCCTTGTCGTAAAAGTTGGTACGACAATGTAGTACACAAGTAAACAAGCCTATTATTATTAGCCTCACCGCTTCGGTTAAAGTGAGTATGTATGTATGTTCTGGCTTTCATAGTCTGCCCTGATGCGTGAATTATATGACTGAAGACACGTGCCTTGTGCGAATTTATACGTACTACACTTTTTTACATAGGATTAAATTAATATCACGCTGTTCTTCAAAATACTTATAATGTTTTGGTTCGCTACACATATTTATAAGTCTTTGGATGACAACACAATTTATCCACAAAAGATGATATTTCTACAATACATATCTAAAAACCGAGGTAGCCTAGTGGTATGGGTAATGGACTGCTGAGACGAGGACGGGTTCGATCCCAGGTTTACCATGGCACACACCAATGACTTTTCGATGCTTTTCGAAGTTATGTGTGTATTTATCGCAGGTTTATAAGTGCCCGGTTAATGGCAATAGGCTCGCCACCTATTACATTGGGACCTAGACATAAACTGGCGAAACGTGGGTGCTAGCACCTCTGCCTACCCCTTCGGGGAATACGGGCGTGAGTTTATGTTATGTATATGTTACACTTAGTCTTGTTTACACAGGAGTAAATTGATTTCACGCTGTTCTTCAAAATACTTATAATGTTTTGGTTTGCTACGCATATTTATAAGTCTTTGGATGACAACACAATTTTAACAAAAAAGATGATTTGAATGAATTTTTTATAGCATTTACCTATTTTTATAGCATAAACCCTGTAAGCGAAAGGTCGTGAGTTCGAGTCTCACTTGAGCATTTCATTTTTTCCAATGTTTTTCGAAAAAAGATGATTATCTACAATACTTACTTAACAGACACTTCTAACTCCACCTATGCGCATTAAGCTTTAATCTAGATTCCATAACACACCCAGCCAGCGATTTGGCAGCGTTAGTGCAGAGTTGCAGTTGTAGAAGGTAGATAGACAGAGAACTCTTTATTGTACACCAACATCAGGTTACAAAAGATAATATTAGAAGGTACACTAATTTCAAAAATAACTAGAAGGCACCGTCTATGCACTTTGTAAACATAGTTTCAAAGTCAGTGAGTCTGAGTCACATCAGCCGACGAATATATTGTTTTTGATACTGGTTAACTGTATTTAACCTTTGCCTCCGTGGCGTAGCGGTAGTGAAAGCCACTGCCACGCAGGAGGCTCGGGTTCGATCCCCGCTCTTTGCAAATATTTGTATGCATGAATACGACTATTTGCATTGGTCTAGGTGTTTTTTGTATATATGTATGTATTTACAAAAATAAAAGTATCTAAGTATGTTTATCCGCATTCTAGATTCCATGACACAAGCTAGTTAAGCTTATCATGGGTCTAGATAGCGTTGTATAAATTGTTGTGGAATATATTTATTTATTATATCTTTGCCGAGTGAAAGTATAATATGATACTATGATTCCCTACCTACATAAAATTGTGCTGTATGTAACTTTTAAGAAAATAAACATAATTTTCGTCTCAAATATTGAGGTTTGCAATTATTCAAATTTCAAAATATCCTCTACAAATCTAATCGGTTAGTCGAGACCTTACGAGTACGACACAACTGTGTAAAACCTTACCAAATAATATTTCTCCCAGTTTTCAAACTAACGATATTTTAACTTTTTTACATTTTTGTAGACCTAAAAAACCTTGTTTTTCTAAGTCCTGCGGTTCAATAGACAATTACTTTTAAACACTCGTAAAGAAGCTATATCTTCGTTATAGTCCTCTAGGGTGGCATTCTTATACGTCCAAAGGGCTAAGGGTGGTTTGTACCGTCCCCTAACGACCTTTATAGAAGCCTCATTAATTAATTCCTTGGCCAATCCTGATAAATAGCGGTAGTATACATGTATGTATACATAAATGATGATTGTAGTAAATGTTATGTTACTTGGAGTTTGTAATATGTGTTTAGAAGTTTGTATGAGTATTATCATACGCATTCAAACTTCTTGAACAATACTGTAGTGTCTGTCTGTCTGTCTGTATGTTACGCTTTCACGGCTAAACCACTGAACCGATTCTGTTGAAATTTGGTATAGGAGTAGATTAGATCATGAGAAAGGACATAGGCTATGTTTGGTCGCGATAACCGACATCCCCGTGGGTGGAGCAGCGGGCAAAAGCTAGTATATTATGTACTGTAATGTAATACATATGTAACATTACACTTACATGAATGGTCTCATCCGTTTCAGTCTTCGTACTATACTTGTACTATACTATACGAATCCAGAATAGTGTATTAGGCCTGATCCTTTGAAGCTGTTTGTATGTATGTCTGGGTGTTTGGATGTTCGTAATTCAATCATTAATTAATGTAGGGTAGGGATAGATTATACTCTGGAGTAACACATAGGCTAATTTTTATCCCAGGAATAAAATCCCATGAGTTGCTGAAACGGGATTTATAGGGAGGTAGGACACGACGGTATTTCCGTCCCAATTGAGCAGTCCAACTGAGGTAGTACCTACCTCCGCCCTACAGAATACCGCGGTCATAATAACCTCGTGCTGTGTTCCCGGCGGTAAGTAGGGTAGCCAGACCTCACTGGGAGAGTTATGCTGTTAGTGAGAAAGCCAAAGGCTTGTCCTGTTTTATTTTCTGCACTGACGGCACAGAAACTCCCTGTTTTCACAGGATCGGCAGCACGACTCTCTGTTGCATACGTCCATAGGTCACGGTAACCATTTTCCATCAGGTAACCCGTGTGCTTGTATGCCACCTAAGTGGTATAACAAAAAACTATTTCCAGGCAGGTGAAGCCACCGGCATCAATTAGTATAAAAATAATTTAAAGGTTCATTATCTGTATTACTCTTATATATTTTTCTAACCATTACAAACCAGCGATTACTTCAAAAAATATCGGATTTCCTGGTTGAAAGCATCTCCATTCAGCCTTTAGAAACCAAGGGATTGGTGAACGTACCTATGCCTTTTCCTTTCAATACACGACATCGTTTTCGGCATGAACAATTTTCGATATTTTTGCAAAACCTGCAATCACTAATCAAGTATTCGTTCAATCATAATCCCGGCCGTCGATACGCTTTTAAATATTCATAAAAAAAATTATAATCTTCGTACACAGAAGTCGGTTTAAAGAAAAAGTTTTGGTTCCTTCAATGTTTCTTGGATTTAAGAAATTTGGATAGTCACTCTTCAGTTTATTTGAAACTTTTTTTAATAAACTTGAATTTTAGCTATGGGATAGAGGAAGGAGCAATGAGTAGCATTATGAATGCCTATATAAATTGTAGTGCAAATGTCGGTAATTTAGTGTTTAATGAATCGCTTTTATGATTTAGAGGTCCCGGATTTGAACCTGGATTCGATGAAATTACCTATAGAACAAAATTAAAGGGTCCAGATTTGTATCCTGTTTTTTAAACGCTATTTTCCAACTCTAACTAGGTCCTGTCTATTATAATATATTCTATTTGATTATCTATTATATCCTATCAACAAACGGAGCTCAATACTAACCCGTATAATGCATTCCAATAACCTTATTCCAATAAACTTCCCATATGCGATCATTCCACTAATTAGGAATTATTTAAGCCTAATTGGATGCATCATTCAGCAATAGAAAATACGAGTAACGTCCATATAATACGTCATGTCCAATAATTTCATTGTCTCTCGTGTTTGGAATCATCGAGCATTTTCAATAGAACTTTATATGTGAATACTAGTTGGGGTCCGCGACTCCGCATCATGGAAATCGGATATCGCAACTTTTAGGTATATCTCTAGTCCTATTAAACCGATTGCGATTAAAAAGAGGTTAAATTTTAAAGTTGACCAAGCCATTTCTAAAAAAACATCGGCCAAGTGCGAGTCGGCCTCGCACACTAAGGGTTCCGTAAAAATTGTATTGACAAACGAAATTGTGCTACTTACATAGCAATAAATATTGATTGCGTTGAATTAGGATTTTAATTTTTTCAAAGCTCTAAGACGTTACAGAGCTTAGTTTGTGGCATGAATTTCGACTTGATAACTTCACATATTCCTGGGAAAAAGGGCTTGACAGACAGACAGATAAATGGGCAACGAAGTGATAAGGGTTTTTTACATTTTTAGTTACGGAACACTAAAAACCACATTAAAATCCGTTAAATAGTTTTCGCCATAAACTCTGAAACTAATAAACCAATTTTAACAATTATTCCACCATTTATTCAGAAGTATCATAAGCTAATTTTTATCTCCATATACCGATAGGGTCAGGATATACGCTGGTGAAATTTTAATCACGAGTTGATGCTACTTAGTGTCATATATACCCTCTCCAACATTATTAATCCTTGATCACCTAAAAAGGGAACCACAGGATTGCGTCTTTTAAAACGAAACGTAATGATTTACGCAGAAATTCTAAATGAACGATGATTTGAAAAAAAATTGAATTATTTTTAAATAAATACAGATTTGTTTATATTACTGAGGTGGAGTTCCCGATTTATTTTATTGATTTAAGATATATTATCATTAACATGTATTTTTTTCTTTTATCGTGCGATAAATACCCACGGATACCACCCCCACGGAGCCGGCGGAGGTGGTTATGTCGGACTTGAACCGACTAAAACGCAGGCCGCCTTGGGTCCTTGGTTGCCGGAGGTGAGATTGGCAAAAGTATATCTCTCGCACCCCGGCAGACCCAGGACCATCTCTTTCGAGATGGCCCCCTTCGGGTTGTGGGGACCACAGTGTTCCCATCTAGCCCCGGATCATTTACATGTATGACTCTATTTGGGTCTCTTTTCATGCTTATGTTCTTTATTGAGACGCTTTATGTAGTATTCGTTCATTTAGCTATTAGTTAGCTGTAGTAGAGTTAAAGGGATATTTACCTACTTACCATGTTTTCAATTATTTCGAGTATCCGATATTTCGGTATACAAGCATCGTAACCACAGAGGCGTAACCATGATAATGAGTATGATAATTAAATATCTATATAACTTCGATATTATTTGAAACATAAATATATGCTACATACAGGCTTATTGCTAAATGATAACTAAGTGGTTATGCTTATAGTAATGTTTTTACTGATTGTGTTCCGTCTTTATACCAAATACCTATATATCTATACAAAATATATAACCACTTGTGCTGGCCTACGGTGCCACCCACACACGGTGGAATTCATACCATGTCGCACCAAACAGTTTGAGGCCACCTTCCTCTACCGCACGATAAAGAGCTGGAATACTCTGCTCGCTCATGTGTTTTCCTCTTTTTATAGTCCCGGGTTCTTCAAGCGGGGCGTGATATAGCATCTATTTTATTTATTTACACTTTATGCACATTGTACATAGGCGGACTTAATGCCTATGTACAGTGTACATAGGTATTAAGTCCGCCGTAGGTATTCTCTGCCAGTCTACCATGGTGTGGTGCAAGGCCGTTAAGTTAGAAGGATTACCATTTTACGTTCAATAGCCTCATCTTCTGGACTGCCCCTCAGCTTTTTTACCATCTAGCGGGGTCAATTGACGGACCAAATATAAAAAAGTGAACTAAGTAATATATTTCATTCTCACTCTAAGACCCATTTCGAATATTCCTATTCGTATGACTTGTCTTGATTTCACTTTTTGCGCTTACCGCCCACACACTTTTGCGAAAGCGTAATCATGGATTTAGATCCCTTTTAGTTTTATTGCCGCAACCCAAGGGATGAAAATTCCCTTCAATTTTGTTCTAAATTTGCTCTTATACCAGACTCAGTGGCTGTGATGTCTGAAAGTATTATAGCTAGATACATAAAAATAGCTAAAAATAAGAGAATGAAATTGCGAATCATTTTAAGAAACTAATATAAAAATCACAGCTAGCCGACGTTAGGGACCAATTTGAAGGGAGTTTCGAGATTTGAAATTGAAATTAAATGATAAAATATCTTTTCTAAATGATAATGTAGAAAGTGCACAAATTATTACTCAAGTAAACTTTGAAATTATCAATTCAACATCTAGTGATGTGAAAAATAATGAAATTATGAATACATAATATACTCACGCTTGTAAATTTCCGAACGGCTAGGCAGAGGTGTATGAACACCCACATCTTGTCAACTATAATAATTTTTGGTCCCACGAAATAGGGGGCGAGCCTATTGCCATCAAGTGGGCATTTAGCCATGGGCTGTATGTTTACTGTCGCATGGAGAACCGCTTTATCCCTTAGTCACCTTCTACGACAACCACAGAAAGATGTGGGGTGACCCTATTCCACTCCACCGGTAACCAACAACGCAGCAAATAATTATTAAAATA
This sequence comes from Eilema sororculum, assembly GCA_914829495.1. Classification (NCBI taxonomy): domain Eukaryota; kingdom Metazoa; phylum Arthropoda; class Insecta; order Lepidoptera; family Erebidae; genus Eilema; species Eilema sororculum. Next base: position 21,656,200 of record OU618546.1, read on the forward strand.
TTATTTTCTATAACTATATGCTTTTTGCGCTTGAAACAGAAATCTATTTCATCTTGCGTAAAACCGCTCAAAGACTGACACAGTAACATGCTACTAGGTGCATTCATTCGTAAGCTGACGTTGCTGCAGCCAAATCGAAATACGGATATACCCGACAGCGGCTGAGAAACTTATTGTGTGTCTAAGAATATGAAAACCGTCGGTTGAACAGAAATTCTTTTCCTTTGACTTCGGTATATTGTTTTGCTTTGGCTGCTTCGTTGATGGAGAAGCGTGCACGTACAAGCACTGTCAGAAGTTGCTGAATGGTATATCTATACCATAAAATATTCGAAATATAAAATATTGTATATAAAATATAGTATATAAAATATTCGAAAATTTCAATGTAAGGATCGTTTGTAATATCTATTACAAACGATCCTTACATTGAAATTTTCGAATATTTTAGCTACCATTCAACCCCCCAATACACATCGGAAGACCCGAGATGGCAAGCTGTTTTAGTGGCCGGCCATCCGGCCGGTTTAGGGAATTCCCACACAAAAAAGGGTGACATTAGTCGGTGTGTGTGAATTGAATAGTCTCATATAAAAGTTATGGATCATTGAATCGTTGAACAATACATAAATTTTGGCGATCACCTCTCCCTCTTCCCTCCCAACGAAGCCTACACTAACATCGTCTTCATTTCAGCATTGTCCCGGTCCAACCCCCTCTACAAGACCTCCTACAAGACCCCTGTATCCTCATAGGGGTCTGCCTTCCAGCCGCAATCTTTATACATGACTCCGCATATCCAACGTAGCATATTTTTCTTTCTGACACCCAGCAGGTACTGGTTCAGCAGATTGGAAGTGAGCTTGTCTTAGGTTTGAAGATCTTTATGGAAATCTGTATAAGCTTTGTATTAAAAGAAATAGATTGATATAAAACTTACCCCCAAAATGTTATTAAGTCGCGCCTTATCGTAATCCGGACTAACACACTGTGAATTATACGATGTCATTACTTTGAAGGATTATATTATTAGGGGATGCAAACATGATAAGCTCAAATTGAGAGATATCGGGTAAGGCAGGAGGAGGAAAAGGAATTCTTATCGGTAAAGTACACCTTTGATAACATAATTTGTTTTGAGAATTTTTAGAAGGGATGTCTTTTATGTTTTATCAAAGTGAAATGAATAAAATGTGAACCTTTGGGTTTTGAAAATGTTATTTACGTGAAAAATGTGAAAAAGACTAGCTTTTGAATGCGGTTTTGCTTTTGGTTGATATTGGTCCCGTAGCCATAATTTGCATCTATTCAGAAATTAGAAGTTTCAATTCATTACCTATGTATTTCTGTTAATTTTCTATAGTAGCAAGATGAAGTCCAAAATGTGCCCGGTTCATCATCGCCCTTTGAGGGCTTATTTTTATTGCACACACTTTGGAACCCAAAATCCTCAGCTCAACCTCAGGAGGGATTTTGCCTTGCTGTGTGTATTCTACCGTCCATCGATTATCGACATGATGCACAAAGCTAAATTCTATCATCGCACCGCTCGCCATAGGCAAGGAGTTCATCCTCACATATTGCGAACGGAAATGGTGTGCACTATGCGGTATAAAAGGAACTTCATCACACGTACGCTCAAGCTTCCAAGCGACTACAATATGGGGTTCTTCAAAAAGGGCATTAGAAGGTTTCTCATTAGAAGGCACCAAGGGTTGTAAGCACGAGTGTATCAATTGATACCATAGGCCACGTTAGCCACTTTTTATCAGGTGGGCCGTATGCTTATCTGCCACCTAAGTGGTATATAAAAAAAAACAATTTCAAAAGCATTAGAATACGTTTCTTTAATTAGGTAATACAGCCTTGCACTAAGTACCAGTAGAATGAAGGGAAATACCATGGCAGATATTGATCTATAATGTTAGTATGTATACAAGATAGACTGCAATTGATGCAAACACACTCGTGAAATACGAACAGTATTGAAAATTACCAACGTTCCGCCAGTAAAGTTTAATTGAGTTAAAAATATTGCAAGCAGACAGTGGTAAAAGCTTTATTCGGCAGCGTAAACAAAATGAACTTAAGCTTCCACCAACATTTCAACCGAGCGGGATGCAAAATGAGCCTCGTGTAATACCTGCGATTGCAAGCGAAACGTAATTTTTAGTTTTTTGTTAAACCTGACAAGTGGCTGGTGTTGTAGTGAATAATGTAATAATAAAAAATATATGCACATGTGTGTTTTGTTGTTTGAGATAAAGTTAACAAGTGTGTTCTCCTGTAAATTAACAAAATAGATAGGTACATTACCTTAAAGATTCGGGCGCCTTGGAGAAGCACATGCCTAAGATAGTCAATCAAGTAGGTTGAAGACTTTTAATCTGCCGGAGGTAAGCTAAATGAAACCACCGCACTGAGGTTTAAGGTTTTATTCTCTAGCGCTCCAGTGTGCTTATCATAGTAAGAATTTTATGCTAGTAGATTAAAATTTAAGAACTACATGACATATTACTCTTGTCACCAATGCAATTTTTTAAGGTTTTTAAATTTAAATTTTAATTAAAAGTAAACGAAAGCTCACGGCATCCCTCGGCGAGTGTGTGAAGGTTCACCTCAACCAGCGAAGCTTAACATTCCGCTCCACAAGCCATTATTCCAAGATATTGCACATGCTCGTTCGTATGGTTGAAAAATCCTTCAAACCATCAGAGGCAAGTTCCAAGAAAGGCCAAAAGTTAAAGTTAAACAAAGAAATAGGAAAAAGAAAAGGCGGCTCCAATAGAGACCTGAAATAAAATTTTAGGTTATTAGAACAATTCCTATGAGAATACTCGAAGTCCTAATTTTTGAGAAAAACGTGTGACTTACCGCCATAATTAGTTGGTTAAATGCCAAACACACGATAAATCATGGTATTTTTGAAACAAATACTGAAACAACAGAATTTAAAATATTATTTTTCAATCAGAAAAAAAAAATACGTCGAAATGAATCTTTTGAGAAAATGTCAACTCACCAGAAATATGGATCAATTCCACATTACCATCATAGCGGGGACATTTTATGATGTCATCCGGACAAGAATAACTTTAATCCATTACAATGGATGACGATTCATAAATTTTTATTAAAAAATCGACATCTTTGTCGAACGTCAAGAGAGAAAGGTGACGTGCCGGCCAACGCAGTGTTGCCAGTCGCCTCCAATGTTCGGATATTAGCGAAATTTCGACTAAAAGCCGTTAAAGACCACCGATGTAACGAGATTCACAAACGCGACGTTACATTACATCCCTCCCCAAAAAAAGAAAAAGGTATTCCTTTTTATTTTCAAAGAAAACAATGAGATTCAAAGACCAAAATCCAAAAACCTCAAAAGAAAATAAAATGTCTTGCAACATTCTACAAAAAATAAAATGCAAAAGCATCATGCAAGCATATTGCAAAAACAATCCACAAAAAAGTAAAAGAATGTGAAAACATTCAAAAATAAAATTTAAGTTCGGAAACCAACTTCCAAATACAAAGGAAATCAAAGATATTTTCCAACTCAATGGAATAAACCAAAAGCAAAACAAATACTCCGAAAAGAGTGAAAAGTAATCTGAAAAATAAAGTATTCAGAGAAAATGAAACAAATCCCAATTCAATTCCAATTCCAGATATCGATTAGGCAACCAACGCCATCGAATCTAATCCTAGATCTTAACCAGCCTTCCAGCATCAATACAAAAGTGCGGTTGAGCTCCTACGCCACCGACTCTATACCAGCAATTCCTAAATAAGTATCAAACGAAGAAGATATCGGTTAAGCACCAACGCTGCCGTATCTGAAACAAAATTGGCAAAAACAAAGAAGTTTTCCCATTATCGGTTAGGTGTAAAACCGCCGACTTCAATTCAAATCCAAACTCCAAAATCCAAACGTCAAAACAAAATCACAACAAAAGTGTGAGGTTAATATATTTATAAGCATTGTGATCGGCATAACACCACCAACTTTCCGAGCACAAGCAAAATATAAAGAAAATATGACAATTGTGACCAGTACAACACCACTGACTTTCTGAGCACAACCGCATAAAAAAAAAATATGACATTTGCGACCGGCTCAACACCACCGACATTCCGTGCGCAAAGCATAAAAAATGTTACTATGTGTATAGAAACACAATAGTACAAAAAAGAAAAACGACAATTGCGACCGGTACATCACCACTGGCTTTCCGTGCGCAATGCGTAAAAAGGCGTGACCATGGGTATGAAACACAATAGCACAAAAATGTAAAGTCCAGAAAATCCCAGGTTTCCCAAAAATGGTATAACAAGGTATAAGGTAAGTGCATATAGAATGCGTCCAATCCGAGAATCCTAATATTAAGACAATAACTCAGAACTGTACAAAAAACTAGGTTCAAGAAACTTAAATTTCCATTCCAAAAGTGAGTGGAAATAAGTCAAGTGAATTTAACACAGAAAATGAATATTAGATTTCACTCCTAAACTAGAGCAGAAACTAAATTCCCAAATTTGTACAAAATATACAATTTTACAAAAATGTAAACAAATATATATACAGGACAATAATCCTATTATACAAAAACAAATAAAAATATAAGATCTTTTGACGTGGAACAATTTGTTAGTATGGAGTAGAAAATATAAGAAACAAGACCTAAAATGACCTAAGTAATTTTTAATGTATCTAAAATTGAAATTAATAAATTGATGTGAAGTTCCTAGCATACATCTCCTTTCAAGATCTCAAAGCCTTTCATACATCCCCATTTAATGAGATCATACTTCAAACAAAGTACCAAAAACAAAGATAGATATTGGCAAAACCAGTAAACAATTTAATATTTAATTATGTCTTTAATGTGATAACGACCTGTATAGTTTTTGTTAAGGTCTTTCAAGACATAAACATTAGAGGAAACTTTATCTAATATTTCACATTTAATAAACTTAGGTGCTAACTTAGCCGAAAAGAATGCAGGAGCATTAGACTGCACAAAACTTCTCCTCCATACTATATCTCCCACTTCAAAAGAAATGACCCTTCTCCCTATATTATAATAACGCGCATTACGCTTATAAGCTTTAAGCAATGAAGCTTGAACTTTAACAAAAATTTCACTAAGAGATTTTAGTGAAAAAGCAAAAGAAGACCTTTCAACAACATCAAGTTGATCAAGGTTATCAAAAGAATTACTAAAACGGTGCAATGAAGCATCAAAAATAAGTTCTCTACCGAACATGAGAAAATTAGGAGTGAAATCTGTGGCTAGATTCACACTATTATTCAAAGCTAATTGAACATGAGGCAAATATTTTGACCAAGTTCTATGATCATCTTTAACAAAACAAGAAATACATGTTTCGACCGTTTTGTTATATCTCTCTACAGGGTTATTTTGAGGGGTATATAAAGTATTATAAAATATTTTATTAACATTATAACTTTTCAGAAAATCAACGAACTGCTTCGCTGTGAACTGGCTTCCATTATCACAAACTAAAATTTTAGGCGTTCCAAACCTAAGAAATATCTCTTTTTCAAGAATCTTACAAATTACTTTAGTAGTAGCACTAATCATAGGAAATATCCAACAATATTTTGTAAAAACATCTACAATTGAAAGTATATACTTGTGTCCAGAATAAGCTTTTGGAAGAATTCCAATAATATCAATAGAAAGCATTAACATTGGTTTATCAACTTTTTTAGGATTAACCATAATTCCATGAGGTGGATTAGTAGAAGATTTATAAGCTTTACAAGTATCACAAGAAGAAATGTATTTTTGAACATCAATAAACATACCTTTCCAAAAATAATGTACTTTTAATTTATTTAAAGTTTTATGAATTCCTAAATGTCCTGAATTAACATCATCATGATTAGATCTAATTGTGTCTAAGATGTGTTCTTTAGGTATGACAATTTTCCAATTTAAAAGATTATTAGAATTATATTTATCTTTACAAAATCTATACAAAGTATCACTTTCAACTTTGAAATTTTTATATTTTCTAGGAAACTTTTGACAATTTATAAATATTTTTCTATACCAAGGATCAACGATATCCTCGTCTGGCAAAACAATATTATTATTTAAAGGAACATTAATAGCAGAAATTTCTATTCTAGATAGACAATCTGGAACTAAATGTAAAGAACCTTTTTTATATTTAACATCAAAAGTAAATTGAGAAATTCTAGCAGCCCAACGTGCAAGACGACCACTAGGATTACTAAGTTTTAGAAGCCAAGTTAAACTAGCATGATCAGTGATAACTGTAAATTTCATTCCTTCAATATAAGGTCTGAAATGTTCAATAGAATCTAATATTGACAACAACTCTCTTTCAGTTGTGCTATAATTACGTTCACATTTATTAAGCGATCTAGAATAATAAGCTACAGGATGTTGATCTCCATTATCATCATCTTGGCTCAGGACACTACCAATTCCAACGGAACTAGCATCGCAATGTAAAAAGAATGGTTTCTCAAAATTTGGGCAATGTAAAACAGGTGCAGAAATCAATGCAAGTTTTAAATTATTAAAAGCGACTTCAGCTTCTTCATTCCAGGAAAGAGATTTTTTAGAATTCTTGCTTCCAGCCGTTAATTTTGTTAATGGCGAAGCAATATCAGCAAATTTATCAATGAATCTACGGTAATAAGAACATAACCCAAGAAAACTTCTTAATTGTCTAACGCTTTCTGGGCGTGGGAAACTTTCAATTGACTCTAATTTAGCAGGGTCTGTATGTAAACCATTACTATCAACAATATAACCGAGGTAACGAAGTTTATCTTTACAAAAATTACACTTTTTTAAATTAATAGTTAACCCAGCATCTTTAAGAATTTTATAAATTTTATTTAAATAATATAGGTGATCAGAGAAACTAGAATTTACCAATATAAGATCATCTAAGTAACAGAATGCTACATTATCAAATTCAGGCCCAAACAACTTATCTACAAGCCTTTGCAACTCAGCTGGAGCATTGGTCAAACCATACACCATACGGGTAAAATGAAACAAACCTTTCCCAGGAACAACGAAAGCAGTCTTCTCTCTAGAAGATTCTTCTAAAGCGATTTGCAAAAATGCCTTAGACAAATCAATAGTAGTTATATAATTAGCACCTCGAAGGTTATCTAAAATTCTAGAAGGATAAGGCAAAGGGTAAGAATCTTTAATAGTTACTGAATTTAATTTTCTAGAATCCAAACACAATCTTGTTCCACCATCGCGTTTTTCAACGGCTAACACTGGAGAACACCAAGGAGATTTGGAAGGTTCAATAATATTTTCCTTTAATAAAACTTCTACTTCATCATAAAGTTCTTTTTGTTTAGCAGGACTAAGTGGCCAATAACGTTGTTTAAAAGGTTCACCAGTAACATTAATTTTATGTTTAACTAAATGAGTGAGACCCAAGCCTCTCTTTTCATAAGAAATATCTTCAAAAAGTGAAATAATTTTATTAAGTTCCTGTTTCTCAGACGGAGAAAGTTCAGAAACAGAAGTAACCGCATTAACACAAGTTGTGGATTCATTTTCAAAAGTAATTTTATTTAATAAGTCTTTAGCAAGGTTAAATTTCAACCAAAAGTCGAATCCCAAAATAATGGAAGGTTTAAAAGAAGGTATTATCAAAAAATCTACATTTTTAGTTATATTATCACAAGTGATAGGTAAAACCATAGTTCCAATAACCTTGTGTGGAGAACCATCAGCAGTAACAGCATTACCTTGGTGAGGTTTAAGTTTAAATCCTAATTGTAAAAATGTTTGATGAATATTAGAACCGAGTACACAACTACAAGCTCCGCTATCTAACAAACCAGAATAAAGTTTATTATTAATATTAAATTTTAAATAGGGTCTAGTGTCTTTATTTTTAACAAACAAAACAGGGGCAGCCCTGATATTACTAAAGAAAACTTTCAAATAATCTAACCAGTCACTAAATTCTTTTTTACAAGTGGCATCATCCGGTGCATTGCTAAATTTTTTCAACATCGAGTCACCTGAGGTTTTTTCAAAAACTAGGGCTCGATGGGGCCTGATACGTTTTTTGACTGTTCAGTATTACAAACTTCGCAAGTCTTCGTAGTGACACCAGCTTTGTGACACTTAAAACAAATTATGCCAGGAAACTTAGGGCAATTTTTATAAGAATGTCCAGAGGACTTACATTTTAAACATATTAATTCATCTGCTTTAACAGCATTAACGTGAGCAGAAGGTTTTTCTTTTTTAATACTTCTATTCTCACTTAAGTTCTTTCTAGACACAAAATTTTCTAATTCTCTGCTGAGGTTAATGAACTCTTCAATAGTAGAAATAGTTTTACCAAACACAAAAGGTGTGTAAATATTTAACATATTATGTTTAATAATAGTTATTAGGGTAGCATCAGAAATAGGCATAGACAAACGGCTTGACATATCCATTATATCTGTAATAAAGTCTGGTAAGGACTCAGTTATCTTTTGTTTACGAGTGCGGAGTTCATGTTCTAAATGATAGTCAAATTCAATCCTATCAAAACGTTTCAACAACGCAGCCTTCAATTCCTGCCAAGAAGCAATACGAATACGCACACTACGAAACCATTTAAGCGCAGTGCCTGACAAAAGATCAGCAAATGAACTAACTAAAAAATGTTCATTAAAATTTTTAAACAAGAAATATTCTTCCACTTCAGTAATAAATTCCCTAACACACGATTTACCATCATACAAAAGCTTACAACGTTTCAAATCGGGTAACTTTGTAACAGAAGGCAAGTTTTTCTTCAAGTCTTCATTCAATAGAACATTCATCATATTAAACGAAGATGCAGCTCTCGGACTATAATCACCAGCTCCCCGACTATGTGAAAACGGATCAACAACTTCAGTCAGATCAGCCATGACATGAGGCATCTCGTGAGTAGATGTACCAACCGGGACAGTATTATCAACAATTGCAAACAATGGTGGAGCCTGCGTCTCCTTGTCCATGTTTGAAAACAATGTGAAATCTAAAAATAGTTGTATAAAATGCACTAAGAACTTCCAATGAATGCAATGAATGCAGCTATAAAAGTTAGAAAAGTAAATAAGTTATGAATGCAACTTAATTGTTATTGTTGAAAAATGCTAACCTCAAAAGTAGGTCAAACAAAAGAAATGAATGTTATTGTTAAGTTATTTAGGTCAAATGCCTTTAAGTAATGATAAAAAAGTGCATCAGTGATTCACAAAATAAAGTATTTCTGTTTACTTGAGGTAAACATCAAAGATTCAAATATTACTATACTTTCACATATTAGTTTGAAGTTTATAAACTTTTCATTATATATTACTATGTAGATAATGTAACTTGTTATAAATTAAGGTTATACAAGATAAAACAATGTAACAATAACTGTGAATGTTATACAAATTGAAATATTCACCTGTAATTAAGAGATATAAACAAAAGCGTACCAACCTGTAGTAAGATTAGTTTTGTAAAGTAAACAAACAATAATATTTACTGAAACACAGAGTTATGCAGTAATATACATGAAAGAAACATTGTTCTAAACATGTTAAATTAAATTAATAATGCAAAGGTGACAAGGATATATATATATTTGCACACTGTCAAGTCCCTGTTCGCGAGCGACAATTGTAATAATAAAAAATATATGCACATGTGTGTTTTGTTGTTTGAGATAAAGTTAACAAGTGTGTTCTCCTGTAAATTAACAAAATAGATAGGTACATTACCTTAAAGATTCGGGCGCCTTGGAGAAGCACATGCCTAAGATAGTCAATCAAGTAGGTTGAAGACTTTTAATCTGCCGGAGGTAAGCTAAATGAAACCACCGCACTGAGGTTTAAGGTTTTATTCTCTAGCGCTCCAGTGTGCTTATCATAGTAAGAATTTTATGCTAGTAGATTAAAATTTAAGAACTACATGACATATTACTCTTGTCACCAATGCAATTTTTTAAGGTTTTTAAATTTAAATTTTAATTAAAAGTAAACGAAAGCTCACGGCATCCCTCGGCGAGTGTGTGAAGGTTCACCTCAACCAGCGAAGCTTAACATTCCGCTCCACAAGCCATTATTCCAAGATATTGCACATGCTCGTTCGTATGGTTGAAAAATCCTTCAAACCATCAGAGGCAAGTTCCAAGAAAGGCCAAAAGTTAAAGTTAAACAAAGAAATAGGAAAAAGAAAAGGCGGCTCCAATAGAGACCTGAAATAAAATTTTAGGTTATTAGAACAATTCCTATGAGAATACTCGAAGTCCTAATTTTTGAGAAAAACGTGTGACTTACCGCCATAATTAGTTGGTTAAATGCCAAACACACGATAAATCATGGTATTTTTGAAACAAATACTGAAACAACAGAATTTAAAATATTATTTTTCAATCAGAAAAAAAAAATACGTCGAAATGAATCTTTTGAGAAAATGTCAACTCACCAGAAATATGGATCAATTCCACATTACCATCATAGCGGGGACATTTTATGATGTCATCCGGACAAGAATAACTTTAATCCATTACAATGGATGACGATTCATAAATTTTTATTAAAAAATCGACATCTTTGTCGAACGTCAAGAGAGAAAGGTGACGTGCCGGCCAACGCAGTGTTGCCAGTCGCCTCCAATGTTCGGATATTAGCGAAATTTCGACTAAAAGCCGTTAAAGACCACCGATGTAACGAGATTCACAAACGCGACGTTACAATAAAATAATAGTAAGTACAATAAAACTACTTTGTCCGTGTAAACCGAATTTATATTACGAAAATACTCGTAGTAAGTATTTATTATTAGGGGGAGATATCAGTCAATTTCAGCTTCATCAACTTTCGATTTAAGTCGGTTCGAGTCCGACATAAACCCGCCCCCTTTTTTTTGTGCGGAAATCCCCTCGGATGCCTCCCCTGCCGGAGCCGGAAGGGGCGGTTATGTCGGACTCGTACCGACTAAAACCGCACGCCGACTGTGGGTCGTGGTGTTAGGTCGGAGGTGAGGTTGTCTTCGACATACCCTTCGCACCCCGGCTGACCCAGGGCTATCCTTACGGTCTGGCCCTCCTCGGGAGGGGGACTACGGTGTTCCCGACTCGCCCCCGGAATAGGGAGGCGCGTTTGTTACGTGAACACTGGTTCCGGTAATAAAAAATGGAAAACATTTGAATATATCAGTAATAAACGGTAAATACCGGTATCTCGCGATTGCAGCACGCGTCCCATCACTAGCAAGAGAAGGCAAACATCTCCTTATAAGGTAAGGCACCGTTCTAACGCACACATAAAATGAGTCACACGGATAGATAACCAATCAGCGCGTCCCGTCAATCGGAAAAACAGCTGAGGGCTCGACACTAGAAAAAACGCGACCCGCGCGCGCGTCGAAGCGTACACAGCTGAGCTCATTCCATCGCGAGACTTCGCAGCGAAACGTTCCAGTCGTAGTCCTATGGAATACCGGTCCCACCTTGTACCGGCTGGAATACCGGCCGAAATAGCACCACCGCGCCGTACCGGCCCAACTCCGAACCAGCTGAGGTTGCCGGCCCTCTCCGTACCGTCTTGAAGACGGCCTTGGCGACGACTCTGGCGGACCGAACTAGCGGCTGCGACGCCTGGTGACCTTGAGGGGAAGACAACGTCACACTCGCACGGGGCCAGCCCGGAACCCCAAGTTGAGTACATTACTCAGCCTTCCGCTTATAGTGGTGTGTACCTATACCCCAACCGACACTCGACTTTGACTTAGAGTAGTTTTTATTTGTAAAGCAGGACCTACGGAATAAAGTTGTTAGATCTCGTACCAGTCGTTTTCTTATTCTAGACCCCGTAGGGCCCCGTAACACGCTTCTCAGCGCGCTACCGCCGGGGCCTGCTTCTGCTGGGGTGACAGGCGGCCGCACCCGTCACCCCCAGGCCCACGCTCATGGGGGACGGAGGTCAGTCAGTGAACCCGCCCCCAGTCTGCGCGTTTGGATATCCTCAAAAAAAAAATTGAGAGGTCGAACCTCGGCTCTCACACTACCGACGCGACGTGAAGTCTCTCACAACTTAAATCTTAAGTTCAAACGAATGTCACTCATTGAAATAAAACTTTTACGGATTCTTCTTTGTCTTCATCTTAGCGTTAATCCCAGTCGCATACGAAGCTTTCAGCTTGGAGTCTGGGGTCCGCTTTACTAGTCTAACTGCGGATTTGGCTAAACTTCGATATTTTCTACGAAGCGATTGCCATCTGACCTCCACAACCCAAAGGCGATATCGAAGCATTACAGCTAGACCCGTTGTTGGACTTTTGAAGGCACCAACTACCCGTAACGAGTCCCATAGCTGGCAACTGGGACCGACGGCTTAACGTGCTCTCCGAGGCACGACCAGACCAATGCAAATACCCATATTCATGCTTTGCATTGAGCGGGGATCATACCCGCGCCTCCTGCGTAGCGGCCGCGTTCACTACCGCTACGCCACGTAGACTGTCGGATTCTATCGCGATATATTTTTTATTATTTATTTTTAAACCCGCGTTTCGGCCACTTTTCAGCAGCCATGTACGCTGAGTCCGCGAAGGATAGAATGCGAAAAATGTTTGGTAGTGTTCCACTAATTCCTTCACTAGTATAAATTCAAGATGATACTCTTGAGATGAATACGAAATAAGCCAAATAACCATAATAATATTAACAAAAAACATAATACTGTGAAAAGTTAGGATTTTAACTTTATCATAAGACTACAAGATTAACATTTTAACTTCAAAGATTGCATAATACTGCAGTAATATTATAAGTGTATGCATATGCATCAAATTTACGTTCTTACGTAATTCTGTTAGTTTTGTCGCGTGTCGTACTAGTTGTACTAGAGAATTTCAGCTTTATAAGATGGCAAGAATCTTATGAATTTGCTTTTGTTATGTACCGACTGCACCGAGTATTGTGTAGCTGACTATCTCATGAACGGTACGGTAGCGCATAAAATATCTATATACAAGTAGACACTGATTTCTATTTTATGTATATATTGAAAATATAGTGAGGATAAAAAAGAAGAAGAGTGGGTACAATGCATATGGTGTGAATTATTGTGGGTTCATACTTCTTGTGGTGGTTATGAATGTGGTGCGTATGTAGGATCTGAAACGTGGTCCCTCACTATGTAGGTCTCCTACAAAAGCTCAAAGTCGCTCAACGAGCTATGGAGAGGGCTATGCTCGGTATTTCCCTACGTGATCGCGTCAGAAATGATGATATCCGTATGAGAACAAAAGTAACCGACGTAGCCCAGCGGATTAGCTCTTTGAAGTGGCGGTGGGCGGGACGGGACACATAGCGCCCAGAACAGATGGCCGATGGAGCAAAAAATATCTGGAATGACGACCGCGTACGGGCAAACGTAGTGTGGGAGCCCAACGGCCAGGTGGAAGGACGACCTCATCAAGGTCGCTGGGAAGCGCTGGATGCGGGCTGCTTCAGATCGGTCATTCTGGAGGTTTATGGGAAAGGCCTATGTTCAGCAGTGGACTATGTGTGGCTGATATGATGTAATTTTAAATATTGAAATACTGTATTCCAAATTATATTCACCCCAGGTCCAATGACATATTTGAAGATATTTGATTTTTGATAATTTTTAGAAAGTTCCTGTTTTTTGTTTTCTTTGATAGTTTATATAATTAGGATTTCTAATAATTTAATGTATTTTATACTAGCTTTTGCCCGCGGCCCCGCACGCGTGGATGTCGGTTATCGTGACCAACCATAGCCTATGTCCTTTCTCAAGGTCTAATCTACCCTAACACCAAAGGAGATGGAAAATGGTGGGCCCAAATGTAATAAGTTGAGATATGATCTAAAAAATTAGTCATATTTTTCTATCTTATAATATGAAAACCTCAATTCTCAATCTGGATGCGGAGGAATATGAGAAAATAATTTTCGTGAGATTATCAATTGAGTAATCGATTACACTAAAATATTTGCTGTAAATAATTAACTCAAAGTAATTAAATGCACTATATATATTTACATGCATTATAGTGCATATAATTACAGTCATGCGGTAGACTAGTGGTATGGGTAATGGACTGCTGAGACGAGGTCTCGGGTTCGATCCCAGGTTTACCATGGCACACACCAATGACTTTTCGATGCTTTTCGAAGTTATGTGTGTATTTATCGCAGGTTTATAAGTGCCCGGTTAATGGCAATAGGCTCGCCACCTATTACATTGGGACCTAAAACATAAACTGGCGAAATGTGGGTGCTAGCACCTCTGCCTACCCCTTCGAGGAATACAGGCGTGAGTTTATGTTATGTTATGTTATATTATTAAATCAAATATCAATAAATTACTGAAAAACCAATATTAATGATTATCGATTTCATATCGATTCAAATCTCTCTTATATTTTTGTAGTCTATGTCACTGACATGGCAGCTGACTAACATTGACACTAGACAGTTGCTGACTGTTTTTGTTTGCTCATCGTTTCGTGTTTTCCGATGCGTTATGAGTGCTTTCCCGATTATTCGTAATTTTTTACGACAACTGCTTTGTATTTTACGGATTCTGACCCTGCCTACCTTGTACGACCCTTGCTTTCTACTTGGACGCCGAAGAACGCTCACACGTTTGACTTGTAATTGTTATTTTGCATTACCGCCAGCTTGTGGATTGGATATTATTGAAACTATGGATCGCTGTGTGAATTGTGGTATATCCACTGGTCACTGCAATACACTGGGCCGACGGCCCTTACACGATGAAACAATTCTGTCAGTGATTCGGCAATGGCTTGTACCTCAGTCTGTAAGTAAATACCTGTAACCTCATCTAACCAGCTACCATCCTGGCAGGTTTAAAATGTAAAATGTGTTTAATAGAAAGTGAATAAAACACTATATTCAATGATTTTTTATTTTATTTTAGACATCCTTTCCCTATCTCCTTACCTTTTACCTATCTATCGCTTGAAGTCGTTGACGTTCATTCATATTTTTTTTTTTTACACAGGACACGTCAATTTGACTTCACCTCGCCTGATGTTAAGCTAAAGGCAAAGTCTCGGAAAGAGGGTCACCATCGTAAACATTTACCATGTTAACAGTGGTGGCACTCAGCTTGACGGCCTCATTAGATGCCTTTTCACGCCCCGCTTAAAGGACCCGGGACTGTAGGAAGAAGGAAACACGTGAGCTGGCAGGGAATTTCAAGTCTTAGTGGTGCGGCATAGGAATGAATCACTGAAACGCTTGGTTCTAGCAGGTATACTCTGCACCGTAAATGGATGACATCTTAGCCCTGCACGTGTCGTCCTGTGAAGGAAAGGGGAGGGTGGGACTAATTGGAAGAGCTCGTCAGAACATTCACCATGGTAGAGACGGTAGAAAACTGCCAAAGACGCAACATCTCTACGCATCTGCAAAGGCTCGAGGGTGTTCGTGACCTCAGGATCCCCAATAATGCGGACCGCACGTCGCTGCAACCTGTCGAGAGCATCTAATAAGTACTTTGCGGAGCCGTCCCAGAGATGTGAGCAGTATTCCACGCAGGAACGAATTTGGGTCTTGTATAGAAGACACCGCTGCTCCGGCGTGAAAAAACGTCTCACTCTGTTCAGGACTCCGAGTTTACGCGAGGCTGATTTGATGATACTCTCGATATAGTTTTTGTTATTCAGTTTGCAGCGAACATCCATACCGAGGATAGTGAGGTGATCCTGCAGTGGCAGTGGTGTGCTCTGAAGAGTGGGAAGGGGAAGAAAAGGAGATACCTTTGCTGTAAACGCACATGCCTGGGTCTTCTTGGCATTGAACTCGACCAGGTTCCAAGCGCCCCATTGAGAAATGTGGTCCAGGATCCGGTCCAGCTCAGTGACAAGAAGCTGCCTTTTTTCCGCGATATCAGACTGCTTGGCCGCAGGATGTGCGTAATAACTCCCGTGTAAGGTGCTGTCGTCTGCATAGCAATGAATGTTTCCGTTACAGAGCATGTCATTGATATGCAGAAGAAAGAGAGTGGGAGATAAAACGGAACCCTGCGGCACGCCAGCATTTACCTGCAAGAACTCCGAAGCTCGTCCATCACAAAGGACGCGAATACGGCGCCCCTGCAGGAAGCTTGCAACCCAGTTACACAGTCTAGGAGGCAGGCCGAAAACTGGTAGCTTGGAAAGAAGCGATTTGTGCCATACCCTATCGAAAGCTTTGGCGATGTCAAGACTAATTGCCAGTGACTCACCGTGCTTCTCCATAGCCTCACCCCAAAGGTGGGTCATGTTCGCCAGAAGATCACCCGTTGACCGTTTCGGTCTGAAACCGTATTGCCGGTCACTAAGCAAGGAGTGATCCTCTAGGTGGCGCATGAGCTGTGTGTTAATTATGTGCTCGAACACCTTGCACAGCACTGAGGTGACGGCTATGGGTCGATAGTTGGCTGGGTCCGAGCGATCCCCCTTCTTGGGGATCGGCTGGACATTCGCCTCCTTCCAAGCCGAGGGCACTGTACCCGAACTGTAGGACAGTCGGTACAGCCGCGTTAGCATAGGAGATAACTCCGCTGCACATTTTTTAAGTACGACCGCTGGAATACCATCAGGACCACTGGCTTTCCGGACATCGAGTGATTGCAGTACTGCACGGACATCGCGTTGCCTGATACGTATATCAGGCATTGCGTGGTCACCAGTGGGCATTGTCCGTGGTTGCATACCACAGTCATCGACTCGGGAGTTGGCCGCGAAGAGATTGACCAGCAAATTTGCTTTCTCTTGCGGCTCATGGGCCAGAGATCCATCGGGATTGCTCAGCGGGGGCAGCGAGGGCTGGCAGAAGTTGGCTTGCACGGCTTTGGCCAGTTGCCAGTAGCCACGGCTACCCGTGGGATGCGCCACTAGCTCTTGGCCCAGCCGTGCTATGCGCTGGGCATGATTTTTTCAAACATTTTCTAGTAAATATTATAACTAATAGTGCAAAAGAACACATTTTGCACTTCAGGAATCAGCTGTTAGATAAAGATTGTAACATAACCTCACTTTTAAATAATCTCTTATATCTCTGTTCTCAGATTGAGAAAATCCGCAGAATTTTCAGTGAAAGGTTGATAATATATAAGCTATTAATTGACACCACTTTCATCTTCTTACAACTAGGCCCAAGATTGTATGTAATCGTTTCAGTCTCCTTTCATGAGAATCGGTTCAGTGGTTTAGGCGTATACCGACAGACAGACAGAGTTACTTTCGCATTTATAATATTAAGTATGGATGGATAACTCGGTTCCTTTTTAAGTTATTCCCAAAAAACAAAGTGGTAGTCCAAATTCACTGCACTTCCCTAAATGTGTCAAAAACATCTTTGTCGAAACTTTGTAAGCAATAAAAATGGCTATTTATTTGACAGGTTTGAGTCACTTTTGACAGATTCTCATTCTTCCGTCACGTCACAAGGAATACTTTCATTTATCCATATCATATTTTCCTCTAGAAAGTTTCTAAAATACTGTACAGGTAAATGAGAAGTCTAACATCTTTTTTGGAGATTATATGAAATACTTCATGTCTAGGTAAAGTTCAAGTTAGGGCACTGACTGACCTCCGTCCCCCATGAGCGCGGGCCTGGGGGTGACGGGTGGAGCCGCCTGTCACCCAAGCAGTAGCAGGCCACGGCGGCGGCGCGCTGAATAGCGTGCCTCCCCATTCCGGGGGCGAGTTGGGGACACCGTTGTCCCCCCTCCTGAGGAGGGCCAGACCGTAAGGGATGGCCCTGGGTCAGCCGGGGTGCGAGGGATATGTCTATGACAACCTCACCTTCGGCCTAGCACCAAGACCCACAGTCGGTGTGCGGTTTTAGTCGGTTCGAGTCCGACATAACCTCCGCTTCCGGCTCCGGCAGGGGGGTATCCGAGGGGATTTCCGCACGAAAAAAAAAAAAAAGGTAAAGTTCAAGTTTGTGTTTAAGTTTGTGGGACTTCCTTTCACAAGTGGCCTACTACCATATATATAAATATATACTTATATATTAATATTATTTCAATTATACTGAAAATGGACTTTATCTGTCAGGATATTTGTTATCTGTACCTTATAAATCTAACAAACCAAGCAAAATAAATATATCCACCACAAACTATCTAGTAAGAAATACTGTTTGACCCAGTTTCGTCAAATAAAACAGTATCCTGACGAACACCGCCTGATGGTCCAATTCACACCATGAAAGTCTCAAAATAAGATTGAATATTGGTATAGATCTTTGTTGGAGCAAAGTTCTGGAGCAAGTCTTGGTCGAGAAAAGTTTCCACAAAGAAAATTCTCGGTAACATCACAGAATTTGAAAATGTGACTGGAAAATAGTGATAGCCATTTGAGTTCCAATCCCAACTGCATTCACAACTTCAACTTTCCAGAATACATTCTCTTAACTAACTTTTAAACTCTCGCGTTCCATGATATACAATAATTTTAACGGGAATTAACGCGATCATGGTATAGGTATATTTTATAGGTACACTTTAATTTGGTTTAGTAGTCTTTTACAGAAACGATTACTATCCAAACGAGATCTAAAAAGTCTCATCCGTCTATCGGGGCATTAGAAGGTTCTTCTGCTGTTGTACACGCCCATAGGTAACCACTTTCCATCAAGTGGGCTATGTGCTTGTCTGACATCTAAATGACATAAAAATTAAAGATAATTTTTGAATGTATCTGCATCTCGCCATTAACATAGAAACTTGACTTCGGTGAATTTACAGTAATTTTGCTGTAGAAGCCATTTTTATAAATAATTAGAGAAATAAAAATAAGCAGTAATTCTGAAGATTAGGAGTCAATTCAGAATTTTATTATATGTAATTTGAGAAATAGGTATTCATTTTCTTCCTCTACTCCTGATTGAACTTAAAAGCTTATTAAGGGAGCGATTTCCTGATCGCCTACAGTGACACGCCTTTCATCAATCAGCATGTGTTTTGCTCCTGCATTTTGGGGTTGTCTCCATCCTCTTTCAATCCTGTACAAAATGCGAAGTAGTTCTACTGCATATTTTCCCACTGAACAGCCTTCGGCGACAATTATTTTTTCCCACTAGCTGACATTTGATGGAGGCCCTATTAAAAGTTGTCGGCAACTTGAGTCCATTCGTAATAAGTCACACGTAGGGGACTGTGTCAAAGTTAATGATGGACTCACGACAGAAAAAAGTTGTTTCGTAATATTTGATAGGTGAGACTAAGTTTAAATTGGGTTGGAATGGTTTTGTAGAAATGTTTCATTTCTTTAAGCTAACGACGTCTTTTGATAATCACACGCATAATTGACAGCCTCCGTGGCGTGGTGGTAGTAAACGCGACTGCCATGCAGGAGGTGCGGGTTCGATTCCCGCCCAATGCAAATATTTGTATGCATGAATATGGCTATTTGCATTGGTCTGGGTGTTTCCATGTATAATATGTAGGTATTTACAAAAAAAAAAGTATCTAAGTATGTTTATCCGCATTCTAGATTCCATAACACAAGCTAGTTAAGCTATGCTTACCATGGGTCTAGATAGCGTTGTGTAGAATGTTGTGAAATATTTATTTATTTATTTTATTTATTTATAATTTTTCGTAATTAATACTGTTTTATCTGAAAATTGTTCATCATTTTTGGTTCCCGTTGGAATATAATAGCCCCCATCTCTTCCTGTGGCCATCGGAGGCACCATCTTACTCTTACAGGAACCAACAACGATAAACAATTCCATCCGATAGTAAACATACAGCTATGATCATTGATATTTACTCAATGAAGTGCCCTCGGCACCTGAATAACGGCTCTGTATATAATCAATTTGAGTGCGTCGTGTTTAGCTCACAAGCCAATCTCATCTGCGAGCCGGTAGACTTGCTTATTATCATGAGACCCTGGTGCAGGCTTTCGTCTTGGAGTTGGGTGTTAAGACGGCAGTAACTCTCGTTGAAGTCAAGAAAGCCAAATAAGGAGTAAGAAAGGTAACGCAATCCTGGGCTCCAACTAAAAGTTTTCATCCAGGACTCGCACTTTAATGATGATGATTTTGGAGAGCTTTACTATTAATGGGTTATTCATCAATTCGCAGGAGTCAAACTCGCGGAGGTCCGCGAATGGAAATTCACAGCTTATTTATTTATATAGATTCACAGCAGTCAGTATTTTTTTTCCTCTCATTCCAGTTCTTCAACGTTCAACAATAACTTCCCTTCAAAACACAGCTCTTACATCGATAGATACGCCGTACAGACAGATACAGCAATCAGTGCTGGCGCATCACAAAATCCGCACCGTGACAAGTTTCGACAAGACGTCGAGCCTCTCAGCGCCATATTTGAATTGCAAATACCCGCCAGCCTCGCAAAGAAAACAAGACAATTAATTCGGAAACACCACTCCCTGTGTTGATGTTTAATCAGTTAAGTAGTGGCGTTTAGGCCCTTTTGGGATGGTTTATGCGTTGTGGGGGCGACAGAATGGCGAAGGTGGGATTGAGATTTGATTTTGAATTATATAGAGGTTTCATCCGTAAAGGATAGAATGTGAGATGAATATGGACTACGATTTTGATGTAACCTGATTAATACAACGGTATCGAGAAGTTCCTTTTTCGAAAATTTTAAATCGAGATCGTAACCATGATATATTATCTACTATATAAAAATAAGTCAGGTTTTCCTTCCTGACGCTATAACTCCAGAACGCACTAACCGATTTGGCCAATTTTGGTCTTGAATTATTTGTGGAAGTCCAGGAAAGGTTTGTACGTTGAGAAAAATTCGAATAATTGCCGGGAACCGACATCCACGCGAGCGGAGCCGCGGGCAAAAGATAGTTATTATTATATATCATGGAACGCGAGAATTCAAAAGTCAGTATGGCTTGATAAATACATCTTGGATTTAAAATGTGACCAAAATGTGCTCTATATGCGCAGTACACTCTTGGATGTATTTTGAATAAGCACGGGGTGCTACTGCGGTGGACGAGCTCAAATTCATCAATTATAGATTACTAGCTTTTGCCCGCGGCTCCGCCCGCGTGGATGTCGGTTATCGCAACCAAACATAGCCTATGTCCTTTCTCATGGTCTAATCTACCCCTATACCAAATTTCATCAAAATCGGTTCAGTGGTTTAGGCGTGAAAGCGTAACATACAGACAGACAGACAGACAGACAGACAGACCGACAGACAGAGTTACTTTCGCATTTATAATATTAAGTATGGATTATTGATGTAATGTGAATATAAACTCCCGCTACAGATATAGACAATCAATCAATGTGTCACTTTTTATATATGTGATTGTCACTTGTTGTCGTACTGTCGTAGGCTGTCTCTGTAACGATTCGGTTGTTCAAATATTATACTACTATTACTAAACTTTATCAGTTTCATTTATTAGCTTTATTTGCCTTTTATATCTTTTAGTCGTCGCGACTGCCACGCAGGAGGCGCGGGTTCGATTTCCGCTCAGTGCAAATATTTGTATGCATGAATATGGCTATTTGCATTGGTCTGGGTGTTTCTATGTATATTATGTATGTATTTACTAAAAAAAAAGTATTTAAGTATGTTTATCCGCATTCTAGATTCCGTAACACAAGCTATAAAAGCTTACCATGGGTCTAGATAGCGTTGTGTAGAATGTTGTGGAATATTTATTTTTATTTATTTTATTTTAGTTCAAAGATATATGAATCGAGCTATAACCTTCTTTTTAAGTAAAGAGGAGAACTTAAAAAGAACATACTACCTACTAGTATAATCAAAAGATTATAAAAAGAAGCCTAAAAACTCCCAACATTATTTCACAGTTATAATTTTTCTAATTAACTAATCAATCAGAATTGAACCAATTTCAGGCCTTTCATGTAGAATATCGGCCAATAGCGATTATAGATCCAAACAATTATGGAGACAATAACAATTTTTCCATCTACCGAATTCTATGAAGGTAATCTGTCAGTTCAAAGGCTACCCTACTCAGATATTCTCAAGACAGCTCTTGGAATAACTCATCATTTACAACAGAAACAAAATTCATTGCGTATTAATATTGTAAACTGGTAAAACAATGAATAAAGATGGCAAATTCGTTGAATAGACAATGGTGGGCCTAAATAAACCAATCTTTAGAGGAGCTATGTAAAACTGATCTCGAGCCTGCCGTGTGCCGCGGCCGTATTCTGATTTAGTTTTGTGTACTGTATCTTTATACTATCTTATCCGTTGTCTTACGTGAACGCGCGACGCAACGCAATGTGATGCGATGTGACGCGATCAGACTTCAGGTGATGTTTTCACGCGACATAACGTAGGTCACAATAAAGAACATCGAATACTACATATTTTCGCATCACGTCGCATTGCAAACGGCGTCGGCATAGTGCTATCAGAGAAACTAACTCAAAGATTAGTGGCTGTAGAAAAAGTAACTGATCGACTCATGTCAGTGAAGATAGCCCTAGAAAACCAGCCCGTGTTGAACATTATATGCGCATATGCCCCACAAACTAATAGTTGTGTTGATGATAAAGATGCTTTCTGGGATAACTTATTTCTCCTGACAAACAACATCCCCAAAGACGAGAACATTCACCTAGGTGCAGACCTGAATGGCCATGTTGGTAGATCAAATATAGGAGCAGAAGGTGTGCACGGAAATAATGGGTATGGCACTCGAAATCCAGACGGGGATAGAATTATACACTATGCAACCAGCTGCAACCTAGTAATCATTAACACCTATTTCAAAAAGAAAGACACCCATTTAGTTACATACTTTAGCGGGGGCCATTCAACACAAATTGACTACGTGCTGGCAAATAGAAAACAGCTTGGAAAATACAAGGATAGCAAAGTTATACCGGGTGAGGCATTGGCTTCTCAACACAGACTGTTGGTTACGGTTTACAAACTCCCCAAGCCAATCAGACTGGATAAGAAGTTAATTCCAAAACTAATGTGGAAATCTTTGGAGGACGGAGTGGGCACGGCATTTACACAGGACATGGAGGAGTACCTGAAGTCCATGGCAACGAGTAATTTGACAGCTAATGAGATGTGGAATGATTTCGAGCCGACCTGTAGAACAATTGCCGAAAAACACCTAGGCAGAACTAGAAATAAAAAAGGCCCATTCAAAGAGACCGAATGGTGGAATAAAGAAGTCCAAGAAGCTGTCCATGCCAAGAAGATAGCGTTCAAAAAATGGCAGAGTACAGGAGAAGAGTCAGATCGGGACGATTACAGAACAGCGAAATCCTTTGCAAAACAAATTGTCGCGATTCATAGAGCAAAATCAAACTCAAAGTTCTACGATGACCTCGAATCTGCTCAGACTAACATAGACATCCACAAGCTTGCAAAAACTCGAAACAGAAATAGCAAGGATATTGACACTGTGAAGTACATTAAAGATGAACACAATACCTTGTTAACTGCTAATAGCGACATCAAAAATAGATGGACTAAATACTACGAGGAGCTACTAAATAAATCCAACCCCAGAGAAGAAAACTACACCAAACTACCCCATGTTTCTGGTCCAGTCCCTGAAGTTACGATCGAAGAAGTCAAAAAAGCAATAAAGCTAATGAAGAATAATAAAGCCCAAGGACCCGACGAAATTCCAGTTGAGGTTTGGAAGTCTATAGGCAATGAAGGAATTCGTTGGTTGCAAGACCTATTCAACAAATTAATTATTGGGCAGCCAATACCGGACCAATGGCGCAAAAGTCATCTAATCCCCTTTTACAAAGGGAAAGGCGACGTTCGTGACTGCGGAAGCTACCGGGCAATTAAACTCATGGCCCATACGCTGAAGATCTGGGAACGGATTATAAATAGTAGAATAAACAGCATGGTGGAACTGACACCTAACCAATGCGGTTTCGTTCAGGGCAAGAGTGCGTCTGATGCCATACAAGCCATTAGGATCCTTGTGGAAAAATCAAAAGCCAATAAATCCAATTTACATATGGTTTTCATTGACTTAGAGAAAGCCTTTGATCATGTACCCAGGGACCTAATATGGGAGGCACTCAGAGCGCAATCTGTTCCGGAGTATTACATATACCTGATTAAGGATATGTACAAAGACGTTACAACACAGGTAGTTTGTCCAGCAGGAATGTCCAGAAACTTTTCACTAAAAGTTGGCGTTCACCAAGGCTCAACCCTAAGTCCACTCCTATTTAACTTAACAATGGACTACCTCACGAAGAAATGTCAACAGCCTGTCCCATGGAACGTTTTATATGCAGACGACGTTGCCCTTATTTCCGACTCTGTCGAAGATCTCCAAAACAGTTTAAATTCTTGGGTTCTCGCACTAGAGCAAAACGGCCTCAAAATTAGCCGAAAAAAGACAGAGCACATGTCCTGCATATTTGATGGTTCCACGCAACCACAAAGTATACAGATTTTCATCGACAACACCAAATTGCCCACTGTGGAACAGTTCAAATACTTGGGGTCAGTTATAAGTAATGATGGTAAAATAGATTCTGACATCACGCATAGGACTAACACTGGCTGGCTCAAATGGCGCGAACTCACCGGCGTCATGTGTGACAAGAAGATGCCTCTGAAAGTAAAAGTCAAAATATACAAAACCGCCATAAGACCTGCAATGCTATACGGTTCCGAGTGCTGGGCTACAAATAAATGCCATCTAAATAAGCTGCACACTACAGAGATGCGCATGTTACGCTGGTCAGCGGGTGTAACCCTTCTAGATAAGATCAGGAACCAATACATCAGAGGCAGTTTTAAAGTCGCACCGATCACAGAGAAGCTGGTCGAGAAACGACTGCGGTGGTTCGGACATTTGCAAAGGCGACCTCCGGATCACATGGTCAAAATAGCATTGGCGATTCCCACGACGACGCGAAAAAGCGGGAGACCACCAACCACCTGGACGACAACGGTGAACAAAAACCTGCAAGAACTACAGCTAGACGCAAATCTAGCTCATAACCGTGCTGAATGGAGAAAAAGGACAGCGAAGGCCGACCCCAAATAAATGAGATAAGGTCTAGGAGGATGATGATGATGACGTCGCATTGCATCGCATCGCAGGACTACGCCTTGCGACAACTTCAGACGCACTCAACACATCGCGTACATTGCGGCTTCTCTTCACTTTCTCCGTATCGATTCCAAATTTAGCAAGTAATGTATGCGCCGTATCTTCTGCATGCGTCGGCAATTGTTGTATGCAGTCGGCTTCGGAATCATACCGTTACTCCACATCTTCCCCATAGCGATTTCCCATGTGACGTGAAGTCTACACTCTGGAGCCTGAGGTCGGCTTGTTTTTTAAAACATTTATAGAAGCGACTACCGTATAGCCTCTCAACTCTGAAAGGAACTGATTTTCCTGTACCGGCAAGAAGTAGCCTTTCCTAGAGACGGGAATCAGTAAAAGAAGGAGAAAGGTAGGGAGAAAAAAAAAGACTCTCACAAAATAGGAGATCAAGATCACGCTTTTTTTTTTTAACCGTGGGGGAAAATCCTTCATGGATGTTATGGACTCCTACTGACTAAAAACCCCCACGGTAACGCCCAGAAGCCTATGGATGGGAGCCCCGGGTAAACCCTCGGAAGGATGTCCCAGGACTCCCATCAGACCTACGGCTACAATTGCGGCCTCGCCTTGGGGGTGGTTCGGGTGCTATCCCGCGTCTATGGGGGAGGTTTTCGGGTGTTATCTCGCTTCTTAGGGGGGGGGGGGGGCGTGCGTGAATCCCTCACGTCACGTTGCCGTCATGGGTCAAGATCACGCTTAAGTACATAAATAAACCAATCACAAAATCATTATTTTCATCTTGTTTCCTTCATGTGTCCATACAAAGGAACTTATTAAAGCAGTACTCAAGATATTCTTACGACCAAACCTAGTTAGTACAAAATCTGAAACATGAAGCCCAATTAAAATCTAGCAAGGAAACTTACCAATTTAAAATATAGTTAGCAACTGAACACTTGGGAGTTGTTTGTGGTCTGGCTAGTTTTTTTTTTAATGAAGCACTATAATACCTATAATTAAATGTTGCAACTATATCACAATATGCACCATAATACTACTGATAATAAAGCACAAAAAAGAAACTAACAATCTCTATCAAGCTTAAACTTCTGAATGAAGAAATACTAGTATTTTTTCATAGCTCGGAGTCCCCTCTCTTACTGCTTGATTAAAAGTTTGTTTTGGCTTCTACGTGAGTGGCTTGAGTCCTGCAGAACATAGTGGCGACCCATACACTTATTATAAGTGGTTAGGTATATATGGGGACATTATTTACTTTTACTCTGTCTGTATTATACTGAAAATCAGTATTGAATTATAACAAGAATTTCACGTTAAAACAATTCGTTCGTAACCCAATAAAACTCATTGTCAAGCATTGCGCACTGCCATCCATCGACGCACAAATGAGGTTACGTCAGTTACGTCAAAAATTCGGACATCGATAATCATAGGAACATTAATTGTCGGCAAGATAACATCGTTAACGTACATCGGCCGAACTGAATCGGTACGTCATTCGACATTTGCAATGCAGATCCGACCATTTTCATTTTACAATTAACAGAATAAAATTAATTCAATAGGTTCAACTGAAGAATGTTTCTGGTTCGAAAAGGAGCTTTGCTGTTGGTTTCGATGAATGGTTAATGTATTTAAAGTGAGTTATTGAGTGTATGATTGTTTATTTGGAACTAATTGTGTTGTAAGCTTTTGTTTGTATTGTATCAATGTTGTTGTGAAATTTAGAGGTATAAGGTTGGGTTAGCTTTGTTTTCTTGCTTGTGGTGATGGGGATAATGTATCATTTATAGTTTTAGAAGTATTTGTAACATGAGGGCCTCTTTTTAGGTCAGAGAATAAGCATTGATATACAACTTAGCAAACGCCGCTGCCACAAGAGGCATGCGATGCGGAAGAATGGTTTCTTTTATTTTTAGTCGTAATAAGTAGTTGTATAATGCTAATTAATAAAAACTCCTTTACTTCCTAAGTTAAAAAAAATAATGTAAAAATAAAGTAATTTATGAATCACAAAGTTTGCTGAATTTCAATTAATTGCAGTGGCAAATAATCACACAGCCTACAAGTAGTTACCGTGGCCTAACCAGGACGGAAATAATTGAACCTGGTACGAGTCACCGTCTAAGGTTGTATAATATATAAACATAATAGCCTAACCAACTGAGCCACTAAGCACACCTACGCACAGCCCATTCCTACTCATGAACATTCAAGGATTTGAGAGTTATTTAAACTCAACACATTCACACAAAGAACTCTTGTTTGAAAGTATGAGAATGTACTTCCTATCTGTAGCGATGTAATGGGAGCCAGTAACGTGAACATATATTTTTAGGATGTAAACACAAAATATAAAATGGTATATTTACACATAAAGAGGTGAAACCTCTTCAAATTCAAGGACGGTCGAGCTATGCTAGGACATTTTTTTTATCTTAGTCAGTGGTTCCAGGCAGAACAAAATTTGGACCACCCCTTCTCTTCCCAGCCAGTGTCGTACGAGGCGACTAAGGGATAGGGCAGTTTAACATCAGACAGATTTAATACAGACCAGCCTCAGCCTCAGTAGCATGGCTCGAGTAATAGTGCCCGGAATACGGCAATAGGCTCACCCCTATTACGTAGCACCAAATACTATGATTGGTGAAAGGTAGGTGTTAATTCACCTTTGCCTAACCCTCCGGGGATAAATACGTGATTTTATGTATGTAGTCAGTACGTTGTCACATCTTCCTTCTTGTTGATAGAAATGTCACCTTTTTGTACGCGCGGAAATCCTCCCGTTACCATTTGATTATGCTGAAAAACCCCGTCAGAAAAACACCTCCAAAAAGTTTAAAATTTAACGTTTGATATACCTAGTAATATCTGATTCAACGGTTGCCATGTCGGGGGACCCTGACTGGTTAAGCACTCCTTTATATTATCGGAACAATTCAAGGGGTCCTCACCCCGTCGTTTTTGCGTCGGGGGTTACAAACACAAACAAACAAAATTAAATTAAAAATTTAAAAAACCCCCGTCACAAAAAACACTAAAAAGTTGAAAATAAATGAATAAATTTTAATTCAACGGTTGCCATGTCTGGGGACCGTAACTGGTTAAGTACTCCTTTATATCGTAAGGTCCCCCGACATGGCAACCGTTGAATTAAAATTTATTCATTTATTTTCAACTTTTTAGTGTTTTTTGTGACGGGGGTTTTTTAAATTTTTAATTTAATTTTTATTTTATACTTTTTAAATTGATCTACTAGTCAAGCTCTTTCATTTGATACCCATATTGAGGGAATTATAACGAAATTTGTATTCCAACATGTTGTGGCGGCGGCCATCTTGGACCGATTTTTTTCAAACATAGCTAAGAACACTCCCGACTCATATACCTTTCAAACAAAAAAAACTAAATCCAAATCGGTTCATCCGTTTGGGTGCTACGATGCCACAGACAGACACACACACACACACACACACACACACAGACACGTCAAACTTATAACACCCCGTCGTTTTTGCGTCGGGGGTTAAAAAAACAGGCGTAAGTCAAATACTAAAAATAGTATATTGTCTATTCTGTGTCATACCACAGAATAGATAATAGTACTAGCGTAGTCATACCTTATGATTTGACTTATGCCTGTTTTTCTGTAGAATCTACGCCTAGGGCATTAGCTACCGTGACGCATTTTGGGATTTACATAACCTACTGACCTATTGTTTTTATTGTTTTTGGGAAAACATTTAAAGAATTTATTTCAAAATTTTATGAAACATACTTCAAAAGTCACACAATACCCAAAATAAATATTCCAATATACCCTTTCTCGAAACCCAATCCTACTTAAAGGGCAGAATCTCATAAAAACCGTATAAAACATTGTTCATTCAGACACTATTGCCTGTGGCATTCGCGGATAGTGATGTGTCTTAGTCGATATGATGAATGTCGAACGATACATGTTCAATTTACATTGTGTAAACTTTTATGATTTTGAAAATCGATAATAATATTATCGAGTTTCAAATAGATTCAAAGTTTCCAATGAAAGTATATGCAAATGTAAAACTGTTTTCCTATTTCATTCCCTATGAATTAAATTTATAAGTTTATAAACTTGCACTTTCAGTCAATGAATATTTGTAAATTGTAAATGTGTAAAGATATTTCCTTTCACAAATGCCTTACAAAATTGCCCAATCTCGAGAGTTCTTATCGATCCACAATTTAATTTTCCATCAGCCTCAATGTAGCCAATGGGCTAATTCATCAGGCAAAATGGAAGTTTTAAAGTTGTGATAATGAGAGACAATTCCTTCGGCCTTAAACTTTTTATCGAATTTCTCTTGAAATAGGTCCAATTCGTACTTTATCTTTAAACTTTCTTGATGAAAAGTGGAAAGTTTAATCTTACAATATGGAAATTATACATTAGGAGAGACCTATGTTTAGCAATCTAGTGCAATAGACTAATGGATGGATGATGAAGAATACAAAGTCGTTCTCTGAGCCTTTTTTCCAACTCAGTTGGGATTGTTTTCCCAAGTTGTCGCTTCTGTATTTAGCCGAATATGCCAATTTTATAAGCTTTCATTAAGGCATCACTACATCTTGATAAAGATACATACTGTATAATTAGTTGCTTACACATAGCACTTGATATTGTAATATTAATGCACAGAAAATGGTTAATAATGAAGCCATAATATTTGACTGAAGACCGAAATATATCTTAGCTTGTTTGAAAATTCTCGGCTCTTCATTCAAGCGGCTCTTGAGTACGGCAAGAAGGCCGTCACTTTCATATATCCATGCCGATTTTCTGCCAAGCAAAACAGCCACTTGACATAAAGGATTCGCGAATACTGTCTGACGTTATTTTATAGTCTTTGTGCGAATAAAAAAGAGGTGATATTAAAAAAAAACTCTACAAAATAATTATTTTAAATCTAAAAACTGGCTGTATATGTCCTCTCAGAATGTTGTTACTCTCAGGTTAAAAAATATCTAGCCCAAAAAATACACCAAAATATTTCTTCACTTTTCTAGACTACTTTCTTTACCGGAAATTATGTCCCGTTCAAAAATGTCCCTAGAATTTGTTATTTGTGCCAATTTGTTCGTTTCAGTAAACTCAGTTCATTTCAGTTATCATATTATACAACATTTAACATCGATAACCTCGCACAATCGATGCTAACCATCCCATCACTTTGTAGACGCGTGTGAAACGATTCGGAAAAATAATTTCCTTTCAATGCACACGGTATACTTTACGTAGCAGATGTCAAATAAACAAAACAAAACCTACTTTAAATAGATAGCGCTAAGATTCATAATTAAAATTGTAAAGATGACAGAAATTTTGTAATTAAGTAGCTTGGAGTTTGCTAATTGTGCCAATTTGTGACGTCACGTATGTGAATTTTCAGGCGGTGGTTTTGATAGCTCGTTTCTTATTTCCTCGCTGATGACTGCAATTACTTCGCAAAAGATGTTCTTTGTAATTTCGCCATATGGCGGTAAATGTTCCAATTAATCTGAGCTGATTAGAAAATTAAGGAAAAGAGAAGGCAGCAGCAAAATCTTGGATCTTTATATCAAAATAAAGACAATTTTGTGAATGGAAAACTTTCTTTTGTCAATCTTATCTAACTTTTAAACTTTTGCGTTCCATTTTATATAATTCTGTTGAAACAGCGAACTATTAAATCGCGTAATACGAACGTGTTACAACGTCAGAAAAAGAAAAAAACGTGGCATCAACAAAGTTAAACAGGGAGAAGTATGCATCGATCGATCAAAATGTACATAATAAGTAAATAAATAAGGAAAAAGCTAATCAAATCTCAACCTAAACCTAATTTCCACTTCCAAAAGTCAAGCAATAAGGAAAAAAGAATATCACTTCAGACCAAACATGTCAAATTTATCACATCAAAGTTATATTCAAACTTCAAGGTAATTAAATTCTATATTTGGCCAGTTTGAAAGAACTCTCTGTGCAACCAAGTTTACAGGGACTCAAGGAGATCATACTAAGAACAGGTATCACGGTAAATTGGGGACTTCTATAAAAAGACGAGTGCCATTTCAGTGGGATTGACGTTTGTAAAGTCTCAGATTATGTCACTGAATGTTTGGAGGAATTTATTAGAAACTCTAGCCGTAGTCAATTGGCTAAATTTGTCATTTGGGCTCCGTAGTTTATAGGGATATAAATAAAAATGAACATTTTTGCAGAACTTCTACTTTAGTCTCGTCTTATCCTTTAACGACAGCTTTTCCAATCATATTACGCTTTTGATTTCTCTCCTATTCGTTATATTCCTCAAAGTCTAACTACATACCTAGTGTTCCTTCAAAAAATCATCATCTGGGTGGTCAAAGGTTTTGATTTTTGGGTATTTGCGTGTCGCACAAAACGTTATCTGTAAGCCGTTTCACCTGCTGTTGATGAACGACGCTCTGGAACAAGATTTCTAAGATTATGGATTGGGAGTTAAACAAAAGTTGTGCCTGGAAAACAACGTGACCTAACGTGCAAGCTAGGGTTGTGGCAGAGATTGACTCTCAGATGTAGATATTAAGATATTTACGCAAACCATAACAATGCCGCATTGTTTTTTGAAGGTACCCTGAAACATTTACAGTAAATAAGGTTTCATCGGCTTCACTATAAAGGCGCAACTTCGATGATTTTTACGTCGAGATTACGACTTTTTGTCACAAGTCGTTTCGACGACTTTAATAAAAATTGACTTTGCACCGACTTCGTCCATTTCCGTTCCTTTACCGAGCAAACTTATTAAATTAGCATTCTGAGTTTTATTTTTATAATAAGTTACTATGTAATATGGCAGTTACTTTGGAAAGTCGTTTACACTGAAATTGGTAGGTATAATTTCATTTGAAGGTGTGCGTACACTTCATGATCGTATTGATTAATATTACGCTATCGCGTGGCAAGCGTTCCTATGAGATTTTTATTCATAAGAAATCAATTTGTAACGTGTATTTAATTATCAATCTCATCGCCAATCTTAGTTGTATCCATTACTTGAATTTTGGAGCCAGATGTTTGCTCTCGTGCTGCTCCTTTCCAATTTGAGTTCCCTTACCTTGGTTGCTTTATCATCAGGATTTCTGTACGTTAATAATAAAAAATACCACATAAATAATAGTAGAATCCGTTAAAAAAATTATTATTTTAATGTGTAACATGTGCATAAACTATAGACAATAGCATCCACTACATTGTTTAATATTTCAAAATTTAATATAGCTTCATTATATCATAGCGACGTAAATTTTGACAGTAGCACCACTTAGTGTGGCGAGCGAGGAATCCTTTACCACTATTCAGTGCCATTACTCCGAATGCTAGTTATTCCTGTCTTCGTAGTCTCGGCAAGCTTATGTTATGCATGACTATAAATAAAGCATAAGGCTAGATATTGCGTTTCACAGGTTTAGAACTCAGTGCACGGTCAGCTCTGCGTGTTTCTCTCCTCAGTTACTGACGCGGGCTACCTATGTTTTAAAGAAAATAATTTGCCAAATTTATCACTTCCCTAAAATGTTCCGGATAATTTCATTTGCCAAATTATTGCTTAGCGAATAATCATCAACTAAATAAAATGTACCGCAGACGTTATGTTTGGGTAGTGAATGTTTAGACAATATTTTTTTTACCAACTAGCACTGTTACCCATTTTTATTAAGTCAATGTTTCAGTTCGAATACCACATTTTAAGCAAAATAAAATGAGGCAAATATAATATGTATTTCATATCGTCCATTTTCAATGTACCATTTCTATTCAAGTATTTCTGGTTGGTTGTAAAAAAATAACTACGAAGGCTCGTGCATTAGCCTTCTAACCTAACCTATCCAAGTCACGGCGTGCAGTATTCTACTTAGAACAGTTTTGGAGTTACACCATCGAAATAGGCAATTAAATTGGAGCCTTAAATAATTGCAATAATTAGATCAAACGTTTACTGTCTAAAGATTGTTTGCTATAATAAATCATTTGATTAAAGATCAAATGCCATAATGATTATTATCTTTGGTAATATTCTGCCAAATGAAAATTTGACGAAATGAAAAAGTGCGAACTGAAAGTAATCCAAACATTGCATAATAAAAGGTGTCCAAAATTTGTTTGCGTAGTAAAATTTTTCAAAATCTTTTCGGCAAAACGGCAGGCTCCCTACAGATTCAGATATGTTTTTTCATCCCTGAATCATATTGCTTGAAATCAAGCGCACAGATGCGTCTCGGCTTAGGTTGATGATTTTTCATTGAAAATGCCTATCTACATTATAAATTATAAATGAAACGCATCTGCGCTTAGTAACGTTCTCTTTATTAGTGTTCACATTAATCGAACATTCTTAGATATAAAGATATGCTACGTCAGATTATCCTAAAATGGTATGGTTACACATACATACTCGTAACGATACATACTTACACTACTTACATACACTACACCTCCGGGGGGTGAAAGAAAAAAAAATCAGAGCTCTTTGATTTTTTTTCTCTTAAAGTTAACACAACAAAAATATATTATTAATTATGAAACAATTTAGTCCTATCCTTGTGGATCAATTCAATTTTATTATGTTTTAAAATTTTGACATTGGGACCCATATCTTCCAACACAACATAAGGGCCTTCAAAAATATCGTCTAATTTCTTCGCGCCTTCACTTTTGACTAAGATCAAGTCGTCTTTATTATAAGTAACAGGATTACACTTCTTATCGTATGCTAACTTCCTATTTTGCTTACTAATCTCTAAATTATGTTTAGCATCTTTAAGTGCTACCTGTAGTCTATATCTTAAATCTAAAGAGTAATCATCTGGATTATATAAAGGATCTACACTATTAAAATTCTTAACATTATTGGGAATATTACATGACCTACCGAAAATAAGTTCTATATAATAAGAGACACCAAAACGGTATCCAGTGTGACCAGTCATAGCCGTTATTGCCTGAATAGGTCCTTAGGAAAGCAGCTAAATGCTTATGAGCATTTTCAAGTGCACCGATTGATTGATGGTGGTATGCTGTGGAAATTAATTTTTCTATATTTAATAATTTACAAACTTCAACCATAGTAGATGAAACAAATTCTGAACCCCTATCAGTAGCTATAATTTTAGGTATTCCGAAACGTAAAATGAAATTTTGAACAAATGCTTTTGCGACAGTTACAGTTTCTTTATTTTTTATAGGATATGCTTCAATAAATTTAGTTAGCTCGCATTGAATCGTAACAAGATAACAATTTCCATCATCGTCTTTATCTAAAGGACCTACCAAGTCTAAAAATATTTTCTCAAAACCTGACGACGCAGTTGTTGTGATTGTCATCGGCTGTCTTGTGTACCTACTATATTTAGTCTTCTGACATGTAGAACACTTTTTTACAAAATCAAGAACATCTTTATCGATACCTGGCCAGAAATATCGTCTTTTGATGTTGTTAGTCATCCTGCGCACACCAGCATGTCCACTGGTGGGCAGTAAATGAAAGTCATTTAGAATAAATTGTTTTTCCTTATCGTCATCTATTTTTTCTATTCCTCTTAGTATGCATACTCTTGGACCCGTCCAATTTTTTAATGACTGTATTTCACTACATAAACCCTTTATAAACTCTTCATTTTCTTCATCTTTAACTATGCATATTTCTTTTATTTTTATTTTCTTACAAAAATTCTCGAACTTAGTCACAAATTCGGCTCGCGAGAAATGTGCCCTAAAGTTGAGATTTACACATAGCATCATTTTATTAGGAATATAAGCGAGACATTCGTCTTCGGCACTTATCATATTATATCTTCTATAGTTATCCACTTTATCCTTCTCTATTAACATCATCTCCACGACATCACTCGGCTTCCTTAGTAACTCCACGACTCTTGGCTGATCAGACCCTTCGTCGGTGGGTTTACTAATTGGCGGTGAGACATTCTTCATATTCTGATCTATTCTACTTTTTTGTGCCCTAGTCATGACATTAACTTCCGAAATCTTCTCATTCATACTCTTTAATTCATTCGAAGTCACATTCACTCTGGATAATGCATCCGCGACTACATTATCCTTCCCTTGCACATACACTATTTTAAAATCATACTCCTCAAGAACTAAGCGAAACTTCAACAGCCTACTAGAGGGATCCCTCATGCCAAACAAATAAATAAGTGGCTTATGATCTGTCATTATAGTAAAATGTCTACCATATAAATATGGCCTAAAATATTTGACTGCCCAGACAATAGCAGTAAGTTCTTTTTGTATTGTGGGATAGTTTAATTCTGCCTTATTTAACGGCCTACTAGCATATGCTACGGGTCTTAAGTCCTTGTTGCATAAAACTGCGCCAATAGCTACACCTGACGCGTCAGTCTGTAAAATAAATTCATTAGAATCAGAAAAATCTGGGTACTGAAGTATAGGTGGGCTAATCAACTTTTGTTTTAAGAATTCGAAAGAATTTTGACATTCCTTTGTCCAATTAAAAACTACATTCTTTCTGCATAAACGATTTAAAGGTAATGTTATTTCAGCAAAAGATGGTACGAATTTACGATAGTAATTGCAGAAAGCTACAAAGCGTTTTACTTCATCTACATTTTTAGGTTCAGGATAATTTTGTAAAACTATTGTCTTTTCTGGATCAGGTAACACTCCATCAGCCGAAACTAAATGCCCAAGATATAGTATTTCCTTTTTTAAGAATTGGCATTTACTTGGGTTCAATTTTAAATTTACTTTTCTTAACCTTTCGAGTACATCAATCAAATTTTTATTATGAGAATTTAGATTTCGCCCAAAAATAATAAGGTCATCAAGATATACAAAACATTTGTCATACGTCAGACCAGACATAGCTATTGACATCACTCTACTAAAGTTACTACAAGAAGTTTTAAGTCCCATGGGAAGACGTTTCAAATGATATTGACCCGTACTCGTGCTAAAAGCAGTATATTTACGACTATCCGGGGATAAACTGACTTGAAAATAACCTTGATTTAAGTCCAAATGAGTAAAATACATGGAACCTGAAAGTGAGTCTAAGATGTCAGTGATGTTTGGTAGTGGAAACTTATCATCGACAATCACATCATTAAGTTTTCTATAGTCGACTACCAAACGCCATTTTTTACAACCCTCAGATTTTTTAGGAACAAGTAACACTGGACTGTTCCATTCGCTTGAAGACTCTTCTATAATGTCGTTCTTTAACATTTCTTTAATCTGATTATCAATTTCGGGTTTTAACGATTGAGGCAATCTATAAGGCTTAACATAGGTAGGACTAACATTTGGTTTAAGTATTATAGATTGTTCGTAAACATTAGTTGTAGTCAGCTTATCTCCTGGTAGAAAAAACACATCAGAATATTTTGAGCAAATTGTTCCAATAGAACATTTTTCTTCTAAATTGAGATGATTTAATTTCAATGAAGAAAGTAAAACTTCAGCCCTATTAACATTAGGCTTAGTTTTATCAAATGAAAGTGTTTCATACTCACTTAACAAATTAATTTCTGGGACAAAATTTATTAGCTTAACTTCTTCATCTCTTATGTTAAGTATTTTAATCGGAATTCTACCATTTTTAGGTCTAACTATAGTTCCTGCTAGAAAAACATCCTTCTCTAACTCTCTCGCACAAACAATATAATCATCAACCACATCAGAAGCGCCTAAATTTACGTAATGGATAGATTCACTCCGGGCCGGTAATACAAGACAATTATTATTATTACTAGAAGTAAAATCAGGTGTAGCCGAGATAGGCAAATAAATTAAGTTACCGGCATTATTAATTACTAACATGTTGGAAGACAAATCGATATTACAGCCATAAGTAGAAAGAAAATCTAAGCCTAAAATACCAGTTGCCTTGAAGGGTAAATTTTCAAAAACATAAAAAAAAAAAAAAACATAAAAAAAAAAAAAAAAAATAAAAAAAAAAAATAAAAAAAAAAATTTGGGCGCAGTCATCAAAATTCAATGTTTAAAAATGGTTGAAAAATCATTCATTGTTTCCAACAGTTCGTAAGAATGTTGGTAGATGGCTGCACCGTCGCCCTTATAGACGGATATAAAGAGAAGGAAAATTTGGAATGATTCAAGTGGTGCTCAATAGCTCAGTTGGCAGAGCAGTCGCCCTGTAAGCGAAAGGTCGTGAGTTCGAGTCTCACTTGAGCATTTCATTTTTTCCAATGTTTTTCGAACTTAACAGTTAGCATAATAAATGCTATAAAAAATTCATTCAAACATAAAATTTATGAGAAAACGTGTCATTATTTTCAGAAACAAGTTCCAAGGTTACATATCCTAAAGAGTTGATTTGTCCTCCTATGCCGTTTATTGTAGTGCTTTCATAACATATTCTCATCGAATCTGATAACTCATCTTTCTTAATTATTGATATTGACGCACCCGTATCTACTAAAAATGAATATTTTCTATTATTTGAATAAAATGTCACAAATTGACATCGTCCCTTACAAGCCAATATATAATTATTAAAATCGAAAAAACTGCTTATTATTCATATTTTGGGCATTATTATTTTCATTACAATTCTGGGAAACAACTCCTTGCGCCGATGATTGCGCGGGTTGCATAGGCTGCGCTGAAAAAATGTTACTACGATTGTAATTATTTCCTCGTCTACTCGTATTACCACGATGATTATATCGCCCATTGTTAAAATTCGCCTGAGAGAAAGGTCTACCGCGGTTAGAATTTTGAAAAGATCTTCCGTAACCACGACGGGAATAATTATTAAAAGAATTATAATTGCGGCCACGTTGACCTTGACCCCTTGGTCCTGAAGAAGGCCTAAACCTACCTCGATCTCTTCTTGAGTACTGCATAACGTCCGCCTTAGCAGACGTAGAAGGCGTTGACACCTCCTCGTCCTTAGCACCTTGTATGGCGTCCTTGAGACTGCTATAGTTGCGAGCGGCCACGATGGTGCTCAGCCTATAATTTTTTAACCCATCTGAAAATTTTTTAATGGCCATTTTTTCGTTTAATGGCTTTAGAACAGCGAACTTTGACGAATCTCCGTCCGCCTGCGAGATGGTTAAATCGGTGAAAAGTTGTTCTATTTCAGAACCATACTCGTCAATTGATCTAAAACCTTGGTTCGTATTTTGAAGGCGGGACTGAATAGCTGTAAAAGATTTAGTCGTTAATAAATGTTTCCTTAAATCCTGTACTAAATCAGAAACCTTATTATAACCTTCCGACAAACGTAACTTAGCGTTTTCGGAAAGCCGACCCTTAATCACGAATTTTATTAAAAGTTTTTTCCCAGAGTCGTCTAACATATCCGCATACATTTCTACAGCATCAATCAATCGTTTCGTTGTCTCCTCCTTATTATCTAAAAGGGGAATTAAATTACACGCCGTTCGAATGTCGAATTCCATTTTGGCTATAGTTATTTTACCAGAGGGCGAAACACACAGCTCAGATATCCTTAAAAATTCACTCTTAATATAATCAAAGGTTGTGGACAACTGCGCCACTAAATCAGGCTTAAGATCATGCGATAAGTTAGAAAATAATAATTGCGAATTATCAAATAAAACCTTGGCCTCTTCTAGTTTATTTATCGCAATAGATCCCGTAAACCTACTTTTTCCTTTCTTTATTAAATATTTACGAATATCCACTAACTCATTATATATTTTAGTAAAATCATCAGCCATAGTCTAAAAATAAAATAAAGAATGTAATGACATCATCCTAGCAACTACTAAATTCTTACAACTATCTGCCAAATATAGAAAGCAATGCGAAAACATTCCATATACGTCACCGGGTATCAAGTTCGGTGAGCGGCCGTGCACGATTTACGAGCTCTTACATATCCCTAAAATAAAACTTACTACTTACTTACTTGCGTTAATACAATTATACATGGTTTATTTAAAAAAAAATATTTATTATAATAAGTAGAGTCACTCAAAAGTACCGAAATACTGCAGCGATACTGCACAAAAAGCGAGAGGTACCGGGATACTGCACAAAAGTTCAGGTAGATAGGTAGGTATGTATTATTAGTCTTATCGTATAGTTCACACCGTATGGATTAGTTCCTCATATAAAACGTACCACTATACATATACACGTATCCGTCCATACACGACACACGAACTTCGGAGTATGAAACTTTTGTATAGCGCCAAACCGTATGCGAGGATTTACTTTTCGGGAGAGTTTAGAGATTTTATCACTTACACTGGTATCTCAGCATCACCAATATCGGAAGCACGCTTGTTGAAAAATGCGGTGGCCTGCCTGCGACGTAGAGACCTGCGGTTCATTTGCCTCTCCATCCACTTTACATGCATCTTCTTGTAAAGGGAGCAAAATGCATAGCAAACCGCTGCCAACAAGACGATCACAATCAGGGTCAGTAAAATATTTGTGGTACTGACGCTGGAGTAGCCCGAAGAAGTTGCGTCATTTTTTCCATTACCAGCAGCCGTCTGCGCTATAATAGTCTCCTCCTTGGATTGAGTGGTACCCATGGTAAAACAGCGAACACAGCAACACGAAAACACCGAATTTAAAATAGTCCGAAATTATAAAGTCTCATTAGTATTGTCCAAATTTCACTCACGGTCAAAGAATTCGCGGAGCGACCTTAAAAGGCAGGGTCGCCATGAAGTGTCGTTATAAATGAAACGCATCTGCGCTTAGTAACGTTCTCTTTATTAGTGTTCACATTAATCGAACATTCTTAGATATAAAGATATGCTACGTCAGATTATCCTAAAATGGTATGGTTACACATACATACTCGTAACGATACATACTTACACTACTTACATACACTACACCATCTGGGAGATCATATTGATCACCACAATATAGACGAGTCGCAAAATATGGATAGTTGTACTATTGTGAGTTCCTGAATAATAAAATGTTATTATTGCTTTAACAACGAACAACATTACATACTCGATTGAAAATCCGGACTAACAATTTAATTATTTTAAAAGCGGAGTTAACAAATTTAGACGCAAATGGAAAACAAAGCAATTCAAACAAATTTAATCTGAGGTGATATATCACCACAGTATGGTTTTCGATTGTATTTCTATATGAAGAGAACAAAAGCAATAAAACGTAGTGATTTTAGAACAATCAATGTGCGTGAAAACATACTATCTTGAATTTGTAATAGAAACTCCATGGAAATCCTAGAAACTGAAATCAAAGGTTTTCTTTTTTTTTGGATTCTAAAATCGCAGAAATTGTGCCAATATTTATCCCGTGAACAAGCAAACACAGCAGCGAGGTAAGGATGATAATCATGTTCCTACACATTTGCTTGATTTGCATTACCAGCATCAGTTAGAACATAAACTACTTTTGGTGGCCTAGCCCGGTGACTTTGATGTTTATTGTCATTGTCCCCCCCCTTCCCCCCACATATATGTGTGTAGGGTAAAAACTAGGGTATATTGCCATCAAATTTTGTATCCGTCCCTGATTCAAAAAAGGAGGAGGTTTTTTGACTTCACCTCACCTGATGGTAAGCTACAGGCAAAGTCTCGGAAACAGGATTACCATCTTAAACATGCACCATGTTAACAGTGGTGGCACTCAGCTTGACGGCCTCGTTAGATGCCTTTTCACGCCCCGCTTAACCCTTAACTGTAAGGAAAAAGAAACAGGCTAGCAGGGAGTTCCAGGTCTTAAAGGTCCTCAATTTGATCGATATTACCCAATTTTTCCCGTTTTGCTGAGGACGAAAGTAGTTTGTTATTATAGTTCTCAACCTAATTTACATCTGAATAAATTGAATGCGAGTTCCAAACTTTTCGTGCATCTCAAGTATGTTTTCCTATTACATTTGTTCCTCGTTGACGCAAGATACCGTTGTACGCGATTTTCAATATTTAGTTCCTTCAAAACCTTCAACGTTGTCGCACCAAATATAAGTCCGTACATTCCAGAAGACCCGAGAGCAACGCACTGTCCTTTCATGTGCTGTCGGGTGGAAAAATGAATTATTCTTCCAATTTATCGAATAGCCTCTCCCGGCGCCTATTTAGTTTATTTCAATACCGGCGGCTAAATGTGTCCAAATTGCTTTGGCTGGTCAAAAGAGATCAGACAGTTTGTTTTTTCGAACGGAAAATACGAATTAGTGAACTGTTGCTAGTTTAATTAGGGTTTTATTTGAATTTTCGGGAATACGATTGGGGTTATTAGTTACTTTTGATTTTGGGATTGCTTTGAGGTTTCTCGATATCAAGACTTTAGTAAATTACAGTTATGTCAACACTTACAGATTTTAAACTTGTTTAACAAAACTGTTGGTCTTCTGCGTTTGATTTTACCCTTGATTTGAAGTATTATTTATTGATCATATACATTTTGAAATCGAACTACTTTAAAGTGTTCTATCCCGATTTACGTATTTATATTATTATACAGAAATATTTCTTATGGTAAACGAGCGATTATTTTGTAAGCCTTGGAAAGTACTTCCTCCCTACAGAAAACTGTAGTTAAATAACCACTTTGTAAGTGTTATGTTTCTAAGGTGAGAAGGGTCGACAGGTCCCTTGGGGAGGGGCTGCGGCCACGTCACTAATACGCTAGTGACACATCTGACGTCGCATGCGTTTATGGGCATCGGTGGTGACTATCAATTGGGTATGATTGACTGCTGTCTTAGAATTCTGAACAAATGTATTGTGTACCCTACGTACACAATACATTTGTTCAGAATTCTTAATTCCATGGGGATGTAACTCAACCTCATATCCACATCGGAGCACCGGATAATTGACGGACGAGCATCTGATACAATCATCATCAGAAAGATTTTTAGACAACAAAGTACTAAAATAGCCTTAATTCCTTGGTATTCCCCATTTTCTATTAATCAATTGTTGTGATATTTGGAACACACTTTTAATTCGGACAATAATACAATTTTAAATCAATAAAACAGTTTGATTTGTTCTTAATACCTTAGTTTTAAGATCATTTTGAGACTTTGTAGGTCAAAGTATTTTTGAAATTGACTGTCCAAGCTTTCCTCTAAGGGTTGGGAGATCCGACGGTACTGGTCCTCGTAAGAACCCGACTCATGTATAAATAAATAAATATTGCAGAACATTCTACACAACGCTATCTAGACCCATGGTAAGCTTAACTAGCTTGTGTTATGGAATCTAGAATGCGTATAGACATACTTAGATACTTTTTTGGTATGTATGTAACATATTATACATAGAAACACCCAGAGCAATGAAAATAGCGGGGATCGAACCCGCGCCTCCTGCGTGGCAGTCGCGTTCACAACCGCCACGCTACATAGAAGAATAGAAACGGCTATATAGAAGAAGCCAACCTCGTGCTCCTGAAGTGGCAACTTTGTATGCAACCGGGTTTGACCCTCGGATGACGAAGAGAAGAAATTCCAAATCAAAATGTAGCAAATTCCAAAAATATTGCTTCTCTATTTTCTTGGTACCAGTTGCACAGTTCACAACAAATAATCCGAAAAGTTTGCAGTATACTTCGTACAAAATAACTTTCGGTAGCGTATGTACATTTGTACAAACCTAATACGGACTTCTACGACGCGATACATTTCACAATCGATACAACTTTAATAGTGAAACTATTAGTTGTAGCAAACTTACGCTATGTACGAGTAGTAGTTCTAATATACAAGCAAAATATCACGTCTTGACATCGTTAAAAGTTTCCCGTTCGTAAATGTGGAAAAATAAATTGGTATACAAGTTTTAACAGTTTAATATTTCGATAGTACCCTTCGCAGCGGTTGGACTTAATCTCGAAAAGTTGTAACTAGGCGAAGTTACTATAAAAAAGAGAGGAAGACGCTTCTGAGATGTTTTTTATACCACTTAGATGGTAGGCAAGCACACGACCCGCCTGATGGATAGTGGTTATCGTGGCCTATGGATGTATGCAACACTAGGGGCGTTACACGTGCTGCCTACCCTTAAATTAGAATAAATCTAGAAGTAGTAGATGTAATACATTTCTTGTGTTCTTTTTAGAATTTTTGAAACATTTATGAGCTATTTTATAAGAGTCTTGAGCTCTTATTTTACAATAGAACTTAATTATCTCATTAATACCTGAATTAAATTTTTATAGCATTTATTAAGCTAACTTTTAAATTCGACATACATCGGGAAAAATGAAGCGCTCAAGTGGGACTTGAACCCACAACCGTTCCCTTACAGGGGGAATGCTCTTCCAACTGAGCTATTGAGCCACACCTAATCACATCAAATTTCCCTTCTCTTTATATCCGTCTTTAAGGGCGACGGTGATTGATACCTAATTTGTATTAGGTATAATATAATCCTTACTAATATTATAAATGCGAAAGTAACTCTGTCTGTCTGTCTGTCTGTCTGTATATTACGCTTTCACGCCTCAACTACTGAACCGATTTTGATGAAATTTGGTATAGGGGTAGATTAGACCTTGAGAAAGGACATAGGCTAGGTTTGGTCGCGATAACCGACCTCCACGCGGGCGGAGCCGCGGGCAAAAGCTAGTGTTTATTATAAATTTTCTTGACATCGGTTAGTAGAGTCTCTATGTAATCTTTTTTTTCATCCTTACGTTAATCACCGTCACATCCGAAGTTTTCAACTCAGAGGCCAGGGTCCGGTTTTTCCAATTAAACTGCGTGTGTTGTCTTAGCTCCGATATTTTACGTGACGCGACTGCCATCTGACCTGCACAAGCCATTGGTGATATCAGTATTGCACTTGCGATACTAGTATAGTTACAAGACCAGTTGTAGGACTTTTAGGGGGTTATTCCCGTGCGCTCCAAATCTATTGTTCTCTAAAATTCATATTTTCATACATTGATTACCAGGAGCTCCACGGATGTTTTTATTAAAATAATAAACAAAGCCAAATTTACCAATTTCATTCCCTAGTGCTCCAAAATATTGTTTAGGTACTTTGACATATTATTCCCAGCAGCTCCAATAATAAAGTCAATTCTTCAATATAAAAATCTTTCCCACCAGCTCCAAAAAATTTAAAGTAACGTCAGCAAAACCCGAACGTAGTAAAGAACGAAATCTGTCAGTGCGGCGGTGCGCCCACACAGCGTTGTCGCGTCACCCCCACCCGGCACCTTTCCTTGCAATCTAACATTGCCTAATGATGTGCAAACAGTGGTCTCGAACCTACCGATTTTTCGGTATTTCTACCGATATGGGCTCTGTTCTACCTAAATATCGAAATATAAAGTTTTT
Organism: Eilema sororculum; assembly: GCA_914829495.1. NCBI lineage: Eukaryota > Metazoa > Arthropoda > Insecta > Lepidoptera > Erebidae > Eilema > Eilema sororculum. The sequence continues at coordinate 21,700,664 of OU618546.1, forward strand.
CTACGATTTCAGAGTATATATGGAAATTCTCAATTGATACAGAGTGGCGCATTTTAAGAAATTGTGAATAAATCAAAACATTTCCTACTACTTCTCTAGCAGCTATACTCTGCGCCGTATACGGATGGCCTCTTAGCCCTGTGCGACTCCTGTGAACGAAAGGAGAGTGTGGGACTATTGGAATAGCTCATCCGAACATTCACCATGGTAGAGACGGTAGAATACTGCCAAAGACGCAACATCTCTACGGCTCTGCAAAGGCTCGAGGGTGTTCATGACCTCAGGATTCCCAATAAAGGGGACCGCACGTCGCTGCAACCTATCGAGAGCTTATCATAAAACTGGAACTAACCACCATTGGCTCGGCAAAGCAGAGGACCACTGCGTGCAAGGCTCCGGGTTTTCTTGAAACTATTTTGTGTGATGCTTGATGTATTTTTAACCGACTTTAAAAATGGAGGAGGTTCTCAATTCGTCTGTATTCATAATTTTTTTTATGTATGTTCACCGATATTTCTGCCAATTATAGACGGATTTTAAGTTTTTTTTCTTTGTTGGATAGAGTTCACTTCGGAGGTGGTCCTATTTTCACCAGGTCAGGATTGGATGATGGGATCAAGGAAGAATCGAGGGCAACCACCGAAAATTGTATGCTCGTATGGTGCTTTTGTTACGTAATCATGTTTTACTCAGTTATATGCTTTAGGGTGTCAACATCTGATGCTGCTGTGCTGATGATGAAGCTACAGAACTCTTTAACGGTTGCGTATGGTGTTTTTGTTACGTAATAATTTCTTACTCAGGTATATGCTTCAGGGTGACAACATCTGATGCTGCTGTTCTGATGATGAAGCTACTGAACTCCTTAACGGTTAGGAGTTGGGAGACAGTACTGTCATTGGTCGATGGAAACTATTTAGTAGCATGTAGGGCTAACGTGTTGCTTGTGAGGTATGCTTGAATCAATATCTGATACTGCTATGCTGATAGTGAAGCTACAGAACTTATTAACGATTAAGAGTTAGGGGACAGTACTGCAATTGGTCAAAGAAAAATAGGTAGTAGTATGTAGGGCTAACGTGATACTTGTAAGGGTAGGTGCTACTTCTGAGAAAATCACGAAATTTCAGAGATATCGTAATAAAAATCTCAGTGAAACAGAGACAGTTCCTCAATTATTAAAAATAATAAGTATGCTTATAAATGGGGTTTATCTACGTTCGTGAGGTGGTCTTTTTTTATCGTGCGCCGGAGCCGGAAGGAGAGGTTATGTTGGACTCGAACCTACTAAAACCATATGCCGACTGAGGGTCGTAGTGCTAGGCCAGAGGTGAGGTTGTTTTCGACATATCCCTTGCACCCTGGCTGGCCCAGGGCCATCCCTTACGGTCTGGCCCTCCACAGGAGAGGGGACAACGGTGTCAACGACTCGCCCTCGGAATGGCTCCCTATTCCGGGGGCGAGTCGTTGACACCGTTGTCCTACGCGCGTTGCCACCGTGGCCTACTTCTGCTGAGGTGATAGGCGGCTCCACACGTCACCCCCAGGCCTGCACTCATGGGGACGGAGGTCAGTCTGTGCCCTCCGACGCCTGAGGCGCAAGCGCACGCGAGCGGCGCGATCTGCGAGTCTCTCTCGCTCAAGCCGCTCAACAAAGTTGGCACCGACTTCTAACAGATTGAAAATCTTTGAATGAATTTTTTATAGCATTTATTATGCTAACTTTTAAGTTCGAAAAACATTGGAAAAAATGAGATGCTCGAGTGAGACTCGAACTCACGACCTTTCCCTTACAGGGGGACTGCTCTTCCAACTGAGCTATTGAGCCACACTTGAATCATTCCAAATTTTCCTTCTCTTTATATCCGTCTATAAGGGCGACGGTGCAGCCATCTACCAACATTCTTACGAACTGTCTATTAACTGTTTATTATTGAAAATCTCTAAATCCTGTTATTTTAAACATTTTTTCCTATTTGATTTTGGAGTCGGTTAATTTTTTTTTTAATTATTTATAACTAGCTTTTGCCCGCGGCTCCGCCCGCGTGGAAGTCGGTTATCGCGACCAAATATAGCCTATGTCCTTTCTCAAGGTCCAATCTATCCCTAGTTACATAACATTAATTTATCCTAAAATTATAATAATAGTAGTCAAGTAGCCAGCCATGCTTTTGTCACGTAAATAACCCACCCCGGGTCGTGTCTGGTGCAAAGGAGCCCAGAACACTGGCCGCATTTCCGCGTTGGATCGCAATAGCTAGCCTTTGCACCAGGTACGATCCGGAGCGGGAGTCACCAGTCTTTTCTCTTAATCGCTGACCTATGTCAGCCACCAGTTTTTTCGCTTCTATGCCCCAACTGCCCATGGTCTCAAACGCGACCGGTACCACGATATATTAGGGCTCAAGGGCCATGTACTTTGCACGTTTTTTTGTGGCCGCGTCTTCGGCCGCGGCCGCAGGAGAAAGAGCCGTGCGACCCAGATGACTCGCCGCTACAGTACTGACACAGGTCGCATCCCACACCAAGCACCTACCCCTCTTCCAAGGCACGAGCGTTAACCCATCTGGTCTCTTGCCATCCGACCTGGACAGGCCTGGTGGCTCGAGAGCGCAAGGCACATCCGCCGAAACCAGGGCTCTTCGCAGCAGGTCATTGAGGGCATGATGACGAGGGAACCTACCTGCGGCACGACGACAACTCAACGCATGATGGCCGTCAGCTTCCACCACGGAGCCGCAGGTGCATTTATGGGGTTCACACACCCTGCAGCCCAAGCGAAGAGCCACCGCCACACGCAAAGAGTCATCGTCTAATAAAGTGCCCAAATGAGGCGACGGTAATGCCTGCAAATCCCTATCCCAAATTTCATCAAAATCGGTTCAGTGGTTTAGGCGTGAAAGCGTAACATACAGACAGACAGACAGACAGAGTTACTTTCGCATTTATAATATTAGTATGGATTTGTTCAGTTCGTAAGTTGTAGAAGCATGTTTTACGAATTTAGGAAGAAGGAAGAAGAATATTTAAATCATTATAACTGAAGAACATTGCTAAGTCCACATTTAGCAATGTTTATCCACATACTTGATAATGATTTTGTCAGCAAAATATTGAATTTTTCAAAATCCTTCCGCAGTATTCCAAGCCTATAGAAGAAGTCTGTCTCTTTTCGTAGTTTTCAGTAGTTTAGCCCTGTATACATTAGTCAGTCACTCAAAAAAAACTGTCTTCATAATTTGTAATTGAAAAATACAGGGTGGAAGATGTTAAGAAAAATAATTGAAAACAGTTTTTTTCTTTTTTTAAATAAAGGAATGTTTTCTTTGTGTAAAATTCACAATTTCCAGTATTTCAACTACTTCCATTCCAGTTGGGATGAAAATCTTCCACCATAAATAATGATGAGTCTGAGCTATTCGAAACTTAACGCGCACAAAGTCGCGGGCAACAGCTAGTGACAAAATCTAATAATAGTAAAATAGAAATAAAAGCATTAACACCCACATTTCATTAAACAATATAATACCTAGTCAGTCCCACGTAATAGGGGGTAAGCATATTGTCGTATTACATGCACACTCGAGTCATGAATCTGAGGCTGAGTTAGCTGTATATTATATATCTGTCTGACGTTAAACAGCCCAGTGATGTTATTATAACTTCAGTGCTAACATTACTTTCTCTGTAAAACCGCTTGAATACCGAATTCATACCTAACTCAAGACTTGGCTAATAGACACTATATCCTGTTAATCTATTGACTTCCTATTGTCGTATCATAGTATTAAATGTTTTAATTCTGCTAACCATACACTTTGTTTTGGAGCTGTTGGGAACACAGTATTATATGAGTCTTTTTTTAATTAAAGTAGTATAATTTGGAGCTACTGGGAATTGATGTATAGAGAAAAGAAGTTTTGAAGTAAAAGGCATAAATAAGTTTTTGGAGCTCTTGAGAACGATTTTATAAAATAATAATAATATTTAATTTTAGTCTTGGAGCGCTTGGGAACAAAATCGTGGAGCGGACGGGAATAACCCCTTTTAGGGCTCCATATATTCGTAAAAGCGGCACGGAAATAATAAACAAAATGGCGTAACCGTAGCATCCATACTAATATTATAAATGTGAAAGTAACTCTGTCTGTTTGTCTGAATGTTACGCTTTCACGCCTAAACCACTGAACCGATTTAGATGAAAATTGGTATAAAGGTAGATTAGACCTTGAGATAGGACATAGGCTATGTTTGGTCGCGGTAACCGACATCCACGCGGGCGGAGCCGCGGGTAAAAGCTAGTTCTAAATAAATAAATATTCTATAACATTCTAAACCTCGCTATCTAGACCGATGATAGCATGCAGTATTAAGCATTGCTTAACTAGCTTGTGTTATGTAATCCAGAATAAAATAATCATACTTATATATTACACCATAAGCACACCCACACGCCATAAGCACACCCACACGCCATGAGCAAATTACAGTAACTCGAAACATTTTGTTCATATAAATTAAATAACGGTTTCCACAAGGTTTGTCCCATGTCTGAAGTCTTCGCTGAGCAGCTTGTGTTGACGGGGGAAAAATAATATATTAGCAAGCGTTTCAAAGATTAGAGATAATAAGGTCAGCAATCAAATAAAATATGGGTCCAAAATCGTTAATTTAACATGACCCGTGTGCTGTGTAAAATTAATAAATAATAAATAAATATTCCACAACATTCAACACAACGCTATCTAGACTCATGGTAAGCTTTTACATATATACATATTACTAGCTGTCCCGGCGAACTTCGTACCGCCAATTTTTCCCTGTACCCGTGGCGTCAGATCCCGTTCCCGCTGCACCATTTAGGGGGATGAAAAATAAATGTTGGCCGATTCTCATAGATACCGGATAAGCACAAAAAAATTCATCAAAATCGGTCAAGCCGTTTCGGAGGAGTATGGCAACGAAAACTGTGACACGAGAATTTTATATATTAGATATTATACATAGGAACAATAAGAACAATTAGAACTAAAAAAAATTGAATAATACCCACGACGAATAAAAAAGGTTTACTGCAGCGCCCCCTAGTGCGTTGTCGTAACAACTATCTTAGAACATGCACCAACCAAACCCAAACAAATAATTGAAAACTGCATCAAAATCGAACTAGTATTTTTGGAGAAAATTGGCAACATTGATTTGCATTAAAAATGCTTGCTGTAGCGCCCCCTGTTGAGTTGTCATTGTGACACCTATCTCAGAACATGCTCCAATTAAAGCCATACACATAACTGAAAACTGCAACAAAATTGTATTAGTTTCGGAGAAAATGGTAACATGGATTTGCACGAACAAACAAACACACATACGTCCTCTCACCCTAAACCACGGAGGACAGAATATGAATAAGTAACGGAGATGCCTCAATGATATTTCTCCTAATAAAAACGCGTCGCCAAATAATGCGGGTGTGAAGAGAGACGCGTGGGGTGTCAAAAGTCGAAGGACGTCACAGACCGAATGAGTCCATTTGACGTTTAGATGGCACGCGACTCAATTGCCTTGCAACAACTCCGCTATATTTCCTTCTCCATGCCCTAAACGCATTTACCGTCTCCGTTCCGTTGTGGGTAACAATACTGGCTTTTGTGTAAAATTATAACTATCTATCGATCTCTATAAACGTATAGTGGTTTATAGAATATCGAAGAATATGCATAATAGATCATTAACTCATTTCTAGTGTGACGTCACAGCTCTGACTACCAAACCCCAGTACAAAGCCTACTTTTTATACCCTGTACAAACGAAAATACGGTCTTATTCCAACGAATCTCCCACGTTTTCATGAATAATTCCGTAAGCCAGTGATTAGTGATGTAAATTCCCTTTGCCAGTGTCCATCTGTAATTGACCGTATAATATTTACTGTTGTATTATTTAGTTTCCAATTGAGGTCTGTTGTATTTTATTATTCACTGTCACTTTGTTTAATTATGTAGAATGTATTGGTAATCACCTTTATTATAATGATGATTTACTTTGAATATAAAATGTTTTTTGTACCATTTGATCAAATCACTGGTTCAGAGCAGAGCAGAATTTGATCCACCCAGTCTCTTCCTATGCGGTGTTGTACAAGGCGACTATGGGATCAGGCAGTTTAACATCAGACAAATATATGCAGGCTGGATGCACGGCTCGAGTCAACAATAAGTGCCCAGAAGGCGGCAATAGGATGTTAATTCACCTCTGCTTAACCCTCCGGGGATAAAGGCAAGATTGTTTGTTTTGATTTTTAACCCCCGACGCAAAAACGACGGGGTGTTATAAGTTTGACGTCTCTGTGTGTGTGTGTGTGTATGTGTGTGTGTGTCTGTCTGTGGCATCGTAGCGCCCAAACGGATCAACCGATTTGGATTTAGTTTTTTTTGTTTGAAAGGTATATTAGTCGGGAGTGTTCTTAGCTAGGTTTGAAAAAAATCAGTCGAAGATGGCCGCCGCCACAACATGTCGGAATACATATTTCTTCATAACTCCCTCAATATGGGTATCAAATGAAAGAGCTTGACTAGTAGATCAATTTAAAAAGTATAAAATAAAAATTAAATTAAAAATTTAAAAAACCCCCGTCACAAAAAACACTTCCAAAAAGTTGAAAATAAATTAAACTGTAAATTAATAAATATAACGGAAAGCTTAACCAGTTAGGGTCTGGGGGACCCTAACAGGTTAAGCTTTCCGTTATATTATTGGAACAATTCAAGGTCCCCCGACATGGCAACCGTTGAATCAAAATTTATTAATTTATTTTCAACTTTTTGGAAGTGTTTTTTGTGACGGAGGTTTTTTAAATTTTTGTAATAATCACGTCAATATGACTTCGCCTCGAGTGATCGTAAGCTAAGAGTAAAAATTCTGAAATGAGGGTCACCACAGATACCAATAAATGCTTTAATGGTGGACCTTTTTCGCGCGCCGCTCAAAGGACTCGGTACTGCAGGAAGAGGGAAACATTCGCATATGGTGTGGTAGAGAAGAGAGGTGCAGAACTGCTTGGTTGTTGTTGGGTACACCATATGAGCCGATTAAACGATTCAGAGGCGGTAAAGGTTTGGCGAAATAGTTCTGCAAGAACATGTTCAACATCAGTACTTATTTCTTTTTCTTTATCTATGTTCTAAAATTCATGAAGATATTATCACAAAAATGTCTACATTAACATATCGTCGTTGTCTAACCAAAATCTGCTATGTGCATTTTTTATAATTTTAACATGTTGAAAATTGCGATTGGATTTTGACAATTGCGACTGGTAAATGAACCAATCTATTGCATGAAAGGCTATGTGCTTATAAGTACTATACGACGCACTATGACAACTTATTCAAATATGCTATGTGGAGCAGCTAGAAATATTGTCAAATAAAATCTGCTAAGTAAGAGAGTGCACATAGCAGATTTTGGTTTGACAACGACGATATACTATTTTTACTGTTGACTGATGGCACTTGGTGGAATTCATTTTATAACTACCCACCTGTGAAAAATGTTAAATATCTTAGTTTTTAGGAATTAGAACATCCAAAACCTTTGGTAAATGTAAACCTCTGAGAATGCCGTAAGGTGAAACCGGTCAGGTGTAATAGAATAAATACTGTGGAAATAGTACAAGTGTTCTCAATACGATAAACACATACCATCTTCAAAGGAGCTTAAAAGTCTCCAAGCAAAGACCTGCAAATAAAAACAGAAAAGTGCAAAATCAGTTGTGTATTATTTGCGTCCTAAACAAACCGCACACTGTACCCTCTCTCGGCACAATGATAACAACTCACGCGACTTGAAAAAACGTGATCAGATTTATATTTATTTTAATAACAAAGCTTTACTCTGCAAAGATTTTTATCCGAGGGAATAAAAACATATGCCCTACATGAGTATTTTAGGACTTACATCTTCGTTGCTTTTAACTGTGGGGACCAATAAATTCAGAGCAAGTAATCAATTTTTACTATTGTAAACCAAGTGATTCGCTAATACTTTTCCACCAGCACCAGAAATGGTGGTCACTATCACACACCCTAAGGAATATTAGTAATCATTGAATGAATTTTTTATAGCATTTATTATGCAAACTTTTAACTTCGAAAAACATCGAAAAAAATGACATGCTCAAGTGAGACTTGAACTCACGACATTTCCCTTACAGTGGGAATGCTCTTCCAACTGAGCTATTGAGCCACACCTGAATCATTTCAAAATGTAAGGGAAAGGTCGTGAGTTCAAGTCTCACTTGAGCATTTCATTTTTTCCGATGTTTTTCGAATATTAGTAATCATTAAAAAAACATACAAAGAATGTATAAGAAAACGGAGTCCAGGACTCCGAGATATTTAAGGATCCTTATTTTACAGTACCCTGGCAGAAGAGAAGTAGACTGCCTCCAGTATTATATCTAACCCATAATATAATCGGGAAGCATGTTATTATATTTCATACATGAATCTCATATATAACAAACGACTCAAATATTTCACCGAAAAAAAAGACAACAGAATAAAAATTATAGTACCAAAATAATAATTTTATCCCGTAACAGAATTAAGGGGTAAAACGTTAGATAATAAATAATAGGAAGGATATAAGGATGAAAATTTAAGGGTGTAACACCGTCGTAATAACATCAGGGGTGAGTTTTTAAAAGGATTTTAACTCAAGTGTGTAGAAGAAATGTTAATCTGGCCCTGATTTTTTTTCATACGTGACATTGACTGATACCATCTATTAATGACTACTGAAATCATCTAATAATACATGGAGAGAAAATTTTGGATCCCTTTTTACGAAAATTGCGGGCACATAAGATTTGGCATATTGATAGTTTATACGGAAGAGAAGTGATAAGCCTATTTTTTTTAATAATAATACAATAAAATACAATATTTTTGTTGAAATAAACGTTACACACTGAAGCCATTTTTCACACACACATACGCATGTTACTTACATATAATTATTTTTTTAGGTTTAGGTAATCACCACAGTTCAGAACAGAATCAAAGATTTTAGAAAACTTGCGCGGACGGAGGTAGAGTTGCAAGTACGAAATTTTCAACACATGTATTGTTAGTGTGTGGTCAATTTGAGGATAATATTATTTGTCTATAGTGTTAAATATTGAAATACCGGTCTTATTGAAATAAAATCTCAAGGTATAAATAATTTTAATAATGTTTAAACTTACAATTTTTTATTAATTATGGTCGAATTTTGACCACCGAGCGACCACTAGTTTATTGATTAAACTCTAAAAAAATATGTACAGTCGGTGACAAAAGTTGTTGAACACTATCGAAATAAACGACCGTATATCCAAATAGATCAATAAAATTAAGAACAGAACTTGTTCGCGTCAATATTAATCTACTTTTTATTCAGAATTAATGTTTGGCGTCCGGTAAAATATGGCCCGAATATTACCGAACACCAAAACAGTACTTGAATTATAGATTAAAGCTAAGTGCGGCGATGTAAGCCATTGATGGCCAAATATGAATATGCATATTTGTTCACCTATTAGGGTAAGTGCGATCAGGTGGTGCGTTTCACTGAATATTTTATTGTACTATTCATGGAGAGCAATGCGCTGGTCGAGGTCAAGCTCTAGAGCCTAGATCGCCTAGAATATCCACTCAAAGTTACTAGCCTATATATTGTTTTATTCTTTTTTTAACGTGCGGTAAATCCCCATAAATCCACCGGAACCTTAAGTTATATCGGACTTGAACCGACTAAATCGCACTCCGTCTTAGGGTTGCAGTACTAGACCGAACGTAGACATTTCCAAGAGTTTTCGCTGGAATTACATAAACTAATATTATTCAGACTGTTTATACTGTAGATTGATGGCGCTTGGTGGAATCTGCTACACATATTGAATAACACACTTGTACTTTTACACTGACTTTATTTCTAGACCTGACCGGTTTCGCCTTACGGCATTCTCAAAGGTTCACATTGATATGTGTGTTAATATTATTCACCTAATCCTCCACCATCATACTAAAGAACTAAACAAAAGCACCAGATTCCCTCTGAAAATTATAATATACTAGCTGTCCCGGCGAACTTCATACCGCCAGTTTTTTCCTGCCCTCGTGGCGTCAGATCCCGTTCCCGCTGCACCATTTAGGGGGATGAAAAATAGATGTTGGCCGATTCTCAGACCTACTCAATATGCTCACAAAATTTCATGAGAATCGGTAAGCCGTTTCGGAGGAGTACGGGAACGAACATTGTGACACGAGAATTTTATATAGATATCAGATTATCTACATATAAGATACTAGCTGTTGCCCGCGGCTCCGCCCGCGTGGTTGTCACTTATCGCTAAATTAAGATTTAAACTATCCTATCTCTCAAGTTGGATCGAACTGCACATGGTGTGCGAATTTTATTATAATCGGTTAAGTGGTTTAGGAGTCCATTGAGGACAAACATTGTGACACGAGATTTATATATTATATATATATATATATATATATATTAAGATATATTATGCTCTCAAATCCCCTCAAAATTTAAAAATTCGTACAGTCAACCACAACTTTCTTAATTTTATTTATTTTACCCAAATTATTTTTATATCGTTCATGATAACATTGAAGTATTTTCAAAGCTCAGAAGTCGATAGTAATTTTTGCTTAGCACTGTACCCAAAGTCATAAGACTACTCCATTAACACGCCCCTGCAATATGTTTCTTTTCCAACATTGAAAAGCCGATCCAAAAACAATGTTATTCCAAACCCTCTTACATTGAACCAAATGCTTCTAAGGCACCCCACATATAATATTTGGTAGGTGTTACTAGATATTGAATAAGCTGTATTATATTTGCATAAGTTTAGCTTCGGGCTAAGCCTACAATATTTACCTACCTCCACCGGCTCCGAGGGGATGGTAGCCGTGGGGATTTTTCGCGCGATAAAAAAAGCCTACAATATTTGTCTGATTTTGGATCTTGGATGCAAAAGGAGCACTCCCATAGACAAATGATAATTCGTTGACTTGCGTATTGTAGGATCGAATGATCAATATATGGGATTGACATATATTTTGACTTTGCTGACGTTTGTGACAGTGGAATTAAATTTTAAAGCATATAATATAGGAGGAAATGAATCGGTCCAGACGGGATTCGAACCCGCGATAATTCTCTTATTGGGAGAGTGATTCAAAGACGGATGTATAAGGAGAATTTTGATTAGTTCGAGTGGGTTCCGGTGGCTCAGTGGTCAGAGCAGTCTCCTTGCAAGAGAATAATCGCGGGTTCGAATCCCGTGTAGACCAATTCAATTTTACCTAACTTAATCGGTTTATGACAATCGTCAACATAATATCAATCCCATACATTGATCAATCTATTTAATTTGTCTAGAGGGACAGTCGTATGCAACAGTGGTTTTAATAACAGCGGTACATGACGTCATTGTTTATCTATCAACCCTCGCGAAAAGATGAAGGATGGGTCGGATTTATTATGTTTCGATATGAGAAAACTTATGTCATTTGTGCTTGTTATTTTAAAGACTGGGTATTTATTTTTTGGTTGAAAATATTCTGATTTTTGACTTAATGTATCTGTGGTATAAATCGATACATAGGTACTAATATTACAAAACTGAAGTGTTCGCTTGTTTGGTTTACCGTGATATCTCAGGCAATACTGATTCAAATTGGAAAATTCTTTTATAGTGAATAGTCGAGGAAGGCCATAATTATATGCTAGGTACATAACATCATGGTACTACCGAAGGGAGTGAAGCAGTAATCATATACGCCAACAAATCCGGCATATTCATGGGAATATGCCGAATATGCCGGGAATAGTATGCCTAACGGTAATGCTCGAGTACATCGGGAAAAGGAAAATGCTCAAGTGGGACTTGAACGCATGACCTTTCCCTTACAGGGGAATGCTCTTCCAACTGAGCTATTGAGCCACACCTGAATCACTTCAACTTTCCCTTCTTTTTATATCCGTCTTTAAGGGTGATGGTGGAGCCATCTACCAACTTTCTTACGAACTGTTGGAACCATTTTTAAACATTGATTTTTGATGACTGCCAAAATATTTGAATGAATTTTTTAAAGCATTTATTCTGCTATAAAAAATCATTAACGGTAATGCTCCAAAGTATACCATGGCCGCGTATGTAGCTGGGGCGGGCCGGCTAGTACTAGAATAGATACACCAACTATCGCAAGTTACAAAGCATTCTTGTATCGTCTGCATGCTTCTCAAAAGACCGCTGCATGTATTCCATGCCCCACAGTGTGCTGGTACCCCAAGCTGGAGTGACATTCTTGACAAGAGGAGACATTTTCCAAAATGAACTCTTTGTCGGTCAGGTGATACTCAAGAAATCCTCAAATACGATAGCAGGTAATACCGAAAGGTCTATGAACTGATTAAACCAGAAACGGCACCGCCTGTTCAGAACAGTTCACCTAAAACTTAGGTATTTAACAATGAGAAGGGTGAATTCATAATAAATGAACGTCAGAACATTGATGTATAGAGGGCCATGACGGATTGAATAGTTAGAAGACCTTGAACCCTTTCTGTGCAAAAGGTCTCACGTGAATTAATTTATACAAGTAGTGTGTATTACTGGTAAGTAAAGCTGATTTATTGTGTAATACCGTCATCATTCTCACGTGGATTTATTAGTTGCATCCAAAGTTTCTCATTTTATGCCCGGGGGTCGATATTTCTGTGAGCAACTTCAACCCAAATCCCGAAAAGAAAAACAAGGCCCTGGAGTCTCAAAATGATCTTAAAACTCTCGTATTAAGAACATATCAAACTGTTTTAATCATTTATATGGTATTATTGTCCACACTAAGGATGTGAACCAATTATCAGAATAATCAGTTACCTAGAAGGAATCTCTGCATCACCCAAAGGTTGACTGGTAGAAAATGCCCACTGCATTAAGTCCGCCTTTGTACATATATTTTGTGCATAAAGATTAAAAATAAATAAATAAATAGAAGGGGGTAAAAAAACCAAATTAAGATAATTTTGAGTACTTTGTTCGCCAACATCTTTCTGATGCTGACTGTACACTGTGTAGCAGCTGAGCCACAATAGCGTAATAAAAAAAACATACGCTATACAAACAATGTAAAGAATTATGGTCTAACTAGGTTTTGCCTGCGGGTCCACCCGCGTGGATGTCGGTTATCGTGACTAAACATAGCATATGTCCTTTCTCATGGTCTAATCTACCCCTATACCGAATTTCATCAAAATCGGTTCAGTGGTTTAGGTGTGAAAGCGTAACATACAGACAGACAGACAGACAGACAGAGTTACTTTCGCATTTATAATATTAGTATGGATTTCAATCAATAGCGCATTAGTATAGTACTAAAAAAACTTAATAAGTTTATGTGACTGAATACTGAATACCCCAGCTTTCTCTATTTGTTCAGTGAAATGTTCGTCACCGACAGAGGTGTTATCCCATTTAATTTCAATCTATTAATTGGCTCTTCTTTACGATGATCACTAATGAGTATTATACACAACTTCAAAGACACCTAATTAAAATCAAAACCAATAGTTTCACGCGAATCTTTATAAGTGATTCAATTATAAACTTTGATCATTGCCCTTTCTTTACAGAGCTTTATTCGGTAAAACGTGTTGTTTGATTTTACTATTTGTGTTGATAGAAATAAAGTTTATTTTTGTTTATGATATCACAAGCTGACTGCTCCTTTGAGTTCTGTGATGTCAGTTACTGTGCAAGTATTTTGCAGTAGTACTATTCCATTTTTTTAAGCCCAAGTAGTTTTCCACAATTCACGGTCACCAACGTTGGTGATTAAGGTGAATCCAGAAGCCAAGGATACGTAATGAAAGGTATATGTATAATTAGTAAGTATATTACCCACAAACGGCTTCTGAACATAATTAGTTACGCTTCATTATAATGTTCAAAAGAACATAAAATTGAAAGAGAATGATCCAATCGTCTCAGTTTAACTCTCACCGTCCGTTTTGATGATTTCAAATAAAATAAATGAAGGGAATGAAAACGCCATTAAGGAAATAGAAGTTATATTTCCTTTTGTCATATATAAGCTTTTTGCTTGCGTGTTTTAGATTTGACAGGAATTTTTATGCATTTTAATATGGTAAAAAAAAGTATGTATAAAAACTAGCTTTTGCACGCTTCTCTATCCACGTGGATGGTCTAATATACCCTTATACCAAATCTCATCAAGATCCGTTCAGTGGTTGAGGCGTGAAAGCGTAACATACAGACAGACAGACAGACAGACAGAATTACTTTCGCATTTATAATATTAAGTGTGGATAAAACCCCTAAAAGTATGGAAATGGAGCACAGAATATGATTTTATGGAACCAATTGTTTATAATTATGAATTAATAAACCGAGTAAGATAGAATAAATAATGACCTTTATTTATGTATTCAGAGGTTTAAATTATTAAAAAATTTAGAAAAAGATGAGACATAATTACATTTCAGCAACCAAGGAAAATACACGAGTATTAAGATTTTTTTTATAACGCTATACTCGTATTAACTTTATTTTTAATTTATTGAACTTCTGCAATATACTTGCAATATAACACAACCACGACTTCAAAACAGCATCTGTAATGAACATAAACAGTAGAAAACAATATGCCGTAGACAAATAGTGACAGTTGAAACAAATATTTGGAATGAAAAACAAATGTTTGCTCACGTTTGATGCCCTAAATAAATACATCGGTCAGGATTGGCTTAATGTTGGACGTGGTAAGTGATGTTGGACGATTTGTTGTGATTTTTTGGAAGAAAGTAGAAGAAATACGTATATGCATAGTTTGTGTAGGAACGTTTTTTTTTTATACAGGACACGTCAATTTGACTTCACCTCGCCTGATGTTAAGCTAAAGGCAAAGTCTCGGAAAGAGGGTCACCATCGTAATAATTCACCATGTTAACAGTGGTGGCACTCAGCTTGACGGCCTCATTAGATACCTTTTCACGCCCCGCTTAAAGGACCCGGGACTGTAGGAAGAAGGAAACACGTGAGCTGGCAGGGAATTCCAGGTCTTAGTGGTGCGGCATAGGAATGAATCACTGAAACGCTTGGTTCTAGCAGGTATACTCTGCACCGTAAATGGATGACATCTTAGCCCTGCACGTGTCGTCCTGTGAAGGAAAGGGGAGGGTGGGAACGTAATGTATAACGAATAATAAATATGCAGCTAGTGTGTAAAGAGATTAGGTATCTTCTTCTTCATCTTAGCGTTAATCCCAGTCGCATGTGAAGCATTCAGCTTGGAGTCTGGGGTCCGCTTAACCAGTCTAACTGCGGATTTGGCTAAACTTCGATATTTTCTATGAAGCGATTGCCATCTGACCTCCACAACCCAAAGGCGATATCGAAGCATTGCAGCTAGACCAGTTGTTAGACTTTTGAGGGCTCGAACTACCCGTAACGACTGCCATACGTGTTCGTATGGTAACCAGGACCGATGGCTTAACGTCCTCTGCGAGGCACGATCAGACCAATGAAAATACCCATATTCATGCATACAAATATTTGCATTGAACAGGGATCGCACCCGAATCTCCTGCGTAGCGGCTGCGTTGACTACCGCTACGCCACGAAACGCGACGCGTGCGTTGCGTTGTCGCGGTGTCTAAGCTGCGCGTACGTTCATCGATCGCCTACGCTGGATAAACGCTAGTGTGAAGGCGCTCTAAAGGCCCACTTTGCTATACAACATAATAAAATTATGATTTCCCTATTTGCGAAACAACGGAACCTATGAGTACAGTTTTATGCTACTCTCAACAAAATCTTATTTTTACAACATGAACTTTCACATTTGAAAACTCCCATTCTAAACTTAATCTGAACCGACTTCGACGAATTTACATGCAAATTGGGTTTCAAAACGGATCTCGGTGAACGCCCATAGTTAATGCTTAGACAAACTTTAGCCACGTTGTCAAAAAACAAATACAACTCTAAAAACAAATACATAAAACACAAAATTGAATACAACTCTAGTTGAACGGCAGCAACATAAACTTCGTATTAGAATTAGTCCGACAAATTGGATAATGCATTAGATTTTCCTCTGATTTGTTCTTACTTATATGACTATAAGGTCGTTTATTGTGTAGCAAAATATTTTGAAAGTGTCACATAGGGTGCCCTCATAAGTTTTAACTTTTCAAGCTTCGGTAAGGACTTTCAGACCACTAATATGTGACAAAGTGGTATGACGTACTAGTTTTTAGTGATTATTAATAGTTTGCTTATATGCAAATACCTTGTGAGTGCTACGGAATTTGATTAAATAATAATTTAATGAACATTTACTTTGTTCTATTAATAGCTTTCTGGATGAGTTAGTTTTGAATCAAGCATTTGACGTTGCAATTGAATAAAGATTTTTTTTATTTAATACGCATCTTCTACCAAGGCCTTTATTTGGATTGACAAAGATCAAACATAACGTAACTAAGTGCGTTTAGCCGACACACTTCATTTGGTTCAATTTGTTTGCTTCAGTTATCTCTTCTATGTTAACCAATTGAAGTCCAAAGTCTACTCACGTTACGACTACGCTTAAAACTCATTGTCAAGCAGAATAATACCTCATGACCGCTAGTAGGTGCTGTCACTGACAAAAGTATCTTAACAAACTTACTTTTTAAATTTTCTGTTCGAGTTCCCTTACCATTTTTTCTTCATTTCTTTAATGCTAGTGTTATGAGACAAACCTCCTTAGGGAGAAACCCACGTCTAACAGTCCGTATGAATTGCGTCCTACTTTAGTTATAAGCTACGAAATTCTGTATAGTAAATAAACACAATGTCATGGTTAACTTTTCTAACCTTAAACTTGGTTAAACATATTAAAACGGGATACGAGACACAATTTTCACAGGCACAGTATCAGCGGTTCTAGGAAAAAAGGTAAAAAGTATGAAACAATGTGGAAAAGAGAAATACTTCGACGGGCTTTGACCACAAGCACGTACAGTCAGCGTCAAAAATAGATGATTGTTTCAGATTTTAAAAAAAAAAGTTTTTCTTTTGAATTTGTATGTAACGCTGTTCTACAACTTAGGCCAACCGCTGCTTTGTGCATATGCACGCATGCAGATGCCCGTCTCGTGTAATATTTTCTTTGTAGAGGACACGTCAATATAATTTTACCTCGCCTGATACCATCAGCTGCTGGAGGCAAAGGCAAACTCTCAGGAAAGAGGGTCACCCTTACAGGCAACAATAATATTACAATTGGTCGCCCCCAGTTTTACGGTCTCATCAGATGCTTTTTCATGCTTAGAGGACACATTAATTAGGAAGACCGAAACACGTGTGCTGGTAAAGATTTTCTAGACTTTGTGGTGCGGCTAAGAAGTGTCCCCAAACATGGTAACTACGCAGTCAGTTCGGCTAAATAAAATAAAAAATTCTTTCAACTAAGCGAGGTACTTATGAAAAACTACCTTTTGCCGGTGGCTCTGCCCGTGTGGATATCGGTTATCGTGACCAAACATAGCCTATGTATTAATCCAGGGTGTCAGCTAACTCCATACCAAATTTTATTAAAATCGCTACAGCCGTTTAGACGTGAAGGAGTAGCAAAAATATTCATCCATCTAAACAAACTTTCTCGTTTATAATATTAGTAGAATAGGATAAACAATGATGCTTTCCGTTTACGTTTTGGGTTAACCTGTATAAAATAAATACAAAAAGAAATGATTAAAAAATAAAAAACCCGACTGCCACTGAAAAGATTGAAATAGGTTTGATAGCAGGCGCATTTGCCAATCATAAACCGAAAGAAAATTAATGGGTGCCGCCTACTATCAAACTTATTTCGATTTTTTCAGTGGCAGTCGCGTTTTTTAATTTTCTAATCATTTATTTTATTTTATACTTTTTAGTTATAATATGACACGTATATATATTTGTAATCTCCTTCCAATTTACCCTACTCAATAAGTTTGTGTTAAAAATATTTTTGACAAATACGTTTTGGTGCCAAGAATCCACCATTTTGATTTTCTCGAAATTTTATTATACCTGGTGTCACTCACACAATCACGACGAATCAAATGACACCTCAAATTTCCAAATCTGTCAAGCCGTTCAGGCTGAGTGCCAAATAAATGGACATACATACATACATAGTCTCGAAAAACATTACCCTCCTTCTTTCGGCAGTCGGGTAAAAATGTAATAATACAGTATAGTGTACGTAGTATAGTATACGTAGTACAGTATACCTACTACTATTTATCATTTTCATTACCAAAAGCAATCCGATCACAATCCATAATGACAATCCTATAATCATTATTTATTAAGGTTCAACACACACCACTTCTGTATCTAGTTGTACATACAATGTCCGTTTATACTGATGAAATCACCGAACAATTTATACAAGAACCCTCAATCGATATTACGCGACATCCAAAATGTTCGGCTTAGCAAATAAGAAGGGATGATCATACCCTGCCTCTTATATTGGTTTACCATGATCCGACGAGGGGGAGACATTTACACGTCACGATTTGATGAACCCTTTTAAGCTCGTAATGTATGTAAATGCGATTAAAATTCATAGTTGATCATGATTGATATGATTGGCTGATATGTTATTTATTTTGTTGTTATTTCATTTTGTTTTATTATAATTTAAAAGTTTTAAACAATTTCGTTATTGAAAAAACTTGCTATAGCAAGGGTTAATTTAAGTAACTGCACAAAATTATACAACTGACTTCAAAAAATGATGAGGTAGGTACTCCATTGGGTTGTCATTTATACTTACTATGAATTGAGCGAACAAATAAATAGTTATTGATGCTGATACTGTATTATCAAAATAAACTAAAATAAGCTAAATATCTCTAAAATGGTATCATACACCCAGATTCTATAGTCGTTTCGTAAAAAAAGATTTTGAACAAAGGATCGATAGCAAAAACTTTAGGTGACAGCTATGTGGGACTTGAACCGACTACCAGGACTTCTAAGAACTACTTTCGACCTTAATAACATTATCTTAATTACATGTCATTTCGCATAAATAGATGCCGCTGATCACGAATATACGAAAAAAACTCGGTCCAATGTGATCTCAATAAGGTCAAAATTTGCTTGCACTAGTCGGCCGGCTGGCTGCCTGCTAATTGTGTGTTAATTTGCCTCACGGCCATAATCTGTCGGCGCTGACTGGAATCGGCCCCACACTATAATAATCTTTCTACGGAACTACTATACAATCTGGGTATATTTTAAATTTTAAAGAAGTTTAGTGTATTTTAGTTAGTTTTAACAACACAACAGGATTAGCATTTTTTTTATACCACTTAGGTGGCAGACAAGCACACGGCCCACCTGATGGAAAGTGGTTACCGCGGCCTATGGACGTATGCAACACCAGGGGCGTTACACTCGCGCTGCCTACCCTGAAGAAACCTTCTAATGCCCCTCTTGAAGAACCCCATATTGTAGTCGCTTGGGAAAACCATGGCAGGGAGTTCATTCCACAGCTTGAGCGTACGTGGGATGAAGTTCCTTTCATACCTCACGGTACGCACCGTATTCTGATGCAATGTGTGGGGATGAATTCCCTGTCTATATATATAAGCATACTATTAAGTTTATGATACAGTTATTTGCCCATAAGGGTAGATAGAGTTCGCATTTCTATTTGCTACGGTCTGATTCATTATTATGTTTGTTTAAAATTTATCAGCTAAGGACTATATTCGAATACATAGGGAAAAATAAATCGTCTCGGGCGGGACTCGAACCCGCAGTCTTTCCCTTACGGAGGAATGTCTTGACCAATTCAGCTACCGAGACACGCTCGGTGTGATTCAAATTTCCTTTCTATTTATCCGTTCTTACGGCAACGGTGGAGTCATCTACCGATCTTCTTACGAACTATCGGAATCAATGAATGATGTTACAATCATTTTTAAACATTGATTTTTGATAACTCCGCCCAAACAATTGAATGAATTTTTACAGCATTAAGTATGCTAACTATACAAATCGAATACATAGGAAAAAAGAAGAATCATCTCGGGCGGGACTCGAACCCGCAGTCTTTCCCTTACAGGGGGAATGCCTTGACCAATTCGGCTACCGAGACACCGCCCGATGTGATTCAAATTTCCCATCTTATACGTCTTTAAGGCGACGGTGGAGTCATCTACCGATTTTCTTACGAACTATCGGAACCAATGAATGATGTTACAATCATTTTTAAACACTGATTTTTGATAACTCCGTCCAAATACTATGCAAATACTAAGCATACATAATACTGTAAAATTCGTTCAAATATATTATACTTGCTATTTGTTACTGTACAACAAAAAAAATGTTAGATCATAGATGATG
Organism: Eilema sororculum; assembly: GCA_914829495.1. NCBI lineage: Eukaryota > Metazoa > Arthropoda > Insecta > Lepidoptera > Erebidae > Eilema > Eilema sororculum. Next base: position 21,721,152 of record OU618546.1, read on the forward strand.
TTATGAACCAAATTATATTTAGATAAGTATCATACGATAACGTATCGAGTCTGATATCGTTAACAATAAAACGCCATTGCATTCTAAGTCAATGCGGTTTGAAAATCATAGGAATGATATTGGTATCCAATTTAAAGCGTCTAACCATTTTAATATGCTTGCGTATTCACTACTGGTTTTAGGACTTTTAAAATGTTTTACCTAGCAATATTAGAACGAAAAGCTTGTACGATAGATTATTTTATATGAAATGGATTGGACTCTTTCGGTATACCTAATTTCTGTATTGTATAAATCCATACTAATATTATAAATGCGATAGTAACTCAGTCTGTCTGTCTGTCTGTCTGTATGTTACGCTTCACGTCTAAACCACTGAACCGATTTTGATGAAATTTGGTATAGGGGTAGATTAGACCTTGAGAAAGGACACAGACTATGTTTGGTCGCGATAGCCGACATCCACGCGGGCGGAGCCGCGGGCAAAAGCTAGTTTTATATATTTTTCAGGATTACAAATATCGAGATCTGCGGTAGCCTAGTGGTATGGGTAATAGACTGCTGAGACGAGGTCTCGGGTTCGATACCAGGTTTACCATGGCACACACCAATGACTTTCCGATGCTTTTCGAAGTTATGTGTGTATTTATCGCAGGTTTATAAGTTCCCGGTTAATGGCAATACGCTCGCCACCTATCACATTGGGATCTAAACATAAACTGGCGAAATGTGGGTGCTAATACCTCTGCTTACCCTTTCGGGGTATACAGGCGTGAGTTTATGTATGAGATATTATTTAATATAGATTTTGTTTACGTATAACAGCCTCTGTGGCGTGGCGGTAGTGTACGCGACGCAGGAGGCGCGGCGCGCGGGTTCGATTCCCGCTCAGTGCAAATATTTGTATGCATGAATATGGCTATTTGCATTGATCTGGGTGTTTCTATGTATAATATGTATGTATTTAAAAAAAAAGTATATAAGTATGTTTATCCGCATTCTAGATTCCATAACACAAGCTATAATACTCGTAGCTTACCATGGGTCTAGATAGCGTTGTGTAGAATGTTGTGAAATATTTATTTATTTATTTATTTATAAGGTTCTAAGTTATTATTGTACAGTGCGATCTAGGCCCAAATTAATATGTGTGTCCTGTTGGTTCCCGGTGGAATGGAATAGGACACTTTCGTTCGTGTGGGTATCGTAAAAGTTGACTAAGGGATAGGGATGTTCTCCATCTAACAGTAAAGTTAGAGTTAGAGCCCGCTATATATGATGTTGTGGGACCGAAAATCATAATTGGCGAAACGTGGGTGCTAATACACCTCTGACTACCCCTTCGGGGATTTATAGACGTGGTAATGTAGTGAGTTTACAAAGCCCTCACTGTAAAGATGTTAACACTATTATGCTGGAAAATCACCACAGGGTCCGCGTGATAAGTTTTAATTAAACATAGAAATATTTGCAGTTTCATGGGTGTTACACACGTTGGTATACTTAACAAGAAGAAGTGTGGCGACAATAGTCGTCAGCAGAAGAACAACTCTATGCAAACAAAGGTTTTTGTAATGTGGATGTGCTTTTATCGTCCAGCAACTACAAATTTGGGCAGACAGTGTATGAATTCGTTCTGTCTCGTTCTTACTTATTTTTAGACCGATTCGTCTGTCCCTTTCCTACATAATTGAATTGAAATATGCGACAATTTCTGAACCACCGATATCAATCAAACGAATCGAATTCACTTCATAACTTTCCCAAAGTTTGATTTCCAAACGATTACTTCACAAGGGCCAATTTTTCTGTCTCTTGCGTGCCAATACTTGTCCCTTTCCAACAGATGGCTCCAGTTAAAGCTTTCATTTACCTAAATCGAGTTAAAGGACCAAGAAAACAAGAAAGAGCCTCGCAGTGTCGTCATCTGTCAGCGGATGGCCATTTACTAAGGCCAAAACATATTACTCTCCACCCAGAGTAATATAAACCTTATGCAGTTCATCGTAAAGTCCTTTATCAGTTTATAAGTTTTGAAATGTGAAACTAATTTCTTTCATATTTCTTACTATACAAATTTCAACTTTATCGCGATGGTATAAAGTGCATGCAAAAATGCGTTTGTTTTTTTGTGTTTTTCATCTCGATGTCACGTTTCAGAACGGAGCGATGAAGTCTAGGAATAAGGTTTTTGGTTAGAAGCACACGTGTTAGGCTTTTTTAGTGTTATAAATATCTACTGCGAGGATCAATATGATATCCAGTTTGAATAAAATTTGAAAATAATGGAACTAGTTTACTTAAATAGAGATGTTTACTGTCGGATGGAAAACAGCACAATCTCTTACCGCCGCGCCGTTCCCAATACCATACTGACAGTTAAAGATAGATCGCATCTACGGATAAAGTGCTCGGCTGTTTAAAATCAAAACATAGTAACTCCTATTTCACACCAATTTCGGAAAATAAAATTATACCACGATGCGCTTTCTCGCAAAAAAATCAGTTACCATGTTTTCAATTTCAACAGCCGATACGTCAATTTTGACTGCTGCGATCTATCTTCAACTGTAAAGGCTGGGTTGCACCATATTACTTTAACTTTAACAGTGCTGCTAAAGTACCGGTCAGGTACAAAATAGATTGCACCAATTGACAACAGTTAATGTGACGTCAATACTTGACGCTAACCGTAACCGGCCATGGTCGGCCGGTTATTGTCATTGTTAACGTTAAATTGATTAAAATCTGTCAAAAAGAAGGTGTCTATATTATAGTATAAAACGAAGGAGTTTGATTTGATATCTCAACTGATCGATATAAGAAATGACAGGTAACGTGTAGTATTACCACAATAAAAAAATACCTATAAGCAATTTAACTTGCTACCCTCATAACTTTAACCGAGCCACTAAATACACTGGTGCAACACATTTAGCAGAAACCGTTTTTTTTTTTTTTTTTTTTTTATACCACTTAGGTGGCAGACAAGCACACGGCCCACCTGATGGAAAGTGGTTACCGTGGCCTATGGACGTATGCAACACCAGGGGCGCTTGTTACTGTTAATGTTAAATTTGACGTAAACCTCTTACTTTAGCAGGTGGTATGGTGCAACTAAGCCTAAGTATTGTTATTGAGAACGGCCGTTAGTCGCCCTCTACGATACCCGCAAGAAGAGATGGCGTGGCACTATTCTACTCCATCGGGGACCAACACGGCAAATATTTTTGATGGATTGTATGGTGACTTATTTCGTATTATTGTAGAGGAAATCCTGTACCATAATCTAGTCTATTGAATGTCTTCTATACAAATTAGCAGATGAGTTTTGTTTGGACCATAAATATGTTATTAAGACCTTATAGACCTAAAAGTCATAAGCTACACTTTAGTTTTACTTATAGCAGAAAACTGCAAAAGGCAAAACATAATAATTATGACTCTTTTTTTTCAGAATGCCGTAAGGCGAAACCGGTCAGGTCTAGAAATGAAATAAATTAGACTCAGTGGAAAAAGTTCGTATCTTTAATAACGTGGTCACCAGCCTATACGACACTCACGCTCCGATCAGGAGAGTTAAAATAAAACGTCCTCCTGCGCCGTGGATAACACAGGAGGTTCGTATGGCAATGCGTCATAGGGATCGGGTGTTTTCCAAGTACCGTAAGAACAAGCGTGACGAAACGTGGGTGCTCTTCAAAGCCGCCAGGAATCGGTGTAACCAGATGATGCGCAATGCCAAACGCCGCTATATCCTTAACAATATCACTTCATCTTCCCCCGCCAGCATTTGGAAGTTCCTGGGGAGTCTGGGTACTGGCAAACAGCGATGCTCGGAAGCTCCGTGTTCTATTGGTTTGGACGACATCAATCGTCATTTCACAACTATCACCCCTCTGAGTCACCAAACCAAGAGCTGCACAATAGACTTCCTTAAAAGCTTACCACGTCCCAACATAGCGGCTTTCGAATTTTCTCCGGTTGCACCGAGTGAGGTCAAAAAAACTATACTTTCCATTAAATCAAGTGCTGTGGGCCCTGATAATATTAGTCGCCGAATGATAACTCCTATCCTGGACCATCTTCTGCCGGTAATCACCCATATAATAAATTATTCCTTAGACTCTGGACAGTTCCCCTCCATTTGGCGTAAAGCCTTTGTTATACCCCTTCCTAAAAACTCAAATCCATCCCTTCCCAATCACTTTCGTCCCATCAGTCTTCTGCCCTTCCTATCCAAGGTGCTCGAGGCCTGTGTGCACAAACAGCTGTCAACCTTTATTTATAGCAATAATTTGTTGAATCCCCTACAATCTGGATTCAGGCCCGGTCATAGCACTGTTACAGCTCTTTTAAAAGTGACCGAGGATATTAGGGCAGGCATGGAAAACACCAAACTCTCAGTACTAGCACTGGTTGATTTCTCTAATGCCTTTAATACGGTCAACCACGACCTTCTTTTAAACACCCTATCTCACTTTATGATCTCACCGGACGCACTGGAATGGTTCTCTAGTTATCTTCAGGGGCGACAGCAGGCTGTCCGTCGCGATGATACTCTATCATGTTGGCGTGACATTGACGCTGGCGTCCCTCAAGGCGGTATTTTATCTCCCTTATTATTCTCTATTTTCATAAATCTCGTAACTCCAAAACTTCAATGTGCGTATCATTTGTACGCCGATGACCTGCAACTGTACGCCCAAGCGGGGGTGGTTGATTTGTGCTCTGCAATAAACAAAGTCAATCAGGACTTAGAGCATATCAACAGCTGGTCGAGCCAATTTGGACTGATGGTCAATCCAAGTAAGTGCCAGGCCATAATCATAGGAAGCCCACATTTACGGAGACAGGTGGACGAGGCAACCCTCCCGCCCATTACTCTCAATGGTGTAGTGATACCCGTAAGCCCGTCTGTCAAAGACCTCGGCTTGGTTATTGACTCCACCCTGAGTTGGACTGATCAGGTGTCACGCGTGTGTCAGAAAATTACTGGTTCGCTTCGCGCATTTTATCGTCTACGGAGCCTCCTACCTATCAACACCAAGGCAATGATTGTGCAGGCATTACTTTTCCCCGTACTTGATTATGGTGATGTTTGTTACTTCGACCTGAATGTAGAATATATCAACAGATTTGACCGTCTCCTAAATAACTGTATCAGGTTTGTTTTCAACCTTCGCAAGTATGACCATGTGTCTGCATGCCGGTCACAATTAAATTGGTTACCGATACGTCAGCGTCGGAACCATCGTGCCCTTACCACTCTTTATACTATCCTTACTTCTCCTAATTCTCCCTCTTACCTCTCCCCCTATTTTCAATATCTTGGCTCAAATCACGACAGAAACCTTCGCTCAGCCAATAACCTCGTCTTACGCTGTCCCTCTCATCGCACCGATTTCATCCACTCTTCCTTTCCTGTACAATCCATATTCCTTTGGAACGAGCTACCTCTTGGGATCAGGATGGCCACCAGCCGTTATACATTCAAACAAAAGGTTCGGAAACTTATGCTGGACAAATTGGAAGAAACGTCATAATGATCTTTTCTATATTTTATATATTCCTCTTATGAATATATAATTAGGTATATGTATATATATATATATATATGTATATATTATGTAAGTAATATTTATTATTTTTAAGTATACTATACTACTATTTTATGTATTGTTATTATTTTTGTTATATTTATTATTATTATATGTGTATAAGTATCAGCGTAGATACTTACTTACTTACTTGCTCTACAGCTTATTTATTATGTGCTCTATTGTATATTTTAATCACCATTCGTAATGCACCTACTTTGATTTCTCTGCACCACCTATGAGGTTGACTGGTAGAGAATGCCTACGGCATTAAGTCCGCCTATGTACATGTATGCATAAAGTTTAAATAAATAAATAAATAAATAAAAGTACAAGTGTGTTATTCAATATATGTGTAGTAGATTCCACCAAACGCCATCAATCTCCGGTATAAACAGTCTAAAAATAATATGACATTGTTTTTGTTCATAGTTCACGAAACGTTTGCCGAAGTTGAATAGGTACTTTCTTTAAATAGGTTCATCATCAATCAATAATCAATTTATTTATTTAAAATTCATGCACACAAAGCAATTACAGAACATACAATGGATGTTGAAAAGTTGTTACATTAGTACCTACTGCTTATTTCTATAAGAAATTTCTCCCAGCAGATCAATGTTTAAAAATGGCTGAAAAATCATTCATTGGTTTCAACAGTTCGTAAGAAAGTTGGTAGATGGCTCCACCATCGCCCTCAAAAGACGGATATAAAGAGAAGGGAAATTGAAGTGAAGTGCATCAGGTGTGGCTCAATAGCTCAGTTGGAAAAGCATGACCCTTTTAAGGGAAAGGTCGTGGGTTCATGTCCCACTTGAGCGCTTCTTTTTCCTGATGTATTTTGAATTTAATAAGTTCGCATAATAAATGCTTCATATAAATTCATTCAAATTAAGTAGTGTGCCTTCGAAAGCAAGTACAGTCAGTGTCAGAAATATCTTGACTTGTAGTGTCAAAATGATCTTAAAACTGAGATATTAAGAGAAAAACTCAAACTGTTTTAGTGATATAAATTATATTATTGTCTGAACTAAAGGAGTGTACTAAACATCAGAGCAATCCGTCAACAGAAAGGTAGAAAAATCATGGAATTAAAATCATTTTGAGCACTTTGTTCATTAAGAACGATCTGATGCTGATTGTACCTATCCATTTTTTTTTTTTTTAACCGTGGGGGAAAATCCTTCATGGATGTTATGCCGGACTCCTACCGACTAAAAACCCCCACGGTAACGCCCAGAAGCCTATGGATGGGAGCCCCGGGTAAGCCCCTCGGAAGGATGTCCCAGGACTCCCATCAGACCTACGGCTACAATTGCGGCCTCGTCTCGTGAAAGAGGCGGCGAAGACACGTCGTCGCCGCCTCTTTCACGAGCATGACCTGCTCACAGAAAGAGGCGGCGCAGTCCCACTTACTCCCGCTGGAGACCATGGCTCGCACCATGGTCTCGAGCGAGAGCCTATCCATACTAATATTATAAATGCGAAAGTAACTCTGTATGTTACGCTTTCACGCCTAAACCACTGAACCGATTTTGATGAAATTTGGTATAAGGGTAGATTAGATTATGAGGAAGGACATAGGCTATGTTTGGTCGCGATAACCGACATGCACGCAGGTGGAGCCGCGGGCAAAAGCTAGTAAGATATAAAAATCTAGCGATAATACTGGAACAATATAATTTAAGTTGCTAGTTGTTCTGAAAAGAAATTGATGTTCTTGAGCTATCTGTGCAGTCGTTATACAATTTATAGATGCTATTACTTAACTTTATGAGTCAGTTATATGACTGAAAATTCAGCTTTTATACGTTCTTAATCTTAGTTTAAGTTTTCATTAGTTGAGACTTGATTTGGCCAGCATTAAGTTCGTGATTAAGACCTGTCACGAAAATATTTAAAGAGCTAACACGAAGATAAGTTTGAATTGTCAAATGAGCTATAAATAGAACCGTTTTCCACCCCGAAGGGAAGAAAACGATTATTTTAGGTCGTGCCAAGGCTTGACCTTTCGGAGATTACCTTCTCTTACCTACCAGTGCCAATGCCCTAAGAAGACGCAAGGAGTCATGTCTGTGTGTGTGTGTGACGGCGCCGGGGCGGCGCGGGACGCGCGGGGGAGGGTTGTCGCCCGCGCGCGAGCTCGCGTTCGCCGCTTCCTTAGTATCTGTCCCTAAAAGAGAAAGCCGCAAGGCCTTGCTCCAGGTCAAGCCTTGGCACGACCTAAAATAATCGTTTTCTTCCCTTCGGGGTGGAAAACGGTTCTATTTTAGCTCGGTGCCTTCGGCTTGACCTTTCGGAGATGTGTTTAAACTCTGCCGGCGCCGAAAGCGTACTGTGAGAATTAGTCAAATGCTACTTCTTTATCGAAATTCCCTACGAGGTCATTCCAAGAAGTAAAAAAATAATAATAATAAGTATTAAAACAAATGGTTTATTGTCACGAAGAACTAGAGTCAATACAACTTGCAAAGGATTGTTACCAAATGAAAGAAGTATAGAAAGCAAACAAAAATGTATCAAGTACATGAAACCAGAAATAGTAGGTTTAGGAATGAAATAACTCAATGACTTAGTCATTGTTACAAATATGAGCAGTTATCCTACTCTAGTTAAAATATCTTATACTTAGAGATCAAGATAGCAAATCAGTCTTAATTAAAAAAAGGCATACAAGCCTCACTGTTGTCAAAACATAATGGTAATTTCTTCTTAATCAATCAATCCAACAATAAGAATAGATTACACTGCCTCAAAGAAATCAGTTAACCTGTGAACAGTAGTACTTAAAGCAACTCGTTCGTCCGTTCTCGCTCAACCGTCTTGCAGTACTGTTTAAAGAAATTAGTTGCCCCACGCCAGTTGCCTCTCTGCAAAATCCTATCTAAGGGTGCATTATTTTCGAAATCACTCGATGCCACCGCAGAGCGAATAGAGCCAGGACTGTAATCGATTCCTAACTCTTTAAAAGCCGTCTTGAGCCATCCGGCAATAACTGTTCTAGAGGCTGATTTAACTTCACCTCGGGTGGTAATGAATAAACTGAACAGATTATCCCGAGCCTTTCTCCTCTCTTTAGAACAATCAATTAAGCATCGAATCCATCTTGGAATATCCAAAACGGGATCTCCCGAAGATGTCAACTCCCAACCGGATTGGCGGTATTTATGACTATCCGTTTTAGATCCGAACGAAGGCCAAAACGTGGTGGAAGTATCATTAACCTTGCAATGACGGTCGTCTATTCTCAGGAGTGTCAAGTCATGCTACCTCCTTCCTGACGCCAACAAAAGTAAAAACGCCACATGACGCGACACTTGAAAGAGGCTATCAGCGGCGGGTAAATTTGATCTCAACCACTGAACTAGGTCTTGTACATTCCAAATGGAAGACCTACTGGTAGTCTTGGAACAAGCCCTAATGCTTATGCCTTTCAACATTGCAGAAACTAAAGGGTGCGATGACAAGCGCTGTTCCCGTGAAGGGTCTGCCAGAGAAGCAACCACAGACTTATGGACCAAAACCGTAGCATAAGATAGTTTCCTTACTCTGGCTAGGTAACTGATATAAGCTGAAAGGTCCTGTGGGCGAGGGTGGCTCGGCTTTCTCCCATTATGTTTGCACCAAGATGACCACTGATTCCAAGCAGAAGCATATGTTTTCCAGGTAGAATCTCGCCATGCTGACTGCAAGAGATCGATGTCCTCTGCTGACAAACCGGAAACTATACTGCTCCACCCCGTACCCTCCAGACCTCTAAACAGAGGCTCTCTAGGTTCTGAGGGGGAAGATCCGTTGACAAGTCGACTAGATGTTGGCGAAGATTCTGCACAAGAAATGGGGCTTCTAGAGATCTGCGTTTCAGTAGGCCTCTCCAGAATGCTTTCTCCCAACGGGGAACTACTAGAAGGAATGTGCCCTTGGCTTTGCACAGGTGGTACAAAACCTTGGGAATTAGAGGAGGTGGCGGGAAGACCCAAGCAAGGTTGTATAACCAAGGCCGGCTGAACGCATTGGTGAAATCCGCCTTCGCATCTCTTGCATCTATCGTCACATATTTCGGCACGACCCTGGATCGATCGGTGGCAAAAAGGTCCACTTCGGGGATTCCCCATCTCTCGAAGACTCCTTCCACAACTTCGCTGCTCAGATGCCAATCTGGGAGTTCTTTGCCTCTCGAGAGACAATCCGCTATGATATTGTACCGACCCGGTATATAGAAGGCAAGCAGATTCATTTTGAGAGTATTTGCATCAATAAAGTCAATCCAATAACGTTACAACAACGTTTTACACTGTTAACTTTAAAAAACACTGCACACCGTGTAGGTAATCAAAGCGTACTAAGGAAGCGGCGAACGCGAGCTCGCGCGCGGGCGACAACCCTCCCCCGCGCGTCCCGCGCCGCCCCGGCGCCGTCACACACACACACAGACATGACTCCTTGCGTCTTCTTAGGGCATTGGCACTGGTAGGTAAGAGAAGGTAATCTCCGAAAGGTCAAGCCGAAGGCACCGAGCTAAAATATGAATATTATTCTGCTATTTATACCTACTTTTGATTGATGGCACTTTTTAGGAATTAGAAAATCTAAAACCTTTGCTAAATGTTAACCTTTGATATAGTCGTAAGGCGAAACCGGTTAAGTTCAATACAATAATAAATACTGTGGAAAAAGTACAAGTATTCCCAATACGTGTATGAAGTATTCTGACTAGTTCCAGTGTCAATTTATCCCATGGAATAAGTACTTTTAGGTTTGTAGTAATTGGTCATAGCAATCAAAAGTTGGGCGACTTTAGTTTCCGTACTTATAAAGTTAAAGGAAAGGCCAGGTGGAAGGCAAGAGAGCACGCGGTCGATCACCAACCCGCTGGATAGACGCCATCAAAAAGGCTACTGGATCCACCATGGCCCAGTGCACTCGCGACGCCTCTAACCGTCAGAAATGGAAGCACATCGCCAGAAGAGCTACCCTCGCAAATGATATCGACCCAACGAACACCCCACCATGTACCTCGTCAGCGCAACCACGACCACTCTAACAAGAGTGTCCGACTGAGAAGAAGAAAGTTTTAGGCGCCTTAATATTACATTCTATGAGAATAGTAATCTCCATTGCATCCGTATAGCGGGCACTTTTTCATGAGTTGTATGTTTTGTGCTACTCTGTACAATTTTAAATGTATGAGGAACCATTCTTTTAGAAAACGTTAATAAATTAAAAAATTAAAAAAAATGTATTCGACGTACAACTCATGACAAAGTGCCCGCTTGATGGCAACAGGCTCACTCTGTATTACATGGGATCAGAAATCATAGTTGGTAATGAGGGTTGTATAATGACTTTTTTTTGGCGTTTGAAATTTGAATAGCTCAAATAATATTTATGTGGATGACACACGGGCCGTGTAAAATCAAATTTTATATTTGAGCTTATTTCGTGACTGAGGGGAGTGAGAATTGATAAATTTATTGAATTTGATGATAGAATATTTCATTTATTGGGTTTAAAGTTGGTAAAATTGTACAAATATTGGCCAGCATTTGCCTTAGGCTTGTACTATATAGTTATGAGGGTTGGTTTAGTAGGGGAAATGCTACTGTAAGGGATTATTTGTTTATATGACTGTTCAAAAGCCCTTTGGCTGTTACTTTAGGGGCAGTCACGGAATGGAAAATGTGATGTGTTTTCCTTGTGTATAATGGTACTGTAGGGTGTTGTGTTGGACAAATATTTTGCACAAGTTCGAATCTGCGGTAGATTACTAACTAGAGTTGGGATGTTGAGGATTCTTCTTATAATAACTAACAATAGTTAACGTATTTATAAATACCATATAAAAGGGTTTGTTTAATACAATTTACTGATAAGGGGGTACTTCGCGGGACAAATCGCACTGGCTAAAAGAGATCTTTTCAGACAAGTAGGTGGTAACACAAGTACACAAGTGGGTCTTCTTTAGTAAATACATATTAGGATAATCATTATACCAAGAGCCTCGGTTACATCCAATGCTTCCATTTTGGAGCCCGCATTTCGCTCTCCTACAAGAGTAGGATCGAACAAAGGCGCGGATGCAGCTTGCCTTGGATTTTGCAGGATCAATAGCTATCGTACCTCTCAATCCCGAGAAGCCTGCGCTGGAACCTCTCTCTCTCTCTCTCTCTCTCTCTCTCTCTCTCTCTCTCTCTCTCTCTCTCTCTCTCATCTTATACGAATACATTCGGTGCACGAAGTATTAAAAACCTTCGCAATTAAGGCCAGGTAGGCCGCATTTTGAGTTTTTTAAAAGCATTTGAATCATAGGAAAAAGCGTTTTAAATTTCGAAAAAAAGATATATATTAGTTAAGGATCCAGTCTAGTCAAATTCGCATTCAGTTACCAGATCTGATAAACTTCACTCGATAGAAAAAAATCCCAAAGTTACCCCTTTTCGTTATTTTTTTTTTAATATTATGACAAAATTACTTATGCTTTCTATAAAATTTTTGTACTAAACTAAAGCCACTACATATGTCTAGACATTTTCGCAGATTTTGACTATATTATGAAATAATTTTTAAAGTTATATTTAAATACCTACTAAATTCGCGAGTGCTCGCGCCGCTGAGGCCCGAAAAGTTGCGCCAGTCGCGCGCTGCCGCTTACCGAAGTAGGACCTGTGCCAGTTTTTGCGCGACAGTTTCGTGCACCAATCAATCGGTTTTACGTATTTATAATAAATTGTTGCAAGTCATTCAATATGGGCAATAAACAACGCAAGCTAAAGAAGTCGTGCAAAGCCATAAACTAAATTTCTAACTCCGATTGGTAATTTAAAAAATTATCATACCTAAATATTACGCTCATAGCGCCATAGTATAAGAATATCAGTATTACTACTGAAGATGCTACTTACGATTTTCTATAATTCATATTTTATCTATATCAGTACAGGGGTACCTAGTACCTACAATATTCGTACATTGTATATAATTTGTGTGTGTGTAAATAAATATAAATTTAGTTTTAGTTTAGGATAGAATAATTTTAATATTTAGGTAGGTTAGTTTAATTATTGGCCTTTTTTTATCGTGCGCAAAATCCTCGTGGATACCACCCCCACGGAGCCGGTGGAGGCGGTTATGTCGGACTCAAACCGACTAAAACGCACGCCATCTTGGGTCCTTGGTTGCCGGAGGTGAGATTGCCGAAAGCATATCTCTCGCACCCCAGCAGACCCAGGAGAATTACTGGCCTTGGGTCAGCCGGGGTGCGAGGGATATTTCGATGAAAATCTCACCTCAGGCCTAGCACCACGACCCACAGTCGGCGTGCTCACAGTCGGACTCGAACCGACTAAAAAGTCGGTTCGAGTCCGACATAACTGGGGGGAGGTATTCGAGGGGATTTCCGCACGAAAAAAAGAAGGTACAGTGTAAATTTATACAGGGTTACCTGGTAAGTCATGCGAACCCCGTTAGGGGGTCGTGGTTCCCACCATTTCTGACAGATTTCCCCTTGGACCCCCGCCCGCCAACCTAGCCCTTTTCAAGTTATAAGGCTTTAAAGACTTTTTTGAAAAAATGTCCGATTTTTGTCTATTGGCCCATTTTTTTTTGTTTATTATAATTCAAATATTTAGTTTTATACTATTTTTGTGTAGCAGATTAGTTTGTTCATCATAATGAAAAATAAAAATAGAGTTACCTCAACTAAATAGGTTGTAGATAGAAGATTGATAGTTATAGCATCAAACAAAAATCAGTACAAATCAAACTTCAACCAGCAATAGTAAAAAAAAAATCTATGACACGTAGGCTGCAGATACCTTTAAAAATATCTACGTTTCATTAGCTATTCAACAAGGTATAACAAGCTAGGCTGCTATTAGATTTCTTGGAATAATCTTTGGTAAAAGTCCTAAAAGGAGTAGTGAAATTAATGTAAAATTTATCAATTATGTTACAAAATAAAATAAAACAATTTAAATTAGGTTAAACAAATGTATTTTATTTTATCTTTCGTGTTCAACATGTTCACCTCTGTTTCGCACACACACTCGCATTCTGTTTCTAAGTCCACTTTTAACCACCGATGTTGTTAAACCTCTTCTTATTTGATCTGCTGCCATTAGAATCCTTTCCTTTAACATGTCTACAGACTCAATTGGGTGGTTTTCGTTACCATAACGCTCATTATTGGGCCCCGAAACAACAGGGAAATCCCAATAAGCTACCAACAGGATCTCAAAGAAGATTCAGCGTAAATGTGTGGATGGGCATAATATCAAACCATTTGATTGGACCACACTTTCTCCCTGACAACTTAACTGGTGAGCACTACAAGAATTTTTTAAGAACACAATTCAATGATTTGCTTGAAGACTTACCCCTGAATCTTATTAGAAACATGTGGTTTCAACACGACGGTTGCCCGGCACATTATAGCAGAAGTGTCCGAGAATGGTTAGACACAAATTATACCAATAGGTGGATCGGGAGAGGTGGACCTATACCGTAGCCAGCGAGAAGCCCAGACCTGACCCCCATGGATTTTTATGTATGGGGGCACATGAAAAGCATAGTATACGACGAAAACCACCCAATTGAGTCTGTAGACGTGTTAAAGGAAAGGATTCTAATGGCAGCAGATCAAATAAGAAGAGGTTTAACAACATCGGTGGTTAAAAGTGGACTTAGAAACAGAATGCGAGTGTGTGTGCGAAACAGAGGTGAACATGTTGAACACGAAAGATAAAATAAAATACATTTGTTTAACCTAATTTAAATTGTTTTATTTTATTTTGTAACATAATTGATAAATTTTACATTAATTTCACTACTCCTTTTAGGACTTTTACCAAAGATTATTCCAAGAAATCTAATAGCAGCCTAGCTTGTTATACCTTGTTGAATAGCTAATGAAACGTAGATATTTTTAAAGGTATCTGCAGCCTACGTGTCATAGATTTTTTTTTTACTATTGCTGGTTGAAGTTTGATTTGTACTGATTTTTGTTTGATGCTATAACTATCAATCTTCTATCTACAACCTATTTAGTTGAGGTAACTCTATTTTTATTTTTCATTATGATGAACAAACTAATCTGCTACACAAAAATAGTATAAAACTAAATATTTGAATTATAATAAACAAAAAAAAATGGGCCAATAGACAAAAATCGGACATTTTGTCAAAAAAGTCTTTAAAGCCTTATAACTTGAAAAGGGTTAGGTTGGGGTGCGGGGGTCCAAGGGGAATTCTGTCAGAAATGGTGGGAACCACGACCCCCTAACGGGGTTCGCACGACTTACCAGGTAACCCTGTATAAATACTTCATAAAAACTAGCACCACGACCCACAGTCGGCGTGCCCACAGTCGGACTCGAACCGACTAAAAAGTCGGTTCGAGTCCGACATAACCTCTAACAAGCATTATTATTATTATAATGTAAGTTTTTTTCGCCCAAGCAACTAAACACATAGAACAAACAGTTCTCAAACTCATACAGTTTTTTTAATTTCGTATTTATTAATAAATAAAAATCATATAACTAAATAAAGTTAAAAAAACTGCATTTAATTTTCTAAGTCAAATCAAGTTTTCCTACTGCATATTTCTATACTGTGACACTGGCGGGGTCATAGCCGAGTTCACCGTCACTGCGTTCGCGCGTAATATTTTACGAGCGGCCGGGATCGCTATAAATGCCTACTTTTGCAGGAATAGAGGGCCTTAAGTAGGTACTCTTAAAATATATATCAATCTCCTTCTTCATCTTAGCGTTAATCCCAGTCCCGTCCAACGCTTTCAGCTTGGAGTCTGGGGTCCGCTTTACAAGTCTAACTGCTAATTTAGTTGTATTTCGATATTTTTTGTGAAGCGACTGACATCTGACTTCCATAACCCAAAGGTGATATCGAATTATTGCAGTTAAACTAGTTATTGGACTTTTAAGGGCTCCAACTATACGTAACCCGTAACGACTGCCATAGATGTTCGTATGGCAACCGGGACCGACGGCTTGACGTGCTCTCTGAGACAGACCAGACCAATGCAAATACGCTTAAACAAATATTTGCGCACAGCGGGGATCGAACCCGCGCCGCCGACGTTTTGGCCGCGTTCACTACTGCTACGCCACTCTAAAAATATATAAATCTACAGACACACACACACACACACACTATACCTGTTTTTATTCACATCTAAATAACGTTTGCGCATAAATACACTTATAAATTCATGTGTACTCCTAAGAAAGGTCGCTATTTCATTAATTTCAATCTAGTTGTACAGTGAACAAACAAATTACTAATTCATATGGGAGTTAGCTCGTGCGTCAGATCACTTTGACAAGGGTCCAGGACCGTGATTGTACATAATGCTGGTGTTCACAAGTTTTTTAGTGTTCAGTGAATTCGGTGTGGTGCGATATAAAGAGCAACAAGTACAGAATTTCAAAGTGTACTTCATTGCCACTTTAGTTAGATATAAAGAAACTTCCTACCAACGAGCAGGGCTGGGTATACTGTGCTCCGGTGGGTGGGTGTCCTGGCCGTCCGCTCTTGTCGTTTTTGTCAAACAGAACACTCATAACTGTGCTAGAATGTTCTGATCTTCATACATGTCAAATTAAACAGACGGGGACTAAACATAGGTAGTTAGGATTCAGGTTAATTTGTAACAACATGGTTGACATGGTATTCAAGTATACGAGCGAGCTTACTCGAAACTCAAACCCCGGAGTGCATGGAGTAATTACTAATACTATAGGCAGTCTTTCTTTATTTTCATCCTAAGACCTGTGAACAAAAACTGTGTTGTTTAACACAGTTTTTGTTCACAGGTCTTAGGATGAAAATAAAGAAAGACTGCCTATAGTAGACTTTAGGAAGAAGGAAACACGTGAGCTGGCAGGGAGTTCCAAAGGATTTAATGCAGCAAAGAAAAATGCTACAGAATCGCTTGATTCTTGATGATGACATTTTTATTTTTTTTGTTTAAAAAGAATATTAGCAACGAAATTACTAATGTTCTCTCTAACCCGTCCAACTAAGCTAAATTACTTGTGCTAGGAGTCGGTTCACGTCGGTAGTGTTGTAACCGCTGAACGTGTCAGACGGACTACTCACCGGCTGACCCAGCAGAGAGATGCACGAGCTCTATGGGATCCCAGGGCGCCTTTTGTCAGAGGAGAATAGTGTGCGTGCGTGTGGGAGACCAGGGAGACTTCAGAGAAAACAACTACTACCTCTGTTGTACATACATATATTACTTGAGAGATTAAATTATACAAAAGAGGATTACAGACAATAGAATTATATATAGAAATACAAAAATACGTATGTCTTCACCAGCTGCACCACGGTGACCTGCTTGCAGTAGGTAGCCAGAGTGTTATGGCTAGTAGTTGTATTACACCTCGGTCAACCCACCGTTGACACAGTTATTTCTTGCAGGGTGAAGTGATATAAATATATAGGAAAGTTACATAAAAATATTAGAGAAAAAGGGAATACGTGACCCCGGTTGTCGGCCTGCTCGGCGTCTGCGCACGTCTCGTGCCGCACTCTCGACCAGCCAAGGTGCTTCACGTCGAGGTTACAGGCTTGCGCCGACAGCGGTTGGGAACTCGACCACGGAACACGCTGAGAAGGGGTTTGAGAACCAAGGTGTCCTCTAATCCCGTACTAGGAACCCTAAGAACGAAATAACACTAAGAATCGTCTAGATTGCAGAAGGCTGTCGATAAATACAAGTAAAAACACTTACCAAAAACTGGGCAAAAAAGAATTTAGTTAAGTATAAAGTATTTTCCAAGACACAGCAATACAGACGTTCCAGTCACAATTCAGAGAGTAAAAAGGATTTATATTTAGCCGGGGCCGCAGTTTTATACCCCTATCATTCGAAGGTTCTCGAATACACTTTTTTTTTAAGTCAAATTAGTGCGAACGATGATCAAAAAACACCAAATCACGGTCGAAATCCTAACAACTTTAATATCACCCAGCCAAGTAGGAATCAAACAAAGTACAGCAACTTTTTGACTTGGTCGGATCATACTCACATTCCTTCCCTGAATACAACTGTTCCGAGCACGCAGAATTCGAACCTGTCTAATTTAACTGAGGAAATTTAATTTTAACCTAAATGAGATAGCCTATAATTAAACAATTAATTTTCCCATTTAGGTGCTATGAGTATTTCTAATTTCATATAATTAAACATAAAAGAAATCGAACGCCATCTAGTGCTTAGCTAGTACAAAAGTTCCTACACCGAGGCACCGACTAACTGATGTGAGTACCACTGAGACTGCCATAGGTGGCGCTAGTAGTAATCAAATTACAGTAGATAAAATCTAATGTTACACCACCCCTTCCCTCACAGTATTCCCTGCGTAGTATGCGCAGGGAATATCAGCGACAGGATCTCAACTAAGAGATATCAAAATAAATTCCAAAACTCGCGATGACCACACTAGTTGTGAAGACCACGAACTCCAAACAGACAACCACGAACCTAACAGCTAACTAAAGAAACCAAACAAAATCACATTACTAAGCCAAGCACTCTAGAAGTGTCACCCTATTAACTGCCCGGATCACTGTATGCCCTTCATATAGGTTAGTGAGTAGGCTTAGGGTGGAAAGATACCGAACGAAGCACAGTGGCACTCCCACGATCAGCCGAGTGACAGAGAGACGGCACCGACAGAAGAAGGAGAAGGATCAGAAGGCTGTTCCTCCTCACTGTACTTCAAAATATCCTTAATGTGATAAACTCCCAGATCCTTACCATCCAAATCCGACAGTTCATATACTAAAGGCGAGCGTTTGGCGGTTACAATGCATTTCATAAATTTAGGCGCCAGCTTCGCAGTAAAGTTCTTGGCCTTGTTAGACAAATAGAAGGTTCTTTTGTACACAATCTGTCCCACTTTCAGTTCCACATGCCTTTTTCTGAGGTTGTAGTATTTTTCGTTACGCCGGTGAGCAACATCTAAGTGTTTTCTCACCTGGTCGTAGATACGATGTAATTCCTTCAACCTCTCACCAAAGGACACTGGACTATCAATGGAGACAGTGTTAGGATGGCAAGGAATCTCTTCCTGCCTATAAAGAACTCCATCCCCAATGAATTCCCTACCGTGAACAAGAAAATACGGACTGAAATGAGTGGCTTCGCTCACAGCAGTGTTTAGAGCACACTGGAGTTCTACGAGATTCTCGTCCCATTTCTTGTGGTGCGACTTCACGTAGCAAGAAATTCCCTGAACCACGTTGCGAATAGCTCGTTCTGCCTGGTTGGTCTGCGCGTGGTATCTGGGGTTATAATAAATGTTAGGCACATTGTACTTAAGTAGTAAGTCCTTAAATTGTTTACTCACAAATTGTGGGCCATTATCCATATAAATGGTTTTGCATACCCCGTGGACTAGGAAAACATTCTTTTCTATGAATCTCGCGACTGCAACGCCTGTAGCCATCCGTATAGGACTCAACATGACAAATTTGCTAAAGTAGTCCGAGACCACAATCAAGTGAACATTTCCCTTGCTGGAAGTAGGAAATGGACCCAGTAAGTCAACAGAGATGGCCTCAAACGGTCTAGACACCCGCTTTGGATTACCCATGAGGCCAGGGCGAGATGTGTTCACAGGTTTGTACTGCTTACATGTCTCGCATTTGCCTACATATTCCTTAACGCTCTCGTACATCTTAGGCCAATAATAGTTGAGAGCGAGGCGTTTATGGGTTTTCCATACGCCACCATGGGCACTGAGTATGTCGTCATGGTACTTGGTGAGCAGGGGCAACCTGTCCTCCAACGGTACCACCAACTTCCAATCAAAATCAGAGGTTAGAGAGTATTTATTTTTTGATAATCTGAAAAGACGGTTATCACGTATATCAAAGTTGGGAAAATGCCTAGGGTTCTTTTTCACACTGTTCAGAGTGTGGAGATACCAAGAGTCCTTAGTAACGCTGGTGTCGATTGTGTCAATTTGAATTCGTGAAAGAGCATCAGGTACCACATGGTCCTTACCCTTTCGATGTTCTATATCGAAGTCAAACTGACTCAACCTCATGCTCCAGCGCGCAAGGCGGCCTGTCGGATTCTTCAGTTTGTGGAACCACAGGAGTGAGGCGTGGTCAGTAACCACAGTGCATTTCTGTCCTTCCACGTACTGCCTGAACTGTTCCAAAGCAAAGATCACAGCCAGGAGTTCTCGCTCAGTGGTACTGTAGTTGACTTCGTTCTTGTTGAGTGAACGACTACAATATGCGACAGGGTGCTCCACTCCCTCATGTGTCTGCGTCAGTACAGCAGCCACAGAGAAGGATGACGCGTCGCTGAGAATCCTAAAAGGTAGTGAGTAATCAGGCATTTTCAAAATAGGAGCGGTGACCAAAGCGGCTTTCAGCAGATTGAAAGACTCTTCAGCTTCACGCGACCACTCAAAATTTATATTCTTAGAAGTTAATTTACATAAGGGTTTACTAATCTTAGAAAAATTATTCACGAAACGCCGATACCACCCAGCCATACCCAGGAATCTTTTCACCTCCTTAGCGTTGGAAGGTGTAGGATAGTTGAGAATGACATCAACTTTACCTGGGTCTGTCCGCAGGCCATGCTTGTCGACAAAATACCCGAGGTACTTCAATTCGCTACGACAGAACTGCGATTTTCGCATGTTGATCGTGAGACCCGCATCCTTAAGGCGCTGATAGACTCTATTTAAGAGGTCCACATGCTCCTCAAAGGTGCTGGCCACAACGATTATGTCGTCTTGAAAGGAGAACACTCGGTTATCGAACTCTGGGCCAAATAGACGGTCCATGAGGCGTTGCATCGAGGCGGAAGCACCTACAAGTCCGAAGCACATCACGTTGTAGTGAAAAAGGCCTCGCCTGGGGACAGTGAAGGCGGTCTTCTCGGCGGATTGGGGCGAATCAAACGGAATCTGCCAATACGCCGCACTTAAATCAATAGAAGACAAATATTTTGCATTATTGAGATGGTCTAAGATTTGGTTGATGTAAGGTAACGGATACGCATCGCTTTTAGAAACAGAATTGAGCTTCCGAGAATCAAGGCACAATCTCAGGTCTCCGTTCGCTTTCTCCACCATCACCACTGGTGAGTTCCATGCGGACTGAGACGGGGTCACTACTCCCATCTCCAGCATCCGATCTAGTTCCTCTTCCAGGGCTTTCTGCTTCAGGGGAGAGAGCGGGTAATACCGTTGCTTGATTGGCTTACTATCGCCCGTATCTATAGTATGATGCGCCAGAGATGTTCGACCTAGACCCACCTTGTCCGTGTTGATGGTATCAAATTTCTCAATAATGCTGTTAATTCCCCGCTTCTGATCAGCGGTTAAATTGTTGTAATCCTCTAGACCACTGTTAAGAGACAGAGATTCTACCGGATTACAGTCACTAAAGTTGGAAAGATTGATATTCTGAGAGATCAATCTATCCCCTAATTGAAATTGTTGCCAGAAGTCTACTCCAAATATCATAGCAGTAGTGATTTCTGGAACAACATAGAACTTAATAACTCTGACAGCAGAATTATATTCAATAGGCAGAGAGATACAGCCCAGACATGGCAAATGAGAGCCGTCTGCTGTAGTTAAACTAAAGTTAGGGCTGATGCTTCCAAGCTCAAACCCTAATTCCAAGAAAGTGTGGTGCGCTCCCTTACCCAGTACTGAGCAAGCTGCACCCGAATCAAGTAAACCTAGAACATTTAAGTTCAGGATCCTAACAACTAAATACGGTCTTATGTCATTATCCCGTTTGGTAAACAGGACCCTATCAGAGAATGCATCAGACAGAGAAGCTCGCTCCGAATCGAATGGTGATCTTTTAATAAGGCCCTGACTTACTCGTTTTTTGGCTTGGCATTACACTTCGGACACTCAGGCGATTTGACTCCCTTCTGTCCACACCGGAAGCACACCAATTCCCTTGACTGTGTACAGCCATATGCAGTGTGGCCGACTTCACCACAGCGGAAGCATCCTCGTTCGTTTGAGGTCGTAGGACCGGCCACGGCAGAGACCTGCTGGGAAGTTTTATGAACAGTTTTATTCTTAAAATGGTGTAAGTCCGAGGTGATCCCAAACTTATCTAACGCTGGTTCCTGGAATGCCTCTGCCCTAGCACGCGCAAGTTCTAGGCGCTTCCCCAATCGCTTCAGGTCGATTATCGAGTTTACCTCGTGAAGAGCCAATTCCTTCATATAATCGGGCCTAATATTATGCATCAGAATGTCCAGTTGTTCCTCGCTGGGCATTTTGCACGTTAATCTCGAGAACATGGCCTGCATCGTAGAGATGTAGATGCCTAATGTTTCAGATCGGGCCTGTGTACGCTGCCTAATTTCATTTCTGAGACGGTAATCGTAGTCGGGAAGGTCGAAAGTCTCCCTCAGCTCATCCAACATGCCCTCATACGAGGTAAAGTTATTCTTGTTGGTGCGGAACCAAGATAAAGCCGGACCGTCCAATAGGTCAGAGAAAGCTGAGAGGATTTTATCCTTGGTGACTTCCCGAGCACACCTAAGCTCTTCCAGTCTCTCAATGAATACACGTACACACGCAGAGCCATCAAATTTTATATTAAAAGAGTTTAAATTTACGGGTCTATCCCTTATTACTAAATTACCACTAATTGTGTCGGAACTAGGCGCGTCACGTCGCCTCGAACGGTCCCCTCCCACCACAGGCGAGGTGTAACCTACGCGGTCACGATGAATAGGTTCAGTCTCTCTATCCGAACCCTCAGAGTCAGAGTCAGTATCTGATTCAGCCACAGACAGAATTTTAACCAAGCGGCCACGGATATCTAAAAGATCTGGACAGTCTATACCACACCTAGCTAACCTAGTGAGAAGGTAGTTCGCCCTCACTGCAACCTTAGTCCGACAATTACTATTTGAAACGACTTCACCTGAAGAGAGTGTCCCTTCCAGCTCGAGAACTTTAGGCTCACAGACAGCCAACTCAGAGGCGGCAACAGCAGGTACCGTGGCGATGGCCTTAATGCTGCCACGCCGGACAAGCCGCAATGCAGTGCGCAGCTCACTCCGCAGGCCAACAACCGTCGCATCCGGATCCGCTGTAACCCCCATGGCAGAGAGTTCATTAAAAAGTTCATCTTTCTTAAGGTAGTTAATACACTTCTGTAATTGGGCCATAGTGGTCCAAGATTCAGTTTTTATCAAAACAATTAACAGTAATGGAGATTCAACTCACAACAGGTTTATAAATTATAAATGTAGGTTAAATGAAGTTTCCACAGAGACAAAATCAACTAATATTAACAGATAATACAATAAATATGCTTCCTCTAGGTCACAATTTGTGCGGTAGCTACAAAAATCTAATAATTTAGAATAGAGAAACTATATTAACTAAATTTAAGAATAGCTTTGTCCAAGAAATATGACACCAGGTATACTTTCTTTAGATTAATAAATTAGGAGGTAGTTACAAAAAGTTTACTACTATTTTATATTATGTTACTTGATTTTGGGTAGATATTATAGAATCAGCCAGATAAATATCTTCAGAATACTGGCTCAGCAACCCAATGAAGTGAATACCAGATGTTCAAAGTTTGACACAGAACAATTACTATGTGAACAGACCACAATAAATATATATGTTTGTACAACACAGAAGCAACTAAATAGGAGGAAAAAAAAGAGAAAAAAAGAAAAAAGAAAAAAAAATAGTTTGCCAAAAATATGTTTCCAAACTTACCGAAAGATGTGCAGTTTTTTAAAATTGGAATTTTGAATTTAGGGGTCTCAATGGTTTTTTCTTGCCACTGGGATGATGGTACGATTGGCTGAAAAAACACAAAGAGGGTAAGTATTACATGCGTAACTGCAGCCGCACAACCAATTAGCGTCTTGGGTAGTGTCAGACGGAGGGTAGTGTTTCCTCCAAAGCGAACTCTCCAGACACCCACACACAGCGCACCCACAGAGAAGAGAGTTAGCCCCACGTTGGGCGCCAATTTGTAACCGCTGAACGTGTCAGACGGACTACTCACCGGCTGACCCAGCAGAGAGATGCACGAGCTCTATGGGATCCCAGGGCGCCTTTTGTCAGAGGAGAATAGTGTGCGTGCGTGTGGGAGACCAGGGAGACTTCAGAGAAAACAACTACTACCTCTGTTGTACATACATATATTACTTGAGAGATTAAATTATACAAAAGAGGATTACAGACAATAGAGTTATATATAGAAATACAAAAATACGTATGTCTTCACCAGCTGCACCACGGTGACCTGCTTGCAGTAGGTAGCCAGAGTGTTATGGCTAGTAGTTGTATTACACCTCGGTCAACCCACCGTTGACACAGTTATTTCTTGCAGGGTGAAGTGATATAAATATATAGGAAAGTTACATAAAAATATTAGAGAAAAAGGGAATACGTGACCCCGGTTGTCGGCCTGCTCGGCGTCTGCGCACGTCTCGTGCCGCACTCTCGACCAGCCAAGGTGCTTCACGTCGAGGTTACAGGCTTGCGCCGACAGCGGTTGGGAACTCGACCACGGAACACGCTGAGAAGGGGTTTGAGAACCAAGGTGTCCTCTAATCCCGTACTAGGAACCCTAAGAACGAAATAACACTAAGAATCGTCTAGATTGCAGAAGGCTGTCGATAAATACAAGTAAAAACACTTACCAAAAACTGGGCAACAAAGAATTTAGTTAAGTATAAAGTATTTTCCAAGACACAGCAATACAGACGTTCCAGTCACAATTCAGAGAGTAAAAAGGATTTATATTTAGCCGGGGCCGCAGTTTTATACCCCTATCATTCGAAGGTTCTCGAATACACTTTTTTTTTAAGTCAAATTAGTGCGAACGATGATCAAAAAACACCAAATCACGGTCGAAATCCTAACAACTTTAATATCACCCAGCCAAGTAGGAATCAAACAAAGTACAGCAACTTTTTGACTTGGTCGGATCATACTCACATTCCTTCCCTGAATACAACTGTTCCGAGCACGCAGAATTCGAACCTGTCTAATTTAACTGAGGAAATTTAATTTTAACCTAAATGAGATAGCCTATAATTAAACAATTAATTTTCCCATTTAGGTGCTATGAGTATTTCTAATTTCATATAATTAAACATAAAAGAAATCGAACGCCATCTAGTGCTTAGCTAGTACAAAAGTTCCTACACCGAGGCACCGACTAACTGATGTGAGTACCACTGAGACTGCCATAGGTGGCGCTAGTAGTAATCAAATTACAGTAGATAAAATCTAATGTTACAGTGTAATGGCCGGGATTTGAACCCTGGACCTCGATCGTAAGGCCGACTCCTTATACATTAAGCTACCGACGCTTCTGCAATGTATGCCAGTGACATCTCTGAAGAAATGGAGGTAGTCGCAAGTAATGATTTCAAGCTTTATCCAAATAATATTCATGTGACTTTACAAAATTATCATTTTACGAGTATTACAAATCACTGACCTCGCCCCACAGTTTCACCTGCATAAATGTTGATCCCGTAGGAATATTCGAAATATTGTGGTTGCGAGTTTGGATATTTCAGCTATACTTATCGGTACATCAATAGACATAATCTGTTAAGAAAGAATATAAAGAATACAAAAAAAAAAACACGGTTCAGTCAAATCTGTCAAATTATGGACCACCATTTTAAGTTCAATATCATTGGAAATGGTGCTACATATATTTTGGACTGCACCTCAGCTTTTTACAATGTAGCAGGGTGCAGTCAGTTGACGGATCAAATCCATCCTAATATTATAAAAGCGAAAGTAACTCCGTCTGTCTGTCTGTCTGTCTGCTTGTCTGGAATGTTACGCTTTCACACCTAAACCACTCAACCGATTTTGGTGAAATTTGGTATAAGGGTAATTAGACCTTGAGAAAGGACATAGGCTATGTTTAGTCGCGATAACTGAAATCCACGCGGGCGGAGCCGCGTGCAAACCCAAGTGTACTTATATATTTTAAAAAAATCTAGTATCTGTCAAAACTAGGATAATGGCACAGCTAATGGTTAACTTCAACGCATGAGTGGGATAGAATATGCTACAATCAGTAAGTGCGAAGAAGAACCAACTAACGAGAACATCGGTCAAGAACAAAACAATGCCAACAAGACCCAAGATGGATATGCTGCATTTATCTTCACGATTACTGAAATGCCAAAGTTAGGAAGGCTTTGTTATGTTATATCCGTATACACAAAGTGGGGTTACAGCTCACTGTTACGTAACTGTCCGCAGTAAAGCGTTTGACTGTTATGTGGGAGTTAATTCCCGGTTAATGTAAATATTTGTGCATTGTAAGCATAGCGGGAATCTGTGTAGTCAAATTGATGAACAAAAAATAATAAAGACTAAAGCTTTATAATCCGCCATCGATATGGAATCACAAGTAAAGGAATTCTCAAATCTCTGTTAGTATGTAACTAGACACCTACTACTCGTATTATGTATTTTTATTGTATTATGTATTATAATATATTTTTAGTATAATATCTTTGTATTTTTAGTATCGTTCTTGTGTGTATAATGTACATCTAACTTCCTACTATCCAACAAATATCATAAACTAGCTTTTGCCCGCGGCTCCACCCGCGAGGATGTCAGTTATCGCGACCAAACATAGCCTATGTCCTTTTACATAGTATAATCTCCCTCTATACCAAATTTCATCAAAATCGGTTCAGTGGTTTACTCGTGAAAGCGTAACATACAGACAGACAGCATTTATAATATATGAATGTGAAAGGTTTTTAAAGTTTTGGATGTTTTTTATCCAATCATGCTCTAACGGCAAAACGGATCTGGCTAAAATTTTGGTTTAGAAATAGAAAATAACCTAGAATAATACATACATGACTTTTAACCCCGGGGATTGGTCCCCATGGATAACGGGAACGGGATCAAAATGTTTTCATATTTTACTTTCATTGATTGAATGATAAAAATGATATCTTAGTCAGAATACAATAAATACTTAATCAATTACCGAATTTATAGGCAATCAAAAGTTTTATAGCGGCTGAAGCAGTAAACAGAATGATCTAGAATGTTATATTACTTGTAAACATGGGCTAAGTAACCACCCTAATGGTAGTTTATGTGTGTACGGAGAACTACGTTAGCATATTAAAGCAAAAATAAGATTGAGAAATGGAAAACCCCACTTTTCTGGGCTATGCAGAAATAGAAGCCCAACATTTTGGGTCCGTCCTCACACATTTCGTGAGCTCGTTTTACTGTTTTTAAAAGGAAGCACCCTTTTTATACAATACTAGCTTTTGCCCGCAACTCCGCCCGCGTGGATGTCGGTTATCGCGACCAACCTTTCTCATGGTCTAATCTACCCTTATACCAAATTTCATCAAAATCGGTTCAGTGGTTTAGGTGTGAAAGCGTAACAGACAGACAGACAGATATACAGAGTTACTTTTGCATTTACCTATAATATTGGTATGGATAGTATAGAAGTATGGATAAGCTAATGCCTGTGGTTTCACCCTTGCGGAATTCTGTTCCCTTTGTGTGACCCATTGGAACATTTTTTTAAAAGCTGTGTAACTTTTGAAACATACAACAACACAGCCAAATCGCTCGAGCTGTTTTCGAGTTACGCGCTTCGCAACATCCATTTCTGTTAATAAACAAATACTAATAAATAAATACTAATTAAAAAAATCTCGATACTTACCTTGGCTTATTGGGCGATTCGCACGAATTGAACTCGCACGAAACGTGCGAATCGACTCCTTTAAAAATATATTATTTTTCTGTAGGCGATTCGCATGAAGTTAATTTACTGGCGTGCGAATCGACACCTCCAAAATTATGTAGTAGGCGATGGCTTTACCTTATCCTTGATCCCTTAAAAATGAGTTCAATGTACATAAACCCTTAAACAGTTTAAATGTAAAACAGGATGGGACTAAACCGCAAATGTAATAAATAACTTTATATCTGAACAGCCTGTAGTGGACTTCCTTTGGAATGTTTATAGCTGCCGTATGACGCAGTATCAATAATTATACTCGTAACTATATTGTTTTTGGGAATAAAAACTGAAAAATGCGTCAAATACATTATGCATGAAGCATTCGCATAAAAATTTTTGGTTGCTCTGGCCCGAGATTATATTGATCGTGATTTTTATAGAAATCCCCGTAAAAGCATACTTCATAGCCTTAGTTCTGCCCTCATTAGGTCAAATGACGTTTCAAACTTCCCGTGCAGGGGTAATACCCCTTCCAGAGTTCATTGTTAATAGTTTCATCGGAATGGTAGAGCACTAGTTGTAGACTCCGAGTGTGTACTACTCTGTCAAGGAAGTACCGGGAAAAAATCAATAATACACAAAAAAAATGTTATTCATCCAAATTTATTTTGTCACCTTCAAAGTATGCTCCTTCAGAAACGATACACTTACGCCAACGAATAATCCAATCATCAAAACATTTTTTAAACGCTGTTTCCGGAATTGAGTTCAGTTCTTGCCGCGAATTCTCCTTTATGTCTTCTACTGATTGAAAACGGGTGCCACGAAGTGGTAATTTGAGCGTAGGAAAAAGAAAGAAGTCGGCTGGAGCCATATCTGGTGAATATGGTGGTTGCTCAATGGTATTTGTTGAGTGTTTGGCCAAAAATTCGTTTACAATGATGGCCTTGTGCGAAGGCGCAATGTCGTGGTGCAAAATCCAAGAATTTTCTTTCCACAAATTTGGCCTTTTTCGTCGAATTCGTTCTCTTAAACGTCGCATAACGCTCAAATAATATTCTTTATTTACCGTTTGACCTTCCGGCGAAAATTCCGAGGGCACAACATCGCGATAGTCAAAGAAAACAGTCAACATGACTTTGACTTTTAATCGACTTTGACGTGCATTTTTCGGTTTTGTTTCAGTTGGAAGACGCCATTCCGAAGCTTGTTGACTAGTATGCATGTCAAACTCGTAAACCCACGTCTCGTCACCAGTAACAAAGCGTTTCATGAATGTTGGGTCGGTATTCACCCGTTCTAGCATGTCCTCAACGACTCTCATGCGATTTAGTTTTTAAAGAAAATTCAGGTCTTTTGGAACTAGCCGGGCAGCAACACGTTTCATAACCAAATTATTAGTAAAAATGGTACGGATCGACTCGTGAGATACAGAAAGTTCGGCGGCCATCTCTCTCAAACTTGAATGAGGATTTTCAGACACTATTTCCTTCACTTTTGCGATGTTAACTTCAGTTGCAGACGTTGATGGCCTACCAGAACGAGGCAAATCTTCCATCACATCTCGACCGCTTTTGAACGCTTTGTATCACTCATAAGCACGTGTTTTTGATAAAGTCGATTCGCCGTAAGCCTTCTGTAACATTTTCAGTGTCTCCGAACATGAAATTCCATTGGCGATGCAAAATTAAAGACAAATTCTTTGTTCGATGTTTTTGTCCATTGTGAAATTCGCAATACACACTTGATATTATAAAACTAAAAACAGCACTGTTTTTAACATAAATGACAGATGCAACTCAAACTCCGCGCCAAAATGGAAAGCAGTTGTGCCAATCAAACAACAACAAAAAGAAACAAAAATTTGAATTTGGAACCATAAACAAAACATTCACTCCCGATACATCGTTGACTGAATGTATGTGAAAATTTTTAATAGGGTATTTGTCGAGTTACGCAGATATTACTTCCAGTTCCAACCCATCTGGCCAGCGTGTAAACAGTAGGTCAAAGCCTCCCAACGTTGGGAGAGGCCTATGTCCAGCATATAATTTTGAAAGACTATAAAAATAAAAAGAGGGCTTAGGACAATTCTTAAACACGTGATAAATCCATCACAAAATTAGGTCTGTATGTAAGTTCGTCCTATTAAATTAAAAATTAATCAAGTCAGAAGTATCAAATTTAGTACAAATTTGCCCTTTTTTAAGTCTTTTAGACGGTTCATCATAATATCTTCTTAAAATCTAAGTAGTCTAAAAACCAATCCGTAAAATCAAAATCAAAATAGTTTTTTCTGCATAGACCATTAAATCGGCACTTACAAAACGTCAATATAAAGTAAATATTAAATACTAACTAATACTAGCAGCACCGGTTCGAAACGCGGCCCAGACCTGAGAAGACTCCGGCAAGAAACTCAGCGGGCTTTTTTTTTTGGTCTACAAAACATTTACTTAGCCTAAAACTTATGGTCTAGATACAATGTTTTGATTGAGTAGCATAGCTGAGCGAATAGCTCATTTCCAAGCTTGTTTATCATTTAAATATTCTTGGATTTTAAAATAGCCTTTCTGGTACAGTTTGCTCTTTACTGTATTTTTAAATTTATTAACAGGTAAATCTCTGATTTCAGTAGGAAGCTTGTTAAAAAAGCGCATTTAACGACATCACATATAAAGTCATTACTTAAAAGCTGTAATGAGTACCTCTCAATAAATTTACATGCCGACCCCTAACAGCCAGGGTTCCATATGTTACACGAATAAAACCTCTCTTGACCGGTTCCCGCATAATTTTCATGTATTCTTTGTGAATATACTCTTCTATTTGCAATTCTGATTGGAACTCGGCTGTTTCAGTCCAAAAATTGGTGAATATTTGCTTGATGCCAAGTTTTCTATGGTTAGTTTTTGAATATTGCTTACTCGTCAGACTGTCAAGAACAGTGGGAGCATTTCCATCGAAATTGGGCTATATACGGGATTTACGAGATTCGATCGAAAAAATGACGTGTATTGAGGTGAATTTATATTTGATGGTTCATCCAAATCAATTGTAAATGGACTTCTTGTTTCAATGTATCACTTTAGAATAGTTTAACTTTATGAAAGTCTGTTCTATTTTTAACCCCGACGCAAAAACGACGGCGTGTTATAAGTTTGACGTGTCTCTGTGTGTGTGTGTGTGTGTGTGTGTGTGTGTGTGTGTGTGTGTGTGTGTGTGTGTGTGTGTGTGTGTGTGTGTGTGTGTGTGTGTGTGTGTGTGTGTGTGTGTGTGTGTGTGTGTGTGTGTGTGTGTGTGTGTGTGTGTGTGTGTGTGTGTGTGTGTGTGTGTGTGTGTGTGTGTGTGTGTGTGTGTGTGTGTGTGTGTGTGTGTGTGTGTGTGTGTGTGTGTGTGTGTGTGTGTGTGTGTGTGTGTGTGTGTGTGTGTGTGTGTGTGTGTGTGTGTGTGTGTGTGTGTGTGTGTGTGTGTGTGTGTGTGTGTGTGTGTGTGTGTGTGTGTGTGTGTGTGTGTGTGTGTGTGTGTGTGTGTGTGTGTGTGTGTGTGTGTGTGTGTGTGTGTGTGTGTGTGTGTGTGTGTGTGTGTGTGTGTGTGTGTGTGTGTGTGTGTGTGTGTGTGTGTGTGTGTGTGTGTGTGTGTGTGTGTGTGTGTGTGTGTGTGTGTGTGTGTGTGTGTGTGTGTGTGTGTGTGTGTGTGTGTGTGTGTGTGTGTGTGTGTGTGTGTGTGTGTGTGTGTGTGTGTGTGTGTGTGTGTGTGTGTGTGTGTGTGTGTGTGTGTGTGTGTGTGTGTGTGTGTGTGTGTGTGTGTGTGTGTGTGTGTGTGTGTGTGTGTGTGTGTGTGTGTGTGTGTGTGTGTGTGTGTGTGTGTGTGTGTGTGTGTGTGTGTGTGTGTGTGTGTGTGTGTGTGTGTGTGTGTGTGTGTGTGTGTGTGTGTGTGTGTGTGTGTGTGTGTGTGTGTGTGTGTGTGTGTGTGTGTGTGTGTGTGTGTGTGTGTGTGTGTGTGTGTGTGTGTGTGTGTGTGTGTGTGTGTGTGTGTGTGTGTGTGTGTGTGTGTGTGTGTGTGTGTGTGTGTGTGTGTGTGTGTGTGTGTGTGTGTGTGTGTGTGTGTGTGTGTGTGTGTGTGTGTGTGTGTGTGTGTGTGTGTGTGTGTGTGTGTGTGTGTGTGTGTGTGTGTGTGTGTGTGTGTGTGTGTGTGTGTGTGTGTGTGTGTGTGTGTGTGTGTGTGTGTGTGTGTGTGTGTGTGTGTGTGTGTGTGTGTGTGTGTGTGTGTGTGTGTGTGTGTGTGTGTGTGTGTGTGTGTGTGTGTGTGTGTGTGTGTGTGTGTGTGTGTGTGTGTGTGTGTGTGTGTGTGTGTGTGTGTGTGTGTGTGTGTGTGTGTGTGTGTGTGTGTGTGTGTGTGTGTGTGTGTGTGTGTGTGTGTGTGTGTGTGTGTGTGTGTGTGTGTGTGTGTGTGTGTGTGTGTGTGTGTGTGTGTGTGTGTGTGTGTGTGTGTGTGTGTGTGTGTGTGTGTGTGTGTGTGTGTGTGTGGAAAAAAATTGGCGGTACGAAGTTCGCCGGGTCAGCTAGTATTGGATATCTTAAGAAAATGTGTGCCGATAGGATGTTTGTCCGTCAATCACGCTGTAACGACTGAACAGATCTGGGTGAAACTTAGTACGCAAATAGAATATGGTTTTTTATATACATACAGGCCACTTTTGTCCTGGAAATAGGTTACCATAGGTTGTCCCATAGAATGCGGGAACGAGATTGAAATTGTACGCGATTGGAACTGTGAGCAGTAGCACAGTATTTACACAAAAAATAATTCGAAACAGACTAATGTAATAGAGCGTCTAAATGTTGAAACTAATTTTACACAAGGATTTATTATTCAAAGTATTTAAATATGTAACAAATACAACCATCAACGGTGAATAAAAGAAAGAAATATATAGACATCTCTATTGATGCTATTTCATCAAAGATAAGAACTGTGAATTGAAGAACTTTTAATTCTTCGTTATCTTGATTCTTTATCTTTGTTTATGTTAACTCTTGTCTCATTTATGTCTGTATTTCATTGGATCAACTTAATAAATTTCAAGCCATTTAGACTTGTAAACTCAATAAAAGATTTTAAGCCACGTAATTCTTTACCTGTCCAAAGAAAATGTGAATTGAACTAATAACGTAGTTCTTTTTTATATGAACGAATCAAGACGTAATTTTGATAGAATTGGTATATAATGCTCTGTTTTTCGTCTGGGAAAGCCTTCACACTTGAGTTTATTAGATAATCTTGGTTTAATTGAAAATTGGTCAGTCATTATTTTTAAACAATTTTATTAGGTTTTAATATCTAAAAACATCAATAATTGACGTCATAAGGGAGAAAAGAGAAAGGAAATTTGAAGTGATTCAGGTGTGACTCAATAACTCATTTGGAAGAGCATTCCCCCTGTAAGGGAAAGGTCGTGGGTTCAAGTCCCACTTGAGTTCTTCTTTTTCTCGATGCATTTCGAAATATGTCTAATATTATATTGGGTTTCATTTATTTGACTTATCTGGAGTAATCAAATTATGTTAACAAACCCGACAGGACTCTCATTTGTTATCAATCAATCAATCAATCAATTAGCCCACGGCAGTCCACTGCTGGACAGGTCTCTCCTAATATGCGCAATTTCACCTGATCCTCCACCCGCATCCAGTCTTTCTCAGCCACCTTTTTCAGATCGTCAGCCCATCTGGCTAGGGGGTATCCTACTCCTACCTTCCGTTTGCCTTTTAGCGGTCTCCACTCTAGGACTCGCCTGCTCCAACTGCCATTTACTTCGCCGTTAACTAGCATGCATATGGACTTTCAGATTGCTAAAAAACAAAAAGCCTGATTCCATACACCACCCAATATTCTTACTACATTCTTCACTAAGCAATCTATAAAGTGTCATTCATAATATATAGCCGTCATTATTCTGCAAAGGATCGTTATTTTGCAGGTAGAATGAAAAATAATTTTCCATCGCTTTTGACACGCGGTGCGATTATGTGATCAAAGGGTCAGGCAGTCAGCCTTGTATAACCACGGATATTAAAAGTGTCATCGAACCTCAAATAGTTTACGACGGGGTACGATGAGAATAATAATAAATAGCTTTTAGAAGCAGCTGTTGTTAAATAATGTTGGGATAACGTCAAATATGTTAGAAGGTATACTGTCGTATTTACTACTAGCTGTGCCTGCGACTTCGTCCGCGTGGAATGTACTTAATAAAAAAAATCAGTTTATTTTTTTTTATTTTTGGCATTTTTTTTTAGCCTAAGTTACTCCTTATTACATAAGCTATCTGCCAGTGAAAGTCCCGTCCAAATCGGTCCAGCCGTTCCAGAGATTAGCCAAAACAAACAGACAGACAGACAGACAGACAGACAGACAAAAAAATTAAAAATATATATTTTGGTATGTGTACCGTATATACATTCATATGCATGTAGTAGAAAGCGGTTATTTTAATATTACAAACAGACACTCCAATTTTATTTATTTGTATAGATTTTGAGATACATAATACTTTACGTATATAATGAACAAATAAAAGGAGAACCCCCATTTTGGTGTCTGACAAATTCTACGATCCAGAATTTATCTACCAATTAGGTGTATTCAAAATTGTTGACTGCCGTTCTTACCCCGAGAGAAAGGCCTAAGCCAGAACTTCGTCCGTTAACCCACAAATGTAGGTAGTCAGCATCAGAAAGATGTTGACGAACAAAGTACTCAAAATGATCTTAATTTCGTTTTTTGACCGTCTTCCAGTTGACCGATTGTCCTGATACTTAACATACACCTTTAGTTCAGTTATTAATACCGTATAAATCAATAAAACAGTTTGATTTGCTCTTAATACGAGAGTTTTAAGATCATTTTGAGACTTCATCGTCAAGATATTTATGAAGCTGACTGTACCATACTAACTTGCAGGTAAGGTTGGCTTGACTCCGAAAGTCATAATGTTGTACCGGTGTCCTGCTGTAGTCCTATACCGCAGTCGTACCGGTACAATACCTTACCATAATGATACTATACCATAGTCGTACTAAGTTGAAATAAAAAAAGAATATTTTCGACATCATCAAAACCAATATACTCGTAATTCAAGCTTACTTCTTATATTGAGGAACAACCTATAACAGTAAGTTTCTCGTGAAATTATTCGAATATGTACCATAAAGAGGGAATTACGGCAATTCCCACATATTATATAAATGCTGATACATGCTGAATACTCGTCGAAATTAATTATTGTAGTCACGTTATATGTACGTGACTAAACCGTATATAAGGTAGCCACATAATAATATGTAATTGAATTATATATTATTATATAAGTACCAAAAGATATTTGGTGTGTGGTTCTTGGTAAGGTAGGACAAAAGTCTCTTCATTTCTACGTATCGTACATTGATATTAAGAGCTGTGTTTCTGGTAGGTAAAGAGAACAACCCGTCATCTGTCATTGTCATTTCGCGTCTTATTCTTTTTATACATACATAAAGTAAAGCCAACGAGACGAGAGAAAAAAGGTAAACATAGCGACCATTACTGAGTTACGTTGCGATAACTAGCGATTATTTTCTTTGTGCTTGTCGCACATGTCACACGTACCTACAATGGCCGAACGACAACTGTCGTTGCGTGTTTCATAGTAAAGGAAAGCTGTCAGCACAGCGGTTCTAGACTGTCAGATCCGCTATCTTATGAGCAATTTCATTCCCGTCTGGAATGTGCTTGAAGTGTAATAATTTTCAAATACAAATTCGTTTCATTGGCTTTACTTTAGATATGTTTGTGGAGGAACGAGGTGTGATGTTCCTCCAACACAAAGGGAGGATCCTCCGACCAGGCAAGGTGTACACGCCTGGCGGGCCGCGGCCCAACGATTGTCGTTGGGATGTTGTATATATGTTGTACCAGCGCGCGAACTTCACTTTCGCGATGCAGGATTCGTAGTGACGTTGTAGTGGCGTAGTAGTTCGGCTTGCTGTCGCTAGATGGCGCTGGGTACATGTGGTATCGCCACATGTTCACGCCTTTGGCCTCCACTTCTTTCATCCTTGCTTTAATCCTGGTCGCGTCTGAAGCTTTCATCTCGGTGTTTGGGATCCATTTTTGCTAGTCTTGTACAGTCAACATCAGAAAGATGTTGACGTGCAAAGTACACAAAATGATCTTAATTTCGTTTTATTACCCCCTTCTAGTAAGCTGATTGTTGTGATTTGGTAAACACCCTTAGTTTGGACAATAATATCATTTAAACCAATAAACCAATTTGATTTTGCTCTTATTACGAGAGTTTTAAAATCATTTTGAGACTTCATCGTCAAGATATTTATGACGCTGACTGTACCTCCCTATTGTTATAGAACCTTTCAATCAGTCCAGCTGGTAACGAATGCTTCTGAACTATTCTTCATCTAACTAACACCTTTTGGCTTGCTTCCTGCTACGTGTAAACCAAAAATAAGTGGCATTTACTTACCATTAAAAATAACCTGTTAACTTTTAGTATTATTATGGTAAAAAATGTATTCAAAATATTCTTCTCTTTCCTTTTAAACAAAAACCTACAACTTTAATAAACCTTACCACCGATAACGTATTTTGCAAACGCGTTCTCCTATTTTCCTTTGTCTAAGCCAGGGTAATCAGATATAAATAAAAATAACATATTACTTCCCACATTCATGGGTTTGTTAAACAAAAAGAAGATACCTTTATTATTTCTGTAGCTTACATATTACACTGTACCTTATTATGTGGATTTTGGACAGTGATAAATATTAAAAATTGTCGCCTCTTTTTATCCTACTGTAAGTACGACGCAAGGAAGAGTAATATGTTTATGAAACTTGTCTCTTTTGATGGTTTGGAGACGAAACCATTGGGTCGATATTAATAATTCTGACGTTAATTCTTTTGTCTAAACAAAACGGGGTGAATAGATGTCAATTGGTAAATAGAAATAGAATGGTCAGGTAAATTCTGATGTTATTTTCTTTCAAGTTAAAGTATAGCTGGTCCCTTATAGACGGATATAAAGAGAAGGAAAATTTGGAATGATTCAAGTGGTGCTCAATAGCTCAGTTGGCAGAGCAATCCCCCTGTAAGGGAAAGGTCGTGAGTTCGAGTCTCACTTGAGCATTTCATTTTTTTCAATGATTTTCGAACTTAAAAGTTAGCATAATAAATGTTATAAAAAATTCATTAAAAAAAAATTCTCATACTTATGTAACTTTGAAAAATAAATTATTTGATAAAATCTAAGAACCATTTTATTTATATTCACCCCCGTTTTACGGCAAATAGAAGTACCAAAGGCGACAACCAAATGCAATATCATGTGTAGATTTTTAAGTCATCATTAGTTATCATAAATCAGTAACCCGGTCATTTAAACTTCCCTTCATCATCCTCACATCGATTTCCCAGTTTGTTGGACCCTGTAAATTAAATATATTTCACCTTAAAATTGTAAAACAAAAAATTACGAGCGACAAAATCAATATGAAGAAAATAAGAAGAGAAAGCTAGGATCCAATGCAGACCGCAAAACACTTCCCCAATAATGGAACCGGACTGTTATCGCCTGCATTGCACTTGTTTGTTTTCTTTTCAGTTTTACTTTTTGTTGTGTGTAAAGTTAAGTGTATAGAACTTAGAATTTGATGTTTGTATGTACACCATAAGAGTACCGCACACTCTTAGCTACGTTCTGAATTATGAACTGATTTGACAACCTCTCGGCTCCGTTTGTACGTATAGATCAGGGGACGAGTGGGCACCTCAAAATTAGGAAGGGACGAATGGGCACAGGGTATGAATTCCAGGGGACCAGTGGGTACTGACCCCTTCGGACATCAACAAAACTAATAGGAATAAAAAGTCTCACTAGTCCTGTCAACAGAACAATTCAACAGGACAGATGGAAATAGAGGCGCTTGTCTACCAAGTCGGAGGTGTGGAAATATTTGCATTTGTCTGGTTGCCATACGAACATCTATGGCAGTAGTTACGGGTAGTTGCAGCCCTCAGAAGTCCAACAACTGGTCTAGCTGCAATGCTTCGATATCGCCTTTGGGTTGTGGACGTCAGATGGCAATCGCTTCACAGAAAATATCGAAGTTTAGCCAAATCCGCAGTTAGACTGATAAAGTGAACCTCAGACTTCAAGCTGAAAGTTTGATGTCTGGGGTCCAAATTGTAACCTCTGAACGTGTCAGATGGTCTACTCACCAGCTCAAAAACAATACCGGCGCCTTTTCTTCAGCAGAGGAATAAGAAGGGATGTGCGTGCGTGTGGGAATCCTAGCGAAGACTTCAGAGAAACCACTCTTACCTCAGTTGTAGATACATATATTCAAGATGTTAATTATTATACATAAGAGAGATTACACAGTTTAAGATTAATATTAGTTCTCAATATGTCCTCCTGCGTAGTAGTAAAATTACAAGTATCCACTTAGAGCGGCAGAGGACTGGGATTAACGCTAAGATGAAGATGAAGAGGAGATTGTATTGTATTGTATAATTTCGGTCATTCGAAAACCACAATCAATCGGATCATCTTAATCGTAAGGCTGACTTCCAATTTGTGGTTGTAAGCCACAAATTACCTAAGCAGTTTGGAAGCTAAACCTACTGAAGACGCTTCATGCGAGTTAGTGACGACAAAAACAGTTCATGCCTTATGCCTCGATGACACTGGGCTAGCTTACAAGCCACTAGTCAGTGAGTTTAAAAGTTGGCGAGCGAGTAAGCGAGTATCGATTACTACAAAAACTTTTACTCAGTAGCAAACTAGCTAGGGAATTGGAACCACGTTGGAACAGCCAAAATGCAAAGATGCTCGCAAACTCGTAACTAGTTCACAAGCAGTAATAATGACACACATTTGGTTAACTAACTAATTGGCCAACACGTCAGCGAATGGCAAGTAAATTAGTCTGTTTTTTATTTTTCAAGATACTTTTTTGCAAATGCATACATACGCAAAGTAAAGCCAACGAGACGAGAGAAAAAAGGTAAACAAAGCTACCATTACTGAGTTACGTTGCGATAACTAGCGATTATTATCTCTGTCTATGTCGCACATATCACACGTACGTGACAATGGCCGAGCGACAGCTGTCGTTGCGTGTTTCGTAGGACAGGAAAGCTGACAGCAGAGGAGTTCTAAACTGTCAGATCAGTCATCTTATGAGCAATTTCATTCCTGTCTGGAACGCGCTTGAAGCGATACGTAATCATATTCAATTAAAAAAGTTTGGAACCGCTGAAACATTGTTTACCTTTTTTATCTCGCTTCGTTGGCTTTACGTTAGTGAGTTTATGTGCTACTCGCGAACTCGGTGGCTTCTAGCTTGTAAACTAGCCTAGTGTCATCGAGGCTTTACAAAGAAAATGAGCTAATTGATTACTATTGTCGCAAACCCTACAAGGGGTACATTTTCAGTCAATTTCCCCCGTTTTAACAATATCTTCATTAGGCTGTTTGCATACTGAAAATGTTTCCATTGTTTTGTTAACTGTTACATTATCATACTTTACTTAAGTACGGTTAATGTTGCTTACTTAATTGCACTTAACAAAGTATCTATAACAGCATTACCATCAGTTTATTTAAGCTGCGTTGCACTATTTTTCTGCGGTAGCCTAGTGGTATGGGTAATGGACTGCTGAGACGAGGTCTCGGGTTCGATCCCAGGTTTACCATGGCACACACCAATGACTTTTCGATGCTTTTTGAAGTTATGTGTGTATTTATTACAGCTTTATAAGTGCCCGGTTAACGGTCATAGGCTCGCCACCTATTACATTGGGACCTAAACATAAACTGGCGAAATGTGGGTGTTAGTACTTCTACCTATTATAACTTATTCGTATAATCACTTCACTACATAGTATAAAGCAAAGTCGCATTCCACCTCCCTATGTCCCTATGTATGCTTCTTCTTCTATCTTTAAAACTACGCTACGGTTTTCGATGTGGTTTTTTTTAGTAGATAGAGTAATTCAAGAGGAAGGTTTATATATATGATACATGCTTAATATACTAGAGGGTGCAGCGGGAACGGTATCTGACGCCACGCGGGCGGAAAAATGTTGGCGGAACGAAGTTCGCCGCGTCAGCTAGTACACAATAATAATTGATTGTCAATCTTTATTTGATGAAATTAAAGAAATGCAGACAATTCTTTAATTTAAAATCAACCGCTATGTTACTAAACAAATGTTATTACTCGGTATCGGACTTTCTGGACGACAAGCTGATATTAAACTAGAATAATGTACCTAAACTTTTGTGACACACACTTAAATACTAGTAACTTAAATAATTCATTATAACTGTAATTCTGAACTGACATTTTAATTATATTTTTGACTGTAATTCGAACTTAAAGACTTTATTTGATTGTATGTATTGACACTAAATTCTTTGTTTAAGTGCATGATTAACATGTTTTTTATATTTGTATGCCTAAATGGTAGAATGTATCAGGAACCTTATTGTTAAAATGTAACACCTCATGTAATACCTACATTCCATGCAAATAAATAAATATTCTATTCTATTCTTTTCTATTCATCTTTAAGATGCTACTTTCTAACAGATCAATGTGACTAAAAAGTTTTACAAACCAAATGTGCCTTCAGCACTTCACATAGTAGCTAATAGGCAACTTCAAATTACGTATTCCCAAGCGTTTTGCTAAATAACATCGAATGCGGGGATGTACACAATTACTTCTGTTATTGCCTCCATTGTGGCAAAGTCATATTAAAATTTTTGAATAAATTATTTCGTGCTCAACTGAACGGCATTATAATTTCAGCAAAGATAATGAGTACCCTTTTTTGTTTGTTAAATTGTACGGAAATTACGTAATTTGACGAAATCCGCATATTTAGGTAGCATTTGAACTTTTCAAGTGATGATATTTCATTTTCTAAGTGGTCACGTCGACCCCTATGAAGTCTGGTAACATTTTGGTCTCATGGGAACGGCACGTATGAAGCTACCGATAGAGCCCGTATAGTTTGTCAACCAATGGAGAAACTTGTGTCTTAAGGGACCAATCTGATTCTTCAAGTACAAGGTCAAAAGATTGTAGCTTGTTATTCTCGAGATGTTATTAGTGTCTCTTTTGACATAGACATTCTACTGATACAATATTAGCAGATTCACAATCTCAGATTGTTCACT
This sequence comes from Eilema sororculum, assembly GCA_914829495.1. NCBI lineage: Eukaryota > Metazoa > Arthropoda > Insecta > Lepidoptera > Erebidae > Eilema > Eilema sororculum. Next base: position 21,761,772 of record OU618546.1, read on the forward strand.
AAGTAGACATTAAATATAAAGGGCTGACTAATACATCTACCCTTTGTTACCGCTTAGCTAAAAGTGATTAGTCTAAGTCTAGACTAACGAAGATTATAGTTTAATAGGGTAACTACTCGTAATAGGTTATTTTACTATGGAGCATGATGTACTTACAAGTAGTGAGTCTTATCAAGCCTTTGCTGATGTGATGGCGTTCTCATAAATGGTTATATGTATAATAGATCTTTCTAAATATCCATACTAATATTATAAATGGGAAAGTAACTCTGTCTGTCTGTCTGTCTGTCTGTATGTTACGTTTTCACGCCTCAACCACTGAACCGATTTTGTTGAAATTTGGTATAGGGGTAGATTAGACCATAAGAAAATACATAGGCTATGTTTGGTCGCGATAGCCGACATCCACGCGGGCGGAGCCGCAACAAAAGCTAGTATATTATATAACTCAAAGGTGACTGACTGACATAGTGATTTATCAACGCACAGCCCAAACCACTGGACGCATCGGGCTGAAATTTAGCATGCAAGTAGATGTTATGACGTAGCCATCCACTAAGTAAAGATTTTTGGAAATTCTGCTACTAAAGGAGTAAAACAAGGGATGGAAGTTTGTATGAAAGTCGGTCATTTTCATTTCTCGGATCTTTGGGGCATTTCTACCAATATAATAAAATCAGTACTGCCCGCTATTGCACCTTATCTTGCATTCATATTTAATCAATGCATAGATGATAAACAGTTTCCTACTCTCATGAAGTATAGTAAAGTCATTCCGTTATTCAAAGCAGGGGACAAAAGTGATCCATCAAATTTTCGGCCCATCTCCATACTCCCAGCCCTCAGTAAAATCTTTGAAAAAATTATATTTAATCAACTGCTTTCTCATTTTACGCATAACAAGCTACTTCATGATAAACAGTTTGGTTTCACTAAAGGTAGAAATACGACAGATGCAGGAATTGAACTCGTTAAACATATATTTGATGCATGGGAAAAAAGCAGGATGCCATCGGTATCTTCTGTGATCTATCAAAAGCTTTTGATTGTGTTGATCATGAGACTTTGTTAATAAAATTAGGTCATTATGGTGTCTCGAACGGCTCACTTGGCTTGCTTAAGTCTTACCTCACTGGCAGAGTACAAAAAGTTAACATTAATGACACCAATTCATCTGGAGCCCCTTTAGTCATGGGAGTACCCCAGGGCTCGATATTAGGACCCCTTTTGTTCTTGATATATGTTAATGATCTTCCTTACTTCAGTAAAGATCTTTGTGAAATAGTATTATTTGCTGATGACACATCATTAATTTTTAAACGTGATAGGCGTCCAAATCTCCCGAAAACCACGACGAGTACAAGCAGGCTAAACGCGCCACTAGGAGAGCCGTAGCCAGGGCCAGACGAGACCACTTGCAACCGCTATACAACAAGTTGGAATCGTCTGAGGGGCACAAGCTCATCTACAAGTTGGCGCGCTCCAGGGCCAAAGCGGTGCAGGCTATAACCAAGTGCCGCTGCATCAAAGACCCTGGAGGAAACCTGTTGTACGAGGAAGTCGCGGTGAAGGAGAGATGGCGCTCATACTTCCACGATCTGCTGAATAAGCAGCATAAAGAGGTGCAGCCACCAGATCTCCCTCCAAATCAAGGACTAGTGCCACCGATAACGCCAGCTGAAGTTCAGAATGCCATTCGTCGCATGAAGAACCGGAAAGCTGTCGGACCCGACGAAGTCCCCATCGAGGCTTGGAAGGCAATGGGTGCCCGTGGTGTGGGCATCCTCGCTAATCTTTATAACCGTATCCTCCTCACCGGTAAAATCCCAAACCAGTGGAGGCTGAGTGTTATTACGCCAGTCTTCAAGGGCAAGGGATCGGTGCAAGAGTGTGGTAGTTACCGAGGTATAAAGATAATGTCCCACACCATGAAGCTTTACGAGCGGATAATCGATTCCCGGATCCGACAGGAGAGTACCCTCTCGGAGTGTCAGTATGGGTTCCGCCCCGGACACGGGACTATGGATCCGGCGTTCGCCCTAAGGATCGTCGCGGAGAGATACAGGGCGAGGAACACGCCCCTGTACTGTCTATTCCTAGACATGCAGAAGGCCTTCGACTGTGTGCCTCGCGCGATGATCTGGTGGGCACTGCGGTCCAAAGGAGTCCCAGAGGCTTACATCGACACCATCCGAGACATGTACCAAGATTCCGGTTCCGTGGTTCGGACCGCTGTTGGCGACACGAAAACCTTCCCCATCACCGTCGGGGTACACCAAGGATCCGTACTTAGTCCCTACCTGTTCAGCTTGGTGTTAGACGTTTTGTCGGAAAGTATCAGAGACTCACATGAGCAGCCTCCATGGTTGCTTATGTATGCTGATGACATTGCGCTGATGGACGCAGACAGGAACAGATTGGTGCGACGTGTGAAAGTGTGGAAGGAGGCGCTTGAGAACGGCGGTCTGAAGCTAAATGTGGCGAAGACAGAGTACTTGGCGTTAAACTCAACAGATCCCACACCCGTTCGCATAGGCGATGACTTGGTCAGGCGCACGGATCAGGTTAAGTACCTGGGATCTGTACTTCACGTTACTGGAGACATCGACCACGACGTCAAGGCACGTATTGCCGCCGCGTGGGCTAAGTGGCGGGAAATGACTGGCGTCACTTGCGACACTAAAATGCCAGTCAGGCTGAAGGGGCAGGTCTATAAAACAATCATTAGACCTGTCCTCTTACACGGCTGTGAGGCGTGGCCGCTGTTGGAGCGACACAAGCAGATGCTGCGTGTCACGGAGATAAAAATCCTGCGGTGGATGTGTGGAGTCACGCGTAAAGATCGCGTGAGGAACTCGCGCATCCGCGGCAGCCTCCATGTCCGTGACATCGCAGATAAAATGCAAGAGAGCCGCCTCCGCTGGTGCGGCCACGTCTTGCGGAAACCGCCCAGCTACGTGGGTAACAAATGCCTGGCAATGGCGCCCCCACCCGGTCCAGGTAGAAGGGGTAGGCCCAAGAAGTGCTGGCTTGGCGTCGTGGAGGGTGACATGCGTGAAAACGGTCTCACTACCTTGGACGCCCAAGATCGTGCGAAGTGGAGGAGAAAGAGCCGGAAGGCGGACCCTGAGCTCCGAGGGCACCGTGGCCTCGGATGCAATCAGACATGATGATGACTTTGAAGGCACTGAGAGATATACTTCGAAATAAGGTCGAACATTGCTGAGGAAGAATATAAATAATTGACAAATATACCACTGTTCGGCTTCATTCTGCTCATAAAAATAATCCAGATATAAAAAACTTTCTAAGAGGCAGAAAAGAAATATTCATTTGAAGGCGCTTTATTTTTTTTTATAACGTCATTGCGTCACTATGGTTTTATTTTCGAGAAGTTTCTTTATTATCTTTTTTAATTGTTATTATTTTCCGAAGTAAATAATGACGTATTATTTTTTCATCGAATTTCATTTCTTGCCTACCAAAGAAATACCCCTTCTGTTCAACAAAATCATAATCTATGCTAAAAAGCCATACTAGAACGAACGAGACGATTGCAGTCCGAATCATTCCGAATTATAGCTATCTTTTTTACTCACGTGCTTATCCCATCTTTCATACTACTTCAACGCTAATTGTCAACTATTGTGCACTGACACATTGCTGGATCAGATTTGAGGAGTCAGTTACTATGAACGTAACATATCTTGTATAAAATATCATTGTGTTAAATGGTAAAAGTGTGTTTACTAAAAATAAAAATATACTTTTTATGGTGTGGATGACTGCCACATCGGAGGTTCGTTTCCTTGTCATTAAATTATATTAAACGTTTATAATAATATGCATTTGTTCTAGAAGTTGGTTCAACTTTTTTGGCAAAAAAAATGTTCATGTATATATTTTTTAACATTCTATACAACGCTTATGGGTGCGTCCACACTTGTGACACGGACAACGGACCGGACATCGTGACATCGCTACAGTACATGTACGCTAAGTGTGGACGGGTGAACGGCTCGACCCGTGACACCGTGACCGTGTCAGTACCATAAACTTAAAATGCTAACATAGCGGGAGGCGGGAGGCGGGAGGTGGGAGGCCGGAGGTGGGAGGCGGGAGGCGGGAGGCCGGAGGTGGGAGGCGGGAGGTGGGAGGCGGGAGGCGGGAGGCGGGAGGCGGGAGGCGGGAGGCGGGAGGCGGGAGGCGGGAGGCGGGAGGCGGGAGGCGGGAGGCGGGAGGCGGGAGGCGGGAGGCGGGAGGTGGGAGGCCGGAGGCGGGAGGCCGGAGGTGGGAGGCGGGAGGTGGGAGGCGGGAGGCGGGAGGCGGGAGGCGGGAGGCGGGAGGCGGGAGGCGGGGGGCGGGAGGCGGGAGGCGGGAGGCGGGAGGCGGGAGGCGGGAGGCGGGAGGCGGGAGGCGGGAGGCGGGAGGCGGGAGGCGGGAGGCGGGAGTCGGGAGGCGGGAGGCGGGAGGCGGGAGGCGGGAGGCGGGAGGCGGGAGGCGGGAGGCGGGAGGCGGGAGGCGGGAGGCGGGAGGCGGGAGGCGGGAGGCGGGAGGCGGGAGGCGGGAGGCGGGAGGCGGGAGGCGGGAGGCGGGAGGCGGGAGGCGGGAGGCGGAAGGCGGGAGACGGGAGGCGGTAGGCGGGGGGCGGGGGGCGGTAGGCGGGAGGCGGGAGGCGGAGTCGAAGTCGAAGTCTGAAACCGATTCCCATATCGATTTTGGTGAAAATTTCGTGTCCGCCATCGCGGATCGCTAAATGGATGATATATTCGCAATCAGCGACCCCAAAAACTCTGAAAGTATTCAGAGTATAAATATATTATTATTGAATTGACGTACCCAGACATGTCACGACGTGATCCACTACGCACCCCGTGTCAATATCAATGCGTGTCCGCGTGGCTGCTACGCGTGTCATTAATGCAGTGTGGACGTCATTTGTCAAGCAGACAACATCCAACATCCTTTGAAAAAATCCGACTCCGACGGATCTCGTCGTGACACGTAACTTTGATCCGTGACAGTACACAAATCAGCGTCGACACTAGACCCGAACAGTACATCGTAACACCGTACATTGTCTTGACGTATGTTCCGTGTCTGACATTTCCTTTGAGTGTTCGGTATGGATAGAGGCGTGTCAGTAGCTTGTGACATTGTCCACGTGACAAAAACCCGTCCATTTGGTAAATTGACTTTTATGATAGTTTTCAATGTCACTTGCAGTTGCATAAGGTTTGCACATAGAACCCGGCGTAAAACAGCCGTTGTATCGACTTACGCGCCGAAGATAGATGTACACCAACTTTCGACAATGTGACTTGACATTTTAACTAAAAAATATACTAAACAGTCTTAGATAATAAAACAGCAATACCAATTACATTTTTGAATATAAAATTCTATCTGAAACAAAAACGCAATTTAGAAACGAACAAGAAGTTTCAAATATACACTCCAACAGACTCCATTTTGTAGAAGCTCTTAAGGTCCTTAATTTGTAATAGGGCTTGGGTAAATCTTTCCTTTCTTTTGTTCAATTTTTTTCCCGAGCAAGCCTCGCGCCGAGTGTCACGAGTACGTCACAATATCTGAGAATAATCAGTCGAATCCGACGTCAAATAGCTTCTCGTAAAACGTAGAAAGAATACTAATCTTCTTGTCTGTCAATTTTGATAGCCCATCGATGATTCGGAGACGATAGCGGAATACGAATTCCACATAGATTTTGTCGGCGGCAAGTGATTTAGGACATTTAGGTAAAACTTTTTTCGATTCCTTATTTGAAATTTGTATTCGATTATATATTTTCTGTATTGTGTGTTCTTAATTTGAAGTATTAAAAATTAAAACTATGTCTCTTCCTCTTCATACTCGTATTAATTTCATAGTTGCGTCTCTAGTGCGAATTATGGAGCCTGCGATCCACTACTTGGTTTGGATTGATATTTTGACTCTTACGGGAACATTTACCGTCTAATCTTCCCACCTCGAGTGGATATACTGCTTCAGAGGCTTATTATCTGCAAGTGTACCAGCTTGCGAGGTCTTGATGGTACAGTAAGGCATCAGTTCGATCTTAATGAACAAAATGCTCAAAATGATTTCAATTCCTTGGTCTTTCCCCTTCCTGTTGATGGAGTTTTGTGATATTTCGTAAACACCTTTAGTTCCGACAATAAACAATTTAAATCAATAGAACAGTTTGATTTACTCTTAATACCTTAGTTTTAAGGTCATTTTGAGACTTTGTGGTCAAGATATTTTGGACGCTGATGCACCACAAACACCCACATGAAAAATACCTACCTCTGTCTACCCCTCAAGTAATATTTTAACTGTTAGTAGTTGATAGAATGTTTTGTCAAAAGCACATAAAAATGTCTATTGTCTTAAACACAATCTGTTGTCTATTACGGCATTATCAAAGTTTGTTCAAGGATTCTAATCTTGATGGAAATTCCAAAGGATAAAACAACTAACTTTAATACATTTAGCTACTAAAAGAGGCTCGGGAAGCAAAGTTCAAGATATCGTCCTGTTTATAATATAATTGTTAGGATAAGAAACTGGATCAGTTAATCTAATTCCTGAAAGTTTTGGACGCTTTAATTGTTTTAGATGCTGTAACGGTTTTCTCTTATGATATGCTTGACATCACTGGGTGTACTACATGTTCCTATGGACTTCTTTTATACGTGCAAGTATGTTCAGTTCCGTAAAAGTAATTCAAAAGCCTTGTATGGAACCAGTTCTGAAACTCCGGTTCTGTAGACAGCCGAAGGGGTTCTAGAAGAGAAGAGAGAAAAGTGTCCGTCGGGGTTTCCTGTTACAGGCTCTCGTGAAGAAAAACCGTGTGTTTTTTAGTTAGTTTGTTCCTTTAAGGTGTCATCTATTGGAGTTCAGAAAGAGAGGGATAAAGAGAGAGAGAGAGAGAGAGAGAGAGAAAAGAGAGAGAGACAATAACGTGCAAGAAATAATAAGATTAAACAATGAAAGTACATGCATAGGTACTTGTTTTCCAGATCTTCTAATATATAAAATTCTCGTGTCACAGTTTTCGTTGCCATACTCCTCCGAACGGCTTGACCGATTTTGATGAAATTTTGTGAGCATATTGAGTAGGTCTGAGAATCGGACAACATCTATTTTTCATCCCCCTAAATGGTGCAGCGGGAACGGGATCTGACGCCACGAGGGCGGGAAAAATTGGCGGTACGAAGTTCGCCGGGACAGCTAGTAAATCATAAAATAATAATTTATATAAATGCACAGTTAACTTTGTCTGAAAACCTTCAAATGTTTAACCCCTAATAATTATGTTATAATCCTAGAAAATATGGCTGAGGGCAGTTGAAACCTAGGTCAAGATGTCGAGATGGTAATCCCATTTGCGTTAATAAGCTATGAAATTGATGAAAGCACTCTTAGTTATAATGCTGAAATGTTTCAAATAAATTAATTAAATCTAAATGTCTAACATCACAATTAAGTATAATGGGGTAATCTCTGCTAAGTAACGGCCTTCATACATCGAGTTTGGACCTTGTAGACTATTTGACGTTTGACTATGTATATACTAGCTTTTGCCCGCGGCTCCGCCCGCTTGGATGTCGGTTATCGCGATCAAACATAGCCCATGTCCTTTCTCAAGGTCTAACCTATCCCTATACCAAATTTCATCAAAATCAGCTTAGTGGTTTAGGCGTGAAAGCGTATCATACAGACAGACATACAGAGTTACTTTCGCATTTATAATATTATTAGTATGGATATCGCACAAATATAAGTAAGCATACCGTTTATACTACAATCTAACGAAATATCTTATACCATAAATCTGTGGAGATCAAAACCACAACGTTCAATACAACACAAGACTACGCCTTACAAAGATTCCGACGATATAAACATAGAACAAAGACAACAGTTACTTTCCTTTGATAGCGAGTAAATAACAAGAAAAAAAAGAAAGTACAAACATCCCGAAGCTTGTACCAAATAAACTACTACTGTACAGAACTAATAAGCGCAATTTCAAAGCTAAACAGTTTGACATCGCAACACGTGATCGGTCAAGTCCCAAAAGGGCAATTTGAGGGCCGACATGTCAGTGGAGATAAGGGTCCGTTTGCGTTAGACGGATCGGTTCTACTATACAAACTCGACGACAAGTCGAAACTATTTATTAGTGTCGTGTTATCGTTGTGGTACAGTCGCAATCAGTTTAAGCTGAACACATTTTGAGTTACAGAAAACCTAAACTCTAAAACTTTATTACATAAAATACATACATACACTCAAGCCTGAAATCCCCAAAGGGGTAGGCAGAGGTAGATCTCACGAACCCTCGGTCCCACGAAAATTAATATAATTTAGGTTTATTTTTATTTTTATGTAATAAAAAAGTATGTAAATAAATTAAATAAAAACGAAAATTGAAAAATATATGATTTATGCCCTCGTAAGATTATAAAAATATCAAATTAATTAGAGCACTTAAAAGCTTCTTAGCTTTAATTTTCAGAGCTGTTATCATATAAAAGGACTTTTTTCATGTGTATACCTACCTAATTCGTGAATTTTGTCGGGGGTATTTTTGAACCTACGCGACGTTTTAATCTCTAACAATGGAAGTTAATTATTATAAAACCTGACTTTGTAAATGAGCTAGCGTATAAATTTATGTTATTTTATCTTTTTAAGTATGAACTTTATACACTTCCTAATACCCTTCATTTTGATATCCTACTCGATATGTTTGAGTGAAAATATTTTTTGACATCATACATTTTGGTGCCAAATATCCACTATGCAACTTTTTTGTTACATTTTATATACCCATCTTAGAACACTTGAGAGAAGAATACTTTTCATTTGAGACCTCAATCATTGAAATCCGTACAGTGGTTCAGAAGGTATAAGTAGGTAATAAAAAATACAACAAGCACTCGTATAGTGCAAAAAATGTAACCCTTTTTGACAGTGTCGGGTACAAAAATGTAACCCTTTTTGACAGTGTCGGGTAAAAATATGTAACCCCTTTTGACAGTGTCGGGTAAAAAATGTAACCGTTTTTGACAGTGTCGGGTAAAAAAATGACCATTTATATTTAGATTTGTTACAAATGTACCGATATTAAACATCTTGAATAATCTTCTCCACGCAGACATGCATGATTCGTGATGAGAATTCAATCTAGGCGAACATGCAATTTCGTCATGTTCTATTTTGTGCAGGTAATCGCATTTACTGACGATATGCAAGTTAATTAGTTCTACAATTTGGCTTGCTCTTTGTGAACATGACACGTGTAACCAACGTCATGTCTAGCTATCATGCATCCAATGTTTACCCATATTGAAGATGAAAAAGTTTATCCTGCATATATTATAATTTTCACGCCTGTAAATTCCTGAAGAAGTACGCATAAGTGTATTCAATCAATCAATCAACCAATCAATTAGCCCACCGCAGTCCACTGCTGGACATAGGCCTCTCCCAATGTGCGCCATTTCATACGATCCTCCGCCTTCCGCATCCAGTCTATCCCAGCCACCTTTTTCAGGTCGTCAGTCCATCTGGCTAGGGGGTGTCCTACCTTGCGTTTGCCTTCTCTCGGTCTTCACTCTAGGACTCGTCTGCTCCAACGGCCATCGGTCCTTCGACAGACGTGGCCAGCCCATTGCCACTTGAGCTTGCTTATTCTGCGAGCTATGTCGCTAACTTTGTTTCTGTGTCGGATGACCTCATTTCGAATTCTTATTAGATATTAAACAGCCACATTTCGCCAGCTATAATTTTCAAACCCACTTAGTAATAGCGAGTCTATTGCCGTCAAGCAGGCACTATATCATATTTTGTGAAAAACACTGACTTTTAATTAATGTACCCTTTCTCATCTATCTTCTATCTATCTAAATAAAAATCAATTGCTGTTCGTTAACCTCGCTAAAAATATTGAATTCGAATTTCACTATCAAATATTGAATTCGAAATTTTCCCGGACGAAGTGGGGATGGGTTATCTAGTTGCCTATAAACATCTCTACAAAAGGTAAAGGTTACTAAAATATAATCATGAACAATTCGTTGACCATTTTCAGGTCTGTACATTTTAAAAGGTCATGTCCTAATAAGAAAAAGTTTGTACAAATCTAGTAGGTAGTACCTGAGCAGACAGAAAATCACAACCTTTTTGCGTACAGTCCCTAGTGTCTATAACCTAGAATCCACAGAATATTCTCTTAGAACGATTGTTATATTAGCATAATACCACTCATCTGTATTCTGAGAGGGTTTGACAGGGATTTGTTATTACGGGCCATTTACCTATTATAAAATTTTTGCATAATATAATGGCTTACACATGATTTTTTTGGAAATCAGAATACGTGTGCCACTTAATTTTCTTTAACGTGTTTTCTATTATGCCTAATAATTGGGCAATTCAAATATATTAATAATTTTTAAATAAATAAGAAACTTAACTACGGAACCCTATATTGCAGGTACTTAGCCGGCTTTTTTGGGGTTGACCATGACCTAGATTTTGATACCATGTAAATGTTTTTTTAAGAATATTGGCGGGTAACCGATATTACTAATTTCTTCCTGTCCCCTCCTGTTAAGCTAAACTGGTTGTGTTACTTGTAATGGTCAGAATTCAAACCAGGGACCTCTCGATCAAAAGGTCACTAAGCTAGCAACGCATTTTATTGTGTTCCCTAAGATAAATAAAATAAATATTTATTATTCTCATAATAAAACATACAAGGATTACCGCGACTCCATTAAATAGCAACAAAATAAATTTAACCCAAAAAAGGCGCGTAATATTTTTCTCATTTCGTATTGTCATCGTAAATTTTTTGAGACAGGTGCTTTAATAAAAAAAACTCTTCTAATCCTCCATGGTTGAAAACCCTTTGTTGGTAGAATATAGTAAAATAGATTTTATAAAGGTTCCGTATATTTTGCCTTTATTTTATTAACTCTGTGGTTGACAGGTCGGCTTTAGAATTTTAATAATTGTTTTTTTATTATTATATAAATTCGTTTACGCCTAAGGATCGTAAAATAATTTCCAAGGGCATAAAATTAGAGTTCAGTACCTAAAGGGTAAAAACGAAACCCTATTACTAAGACTCCGTTGTCCATCTGTCTGTCTGTCTATCTGTATGAATAGTGATAACTAGATACTGGAAATTTTCATAGATGATGCATTTCTAACAAATGCTAAAAACAGAATTAAAATATTTTTTCTCGACAATCTCGATAATGGTACGGAACTCTTCTTGTCGAGTTCAACTCCTACTTGGCCGGTTTTTGTTGACATACTTTAACACAATCATGAATTTTGTTGACATACTTTAACCATCAGTCAAAGGATCTCTAAAAGAAAAATACATTACATTTAAATTATCTTAACTAGTCTTTATGAGTTAATCCAGTGTTCGATATGATATAAAAGCTTAATCGGTTTCATAGCCATGTATTAATAGAATTTCTAGGATGTTGGATATAGATTTTACAGAATTTTCGAAATCATACATAGACCTACAGTCAAACCGTTTGTACGGTTTTGTGGGACAATGTGTTAGCTCATAAGATAACAATAGGTATACTTACTTAAATAAATAAATAACAAAAATAAAAAATGTATGTATCGACAGCTTCTTACGGTCGAGATCTCCCAAGTCCAACCTGACGTGAACCCACTCCTATCACAAACAATTTATTTTAGCTGAGCGGATTATTAGTAACAAACTGTTGCCCGCGGCTCCCCCGCGTGGACGTCGGTTATCGGTTAGTGTTGAGTCAACGCTACATACAAACTTTCATCCCCTATTTTATCCCCTTGGGGGTAGAATTAATCAACATCCTTTCTTAGCGGAAGCGGAGCGTCATAATATAACATCTACCTGCATGCCAAATTTCAGCCCGATCCGTCCAGTGGTTTGGGCTGTGCACTGTCAGTCAGTCACCGTTGAGTTACATATATTTAGATTTCAGTTCAATTACTAATCCATACTTCCATATCCATACTAATACTATAAATGCAAAAATAACTCTGTCTGTCTGTCTGTATGTTACACTTTCACGCCTAAACTACTGAACCGATTTTGATGAATTTTGGTATAGGGGTAGATTAGACTATGAGAAAGGACATAGGCTATGTTTGGTAACAATAACCGATATCCACGCGGGCAGAGCCCCGAGCAAAAGCTAGTATATAGACTAATACTTTAAAAAATGAGACTCAGAGCAACTGCGTGTGCATAATAATATTTCATAATCATATTAAGAGTGCAAGCAATAAAATTCTAATAGGTAAGTACCAACAGAACTTGCAAATAGAATCATAAAGACAACACCATCTTTTTTTTTTAATCTAGGACACGTCAATTTGACTTCACCTCGCCTGATGTTAAGCTAAAGGCAAAGTCTCGGAGAGAGGGTCACCATTGCAAACATTTACCATGTTAACAGTGGTGGCACTCAGCTTGACGGCCTCATTAGATGCCTTTTCACGCCCCGCTTAAAGGACCCGGGACTGTACGAAGAAGGAAACACGTGAGCTGGCAGGGAGTTCCAGGTCTTAGTCGTGCGGGATAGGAATGAGTCACTAAAACGCTTGGTTCTAGCAGGTATACTCTGCACCGTATATGGATGGCATCTTAGCCCTGCACGTGTCGTCCTGTGAAGGAAAGGAGAGGGTGGGACTAATTGGAAGAGCTCGTCAGAACATTCACCATGGTAGAGACGGTAGAAAACTGCCAAAGACGCAACACCTCTACGCATCTGCAAAGGCTCGAGGGTGTTCGTGACATCAGGATCCCAATAATGCGGACTGCACGTCGCTGCAACCTGTCGAGAGCATCTAGTAAGTACTTTGCGGAGCCGTCCCAGAGATGTGAGCAGTATTCCACGCAGGAACGAATTTGGGTCTTGTATTAGAAGACACCGCTGCTCCGGCGTGAAAAAGCGTCTCACTCTGTTCAGGACTCCGAGTTTACGCGAGGCTGTTTTGATGCTGCTCTCGATATAGTTTTTGTTAATCAGTTTACATAACTACAGTTTGGTAATCAGTGTTAGTAATCAGGTAAGTACCAACAGAACTTGTAAATAGAATCATAAAGACAACACCATCTCTTAAACATTGACCACAAAACACATAAATATACACACACAGAACAATATAAATCTCGTTCTCTAAACAGTTTGTTGTCCCCTAACCTCACAAGCTATTGAATTAACAACCATCTCTATTACTACTACATCTGTATAGAAGGGCACAAAAAATATCACACGCTTTCAAAATGAATTAAATTCGTGTCCGCTGTCATCATAATTCTTTCGCGACAAGAGAACCGTGTGAGGGGAGGATTCGACCACGATATGACCGTGAATTGTCAACGAAGTATCGACGAATGCAGATTTATTGCTTTAGTTCTGATGAGAATACAGATTGGATTGAGTAGTTTGGTGTTACTTTTTGTGAAGGTATTTTTGGAGATACATATTAAAAGCCTTAACCTTAAGGGCTTAACTTCTAATGACAAATAATTGAGTTATGCATCGATTCTGTTCAAAGTTTTTGGAGCCTGTGAGTCCACTATTCCTGTCTATAATATAGCATTCATTTGAGGGAGTACGGTCTGTCCCATAGCCATGAAGATAAAGCCAGTACTAAAGATGTTAGAGCTCATACAAACATAAATATATTTAAACATCTTTTAGTCCCGTTAATCCATGGAACTACTAAGAAAGTTCCATAGAACTATTTTTTAGTAGAACTAATGATAATGGTTCGTTTTCTTGACATCTGCAGCTCTCCACATAGTAGTAAACAGTGACGAGGTAATGTCTGTATCGAAGTCACTAAAAGCACACCATCTTCTGTCAGAACCATGAGAAAAACCATGCCACTGCAGTAAGAACCATCGATTATTTAATAATAAATAATAATATTGCCGTGTTAGTTCCCGGTGGAGCAGAATGGGACCACCCCAGCTCTTCCTGTCGGAGTCGTAAAAGGCGACTAAGGGATAGGGCTGTTCTCCATCCGACAGTAAACATACAGCCCAAGACAAAGGGCTCACTAGAAAATCATAATTAGCAAAACGTGGTTGCCAGCACGCCTACCCCTTCGGGGAATTACAGACGTGAGTATATGTATGTAATGTAAATAATAATATTTTTAGCTACCACTAGACGTTTAAAATCTCACTCGAATAAAAATGAACACGTCACACTTCTCTATGCCCTTTCATGTCTGACCCTTCTTACGGCACATTACCCACCGCGGCGGGTACGATTCGATAATATTCACGTTTTATTCTATTTAGCTCCCTTTTCGATCCCTCTATGGCATTTTACAAAAAGTTTTTACCAAGCAATTTAATGATTTAACCAATAATTATATATGGGAAACAAAAGTTAGTTACTTTGAGTAAAATTCACTGATAAAATTGATGTAATTTTTTTAGTAACTAATTTATTTATTTATTTATTTATTTATTTATTTCTCATTACAACCAACGTCTCATGTATGAGGCTCGCGTTATATACCACAAAAAGCATATAAGAGACAAATCTGAGATGCGTAGAGATGTTGCGTCTTTGGCAGTTTTCTACCGTCTCTACCATGGTGAATGTTCTGACGAGCTCTTCCAATTAGTCCCACCCTCCCCTTTCCTTCACAGGACGACACGTGCAGGGCTAAGATGTCATCCATTTACGGTGCAGAGTATACCTGCTAGAACCAAGCGTTTCAGTGATTCATTCCTATGCCGCACCACTAAGGCCTGGAATTCCCTGCCAGTTCACGTGTTTCCTTCTTCCTACAGTCCTGGGTCCTTTAAGCGGGGCGTGAAAAGGCATCTAATGAGGCCGTCAAGCTGAGTGCCACCACTGTTAACATGGTAAATGTTTACGATGGTGACCCTCTTTCCGAGACTTTGGCTTTAGCTTAACATCAGGCGAGGTGAAGTCAAATTGACGTGACCAGTATAAAAAAAAAAAAAAAAAAAAAAAAAAAGAAAATGTATGGAAAAGATATTACGAAATTTAAAGTAACAAAAATGTTAGCAAGGCTGTAAGCTACTATATGGGTGAACTGAATTTCATGAAAGATTATTAAGTCTTAAGATTCTTGCACAATGCACAAAGGTCATTGATAACACGTAAATGAGAACTCCCTGCCAGCTCACGTGTTTCCTTCTTCCTACAGTCCCGGGTCCTTTAAGCGGGGCAAGAAAAAACGTCTATCTGATGAGGCCGTCAAGCTGAGTGCCACCACTGTTAACATGGTACATGTTTACGATGGTGACCCTCTTTCCGAGACTTTGCCTCTAGCTTAACATTAGGCGAGGTGAAGTCAAATGGACGTGTCCTTTATAAAAATAATATACATACAGACTAATTGAGAACCACCCCCTTTTTTGATTGTTTGGTTGAAAATGAGAAAGTTTAATACGAATAATGACGTAGCTGACGTAGCTTTGACGCTAAATTAATCTCTTCAAAAATTCATACATCAGTTGATATTAAAACTTATTCATTTATATACTCACGCTTGTAAATCCCCCTAAGGGTAGGCAGAGCTGTACTAACATCCACAATTCGTCAACTATGATTTTCGGTCTCACGTAATAGGGACCGAGTATATTGCTCTCAAGCGGGTACTTTTTTTTTTCTTTTTTATACAAGACACGTCAATTTGACTTCACCTCGCCTAATATTAAACTAAAGGCAAAGGGTCACCATCGTAAACATTTACCATGTTAACAGTGGTGGCACTCAGCTTGACGGCCTCATTAGATGCCTTTCCCGCCCCGCTTATAGAACCCGGGACTGTAGGAAGAAGGAAACACGTGAGCTGGCAGGGTGTTCCAGGTCTTAGTGGTGCAGCATAGGAATGAGTCACTTATTACTTAGACATGGGCTGTATGTTTATTGTCGGATGAACAACAACCCTACTAACTCAATCTACTATATAAAAATAAGTCGGGTTTTCCTTCCTGACGCTATAACTCCAGAACGCACGAACCGATTTGGCTAATTTTGGTCTTGAATTATTTGTGGAAGTCGAGGGAAGGTTTGTACGTTGAGAAAAATTCGAATAATTGCCGGGAACCGACAACCACGCGAGCGGAGCCGCGGGCAAAAGCTAGTCTACTGTATAAAAATAAGTCGGATTTTCCTTCCTGACGCTATAACTCCAAAACGCACGAACCGATTTGGCTAATTTTGGTCTAGAATTATTTGTGGAAATCCAGGGAAGGTATGTACGTTGAGAAAAAATCGAGTAATTGCCGGGAACCGACATCCACGCGAGCGGAGCCGCGGGCAAAAGCTAGTATTCATATAATAAAAAGGTTCCAACTGTCGCCTGGTATACACCCAATTAAGTGCATAAACCAGTTATAAATTTCCAACCGCTTTTAACACAAGAGTGGTCAGGCACACGACCGCACTTTTCAATACCTAGTATTCATTACCCAGTCCACTGAAGCATCCATTTACAGTTAACTTGATTCCATGTTACTTGGTGGCAACCATTGTTGATGGCACTTCAACAATACCTGTAAAATAAACACACCTTTATCGCCGGAGGGTTAGGCAGAGATGACTTAACACCCACATTTCACCAGTCATTTTATTCGGTCCCACGTAATAGGGGGTGAGCCTATTGCCATATTCCGGGCACTATAATTAACTCGAGCCATACATTTGAGGCTGAGTCTGGGCTGTATATATCTATCTCATGATAAACAGCCCTATCCCTAGTCACCTTCTACGACACCGCTTGGGAAATGGGAAAAATAAATAATATGAACTGAAAATTAGAGCTGGTGAAATGTGTGTGTTAATACACCTTCTGCCTACCCCTTCGAGGATTGTATGGATTTATGTACATAATATGAGCGCTCAGGTAATTGATATCTATTAGTAAACACAACACAACTTCACCCTTAAGTACCTGGGAGTAACATTAGACCGTTCACTGACGTACAGGCAACACTTGGAGGCAACCGCACAAAAGCTAACGACCAGACTCAACATCTTGAAGTCTCTGATTGGCACGAGTTGGGGGGCCAAAGCTTCCGTCCTTCGAACATCAGCAATAGCTCTCATGTGCTCTGTGGCAGAATACTGCGTGCCGGTGTGGTACCGAAGCGTGCACACCCACAAAATTGACACCCAATTACACGAAGCCATGAGTATCATAACATGGCTAATTAAATCAACTCCACTACCATGGCTTCCTGTTCTGGCGCACATCCCGCCTCCAGAACTACGAAGGTACCAAGCTGCGGCCAACGAGTGGAAGAAATGCTGGCAGGTGACCAACGGAGAGCCAGTGCCAGCCCGAAGGACAATTGACCGCGCGATCGCCTGATCTCAAGGTCCCCAATCTGGACCGATAGGGCCCATGGAGAGCAGTCGCACGGTGTGGTCAAGGGTCAACCGGTTCAGAACTGGACACGAAAGATGCAATTGCCATCTTTACAAGTGGGGACTTAAAGATGCGCCGGACTGTGATTGTGGAGCTCCAAAGCAGACAACGATGCATATAGCAAAGGAGTGTCCACTCGGTCGTTTCCCTGGCGGAATGCGTGAGCTTCATGACCTCACACCGGCAGCAATAGACTGGCTTCGCCAACTGGACGTTGACATAGGAGGACTCGAGCAGAGGCCATACGAAATGATGATGAGAAAACATGGTTAAATAATTCTTCATTCCAGTCCGATTCAATCCGAGTCGTATCCGAAGCCAGCTCTACATTCTTAGGGTGGTTTTGATGAGTGCGATTGTCACCTGACCTCCCAATCCTGAAAACTAAGCCTGCGTCAGAGCCTCGTCCATAAATCTACAAATTTACCAGTTAGCAAATAAGGTTAAAAATGAAATCACATTTGTAATTTCCAAAATTCCATCATTCATTATCGAAGATCGGCAGATTAATAATTCTTTTTTAATATCAGCAGTAAATTTTACACAATATACTTACGACATAATCCACAACACCAAATATAAAACAAAACAAATACCCCACAACAAAGGAACAAAACGAAATAGAACAAAATTACACTAAGCAACAATCGTCACGCGGTGACCACGATTTCTAATAAATTTTATTCGTACCAACACGGCTGAATGCGTCCCCCTATCCCTTTTGTGTTGGTCACAGTACATTAAACCCTACCAATTTTAATTAATAACACAATATCGCACAGATTACGCGATACAATTATATATTTACGCGTCGATACGCAATTAACTTTAATTACAATATGAAGTATGTAGGTATGATAATTAAATTTCGAGTACTGGGGTGGATTTATTACAAAAATAATTATAAAGTTGCTGATGGGTATGATGTGTACCCATGTACTTACAGCATTGTTCTCTTATTGCGGTGTGACATTGGCGATATTACGTTTTTTTTGGAAAATATATGTTTCATACTTTCGATAAAACTACATTTGTGTATCGAAATACATCGGGAAAAAGAAGCGCTCAAGTGGGACTTGAACCCACGACCTTACCCTTACAGGGGAATGCTCTTCCAACTGAGCTATTGAGCCACACTTAAATCACTTCAAATTTCTCTTCTCTTTATATCCGTCTTTAAGGGCGACGGTGGAGCCATCTACCAACTTTCTTACGAGCTATTGGAACCAATAAATGATTTTTCGACCATTTTTAAACATTGATTTTTGGTGACTCCGCCCAAATATTTGAATGAAATTTTCATACCATTTATTATGCTAACTTTTTAAGTTCAAAATACATCGGGCAAAAGAAGCGCTCAAGTGGAACTTGAACCCACGACCTTTCTCTTACAGAGGCAATGCTCTTCCAACTGAGCTATTGAGCCACACCTGAATCACTTCAAATTTCCCTTCACTTTATACCCGTCTTTAATCGCAATTTATAATGAAACACAAGTGGTAGAGTATTTTTATACTTTTCTCGTGGCTTATGAAGGATTTTAACTCCAAAGGTGCTGTTTATGCCTTGTGTTCAAAAATTAAGGGGGGTCATCTGCATAGCTAAAAGTATAAGAGAGTGATACGCCTCTTGGTTTTGATACAACCGTTTGACTTTCGTACGATTGTGTAAGTATTTAATCTTTTGAAACAGTGACCTTCATAAGTACCACCAATTTCATACTCAAAAATATTAAAAAATACACTATTACCTTCAATTTCATCCTTAAAGTAAACAAATTACGAAACAAATCGATTTACTACTCGCATCCCCGAGAAGCACTTATCAAATTCCCGTACTAAAACCACACCGTCCCATCCAAGCCCTTGGCTAACAAAATTGTATACGAAATTAACCCAACGGAATAAATTACAGTCCATTGTTCACCACTAGGGAATGATTTTGACCAAAAATTTAAATACAAAAGCGGGACAAAGGTATTACTAATCTACAGTAAATTGTGATACTGTTTTAGTAACGGAATTGAAGACAAATAGGGATTGTTTTTACATAACATAACATAAACTCCAGCCCGTATTCCCCGAAGGGGTAGGCAGAGGTGCTAGCACCCACGTTTCGCCAGTTTATGTTTGGGTCCCAATGTAATAGGTGGCGAGCCTATTGCCATTAACCGGGCACTTATAAACCTGCGATAAATACACACATAACTTCGAAAAGCATCGAAAAGTCATTGGTGTATGCCATGGTAAACCTGGGATCGAACCCGAGACCTCGTCTCAGCAGTCCATTACCCATACCACTAGGCTACCGCAGTATTTATTGTTTTTATCCTGTTGTTATTAAAATTGTGTACGTTTGTACTTAACACACTATTAACCCTTTTTGTTATCAAAAATATTGGAACGTGATACAACTTTATCATCGAATACATAGGGAAAAAGAATCTTCTCGGGCTGGACTCGTTCGTAAGAACATCGGTTGATGACTCCACCGTCGCCTCAAAGAGGGATAAAGATAAAAGTAGCAGGGAAATTTTAATCACAACGGGCATGTCTACGTAACCGAGTTGGTCAAGGCATTCCCCCTGTAAGGTAATGATCGCGGGTTCGAGTCCCATCTGAGAAGATTTTTTTATGTATTCGATTTGTATAGTTAGCATACTTAATGCTGTAAAATTCATTAATTTAATCATGTATCACACACCTACAATACTATTATATGTCTCTAAACAGATAAACTCAAACTTAAAATGAACTTATTTTGAAATTAAGTTTAGAATTATCCAATAATTCATTTCGAGTGCTAGCACCCTCTGCCTACCCCTTCGGGGAATACAGGCGTGGGTTTATGTTATGTATGTCATTTCGAGTTTTTTGGTGCTGATAAAACGTTAAAAATAATATATATATATTTTTTTTACATTCTACACAACGCTATCTAGACCCATAGTAAGCTTAATTAGCTTGTGTTATGGAATCTAGAATGCTGATAAACATACTTAGATACTTTTTTTTTGTAAATACTTACATATTATACATAGAAACACCCAGACCAATGCAAATAGCCATATTCATGCATACAAATATATGCACTGAGCGGGGATCGAACCCGCGCCTCCTGCGTGACAATCGCGTGCACTACAGCCACGCCACAGAGGCTTACAATTAGAGCTATCCCGATGTCTCTCATAGTAATGTGGGTGACCACAATAATTGTTAAAAAAGATGGACTAATTTTCACCAAATGGATAATATCGGTTCACAATGCGACACGTTGACAGTCCTGAAAAGATTTCGGTAAGGAAATTGGAGAAGAAAGTTCACGTAAATCCCTAGTCCGATAATCAGGGTACCGATATGTTCTGGCGAGGTTACCCTGATTGGCTCCAAAGACATTCTGCCTAACAAACATACAAACTTAGTTTTGCGTTTATAATATTAGTTGGAATACTAAAATTGAATTCTCTTAACACTTTCAAAAGCGTTCGTTACAAAATAGTACCCTCTAAAATGTTAGAACCATTTCAAAATAAACTCAATTCACATAAAATGGTCTAACAATCTCATAATATTAAACGATTTAACCCTTTTATTTAACCCTGCTGGTGACCGCGGTGTAAGTTTATTATTTAACTGTCAGAGTGTTAACTTGGGATCGTTTTACTACCGGGGTAAAAGGTTTTAGTTGGCTTTTATTATCAATTCCCTGGGAACATTAAAAATGTGGTCTTAATGTCTGTAGCTGGTATTAGCACCTAATAAAACAGTATTATATAACAAGGCCTTTAATTGAACGAAAAAAAAAATGTTCAAATGGGAATTCATAGAATACCCTTTACCTAACGCTGAGCCTGAGATAGCCTTAAGTCCGAGGTTTGAGAAAACGTAAAGAGTAACATCAAATATGTAATTTATCTTGGATTTGCATTACAAGTATTATATCATTCATAAAAAATAACTATCAAGATTTTAAAAGATAGGTAATAACTAATAAGTACAAACTATTTCAACATTTTCACGCAGATTTTACTCGTATTTTAATTACTTTTAATCGTATTTTAATAACTTTTAATCCCTTATTTTTAATCAGCGTTATATAGCTTATATAAAGTTATATCATATCACAATGTTCTACTAAAAACTATCTGTTAAATAAATCTTCTACTATATAAAAATAAGTCGGGTTTTCCTTCCTGACGCTATAACTGAACGCACGAACCGATTTGGCTAATTTTGGTCTTGAATTATTTGTGGAAGTCCAGGAAAGGTTTGTACGTTGAGAAAAATTCGAATAATTGCCGGGAACCGACATCCACGCGAGCGGAGCCTCGGGCAAAAGCGAGTACATTTATGACTTTTTCACGCGCCCCGCATCGTCATGCGTTGCAGTGAACGCATGACGATGCGGGGCGCGTGAGGCGAGGTATCGCGTCGCTTCCACGGAGCTCACTTCTGTAAATAAGCGCCATCTATACAGTTTCTGTTAACCTATCATAACCTTTGGTAAAAAACTGTTAGTAGCTAATTCTACTTTTATTGTCTAGATGGCGGGCGCCATTTATTCTTCCATACATTTTATTTTTTAAATTTTTGTGACTATTAGGCGATTGGCACACTGCGACGCGCGACGCGGCGTCGAGCGTTGTTGCGTCGACGCGGCGTCGCGCTCGTCGCCTCTACGGAGCTCATTTTGTATAGAAAACGCGGGGTCCCACACACTGACAACGCAATCACGCGCGTTGCCGCAGAATACGCGCGTACAAGCAGAAAACGCGAGGTAGGCGATTGGCACACTGCAACGCTCGACGCGGCGTCGGGCGTCGACGTGCGTGGACGCGAGTGAGCTAGTATAGTTCGAGAGATATTAGATTTTTTTTGGTAGGTAGGTGTGTGAAGTAATCTAAAATTTTGAGAAAAGTAAATTAAAGCCATCCGACCATTAGCTCGATAGCCCAGACTATATTAAGAACGCTAAGATGAAAAGAAAATGATTAGAAGTGCAAGCTATTTTCGACTTATTGACATGACATAGTAACTATTTTTTTTGTTATATTCGTGATCAGCGTCATCTATTAACGCGAAAAGAGACGTAACTAAGAAAATACCATTTAGGTTGAAAGTCGCTTGCAGTCTCTGCGTGTTCCGATAACGAGCCAAAACAGTGGTGTCGGCTCCAATACCCGATATTGGGCATCGATATTTGACTTCCTCCTATCTCGGATATCGGATATCGGATATCGGACGTCAGTGGATGTGAAAGCGCTCTAAATTTGCCGTTAAATAGTCATGTTGCATTGCAATAATATTAATTTAAAATTCGTCTCAATTACCTACACAGAAATTTCTAACAGCTCTCGGACTTAAAATCCCTCGAAAAACACGCGCGTGATGGCAGATTTCAGTGTGCCATACCTCGCGTTTTCTGCTTGTACGCGCGTATTCTGCGCCAACGCGCGTGATTGCGTTGTCAGTGTGTGGGACCCCGCGTTTTTCTATACAAAATGGGCGCCGTAGAGGCGACGAGCGCGACGCCGCGTCGACGCAACAACGCTCGACGCCGCGTCCCGCGTCGCAGTGTGCCAATCGCCGTATGGGACACTGAAATCTGCCATCTCGTGCGTGTTTTTCGACGGATTTTTAGTCCGAGAGCTGTTAGAAATTTCTGTGTAGGTATTTGAGACGAATTTTTAATTAATATTATTGCAATGCAACATGACTATTTAACGGCAAATTTAGAGCGCTTTCACATCAACTGACGTCCGATATCCAATATCCGACATCCGAGATCGGAGGAAGTCAAATATCGATGCCCAATATCAGGTATTGGAGCCGACACCACTGTTTTGGCTCGTTATCGGAACACGCAGAGACTGCAAGCGACTTTCAACCTAAATGGCATTTTCTTAGTTACGTCTCTTTTCGCGTTAATAGATGACGCTGATCACGAATATAAGAAAAAAAAATAGTTACTATGTCATGTCAATAAGTCGAAAATAGCTTGCACTTCTAATCATTTTCTTTTCATCTCTAGCGTTCTTAATATAGTCTGGGCTATCGAGCTAATGGTCGGATGGCTTTACCTTACTTTTCTCAAAATTTTAGATTACATCACACACCTACCTACCAAAAAATTCTAATATCTCTCGGACTATACTAGCTCTCTCGCGTCCACGCGCGTCGACGAACGACGCCGCGTCGAGCGTTGCAGTGTGCCAATCGCCTTACGTAATAAATTTCAACACATTTAATAAATATAACTTTATGAAAAAGTTGGTGTTATGCGTAGACGGTATTTTGTGTACGTTTTGCGTAAAGGTGGTGTTTTGCGTATATAGTTATATGCGTCAAAACCAATCAAACTTTGTTAGGCTTGAGACATACTCTGGTCCTGGTCCAATAAGGGTGGTTACGATTGTAATATCGGTTTATTATTATCACAGCACCCTACTTACGGCCAGAAATTATTCCTGCCTTAGCATTACGAAAATAAAACTTGATTAATGGTTATTCGAATGTTAGGGTTGAACAACTAGAAAAGGTAAATACCCTTATAGGATTATTTCGTTTATCCTTCTCTAGTAGGTATCATGAACAATTTCAATTTATTTATTTCGCAAAGTGTAATGCAATAAATCACTAAATAGTGATCCCACATAGTGATTGACCAGTAAGTTGCGCCCAAACCCTGCCAACCTGACAGCCTTTACCGACATGGAATCCGTTTTATAGGAGGAAAGCCTGTGCCTCGTCTTATGTTTAGCAGGTGCAGCGACTAGGTCGTGTGGTTAGCTTAGGCCCCAAAGGTAGAACAGGCCCTCGATTCTACGAAAGCTAAACCACTGCAAAAGTTACATTAAGTTTTTGACTTTATTTCTATACGTCTAATGTTCAAAATGACATGAATAGTTTAGTTACATTTTTCCAATTACTCTGCAAAAAGTCATTTAATTTTGAATTTTAGCCGCATCGCTTTACAGTCTATTATTTAATGCCGTTTTTTGCAATGGCGGTGACACCGCGCACAGTGGTCTGGCACCCCAGAGCTGTACATTTCGTTGGCCATCTATCTGTCTATATGTCGACCTGTGTGCCTGTCTGTCGCAATAGAAGATACCTAATCATACCCAGTGTAATTAACAATAGCTTTACCCTCAAAAGAAGCATTTCTTTCATGGGTTAACCTATGGGGTGAATGAAGGACTGACACACTTCTGTGTGAGTAAGTTACAGTGTTCCTATAAATAAAAAATGACAAGTATTATAAAAGTCTTTATTCAAATATTTACAAAATTTATAAAAATAGTGCTTAATGTTGAAAAAACACAAAACACTGTTTTTTTTTAAAGTGAGCAGCTTAGTTTCAATTCTTTCTTCGTTTATGAACATCACACTAAGTTTGACACTCATACTTACGGAAACTTTGCAGTAACAGTGATTTGTATTATTTCATCTTACAAGCTACGACTTCTGCTCTCATCAAAGTCCAAATATTCCTTTATCTTTTCAAAGAATACTATCTTTATCACAATATAAGTTCAGTAGGCTTCCCTCAGCTTTTAATATCGAGGACAGCATTCTGAAGTTATAAACCATATTTTATTCTCCAGCATAACATTCCCTGTACTTAAATCTTATCTTAATTAATATGCCTTAATATTATTGTATTATTTTTATAGCATTATCATCATACTGTACATTATGTTTTAAATATTGCAGTACAATATTTTTGCTAGACATTCGAAAAACTGAAACTATAGAAAGTGTCCAGATTAAAACAAGTTAATAAGGAACCCAATTTATACCCTGTCAGTATTACAATATAATGCTCTATTTATATAATTTAGTTTTCCAATGTTATGTATGTTTTGTGCAGTATGATGCATCTAGATCCACTGCATTATTGTTTATCATTAGAGAAGGTAATTAAACCACTTTCCAGAAATGAAAAACACTTGCATTTTTTTAAGTCCAAAACTTATTTGTCGCTCTATGACAATATGCATTTTGTCACTGTAAAACAAAAGCACAATTCAAGACAAATTATGAAAATATAAATGTCATCGATGCATCTCTGTGAGTATATCAAAATTATACATGATTTAGCACACTTTTAGTATCAATTTTTAGTTTGTTCAACACCTCTACCGTGTTCTCTATAAGTTCAAGGCCAAGTTTTAATTTAAAAACTACAAGTTTTTGTAGTAATGAGTAAATATCAAAACGATGTGGAGGTGGGTAGGTTGATAAATCAGGTTTTTGTGTATCATTCTCTGTACTCTGCTCTGTAACTGAAATTTTTTCTGTGGTTTCTTCTTTAAATTGCTCTCCCGTAGTTTCTTCTGTTAGTATTGGAGTGAATGTGGTTATGTGGGTGGGGTTATATTCTGGTTTAGGCGTTGGCGTTTTCGCAAACGCTGTTGTAGGTTTGGTGTGCTTTGTTGTTGTAGTTTTTGTTGGTATCGGTGTCAGAGTTGGTGCCAGTGTTGATACTGGTGTTGTTGGTGTTGTTGTTTTTGATGTTGTTGTTGTTGTTGTTGTGGACGTAAGTACAGGATTTATACGCCTAGAATCAGGAGATGTGGAAGTCATCTCATCATAAGCATTGACTGGTTCTGGTTCTGTTGTTTTAGGTTCATCATATTTATTAGTTTCAGTTTCGCCAGCACTACCACTAACAGGTGCAGTTGAGACACTTTCAACGATTTCGGTATCATGATCAGCATAAATTTTAGTTTTATCAGGACTACTATCAGTAGGCGCAGTTGAGACACTTTCTACGCCCTCATTTTCATCTTCATAACTTTCAGTATTATTAGTACTGCCACTAATATGTGCAGTTGAATCATATTGAACGGCCTCGTTATCATTATCATCATACACATCTGTCGACATTGTCGATGCAGTTGATATACCTTGAACAGGCAGCACTTCTATTTTATTTGCCGGTTCATTAGGATTTGTAGACTCTATTACACTTCTGATAACATTAAATTTATTTGAATTTGCGACTTCAGATATATCGTTACCTGCCACTTCATTTGTAAAAGGAATGTTGTTCATTGTGATGGGTGCAAAATGTCGAAGCGGAGTGCTACTGTAAAAGTCATCGATCTCATTACTGATTATATCTTTATCAGGATCTTGATGCAACTGAAAATCTTCAAATGATTCAGAAATACTGCGCCTCTTTCTTAAGTTTCTAGGTCCATGTTCTGGTACTACTGCAGGTGTAGCAGAATCTGTAAGTTCTTTTGGTACATTCCCTACTACAAATTGATTTTCTGACCCTTCTGAACTAATGTTTGAGTAATCATCATATTTGGTAACATCTTCTAGATTGTCTCCATTATTGTTTAGGCCTAGATACATTGATGTAGGTGGATAGGTCACGGGACTACTTGTTGTTTCACTATATAGTTGTCCTTCAAAGGGGTATACGGGCTTAAAGTCAGATTCTGATGATGGTTTAACTCCGTATACAACTGAGTTTGAAGTGTCACTTCCATATGAGGATATTCCTGAAGGCCCAGTCTGTATTGCTGCATATATTGGTTCTACGGCAGCTGCAGAGTAAGGAGTATAATTTGGTTGTTTTGGTTTCTCGTAACTGTGAATTCTTTCAGTCGTATACGCATTACGTGTTTCGTATGGGCTATAAGCAACAGGTTTGGGGTAAACAGCTGCGTGAGCTATTCCAGTCTTTTGCTGGGCGTAATGCACTTTGTAGTTTGGATTATAGCTTGGTGTTACATGCCTGTATCTAATATCTTGTTCTTTTTTTATTGGATATCTACTAATATGAGGTGTCTGAGCAGCATAAGGGTTTAACTTTTGTTTAGCGTGAGCAGGCATTCCAGCTAGCACAGTACCTAACATTTCTTCTTCTGCTTGTCCATTGCCATCATTGGCGTATTCCTCGGCATTATTTCTATACAAATCATCGCTCTTGTCAACTTCAAAAGTTCTGCGCACTGGGGTAGCAAATGGATACAAGAAGTATCCCGCTATACCAACTAAACTGGCTAAACCTAAGACACCTACTCCAACAGATGGCATGACTTCCCTTGACAAGTAATTATATATCTGCGTAGTAATAGCACCAGTTTGTGCCGCTGGTTTTTTAGTATTTTTATTTGATTTAGTTTTGTTGGAGGTTTTAACATCAGAAATAGCAACTTCTGTACTAGGTTTCGGCGTCGATGTCTTACGTCTTTTTGTTTTATTTTTTTTCTTGTTTGAACTTCTTTTAGGCTTTTTTGTTGTCATTGCTGGCGTGCTAACTTCTAATTCAATTTCTTGTTCCTTTGCTTCAGTGGGTAAAAGTGCAGAGTCATCAATGGCCGGTGGTGCTAAAGTAGTAGTGGTCTTGGGTTTATTTTTATTTTTCTTCTTTGGTTTCGTATTCGCCGGCACAGTAGGATTAATTGTTGCTTTAGTTTCTTTTTTTGTCGTAGGAAGTTCAGTGGTAGTGGTAGTTGTAGAAGGTGTAGTGCTAGGCCGAGTATAAGCATTCTTGTTCTTTTGAACATTTGCTAGTACCGTGTCCTTTAGTTTATTATAAACGTTTTCATTAATAGCTGATCCTCCGGCGACTAAATCAGCTTTATTCGTGCTGCCAATAATGGGACGCTTAGATATTTTGTTTGTTTGGGGGCGTTTTGGTTTATTTTTGACTGGTTTGGGTTTTTTCTCTTTTTCTTCAATTTTTGTAGGTTCTGTGACCGTACTGTCTTTAGAAACA
The DNA here is from genome assembly GCA_914829495.1 of Eilema sororculum. Classification (NCBI taxonomy): domain Eukaryota; kingdom Metazoa; phylum Arthropoda; class Insecta; order Lepidoptera; family Erebidae; genus Eilema; species Eilema sororculum. The sequence goes on from OU618546.1 coordinate 21,789,975, forward strand.
TTACTCAACGAAATCCAAGTGGAGATACCTTCATTAGATGTTGAAGATTCATGGACTACTTCACTTATCTTATTCCCTGTATCAACTTCTTCCATATTCACAGGAACTGCTTCACCCGGATGTGCATTTTCAAATTGATCTCCATCGTCATTTCTAGTTTTTATTTTATGCTTTACTTGAGTTTTGAGTTTTGGTGGTATTCTGGTGTCAGAGACAATGGATGATTCGATCGTTAAATTGGGTTTATTCAAGAGTTGTATCGCAACCATTTCAATGGATTCTCGTATTGGAGTTTTTGATTTGACATCTCGCGAATTACTCGCAGGAGCTGCTGATGAACGTTGAACTGGCACTTCCGGTGCTGATGAAACATCTTTCGTAGAGTAGTCCCTGAAATTGAAAAACGAAATAAATTAGTTTCAAGTATTTGTATTTATATAATTTAGTAACTGTTTATTTAACAATACCATGCCCTGAAAACGAGTAATTTTATTTTTCAGGATTCAGGAATGTACGAATTTTACCATACCATATATCCTAACATTTAAATGCCAATAGATGTGAATGACGTTAGAATCTTTACGCCATTCCAAATAATATTACAACTATGTAGTCCTTTTTTTAGCTGAGTAGTTTGGTTTTTATATTTACAGCTAGTTACTGAGGACAAAAAATCTTTGAACTACAAGACATAACGCATGTGAATTTGTACATGCATGCAATAATTATAAATAAAACAAAAATTGCGAATGCCACTGCTCTTCGTGGGGTCGCGATTTCCAGGTCTCTGTAATTAGGATAGGTTCTCTAAAATGTACCCAGCTGATAATTATAGGCTCAACTCCTGATGCGTGCAACCCATGGACTGGACACAAAATGTTTAAATAGACTTTATAATTTAACCTGGTGGTAAATCACTAAAATATCCTATGAATGCTTGCAACACCTTTTTTTACTAACTTGGGGAGGGTAAGGAAAATGGGAAGAACGGGAAGGTTAACATATGAAAAATATTTCATAACAATTAACATACGGCTATAACTCAGTAGGTACCCATACCCATACTCAAACTAGTCATTATTTGCTTGAGTATAGCCTATGGACGATCAATCTTAAATCAAGAACTTTCAAATCTGTTATTACTATTTTAAGTAAAAAAAAACAAATACTTTTCAAAGTTATATTTATTAACCATCATTAAATAATTAAATATTTTATATTTATAATTTTGTAGAAACTCTGTGCTGTTTAGTTTCAAACAGACCAAAATGCCTTGATTGTAATCTGCGTTCTAAACGATTTTAAGTGATAATGAAAAATAATGAAAATATTTCTCTCAATTGTAATACATGAGGAGACATCAAAGCTCTGTTCGATACAAACCCATTCTCTGACATTTAACTATATTGGAGGGCTGAATTTTTAAAGTCGTACTTACAAATAAAAAATAATAAATAACCTTATTTACAAATAATAAATATTACATCACTAACTTACAATAAATGTATTACAATGTATGTATAAACTAAGTAATATTAACATAGTATAACTTATAACGATAAAACTATTTTTTTATATAATACTGTTCAAAATTTAAATCGATACTCTCTACATAACACAACGCGTAGGTGAACAATTATTTTATCGTTTTTGTGCTCGAAGAATATTATTAGTGTAGTATAGTATTATTCTGTTATCCTGTTAAATAGCGAACTGGATAATATTATCAGTCAACGGATAGCTACAAGAAAGACAATGTACCGCCTGAACTCTCTCTCTGTAGTTTGGTCGTAAACAGTTGTCCATATACGAGTACCTCGAAACAGTCAGCGTCTGAAATATCTTGACTAAAAAGTCTCAAAATGATCTTAAAACTAAGGTATTAAGAGCAAATCAAACTGTCTTATTTATTATTATCCTATAGTTAAAATAAATTATCTAACCGAGCTTATTAAATTACGAATGATGAATGAAAAGAGCGGTAAAAATTCTGTCCGTTTTTATATTATAGTTTTTATTTATTTTTGATCATCCACCCAACCTATAATAGTAACTGATTTGACTTTTAAATTTTAAGACGTCACTTAGGCCCGTATTTTAGAATGACACTCAGCCTGAATCTCGATTTGTCTGAGGACATATTGTGTAGGCGATATATCAAATCTATCAATCTGTCTATACAATCTGTTATCAGTTAAACCGCGATTCAAGCTAAATGTCATTCTAGAATACGGGCCTAAATCTTTTTTCATACAAGTTACCTTAGAACAAGCTTATAACTTATCGTTTTGACGTTAATAAAAAGTAAATAATTTGACTAGTCAGTATAATACCCAATTGTATTATTTCCGAACTAAACCAAATATCAGAACGATTCGTCAACAGGAAGGGAGAAAAACCAAGACATTAAGATCATTTTGAGCACTTTGTCCGTCTAGATCGGCCTGATGCTAACTAGATAGATAGATAGATAGATAAATCTTTATTGTACACTAGTAATACAGTAAATGTATGGACAATAACATGACATTATGTACAAATGGCGGCCTTATCGCTAAGAGCGATCTCTTACAGGCAACCTTTGGATGGACATGTTTTAAACATTAACAGTAATAAATAACTGTCCATGAACTATTCTTTTGCCCGTCATTTCTGTCGCAATTTATTGCGAGATCTTCTTGCCTTCTAGAATTATGTATGTGAATTCATGACAAGTCGTGAGAGGGTAAAGTTAGTTACAGAGCGAGTGGCGTTTATCAGAAGAAGGCTCAGAGAAACTTAACCCGGTGTTGTGGATTAAGAGACTCATGAATATATTACAAAAGCGGAGATCAGATAAACGAAACTTAAATAATCTTTTTATTGAAACTAGAGGAAAAGTGAATATGTATCTATGATTGATGATTTTATAACATTAAACAGTTTGATACTACCGGTTTATACCAAGCTCTCGCTATATTCTTTTTTTATACAACTTAAGTGGCTAGCACAAGGCCCACCTGAAGGGAAGTGGTCACCGTGGCCTATGGACGTCTGCAACACCAGGGGAGTCACATGTTCATAGTTATATAAGTTTATTCTTAGTAATTAGTGATTAATGAAAAGTTAGAACTGTGATTTTAAATCTTATTTGTACGTTATAATATTCAGGTTAGACATAAATTTTACTGGCCGTTGTTGCACCACTGTACGGAGACCTTCATAGCTTACATGTTATATATGTGACGATTTCATTACAGACGGTTATATAACGTTTATTATTTTATACTAGCTTTTGCCCGCGGCTCCGCCCGCGTGGATGTCGGTTATTGCGACCAAACATAGCCTATGTCCTTTCTCATGGTCTAATCTACCCCTATACCAAATTTCATCAAAATCGGTTCAGTGGTTGAGGCGTGCAAGCGTAACATACAGACAGACAGACAGACAGACAGACAGACAGAGTTACTAATATTAGTATGGATAATGCTCCGTAACACTGGGCAGTATTACTGTTTTTGCAGGCAAATTTACTTCATTTATTTGCATCTAATAAAATATACAGGAAATTAAGTGATTTAGTAGCTTATACACCGCATCTTTATACATTCACCAGAACTAAATTTTGGTTATTTTTGTTATTTTTACTTCACACGCGTTGTCCATATTTCACGCTTTTTTCGTTTAGCTTTACGTTCATTTGATACTGTTTGAAGAAGCTGTTTTCGTTTTAGCTTATTAGTAAAATTAATCATCCACTCTTTGATTCTTGAAAATACCGTTGGAAATGTCAGGGTTTGGTTTGTTTCTGTACCTGCTCTGCCAATTTCAGGTAATACTTTTCTATTATTAGGAAACGAATGTAAATGCCATGTCTTTAACTGATCGTCCCATCGCCATTCTGGACGATAAACATGTATAATTTTAGGAGCTTCTCTACCAATTGGAAGGAACCAGGGTGAAAATAAAGCAGCAAATCCTGTCCCTGCAAATATCAAACCTAAAGGAGCTAGTAGAAAAGGAAATAGGCCAATACTTAATGGACTTATTGTTGCTAGCCAGTTCATAGCATTTAATGCTGGGCGAAAGAACTCTGCTAGAGACGAAAAGCTAAATATGTCATCGTCTCCATCCCCTGAACCTCCAGGTTTAGTTAATGCAGACAATGGTGAAGATGCAGCTCCATAACCACCAGCTTCACTTGACTGTGACTGAATAGGACTATTTACAGAATGATAATTAGCTAATTCTGTTCCTTCAATAGACGCACTGTCGTTTTGTTCTGCGTTTTCATTTGATTCTGAGTAATCTTCATCTTTTGAAGAGTCAGTGCCAGAATCATCTCCTACATTTAAATCAGAATCATCACTTAAACCTAAACCAAAGCTAGGAAACAAACTATCGCTTTCTTCTTCAGACTCTACTACCACATTTTTGTTAACTACATTAGTGTTAACTGCAATATTTAGGTCAGGACACGCTTCTTTACCTTCACCTTGAAAAGTGTTGTTTAAAGTGAGAAAAATAGTAGGACAGTCATCAGAATATGGGCTATATTCCTGAGGGCGTATAACAATTCTATCGGTGTAAGAACTCGATGGTTCAAATGTGGTTACTTCATAGTTACCTCCATTATGATTTATATTATTCTGATAATCATAATTCGGAGGTCTTGGCCTTTGTGTCGTAGTTCTTCTAATACTTTGGGTCCAAGGCATAGGGTACCCTACGTTAGTAATTATTGGGGTAGGTGTAGGAACATTTGCATGAACATAAACAGGTCTAGTTGGTTGTGGATAATGACCAACTAAGTGTGGATAAGAGTTAGTGTCTATAATTTGCATATTATTAGAAGTATATACGTGACTTTCTTCTGAATATTGTGGATGAGGTCTATTATACATGTTGTTGTACATATTATTATATGGTCTATCATTCCTTTTAGAATTAATTTCATCAGAATTCTCGTTTGTATCATCATTATTATAAACATCACTGAGATTTGTTATATTTTTTGTCTTTTCAGGTATGCTTTCGTAAGAAAAGTTAAGATCATCATATTTAGTTTTATCTCTCCATTTGGTTATTACTTTCCTAATTGCGGGCTTTTTTTGTTCCTGTGATGAAGAATCTAGTAGAATTTTATTTGTTACAGGTTTGTTTGGTTTATTTTTCTTTCTTATTCTACGTGTACTTGAATGTATCAAACGACTTACTCTATTTGAAGGTGGAGTTTGATTAATTAAACGAAATTCTTTGTTTGTACTATTTCTTAAAAAGCTGTTATTAATATCTTTTTGCAAATTATGTATTGGAGAACTTTCATTTTTCGTATTCTTAGTTTTATTTACAAAAGTAATGATTATAGGTATTAACTTAAAACTATTCAAACTTAAATTACTATGTATATACCTTATAGGAGTTGGGGTGACACTTGTGGTAATAGCGGGCGCATCTTGAGGTCGCGAATATACGTACGGACAAACTAATACTAATAATAAAACTAATGTCCACATTAAACACACACTTTTTCGCCTCGTCATTTTCGCAACGATTACCTGGAAAGAAGAGATATATTTTATTAGTAACAAATTTACACAAAAATTATGTGAGCGTAACTCTAAAAATACTGTAAAAATACAACCAAGTTAATTTATAAGCTATTACTTTTAACACGTAGCATAGCGCTAATTTTACCAAGCCTTTCATTACATAAAAAGAAACAAAAATATGAGTCGACTAAAAACGACATTATGTAATCTGTCTTGAGCGGCATTTTAATTTGTTAATATTAGTATTTATAATGCTATTAAGTTAGTAAAAAATACTTTTTTAAATGGAAATTTACATAGATACTGATCTCTTAGAATATAATAACGACAGCATCATCATTATCACAATTCAAGCAACCGGTTGCATCGAAAGTATGAGCCCTTAGGAGCTCGGAGACTATTTCCTACCTATACTGATTTTTTTATCTTGGTTTTGATACGATGAAAGGGGAATCAGACGCCCCCTAGCCCTTTTTTCGTCTGAAAATCCCCATGGATACTCCTCAGGCCCATATATTGAATTCGGACCGATTAAAACTGGCCGGGAGGCGGTAAAAAAGGATGGGGCTCTAATAAAGATAGCACAAATCATATCAAAAGGAGTTAGCAGAAATAAATTATTAAATGAATCAGCATTCAATACTAATAAATTTGTGGCATTCAATAGTTCTGGTTTCAAGTCACCTCATCATCTGTTTACAAGTTCTGAACAATTCACGATTATGATATGATTTAACATGTAAAATAAACGTTTTTCCTTTATCAATTGGAGGATCATACGCAAAAACAAAAGCTATGAGTACAATAGTAAATATAGATTACTCATCTTAATTATAGTAGTGGACGTTATAAGACGTAGTTATTCTCTATACCTAAATCCTAGGTTTCTTTGCCTCTGTGTGGTATAGCGACATAACCTTCGACTGATAAGCCTGAGGTTCTATTCCCGCTCAGTGCAAAAATTTGCATTAGTCTGGATCTGGATATTTCTTATATTAAATGCATGCTTTTCCATATCCTAGAATTTATATTATTAGATACTAGCAGTGGGCAGGGCACATAGCACGGAGGACTGATGACCGATGGAGTTGAAAAGTTTTCGAGTGGAGGCCACGTATCGGCAAGCGCAGCGTAGAACTTCCACCCACAAGGTGGACAGACGGCCTCATTAAGGCCGCGGGAAAGCACTGGATGCGAGCCCCTTCCGACCGGTCTTATTGGAGATCTATATGGGAGGCCTATGTCCAGCAGTGGACTTCCTATGGCTGAAATGATGAATGATGATGAGATACTTTTAATTTGAGTCTTGGTCATCATCATGCATTCAAAGCTTGCTTGACCTTCGAGCCCGTTAAACCCCCCCCCCCCCCCTCACCCCAGAAAGACGGGTCACTGCTAGTGCCCATTTTAATGATACTGTCTTCAAATATTTTGTTTTTTTTTTTTCCTGCAAGTGACGAAGATGAGTAAGTGGGTACCTAATGATTTCTGTGATACTTATTGACTGCCTCCAGAAACAATCACTAACTCTTTGTTTAAAGTTAAGAAAGCTATAAAATGGTCAGTGACTGTATACTTAGTGCCAGTTGAAAACCACAAATTCATTAATATTCAGTCTCTGTTGACAAACTTTCGATAATGCATGACTCAAGGAGTAATTATTGTGGTTTCAAATAATTATAAAGTTTGTATTTTTTTAACGTACTGCGGTTTCGTAGGTAATGATGTGCAAGTTTTTTTAAATTCATCATGATTTTCTTGGTTGGAGTTTCAAAATAATAAAAATAATGAAAGCTGGGGTGGTAATGGGCTGACCACAGCTGCCGAAGGACAGATAAGGCAACAAATCGTAAAGTGCCTGGTCTAGATTTCTGCGCAAGGCTATGGCGCATATTAGGAGAGGCCTATATCCAGACGTGGACTGCAATAGACTAAATTGAGTAATTGATGAACAATACAATTAAATCATTATTTTCTTGTTTATTTTATATTTAATTACAAATTTCAGTCAAAATGTTTATCTCTTCTGTGATTTTACATTACGGTATTGATAGATATTCATCCATACTTCCATACTAGCGAAAGTAACTCTGTCTGTCTGTCTGTCTGTCTGTATGTTACGCTTTCACGCCTAAGCCACTGAACCGATTTTGATGGTATAGGGGTAGATTAGACCATGAGAAAGGACATAGGCTATGTTTGGTCACGATAACCGACTACCACGCGGGCGAAGCCACGGGCAAAAGCTAATATTGTATAAAAATTATGCTTATTCCCAACTTCAATAAATCATCATCATCACCCCGTACCTACTAATTTCCAAGAGGTATAATTTTTGACCTTACAGTCTCGACTCACGCAGTATGCCTTTTCTATCATATATTTAGCTCTATATTCTAAACATACAATAAACACCATTTTTCTCTCAAGATCACCACCTGTTTGTTAGAGAGAGATAGCGCGAGATCAACGACCTCGCGGCCATGACCGACTAGTTCCGAGTACCTTGGATTATTGACCCGGTTACACGGATTTTTAAGGTCCCGTTTTGCCGTTACCACGAAGCTTCAAAATAATGATAATTTGACATTAATTGCAGAGATATAACAATAAAAAATATGATGGTTAATTTGTTGAAAATATTGAGGTTAATTTGTTCTTTAGAAAAGTTTTTGGGGGGTTTGGGTTGTATGAACAAAATGATGATAATGAGTGCTTCTGTGGTGCAGCTCAGTAGCTCCAGGGCTAGCTATAGTAGGGCCATGTCAAGAGATACAGATTGACACGAACACCACGGCCACAGGTGGGAACCAGTGCAACCACTGGGCAACCGGTGGTGGATGAAGCACCAGGCAGTGCACCTCCCATATGGTGCTCGACGAGCGTCATATAGCTTCCTTACCTTGACGAGCCATACAACGAGCCAGTGGAGGGTGAGTCTGAGTCCTTTTTCCTCGTCCCGACCAGTTTCCTCGTCTTTCGTATTTTGGGAAAGCAAGGTCCCTTTAAGATAGGTACATACTCGTATATTATGTCAACAAATCCGGTAGATATTACATATTGTTTGAAACACATGATTAGAGGGGGAGGAGGGGGGACATATCGGGTTCCAATTATGAAACCGGGGAGAGCCAGTTAATGAAAAAAAAAACAAATGAATTTTTAATGTCACTATAGTTTATTACAGTGATTCAACTAAAACCACATTAACAAACCAAAATGTAAATAAGCTATTATGTTAGATAACTGGCTAAAACTCAGTTTTAGTAATATTTACTAGAGTTCAGTATTTCCCACAACCATCCAACCTGTAATCCGTACTACTGACACACTTTCAAACCATTAATAACGTAAAATTTCGTCAAAACAACTCATTTTGTATGACTCATACTGTGCCTACTGGTGCCTACTTGATTATTTCCTTTACTTTCTAGAAAGTTAACGAGAAATTCTGTCTCGATAACTTCCTTTTAAGCTAAAAATAAGTAAATATCAATTTCTATACAAATAAATCTATTCCTAGAAAATAAGATCATGACGGCCCCGAGCAATAATATCCAATGACATTTCTGGTAGTTGGCAGTGTCAAGGGTAATATTCTATCCTCATGACACCACCGATAGCATGAGGTTTATATTTGTGTATTTATTCTTTTGATCTTTTTTATCGCTAAAACTAGTACCTAATGACGAAAGTTAATTCTTGGTCATCATACTATATTGTGGATATAAAAGGGTGTTCAAATTTTGGAAGAGTTTTACAAACCTTTTTTTTTTTCCGTTCGGAAATCCCCTCGGATACCCCCCTGCCGGAGCCGGAAGGGGAGGTTATGTCGGACTCGAACCGACTAAAACCGCACGCCGACCGTGGGTCGTGGTGCTAGGCCGGAGGTGAGGTTGTCATCGACATATCCCTCGCACCCCGGCGGACCTAGGGCCATCACTTATGGTTTAGCCATGATGGGCCTTACCGCCTCTATGACGGCATGCCCTGCGCGTGGTTGCTCAAGTCGTCGCTCCCACTCCACCACCATGATCCTGTGGAGCCGGGATCTCTCGGCCCGAATGTCTTCGGGCTCGGGATCGTATCCCCGCTCCCGCGCCTCCTTACGGAAACGATAGAGTGCCGCAAGGGATCTCGCTTCCAGGATCCACGGTGGCGATCCGGCTAGGAGACTCGCCGCTTCAAAGGATATCGTGCGGTATCCCCTAATTGCCCTGGAGGCCATCCTCTGCTGTGGCGCACGCAACAGGGGCATGAATCTGGTCTCCAGGGTGTCCGCCCACACGGGACACCCGTATAGGGCCATGGACCGCAAGACACCCGCGTAGAGTCTCCTGCAGGAGTCCTCCGGGCCCCTCAAGTTGGGCAGCAGCCGCACCAGCGCGTTAGCTGTCACCAACAGTTTGGAGCGCAGACTTCGGAAGTGCTCTCCGAAGTCCCACCGACCGTCGAGTACGAGCCCCAGGTATTTCAACCGGGGCTTGATGTCGATGGGAGTACCTCCTACTGTCAGGCTGAATCCCAGGGGTGGTCTGCGCCGAGGGCCATGAAAGAACAAGGCCTCGGATTTGTGCAGAGCCACCTCGAGACCCAGTTGCCGGATCCGATCCACGACTTGAGCAACAGCGGTCGTGGCCCTCTGGGTCGCCTCGCGGTGTGTAGCGCCACTCACCGTCACTAGCGTGTCGTCCGCGTAGCACGTGACGGTGGCAAATAAGAGATAAAGAAATAACTTTTACCTAGTAATTATACTAAAAACAGTCTTATTGGTCCCGAAGTGAAAAAATCCACATACACACTTTCCCCGAAAATCGAAGCCTCACCTCGAGTAATTGAACCTCACAAAATCATGTGCAAGCTTATGCTGCCACAACCTAACCCAAATATTACCCTCGCATCTGGTCAGTTTTCCGTTGTAACTACTTCATGGCACTTGACCATAACATTCAACTGTTTAATTACAACTTGTTCCGTACATTGACATTAAAGTGTTAAGTCATAAGAGTATAGCGGGTAAACTATTTTAGGAAGATTGTTAGCTTCCGGTGATGCAGTTTTTTTTGTACGAGATATAAAATCAGGGGAATGCAATTTGGTGTTATAGCCATAATTTTAATATTCATCAATCATCTAGATTTAATTACAACACTTGATAGCTAAAGGCATAGAGCTACGTTGACCAATGAAATAACAGACAAATGTACCATGTTACCAACATTTCTCAATACATTTATTTAAAGAGACACCACTTGCATTTGAATGAATATTTCGTCAAAGCCTGAGAACTCTGGATTGGCTAGGTGAGGGAAGTGAGTCGAGATCTTTGTATCTGACCTTTTCACGTAAATAATGCCAGAACAGATTATGAAAATACCACACAAGACATGAAAAGTTAACGTAATAAAATGACAACTCTTGATCATAAGGATTTTGTATGCTGTGTCTACTTCTCTAAGTCCCAGCCAAATTAAATTTATATTGTGGCCTTGTATTTTATTGTTACCGATAAAACTAATTATCGCTAGCGCCCCTCACTTGCACATCACACAGCGTTATTATGTTAATGATATAACAGACTCACGCGCGTTCTCGTTTCTTCTTGACTCGTTTTTATAGCGGAGAAATTGTAGGTTTCCAAGTTCAAATGCATTATGATCACGCTTTTAAATCCCCTTAAGAATAGGCAGAGGTATATTAATTCTCTATAACCCAAACTATAGCTTTCGGTAGCATGGCTGATATAACGAGGCATGAGCCGTACTTGACACCCCAAGGACTGTGCCCGGAGAACCAACCGACCTCTTAACTGTTCTCTATTGGGCCTCTGGCTAGGAAGGCTTAAGAGGGACCAATGAAGAGCCTCCGAGCAGCCCTCTAAAAGTACGTTCCCGACTTGGCCAGAATTAGCTGTAGATGGCAGCGTCTTGAGAAAGGCGCTGCCGAATTCATTACCCCGAGAATAGCCGTACCTTCCTTGTAAATCCATTATACGACACCATAATTTTTTGTGGTTACCAAAACTCACCTAGTTGGTGTACAGTTTTGTACCCATGGTTCAACTGGGTAGGGTTCCACGGTAATTGACTCAATCAAACACTTATTCGTGTGGTGATGGAGAAAGAATACAAGTATCATCACCCTAGCTCATCCGAAGGGTGTCGTAAAGCGACTAACGGAAATAATACCGCGAGAGAAGGAAAGCTCGAAAAACCCGTCTTGTGGAAGTCGATGCATATAGCAGACACTGATGCATATAGCAGAGGAGTGTCCACTCCGTCGTTTCCCTGGAGGAGCGTGAGCTACATGACCTCACACCCGCAGCAATAGACTGGCTTCGCCAACTGGACGTCGACATATGAGGACTCGAGCAAAAGCCAAACGAAATGAATGAATGAACCAACCCGTCTGGCCAGCGTGGAAACAGTTACCCAATATTGGGAGAAACATATATTCAGCAATGGACTGCGATAGGCTAAACGAATGAATTGATTGTAACGCTTACCATACCATTCCTCTACCAATATGTTTTTTATGAACTGTTCTCACTTGTGATCTCTCTACAACTCCCTATACAATACGTGTTCCAAACTAAGAGTATTTTTTAAAAGAAGGTCAGTTATCAATATAATTCAAACAGTAACCGTTGGCTATCTCATGGAGAAAGATTATTTTATGCTCTGTTTCCTACAATACGCTATTGCACTGTAATTTTAGTTATTACTTAAAGTATATGCCTCTTCCACATAATGAACGTAATAAGAATTATATTTAAGTGGCATTTTTATTACCTTTTTCTTTTATTAGCTTGACCTCTATGGTATTTCTGAACGGTATCAATTTTCGTTCTCTTTCAAAGTACCTAAAACCTAAAACTACGAGTACATGGTGACGACATTTTCATGAATGTATGTGTCGTCTTAACATTCTTTAGCCACTGACTTCAGCTAAAAATTGAAACTGATAAGCATTTCCTTCATAGGCGCATGATTCGTTTCCAGGACTAAGATCACTGGATTAAAGATTCATCAATAAGATATGTATCTAGAAGAAATTTAAAAATTAAATATGAATCTCAAGTCCGATGATTTTCAGTCTTGGGATACAATCATTACATGCGTACATATATGTACTGTATACTGGATATTTTTTCTTTCATCGCCCGCCGTGGATAGGTATAACTGTCTATTTCAATAAGTTTATCCCCTTAATTAAACATTCAAGAGAACGCCATTTCTCTTGTTTATTTTTGCGAAGTGATTAATACTACGAATAATTATTAGATTTTTTGTTGTATGCAAAGGCATGCAATGGTCCTCAAGCAGGAAGCGCTTGCTTGACTCCCTGCTAAAGTGACAGCAGTTAAGGAGTGCAAATCCCTGGTTGCTACTGGTTGTTACTCCATGCTTGGCTCTGTTTCCGGAAAGCTATAAACTGCTGGGAATCTTCAAAACTCAAGTGAATAGGTACGTACTAGATAAACTTGTTTTATTGTAGAATACAATATTATATCATCACTTCTACTCTAGGATATATACGATATAAAGGTAATAACAAACAAATACAATTACGAAACCCAGAAGAACCATTGAGCTATGTATTTCAAGTGGTATGCCGTAAACTTGCCCTGTCACATGTTTATCGTAATAGACAGTTAGTCGCCTCGGTAATTTGTGTGCAATACTATGGCATCGTTGGTCCATCACAAAGGAAACACTTTCCAATCTATGCCACTTTGCGCTCGACGGCACACTAACACTGTCATTCCATTTCCTACTTTATTTCCTTACAACAATGGTTTGTTTTTGTTTAGAGGTTAGTGGTCAGCGTTATGTGATAGATGACAAGTGTTATTTTTGCAAGTAGGTACCTATGTTTTGATCATTTTGATTAATAGGGTGTGCAATTGGTTTCGGTTTCCTTAGCCGCCTACTATTACAATACGATGGTAATGTTTCATGGTATCTGTACTTCCTTTGGCAAGTATTGCAATAATGATATACTTTTAGGGAATTTGTAAAGTACCTTGCCTATCGGTTGATGTAACAATAAACAGTAACAGTGTAATAAAGAATCATTATGGTAGGTACAAAAATGATTTAATGATGGGCATGGAGAAAGATGTGATAACGTAGAATGGACACATAAGACCAGGTTGACTAAAAAGGTTTAAGTAAAATATTGGTAAACCAACACTAATAGAGATCGCCATTTCTATTCTTAAAATGACATTTCTGGAGACGAGCAAATCCTTCTACTCTTCTGAAATGCGCAAGTTTCTTTTTAATAGCATGCCGATGGAGCTTGCAAAATACACAACCTGGCCACATCTGTGGAAGAACCTATGGCCGTTGAAGCGATAGAATCCTAGAGCTCAGACCCCGAGAAGGCAAATAGAAAGTAAGACGCCTCCTAGCCAGATGGAGTGACGACCTGAAAAAGGTGGCTGGGATAGACTGCATGTGGAAGGCGGAGGAAGAAGCAATGTTTGGGAGAGGTCTGTTTGTAGTAGTGAACTGTATTAGGATACCTTATTGATTGATTACGTCAAACACGTCGTTTTTTGTAAGTCATTCACATCTCGCTTAAACTAGTTCTGTTTGCAAATGACACATCCTTTGCCTGCCCATTTCTTTCACAAACAATGCGATATATTAAAGAAAGTGATCCTTGTTTTGGAAGAGAATGCCTTCACTTAAGGCCAAGTGTGCCAACAACGGGACTTTAATAGTTACAATGACTGACACACATTTATCTTTTGATGCTTTTAGCTTGTTATGTCCGATCGATTTTATAATAAACATATTTCTCACACTAATAGGGTACTAATTTTTGGTAGTGGTATTTTAACACCCACCAAATCGTAGTAGTAAAAGCATGATGATTATTTTACAATAGATGAGATATCAAAAGTGTAACCTATACCATGATCGCGTTAATTCCCGTTATTATTATTGTATATCATGGAACGCGAGAGTTGGCTTTAAAAGTTAGTGTAGGTATAGGTTTGTCAAAACCCAAATTTCACAAATTTTTTAGTCCAAGTGCGAGTTTAATTCTGTCATAGCAGTAAATTCTGCGTCAACGAGTAAAACCAAGGTCCCGATCACCCCTATTACCTATAATCTTATTTTCAAGAGATTGTTGAAAGCTTTAGGTATCCGTGATAATTATTGTATTGATATATTGGTTCTATTGCTCTAAAGTATAAACAATAAGAACACTTTTCTGCGATAGAGCTATAGTGCAGTGAGCAGTTTGATGAACAAAGTGCTCAAAATGATCATAATGCCTTGGTTTTCCTCTCTTTCTGTTGACCGATTGTTCTGATATTTGGTATACACTTATAGCGGGAGCGAGTCGGGGACACTGTTGTCCCCCCTCCCGGGAAGGCCGTAAGGGATGGCCCTGGGTCAGCCGGGGTGTGAGGGATATGTCCAAGACAACCTCACCTCCGGCTTAGCAATACGACCCTTAGTTGGCGTGTGGTTTTAGTCGGTTCGAGTCCCACATAAACTCCCCTCCCGGCTCCGGCGGGGGAGGTATTCGTGGGGATTTCCGCACGAAAGAAAAAGGTACTCACTTATAGTTCGGACAATAATAGAATTCAGATAAAGAAAACAGTTTGATTTGCTCCTAAAACCCCAGTTTTAAGATCAGTTTGAGTCTTTGTAGTCAAGATATTTCTAGAGAGACTAGTACCCAAGATCTGAAATTTTTGTAACAATTATGTACGTACCAAATTCTGTGCTTGGGCATATAAGATTTTTTAAATTAGTTACGTCAAGGTACTAAATGCCCAATATATATATATATATAGATCATCGTGAATATGAAGCCTCATCTGTAGTCTCTCGTATGTCCTTTGTACAACAAGTACAAGACCACAATTTCCTTACGAGTTTAGTGAGAATTGAGGGCAGGACTTTCATCTCGTTCTCACAGATAATATTGATCTTAAGAGTAACAGAGAAAGCGCTGTATTTAAAGGACTTACTTGTAATAATGAAAGTGCCCTTAAACACAATAATCCAGCGAAAGTAGGTTTGAACTTGATTCGTACAAGGAAACGTTATACCTCAGGCGCCAGCACAGAGTGATAAATGAACAGACAGTACTTTCACTGTGATTTTTGTGAATGTATAGAGATATTAATGATTGAAAGATGAAGATTAATATTGGCCTGTAATTGTTCTGAAAATGTACAGGCTGCCTGCCCTAGATATTTCTGTTAATCTATTGCCATTCAATTATAAAAGGATGTCAGTTAATAAGAAGAAGTATTTGTTTTTAATAGTGCTTTCTCAAATTATTGCAGCCTATCTGGTTTAATTGTAATATAAACCACGAATAAACCCAATAAAATACCTTAAAGAAATTGGTAAACGGCCAGAATTTTATGACAATCGATTCAACCATTTAGGCGAGTTCAGTGACATACAAACAAAAAAGTTTTCTTAAATAAAAATTCATACTTATTGTTAACAGTTTAGTAATTGAGTTACGGATACTGTTATACAAATAACATATCTGATAACGGAATAAACCTTTCGTATTTTGTTATTTTTGAGGCTGCCATGAATAACCAAACTTGTTAATATATTGAATGGTATGTAGGTTATGGGTTTACGACGCGGCTTAACACTGTTTACATAAACATACATCACACGTTACCGTAAGAATCACAAGTGGGTATAGTGTTAAAAACAAACTCGCGTAAAAGTAACGACATCTGTCCATCTGGCGATACGAATATGGTCTAAGATCTAATATGTTCTTAGTTATAAAGAGACTACCTAGTACAGTCAGCATCAGAAAGATCTTGATGAACAAAGTGCTCAAAATTATCTTAATTCCTTGGTTTTACCCCCTGCCTGTTAACGAATTGTTGTGATATTTGGTAAACACCTTTAGTTCAAAAAAACATTAGAAAAAATGAAATGCTCAAGTGAGACTCATTAAAATCAATCATTGTTTCCAACAGTTCGTAAGAATGTTGGTAGATGGCTGCACCGTCGCCCTTATAGACGGATATAAAGAGAAGGAAAATTTGGAATGATTCAAGTGGTGCTCAATAGCTCAGTTGGCAGTAAGGGAAAGGTCGTGAGTTCGAGTCTCACTTGAGCATTTCATTTTTTCCAATGTTTTTCGAACTTAAAAGTTAGCATAATAAATGCTATAAAAAAAAATCATTCAAACCTTTTTTTTAGACAATAATACAATTTAAATCAATAAAACAGTATTACAACCTTGGTTTTAAGATCATATTGAGGCTTAGTAATCAAAATATTTCTGACGCTGACTATACCACTAAGTTTTTTAATTATTATATGTATTTAGTGTGCTTACTTAAATTTGTCGCACGACAAAAATGCAATGGTATACCCAAACATGCGTTGCCTTCTTCCTAACTCTTATTTTGGACTTCACTAAGATCAAATATAAAAATTGTTTAAATTGCTTACTTCATTATTATTTGGCTGCGAAATGTGTCACAAGTAAACTAAATAGTACGCCACTTAGCAAATAATAGTAATTCATTTCTTTTTCTCCGGTCAGTAATAAAGGAAAAGAAATTAAAAAGGAATAGAAATTTAAATATTAATCACATATAATTTAGACATCAATAACGGATTTCCGAATCTAATCAACTTGTCAGTAATAGAATGACTATAGTAATAATTATATAGATAATTTTGTGTTCGGCTCTACAAATTGTATAAGTCTATGCTTTCTCTGGGACAATGTTAAGAATTTAACAGGTGTGCGGCCGAGTTATGAGTAGATGTAGAATATCATTTGTACACACGCAGAGGAGACCGAATGCACATGCAGTCCTATTTCATTTCTGAATGCTCGTAATTTTTAGATACTTGATGTTTTAGATGCCGATTCGATTGCGCATCTCAATCATCTGACTTCTACAGTTAATTAGACTGTCCAGTCCACTGCTGCTGGCTGGACACAGGCCTCTCCTAATGAGCACCATTTCTCGAAATCCTCTGCCTTCCGTATACAGTATATCCCAAATACCTTTTTCAAGTCGTCTATCTGGCTGGGAGGCATACCGCCTTCCATATAACGAAGCTCTTGGTATTGTGAAGAACCATTCTTGTAAAATGAATAAGACAGTTGTAAAGAAAAGTGATGATGGTTCATCAACGTAGGAAGGTTCATGGTTTATTGGAGCCGGCGGGGGTGGTCATGTCAGACTAAAATTACTAAAACGCACGACCTCTATGGGTCGTAGGTTACTGGAGGTGAGCCCTCTTCGGGTGTGGTGACTTCGGAGTTTCTATCTAGCCCCCGAGTACGCCGCTGCGGCCTGCTTATATTCGGGTGACAAGCGACTCCACACATGGGGAACGACGGCCGAAGGAGGAAGGCCTGCGCTAGAGCCTTGTACGTAAATCAGCAGGTGTTGGTACCAGCTTGTATGTGAAGGTTAGCTTGACGCTTATAAAGTTTTGGACGTTGTGGGTATAATTGTTTTAGTTTTACTGTACGAATTTTGAAAATTCTTTTACAAATACAAAGCCAAATTATTTATGAATACCGTCGATACTAATATTATAAATGCGAAAGTAACTCTGTCTGTCTGTCTGTCTGTCCGTCTGTCTGTCCGTCTGTCTGACTGTCTGTCTGACTGTCTGTCTGACTGTCTGACTGTCTGTATGTTACACTTTCTCGCCTAAATCACTGAACCGATTTTGATGAAATTTGGTACAGGGGTAGATTAGACCATGAGAAAGGACATAGTCTGTGTTTGGTCGCGATAATCGACATCCACCTGGGCGGAGCCGCCGGCAAAAGCTAGTTTTATATATTAGATTACGAAATTATTGCCTATTGCCCGCTGTAAATGGTAATCTGCGTATGATTTCGTCTTGAAACGAACCAACAAAGGGATAAGGGCTATTGTTCTTTTACCAACAGAAAACAAACAGTTCATGAAATAGTATAATAGTGGATGGTGGAGTACGAGTACTATTGTTAGTATCATCCTACGTGCCTTTTTTCAACTAGTTAAACTTCGATATTTTTCATGTGGTGATTATCATCTGACCTTCGCAATGACTTTTTTAACAATGCAATACCAAAGTTCTGTAGTTACACCAATTGTTTGAACTTTTTTTATACAAGGATACGTCAATTTGACTTCACCTCGCCTGATGGTAAGCCAAGGGCATAGTATCGGAAGAAAGATCACCATTATAAACATGTACCATGTTAACAATGGTGACACTCAGCTTGATGGCCTCATCAGATGGTTTTTCACGCTCCGCTTAAAGGACTCGGGACTTTAACTTTTAGACTAAAAGAATCCCAAAGAATTGCCATAGGTGTTCTTGGTTATCAACTGGGAACCACTACGCCTCAACGTGCTTTTCGAGTTACAGTGGGATCTGATATCCAAAAATTTACCTAGCGATCTCTTGATCTGCGGTAGCCTAGTGGTATGGGTAATGAACTGCTGAGACGAGGTCTCGAGTTTGATCCCAGGTTTACCATGGCACACACCAATGACTTTTCGATGCTTTTCGAAGTTATGTGTGTATTTATCGCAGGTTTATAGGTGCCCGGTTAATGGCAATAGGCTCGCCAACTATTACATTGGGATCTAAACATAAACTGGCGAAATGTGGGTGCTAGCACCTCTGCCTACCCCTTCAGGGAATATAGGCGTGAGTTTATGTTATGTTATGTGACCCAGCGAGTATTGCTTACCTTGCAATACTTATTGCTTTCAGTGAACCTGAACTGTCTAATAATTCCACTGGCTTGCCTTTTGAATATTTTCACCCTTTTCACCCTTGGCCACTGCTATCATCACTTACCGACTGAGACATGAAACAAATCTACTGAGATTAAAAAAATACGTTATCTACTTTCTTCAAGTATAAAAAACTGACGTTATAATGATATAGTTTGGTATGACCACCACGCTCTATATCCCATATGTGGTCGGATATAGACATTACGATTACGATTAGATGATATGGACGTTATGCTATACAGCCCAATGGTGGTCATTGGTGGAAACCATTCGAAGTTATAACCCATCGAAGAAAAACGCATAAGAAGCGTCGGTAGCTTAGTGGTTAAGGAGTCGGCCTTACGATCGAGAGGTCCCGGGTTCGATCCTGGCCATTACACTACCGACGTGAACCCACTCCTAGCACAAGCATTTTAGCGTAGTTGGAGGGGTTAGAGGGAATATTAGTAAAAAAAAAAAATACATAGTAGATATGCTTTTAAATAATATACCAATCATAGAAGAAACAGAACATGTGTCATAATGATACAGAATAGATAATGTTTTCATGAAAACACATCTAGAGCCCAATTAAGCTGGTCATAGAATACACTGGGCGGGAATCGAACCTCCTACCTCTGAATGGAATCTCTACCACCACATACAATGATCCATATTCTACCAGCCAAGCATGACTCCTGAACCGTTCGCGTAGCGGTTTAACATATAGTACGACTATCTAGTGGTGGCTAAGTATCGGTGCTTGGTGCAGAGAAAATAACACAGTACGCTATTGCAGTAACGCATAGTAATAGCAGGTTACTGCCCCATCGGGTACAAGAACTATAACGACCTCATTGCCTGATTATATACTACAGGCCACAAAAAATACATGCAATAAATTCGAAATTTAAAACCAAAAAAAAAATGAAGTCGTTATAATCCAAGAAAATTTTAAAATTTTAAAATTTAGAATGTTAGAATTATTTTTATCGGCGAAAATAGTTCGATGGTACCATTTAGTTAAATAAAAAGTTAACTTACCGTTACTGAATGACTTGATATGAACACACGTCAATCGTACTACGTAATCAGTTTCGCGACACGGGCGGGTACCACCGCGTATACCGATAGACTGGCGCCCGAAGATGAGTAACGGTAAAACGTGCTACTTCCCCGACTAGGACGCACAAGACACGGTGCATTCCAACTACTTGCGTGTCACCGTACTTACTATACAAGAAGAGACACAGAACGGCACAGGGTTTTCCATATACGGCGTATTGACAGGTTAAACTAGATTCTGTACCCTTAAAGACTTTGAAAGACAAAATACGACCTCGATATATACCCAAATACCTGTGACATTCCATTAATACTACTGCTTTAAAATCTGGTATAGTATTTTATTTTACATAACCAAAATACCTCAATGGGTGCGTGTGTTGGGTTTGTATTTTGTTAATAATAGAAACAGTCGGAAATGAAAGTAGTTCTAGTTTCATATAGTTCTTAAACCTTATATTAAACGTGATACTGACCGAAGTTAACGCGCATATCACGCGATTTAAGTGAAAATAATAATTTAATATCAAATAAATCACGATAGAATTTTATTACATTCAACACTAGCTAACATAACTAATTTATTATTTGTTGTTGTTTTTAAATTTTGTTCATAAATAAGTTTGTGCGTGTGTTTACGTGTAGTGTAAGTTCTTAGATTTTATTCCCGTGTCCGAAAAACGATGCTTGGATTTATCTGTTCTGCGGTAAATCTGCGGTAGCCTAGTGGTATGGGTAATGGACTGCTGAGACGAGGTCTCGGGTTCGATCCCAAGTTTACCATGGCACACACCAATGAATTTTCGATGCTTTTTGAAGTTATTTGTGTATTTATCGCAGGTCGTGTATGTATCGCCACCTATTACATTGGGACCTAAATTGTGTCCTAGCACCTCTGCCTACCCCTTCGGGGAATACAGGCGTGAGTTTATGTATGTTATGTATGTTTATCTGTTAAGAAATTTATAGTAGCAATATATAGGAACTGTAGTCGTGGTTTATTCTCTATAACTATATCATGGGACCTATCTAGAGCTGCTGAAGTACGGAATGATTCACCTCAGAAAAGGGGATCTCCATTAGAAACATTGTCGAATTCATTTCACCGCATGAAGGTGATACCTAAACCCTGTACGTGATGTCCTTGTCCATAGAAAATGGTGGGACTAATTGGAAGAGTACATCAGTGCATTCACCATGGTAAAAAATTGGGAAAGACGCAATATCTCTACGCATTCGCAAAGCCTTGACGTTGTTGGAAACCTCAGGACTCCCAATAATGCAGACCGCTCTCCTGCCAAGAGCATCTAGTGAATACTGTGCGGAGCCATTTCAAAGATAAGAGCAGTATTCCATGCAGGAACAAAGTGATTAATAGAGAAGCCATCGCTCCTCCGCTCCGGGGCGAAAAAACATCTTTAGGACTTCCAATTTGCTCTTGAAAATGTGCTCTTAGAAAATAATAATAACTAAATGCTACAACAATAAAACCAATTCATATGAACAAATTTTATTGACTGATGAGTGAATTATGTAATATCTGTAATCTTTTGCGTATAACAATAATAATTAAATTTCTAATAAATCATGATACTGTCGGAAGTTTATTACACATTAAAATTAAACCATTTTTAATGGACATAAATACGATACATTTTATCTCCCGTACGTAACCATGACTGCTGAAAAGTAATCTAAACGTCACACATAGGAGTATTTTCAACTAAAATACGGTCAAAAGTCGAAATTACGAAGTTAAATAAAAACTTGTTAAAACCACACACTTTTACAGCTTAATAATCTATCCACTTAAAAAGGGTCACATTAGTAACTCAGGTAGTCGCCCCGCCCCGCTCAAGCAGTCGGAACCCAGTCGTTGTCTAAACCGCATGTCTTTGTTCTCGGCGTTTGAATTTTTCACTGCATTGAAGTTTGAACTGTACGTTTGGTGTGATAAATAGTGAAAAAAAAACATTGTGACTATGGAAGTACAAGGTACGTAGATTATTTCAACATAATAATTAAATACTTTGTGTATCATATAAGTGTTTTATAAAAAATCAGAAAGATGAAGCGAAAATTAGAAGTAAACTGTGTAAAATATTTTATTCAATCGTGTTTTTGTTTATTTGTCAAGGCTTGTCAAACGTTTATATTGCGATTAATATGTTGTCTAGTATATGTTTTAGTAAATACGATAAAAATTTGCCGCGCTTACGCACGCCATTTTTATTTTCAACTATTTTAAGATGCTAGAGTAAAATGTCGGTATATTTGACTTTATGTTGTTTTATTTTTTATTTTCAGATAATTTAGAATCAACAATAAGTTTTACCAGAAGAGCTTTGTACGACATCATACGTGACTGTAAAGGAAAGAAAATCGAAGAAAAGTTGGAGTTTTTGGGAACGAAATTAGTTGAAATAACCCAATGCCCTGATGATAAAAAAACTATCTTGGATCGTACTCTGAGATTTTTTAAGACTGAATTTAAACAAAAATGGGTTGCAGCAAGTCGCAAAGAAGAGCGTTTTTTACGTAATAACGACAAATGGCTTAAATCAACAATACAGTTGCAGAAATTTAGTGCAAAGGCTACGTATAAACCGGGTCGGCCAACAAAATCGTTTGAAAACTTATGTGAGCGAAGTAAACGACGAAAAACTAGTGAGATACGGAAGCAAATACCTGCTGGAGAGCTAATATATGCAGCTGGAGTCAGTCAACGCAATATAGGAAACACTGATGCTTCAGTAATGATAAAAGAAATCATGGCAACACCAACAAGAGCGTCGAAAGTTCGTAAATCTTACACTTTATCCCAAAACCAAATAATTTTAAAAAAGCACACACCACAAGAGGCACTGTCAATTTTTGTTGAAGGTGACTTTACAAGAAGGCAATGGGAAATCCTTTATAATGCTGATAAGAGTATCTATCCATGTTACTCATTAATTCAAAAGGCAAAAAAGGATTGTTACCCTAAGGAAGAAACAATACGCGTCACTGAAACTTGTATGGAAATCCAACTGCAAGGATTACTAGATCACACAGCATCTCGCCTGTACAAATACCTTGCAGAAGTGATAGAAACGTGTACAAAGGAAGAAAGAGAAAATATGGAACTGATATCTAAATGGGGATGCGATGGATCCCAGCAGTCGCAGTTCAAGCAAAAATTTCAAAACAGCTCAGATAGTGACGCAAATTTATTTCAAAGTTCCCTAGTTCCTTTGCGACTGGTTGCTAATATAGATGGAGAAACTAAATTAATTTGGCAAAATCCCATGCCGTCATCAGTTAGATTCTGTAGACCAATACGGATCAGATTTATCAGTGAATCAAAAGATATCACTAAAGAGGAGATAAGTTATGTTGATAGTCAATCAAAGAATCTATCGAAAACTGAAATTACAGCTCCTGGTGGAATATTGAGAATAAAACACACAATGCTATTCACAATGATTGATGGCAAAGTATGCAATGCTGCTACCGACACAGCATCAACTATGCGTTGTTATATTTGTGGACAGACTTCAAAAAAATTTAATGAATTAAAAAAAGTGCAGGATGTTAATGCCGAAGCTTTGAAGTTTGGACTATCTGTGCTTCACGCCAGAATAAGGTTTTTTGAGTCCCTGCTCCACCTCGCTTATAAACTCCCATTAAAAAAATGGCAGGCACGTACACCAGTAGAAAAAAAAATCGTTAAGGAAACAAAAGAGGGAATTCAAAAAAATTTTAGGGAACAAATGGGACTGCTCGTGGACGTGCCTAAAGCAGGATTTGGGAACACCAATGATGGGAACACATCACGAAGGTTTTTTGCAGACCCAGAAATGTCATCTCAAATTACTGGAGTTAATTTAGACCTCATCAAACGATTTAGAGTAATCTTAGAGGTAATTGCTAGCGGAATGAGTATAGACGTTGAAAAGTTTGATTCTTACGCCCAGACAACAGCACAGTTATATACTGATCTGTATAAATGGTATCCAATGTCACCTACAATCCACAAAGTATTGATTCATGGAGCTCAAGTCATAAGCCACGCTATCGTACCTATTGGTCAACTGTC
Source organism: Eilema sororculum (assembly GCA_914829495.1). Taxonomy (NCBI): domain Eukaryota; kingdom Metazoa; phylum Arthropoda; class Insecta; order Lepidoptera; family Erebidae; genus Eilema; species Eilema sororculum. Next base: position 21,814,405 of record OU618546.1, read on the forward strand.
GGAGGAGGCGGCTGAGGCCCGGAATAAAAACTTTAGGCAGTACAGGCTCGACTTCTCTAGAAAATTTTCTAGAGAAGACTGCAACAGAGATATTATTAACAGATTGTTATTAAGTTCCGATCCTTATTTAAGCTCCATACGGCCAAAACCACAATTCAAGAGAAAGAGTTTTTCCAAAGAGGCGCTTGAGCTAATGGTCGCAATTGCGCCGCCATCTTTACCATCAACAACAGAAGAAAAAAATACCCGTTACGAAAATATAGATGAAGATGATGAAGAAGAAATGGACAATTAAGATTATTTTATGAACTTAAGTTAATAAAACGTGTTTTTTATTATGTTTGTACTTTATAATATCATTAAAGGTTATATTAAATCGTATTACCATATTTTATTATTAAATAAGCCACTAAATGATTTTGACCGGATTTAACATGGCAATACTCCTATGTGCGTCATCAGGATTACACCAAATAAGTCACAACATTATGTATTCTGTTACAAAATAATAATAAATTATATTATCATTGCCAAACTACCTATTGTTTTCAAATGACATAATTTTTAGGTACTTCTGACATTGAGCAACTAATTACAACTTTAAATTAAAGTAATTTGACCTACTAGATGATTTTTTTATACATTTACGACTGATAAGTTGAGGACACGGGGTCAAAACAATTATGCATGGGATAAAAAGGCTGTAGGTACATACATATATTTTATAATTTTATACTACAAAAAATGCAGATTAACATGATGAAAATTAAATAAGAATTTTATTTTTTTGTGCGGAAATACCCTCATATTTACGACGGAAATATCGTTGGCGACGACAGGGTTAGTTATATAGACTCCAACCGACTATAACTGCACGCCGTTTTTGGTCATCTTTTGCCTAGGGTGAGGTGGTCTCTGGCATATTATCCCTCCCAAGAACTATAATTCTTCATGGAAAAGTATATGGAGTATTTTATAAGTATATTTTGAACTAGCGGAACCCGCAAACTTCGCACCGCCAATTTTTTTGTATTATACATATAAACCTTCTTTTTGAATTACTCTATCTATTAAAAGAAACCGCATCAAAATCTGTAGTATAGTTTTGAGGATATAAGCATACATAGGGACATAGGGACGCGGAAAGCAACTTTGCTTTATACTATGTAGTGATAGTGATCATGGACAATGCATCTCCATAACAAAGTTAACATTCAAGTTCAAGATCTCTTCAAGGTACAAGACGATCAAACATATATTTTAAGGAAGTTTATGTTTACAAGCGAAAAACATTTAACATTTTTTTTTATATTACTAGTATGTCAGTTAATCCCTCCATCATTTAAGGTACCTAACTACACTTCTTTGCAAAAATTAACGGGCACCTAAGGAAATGCACGTTCTAAGGTCGATTTTAGTTAATTAAATGAAATTTATTTCTTTGACGTAGTCTGTATACTTATAATCGTGTAAATTAATGCGCGTGAAGTGAATTCGAGCAATTAAAAGAAAAAAAACGATGGATTCTTTAAAATCTATGTACACGCTCAAATAATAAGAAGTGGTCGGCAATAAAGACAAGTTTTTATTTACTTTTTTAATTAAATAAAGTTACAAATGAAAAAACCTAATAACGAGTGTGACTTCCTCTTGCCAAAATCACAGCTTGAATCCTTCTGGGCATGCTTTCCACGATGTTTTTAATAACGTTTTGAGGAATACGTTTCCACTCTTCTGCAATGACTCTTTTTAGCTCCCTGATGTTTTGTGGAGCAGGTTGCACTGATCTTACCCGTCTCTTTAGAACATTCCACACATGCTCAATTGGATTGAGGTCAGGACTTCGAGCTGGCCAATCTAAACGACACATGTCGCCAGAACGGTGCGGGCGAGCATTATTGTCCATAAAAATGGAATCTTCCCCAAGTGCAGTCAATGTGGGTTGTGCATATGGAATTAGGACTTCCATTATGTACCGGTGTGCATTTAACGTTCCATTTTCTATGAAAACTAACTCCGTACGCTCCGTCGAATTAATTGCTGCCCAAAACATAACAGAGCCTCCGCCATTAGGAGTGATTTCTTCGAAACACACTTCTGTATAGCGTTCCCATGGTCTTCGCAGCACTCGCCGGCGTCGGTCCTCTCCCCACAAAGAGATTCTAGCTTCATCAGAAAACAATACTTTATTCCAGTCCTCCAGAGTCCATGAAGCACAGTTCCGAGCAAACTGAAGTCGAGCAACACGGTGCTCACGGAGTAATTTAGGGCCCCGAGCTGGGCGGTAACTCTTGATATTGGCAGCCAAAAGCCTCCTCCTGACCGTCCACAAGCTAACTTCTACTCCTCTTACTTCTTCAAGGCTCTTCTTTAGGTCCACACTTGACGCCTTACGATTACGCAACGCCTGACTCACCAAAAAGCGGTCATCTCTTGGTTCTGTGCATCGTTTTCTTCCCGAACCGGGTCTTCTTTTGACCGAACCAGTCTCTTGATACCGTTGCCAAGTCCTCTGGACAGTTGAACGACTCACATTTAGCCGCTGAGACACATAAGTTTGCGAACAACCTTCTTCAAGTAGGGCTATAATTTTACCGGCCCTTATCGCTTTATCACTCATATCAAAAAGTGGTATTTAATGTAAAAAGAAAGATTAAATTGTTTAATTTGCAGAAAATATCCAAAAAGTTTTAAAATATCGTAATCAGTTAAAAATCGTTTCAGCAATTCGCGCCATTAGTAAAGCAATTTTAGAATAATCCACAATAATCATTATTTTTATTTTAATAATTTCAAATTTTAAATTTGGAACGTAAAGAATCATGCCAGGATGCTTCAAAAAACATGCCAATACATCGTCAAATTAACAAAACCTATTTCTTGTTCTTCTTCATTGAAGTAGAGAAAAAAAACCTAGTGCCCGTTTTTTTTGCAAAATAGTTTATATTAAAAATGTTACAAAGTTTTGTAACTGACTGTACACAAATACGTCAATTTTCATTTTTGAAAATCGCGCGAGTTGACGACAAAAAAATTATCAAAAATTGAAAGGTGCCAATTCGCGGACGCCTGCGAGTTTGATGGCCGCGAGTTGATGAATGAGACCCAACTAAACTAAATTGCTTGTGTTAAAAATTGTTTCACAATTTTCACATCGCTATATTCAGGTAAATAGTGGCAAGCATTCGGAGGACCTCTGAATTGTAAGGCTATATCCTCAAAGTCTTTAATCACTATGATACCGACGTTGTGAAGTTCTAAAAAATCTATGCTATGGTCTCGAAGAACTCAGACTTCCCCTCTATCACATGAACGGTATTTTATTCAAACTTTCTAATTAGTAAAAAATAGTAATTTATAAGTCTATGTATGACCTACTAGTAATTACGGGTCTACTTTTATTATTTACTCATTACTTATTTGTATTATTACCGGGTTGCACGTTATTGATTAACAATATTATTAATGTATTTATTAATTATTGCCTTAATAACACGTGATATGCTTCATATTTTTAGGGTTTTGTAGCTCTAAAGGAATAAAGAACCATAACAAGATTACTTCACTGTCCAGTTCATCTGGAAAAACCTTAGAGCATTACATAACAATCTATACTCAAAGGGCAAGACTTTTTTCTCCAGCATTTTCCCTCCAGGCATTGTTCCTCAAGGAACCAGTAGTGCACGAGACTGGCAGAACCTTCGCCAATTTTTTTGTAAGTCTTATTGCAACATTGATGATAACCTGTGTGGTATAGATGTAGAGCGTACCATTGCTACGTCAAAGTGCCACGGGCGGCGGCGGCGCACTGAAAAGCGCGCCTCCTCATTCCGGGGGCGAGTCGGGGACACCGTTGTCCCCCCTCCCGAGGAGGGCCAGACCGCAAGGGATGGCCCTGGGTCAGCCGGGGTGCGAGGGATATGTCGAAGACAACCTCACCTCCGACCTAGCACCACGATCCACAGGTGGCGTGCGGTTTTAGTCGGTTCGAGTCCGACATAACCAGGGGATTTCCTCACGGAAAAAAAAAAGCTACGTCAAAGGTCACAGGTTTGATCCTGCTGGTGCAGTTTGCAGTAGACAGGCATTTAAAGTATATAACCGAATGAGTATTTCGTGATTCGAGATTTGAATGAAAAGGTAACATGGCTGTTACATTACAAGACCGTATAGAGTTATCTGGTGAACCTAATTATGTAATTGAAGAAATGTATTTAAGAACTTCTTCATATAACCTTTTATCCGTTATCAACTTAAACGCAACGCAGGCCAAGTGAAAACGCTACTTCCTTTAACTCCCAAATCTTCAAATGATTAGTGAGCGCAGCGTATAAGCCACTACAAAGGAAAAAGGAGATGAGATGAATCCGTCGCTTTATCACTGCGTTTGCGATATCCATATACGTTCATCAGGCTTCTCTTCTTCATCTTAGCGTTAATCACAGTCGCATGTGAAGCGATTGCTATCTGACCTCCACAACCCAAGGGCGATATTGAAGCATTGCAGCTAGACCAGTTGTTGGTCTTTTGAGGGCTCCAAATACCCGTCTGCCATAGATGTTTGTATGCCAAACGGGACCGACGGCTTTACGTGCTCTCCGAGGTACGACCAGACCAATGACCCATATTCATGCATAAATATAATTCGAACGAACCCGCGCCTCCTGCGTAGTGGCTGCGTTCACTATCGCTACGCCACGGCGGAGGTTGTCAAACAAATTCATCAAAATATTACGCGGTAAATACGCTACTTGTGTAAACTAGTTACTAGGCTGAAGAAGAGGTAAGTACTATAAATTCATTGTTATGTAATAAAAGAAAGTGGCAACAAAGTTATAAATCTAAAGCATTCTTTATATTATATCTTAAATAAAGCACCTAACTATATTTATATAATTATAATTAATTAAAAAATGGTTTCACATTATGATGTTTATTTTAACACGTCATGTTTAGGGCCCCTACAAGATCTACGGAGCCCAAGATAACGTCTCTTACAAACCGGTACACCTAATGATTGATGGATGAGGTCCTGACCCTGGTTGGGAGGTCAGACAGCAGTCTCACCCGCGAAAGCCAGATCAATAAAAACGTTTTATTAAAAAATAAAAATTTGAACTACTGCTAAAAAGGTCGAAATAAGTTTGATAGCAAGCGGCATTTATTTGTTAATCATAGACTGAAAGAAAATTAATGGGTGTATCAACCCTTTTTTATTCCTTTATACAAAAAATAAGTTCTGGGGAAAGATGGGGATGCCGTAGTGCCACACCCGATGGGGCCTTCTATGACCCTGGGTCAGACCGGGTGCGCGAGGGATATGCCAGAGGCTGCCTCACCCAAGGCCACTACTTAATGACCCCAGACAGCCGTGCGGTTTTGGTGGACTCAAGTCCGATATAACCACCCCGTTGGCACCGACGGAGTTTCCACAGGTTAAAAATAAAGAAATCAATAAATTACAAAGTTCCTATACCAGTAGGTAATTACATTCAACTAGGCGCCTGTACAGCTTGGAAAGCGGACAGCATGCATCATTAGCATACAACCTACTTGCACTCAGTAATCACGTCATCTTGGATTAATCGTTGGTTAAATTAGCACGTTATCAATTTTATATCAATTTATAATTGTGCCACTGGTCACTTTACTTTTTTAATCAACGATTAAAACCAGTCAAGTTCTTTTCGACTGTTATGTCTAAAAAAGAGAACTGACAGATGGTTCTATTTTTAATATAAATTTTATTTTACTACAAAGTGATTCTTAAAATTGTTTTTGTTAATCTAATTGGAAGCTAATAATTCGTTTTAAATGTTAGTGATTGAGCAGTTTCTACTATCGAACAAAAATATCATCGAAACTTTTTATCATTGCTTTCTCGAAGTTCTTAATACAATTTTAGAACTAAAGTAGTACAGACTTATCAATAACTTATTGTGGGTCCCCGTTGCTACCGAGGTCTTCAACTCGGAAGCAGGAGGTATTTCTACTCATTTAACGATTCTTCTTTTCTATAAAAATCTCTTGTCACAGTGTTTGTAACATTTGATTTGATTTGAAAACAGGTTAAAAGCTTATTTTTAAACTTTCAGGTAAAATACTAGATTAAGTATGGTTTAACTTGAGTATTGTATACACAATAAGGATAAAAAAATAATAATATACAGGATATACTACGAAATAATAAATAATTGACGGCTTCAATAAAAAATGATTATTCTTTTTCAGTTTTATTTCATGAAATCGACATCTATTGTTCATATGTGGTACTATATTGTTTCTAAAGCGACATCTATGCATTTTGTTAGAACGTAGGTTGTTCTACTATTCGTTGTTGTAGTACGAAACACGTTGAATAGATGGCGTTAATTCACAAAATAAATATAAACTTCAAACATAAAAATTATTCCCGGAGGGTTAGCAGATGTTGCGAATTACCAACCACATTTTCACCAATTATTGTATAAAGTTTGAGATTGACAGGCTCATTTACATTATTAGTAGTAAAACACTCATCAGATAATAATTTCCTTACTATCGACACAGATAACATACCTAATACTCTATCGAGTATTGTACCTATTGAGTATTTTATATTTCGGCGCTGTTACAAGCGCCATGATCTCGGATATCGACGTTTGCAAAAATTAAGTGATTCGGGATTCAGTTTGACTCTTAAATTCAATGTTTAGTAAATTTTCTTAGACAGCCATACCATTCTTCTTACGATTATAATCTCTCAATTAGAGTGACAGTTATTGGACGTGGACGTGCCCGCAGAATCGTGAGAGATAACATCTTACTGTTTACATACTAACGTTCAGATGCTATCTAAGTACCTTCTCTCTTTTTGATTTTGTGAATTCTTGGTAAGTAGGTGTACAGTCAGTGTCATATAATTTCTTAACAACGAAGTCTCAAAATGATCTTAAAAATCTCGTATTAAGACCAATTCGAACTATTTTATCGATTTAATAAGGTATTATTGTTCAAAAAAAAGTAGCCTAGTGGTATGGTTAATGGACTGCTGAGACGAGGTCTCGGGTTCGATCCCAGGTTTACCATGGCACACACCAATGACTTTTCGATGCTTTTCGAAGTTATGTGTGTATTTATCGCAGGTTTATAAGTGCCCGGTTAATGGCAATAGGCTCGCCACCTATTACATTGGGACCTAAACATAAACTGGTGAAATGTGGGTGCTAGCACCTCTGCCTACCCCTTCGGGGAATACAGGCGTGAGTTTATGTTATGCTATGTTGTTCAAAATAAAAGTGTGTACCCTATATCGCCCTCCCCGGCGAATAATATGGTATTGTGCTATTACCACAGTTTAGGTTTTATTGCATTTTCGGTTCTTAGAGCATCGAATACACATTGTAAATTTTTTTTGTAATTTTTCAGTGGATATTTTTGAAAATACAATAATTCCCATAGGTCCATAATGAACATAACACTTTTGTTCAGTTAAATTAGAAATACAATTTGAACACGAATAAAACCGTAAACGACAATGCAAAGTTATTTTTTTCCGTTAGTTTCGGTAATGCATTTTTCCAATAAATTACAGATTTTAATAAAAACGGTAATGTTTCTTATCGTAATATATAGATAAAATTCTAAAAGTAACGGGTTTTACATTGAAAGATTGCAATTATGTTGGAACGCAATGCAATAACACACTACTATTTTCGGTAGTATTAGCAGAGCAAAAGCGCTCACATATTTTGTTTCCTTATTTATGAAAGGTATAGTAAAAAAAGGAATACTATATAAGGTAGAAAAAAATTGAAGTATCAGGAATTGGTCTTTCTATTCAGATGGGTGTTCAGGGCAAAGTAAAAATCGGTATATTTTTCCTTTATACCTCCATGCAATAAAAGCCCATGATATGCAAACTATAATACATAGGTTCTTCGATACTAGACATAGCCAAAACGAAGGCGATAGCATGCATTCATGCATAGAAAGAGCTTTAAAAAATAAAGTCCTTTATACTCCAGACCAAATATATGGACTAATTGTAAATGCGAGATCTCAAGAAGCACCAGGCTCAGCGATATGAGCCTATTGAATCAGCCAGAAGAACCAAGAAATTATGTGGTATCAACGAAAATAATTTCGGTACGGTTACCACAGTCTCGACTGGCTCCGCGACACAATGCGCGACAAATGCAATCACCATCCCGACAATCATCGCCTCACAAAAACTCTCCAAAGATCGACATACGATTGAGAGACTAGGTACAAAAAAGGCAAATTGAACACTTCATCTTCAAGAAGAAGAAGAATAAGAATAGTAGAAGAATCTATGATTACGAAAATACGGATCGTAGCCACTGATGCACGCATTCGACTAAAAGTCATCAGTGGCCGAGTCTTTTCGAAGAAAGAACATAATTGCAATAATCTCACATTTTCGAAACTACGGAAACAAAAAAAAGTCAAACGATGACGCAACGCAACAACCTACATAATGGCAAGTTAGCAAAAATGCAGACGGAACTATATGCAACTTAGCGCAATAGCAGAAAATGTCGACGCAGCACACGCCGTCATAGCAATCGTCAACAATGTTAACGTCAAGGAAGCACCGCACGCGGCCCGCATCTAAGGGACCAGCGGTTAGTCTTGAAATTACGATGACTACTGAAGAAAAGTACTCCGCAAATTAGCGGCACCCAGTTCCGGCGAAATGGAACTGCCCACAACTGGCATTGGCGCGCTCCAAAGAGAGATAAGACTGCTGAATCTTCAAAAAGCCATCGAGACCAAAGTGACCAGCCAGCATACACGGCCACAACAGGGGTACCACTAATTGATCCTACGACCACAGCAGCGTGTCGGCACATATAGCAACTGCACACACGGTTAACGAAAGAAGAAGACATCTCTCTCGTTAAGAAGCAGTCAGAAAAAAAGCCATACGCAGCTATATTTACAGTCTCTTCTCAACCTCGCAAGCAACGTGCCGTCGTAAGCTTGGTGGAGTGGTACCAGCTAGTGGATACAGTCTGTTCAGGGGAGTAGGCTTAAGGCAGCCCGTTATAATGCGGCATGTGTCGTTTAGGGCAGTATCAACCTCCTTAGCATGCGCAGAGCGGTGCCATACTGGATACGCGAACTCACCCGCTGAGAAAGAGAGAGCGAGGCCGGTTGTCCTGACAACATGTCCAAGACGTGGATGTTAACCTTTGCATCAAATTTTGCCTGCTCGCCACTTTTTGTTTGGTGTTTCGGCAGTGGGTTTTATAGGCGAGAGCTCGGTTGAGAGTAACGCCGAGGTAACGTGGCTTTGGGCAGAGATCGAGCAATCTCGACCCCTCGCCACGAGATGTTAAGGAGTTGGTTTACCTCCCATTTTTAGTTTATTAGTCCATTATATGGTTATTAGTACATTCTCTTTGTGGTACTGGTCTGGGCTTTCCAAAGCTGCACCCAGTGTTAATTCAGCCTCTTCGAAATTTTTGTTTGACCAGTAAGCGCCAGGTCGTCCGCGTATAGATAGTGTTTTGTGTTCAGGGTTATAGGTTGGTGCACGATTTATCGGGTCTAAAGCCTGTTCGGCAATGAGATTAGCCTCCAGTTTTGGTGTTAGACGGTTCAGCAACATTCTTTTGAATATCTTGAAGGTGTGGCAGAGTAGAGAAATGGGGCGGTAGTGAGGAGCGCTTTTAATTATGTTCTTCGCCACAGTTTTGGAATTCTGGAGGAGTTTAGGCAGTTGTTAAAGAGATCAAGAAGCCAGGACACTACTCTGGGCCCAAAATGTTTTATTTGGTCGACAGTGATATCGTCTACGCCTGCTGCCTTACTCGTGTTTAGTATTTTATGGTGTCTATGATTTCCTGCAGTGAAAAGGGCTGGCCAATTTGGTTGGTTGGTGAGATGATTGTCGAACTTAATGGGTCTTAAGTGTTGTGTCTTCCCGTTTAGGAGGAGTTGGTGGGACGCTTGGTTTGACGTCACTCGACCAGGGTTGGCAGCGGCTGGTGGGTCATCTGTGAGTTTTCTCACAGCTCCCCATGCCTTCTTCAAGTCAGTGAGAAGATAGGACGTGACCACAAGCATCGCTCCCACTCCACCAATGGTGGATAAATCAGTATATAAGCCTGTTATTTAGTTTGTAAGACATTGCTTTATTAAATCATTGAGTAGTAATAAATATACTGCAACCTGACTGTGGTAGCTCTCTTCATTCCCGCAATATTATGTAATTTAACTAATTATTACTGTATTGTTTGATCAAATATTATATTTGCAATATAATATTACAAATAATCAGTTGACACAATATATTGATGAATAGTTTTGCAAAGTAATATTACCGTAGACACTATCACATGCATTTCCCCGAATAATATGGTAATGTTCATTTACCGTAAACATTTTTAGCTCCATATTTACATGAACAATACTGTAATGTATCATTACTGACCACGGCAGCAATGGGAATAACACGCGAATAATATGGTAATGATACATTGTGTACTATAATTTTTATCTACATTTTCGGTAAAATGATTTTCTTAAATTACTTTATTCCAATAGCCTAATGAAATAAAATTAACATAGAAACTAGTCTGCACAAAAATTAGCTTTCTTTTGACATATAAATTATTGCCATACAATCTACCTGCACTGAGATATAAGCAAAAAACAGTTATTTGCTTCTCCTGTAAAATTTGGAATTTGCGATTACCATTTTATTCGCCGGGAAGGGCGATATTAGAACAATCAGTCAACTGGAATGGGTTAAAAAGAAACGCCCGAGGAGAGCCAGACCGTAAGGGATAGCCCTGGGTCAGCCGGGGTGCGAGGGATAATGTCGATGACAACCTCACCCCCGGCCTAGCACCACAACCCACTGTCGGCGTGGGGGGGTATCCGAGGGAATTGCCGCAGGAAAAAAAAGTTGTAAAAAATCAACATCGTTGATTCACTGTCAACATTTGCTTATAGCCTATATGGATCTGTATACTTCAGTGACATAACCAATAGATGATCGATCATCAATCGCTCAATATTAATAGATTTGTGATTACATTTCCTAATTCCAGTAAATACCTAAGTAACATTATTAACCTTACAGTTATACTGTTGATTGATGGCACTTGGTGGAATCTGCTACACATATTGAGTAAGATACTTTGTACTTTTCCACTTATGTAATTTATTTTAGAATTTATGGAAAAATTTTGAGTATGAATTGAGGCGAAAGCGGTTATGTGAAAAATAAAATTAAGTGGAAAAGTACAAAGTGTCTTACTCAATATGTACTTACAGTTATAATTCATGAATAATAGTGTACGGCGCTCTGGTATGATCTTCATCGACTTACAACTATGTGCGTAGACTTTACATATTGTGATGTAATTGGAGGGGTTAACCGGTAATCGCTCCTGTAAAAGTCAACCCAATCATGGAAAGGAGGGGGAGTACGGACCTTGCACTCCAAGGTGCTACAAAATATAGAAAACTAGCTATTGCCCGCGACTTTCCGCATTAAGTTCGGAATAGTAAGGTTTAGGACACACTGCTCCTGTTCTCGCGACCCAGATAAAGTTCCTTAAAATTTCTGTGAGCCTGGTACTTCATGCAAAGTACCAGGGTCATAGAAATACTGGTTGCAGAGTGCAGTTAGTAACGGAAAAAAAGTAAAAGCACATTAATTTCCTTTTCTTTGAAAAAAAAATCATCAGTTGTGATTTATGACATGCTCTTGAGCATTATCATGTAGGTTATGCGATGTTTACATGATACACAAGACTTGGTAATGATTAAAGGTGGGCACAGATAGGACGATTGATCAAATGTTTGCACGAACTTTCGACAGAAATTTCGTTGAACAAGAGATCTTGTTCGGACAAAAACGTGACTCAGAAAAGTGATATTGAAAAGACAGTGATTCAATTTAGTGATTGAATAAAGATCGTGAATGTATTGTTATGTTGTCATTTTTTTTTTCAAGCGTCAAGCAAGCTTACATCAAGCAGCAAGTTTAGTGGTTATAAAGATGGGCGCACGATTGAGCAGTTCCGGATTTGAATTTTAGCTATTATGCTCCCGATGTGAACTTCTAAAGAGGTGGAATCCTAGTAATTTCGTTTACTCATATACTTAAGAATTAAACGAACTTACCTCGTGAAGTTCGATTCTAATTATATGAGTACCACGAACGAAGATGATTACCTGTTTACATGCAGCAGTACGTAGTATGGTGCTGTCCTTGTCACACTTGTTTAAATTTACTAAAAGAAAAAATTCCTGTTGCCGTCTCGCTCACTCACACCCCGCCCGATCGGGCCTTCCGCTTGCGCAGACCGCCATTAATTTTAGAGCCAGCAAAACATATTTTTTTTAGGGGTGAAATGACACCGGGTTGGGAGGGAGTAGGTAATCATCTTCGTTCGTGGTACTCATATAATTAGAATCGAACTTCACGAGGTAAGTTCGTTTAATTCTTAATTATATTTCGTACCCCTTCCGAAGATGATTACCTGTTTACATGCAGATGTTTAAAGTTCTAGAACAAAAAAAAAAAAAATGTTTGGGTTAGGGTAGATGAGATAAAGGAATAATAAATTACAGATTTGACTAAATCAATACTTATTATATTATCTCATTTTCAACGAGGAAAAATAGACAGACAATCATAAGTATTCCTTAATTAGGTACATATCACGTATGATTGAACAATGAATTGGCAAATTCAGTGCCGTTAGCGGGCGAATTTACATCCCTGTTATAATATTTAAGAAAAACATTCGAAGTATCACTCCAACCTGCTGCCTTACGAACCACTTGTAGACTGACTCCAGCACGTCGCGCAGCTGATGTAGCAGCGTGACGTGTGCTGTGAGCACCGAATATGTTCGTATCTATACCACTTTTATGCAAGACAGCCTTTACCCAATGTGCAAGAGTTTGTGATCCCACCTTATTGTGTGGTTTTTTGAAGCTGATAAATACATGGTCCGTTGTGCTGTGTCTGATGTTTATAGTTTTATTCATATAAGATTGCAGAGCTAGCGCAGGACAAATTTTTGGGTTTTCTTTAATGTATGGCAGTCTAATAAGTGGTTGGTAAGCCCCAGGCCGGGATGTTTTTATTAAATCAATGATTCTTATTATTATACAGTCTCTTTCTATAGTGACATTATTTATTTTAATCAGACTTAAAGTTTGCATTCGCTGAGCAGATGCAATAGCAAGCAAAGATATTGTTTTTAAGGATAAATCACGTAAACTAATATTATCATAAGGATAAAAATCACCTAAATAATTAAGTACAATTATTGGGTCCCATGTTATGTCATACCTAGGTGTGGGCGGCTTTAGTTTATAAACGCCTTTCAGGAGTCTTGAAATCATAACATGTGTGGTTACTGATGAATCTAATATTAACGATAAAGCTGATCTGATTGTATTTAATGTGCTGTAACCGGCACCGGATTCGAATCTTTCTGTTAAAAACTTCATCACCTGCGAAATGTTGGCTTCGGAATAATTATAATTATTAACCTGACAAAAGTTCCACCAGGTACTTGGAGACGAATTATATTGGTTTAATGTATTTTCTGCAAATGATGACATTAGTAAGTCTAATGAACCTGATGGAGCACCCCGCTTCATTAGTGTCTGCCGGATAACTTCGCTGCCACCAGGGAAAGGTCTGTATGAAGAGGATGAGCTTCCCTGAAAGGAGAATAGAGTAATGACCTGTCTGGCTGAAATATGATCTCATGGGAAACAATCATTTTTTGGTAATTTGGATACCAAGGCTGGGATGGCCAGTACGGCATGACGACAATGCCCTCAGCCTTGTCAGCTTTAATCTTTTGAAGGACTTTCGCCACTAAACAAAATGGGGGAAACGCATAAAAATTCAATTGTTGCCAGTTAAAGGTAAATGAGTCAATAATCTCAGATTGAGGGTCGAGTTTCCAAGAAGCATACCTCTCACATTTATAATTTTGTACACTTGCAAAGAGATCGAATTCCGGAGTACCGAGTGACTCTACTATTTGCTGAAATGCATAATCAGCAAGTTCCCATTCAGTATCAATTTTTAACTCACGAGATGCACGATCAGCTTCAATATTATCGGCTGATTTAATATATGATGCAAAGATATATAACCTACGTTCTTCACACCACTGCCATATTTCACGTGACAAATCATTGAGATGTGTGAATCTCACACCACCCATTCGGTTGATGTACGATATGGCTGTACTATTATCAACTCTGAGAAGTATGTTACAGTCATATATATGGTTCGCAAATGTTCTCAGTGCATAAAAAGCTGCCTTTAGTTCTAAGTAATTGATATGTCTTTTTATGTGAGATGAGTTCCAGTTGCCTCCAGCTGTCTTACCATCACAGGCAGCGCCCCACCCAGTCCTGGATGCGTCACTATATATGACTATATCATATTTATCATTTTGAATCGGCTTAAAGCTTTCTTCAATGCCTGATATCCACCACTTGAGGTCATCTTGTAAGTTACAATTAATGTACATTTTTTTATTATAGTTCCCTGAATTATCCAAAGCTAAGTATTTTTCTCTTTCAAATAATTTTGTATAAAGCCACCCATAAGATACAGCTGGACATGCTGATGTTAACAGACCAAGAAATTCAGCTAATTGTCTGATTGTACATTTATTTATTTGGAGGAACATTGTAGCTTTTTCTTTTATGCGTTGTTTCTTATCATAAGGTAGAGATAAAGTCATATTTGTGGTATCAAATATAAATCCTAAAAATTTACATGACTGAGTGGGAGACATCTGGCTTTTATTTAAGTTAATAATAAATCCTAATGATTCCAAGAGCTTAACAGTAGCAGCAATATTATCAACACATTGATTATATGATGATCCAATACAACAAAAGTCATCTAAATAATTAACAGATAAATGACCATCCAAGCGAAGTTTATACAGCACAGGTTTTAAAAGCTTAGTATACACAAATGGAGCTGTACACAGGCCAAAGGGAAGGACGTGGAATTGGAAGAGCTGTGAATTCCACTGAAATCTTAATTTTTTACGATCCTCTACATCAATATTTACTAAAAAATATGCATCCTGAATGTCTATTGTGGCCATGTAGTCATTGTATACAATAAGTTTTAAAACCATGCGGTAATCCTCCATTTTAAAATGTTGGACATCTATAAACTTGTTTAAGCCCTTTAGATTTAATATAAATCTATGTTTACCATTATGTTTTGGAACGGTAAATACTGGTGAAATATATTGGCCTTCGCATGGACTACATGGTGAGATAAATTTAGATTGTAATAAATCAAAGACGCAGTTGTCAATAGCTTTGACTTCTGTATCAGAGTAACATTTAGCATAAGGTATTTGATATTGTACTGGATTCTCTTTGAAAGGTATTTTATATCCTTTAACCCATGATAAAATCATAGGATCATTTGTAATGTCAGTCCATTGTTGATAAAAATATTGTAATCGACCAGCTACAGGGATTGGTACCTCTGGATTGAAGTTTAAGTCCTCCTCCCCCGATGACGCTGCACGTTCCTCGGGTTGTAGTTGTACCGGCTGCGGACAGGAGCCGCTGGCCTCCTCCGTGGAATGGGGTTGGTTTGCGTCTGGGCGGCTGATGGCTGCGGCGGCGCTCCCCTCGCGTTTAAAGTCCCTCGACGAACTACAGATGAAGGTCCAGCGGTGACTGGCTTAGGTGTTGGTCGAACGGCCTGTTTAAGTTCCTGTCCAGACTTCGAAATCGCCTTAGAAGATTTCAAATAATCAGCAAGGTCAGAACCAAATAAAAATTCATCTACTTTGGTATTCTTTATAGTGTCCCTGGTTTCCTTATTGATAACATTGATCACAGCGTACCTCCGTGATTGCGACTCTTTGTAGTGGTAATCACCATAAAAGACGACCCGTGTCACTCAATAATTGAATCATTTCTTGTGTGTTATCTTGTTGATTATTAACTAATATTATATTTAGGGCTTTGCCCAAAGCTGACAAACAGCTAGCTAGTTGATTCTGTTTAGATTGTCCATAAATGTCTTTTTTATAGTTTGATTCCGATAAAGCTGCTTTTATTTCTAAGTTGAGCTTCGGGGCTCTAACATGTGGGCAATTTTCTGGGGGTAGGTATGCCTTCAATAATTCAGATCTGTTGTCCTTTTGTAAACCATTCAACAGAATGTGTTGCCACCTGGAAGCGATATCCTTATGTAGATTATCACCAAATATTTTCTCTTTGGATGAATCCTCACCAAGTATTGTTAAAATATCTTGATTTAATTCCTGACATTCATCTACAGGTATAGGGTCTTGACACTCATTGGTATTAGAATGTTCTGCTTCGAATAAGTCATCTTCGTGAATTTGGCCTGAAAGCATGTATCATGTATGAAATAAAGCAATAATACATGTATGATAGATAAATGGCATTTCCTTCATATGGGCCAGTAGAATCTCGTTTATTGTCCATTACATAGTAATGCGGAGCTCAGGTAAGGCGTTGCACCTTATGCAGATGCCAAATATATAGGTCCGTATAGGTCCCGTATAGGTCATACGCGATATACGCGGAGCTATTGTATGTACATAATGGTTAATGCTCAACGCGATTTACACGGAGCTATGGATCCAGTAGCTAGGTAGCTAAGTACATCGTATTCATATAGAATACACAGTAAACGCTCATACGCGGTTTACGCGGAGCTGATAGGGCCATGATGCATTTACTTACAAAAGCGATGATTGCCATAAAAGTAGGTAGGTACCTACACACTCGACCTGATTTACAGGGAGTGAGGGAAAATAGCAGGTTAAACACAATTCACGTGAAGTGATTATTGCGTGCATGATAAGTTATTATTTCCAGGTAGGTACTAACCAAGGCCACCCAAAGCGTGGTATACAAAGCATTCAGAAAGAAATTGCGTAGGGTAGGTATAGGTAGGCGCTTAAAAAAGCAAAAAATATGCGCAACGGTCGCACGGTCGCGCCCGCGCCCGCGCATAGTAACAGCATGGCTGCCTGGCCTGCATGCCTACATACCTATGTCTGTACAAAATGTTCTTAATAATACTTTCACTTACTTTTTGTACCAGGGGAAACTTCTTCCTCGTTATCAAATTGCACCGGGGTGGATCGGTCTTCACTTTGTGAATCACTTTCCGAACTAGACGAAATACGGTGTCGACGCGATTTCCTTTTTAAATGTTTTTCCAGTTTTCGTATTTTCCTCTTGATTTCATCATAATTATCGTGTCGTGATCGTGACCTTTTTTTTCCTGCCATTGTGTATCACTAAATTATTATTTTCTTACACTACGAAGTTGTGACTCGGACGACACAAAACACGTAATGGCGGTCTGCGCAAGCGGAAGGCCCGATCGGGCGGGGTGTGAGTGAGCGAGACGGCAACAGGAATTTTTTCTTTTAGTAAATTTAAACAAGTGTGACAAGGACAGCACCATACTACGTACTGCTGCATGTAAACAGGTAATCATCTTCGGAAGGGGTACGAAATATAATTTGAAGATAAAAAAAACATTTTACCATAATTAATATAGGTAGTTATTTTAGGTACATTTTTATACCCCTTAGGTGGCACACTAGCACACGGCCCACCTGATGGAAAGTGGTTACCGCGGCCTATACATGTATGCAACACCAGCGGCGTTACACTCGTGCTGCCTACCCTGAAGAAACCTTCCAATTGAAGAACCCCATTTTGTAGTCGCTTGGGAAAACCACGGCAGGGAGTTCATTCCACAGCTTGAGCGTGCGTGAGAGGAAGTTCCTTTCATACCGCACGGTGCGCACCGTTTTCGGATGCAATGTGTGGGGATGAATTCCCTGTCTATGGCGAGCGGTGCGATGACGGAATGTAGCTGTGGGCATCATGTCTAATAAATTCTTCTGAGCACAAACCATTGTATAGGCGGTAGAAAACACACAGTGAGGCAAAGTTCCTCCTGAGGCTGAGATGTTCCACATCGCCTGCGAGTATGGGACTGTCGACGAGCCGCATGCACGTCTTTGCACCGAGTCGAAAGGGTTAAGCTGACGTGCGGGCGCTCTGGCAAAAAGGTGACAGCAATACTCCAGTCTCCATGTGCTAGGTGCTAGTATAGGCTTCTAAAATTTTCGTCATACACCATTTGATCCACAGGTTTTTTACCTTATGTTTCTGCTTTTATTGCCTTCAATATACACGTACCTACTACTTTTTTTACGTGGGAGAGGTATCCGAGGGGATTTACCCCTCGGATACCTCCCCCACCGGAGCCGGAAGGAGAGGTCATGTCGGACTCAAACCGACTTAAACTGCACGCCGACTGAGGGTCGTGATGCTAGGCCGGAGGTGATGAAGTTGTCATCGACATATCCCTCGCACCCCGGCTGACCCAGGGCCATCCCTTACGGTCTGGCTCTCCTCGGAGTACCTACTACTTACAAGTATTAATCTACATTAAGTAAACATTTGTACCGTCTCAAAGTGAAGCTGGCGGGAATCTAACCATAGGGACGCCTTACTACTGCAACTATAATTATCCAAAAGTAAAGTATATCCTCATGTTACGTAACACAAAGCCCCGAACTAATCGCGTGCTGAATTTATATCTTTGGTAGTGCGTAAATTTCGCAGTTGCCACACTTATCTTATCACACTGACATTTATTTATTGCAAGTACTCTTGTGTCAAAAAGGCTTTCTTTTCAAATAAGTGAAAGTCTACCTGTTAAGTATGTACAATTGGCGATACAAGTTTTTGAACACTAAGGAATTTCCAAAAGATATAACAGCAATGTTTCTCTGAGCCTTTTCCAAACCGGCCATTAATGTACGGGTAATTTGTCACTCATACACTTAATAAAATGTTGGGAAATGATTACTCTTTAGATATAAACTAATATATTAGGCATACCGAGTGTAAGGGGAACGCTCCTGAAGCCGAAAACTCCTAGTAGTATTCCAGATGCATAACACGTTGGCATGAAAAAACTATTTGAAAAAAAAAATCGTTTTTTTTTTTCAATTTTGATATATTTATTTTGAAATATTTACTCTCAATCGTGTTAGTAAAGCTAAATGAAACGATAAATTTATATAAAAAAACACTACTACAAAAAAGCACGCGAAAATCTTTTTTTTATTCCAAAGTGTTACCTGGAGTACTACTAAGAGTTTTCATCTTCGGGAGCGTTCTCCTTATTATCGGTATATCAATGGGTCTAAAATTATTAATGAAAGATGAGAGAGAACACGTGGAATGCCTCATGATCTAATGCGAACTAAATTCATTTCATAATAACTTTGAAGTAAACAAAAACAATGATGCACGTAAATGCACATTTACGTGGTTTCGCAATTACGTGGAGCGTAGCTCTGGCACAGAACTTATTGTACGTAGCTCACTCTCCCCGTAAATTATATGTAAATGCAAATCAACTTTATATGTTAAACTACCTTTGTCTCAGACTGTACATTCTAGACAACAAACACGTAACAACAATTGTTATAATCACAGCCATAATAATGTTGATGATTACTTAAATCTAGGCTCGACTAGATAATGATACGTTCTAGGTGTTGGTAGGAAGTAAGACAGACGAAGCTAAATATTATGTATTGTTTATTATACAGATATAGCGAAAATCATTGCTACTGAGAGATGTGTAATGTACCATCAAATTGAAGAAAGAAATCCTGCCCCGTGGTTTAACGGTTGATTTTGGGAAGTGTTTGCCTCAGCCGTGCAAATACCAATAGCGCGATGTAGGATTTATTAAAATGTTTAAGTAGGTACTGTGGTAATATTTGGTAGGTATTTGCTTTTATCTGGTTACCTGTAACTTTATTCTGGTGAAACTGTTTATACTGTTCATTGATGGCACTTGGTGGAATCTGCTATTCCTCAGCGCATGCTTGGAGCGGGGCCAGTTTCCGAAGATGTGGAAGACGGGGAAACTGGTCCTCATCCGCAAGAACGGACGCCCGGCGGACGAGCCGTCTGGGTACCGGCCCATAGTGTTACTCGACGAGGTGGGCAAGCTCTTCGAAAGAGTCATTGCCAAGCGCCTCGTCGAGCACCTCTCTAGAGTGGGGCCGGACCTAGCGGAGACGCAGTACGGCTTCCGCCGGTGGCGTTCCACTGTGGATGCCATCATGCGCGTGAGGACTCTGGCGGAGGATGCGGTCGCCCGGGGCGAGGTGATGTTGGCGGTGTCCTTGGACATCTCCAACGCGTTCAACACCTTGCCCTGGAGTTGCATCAGGGAGGCGCTCGTGTACCACGACGTGCCTCTCTACCTCCGCCGCATAGTCGGGGCGTACCTGACGGAGAGAGCCGTCATCTACCCAAGTGCGACCGGCGTCGGTAGGCGTGAGATGTCATGCGGTGTCCCACAGGGATCGGTCCAGGGGCCGCTCCTGTGGAACATCGGATACGACTGGGTGCTTCGCGGTGAGCTCGCGTTCGGTGCCACCGTCACGTGCTACGCGGACGACACGCTAGTGACGGTGAGTGGCGCTACACACCGCGAGGCGACCCAGAGGGCCACGACCGCTGTTGCTCAAGTCGTGGATCGGATCCGGCGGCTGGGTCTCGAGGTGGCTCTGCACAAATCCGAGGCCTTGTTCTTTCATGGCCCTCGGCGCAGGCCACCCCTGGGATCCAGCCTGACAGTAGGAGGTACTCCCATCGACATCAAGCCCCGGTTGAAATACCTGGGGCTCGTACTCGACGGTCGGTGGGACTTCGGAGAGCACTTCCGAAGTCTGCGCTCCAAACTGTTGGTGACAGCTAACGCGAGCGAGGACACAGAGCTGCACACGCTCACCGAGTGTCCGGCATGGGCCGGACAGAGGCGAGAACTAGTGGCGGCCCTGGGAGTGAGAGTTCTTACCCTCGCTTCCCTGCTCACAGCAATGGTCCGCTGTGCGGACGCGTGGGCGGCTGGCGTCTCCTTCAGCGAGCAGGTAATGGTCGTGAAGGAAACGGCGGAACGGGAGAGGCAGCGCGAGCGATCGAGACTCGCGAACCGCGCTGCCCGCGCGCACAGGCAACTCGGGCGTCGGAGGGCACTGACTGACCTCCGTCCCCCATGAGCGCGGGCCTGGGGGTGACGGGTGAAGCCGCCTGTCACCCCAGCAGAAGCAGGCCATGGCGACGGCGCGCTGAGAAGCGCGCCTCCCCATTCCGGGGGCGAGTCGGGGACACCGTTGTCCCCCCTCCCGAGGAGGGCTAAACCATAAGTGATGGCCCTGGGTCCGCCGGGGTGCGAGGGATATGTCGATGACAACCTCACCTCCGGCCTAGCACCACGACCCACAGTCGGCATGCGGTTTTAGTCGGTTCGAGTCCGACATAACCTCCCCTCCCGGGACCGGCAGGGGGGTATCCGAGGGGATTTCCGCACGGAAAAAAAAATGGTGGAATCTGCTACACATATTGAGTAAGACACCTTTGAGAATGACGGGAGGCGAAAACGGTCAGGTGAAAAATAAAATATAGTGGAAAAGTACAAAGTGTCTTACTCAATATGTTATTCTGGTGAACTTCACATTATTTCGGTAGAGACAAGGTAGTCAGTTCAGGATCGTTACAGTACAATTATGAATGAAAATTAACTCTTTGTTCTGCTTTGTAACATTATTTACTTCAATAAATAGACTAAATGAAGCCCATGGAATTTCTTTGAAAACTGATGCGTCTATTTTTTTTTATTTTAGTGTAAATATTCATTTATAATCGTTTTATAAAAAAAAAACATATTTTATAGACAAGCGAAATAAAAAAGCTTCCAAAGCGAATGGAATAACGTTAAGATAATGAATTGTTTTTAAATAATCTACGTAATTTTTTATAAGATCAACATTTTTTTCATTCGAATCTACATTTGAATACGCATTACTTTCTCGTCACAATCAAACACTTTTTGCTAACACACTGTGGCAAATTACTGAAAGTACAACGAACAAAAACGGCCCTTCTCGCACCGTACTACTCTTTGTCTTTTTAGCTTTAGGCAACTAGCCGTAGTTTATTAGTAGATTAGAGAAATCCGTGTAAAAAAATGTTATAGCAGTTTAGAATTAACAGAATGTAAAAATAAAATAGGCGTTCTTTTTTTTCGAATTCTTTGTAACGTAATGTTCACAAACATTATACTCATAAATCGAATACATAGGGAAAATAAATCTTCTCCGGTGGGACTCGAACCCGCGATCTTTCTCTTACTCGGTAGCCTAGTTGGTCAAGGCATTCCCTCTGTAAGGGAAAGATTGCGGGTTCGAGTCCCACCCGAGAAGATTCATTTTTCCCTATGTATTCGATTTGTATATTCAGCATACTTAATGCTGTAAAATTCATTCAATTACATTCACACTTGTGCTATAGATAAGGAAAAAACAGAGATACGAGTACATTAACATTATCTTTCTTGATCCCAGAGGATAGTTCTTCAATAATGGGAACTGCGACTCGCGAAAACTCCGTTATCCGCCGTAAATAAAAACATTTTCACTGAAGTTGTTATAACCTTCATCAACTTTATGAAGTGATAATTTAAAGACTCTATATTCAATCCTCTTTAGGAATTCAAAAGTTGTAGCAAAACCAGTCACATGAAATATTGTCGAGATAAAAGTAACATTGGCAGAGGCCTACGGCCAGCTCAGTGGATTGCGATAGTCTAAAATTGATTGATGGATGTGCTATTGCCCACAGGCGAAATGTACGGACATTCATCCTTCCACTCATCTTCAAGAAAGCTGAAGAAAGCCACATGAACCCTAAAAATTAACACTCCTTTTCAAGCAATCTTGTAATACGCTTTTATTACAGTGAAGTACGTAGTGTACCAGTTACCAGTAAATTATGCACACAACTTCGAGAGTCGCGAAGTTGATAATCATAGACCTCAAACATCTAAGTGTTCATTCGTGGTAACAATTACTTGTCAAGATTAGTTTATCTCCTAACCGTAGAATACGTTCCCACGGTTTATAGTAGTTTTGCTGTAACATCAAATACATGAATCTCGTTTTTGCAGTAATAAGCAAAACGAACTTAGGAGTTCCTGAGTTCCATCACGATTATTGCGTTTTTATAGCACTAAGCATGATGTTACTATAACACTGACATGACATTGATATTATGGACTGTATGTTATCATCTGCCTCTGTCTACTCTTTTGGAACTATTTAGGTGAGTATAGGCATATGAACGCCTTCATAATTACAGTACATCCTACTATCCTACTTACATAATTACATACGTACGCAAAGTAGTAATTTCCGCAAAAGTTTCACGTTTATTTTTATGAAAATCCATAAAGTTGCCGGCTTAAATTTATACGTTTTTGAATATGTGCGCTTTTTGAAATGATTTTTTTTTGAGATTTTGAAAGTTAACTTTTTGAATTTTGAAAATTAAGTTTAATAAATCACAGGTACTATAAAACTCTTTCTATGAAAACTTTGAAATAGTATATAAGTAATACATTTTTATCACAAGCTATTATTTCGACACGGTTGTATGTTGAATATGTTTTATTTTTGGTGTAATTTGTCTCGCTCTTACAAATCATGCTAGGTGTCTGATATTTTTAATTTCATTGTTATCTCCGACAGTAACATAACATAAACATAACATAAACTCACGCCTGTATTCCCCGAAGGGGTAGGCAGAGTTAGCATGAGCTAGCACCCACATTTCGCCAGTTTATGTTTAGGTCCCAATGTAATAGGTGGCGAGCCTATTGCCATTAACCGGGCACTTGTAAACCTGCGATAAATACACACATAACTTCGAAAAGCATCGAAAAGTCATTGGTGTGTGCCATGGTAAACCTGGGATCGAACCCAAGACCTCGTCTCAGCAGTCCATTACCCATACCACTAGGCTGCCGCAGTAACTAGAATAAATAAACTAAAATAACCTTCTTTAGAAATAATTTCTCAAATATGGCTCAAGTGCAAATCAAAAAACAAATATTACGTATACAATAACACGCAAGCAATCACAAACAACTCACCTGCCTTCATCGGTCAGCATCACGTCCTCCACAGCTCGATGTTCACTCCATTTCATCAAAATTCGAATCACTTTCGCTTATTCTCTGTTTCACGACAACAAAACTAAATCTTTATTATCAGCCACATTCTTCGCCTCTTCATACAACCGTCTTAAAGGTTATTACCATGTCAAATTACGTTTACAGCTGTGTCCGTTACCATCACGATCTCAGTCACGTCTTTAACAATATCTTCTAGTACTTTATCTGCAGTTTGTAATTTTGTCATGTGATTACTTGGATTTAAACCATCAATTTTGTTTTTGTTTCAAGTTGATAGGTTAACTATCTGACACTCGGCTCTAATGACTTAATAATCTTGAGAAGCTTCTTTTAGTTCTAGGTTTCTAACGTAATTTGCTTTCTCTAAATCTTTGATTTATATTTTCTTCGTGTGTTCTCGTAATAAGTTGTTGTGATCACAATCGATTTTCCTCTGGCAAATGACGATCAATCTTAACTTGTCTTGCGAAATTGTATCGATCAAATACACTGATAGATTGTTTTATGACCAACATCAGTGGTTACCGTAATTGTCAGCTTCTTGTTTATGTAGATTAAGGTTACATAAGCTTATTAGATTTCATCTCCTACAGCATCGTTTTATTCAAATGTGAAATTCTCCAAATCAATCTTCATATACATTAATGTACTGTTCACTATCGCGTATATATTTCCAATATGAAGAACCTCCATCTGTTTCAAGATTTCTCGTTTCACATCCTTCAAGACCTGTTTGTTCCTTACTTGATGAGTCCCTTCCGCTGCCACAGTTTCTATAGTATTTTAGTTTTTGCTTTCATCAGACGAGTCTGCAACAAAAAAATATACTTTAGCACCTGTATGAATACTTAAAACATAATCTTCCCTGGTTTTACTTTCTTTCAATTACGTTGTTTACGTCATGTTAGCTTTATTGTGTAAGGAACTTGTCTAATTTGTTTATTATTCGTTTTGTCTAATTTGTTGTTACCACATTTGTTTTGTAGTGCAATAACATTTGAACGACTATGTGCGGATTGGATATGGTCACGAACAGTTTAGATATCGGGTTTGTATTTGCATTAATATAAATGCAATGTATTGAAGTGTTACATCATATCATACGTTATTATTAGATATTATTTTATTTTGACAACTTGTTGTAAAGTACATAAGTGAGTCTAAGTCAGTTAGGCACGTTATAAGTTGATGATTCACGATAAAGGAAAATAGATTTCCCAAAGTCAGAGAAATAGTATGGAATATTATTCAGTTAAATCTTCAAAAACACGTCTTATGACGTGTAAATCAGTAGGTACAGTTTAAAAACTTAAACCTGAAGTATCTCTAAGACTCGTTACAAAGTTTATATAGTTAATTACGAGAGCAAATTGAAATCAACTTACAATATACACGCATAGTTGGTTGCATGGTATTTATATTATTGTTCATCAGGTGGCTTATACAATTAGCTATATGTTTTGTTTTCAATGATAATAATAGTTATGTAAGACCTCAGGTGGTTTAATCGACAGCTTACATAGGGCAGTTGATTTCAATCAAATTCTTCCTGCTATTAATCAAACAGGTGTACTAATAATACGTATTGCGTGGTAAATACTACTGGCAAATTCTCTCATCGTTGATTGTACCGGTACACAATATGGAACTGAGATAGGATTTATTACGCTAAAAGGCTTCGTTGACTGGTTTTACCGACTGGACTGGCATTAATGAGATAATACTGTTATGCTTTCTCAGCATGACTGAGCCGGTTTGACTGCGGAATACCACCCTCTCACTTTAAGGAGAAAGAAGCTGTACCTGATTTTGAAAAATACTCAGTTAACAGCAATTGTTTTGCTGAATTCTAAGTTCCAAGATTGTTAATTATTTCTAGTTATTTATTTTTTGGGTTTGAGAGGGTGAAATTCATTAGTAGAGCTTATCGAAAAATTGGTCATAGCAGAGGCCGTGACGCAACCGCTACTCAACTACCAAGGTACAATGGTGATGGTGAACTCAGGACTTCTCATAATACGCATTCTTATATATATACCTACTCTAACTAGGTATATAGTTAATTATGTATGGATAATTATTCAAATAATTATTAGAAAACGAGACGAGACATTATTCATCACGATATTTTTGACTAAAACGTAGCTCGTAGATTACACGCTTGAAGTCACACATCAGAAACATCAGAATCTCGTTACCCATATCATTAACTTTTAGTGCATTTCACTCATATTTGATAATATTCAGCCATGCACGAGTGCACAAGTAATCGTTAACTATGCTAGAAGTCAAGGCATAGGTAACATGCTTGAAGTAACACAGTATAGTAATAGTTGTAAGCTCGTTTATCCTCTTCTTCATTTCAGTTTTTTAATGCATGAGTATTCTTGGTTACTCCTCCAGTTAAGGTATGATTCAAAAGCCGACGATACAGCGTCTATTATGTGGCGCTCGCGGGGACCATTGACAAGCCGCGATTAATTACGCATATTTGTACGCGTATGTATACCTTCGGCATTATACCTTTGAACTACTAATTACACCCAAAAGCAGCCAATAATTACGTAGTTATCTAAGGGGTAGGTTACAACGGGATCTTTTGTTCAAATTCATAGGTATACCCAGCATAATTATGACATTTAATATCGAGGTAATTTACCAATATGCTGTATTGCAAACCCTTTTCTTGTTCACCCCGGGTAATTAATAGAACACGTCCGTTATGTAGTTCTTACACCTCACTGAATAATTTTAATCTGTCTGTGCCATACCTAAAATAATTAGGCTGTTAGTAATGAGGTGTGAATTTACTAGCTACAGAGTACAGATTCAACCTATTAGCGTTACCAAGCAATTAAAAAGCGTTAAAAGATTGTTAGAAAAGAAAGATTACCATGTAATTAAATTAATTATGTTGTAACACAACAATAAAATTACACTCCATTACAATTTATTACAGTGTAATTTATTATAACCAGTCATGGCAGTCATCTCGGTAAGCGTAAGTGCTATCATTTAAAATTATCCGATATGGCAATTAAATTTCATTCTTTATTAAATAGCAATAATTATAACTACAAGTGGCTTTAAAGATAGTTTTATAGTTATAGGTATTTATCATAATTTGATACCGTGTGGTGTCGTTAAAATAAGTGTGTAATGTGTGAATAGAATAAATAAGTACTAATCTTATGACTACCTATAAAGGTTTTGTCAAGACGTAAGTTATTCTAGATAATGACGTCACTTTCTATTATATTTATTATCATAGTATCTAAACGTTACATGTCAGTTTAATTTAGACAAATTGCTTAGACCAAAAATACCAACATATTCTTGTTTTTGTTTACGATGGAAAAACGTAACGTAACGCGAGTGACGACCGGGCATCAGCCATAAATATGACAATACTTTACCTAGTAATTAATTCTCACCGACCCTACAAGTATTAGGTGTTTCCTACCTTATAACTAAAACATGAAACAAAACAAAGGTAATATCATTTTTTATGTCAAGTTTAGTTGTTTTCATTTGCCAATTTCTAGTCACGAATTTTCTCGAAACTCATACTGCCGCACCGACACCGTGACTAAGCATCACTGAGAACTTGATTACGGCTGCCCTCATTTTCCCTCAACTCGTGCGCATCCGTTAACAAGGATACAGGCACGAACATGCGAGTGAAAATGTACAAAATTATAAATACTAGTTAAAACTTGAATTAGTATAGATCTTTGGGGCCTATTTAAAACCATTGCTAGCCTTGATTATGAGAAGGACATGTTGCTATGGTTGTAGTTCATATACGGGATCGGGGCTTTCCCGAAACCAACAAATCAATTAGCCAGGATAGTCAATGGAATATCCTGGTTAATTGATTGATTGATTATGAGGCTATACATTGGATATAGGTCAGCTAGGCAACTACCAATGTTGGGAAGTTTTGGCCCAATGTTACCACGCTGGTTAGACGGGTTGGTGCAGGGTTTTATTTCATATTTTCCTCCTTTCGCAGTGATATCGTCTGCGTTTTTTTCCGTTAGTCACCGCATTCGACACCCTTCGGAAGAGATGGGAAGTACTGGTAGTCTTTCGCCATCAGTCGTCACCATACGCATTCACGATATACATGTTCTTGCCTAATTACTGTATCCTTTTAAGCCGTTTCGTAAAGTGTAATCATATCGATAATGTAACCGCCAGTATTCAAACCCACAACTTATCGATCGCAAGTTCAATGCCTGTACCATTAGTCTACAGTTGCTTATTAATTACGAGATCTCTTAGGTTAATAGTTCAAGAGCTATAAACAGGACTGTGAAAAGTGACAGTGCAGCTTACCACTATTTTCAAGTTTTTATCTGCTTTGTTTATTGCAATATTCCCATAGAAAATAGATGAAGAATGGGTGTTCCCATGGAAGGTTATCGATTGTAGAAATATAATCGAGGTAGATTGTTATTGTGGGAACTTCTTATAACGACTTTTTGTTTAAAAATAAACTGTGGCTGAGGAGCTTCTTTAGTTTTCATTGTATTTTATATAAATATGTGTTTTTATTTTGCGTCTCTTGCTGCAAATTTCGCGTATAGACATTTCTTTCATCTTGTTCTTTTATACGAAATGTTGCGATTAAAAAAATACCTACTAGTTTCACAATCATATCTAATATATACCGTACATAATCATCATCCATCAGACCGCAAGTCTATCATTGGTTCCAATCCATTCTATTATTTAGATTGCAACAATTGCTAATAATGTATTTCTGTTCATTTCAATATGATTGCCAGTAACTACTTACTTAGCTATATAGAGAATTAATGCTGAGTGTACTGTAGGCCTATACCAAGAAAAATTCGCAGTTACTGACCGAAGTTTCGGGCAGTCGGTATCTACAATATACCGAAACACATTTATCCTAAAATCGGATCTGAATATGGTACGTGACACTTACATTCGACTGAAATCCTACCGTAAGAAATTTGAAAAGACTTCATAATATTACTACGTTAATAAATGTGAATAAAACTGTGCTTCTTATACACGAAGGGGGCATCTTAAAACCGTAAATAGTCCAGGGTCAGCTGGGTTGCGAAGGAAATGCCTTTTTGGGTAACCCCCCTATAAGAGAGGCCTGAGAGGGTGTGCTGTTTTAGTCCTTCCGGGTCCGACATTATGAGTTGTGTATAATTTTAGGAAACTCAACTCAATTCTGGCTTAATTCTGGGTTAATTTGGAAAAAACTTAACTTATATTATTTCGGAAACTATTGATTTTCGCCCATACATATGGGCGGTCTAAATTGTAGCATTTCGGGTTCTCTAAACCCCCTGACAGGAATACGATACGGCGAGTTACCAGTAACCCTGTATATATATATATATATCAAATCTGCTGACGCTGTATGATAAAGCTTTAAATTTTAATTAATACTTTTATTAGTATGATTTGTATATGAATGCCATGGCTATATTCAATTCAATGTTCAATAACATCAATAACTCCAAGCTATTTATAACTTTGATTACATTTCATAAAACCGACGATAGTACAATACTTTTAATAATATAGTGAAAAATTCATAGCAATTAGCTTTTGGGAATACTGCGAAAGAAAGTTTTCTCTTCTTCTTATTGCCCCGAGCTAGAGCTCGGGGCAATAAAAATTGCAACGCCTCTGATATTTTCTTCGAGTGCTGGTTCATATCGAAGCACTGCTTCGATATGAACCAGCACTCGAAGTGGCCTTCACTTACTCACGGTACCTTCCACTTTGGCTTCTCTCATTTTTCGGGTAATAACAGAAGACACAGCGAAAAAACAGTCTATGTTGGTCAATGATGCAAAATTGCGTCAAAAATCCTCAGCCAGGCTGAACATTCTCAGTAGTTTATGGTAGTAATTTATAAAATAAAGGTCGGTAACTAAAATCGGTTACGATCTGTTTGCATGCTCAATGCGCATAATATGGAAATGCATACAATTATTTGCAATAAAATGCGAGAATCTAACCTAGAACTTACAGACTAAAGGCATATAGATCGTCATTCAGAATTAATTAATACACTTAATTATTACTTTTCCTAGTACAATTATTTAAAGATTGCCATTCACTATCCAACTTCGTAACTGTTCGTTTCTTCAACAATGCATATAATAGAACCGGCTAATAAAACTGGCTCCAATAAAGTACAGCATTGTTTGTCGTCCTTAGAAAGTGGCTGTATTGAGGCCGTTGCATTTTGCATGGAGCATAAATTATGCCCTTTATAGCATAATAGAGGCCCATAACCTGGGGCATTTGATTATCTGTGATTTGTTAGTAGATAAGGTCGGGCAT
This sequence comes from Eilema sororculum, assembly GCA_914829495.1. NCBI lineage: Eukaryota > Metazoa > Arthropoda > Insecta > Lepidoptera > Erebidae > Eilema > Eilema sororculum. Next base: position 21,844,841 of record OU618546.1, read on the forward strand.
TCATGGATTTTATAGGTTAGGTAGGTGGTAAAGGCATTTTCCACGGTGAATTTATTGTCCCGATCGGGAAAGTACAAAGTAATGGCACTATGTACTTTCCCGGAAAGACATGATGTAATTACTGACTGACTAAGGCCCGTATTCTAGAATGACACTCAGCCTGAATAGCGATTTATCAGAGGACAGATTGTATAGACAGATTGATAGTTCGACATATTGTCTGTACAATCTGTCCTCAGATAAATCGCGATTCAAGCTGAGTGTCATTCTAGAATACGGGCCCTAATGATTCGTTAACGTAAAGTCTAAACTATTGAGACTAAAATCTAAAAAAAATAGTAGTTAAATGTATATTATGACATTATTTCGGTAGAAAATTGTATTTAGAATTGCTAAAGACATAGGATGCAATTTTATTTCTTAGTCTAGTATTGCGCCAAATTTGTGGGGTCGCAAACTTGCCCAGGGGTCATCTGTTTTCTCTTGTAAAAAGGAATGCAATTATTTTTAGGCTGCATATGGAAACTATTCGTCGCACAGAATTCACAGTTTTTGCCCAGGGTGGGTTTGGGCAATTTTATTTTTAGTTCTTCCAAAAGGGTTTCCCCAGAATCTTCTTATTTTGTACTTTATTCTTTTGTACTTTTATATAGAACACATCAATATGACTCCACCTCGCCTGACAGTAAGCTGGAGACGAAGTCTCAGGAAATAGGGTCGCCATTATAGACACCAATAATGTTATAATAGTAGCCCTTGGCTTATTGACCTCATCAGATGCTTTTTACGCCCCGCTTATAGGCCCTGGGGCTGAAGGTAGAAAGAAACACGTATGCTGGTGAATAATTCCAAGATTTTATGATGCGACAAAGAAAAGAGTACTATTACAAATTACATCAAGATAACAGACTCTCGTAAGCCAGTGACGCAACTGAGAGTAAAAGCCTCTCATCCGATGTAATGACAGGTTTTCCAATTCTTAGAGAATCTGCATATCACTAATGTAAGACTAATGGATATATTATATAGTTTCATATTAGCTTGTAATGAGAAAAGATCTGATAAGCTACGTTTCTTTGTAATAGTCTAGATTGAGTGAATTGATAGGTTTACGAGGTGATCAGAACAATTAGAAATTTTACTGTCAATAGAAAGTTGACGTACTGCCAATTTTTTTTATATCACTATAGTGTGAATGGGACTGCACGGACGTCGTAACTGTTAAGTTATTACTTCGCGAACTGTCACTGTGTCAAGTGTGATCACTGATTGTTCGTGTTATCCACGATGTTCTTCAATGTTCAATCTCTCTCAATCAGTTAATTAATAACTGATTAACTGGTATGGTATGGTAACCAAAGAATCTTTAGACAGCAAACATTGATCTCATCTCAAAAGAGTTAGTCGTTTTGATTTAATCCATTAGGTACCTATCTTATTAGCACACATATATGGTTGGTCTCAAGCTAATATATTCAAATATTACTTCATTATACCACGATATGATCAGACCCTCGATTCTACCAAAGCTAAACCACTGTAACGCCACAGTCACTGCAAAAATGACATTAAACTTTAGTTTTTATTTCTATACACCTAAACTTCAAAATGAAATGAATGAACAGTTTCATTACACGTTTTAAATTACTCTGCAAAAATTCGTTAAATTTTGAACTTTAATCTCAACGCTTTAGAGTCTATTATTTAATGCCTTCTTTGCAGTGGTAGTGGCACCACTGTGGTTTGGCTTTAGCAGAATCGAGGCCCTGATTGCAAGTTATCAGGCTTGTCACCCCACGAGGAACGTTAAGGCAATTTAGATAACCTTACTTGCTGGTCATATAACTGCCGAAGGTCGGTCTAGGCTCAGGTGCAGGCTTTGCTACCGAGTAGATCTTAAATAAAACAAATGATTAAAAAATAAAAAAACCCGACTGCCACTGAAAAGACTGAAATAAGTTTGATAGCAGGCGGAACCCATTAATTTTCTTTCGGTTTATGATTGGCCGCCTGCTATCAAACTTATTTCAGTCTTTTCAGTGGCAGTCGGGTTTTTTTATTTTTTAATCATTTGTTTTATTTTATTCTTTTTAGTTATGATGATATGACATGTATATCTTTTGCAATTTCCTTCATATCGTTTATACTTGAAATAAAAACTTAATTCAATAAGTAAGAAAATTAGCGAGAACGATTGTTTTGTTAAACAACTTGAAATCGGTATATATCCTAAACTATTGTTTAAAATGAAAAATGATAAAAGGAACCTAAAGATGATTTTAAAATATCTATTCAAGGACACCCCACTTGACATAGTTCATCGACTTTTTTATTTTTTCATTTTGACAATATGGCGTCTGGTTGTCGCTGTGGTGAATTTTGATTACTGTCATGTCTTTAGTGACACTCGTAAGGTTAAGACGAATCGATTGACGTAAGAATTATCAAAATCGGCCTACGCATTTGGTCTCTAGAACGCCACATAGAAACAAACATACATACATACATACATAGACTGATAAACACATAACCCTCCTTTGCGTCGCGCAGTCGGGTAAAAATGAAAGTGCTACAAACGTTATGGATCCTTAGTCAATTGGCCAGTCACAGTCCACTGCTGGCCATAGGCCTCTCCCAATATCTAGAGGCCATCTAGAGGCTTTGGCGCGCCTCCCCATTCCGGGGGCGAGTTGGGGACACCGTTGTCCCCCCTCCTGAGGAGGGCCAGACCGTAAGGGATGGCCCTGGGTCAGCCGGGGTGCGAGGGATATGTCTATGACAACCTCACCTCCGGCCTAACACCAAGAACCACAGTCGGCGTGCGGTTTTAGTCGGTTCGAGTCCGACATAACCTCCCCTTCCGGCTCCGGCAATCTGAGGGGATTTCCGCACGAAAAAAAAAAAGAAAAGAGGCTTTGGCCTACTGTTTCCACGATAACCAGACGGGTTGGTGCAGGGTTTTACTTCGAGCTTTTCTTCTCTCGCAGTGATATAGTCTGCGAATCGACACCCTTCGAAAGATATGGGATGGTGGTACTTGTATTATTTTTCCGTCACCACATGGATGAGTACTTAATTCGTATTTAGTTTGCGATGATGAATAATTGCGAAAAAATGTTTACATAATTGAAAATTATATTAAAGTTTATTATTATAGTGATTGGTAATATCACACATAACACAAAAGTACCAAATTGATAAGTAAGTGTTTTTTTTTTGTTATACCACTTCGTTGGCAGGTGGCAGACCAGCACAGGGCACACCTGATGCAATAATTTTGTCTGTGAAAGCGCTACAGAGCGGATTTTCATCTCATACGCACAAAATGTTTTGACATCTCGCTCATTATGCGTACAGCTCACGAGTGGAACTTCCTGCCTGGTTTGTGTATCCTAATGGCTACGATAAACCTGGAAATTTTCCAGTCTCACGTAAATAGATTCCTTCGAGGCAAGTGTGTTTAACCGCAATTCTCATCATCACTTATCAACCACAACATGAGTCAATCAATAATAAAAAGCTTTAATAAAATAATTTATCATTTTTAAGATGACAGCTACAACTTAGCACGCGAAACAAACATTAGTAGCAGATCTTTGTCTGTAATTGAATTAGCAGTGCACAGAGAAGTATTCTGTCTATCGATAAGTAGGTACTTCATTTAGAAAGAAATGAAAAATTTTCTTCGTCATTTCCTTCGTTATCCAAGCTCAAATCACGTTTAGGTATATCCAAAGCTTACACTTTAGACTCCGAGGCCCGCTCTTCGATCCCGAGGAGGGCCAGACCGTAAGGGATGACCCTGGGTCAGCCGGGGTGTGAGGGATATGTCGATGACAACCGCACCTCCAGCCTAGCAGCACGACCCACAGTCGGCGTGCGGTTTTAGTCGGTTCGAGTCCGAAATAATCTCGCCTTCCGGCTCCGGAAGGGGGGTATCCGAGGGGATTTACGCACGAAAAAAAAAACAAAAAAAAAGGGGCCCGCTCTTCGAGTCATCAATTCGAAACTTTCATTGACTAATCAAAGATAGGTACCCAATAATAGAATTGGAGTCATTCGCAAGCTTAGAATGTAGCTGTGTTGGATGCACGAATGATGATGATTTATTTTACCTTTTAGGGGAATAACTTTTATGGGAATGATAGTCGTCTGGCCCTCAACCCCGAGAAGAAAACTGGCACCAAAGCCTCGTCCATAAATCAGTGGGTGTACTGACTTGCACTTGCAGGACCCAAACACCCCGTACATTACTATACCTACATCATCGTCCCAGTGTTTGTCCTGAATAAACCCAACGCAACGGACTTTTCGACTGTAAAGTGAAGACTTTACAGTCGAAAAGTCCGTAATTCTAGGCAAATAGAAAAATTGAGCATCTAATGTCAAAATCCTTATTACAGGTGACGGCTCTTCCACGCGGGTGCACAGATTATAATCTTATAATGACTGCAATTGAGATGTAATTGTTCTGCCACACTTTACCGACACGGTTTACATCAACATTGTGTTTGTTTTTAAACTATTTGAGTTTTTTTTCGTGGGTAAATGGCGGCTGGTCGTCAGAGCTTTAATTAAAAAGTATGGTAGTAGTACAGTTTAAGATTTTAGGGATGAAGCGTATTTTTTTAATTGACAATGGTAGCCGAATCTGTGTAAATTGATATCGAAGATTTTTTTTTATTGCATTATTTTTCTATTTATGATAAGATGAGATATAGGTATTTACATATTTTTATACTTTAGTAGCACTACAAAATATTTTTGTTAGCACATTTCAAATGATTTGATTCTTTCCATGTCTTCCTTCAAATGCGTTTTAGTAAATATTGATATTGATATTTTTCACAATATTTGGATTTATTTAGCAATCCATCTTTGTATTCAATTAGTGTTATTAACTTCTGTGGTAGATGAAAACAATAATATCTAAAGTGTTACCGAAAAAAAAATATTTCCCGCCAAAATAGGTACGGTGTCAAGAAAAAAAAAGGTATGTACTTACAAAAAATAAAACCAAGCACTGTTTCACAATTTGAAAATGAAGATTCGAACACACACTCGAAATTTAAATTTTTCAAAAAGAGAACCTCATAAGGAGCCCGCCAAGCACGTCATCACGTCATCGCAAACGATATCGCAATGATTCTACGTGCAGTCAACATACCGCATCCAGAGTAGCATCTGAATATAATCTGCACACCTTTTAAAAATCAACCTTACCATTTTAACTTTAAGGTTTTGTTTTCATAAACAGAGTTGAAAGGTAAAAGTAAAAAATTACCATCGTTGTAGTGGTTGTAGTGTAGTATGCTTAACTTAAAGGGCCTAACATTGAGACATTATACTGTTGATTCAAACGTCTGTAAAAGGTTTCTATTCGTATGTCAACTGAGTATAATTGATAATTGGACGAGACATATCGTAGCGAGTAGCTTTCACGGAAGCTCGCTAGCCCTGAAGATGCACTTTTGAGATTACGACATCGTGTCTTGTGTATCTAAGTTATGGTAAAAGTCTTTCGGATGTAAGTAAAGTACCATAGGACTGGAAAACTTTTTTATGGTACCATAGGTGGTACCTTGAAACTTTTAACATACCTATTATTTTTTTGACATTTTACAGAGCACTATCTAGAGTTAAGCTATTAGCTAATCAGCTTAAGCTATGATTACTTTAAGCGCAGCTTAACTAACTTGTGTTGTGGGATTGATTGCGGATAACATACTAAGATATATCAGTAAGACATGTAGGTAATTATACATACAAACAGAAACACCTAGACCATTGTAAACATATATATTCATGCAAAAAAAATATTTGTACTGACCGGTAATCGAACACGTACCCCTTGTGTAGCGCCTGGGGGTGATCGGTGGAACCGCCTGTCACCCTAGCAGATGCAGGCCGCGGCGGCGGCGCAGAGTGTGCCTCCCCATACTCAGGGCTTGATGGGGAAACTATGGTCCCCACAACGCGAAGGGGGCCATATCGATGGAGATGGTCCTGAAAAAAAAAGGGTCTGTCGGGGTGCGAGAGATATGTTTCTTGCATTCAATCAAAGACCCAAAGACAGCGTGTGTTTTAGTCGGTTCGAGTCCGACATAACCACTTCCACTGGCTCCGAGGGGGTGGTATCCGTGGTGATTTTTCGCACGATAAAAAAAAAGGAACCCCCGGCTAGTGTATCTATATTCTCGTTCGTTCATAACATAATTATAGTAGGCTGGGCTCATTAAAAATGCTGAATTAAAAATCGTGTAGGTATATTGCCTTAAAAAAATCCAACAATGATTTCGATTTTCTAAATAAATATGAGAATCGCGTTGCCATTGTCAATGAATTCGGTACTTGAATAGGTACTTACTTTCTCACGCGGATTCACTGCTCGGAATAATTATTTCGGTGACATTTTCTATCAGATATAAATGTAATTTACTGTAGTATGTTTTTTAGCTTAGACTTCAAAAGAGAAGAGAATCTATATGTAATTGTTTGTTCTTTTATATTATATTTTAAACTCTCGCGTTCCATAATATACAATAATTATAACGGGAATTAACGCGATCATGGTATAGGTACTTACTGCAGCCTGTGACCACGGCCGGTGTACCGAACCTGGTCGAAACGTCAGGCAAATCAAAGGTGATCTATACCATGATCGCGTTAATTCCCGTTATAATTATTGTATATTAGCATTATCGTCATCATAACATAGGTACTTAAGCTAGGTTGCATTCGAGACTGTTAGCTCGGAGACCAGGGCCACTTCTCAGCCTTTTCACCTCTACTTCGCTCGGTATTTCCGATACTTAAGTACTTAACATAACATCATAACATAAACTCACGCCAGTTTTCCCCGAAGGGGTAGGCAGAGGTGCTAGCACCCACATTTCGCCAGTTTATGTTTAGGTCCCAATGTAATAGGTGGCGAGCCTATTGCCATTAACCGGGCACTTATAAACCTGCGATAAATACACACATAACTTCGAAATGCATCGAATAGTCATTGGTGTGTGCCATGGTAAACCTGGGATCGAACCCGAGACCTCGTCTCAGCAGTCCATTACCCATACCACTAGGCTACCGCTACTGGTATTTTTATTTAATTTTGGTATTTAATTTTTCCATTTGCAGTGCGACCACTTAAGAATATCTGGGGATGTATCGTGTTTATTAGACTGCGGGTGCAGCTCTCAGAATTCTACCGATTTCTTATAGAATTCTGCATCTGTAATGTACTTCATAGCTTTTATAAATAAATTCAGTCAACAAAGTATCGGGAATGAATGTTTTGTTTATGGTCCCAAATTCAAATTTTTGTTTTTGTTTTTGTTTTTTTTTTTGTTGTTGTTTGATTGGCACAACTGCTTTCCATTTTGGCGCGGAGTTTGAGTTGCATCTGTCATTTATGTTAAAAACAGTGCTGTTTTTAGTTTTATAATATTAGTGTGTATTGCGAATTTCATAATGGACAAAAACATCAAACAAAGAGTTTGTCTTAAATTTTGCATCGCCAATGGAATTTCATATTCGGAGACACTCAAAAGCGGTCGAGATGTGATGGAAGATTTGCCTCGTTCTGGTAGGCCATCAACGTCTGCAACTGAAGTTAACATCGCAAAAGTGAAGGAAATAGTGACTGAAAATCCTCATTCAAGTTTGAGAGAGATGGCCGCCGAACTTTCTGTATCTCACGAGTCGATCTAGTTGCTGCTCGGCTAGTCCCAAAAGACCTGAATTTTCTTCAAAAACTAAATCGCATGAGAGTCGCTGAGGACATGCTAGAACGGGTCAATCCCGACCCAACATTCATGAAACGCGTTGTTACTGGTAACGAGACGTGGGTTTACGAGTTTGACATGCATACTAGTCAACAAGCTTCGGAATGGCGCCTTCCAACTGAAACAAAACCGAAAAAAACCACGTCAAAGTCGATCAAAAGTCAAAGTCATTTTGACTGTTTTCTTTGACTATAGCGGTGTTGTGCACTCGAAATATTTATTTGAAAGGAAAAATTTATGGGGGTTTAAAAAAAAGACTTTCGCCAAATTAATACTACCAGATGGTTTTGCTTTCGAAACTCTGCCCAAATTATTTTTATTCGAAACGATTATAAAATCACCCAGTTGTTGTGCTGAGCAGGAATCGAACCCAAGCCGTCCGAAGTATTGTACCATTACCCAGCGCCGCACCGACGAATAAACCTGCTAAGAACATTACAAGTACTTCCATGTACTTACTTATAACTTACTTGGTCATGTCTTAATTTTCATATTGAATGACAATGTATGAGATAAAATAAAAACATTCAAATAATAGAGAAGTGGGACAGACATACTAACGGTTTTATAATTTAGCATTTTTTACGACTTTTTGTTCTACCACACAGTATGCACCACATTCAGTGGAAGTCTAACTCGTGTACGAAATATTTATGACTTTCTAAATATAGCAGGATTAAATAAACTACGTCTGTTGTATTGACTGGAGACTCTGACAGCATAAGCACAGAATAGATAATAGGCACAAGCCTAACTGTCGCGATAAAAAGATGTGTACCTATGGAATACCGCGGCCATAATAACATCGTGTTGTGGGAGCACAACACGATGACTGGGACTCTGACTAGGGTAGCCAGAGCTCACTGTAAAGTTTTTGTGCTATCAGTGGGAAGAAATCCATCCAAAGGTTGCTGGCAGAAATTGCGTAAAGCGATAAAGCCGCTCTTTGTACTGCTCTTGTATTCCTAATTTTCATACTATTAATATTGTAATTGGCGTAAAATAAAGTATATAATAATAATAATAATAATAAATATTCCACAACATTCTACACAACGCTATCTAGACCCATGGTAAACTATTATAGCTTGTGTTATGGAATCTAGAATGCGGATAAACATACTTATATACTTTTTTTTTTGTAAATGCATACATATTATACATAGAAACACCCAGACCAATGCAAATAGCCATATTCATGCATACAAATATTTGCACTGAGCGGGAATCGAACCCGCACCTCCTGCGTGGCAGTCGCGTGCACTACCACCACGCCACAGAGGCTGTCATATAAATAAATAACGAAATAAAAAAAGGCTTGTTCTGCTTTGTCTTCTGCACTGACGGCATAGAAGTTCTTGTTCTTACAGGGTCAGCAGCACAAGTGCTGTTGGATACGTCCATAGGCCACGGTAACCACTTTCCATCAGGTAGACCGTGTGCTTGTTTGCCACCAAAATGGCATTAAAAATATCCGAAATATAGCAAAAACTATCCAGGTTTCAATGTAAAAATTATAACACTTACAAAATAATATTCACTTTTCTGACATTTGCATGATTGAAGTCAGATCGGAACTGAATTTTGAACATGTTTTGTTACGAGAATAGGCGTTCAGAATGGAATACCAAGAGGACCTATGAGAAGACAAGTTCCCAAGGCTTGTTCTGTTCTGTTCCAAGGTACTGTTCGGACACTGGTCAAACGGGTTAGAACAGATTTTTATTTCGAATTTTCCTTCTCTCTCAGTGATATCACCTGCTTTTTTCTGTTAATGGCCTCTTACGACACCCTTCGGGTCACCACACGTATAATAAGAAGGTGACTTATGAAGGCGTGACCAACCTCTTTTCGGAACACAACCTCCTTACCCATAAGCGGACCTGGGGCTCCAAAGAGAAAACTTTAGACGCTTCTGGGAAATCGCTACGAAGATGATGATGACCGCAAGTCCTTCGAGGCTAGTATTCATAAATGCCGTGACAGCACTTGAATATTAATTAATGCTTTCTAGTATTCTGCACGTATAGTCTTTACTTTCTCATTCTAACGTTTATGTTAAATGAGTTCCTGTATCAACCATCGCATTAAAAACCAAACTAAAAAAATCTGTTTCATCAAGAGAACCTTTCTTCTACAGTTGGTCTTTTGACGACCTCACAGTTTGGACCTAGTCATTAATAACAGCCGCCCAGATACGACCTTCATTTAGACTTATAGATGAGGTCCGAACTCTCCAAAAAAAACAATCAATTTCTCCTAGTGACTGCGAAGTTAGCATTTAATTATTTGATCCCTTGCTTATTATATTTTGATATCAACAAAAAAAAGTACGCACAAAACAGTGGCGCAAGTTTGAGTAGCATTTAGCGCCATCTATGTTTAATGACTTGAACTCAGTGCTTCCAAATAACCTGTAAGAAAGTTGAAGAACTTAGTTCTAGTTTATAAGGTTGCCGGTAGATGGCGTGGTTCTCAAATATTGCATTTGCAGTAGTTTGAAACCTTTCCATGTGAATGAAAAAATGAAATGTGAATGTGATCTATCGGTACAAATAAACCAAATTGAAATGTATGTTAATAATATTTAAATAACAGCCTTTTAATTTATTACAATGTGAATGTACCCAGTACCCACCTGCCCTTACCTACTCGGTAGGTACTTATATTAAAAAATGAAACATTTAGAGATTGTTTGTCTATAAGACTGTTCGATTTAGCTAGTCTCTAGAGACCGGCTGGGCCGATTTCCAAATGTATTCCCAAGGGCTTCTACTGAGAGCGTGAGGATCTATCTACTACCGAATTACCTACATAATAAATGTAGTCGAGTTTTAATTTTTGAACTTAATGTTTGTCTTCCACAATTGCACGTTAATTAGGGAAGACTACTTATAATCAGGTCTTAGAATAAGAACAATATTGATAATGTGGGCAGGGACACACTATACACTATCATAATTACCTATATAAAGAAAATTATACTTATTTACAAAGGTCGGCCCACAACTAAGAGTATATTCCACATTAACAAATTAAATAAGAAAATGTATAACACAATATTATTATCTAGCTGCTAATGTATCCGACATAAGCTGAACCCCCATTTACTGAATTACTGATTGTAACTTCATAAGGCTTTTCCTTCTAAAGGGTCTTGGTTAAGTGGTTTTACCTAAATGTAGGCAGGTAGGTAGCCCTGTTTATAGCTAGGCCCTTTAACATTAAGCTTAATTATAAAACTTGAGGGAGGATAATTAAATTATTAGTAACATAATCATATTTTTTTATTCGCTAATGAAGTTAGAATATCTTAAAAATTTTAAGGAAAATTGAAAGTAATTGCTGAACTTTATACACCGGCTTCAATGTCAGTAGACCCAAATTTTATGCTGTAATAGGTAGGTAGGTAAATGGTTAAAAGGGTCCTGTATTTTTGAAGATCTTCGGGGATCAAATCAACTTGGTAATCAGTGCGTTTCTCGAGAAACTTAACTCGCACAACTAAACTGCGGAATGAACTGTCACCAATGGTATTTCCGAACCAATACGACCTTCAAACCTTCAAGAAAACAGCGTACTCTCTTTTAATTGTGACTCTTCGGTCATCGCTCGCTTCGGCGATCCGTCAGCTCGTTTGCCTCCCCATCAAAAAAATAACAGGCAAGGCTCTGACGCTTTCTCTCAGGGGTAGAGGGTCAGTAGGCAGTCAAAATAGTTAACAAGATAGGAATAATTAAAAGTGTAGGAAAGTGGACCGTAGACTTCAAAATGCTTGCTTTGAATGCTCCCAACACTCGAAGAGGCATATTTCCAGTAATGAAATGCGACAGGCTAATTAATTGATAACATCCATATCCATACTCATATTATAAATGTGAAAGTAACTCTGTCTTTCTGTCTGTCTGTCTGTATGTTACGCTTTGACGCCTAAACTACTGAACCGATTTTGATAAAATTTGGTAGAGGGGCAGATTAGACCATGAGAAAGGACATAGGCTATGTTTGGTCGCGATAACCGACATCCACGCGGGCGGAGCCGCGGGCAAAAGCTAGTGTTGCATAAAAAAAGAATATTTTAATTTATTGAATGATATTTTATTTGTATCTAAATTAATCATGAAAATAAAATTAAAATCATAGCTCCCGTCCAATATTTATACAAAATTTAATAAATCCGACGTGTGATTGTATTAATTGAATCTCGTTCACTGCGAACAGAATGAACAGATTCACAAACTAATGGATGAATATATTTGGATAAGCTTTTTATTCTATAACGAGATTTTGATATCACGAAATTTTTTGTTTAGCATTTTTTTAATCAACCAATCAAATAAGCCTATCACATTTGAATTAATTTTATAGCATTATGAGGACTTCCTAGCAACTGTTTCTCCATAGTACTGTTCTCCCCTTTTTCTTCCCTGAATATTGCTTCTAGAACAATATTTTTGTTTTCGTAAAATCAAGATCTTCTGTACGCATGTCCTTGTTATTTTATTTTTGTCGGCAGTCAATAAAATAAGAAAATATGATCGTCTAAAAATGATAAAAAATGACTAATTCTTGTAATGTTTAATGTTTGGAGGACTACCAGACAAATTCGAAAAGGTTTTAACGTTATAAAAAATAACAGGAACATGGATACGCTATTTCCTAATAAAACGGTGTCAAAAATATTTAAATCGGCGTAGTTTTCGCTGAAAAAAACGGGAAATACGAAACCTCGATTTTGGCGGCTATCCTTATCGCACTCTACGGGGACAGGGGCGACGGCAATATGAGGCTTTCCTTTTAAGTATGCTAACTATACTAATAGAATACATAGTCAACCGTCGCCGTAAGGACGGATAAAAATAGAAGGGAAATTTGAATCACATCGGGCGTGTCTCGGTAGCCGAGTTGGTCAAGGCATTCCCCTGTAAGGGAAAGATCACAGGTTCGAATCCCGCAAGAGATGATTCATTTTTCCCTATCTATTCGAAGCCTATTACAGTCCACTACTGGACATAGGCTTCTCCCAATGTTGGGAGGCGTTGATCCACAGCTTTCACGCTGGTCAGACGGGTTGGTACAGGGTTTTATTTCGAATTTTCATTCGCTCGCAGTGATATCGTCTGCGTAAGTATTTATTCGTTAGTCGCCTCTCATGACACCCTTCGTATGAGATGTTAGGGTAAAACGTATCGACATATACATATATTCATACTCCGCATGCATAGATTTTTTAATACCTATTATATTAAGTCCATCAATTATCATCACTGCGCTGAATGGTACGAAACACTACCAGTGGTGTCATGTTTATTTAATATCATCTACCCTCGACACTTACTACTGGAGGTGTCTTTGGGTGGTATCACAGGTTCGCGGCGATACACAGAAAATACGGGCTCGAATTCCATATGCCAATGTTCTATCCTAAAATGGTGTTCCTGAACTTGACCGTTTCGACAGATACATTTTTACGCCTTGCTTGAAGAACTCAGGGTTGCGTGTGTGTGTGGATAAAAGGGTTTTCACGTTCATGCAACCCGTAAGACCCTATTCCCAAGATAAAACGTAGCCTATGTTTCCCTAAACCTTACCTATATCAAATTTCAGCCGCTAGAGGCGCCCTTAAACGGCAACATTCAAATATCAAATTATCTTCACAAACTTTCATGTTTAAAATATCAGTGGGACTACATTCAACCTTCACACAAAGAGCCGTTCGCGTCTCGTTACCGTCCCGTTGCATTTAAATAATCCTTCACTCGGTATAAAGTTATCGATGCCAATCATTGGATAATTCGACTTGTAATGCGAGAGACAAGTGTAATCGAATTGAAAACTGAATGTTGAACCAGGCTGTACCGCGGGAATGAATGAGTTGAGTAATTTTTTGAAGTGAAGAGTCGATGAAGTGTTCGTTCAGATTAATAAATATTTTGTTCATTCAATTTTGAGTCAATACTAATGAACGGAATTGATTTTCTAGCTAATTAGAGTCTCTACTTTCTAGGAGTAGATTGAATTAAATTATTTAGATATTTTGGATTCGATAGACACATAATCAAAAGAAAATGTCAGCTGATTAAGTTGTGACCGAAATTACTAGTATTCCCGCATTTTCCGCTAACCCATACAGATAAGCTCGAACAGGATTCAAATACGGGCAACTCCTTAAACCGAACCAAAACCAAATGCCGATATTTTCTAAAGTTTACGGGAATGGCACTCATTGAAATAAAATCACATTTTCCGGATTCTATCGCGATATATTTGTTATTATTATTGGATTGTACCATTGGAACGTACCACCCGCTTGGGACGCAAGACTTAACGTCACAGTGAGCTCATCCTACGTAAATAGGAACAGCAATAATTTACCACGATGCGGGTATTTTGTGATAACTTATACTTCAAACTATGTGACAACTACCATCATGAGTCACACCGTGATCATGGCTGCTGAAAAGCAGCTGAAACGTCGGTTTAAAAAGTAAATAATAACAAATATATCGCGATAGAATCCGTATAAAGTGGTTTTATTTCAACAAAAAAGCCGATGCTTCTAAGTACAATTTTTAGATAAAGAAAGAAACCTCTCCATCGATATCGACTGATTAACAAACCTTGCTCCAGATTCAATAAAAGTACCCCTTCAATGTAAAACATTGTTCACGGCATTTTCTTTGCCCCAGTTTCTTAAACTCTTTTAACCTAAAACATTGCTGATATGAGAACAAGTTGGAGACCCACAGAATTTATCACCGGTTCTGGCCGGCTACACAACGAACTTTCTTACTCGCCGACCCATTTCAGCTATGACGTTATCATCTAACCAACACTGGCTTTGTTTTTACACCGAATAAAAAACCTACGTAATTTGTTAAAGGTGGCTGGAGTGTGAAGATTGTGTGTTTTAGGAGTAGATAATAAATGTCTGTAACAAAAAAAATAGAGACGAAATTCTTAGCACCGTGCGGGTACTGGGTCCATCGTGTGGCAGGGAGAGAAATCTAACTTTAACCTAAGAAAAACCCAAGACACAAAGGGTCCCTTTCCAATATACATCAACACTCACCTTCACGACTTTTGTTTCTACCTAGTCAAATATTAACCTGCTAATGCCGCATTAGATACTCGTTCTAGTATAGATCAAGCGGTTCGGTGAATCATTCTTATGTGTCTTTGGCAGTATTCTACCGTCTCTACCATGGTGAATGTTCTGATAAGCTCTTCCAATTAGTTCCACCCTCTCCTTTCCTCCACAGGACAACACGTGCAGGGCTTAGGTGTCACCCGCATACAGTGCAGAATATACCTTCTAGAACCAAGCGGTTCGGTGAATCAATCTTATGCCGCACTATTAAGATCTGGAACTCCCTGCTAGCTCATGTGTTTCCTTCTTCCTACAGTCCCGGGTCCTTTAAGTGGGGCGTGAAAAGGCATCTGATGAATTCCGATGAGGCCGACAAGCTGAGTGCCACTATTGTTAACATGATACATATTTTTAATGGTGACCCTCTATCTGAGACTACTTTTAGCTTAGCATTTGGTAAAGTCAAATTGACGTTTGCTATTATTGTGCTGTATTGCATTGTTAGACAAGTCAAGGTCTATCAGCGGTTTACAGTGAGATTTGGCTGGTATACCTCTCGCGCCTAATCATCATCATAATTATCTAAAATTAATTAAGGACCTTCAAACATTCTCATTAGTAATAGATCATTGAACTGCTTTAAGCGATCGGGATTCAGATGCGTGATATAGGACGCGGGTTCGATTTATAGATATTCAGATGAAATACGTGTCAAGGTGGCTAGGTGCGCCATAGCGTGCAAGTGCGCCTACCACAAATATTTTGAAAACAAGACATCGCTACAATAGCATCGACATTACTGGTATCCAATATGTAGATTTCGAAATATTTGCGGTAGGCGCACTTGCACGCTATGTTTTTTTTTTTGCTACGGTTGCAGGGGTTTGCATGAGAAACGAGGCCCTGGCACTGGTGCCACAGAATAGACTGACGTACAGATTGTTTGTCAAACAATCAAACAGTGTCTCGTTTCTCTTGCGACTTGGGGTCCAGATATATGCATGTAACGTTACCGCAAGTATGTTTCAAATACATGTAGATCCAGTCAGCGTCATAAATATCTTGACGACGAAGTCTCAAAATGATCTTAACACTCTCGTTTTAAGAGCAGATCAAACTGTTTTATAGTTGATATTATTGTCTTAACTAAAGGTGTGTACCAAATATCAGAACAATTGGTTTACAAGAAGGGGGTAAAAACACAAAATTAAGATCATATTGAGTACGTATGTTGACGAACAAATTCGTCAACATCTTTCTGATGCTAACATGTATGTATTTACAATATGTTACATGAGTTATGATTGATACCAATATATTTTTAACATCGATGATTTTGAATTTCAATTTTTTTTTATTTTATTTGTGAACATTTGAATGTTGGTCGCCTGTAGCCATTATATTTAAATTGGCATTAAGACTTGAGGGATGCTGAACCTAAAGGCCATTAATCACTTGATCCAAAACGGTCCCTATGTCATTTCATTTCATTCCATCTGCGTCAACAACCTATGATTGCTATCAGCCCCATCTGTGTTCTATTGGTTGAAGAAAATTATGGTACCTATGTAGAAAATGATTATCTTAATTCGAAATACATCGGGAAAAAATTAGATGTTCATATTGCAAAAAATCACGGACTAGAATTATTGTAAACTAGCTTTTGCCCGCGGCTCCACCCGCGTGGATGTTGGTTATCGCGACCAAACATAGCCTATGTCCTTTCTCATGGTGTAATCTACCCCTATACCAATTTTCTACCCCTATACAAAATTTCATCAGAATCCGTTCAGTGGTTTAGGCGTGAAAGCGTAACATACAGACAGACAGACAGAGTTAATTACGCATTTATAATGTTAGTATGGATACAGATAGATTTTTCGATGGATACAGTTAGATTTCTTTTCATTCGCCCTCAGAAGGTTTCTATACTAATCTATAGGAATCTATCTTTAGGAATATATACAATTAAAGTACATTTTTACACATGTCAATCAAACAATCTAGGCCCAAGCTAAGTACATTTGCATTTAGTAAGGGTTCCAGAAAGCTTTAGTTTGTAACAACTACCAAGGAACCTCACAACCTGAGTGACGAGGATTTTTCATTACAGAATTGCATTTAATGATGTAGAAAAAACAATTTCCGATTATGCCTAGATTTTTGACTACTTATTATTTTCTCCGTAGTAAATTTTTAAGAAAAAAGAGTTTAAGATTTAAATAAAACATCTTTTTAACGGATTCTATCGCGATAAATTTGTTATTATTTACTTTTAAACCGACAGCGACTTTCGTTAAAAAGTGGTCACGCAATCATGCCTTCTTGAGCGTCAGGATTGCGCAGCGGAATTCACTGACGTATAATCTTGCCGGAATGTCTTTTGAAGTTAAAACTGCACAAAATATTTCGAGCGGTATAGACCGCGCGAAACAAAAGACGTGATTGCGCGCGCACGACAGTTCAGAGAGAAACGGTTATACTACCGCGCAATCCTGACGCTGCTAAAAACGCGCACCGTCTCTCTTTGACACGCAAATGCTGTTTTCCCTCGAGTTATACTGTAGTGTAAAAGGCACTAATCGCGTAATTTTTAGAAAATATCATTTAAGGTATTAATTCTTTCTTTGGTTCAAAAGAAACCATTTAAAAACTAAAACTAAGACTAAAATTAAAACGCGTCGTAGAATTCCTCCGCATCGCATGCCTCTTGTAGCAACGTTCCCAGAAGACTGGCAGCATTGCCACGTTGTATGGCAATGCTTATTCTCTGACCTAAAAAGAGGCCAGCCCTCTGGTCACGAGAAGCGTCGACCATATGCTTCGCAATCTCCCTGAAGAGATTGCGAGCGCTCGGGCCCCATGGCCCCAACGTTTCGACTCCAAACGGCACAAATTCATAGTTCAAAATGTATTGTCAAGTTATCTAACTTTGAAGTCGGTAGGTACTCTCTAAAGAAGAAACTCCGCAATTTTCCTGTACATAAATATGCAGCATAACACAATAACCCCTGACTCGAACTCACAAACATCACAATACCACACGTCCTACTTCAGAAGTAACTCCAAACATACGCTGATTATCATACAAAAATCTCATCCTTCCTTAATTCCGAAGCAAACCATAATATTACAGCGAATTGTACTCTGAAAAATTTTCATAAACACAAATTGATTTCGTAATACGACTCCATATTTCTCGGCAAAGAAATTTCAACTTTAGAAGCATCATTTTTAAGTTGTAATTTGATGGATTGAAGTGTTATTATAGACACATGGATGAGCATGAGGGATTTATTATAGCTGTAGTTGCAAATACGACTTTGTTCCGCTTGAGATAAGGTTGATTATACTAGATGTGATGTTTGTAAAGGAAATGCTCCCGGGTCCCGAACAAGTTCTCTGTATTCACTCTCGAATAATCGATAACTGACGTCTGGCCTCCCCGCGCACAGGTGCTCACCCTTCTCTCATCTTTAGCTAAAGGGGAGTTCTATTGATGCGGATTTTGTAAGCGACAGGGACTTTTCTTAAAGTAACTAACCAAAATACCATGAAACACTTACCTACTGCTTGAATAATATAATAATAAACATATTATCTTGCTACTTCGCTTGAACATTACCTGTTATTCCATTGTCTAAGATGTCAGCAGGTTGCAAATAAAACATTTTCTTAAGAATTTGATGAATTTCTGTCTAATTTATATTGCAAATATCGACCTGGAACTAAATAATATGTTTGATTTCTAGTAAGACAGGAGACTTACAGCCCAAGTGTCTGGTTGACTGCAATAGGAGAACATAATTAGGTGTAGAGATATCTCTGCCTGCCCTTTTCGTGATAACAAAACCCACAGTATATGTATGTTTTTAATTTATCGATATTTCTTCCCGTTTCATTACAGTCGTTAACTTACATAATTAACTCATCGAGAAACTCAAATTGTCTTTAAAAATCTGCACATAATCCTGCAAAAAAATCATAGGTACCCCACATGTGTGACGTCAATGCGTTAGCAGAAGCGATAAAATCGCATTTTGAGAACGCGTTGTTGGAACTCCCCTCTTAGCTAGACACAGACGATCGTCTAACAAGCTCTTGCATGAATGAGTTGCGCTGTTTCTGCGTGCTGCGTGCTGTAATTGGGTATTGTATCGCACCTGCATTGTACAATATTGCTGTCAAACTTTACTCGAATGTTAATTATTTATCGAATGCCTCAATTGTTTGCTGTATTCGTGTTTTGGTTTATTAGTAACATATTAAGTGCATGTGATTGTATGTATTTATGTTATACTAGCTATTGCCAGCGGCTCCGTCCGCGTGGATGTCACTTATTGCTAAATTAAGATGTAAGCTATTCTATATTTCAAGTTGGATCAAACTGCACACAGTGTGCAATTTTCATTAAAATCGATTAAGTAGTTTAGGAGTCCATCGTGGACAAACAACGTGACACGTAATCTATAATATAAAAATGAATCGCTAAATGTGTTGGTAAGCGCATAACTCAACAACGCCTATACCAATTTGGCCAATTCTTTTTTTAAAATGTTAGTTGAAGTTCAAGGATGGTTTTACGGCTAGAAAAATTTTAATAATTGCCGGGAACCGACATCCACGCGGGCGGAGCCGCGGGCAACAGCTAGTTTTATATATTAATAAAGATGTTATATTATTTGAAGCAGTATAATGTTAAAATAACAGATTACCATGAAATATGCCGCGTGCTGGGTAGTATAAAAATCTCACAAACGTATTATAGTATACAAAAAGACCGACCAAGTGAGAGTGGAACTCGGCATCTGTGAAAATTTTAACTGCCTAGCTAACGATTCATGAGATAGCGAAGTCTTAGTAATAGGATATCATTTTACAATTTGGGTACGAACCCCTAAAAATATCTACAAAAATAGTGCACAAATGACAGATAAACAAAACAACATTAGCAATAAAAATAAAATCCATACACACGTTACGTTACAATTAATGTGACGTCACGGACAGATGGTATAACGCAGGTGATATAAAAATACTGGTAATAACCGGATACAGGATGGTTGTAAAACTCCTTCATTGCGAATAGGCTGTAAAGTGCGCCGGATGCGACGTACGACCGGTGATTAGTTAGGCGGCACGTGTCGTTTGTAGATATCACCGGCGCGCTTCTGTGCGGAGTTCGGAATTTAAAATATGTATTACAATCGTTGCGAGTTGGAAAACTTTGAAAAGTAGCAATATTTTCGCAGGTGTTAGCGGGACTAATAGCTTTAATCCCAGGCAAAGGCTTCAAAGTGCAACTTCTTCTTCAGAAGATAAGCTTGAAAATATTCAGCTTGAATTAATTAATCATTTGAACATAGTAACCAAGCCCATAAGCTCGGGGATAGTAGTGTTACTTTCAAGGCTATGCTGGCTATGCTGGATATGCTATGCCTAAATACCTACTCTACTTGCAGGTCTACACTTTATGTGAGAAACTGTAGATATAGTCTATATCATGCGATACTTGAGAGACGATGCCTTTTTGATATTGCCCCTTGTTCAAGGTATAATATATATAGGTATTATACCACCCAACAAAGTTTTGTCTCTTCTGCAAAATTTCTTAACCGTTCTCGTAATTCTATGACAGACTTCCCATAGGCTCTAGGCTATATCCCCAGGCAGTGCTTGAATAAGAAAGGGTAGTTTTACAACTCGCGAGGGATAACTTTACGTGTTAGGGGGTGAAATATCCACCCCTTTATTTTGGGGTTCGTCGGTATTATAGCTACTGAAAGAAATACTCTAGTTTTAATACGGCTGTACCTTTCTCGTTTCAAAAGGTATAAATAAGTATGTTAAGTAGACAGGTATCTCTTTAGGGGCGTTTTCGTTTAAGCAGTTTCTTAAATTATGCTACTTATTTAAATAAAAAAATCGAGTTGATGAAATTCTATTCTGTGCTTAGTGACAAACGGTTTAGGTTTATAGTGACTAATATTGTGCCTTTTGAATTCGATTTATTTAAACATAAAGCAGAATCTAGATGAAAATCTAAGCTGATCTTCTCATAACACACTTATTCAAGATAAGAACTTCTAAAATACACAAAACAGTACTGTAGGAGAGGGCACAGTAATCACGTGAATTGATGTCGGCAATTTAGCACAAGTCAGTGCCGAGATTAAATGAAGTCTCTTAAGGAAAAGTGCTCCCGTTAGCTCTCCTATCTTTTTTATTTGCTTTAAAATTGTGATTCACGATGGGTAGCTCTAGTTAATCTAAGAAGATTAAGCTTTGTTGGGTTTATTTCATGTTAATTATAAATGTTCTTCTGTCGAATCGACGGCTCTTTTACTCTCAATTTCTTTGCCTTCTAGGGTGCTGTTACTTGAATTCCCTTCTTGGAGGCGTTCATAAGGTCCTCCGGTGTACAAGTAGATAGGTATGCAGCATACGTTAGTAGATGGGCCATGATCTATGAAGCAACTCCACACTCACACCGCAGCCGCGCAGGTTGGTGTCATCTGAGACACTCCACATAATAGATTCTCCCTGCTTTGGCAGACCTGTGTTCTAAGTCTGTTTAGAGACTTCCACATTATCCAGGAAAGTTTATGCCCGGGGGAAGACTATATTAGAATATTATATTTTATGAAATTTCCAACTTCTCTCCACTTCACTCCAAACTTCGCTGTAGGTCATCCTTCATCATTCTGCGTACGACGTGGGAACAAAGGGATAAGAGCTATTGTTCTTCGTTCGAAAGCAAATAAGCAGATCATGAAAAATATTATGATATTTAGTGAACGGCGACTGACTGTCATTATAATCCTAGGAGTCTTTTTTCAACTAATTTGGATGCAGCAATCAGGACCTTTAATTTATTTGAAGAAATTTTAGTGCGTGAACGTAAAGCCAATGATTCACGTAGATTCTACGCTGGCTATTAAACACAAGCTGTTCTCGTTGGTGGTGTTGGTTTTGTTTCAGTTTTGTTTCAGTATGTGTTTCCTTCTTCCTAAAGTCCCGGGTCCTTTAAGCGGGGCGTGAAAAGGCACCTGATGAGGCCGTCAAGCTGAGTGCCACCACTGTTAACATGGTAGGTACATGTTTACGATGGTGACCCTCTTTTTTCGAGACTTTGCCTTTAGCTTACCATCAGGCGAGGTGAAATCAAATTGTCGCGTTCTATATAAAAAAATGTCTTTATTTTGATCTAAAAGATTGGAACTAATCAACATATTAAACCACTAGATTAAAATAGAAAATGCCATCAACCCGGACGGGACAGGAATCCGCGTCTTGTCAATTATTACAGGGGGAATAACGTACCTGGAGCTGGATAAAAATACTAAACCAACACACAAATACAAAGTTTGAAGTAAATAATGTTATTTGGATTCCAACAAGCCGCTTTTAGATACCCATCTCTCTTTCCTTTAAAGCTACGTGACTTGAATTTGATTTTTCTTTTCCAAAGTTAGTTTTGTAAACTGGAAGCACTAAAGCAATCGTTAGAGTAACTTCAGCACAGCAATGGCTACAATTCTGATTGGACTAAGAAGGTCCTTTACGTGGGCATTGTCCCCATTTACATGCTCCAATCGAGGTTTAGTCTACCTTAAAAGTAGATATAGTCTTCTACTTAACGACTGCATGTACTAAGTGCGTCACCAATGGAAAGTCCAGCAGGGCCTGTAGACAAAGTGACATTCTAAACAATAATAATAACGGGAATTAACGCGATCATGGTATAGGTACATACGTACCTTTGATTAGCCTGACGTTTCGACCAGGTTACACTGGCTCAGTGCGCGCCCGCCATCTTCGAGTAGGTAGTAGGTTCTTCATCTACCCGCACATTCTCGATATTTTGTTTTTGCGTCCACCACACACAAAGTCACATTCTGTTAAGGTCATAGAGAAGAAAGCTAGAGGTAGAACAAGAGCATTATTTCCTAATATTTTAGTGTAAACGAAACCTTGTTTTCAAAGAAAGAACTACAAACGAATATTGTGTTACTGTTTACAACAAAATAATTTCCTTTTTAAGAGCATTTGCTACTCTGATCTAAATCGGCCTTTAGTGGAAACCGCTTCGAAGTCATTCTGTTTTTATTCATTATCAATGGTTTAAGTGATACTACGTCAATTAGGTATAATGAAGGCATACTCACTTTCTTACAGCACTAGATGGCAAAGGTCTTGCTCATAATACATGCGACGGAAAATATCAGGGACGAGTGAGTCACCTTTGTCGAAGGTAGCCTTCGGGGATTTACAGGTGTAAGCCTATGTATATATATGTCACTTATTCACTTAAATTAAATAAACATACCACACTTCGGGTATTAAAAGTAACAGAAATCTGCGCAATTCGGGTTATGATAGGAACAAGATGTAGGGTCAGGTTAGGAAAAGGGTTACGTTTGGAACAAACATCACATTTTTTTTTTCAAGTTACTAATCTAGCCCGCATCCGGGTCAGGTTCGGAATAATAATTATTATCGATCTCATGCATTACTGAACGTTTCTACTGACGTTATCGCTATATCACTTATAATGCTATTTAACACTACACATATTTAAATTAGCATTTTCATATAAGTACTCACACCTAAAACTAACTAAAGGGCTAGGTAGATACGTAATAACATTCGCATTTTGCGAACTATGTTTTCGTCCCACGTAATAGGGTACGGCAATAGTCTCGCCCCCTATTCAAAGGGGCTGAAAGTTGAAATTTATAGGCTGATATTGCCTTCATTCTGTTAGATGCTTGTTACGACGCTCTTGGGGCATATTAGCATGAATTCTTACCTGGACGCCTTTGTGGCGTACAAGCCTTTCGTACTAATACACATAATTAATTACCGACTATGATTATTCCCATGAGTATTTTTGAAACATAAAGAAAGATTCGCTACAACTTTCAGACATTTTGTTTTTATCTTTTTTTTAACGTTGGGGATATGGGGCCCAAGTGCCCGTGTTCTTTACAAAGATCTAGCAAAGCTGATCGACGCTACGCGTGACCAGAAGGCTGGTTATTACCTTGCACAGAGGTTAAGCATTGCCATTCAACGTGGCAATGCAGCCAGCCTTCTGGGTACGTTACCGGTCCGTGACGATGCGGAGGAATTCCACGACGCATTACGTATTAACTATTTTATTTTTTTCGTTATTTTTTTGGTTTATTTTAGTACGTAGTTTCTAGTTTAAAATTTCTTTTAGTTTTATTTGTGTGAGGTACATATTTTGAACTATTAAAACATGTCTCTTTTATAAGTTTTAAATAGAGTCTAAATGAATATAAATATACGCCGCTATGTTTATAGCCTGTGCTCTATTTAGACGGTTTCTCCATTCTACGCCTCGAGAAAAGTACAAAAGTATAATATGTATTTTTATAAATATTTAGATAGATAGAAACCTCAGACCAAGGCAATTAAATTCTTCCTGTACGCAAATATGGACAATGAATGGGAATCAAACTATGGTAGGGATATATACATGCTGCAGAGTAAGAGTATTACTTATCAGTGGAGCCACCAGACCAAAAGTCTACCATCAGGCCCTCGATTTTAATCAATACAAATCAAATCGAATCGAATCGAATTGAAGCTTATCGAATCCAATCAACTTTATTTGCAAGATGAAGTTCAATCACATTGATGATGAAGAGAAAGTTCATTCACAATTACTAAAGCTTAACCACTGGTGGGGCCACTGTCACTGCAAAAAATAAAATTAAATTGTAAACTTTTTTTTCTATACACTAAAGTTCAAAACGAAATGAAAAACGTCATTACACTTTTTCATTCACTCTGCAAAAAGTCATTTAATTTTACAATGTAACTGCATCGCTTTAAAGTCTATTATTTAATGCCGTTTTTTATAGTCGCCGTGGCACGACTATGGTTTGGTTTTAGAAGAATAAACGCCCAGTAAGGTTCCATGGTTAGGTAAAGTAGATTGCCTTGCACAGAGTATTCTACAATATTTCACAACATTCTACACATATCTAGACCCATGGTTAGGTTAACTATATAGCTTGTGTTATGGAATCTAGAATGCGGATAAACATACTTAGATACTTTTGTAAATACATACATATTATACATAGAAACACCCAGACCAATGCAAATAGCCATTTTCATGCATACAAAATATTTGCACTAAGCAGGAATAGAATCCGTGCCTCCTGCGTAGCAATTGCGTGCACTATCACAGTGTGAGTATATTATGTATGTAGTTATATGTCTTTGAATTACACTTACACAAGTTTTCTGTTCATATTGGCGGCGCTAAATTTAATTTATTTCCACCGTACAAAGTTTAACAACCCACAAAATTAGATTTTAATTGCATTATAATTGAAATAACTTTGTCTCTGATTCGGGTTATGGATTTATTTTTACTAGATATGACTTATAAACATTATCCTTTTGTCTAATCAAATCGGGGATTATAAAAATAACCACCAATAACCCTATCGCACTTCACTGCAAGTTTACATATCAGGAATTTCTTTTCATTTAATTTACCATGTATGTTAGACAGATTTGATCCCTATGATTGCCACTGTCGATTGAAGCCATAACAATACAGGATGTGATTTTTTTGGGTTTTAGTTGGCCTGATTACCGGGTGTGTCAAGCGAGTTTTCGAAAATATATATGTAGTTTTGTTTCTTTTAATTAAAAATAAAAAACCCGACTGCCACTGAAAAGATCGAAATAAGTTTGATAGCAGGCGGCACCCATTTGCCAATCATTAACCGAAAGAAAATTAATGGGTTCCGCCTGCTATCAAACTTATTTCGATCTTTTCAGTGGCAGTCGAGTTTTTTATTTTTTAATCATTTCTTTTATTTTATATTTTTTAGTTATGGTATGATAATATGTGTATCTTTTTGTAATCTTCTTCTAATTTCCTTCATTTTGATACCCTACTCGATAAGTTTGAAGTAAAAATATTTTTGACAACATACGTTCTGACGCCAAAAATCCACCATTTTGATTTTCTAGAAATATTAATATACCTGGTGTCACTCACACAATCACGACGAATCAAATGACACCTCACATGTCCATATCCGTCAAGCCGTTCAGGCTGTAGGCTGTGCCAAATAAATGTAAATACATACATACATATATACATACATACATAGTCTCGAAAAACATTACCCTCCTTCGTTCGGCAGTCGGGTAAAAATAAAGGAATGTTTCCTTTGAATTGATTGCCCAGGGGGTATGAAAATCTTCAACCCTGTATAGTATAATTCCCTTAGAAAATTACTATCTCTTCCATTGATGGGAGCATCTACGGCCATAATAACACAGGTAGTTCTCGATGGGTGATCTTCCCGGGAAAGGGTTTAGTACAATCTGAGACCGGAACGACGATCGATGAGTTAATAGCCTTCCTGCGATTCGACTAATGGAAGTAATTATAATCAACGTTTAATGGAAGTTTAAATCATTATTATTAATGGAAGTTTATATCATTATTATTAATGAAAGTTTATCAGACGTAAGGTAAACAATACTAAATGATTAAAGAAAAGCACTTACTTATATTTTCAAGATGAAGTTTCTCAAAAATATCGAATTGTGATCGAGAGAACGCAGGTTCAAACCTTCAGGGGGTCCAACCTCACTTCAATATAATATTAGTGCTGCTACATAACCATAATGAAATAAAAAGATAAGCATTTTAAACAGTAATGTTTAAAAATTATCTTCCATTGTGAAAATGTGGGTAAGTCTCAAATGATTTTGCGTGTAAAAGTAGTGTTTAATGGCAACCTCTGTTTTATCCATTTTCAGTATTGAGGGAGTGTTTTATCTGAGGATTGAAAAAGCTTTTAATGTTGTAATCATTACCTCTGTGGTGTGGCGGCAGTGAACGCGACTGCCCCGCAGGAGGCTCGAGTTTGATTCCCGCTCTGTGCAAATATTTATATGCATGAATATGGCTATTTGCTACATCTACATTCCATAACACAAGCTAGTTAAGCTTACCATGGGTCTAGATAGCGTTGTGTAGAATATTGTGAAATTTTTATTTAATTATTTATTTCCAAAATAGAGTTGATAATAACAATAATATTAACGAAAATTAACGCGATCATGATAAATAGGTACATACATACCTTTGATTTGCCTGACGTTTCGACCAGTTACCCCGACCGTGGTCACAGGCTGACTGGCTCAGCGGTACACGCCCGCCGTGTTCGAGTTCGTGATGTAGAAGGTTCTTCATCTACCCGCGTGTTCTCGATATTTTCTTGATTTTCTTATCGCCATGTACCGTCACAATAATGTTTATTTTCTTAAATAAAATTATCTGTACATTTAGCATCAGATCGCTCTTGATGAACAAAGTGCTCAAATGATCTTAATTCCTTGGAATTCCTTGGAAGGGAGGACCTTCCTATTGATGGATTGTTCTGATATTACGCACACAATAATATAATTAAAATCAATAAAACAGTTTGATTTTGCGCAATATAATATTACCGCTGCCACATCTGGGTGTTAAGATCATTTTGAAACTTTATAGTCAAGATTTGTCTGAAGATGACTATGTACATGGATTATAGCTCTAGATACATCCTAGATCACTAAAACACCCTGTATAATGTGTTATAATCTCTTGCATTCCTCTAAAAGATTATATATGACATTATATAGAAGACAATAATATATTAAAACCTTTATAGCTTGAGCTCATTCGCACGTACAGAATCTTTTTAAAATTAGTTAGGTACTCTCGGTACTCCTATAGTCTTCATTTTTTAAAATTTTTAAAACTTCCCTCATTATAAACGTAAGTAGTATATTACAATGAAAATTAAAAAATCGTGCCGATATCTCTCCCTACAATAAAACTGGTACATATTTCAAACATGTTAGGTAATAAACTTGAAAGTCGCGCTCCATACTTTATACTTAGGGCTATGTATTGCCTACACAAGGCTAGCAAAATAGATATGAAGTAGCTTACACTACCAATTGAGACGCAATATATTTTTATTTGACGGCCAATATTATAAGAATTGTATCTACGGCGTGCTTTAAATATATTATTGTTAAGAAAAGTTCATTTTAAACGTACCGGATATCAGCTACCAATAAAAAAAATATGATAATTTACAGACCTGTTTATCAAAATTCATAAAGAATATCGTTATCGTAAGGAGCTTGGCCAAGAGGACATGAGGGTATCATGAAAAAAGGTGACAGAGGAATAACACATGACATTTTAGGTTGGCCTCAAATATTTAGAACAAGGAGCATATTATATATGACCATTATTTGTTTTTTTTTATCTTATCTAGTAGACCTAACCCCTAGGTCATAAGTATATATTTAATTTCAGAACATCTGCTTCTAATTTGAATTTTAATTGATAGATAGAAAGAATTTTTCTTTCAATGTGACTGTCCCACTGAATTACGAAGTTCAAAATCGACTCACTTTTATTGCCATCTTAGTAGTTACAATAAGCCAATATCATGGCTGTTCCTCCATAGACCTGCCTTCTCTACACGTACCTCACTCTAGTCACTCCCGCATAACTTCTACCTGGAATGTGGCAATATTTCTACAGCGAGCGAAATGTAATTAATCAAAAAGTTTGCAGCATCCTTCCCCCCCCCCCCTTCTGGTGCCAAGAGTGACGTCACCCTCAAATACTTTTGGATTGTTGGCTTTGTTTATTACGTTGTTATAATTTTGTGGTTGACGGATGTATTCTGGCATTTGGTTGATTTGAAATATGCTAAAGTTGTAAAGGATATTAAATGAGTCTTGCTTTGTTTGTGAGTTTTAGTGAATCTGTGAATATAATACGAAAGCCAATTGAGAAGTTTAACTTGAGATCTGTTAAAAAGGTCAAGTGGTTTAATGTTTCTGTAAAAGCTATGTCGTACGAATCTTTAATTGAAACAAATAAAAAAATACTAGGCCATCATAGCTTACCAGTGGTTCGCCCCCTCATGGAACCTCATATTTTACACCTACATTCCGCAAACTTGGACTCTCAGAGGATGACCTCTGCCTACCCTTTGTGGATTTAGAAATGTAATTTAATGCAGTAATGACAGAAATCAATACAAATAGACATACTCATACATACAAACATTTGCGCTAATCGCAAATCCATCCCGAAACCTTTGATACCATAACCGAAAACGTCGCCCCGCCATGCAAATCTTCAAATCAAGATCAAATTTAATTAGTGCAAGACAAATGATATAAGTCACAAACCCCTATATTTTAACTATACACCATATGTGATAGACACTAGCAGTGTGACGCCAGATCCCACTTCTGATAGGCAGCTGCTAAAACATTTTGTGCTCTATTGTGGTGAGGGTTCCGTCTCCCGTGCGGTTTTCGCTACAAATTACGAACCAATGCGAACTATGCTCGTCTTGGCTGCTCGACAGTTATTATTAGTTGCTATTACAAAATAGTGATGTGACAACCCTAGCATAGTGTGTATCTAGCAAAAACGTGTAAAATGCTATGAATAAGTTTCGTAGTATTAATTATTTTTCATATGTTTCATGTATTTTAGTCTAGATTCTAATTCTAAAATCTAAAAATCTAAGTGCGGTAGCCTAGTGGTATGGGTAATGGAAGTGCGGTAGCCTAGTGGTATGGGTAATGGACTGCTGAGACGAGGTCTCGGGTTCGATCCCAGGTTTACCAATGACTTTTCGATGCTTTTCGAAGTTATGTGTGTATTTATCGCAGGTTTATAAGTGCCCGGTTAATGGCAATAAGCTCGCCACCTATTACGTTGGTTAAACATAAACTCGCGAAATGTGGGTGCTAGCACTTCTGCCTACCCCTTCGGGGAATACAGGCGTGAGTTTATGTTATATATGTTATGTAAAAATCTGGATTCTAATTAGAATGTCTGTGGGCTGTTTGCTTGTTTACTTTTCTAGTTTCTCATTTTGCTTATTAATCAGTTAATATTGCAGTCCGTTGCTGGACATAGACCTCTCCCAATGTGCGCCTAGCATTCGATTGTCTATTTTGCTCAATCATAACTTGAAGCTTAGGCACAGAATAGATAATAGCTGGCGTACGCAGTTAGAAATAAAAACATTAAGAGTAGGGAGTTAGGGCAAAGTAGAATCTTTTTCTACTATGTATGAGGTCACTGGTAATCAGACATTGAACGTAAACAGAACACTTTTGATTAAGTACTCTATCACCCGTAAATGATAGAGATAAGTTTAACAGATGATTATGTACTGGTTAGTACAGTTAGCTTTTAAGGTCCATGCGTACAACAACAACATAACGAAACTGTGTGCTGACTGCTGGCGTAGCTTAGGCCTTATGCACAACAGATAACCATTCCCGTTGACCATTGGGACAGTATTTGTTTTTGGTATATTTTTACATAATTGACCAAAATTTTAATTTTAATTAGTTTACGAAGCAATCATAATGCGCACAATTTTTTTAAATAGATGTACAAATTTAATTTTGTCTACAAGTCCTACAAAAATTCAAGTGTAATATCTGTCTATCTATGAATATATAATACGTATGGATGTCCAGTATTCACATATCATGGACATTAATCAACCCACGCATTACGTAGCGTCACATTGTAATAATCGCTTTGTTATATCACAATACCTTCACGCCACAACAATTGATCAATGTTGACACACACCGATTTACCTTCAAAATAAAGACGCAAAATCCCCGAAAAAGGGTCCAAAGGGAAAATAACAATAATACACGAAGCGGTCAATTGTTTACTCACCCTACGGAACCCAAAATTAATATCGCTTCCGTCAACACGTGACGTGTAGGGTAGAACGACAATTAGGTAAAGTACGAGAATTGGAGCCTTCACCCTAAGTCTGCAAATAAAATATTTTCTATAATAGTGTTTACCCTTTTTGGAATTTGCAAAGTGAAAAATGTATTTCTGTATTTATGCTCTAATTTTTTTGAAACCAGTTAAAAAGAGAGAAAGAAAGGAAATATTTTTATTATGCACCCACAGAAAATGATAAAAAAACACAACTGTGCAGAATTAGAAGAAGTTACTTATGTAGCTTTAACTGACTTTAAAAACGAATCAATTGCAGCTCAATATTATTATGAAAAATTTATGAAGTACTAGCTATTGCCCGCGGCTCCGCCCGCGTGGAGGTTGGTTATCGCGACCAAACATAGCCTATGTCCTTTCTCATAGTCTAATCTACCCCTATACCAAATTTCATCAAAATCGGCTCAATGGTTGAGGCGTGAAAGCGTAACATACAGACAGACAGTAGGACAGAGTTACTTTCGCATTTATAATATAGAAGTATGGAAGTATGGATTATAGCTTCCCAATTTTTTTTTCAATTTGATGTGTTTTTAATTCTCCTGTTATCTGTCACACTTTTCTTCTGTATGTAGTATTGATCGACTAATCATATTTCTGGCAACCTACGGCCCACAGACGGCATGCGTTAGTGGGTTCAAATCCAACATAACCTATACAGCGTTAAGGTGTATGCGAAGATATGAAAAAAAATAAAAGTATACACAGCGATGGTAGGTGGCCTACAACTTATCATCAAATAGGCCATTTTTATATATTTATCACAGGTATATTTAATCTTGTTTATAGTATAAAAACCTTGGTTAAACATGTTACTTCAAGTTTAAAACAATACCTTTCATGACACAATTTACATTATTCGAAGTGAGTTTCCATGAGATTTTTCTTACAATATCTTTCTTCAGGCTGTGATTCCCTTGAGAGGGGTACAGACAGAGCTGTACGTGTTACTCCGAATTCAAATGTCTTGCTTATCCCAGAGGGCTGCTTGATATGTAATACACCATTGTATATTTACCTCCTTTTGTTTTTTAACTTTTACTTTAATATTTGTAAAAGGTAAAGAACGGAGGAGAATTACATTACGCCAATCGTAAACTGATGATAATGATGATGATTAGTAAGTACTAAAGAATAAAAAAAATCATTCATTGTTTCATAAGAAAGTTGGTAGATGGCACCACCGTCGCCCCTAAAGACGGATATAAGAGGGAAATATGAATGGTAAATTTTCATTAATAGTTAGAGTGATTCAAGAGGAAGGATAATTTTATAGTAAATAATAAATGTAATAGTTTTATACTATTTTGTATTAGTTTATTGAAATATGACGATTTGTAGAACGTGTCAGGTATCTCAGTTTGTCAAAATATTCCTGCTGGAAAGGGGCTGGACACGGTTTCAATTCCTTTCTTGAATATTGAATTTTTCACACTTAAGTTTATAGAGTGATTCAAGACGAAGGATTATTTTAATAATTTTATACAATTTTGCATTAATTTATTGAAATATGACGATTTGTAGAACGTGTCAGGTAACTCAGTTACTTACTTACTTACTTCCAGCGGGGGACGCCGTCGACCGGACGGGTGATCTGCCTTCTTTGTGGGCCATTTCACCCAAATCCCCTGTGCCTTCCCTGGGGAGGCCAAGGGGGCGTCCGGCAATCACGGCGCTCCGTCGAACCTACCTGTTTCTTTGCAGAATCTTACGATCTGTTCCACCTTCAGATCCTCAAGGTCTGGTGTTTCTAATGTGTCCGTCCCCATGTTTTCCCATCTTGCTCTTGAGTACATGGGGCATTTGGCAAGCAGGTGGAGGCTGGTCTCCTCGGCCTCCATGCACTCTGGGCATTTGGGGTCGGTTTTCACTCCTATAAGTGTCAGGTGCTTGTTTAGTCGACAGTGTCCTGTTATTACTTCTATAACCAGCCTTATGTTTCCCCTGGAGAGTTTCAACAGTTGGCTTGATTTCTTCGTGTCCATGCTTTTTATGAAGATCTTTGACTGTCTCATGACAGGCGAGGATTTCTATCTGCGATTTGTTTCGGCGACTATGCTGTGGCCTATCACCTTCGTGATTTTGTGGGCTATGGGCAATCTTGGCTCAGGGCCCACCTGGTTCACGTCAGCTCCTTTTCTGGCCAGTTCGTCAGCGATTTCGTTGTCCGTATTACCCTCGTGTCCGGGTACCCAGGCAAGTGTTACGTCTAGCTGCCTGGTCAGTCTTTCCAATGATTTCTTGCATTCCTTGACAAGTGCTGATGTTGTTTCTGTTCTGTCTAGTGCCTTCAGTGCCGCCTGGCTATCGCTATAGATGGTTACCTTTCCTTCATCTTTAAGGCGGCTCACCATTTCCGCGCATTCCATTATGGCATTAATTTCTGATTGGAAGGATTGCCTAGGGAGATTGTCCTGTTTATTACTGTTCCATTTCCACGTTTTATGTGTATTCCAGAACCAGAGAGTTTGGTGGATTCTTTTCTGGAGCCATCCGTGTAACAGATAGTGCCTCATGCATCCATCTTCCAATTCTCCCTCTGTCCAATATGTACTCTGTACTTTTTGTCAAATATATCCTTTCTTTACTGATAAGATCATTGTTCGATAGGACCATTGACAGTTTATCTTCATATCCTTGACTGATCTTGGCATGACCTTCGTCAAAGATATTGCTTGTCCATTGACCTGTGCTTCTCAATTTGAACCATTGTTCTATTGCTTTCCTTTTTATTTCAAGGTCTATCGGATTTAGGCCCAGTATGATCTCTAGTGCGGCTGTGGGAGTGGTCCTCATCGCGCCGGTAGTCATTAGTGTCGCCAGTCTCTGAACTTTGTTCAGTTCTTGTTTGTTTTTCACTTTATGGGTTGTGTGCCACCATACTAGGGATCCGTGGAGTATCCTTGGCAAAATAATTGCCTTATATATCCACAGCACCATGGCTGGTTTCATTCCCCAGCTTCTGCCTATGGCTCTTTTGCATTGCATCATGGCCATTTTTGCTCTTGAGCATGCATTTCTTATGTGTGTTTTGAAGGTCAGTTTGCTGTCCAGTATTACTCCTAAATATTTGACCTCCTTCACCACTTCGAGGTTTTGGTTATCTAGTTTGATTGGTACCGACCATTCAATTTTCCTTTTTTGGGTGAATAAAACTACTTTGGTCTTGTCAGGGTTTAGGTTTAGGCCTTTACTCCTGCACCATTCTAGTGCTACTTTTAGCCCTCTGTTCATAATGTTACATATGACGCTGAGGATTTTTCCTGTGACCAGGAGCACACCATCGTCCGAGTATGCCTGTGTGTATATGTGCATCTTGTTGATCTTGTCGACTAGCTCGTCTATTAGCAGGCACCATAGCAGTGGTAATAGACATCCTCCTTGTGGAAAGCCTCTTTTGGCCACTACTGTTCGTCTTGTGCCTGCTATCTCTGCATGTATCAGTCGGTGTTTCAGCATATTTTTCACCCATCCTGATATATTCCTGTATATTCCTTCCTTGATTCAGGGTTTCCTCTATCGAGGTTGGGGTGGCTCTGTCTACGCCGGAATGCACCCTCCACGTCGAAACCGCCTAGTGCGTACTCTTTGTTGCTTAGCGATCTCTGCACTCTGTTAGTCAGCGTGTGGAGGGCAGTTTCGATTGATTTGCTCTCCATGTAAGCGTGTTGGATTAGTGTCTCCTCCCCCGTTCCACCCGCCGGGTGGATGTTGGTAGACATTTCATCATCTGTGTATTCTTCACATTCCGGAAAGTGAGTGCTGAGCATCATCCAGAATCTTGTCCGGATCAGAGATTAGTTCTTCTCCGCTTTTGAAGCTGCCTAATTTGCAGGTGCTGTTTTTGGGGAACATCTTTGCTAGTCTCGCTGCGTCAGGGTATCTCTCTACGCCCTCGCAGAACGCTTTCCAGCTTTTCCTGTTCTCCCTCTTGCAGTCCTTTGTGAAGGCGTGTCTTTCTGTCTTATAGGCAAGCCAGGAGCTCTCGTCGCCCTTCCTCTGGGCTATTCTGAGGGCTCTTCTTGTCTTTTTTCTTTTCTTTTCAAGTGCTTTGGTCCACCATGGTTGTCCTTTACCTGGTTTGATCTCTTGTGGTGGGCATGCGTTGTGATATGCCTCTCTCAGAGTTTCATCCAGTCGGTTGGCTTCTCTTTCAAGGTCTTCGGTCCCTTTTAGTAGGTCTCGATCGATTGGGCTCCATTTCTCAATACCGGTTTGGTATGTTGCCCAGTCGGTTTTCCTTGCATTCCTGGTTAGAGTCTTCTCGATTTTGGCCCCCAGGCAAAATGTTATGCGTCTGTGGTCCGATTTCGAGTCTCTTACGTCTACTTTCCAGTCTGCGATGTGCTAGCTTATCCTGTCAGTTGCTATGGTGATGTCCAGCACCTCTTCTCTGGCTTTTGTTACGAAGGTGGGCGTATTGCCCTAGTTCAGTATGTCAAAGCCTGTTGAGCTAATGAAATCTAGTAGTAAGTCACCTTTATTATTGCAGTCCGTGCTGCCCCACACCACGTGGTGGGAGTTCGCATCGCAACCTAGAATAATAGGAATGTTCTTACCGTTGTATTTCCTCAGTGATGTCTTCCATTTCCGGAGTCGGGGGTCTGTAGTCCATCTCGCTTGGTATGTATGCGGAGACTAGTAGTACCCTCTCTCTGGCACCTGTATTTAGCTGGATTGTCGCTGTGGCACTAGCTAGGTCACTGTAACAATCTGACTTTATTATTCCTAACGATCTTGCACTATTGCTGATGTATATGCATGCCCTGGGATGATACCGCTGTCATGGTAGATGATCTCTCCTCCCAAGGAATCGAGCCCAGAGATGCGTCCTTTGACGACGTATGGCTCTTGCAATAGTGCGATGTCTATTTTCTCATCCACCACATGTCTGCAGAACTCTATCATGGCATCGCAGCAGTGGTGAAGATTAACTTGAACTATTTTTATTTTGTTTGTGTGTTTTTGTGGTGTGTTGCTGTATGTGTTCATTTGTTAGTGTATGATGTGTGTGTGTGTATGTGGGTTTCTTTGTCCCTCCCTTTAACTCGCTACGAGGGCGGGCTACCCCCCAGCCAGTGCGGTTGCAATAATGCTACACTTTCCGGGGGGGTCCCGCCGCTACGTGGCGTGGGGAGGGGGTGTGCTGTGGCTGTCTGTCCTGGGCGAACCTGTCTGCGGGGTGTAAGGCTGTCGGTCGGACCCCCTTTCGGGGCTTACGCCGCAGCGTCCCGTTTGCCGACTACTGGTTGCGCCCCACTTGTGTTGGTTGCCTGTTGTGTGCTGGTTGGGTTAGGGCGCTGTTGATCCGGTATACCTTCGCCAGTGGTCCTCCTCTGCGGAGTATCCACCTGAGCGTTACTGCCGTGTTCAACAGGCCCTTCACCCGGTGTCTCCTTGTGTGTAGGTAGACTAAGAGGCTTTCCAGGGACTGGGTTGTCGGGCCCTTTGCCCATGACTCGACCATACACCTGTGTGATTTGGTAGTTGAGCCACACATGATCTTTTGCCCCTTCTTCGGGTACTCCTACCACCAGCCTTGTTCCAAGGGGCATAGCCTCTTTGCGGATGAGGGTCCACTCCGATATCTTCAGGTCTGCCCGGTGTCCGTTTTGGAGCTTGATAAGGCCTAGTGGGTCTAGGCGCTTGCCCACCAGGTTTCCGGGCAGCCATATAGATATCTTGTGGGCCTCTAATCTTTTTGGTGTCAGCTGAACACCATTATGCTCCCCAAGGTCGCAGCTCATTAGCCATAAACATCGCCCCCTCGTTCATCGGGCTGACTAAGAAGTAGCCTTCGGCTACTAGCCCCGATGCAGCGAACGATAAGTTTAGGCTGTTGACTCCGTTGATCGCTGCTTCCTCTATCTTGTCTACCAGTCTTTCCCTGATTGTGGCAGCGGTAGCTTCGTCCATCTTAGCGCCGTCCCCCCGCACGATGATAACGGAGAGATCACTCTGACCCATAGTAGGTCTTCGTGGTCCCTCGTTTCGTGGATCCGGTTTGGGTCGCTTCGGTGGCCGTTGCTGCGTCCGCTCTTCAGGGTCTGTCCCCTGTCTTTTCAGCTTGGTGGCCTTCCGTACGTCCTCACCACCTCTCGGTGTAGATGTCACCGCTCTGGTTGACGTTCCGGGTTCAGTTGGGCCAGCTCTTGCCTCCTCCTTTTTCTTTCTCACGCGCTCTATCCTACGTCGGTTCCTGGAGATCCACACGCCTTCCTCACTTTGAGTGCTTATCTCCTCTATAAGCGTAAGGTCATACCCGAGATACCGTTTTCGAGGGTCTTGGTGTTAACTTTACTTGTGTCTTTTGGTTGCGCGATTTTGCCCTCCCCAGAATACGAGGGGCAGCCCGGACCACTTGATGGTCCAAGGAGGGATTCTCCGGTATTGCCGGTACCCTCCTGGGGTAGTTTTTTATTTTTAACTGCGCTTTCCATTTTTTTGTGCCGGGATTGCCAGGTTATATATACATATAGATATGATGAATAAATACATATATACTTGTTTATAATATATACATGAACGTTTACATAAATATATATGTTCCACTCTTTTTGGGGGTATTTAGTGCCCCATGGCCTGTGGCGACCGGGTCGGGATATTTGACCGCCGCCCGTTGCTCGGCGTTGTTGCTCTATTCGCACCACCCGGGGGGCACGTGTAGGGTGGGCCTAGGAAGAGGTGGTAAATCCTACGGACGTTGAGCAACCAACCCCCGGTCAAAATATTCCTCCTGGAAAGGAACTAGACACGGGTTCAATTCCTTTCTTGTATACAAAATTTTTCGGATTTTAATTTATACGATAACTTGACATACTAATCGCTTCATTGTTGTAAAATCAAACCCAACTATAAAAATATATATTTTTTTTAAATTAACCACAAACATTACGACCTAATTCTAACATCATGGTTTATGGCAAATTGTACTGTTGAATACAAAGTCGTCCAACTTTTGTCTAATTTGCGGGCAACTTGGAAGAATGACAGGTCGGGTGGGGGCACGGGGAGGGGCGAGGGGGTAAAATTGTAAACTTGTCAAAATTACACAAGTTACCACAGGCTGCCGAGGGGTGATATTCTGAATATTTACAACGATTTTGCTTCTTCGCCATTAAGGTATTTAAATACTTACTTTATAATTATAAACGAGCTATTCTTGTGCAGATTGTTACCGGTTATACATTCCTATCTAGGGAATCACTCAAACGTTCAAATTCAAATACAAATTAAATTTATTTGCAAGAATATGGTACAAAAGGTGTTACAATAAATAATACAGTGCATATTTCTACATACTGTGCCATATCCGGCGTGCAAATTATTTTTTCATCAATATTACAAATCATGTTTTATTCAATGATATACATAATTATTATTACCAATGCAAATATCACCAGTATCGATATATCAATTATAAGATTTGTTTTGTCGTTTTGTAAGATAATGTGTTTCTTGATAAAAATTGTGAAAATAAACAGACTTAACATGCATGACGTACCCGCTCCGTCGGTGTATATCATATTCTCAAAAGACCAACCATGTTGGTTCCCAGTGATATAGAGTAGAGTAGAGTCAATCTCATCCTGTGGGGGTCGTAGAAGGCGATCATGGAGGTCAGAATAATAAATATTTAAGGCGACTAAGGGCTAGCCCTCTGGCTGGCTGTTCTCCATCCGACAATAAACATACAGCAAACAGCGGACGTATGAAGAGCGTTTGTCAATGCTGAAACTCACAACTCTGAAGGAACGCAGGGACCGCGGCGACCTTATAGAAACATTTAAAATCTTGAATGGGCACTATGATATAAAGAACTTTGATACCCTATTT
This sequence comes from Eilema sororculum, assembly GCA_914829495.1. Lineage (NCBI taxonomy): Eukaryota > Metazoa > Arthropoda > Insecta > Lepidoptera > Erebidae > Eilema > Eilema sororculum. The sequence goes on from OU618546.1 coordinate 21,883,416, forward strand.
ATTCGTAACGAGAATGCACACCTAAGAGGGCACCATCTAAAGTTGTGTACTAGCTTCTCTAACAACAATCCCCACAAACACTTCATCACTAACAGAGTAGTCAGAGCGTGGAACAAACTCCCAGAACATGTGATATCAGCTGACAGTATCAACCAGTTCAAAAACAGACTTGACACATATTACCTCAAACTAAATGAGAAGTAAAAAATGAAAATGGAAACTGGATACAGGCATTATCAGTTGCCTACGACTGCCTGCCTGATAACCTAATAATAATAATAATAATTATTAAGTGCCTGCTTGACGGCAAAAGGCTCGCCCCCTATTACATAGTTTGGTGAAATGTGGGTGTTAATACACCTCTGCCTACCCCTTCGGGCATTTACAGGCGTGAGTATATGTATTTGCATAATAAGTCTGAGAAGAAACAATACTTCCAATGCAGGCAATATTCTAGAATTTTATCACAATGCAATTTCAAGAGATGTCTCTTGAATATAGTAGTGGCTTAAACTAAGTTAGCTTTAACCGCTTCCACAATGAATAGGGTTGATCAATTGAATATAGTTAACTTTTTTACAATCATTTACAGCTTGTAAAGCATCATGTAGCTTATATAGGGGTTAGAGACGATCGTACTACCGAGGTCCCGGGTTCGAACTCTGCCGATGAAAATCCACTTCTAACACAAGCATTTAGCTTGACTTGGGGTTAAAGTGAATCCAAAAAGCGGAGTAATTACTTCAGTATCCGCATAAGTACCTATTTTATTATTATTGGCACAATTTTATTCGTGAATCATTTAGTGCCAACAATGAATTATCACTATAAGAAGAAGCATACCTATTTCTTTTTGCTGCTGGCAGTCTTTTTAAACACTTTATATGTATGTATTGTATATCCATCTAGTACTTTTGCGCCACATCTCCGGTAGTTCATAGTCGTTTTAGATATTTTTTTTGGAACAGGTTTTTGGTACTCTAAGTCGGAAACACGCGTTCGTTCATAGGTAGACAATTTATTTAATGGTATCTCAACACTAAAGTAAAGCCAACGAGACGAGAGAAAAAAGGTAAACAAAGCGACCATTACTGAGTTACGATGCGATAACTAGCAATTATTTTCCCTGTCCTTGTCGCACACGTCCCACGTACGCGACAATGGCCGAGCGGCAGCTGTCATTGCGTGTTTCGTAGTACAGGGAAGCTGTCATCACAGCGGTTCTAAGCTGTCAGATCCGCCATCTTATGAGCAATTTCATTCCTGTCTGGAATTCAGTTGGAGTGATAAATGTTTGGAACCGCTGAAACTTGTTTTCCCTTTCCGCTCGCTTTGTTGGCCTTACTTTATACAATAGTATAAGATAATTGACAACCTTAATAGTGTAACACTCACCGGGATATTTACCATGTCCATCTCAAATCGTAAAATAGACCTCGTATCCGGAGTGAACGCGACCGCTACGCAGGAGGCACGGGTTTGATCCCCACTCAGTGCTTCCCCCCCCCCCCCCCCCCCACACAATATTTGTATACATGAAAATTGATATTTGCATAATATGTATGTATGACAGCCTCCGTGGCGTGGTGGTAGTGAACGCGACTGCCATGCAGGAGGCGCGGGTTCGATTCCCGCTCAGTGCAAATATTTGTATGCATGAATATGGCTATTTGCATTGGTCTGGGTGTTTCTATGTATATATTTACGAAAAAAAAAATGTATTTAAGTATGTTTATCCGCATTCTAGATTCCATAACACAAGCTTGTTAAGCTATGCTTACCATGGGTCTAGATAGCGTTGTGTAGAATGTTGGGAAAGATCTAAAAAAAAAAATACTAAAATAAAACTAGATTCCATAACACAAGCTATTCAAGCTATGCTTACCATGGGTCTAGATAGCGTTGTGTAGTGTGTTGTGAAATATTTATTTATATAATTGATTTAATAATATAATACAACTTCATCATTAAAATTTGACATACATTCGTATTTGCCACATAACTTAATAGCCTACTTACAAAGTTAAAATATACTAAAATATATGAACAAGAGCTGTCCTTGGCTGTCATCGTTATCATGTTCAAATATTATAATTACGTAATATTAAATATTAGCATCATTAAAAATCCAGAGAGAAAATACACAAATATTTCGTTCGAAAACAAATTCATGAGGGGATTTATATTAAGCGACGTTTAAATTAGGAGGGTAGAAAATATAATGGTGGCTTAGAAACGTTTAGACGAGGCACAAGTTAGCATAACTATCATTTTTAGTTTATTTTTGCCTTGCTTTATAAACTTTACTGATTTACACACAAAGAAATTCAACAATATGCTAACCAAAATACTAACTGTACAATATATACGAGTATATATTATACAAAAATGAAAAAAGAAATTAAAATAACTTTATTTGTTAAAATAACTAATGACAAGATATTAATGTTATGATCGTTTGTTTTACGTAGGACACATTAAAACGACTTCACATCGCTTGTTGGTAATTTGAAGGCGAAGTCTCAGGAAACAAGGTCACTATTACAGACACCAACAATACATCGGTGGCTCTCTGCTTTTGTAGCAACAGATGGTTTATTTTATGTCATTAAATATTTCTAATGAAAAAACAATTTTCTACTTTATATATAACACAAAATTTAAGTTATATAACACAATACGGGCTATCGACAGAGCAGCCAAAACATAGGGTTCCTTGCCAAATAAGAAGTTACAATAATCCTAAAATGTGGTAAATAGAAATCAATTTCAAAACAAATAAATAGGTAGGTATATTAATTGGTACTTGTTAATTTCGTTCTATCATACTTATTCTCTATTATGAAAATGATTTGCCACTTCTATTAATTCTTTAATCTACATTCGGATGTAATAAATCGGTGTCTTGGTTTCGTAAATTTTTAAGGAGCCCTAATATAAATCATTCGTTTTCATAATATTTTTTACGTCTATTTTTCTCGAAGCGTATTTTAAGTTTTCGTATGCTGAAAGAACTTTTCGCTTAAATTCCTCTTCCAAAGGTTTTGTCTGACGTCGCCCTTTGTAGAACACATTTCTTTTTATTCTAGGTTTAATATTGTTTTATTAAACTGAGCTGCGTCTGACGTGGGGCTTACAACTTTGTATGTTGAATAAAATCTTCTTACAATATTTTGTTAAAGATATTATATAGGAGATATTTGTTCACTAAGAATATTTATTGAAGAGAATGTAGGTCTATCGGGTGTAAGGGGAACACTCCCGAAGCCGAAAACTCCTAGTAGTACTCCAGTTACATTACACATTGGCATAAAAAAATCGATTTCGAAAAAACAAAATGTTAAAGTAAATAATGCAAAATAAAAAATAAAATAAAAAAGAAACGGACTTTTTTGTGCAAATCGTTCTCCAATAAATCGAGTCATTTAGCTTAGCTGGAGGGGATAATGCAGGGAATACCAGTTTTGGTTAAATACCGATAATAAGTAGTAATCGTACTTTTTCAAAAGAATTCCTTTGGTAAACTAAACATAGTGTCTTATTAGACACTTTATTCATAAAAATTAAAGATTCTGACGAATTGAGAAAACAATCTCCATTTTGAAGTCAGTTATAAATGTACTTATTACACTAATCTGTACATAAATACAAACTAGGACAAACACTAACCGTCTAAACAAAGTTGGACTTGCCCCAGGACAAAGACTCTCTGCACTTACGTGCGTCTAGATTTACCCGCTGTATCAGATCCTCTTGTGTTCTCAATGTAAGTCCTCTATTGTACGAGTATGTAAGTACAGAGCTTACAGGACAAGAGGACTTAGAAATGGGTTCTAAGATTTTCGTCCAGAATTCTATTTTTTCTAAAAGAATAGTATCTAGCTTAAGTCACGTCTTGCAATATCATACACACATGTACTCACTCCTGTAAGTCCCCGAAGGGGCAGGCAGAGATATATTAACACCTACATTTTGCGAACTATGATTTTCAGTCCCACATAAATTGGGGTGAGCCTATTGCCGTCAAGCGGGCACTTAGTCGCCTACTATGACACAAACAGAAAGAGATGGAGTGGCCCTATTCTACTCCACTAGGAACCAACTTGGCATTTTATACAAACGTTACTGTAGACAATATAGCATGGCAATGTAAGATGAAGTGGCCCTATTCTACTCCACTAGGAACCAACTAGGCATTTTATACAAACGTTACTGTAGACAATATAGCATGGCAATGTAATATCATAACATATAAGTTGGCAACATTGTGTTTCGGATGCCAACACTAGTTCCGGGTTCAGGTTAGGCTCTCTCCCTCTATGACTTATACGAGTAAAAGTGATAATACCGTGTCTCATCAAAGTTAAAATATAATACCAATCTACTACCATGCACTGTGAGTTCATTTCACCAAAAACATCTACGTCGAAATAAAAAAACTAAACTTATTTCCAAATAGACCACCAGTTCGAAACACGCGATAACATCAATATGCCTGACTGCCAAGAGGCACAGAACATTGCATAAAATTTAAAGCAATTTGTACTCGCAGCACTACCGCAATATCTTCCAATGTTCCACTTCATTTAAGAGAAGCAGCACAGAGTGTATTAGAAACGTAGTTTATCGACTGCATACGTAATACTCCGATACTTCAAGGCAAGAACTCTTAAGCGATGCAATATGTCTGTAGAACTGAAACAGTATCAGACTCAATACATTTAAGTAAAATCAAGAAGTGTAGTGCACCGATCTTAATTCGAGACGAGTTCGAGTATTCACCTGTTGGTCGAAATATTGAACCAAAATAATATATTTTTTTATTTATAATACTGAAGTTTGTTAATAGCTACGAAAGACGGTGCATGGGATTATTTTATGACCTTTGGAGTTAACTCAACTTGCCCAGATGTAACGGCATGGCTATGGATACCGTTCCCGCAACCCATGAGAAGCTATTCGGGGATAAAAAATCGGTTGTCTGTAAAGTCGGTTTACTGACGATAGTTGAACGTGACTACGTCGTAAGAAAATACTGATGAAATGGTTTCATTTTTCAAAAGAAAATTTAAATTTTATGTGTTTGATTGGTCGCTCGTTCCGCACTCTCGCTTGCACTTCAAGCCTTAACTTAAACGCCTCAGAGCGAGGTAACGCAACATGACGTCATGTTTTATCGTGCGTGCAGCCGGATCAATCGAATTATAAGACGTTTTCACGTCAAAAGTATGTGTTATTCCAGACATCTATTTATCTATCTATGTACCGATTATACCAATACCGATGTCGACAGAAGAGACCAAATAAAGATTTATTTAAATAACTAGCTTTTGCCCGCGGCTCCACCCGCGCTGATGTCGGTTATCGCGACCAAACATAGCTTATGTCCTTTCTCATGGTATAATGTACCCTTGTACCAAATTTCATCAAAATCGGTGCAGTGGTTTAGGTGTGAAAGCGTAACATACAGACAGATAGACAGACAGAGTTACTTTCGCATTTATAATATTAGTATGGAAGTATGGATTTACGTAATAGGTGCTTAGAAGCATTTAATGTAATGTAAGCTAAATGTCTTTTGTGTAGGATAGAGGCGGTTTTAAAAAAAGCTGTTGGTGAAGGGCATTTTAAAAATTTCTCTACCATCTTTGCAAAGAGAATTCGGAGGAATCAAGTTATAAGGACCCTTTAGGAAGAGAAATTTTGTTGAATATCACAAATATTTTGAACATAAATGAAACATTCGACTACAAAAGGTCAAGTTCAAACAAAAAACCTTGACTGACAAATTAGCTTTATCAGGAGAGCAATAAATAAACTGTTATATATTTAGCTATGTACCTAGACTGATAGGGCTTGGTCAATTTACGAAGACAGCGTTGGTTGATAGCCGCTGGGACCATCCATCTCTGCCGGTTGTTTGGAAAGGTGGTATTTTTAAACTAGGTTTGATGGCTTTATTTTATGAGGCAGGAAGGAAATTGCGATATTTTGTATGAGTATTAGGAAGAAGTTATATAGGCTGTCTCAGTAAGAGTGCACTTTTTTAAAATTAGTTTTTTTTTTTCATGCAAGTGGCAATTCTGAAATCTGACAGTTGTCACCTCAGTTTATACCGATTATTAAAAATGGAGCGCTTTTCGAAAGAAAAACGCGTTACAATTGTAAAAACTCATACAAAACAATCGATTTATTGCAGCAACGATTTCCAGAGCACATTATCTCACGAAACTCTGATGTCAACTGGCCAACAAGATCGAGCGATTTAACGCCGTGTGATATTTTTCTTTGGGGTTTTGTGAAATCTCGGGTTTGTGCGAATAAACCCGAATCAATTCCTGAGCTCAAATCAGACGGGCCAGTCCCGTTAGACAAGTGGCAATTCATTAACCGTCGTCACCTCGCCTGATGTTAAGCTAAAGGCAAAGTCTCGGAAAGAGGGTCACCATCGTAAACATTTACCATGTTAACAGTGGTGGCACTCAGCTTGACGGCCTCATTAGATGCCTTTTCACGCCTCGCTTAAAGGACTCGGGACTGTAGGAAGAACACGTGAGCTGGCAGGGAGTTCCAGGTCTTAGTGGTGCGGCATAGGAATGTGTCACTGAAACGCTTGGTTCTAGCATGTATACTCTGCACCGTAAATGGATGGCATCTTAGCCCTGCACGTGTTGGTACATGGAGAAAACAAAATATCGAGAATGTTCGGGTACATAAAGAACCTACTACCTCACGGACTTGAAGACGACGGACGTGCACTACTGAGCCAGTCAGCCTGTGACCGCGGCCCGTGTAACCTAGTTGAAACGTCAGGCAAATCACGTCATAAAATAAAGGAAAATTTAAATTGAATAATATCACTGTTGAGCAAACGCGTACCAATAATCCTTCCAATCCTCTTACTACAATAATAAATAATAATAATAAATATTCCACAACATTCTACACAACGCTATCTAGACCCATGGTAAGCTTTTATAGCTTGTGTTATGGAATCTAGAATGCGGATAAACATACTTATATACTTTTTTTTTCGTAAATACATACATATTATACATAGAAACACCCAGATCAATGCAAATAGCCATATTCATGCATACAAATATTTGCACTGAGCGGGAATCGAACCCGCGCCTCCTGCGTGGCAGTCGCGTGCACTACCGCTACGCCACAGAGGCTACTAAATAAATACTTAGTAAGTACCTACATACTTATAACCGGGAACATATAAAAGTAATGGATAAAGTCTTTAAGCTATTCGATAGTCCCAATTGAGTTTAAGTTACTATCCGATAGGGAATTACGAAAATCGAGTAATATCGAGTAACATTCAGCATATAAAATATTCAAAGGGGTTATTGGCTTACAGAATACTTACGTTACGATTTGGTTTATCTATATTTAAGATTTTTCACGTATATAAATGAAAGATTGATGATACCTTAAGGCCGAGACTATTAAATTACAAAATTAAAATTATATCCATAATTTAACTCAGTATTTTATTCAGTAAGTCTTTTCATATACTCAAATAAGTCAGACTAAACTTAAAAATATTTAATACAGAGTGCATTTTCTCAAGACAATGCACAGCTATTTAAAATAAGCTGGAGAATTTTGACTCTTATCTATATGAAAATAGCGTGAGTTTTTGTATTAACATATGTAAATGACAGCAACAAAGAGTTGAGCGCAGTCATGGTTTTTAGATGGAAATCATCGTTTATCACCATGATATTTCTAGAGTTGATGAAACCACGCATATATGAGTAATTAGCTTTTGCCCGCGGCTCCGCCCGCGTGGATGTTGGTAATCGTGACCAAACATAGCCTATGTCCCTTCTCAAGGTCTGATCTACCCTCATGCCAAATTTCATCCAAATCGGTTCAATAATTTAGGCTTGAACGCGTAACATACAGACAGACAGAGTTACTTTCGCATTTATAATATTAGTAAGGATGAAAAAGAAGGTAGGACGTCTCACACACACGTAGAGTTTACCAAACTCTTCTCTGCGCTATGACAGCGTGTAATAAAATTAATAGAGAGTTTGTCGCATGCCTCTGAAACCACTCCAGTTGCTCCGAAATATACCTGGTGGTGTATTCTGCTTAGGACTAGAATATAATAAATTGTAAGGGCTAATTGTCACCGTTTTCCTATTTTGGGGTTAACCAACAAACATTTGTTTTGGTTCGTTCCTCACAAGCATCATCATTCATCATTTCTCTTCATCAAGTCAATGGCTAATAATTTTCCCTAGATAAATAAATAAATAAATATTCCACAACATTCTACACAACGCTTTCTACACCAATGGTAAGCTTAACTAGCTTATGTTATGGAATCTAGAATGCGGATAAACATACTTAGATACTTTTTTTTTGTTGTAAATCCATACATGTTATACATAGAAACACCCAGACCAATGCAAATAGCAGACCAATGCAATATTCATGCATACAAATATTTGTACTGAGCGGGGATCGAACCCGCACCTCCTGTGTAGCAGTCGCGTTCACTACCGCCACGCCACAGAGGCATATTGACCACAGCCACAGCGTTGTCCGTTGCTCTACAGCGGTCCTAAACAGTACAGTATCACTATGCCTTTCAGGCAGAAGCCATCCTTTTTTGTCAAAACTTCATAGATTAATTTCATTGGTGTGTATTATTCGAGGTCGACACTTTTTGATGTAATCCACTTCTAAATTACTAAAACACGATGAATTTTAAATTTCAAATTAAAAAGACCTACGATTTTACCCAAAACCACATCGAATTACTGGTTCCAAAATGCCAATCGGTCAATAAACAATAGTAATCGCCACTCAGCACCCTCACAGTGGCTATCAGCATCGGCAGGTATTAGCTGCTCAACGATCGCACAAATGACATCGTTTGCACAAATCACCTAATTTCCCCTGACAAGTTATTGTAACTGGGAGACAATGCCCCAAAATCGCTAAATCAGGTTAAAGTCGATAAAAAGGTGCGATTGAAGTGTTGATGATGTCAATTATATATATAGGTGACATGGTCGTCTGTTTTTTTTAATAATTGTGTCTTATACGCATTGAAGTTTAGTAAATCACACTACCACAAATGAGCGTTGAAAATCTAATAGTCAGTATCACAAGTTAGATAGTTTTTGGGCAAAGTATTTTTTATTTCTTAGTGACAATGTTGTGTAATTACACTATTTACTTATTTATAGAACTGCGTCAAAATAATGTTTAAACATTATTTGACGCCAGAACTATTTGTATATATATTGTTTTCTTATTGCATTGTATTAACTTAAGTTTTGAATAAATTAAAATTCGACCGTCGCCCTTATAGACGGAAATAAAGTGAAGGAAAATTTGTGAGCGTTTGGACCGCGGGTGTACCGATTAGAATTGTGCTGATTTTTTGCAGGATGATAGTACCTGTAGTGTACCTCAGTGTACCTTTCATAGAATTCAGTGTACCTCTCTAGATAATAAAATATTTAACCAAAATAGGTACACCCGCCATCCAAACGTTTAGACCGCGGGTGTACTTATTATTTCTGTTAGGAGACGCTAAATTCACTATTTCTTTATTGATAACATTAGTACCTGCAGTGTACCTCAGTGTACCTTTCATAGAATTCAGTGTACCTCTCTAGATAATAAAATATTTAACAAAAAAGGTACACCCGCCATCCAAACGCTTAGACCGCGGGTGTACTTATTATTTCCGTTAGGAGACGCTCAATTCGGTATTTCTTTATTGATAATATTAGTACCTGCAGTGTACCTCAGTGTACCTTTCATAGAATTCAGTGTACCTCTCTAGATAATAAAATATTTAACAAAATAGGTACACCCGCCATCCAAACGTTTAGACCGCGGGTGTACTTATTATTTCTGTTAGGAGACGCTCAATTCGGTATTTCTTTATTAATAATATTAGTACCTGCCGTGTACCTCAGTGTACCTTTCATAGAATTCAGTGTACCTCTCTAGATAGTAAAATATTTAACAAAATAGGTACACCCGCACTTCAAACGTTTGGACCACGGGTGTATTGATTATTTCTCTTAGGAGGCGCTAAATTCGCTATTTCCTTGTTGATAACATATGTACCTGCTATCTACTTCAGTGTACCTACAATCAGATCTAGTACACTTCTATTAATTAAAAACTATACCTTTAACAAAGTTACATAAATACCAATTTTATCAACCCGCCATTAAAGATCACATTATTATCTCAATTTTTTTATTCATTCTCCGGTAAGACTAAGGTCACCATTATAAAAATCCAAACTCCACTATTGGGTCGGTGTCCACTATTGATACTTTTACTTTACTTATGTACTTATAGGTCTACCAGAATCTCATGGCACGATTTAAAAAAAGAATATGGTAATGTTGATGTCATCACGTCAAACTCGCATACAAAGTTCATAAAATTTGACATTGGTATACACCGAAATGTGCCGGACAGAGGCGAGAACTAGTGGCGGCCCTGGTAGTGAGAGTTCTTACCCTCGCCTCCCTGCTCACAGCAATGGTCCGCTGTGCGGATGCGTGGGCGGCCGGCGGCGTCTCCTTCAGCGAGCAGGTAATGGTCGTGAAGGAGACGGCGGAACGGAAGAGGCAGCGCGAGCGAGCGAGACTCGCGAACCGCGCTGCCCGCGCGCGCATGCAACTCGGGCGTCGGAGGGCACTGACTGACCTCCGTCCCCCATGAGCGCGGGCCTGGGGGTGACGGGTGAAGCCACCTGTCACCCCAGCAGAAGCAGGCCACGGCGACGGCGCGCTGAGAAGCGCGCCTCCCCATTCCGGGGGCGAGTCGGGGACACCGTTGTCCCCCCTCCCGAGGAGGGTTAGACCATAAGTGATGGCCCTGGGTCCGCCGGGGTGCGAGGGATATGTCGATGACAACCTCACCTCCGGCCTAGCACCACGACCCACAGTCGGCGTGCGGTTTTAGTCGGTTCGTGTCCGACATAACCTCCCCTTCCGGCTCCGGCAGGGGGGTATCCGAGGGGATTTCCGCACGAAAAAAAAAAAAAAACAATTCGGCTACCGAGACACGCCGGATATGATTCAAATTTCCCATCTTATACGTCTTTAAGGCGACGTGGCGTCATCTACCGATTTTCTTACGAACTATCGGAATCAATGAATGATGTTACAATCATTTTTAAACATTGATTTTTGATAACTGCGCCCAAACAATTGAAGACGTATAAGATGGGAAATTTGAATCATATCGGGCCTGTCTCGGTAGCCGAATTGGTCAGGCATTCCGCCTGTAAGGGAAAGACTGCGGGTTCGAGTCCCGCCCGAGAAGATTCTTTTTCCCTATGTATTCGATTAATAATTTGGCTTGTACCATTTTGGTACTTTTACATAGATTTTTATTCTTTGCCACTTGTATTCTAACTTCTATGTGGTCATGATCATGATATAATACCTAGTTGTAGTTGTTCAAGTTTAGTTTTATTTTTAGTTCAGTTATGACGCATTTTTTCATGTCTATGGCGATTTTTTTTTTTTTTTTGCATTATTTACTCTCCATCGTGCTAGTAAAGCTAAATGAAACGGTAATTTCATAAAAAGAACATCACTACAAAGAAAAACAACTAGCGCCAAGCGCGTGCTCTTTTGTAGATTGAAACAAGTAATAATGTCACCATTATAAAATAAAATTTTATAATGGTGACCTTAGCCTTACCGGAGAATGAATAAAACAATTGAGATAATAATATGATCTTTAATGGCGGGTTGATAAAATTGGTATTTATGTAACTTTGTTATAGGTATAATTTTTCATCAATAGAAGTACACTAGATCTGATTGTAGGTACACTGAAGTAAATAGCAGGTACATATGTTATCAACAAGGAAATAGCGAATTTAGCGCCTCCTAAGAAAAATAATCAATACACCCGTGGTCCAAACGATTGCAGGGTGGGTGTACCTATTTTGTTAAATATTTTATTATCTAGAGAGGCACACTGAATTCTATGAAAGGTACACTGAGGTACACTGCAGGTACTAATGTTATCAATAAAGAAATACCGAATTGAGCGTCTCCTAACGGAAATAATAAGTACACCCGCGGTCTAAACGTTTGGATGGTGGGTGTACCTATTTTGTTAAATATTTTATTATCTAGAGAGGTACACTGAATTCTATGAAAGGTACACTGAGGTACACTGCAAGTACTAATATTATCAATAAAGAAATACCGAATTTAGCGTCTTCTAACAGAAATAATAAGTACACCCGCAGTCTAAACGTTTGGATGGCGGGTGTACCTATTTTGTTAAATATTTTATTATCTAGAGAGGTACACTGAATTCTATGAAAGGTACACTGAGGTACACTGCAGGTACTAATATTATCAATAAAGAAATACCGAATTGAGCGTCTCCTAACGGAAATAATAAGTACACCCGCGGTCTAAACGTTTGGATGGCGGGTGTACCTATTTTGTTAAATATTTTATTATCTAGAGAGGTACACTGAATTCTATGAAAGGTACACTGAGGTACACTGCAGGTACTAATGTTATCAATAAAGAAATAGTGAATTTAGCGTCTCCTAATAGAAATAATAAGTACACCCGCGGTCTAAACGTTTGGATGGCGGGTGTACCTATTTTGGTTAAATATTTTATTATCTAGAGAGGTACACTGAATTCTATGAAAGGTACACTGAGGTACACTACAGGTACTATCATCCTGCAAAAAATCAGCAGAATTCTAATCGGTACACCCGCGGTCCAAACGCTCACGAAAATTTGGAATGATTCAAGTGTGGCTCAATAGCTCAGTTGGAAGAGCAGTCCCCCTGTAAGGGAAAGGTCATGAGTTCGAGTCTCACTTGAGCATTTCATTTTTTCCAATGTTTTTCGAACTTAAAAGTTAGCATAATAAATGCTATAAAAAATTCATTCAAATATTTGGGCACAGTCATCAAAATTCAATGTTTAAAAATGGTTGAAAAATCATTCATTGTTTCCAACAGTTCGTAATAATGTTGATAGATGGCTGCACCGTCGCCCTTATAGACGGATATAAAGTGAAGGAAAATTTAGAATGATTCAAGTGTGGCTCAATAGCTCGGTTGGAAGAGCAGTCCCCCTGTAAGGGAAAGGTCGTGAGTTCGAGTCTCACTTGAGCATTTCATTTTTTCCAATGTTTTACGAACTGAAAAGTTAGCATAATAAATGCTATAAAAAATTCATTCCAATAAAATACAATTAATAATTCTCATGTCGTTATTATTTGAATCAAATTGTTTGTTACTACCTATGTTTCACTGAATGTCAATTTCGGCGAGATATGTGTTCCTCGCCGATTTAATACTAGTATAATGTGGAAACTTCTGGAGTTCTGGACCCTATGTACTCTTCGGTTATTATGATTACAATATTGATTCCAGAGATCTAAGTAGAACAGACCAACTCTTCAGTACGAAATGACAAACTTTGCAAAGCGCCAGCAAATAGGTATTTGTTGACTGAATTTGGAAGTTCGAACGATCTCTCAGTAAACAAGTTGAATGACTCGTTGATGGATCTGTTTGATTGGTGGTAAATATAATTTGGGTGCTAACTTTTATTTTATTATTGGATGAACTAGTGGCGCATGGGTAACTTGACCAGTCCCTTTTTCTACTAACTGAGCTACCTAGACACGCCCTGGATATTCCAAAGAGTCTTTAGATTCAAAGTCATAAAAAAAAACATATTAATTGCTTCTAAATTTTATCGGAGCACCCTCTATACTTACCTACACAATGCTGATTGACATGTTTAGATTTTTTTTATTGCAATCTGTCCAAGAGACTTTCAACAATATCAATATATTTCAGTGATAGATTTTATGTGAAGTAATAGGTCCAGTGACATGTCTTTTTTAGTAACATTTTAGAGTTCGTCACTCTTTTCTTTAGTACCCTCATGCTTGTAAATATTTCGTCCATAAGTTGGTGTGCCAATATGTTAGGGTGGAGCTGTAGTCTGTCTTTATATATTGTGACTCTCTCCTTTATTTCGTCTTTTAGGGTTTTGATCTCAAGTTCTCGGTGAAGTCTTTCATTAGGGGCATGGTACGTCTACAATCATCCTTAGCATTAATGATTAATACCTTTGCAGAATTTCTAGGTAGGGCACACATTGATATTGGTTTTTATTGTACTCTTATTTAGCAAATGTTAGTTTTCCATTGAGAACTGGCTGTTTTTATATATTTTTTATTCTAAAGTATAAAATTTTATACTTTAGACGATTAATTTCAAAATCATTTTCCTCATCAAAACTGCCTAAAAGAACATACCCGAGAAATAATGAAGTACTTAATATAATAATGTGACTTACAAGAGACAGTCGATTTCTTACATAATTGTATTTGAAGGCAGCTCTGAGTGCTACTCTGTAGGCACGTTAAAAACACGGACCTCTGCACGTTACACCCCCGTGTACAAGTACGTTAATTCCCAAAATAACTTGTCGACACAACCACTCCCTTTAAGTAGGGACACCAAGATTTGAGGCAGATTTTTGGGATAAAACTTGGTTAGGTATACGAGTTCAATAAGTTTTTAGATACACTGATAATATCTAGTATCATCATCAGCGGTCATAACATCTTAGATGAATTTAAGAAGCAATTCTTGTAAAATCAATCGTGACCGCAGCGGTTCAGATGACTATGGAATCTAATTTAGGCACAAAATTTCTCGATGTGACGCGAGTCCGTAGGAGGTAAAATTGCGACGGAGTTTTAACAGAAGAGACAGATATTAACAGTGACTATAAACATATTGCTATTTAAATAGGTTCGTGATGGAAACGTACTTTTTACTTTAAGATCTATCTTGTAATGTATTACATAATTTTAGTATAATTATTTAAGTTATTTCGCTTTCAGCCAAACACCAGCCTGGTAAAAGGGGATCGCGAAATCCAGAACAAAAGATTCAAATGTGACCGCGTATAACAGTATTACTGCTGATGAGTATATTTTAGTTATTTTCTTCTATTTATGATATTACACGAAAAAATTCCTTTGTCTCTTATACCTATATAACGTAGTGAGTGTTGTCACCCTAGCCGCGACTAAGTTTCAATTAAGCCTTCCCCTCTCATTCGGCGCTTGCCTAAGCTTCCGGTAGGCGCCTACAAATAGATTACAGGATTTATACCGCGATTGTGTAGCCTACAAGATAAATTTTGATAGAAGCTCTTTGTTTAGTACACTGAAGCTAACATTAAATTTAGATTATAAGTTCTTATTGAAATTTACGTATCCCTTTCTGTACAGAGAGTTGTATGAGCACAGTATTTATTATAATTAAAAATAATTAACTGTATTAAGTGGAATTTTGAGATATTTTATTAGACGGTTTCTTCAGGGTAGGCAGCACGAGTGTAACGCCCCTGGTGTTGTATATGTCCATAGGCCACGGTAACCATTTTCCATCAGGTGCCGTGTGCTTGTCTGCCACCTAAGTGTAATAATACGATCATTGTAGGTACATACAGATAGAATTATTAAATGAAACTAAAGGTGTGTATCAGGATTGTAGCAAGCAAGTGTCTTAGCTTATCTCAATAAGAAAGACTGCAGGTATTTATGAAATGTATCACTAAAATAAAGGAAAAGTTGCATAGTTATTGGTTCAGAATGTTCTTTAACCTTAAACTATCTTTTAACGGACGTTAATATCTGAGTCAATTAATCATAACCTCAGTGCACGTGACTACAACACAAAGAATGGCATCACCGTCCTTTCAATATTGTCAGAAACGTGCTAAATTGTCTTTGATTTATAATAAAACATACATACAAATTAGGAACTACGGTGGTCACTGTCAAATGCACACTTTTTTATTGGCGAATTGAGCTATTCAACAAGAATTTAATTTAATTGAAAGACAATTTACCATAATTTGACATTCTTGAAAGGAAAATGGCGGCCTCCTGCAGTTCACAAAAATGTTGGTTTTTCAATCAATGATATGTAGTTCACACTCTAAGATGACGACGAAAAATGATGACATAATTTTTCCACTAATCAGAGATCGACAGTGCGCTACGGAAAAAGTTAATAAATTTCTTCTTTGATAACACATTAGTAATAATGCCTATAAATTAATAATATTGACGTATTTTTAGCAAGTAGTTATAACTTTTTATAGTTAATTTTTGTGCAATTATTGAAAGCTGCCATATCCTTGAATAACGTATCTATAAAATAATAAATAAATAAATATAAATATAAAGAAATGTACTGTACAAATTCTCTTTCACAAAGGTACTGTACAATTTTTTTTTACAGTATTTACAGTTTTACAGTAAATAGTATTGACAGCTGTCAAATTGTTTGACATTTCACTACTTCAATCTCACTCGTCACTATTGCGTCATAGCCTCCTTACTCCCGATCCTAAGTGATTTAAAATCCCACCCTCCACTCAAAACCCGGTTAGATGGGTAAACAAGTCCTTATAAGCCTAGTTTTATTAAAGCGTCTAGACGGGGTTCCATTATTGGATCCGGCTCAGAGGTATACCTCGAGGCACCTATTATAATAACTTATTTAATGTATATATTTTGTGGTTTTATGTTGATTTTGTTAGTGATGAGTGGAGTAAAAATATTTATAGTTGTAAATTGATCGTGTCTGTACTTTGGTGATATTAGAAAAAATAGATTGATGTTATAGTGACGATACTGAAAACAATTTCTTTTCTTGGAATACTTATAAAAACTAATAAACTAATTTAGTCTTTTATCTTTAGTCATAATTCAAATTTTGTGCTTTTTTATCGCTTTTTATTGAGTAGAACAGGATAGGTCCGACATTTGCCCAAAAGTTGAAAAAATCGTCATTCAATGCAGGCATTAACTAACGGTAAACAAAAATACCTACTTACGGGTATTTTTCTGCGACAATCTCGTAGGTATTATTATATTACTTTCAAGTATCACAGGATCCACCAAACCAATAGTTAAATCTAGAGTCCTGTTAGCTTCACTATGGTGGGTAGTTCCGGTATCTTCTAGTAAACTGAGGGTAATAAGTATGTATGTGTATGTTTGTATGTATGTGAGTGTGTATGTATGTATGTACCTGTGTATAAATAAGTACTTTCTTCCTTCTTTCTGTTATTTACATACCTACGTATATAAATTAGTAACAATTTTAGTTTACACCACAAACTACCTATTCTTGCAGTTCAGTCCATCCAAACTGGTTGTCTGGAAGAAATGGCAGATCGCGTTAATGCCGTCCTTTGTACAACTTACTATCATGCATGTATCATCTGTATATATTCTAAGTTTGGTGTACAATAAAGAGTACTTATTCTATTCTATTCTGATACCTAAATTCGTAATATTAGTAGTTCAACAACCATCCTGCTTTATATTTCAACTATTCTCAGGCTACTACTATATAGATACTTCCTAAACTCGCTCCATTATCGTCGTCCAGGATTCCCAGTTCCCGCTTAAGAGCGCGCATAAAGCTAGAAAAAAGTCAGATTTCACCCGCACACTTCATACGTCCCGCTCTCGTCTGTCCACACGTCTGTCGTCTCGCAGTATTTTGTGTGGCAGCTAACCGCTGTGTTTAGTACGCAGGCGCACAGTATACCCAAAATAATCAGATAAAATTTGGCAAGGCACGAGCTGGATCATTATCTATATAATAATAATAATAATAATTTTATTTTTGATGATAGATAAGATGAGTGGGATTTGTAAAATAAACATAAGCATTGAAATAAAACCACTTTTTACGGATTCTATCGCGTATATTTGTTATTATTTACTTTTTAAACCGATGTTTCGGCTGCTGCAAATTTACGCAGAATGAGCTCACTGCGTTGTTAAGTCTTGCTGGATTTTGCTGCTTACTGGGTTTGATTAAGTGGATGACTGGGTCCCAAGCTGGTGGTACGTTCCATCCATCATAGATAGATAGATAGATAGATTAATACTTTATTTGTACACCATTTACATAAGAATTTAAGTGCGAAATACATATTTTTTATACAATTGTTGTACAAAGGGCGGCCTTATCGCCATAATAGGCAATATCTTCCAGGCAACCTTTGGATGGACTAGAGTTACGTGTAAGAACAGGTGGTAGTTGGTGTGACTGGGAATGACAAAAATGATATATGAATACTCAAACTATATACACATATATACATATATACTCATATACGTACATATATACATCTATATAACATACATACACACATACATACATACACACATACATACATACATACATACATACATACATACATACATACATATTCAAATGTACAGCAAAGTGACATAGTGAAAAATTTAAATGTCTCTCCGGATATATAGTTATATACGTACTACAGTGACATAAAATGCCCATATAAAAGATTTTTAAAGCTTGTAATAGATTGTGCTCGTCTGATACCAACCGGCAACTCATTCCACAGACGAACCGCTTCTACGGTGAAAGATCGCCCAAAGTAATTTGTGGAATGCGTCGGCATTTTCAGTGTCAAGTTCTCCGACGACCGTAGGGACCTCGAATGTGTCTCATGTAAGAACCTAAAACGTTCTTTAAGGTAAGGGGGTGCTTTGGGGTTAAAAAGGATATTGTAAAGAAACGTTAGAATATGAGTATTCCGGCGAAGGCGAATTGGAAGCCACTTGAGTTTTATACGGTATTCGGAAACATGATCGTATTTGCGTAGGCCAAATATGAATCTTATACAGAAATTTTGAAGCCGCTCAAGTTTATCTAATTGTGCTTCTGTGAGATTTAGATAGCTGACATCGGCATAGTCGAGAATTGGTAGAAGGAGGGCCTGTGCAAGCGCAGTCTTTGTTGCCGTGGGCAGAAAGTTTCGTAACCTTCGTAAGGAGCCCCCTGAGGCAAATAGCTTGCGGCTTACCTCTTGCAGCTGGCGATCCCAGGACAACGTTTTGTCAAGGTAGATCCCCAGGTCTTTCACACAATCAGATAAAGGCACTACTGTACCTTCAAATTGTATCAGTGGCATAGCGGACCAATCTATATTAGAGATCACTCTAGGACTACCGACAACAATTAACTGAGTCTTTGATGGATTAATCTTTAAGCCGTAATTTTTACTCCATTCACTAATATGCGCTAGATCCAGGTTCATTGTGTCTAGTGCCTCTGATAGCTGGTTAAGTGGGGCCTGGCTGTATATCTGTAAATCATCTGCATACAAGTGGTAGGATGAAATCTCTATTAAAATTTGGGTGTTTTTTAATTTCAATAGCCTCGCGGATCATTCTAGGAATATATGTTCTTTGGCAAGTATCTGAAGATACTCGCCAAAGAACATCGATATATTAATAAATTAATATATTAATATATAAATTTATTTTTGGTGATAGATAACATGAGTGCGATTTGTAAAATAAACATAAGCAGCATAGCTTTAATAAACAGCTAAAAATATAGTTGTCATAAAATGAATGCATATTTTTTAAAATCGTCAAATATTTATATTAAGAAATTTTTATCACGATATAAATTTTAATAAATTTTCACTGTATTATTATAATTTGTTGTGTTTTAGATAAAATCTCCCTAAGAACTCTAACGATTTGCTAAATATTTTTACAGGTAGTGCATAGGTAAATAATACGAAAAAGTAATATATATTGAAATAAAACCACTTTTTACGGATTCTATCGCGATATATTTGTTATTATTACTTTTAAACCCGACGTTTCGGCTGCTTTGCAGCAGCCATTTTCGCGGTGTGACTCACGATGGTAGTTGTCACATAGTTTGCAGTATAAGTTATCTCAAAATACCCGAATCATGGTGAATTATTGGTTATTGTTTAATATCAAGTAATATATATTTATTTCAATAATAATTACAAAATGCTTACATGTACTTTCAATTTTGTTATAAGTAGATAAGAATAAGGTAAACAAATGTATATTTCATACTTGTGGTGTCCTGTATTTCTTATATTATTTCGGGGTAAATAAATAACACAACAAAATATAATTTGGGTTGCACACACAGCCACGCTGCCTCTGACGTTTCTGTCGCCAGTGACCACAGACTCCAAATAAAGGGTTGCCAGTGCCAACGGCGCTGCTGTGCGCTAGACCTCTTTATTTCAATACATCACACCTCTTTCCTTTTAACAAAAATAGATATTTCAAATGCAATATAAATAATTATAAATCAAAAAAGCTTTAGCTCATTAAGGAATTCAGTGAATATTAATCTAATTACATATTTTTATTTCAATTCACAATTCCGTAAATATGAACTATAATTAACATATTTTTCATCCCGAATACATTTTTAAATTCTAATTAAAATTAAATAAACAATAAAATGTTTAGTCAGTAGCGTTATTCTCTGTAGTATCCTTCCTTTCATTATTAATTTCATCCGAATGCGAATCAGGTTTGCAGACTTGCCATTCTCCTTCAACTTTTTTTAGATGCATTACATTCCTTCTATATTCATGGCCGGTTTCATCATTTCTCACATTGTATTCATTTCCTTTAGAACTTAGAACAGTGTGCGGTGTTGAGTTGAAAGGTGCAGTCAGTTTATTTTCTTTTAATATGTTTTTTACGTATACTTTCTCTCCAATACCTATTTCGTAATCTGTTGCTTTTCTCTTCCGGTCTTCGTAAGCTTTTCCTTTATCTTTCATTATACTATCTTTGTCTCTCATCTCATAATCAACTCCGCTTCTTTCTCCAATTATGGAAGGTAATTTATCCCTAAATTTCCTGGAAAAGAAAAGTTCACCAGGTGTTCTGCCAGTTGTACTATGGGGTGTACTATTATACATCATTAGGTAATCTAAAAGGTCGGACTGCCAGTCTGACTTCAAACTTTGGCTAATCTGTAACCTTTTAAGAATATCGCGATTTTGGCGCTCTACTTCGCCGTTTTCTTGTGGGGTATAAGGTGTAGTATTTAGCAATTTTATACCTAATTCTCGACAAAAGTCTTTGAATTCGCGGCTTGCAAACTGCCGGCCGTTATCAGCAGTGATAGTTATGGGAATACCTAGTCTAGCAAATATCTCTTTTAGATTTTTTGTAGTGTCTGTTGTTGTTATTGATTTCATGATTTTAATTTCCTTGTATCTACTATAATAATCAATGATAACAAACAAGTAATGTCCGGAAGGGAGGGGTCCTAAAAAATCGATAGCAACATCCTGCCATGCTTGATCTGGTAAATTCCGTCTTTTCATAGGTAAAGGTGGATTAGATGCAGATACTAAAGTGCATCCGCGGCAGCTTTTAACTTTAGCCTCAGCATCTTTATCAATTTTGGGCCACCAGACTTTTGTCCGTAATCTGCCTTTCATCGAAACAATACCTGGATGACCTTCGTGAGCTGCCTCCAGCACTTGTTTCCTAAGACTTGTTGGAATTACAATTTTGTCTCCCCTTAAGAGAATACCATCATTAACCCAAAGGTCAGATTGGAACACCCGATAATTGACAATTCTAGGATCCCATGCATTTGTATATAAAGCATCTTTTATCAGTTGTATTTCTTCATCAGCTTCAGATGTTTCGGCCAAAGTTTGCATTGGAATCGCTTGTGGTCTTGCATATTCAACGAGTTGGTTTATGTGGCATTCATCTTCGCTGGATTTAATATCAGAAACTTTATCTTGACATAAACGAGAAAATGGATCAGCTATATTATTCTTCCCAGAGCGATAGATAACCTTAAAATTATATGACTGCAAACGCAGAACCCAGCGCTCAATTCTCGCACAAGGTTTTGATCGCGGCCCAAAAATCACCTCTAAAGGTTTATGGTCTGTCACAAGGTCAAACGTTTTTCTACCATAAAGATAAACATGAAAATGCTCCACTGCCCATACTAGGGCCAGCGCCTCTTTCTCGGTTTGGCAGTAACGCTTTTCCACTTCAGATAGACTCCTGTTCCCAAAAGCGATTACACGATGTCCTCTATCGTCAATTTGTACTAATACCGCCCCAAGACCGACAGGACTGGCGTCTGCTAATACTTGAGTGTGGTCCTCAGGATCATAATACCCCAAGGTTTGTATATTTTGGAGGTGAGCTTTAAGTTGTTCAAAAGCTGTCTGTTGTTCTGTTTTCCAGTATCCTGAAATGTCGGTCTTTTGACCTAGTTTGAGCGTAAGTAGTCTCCGAATAGGCTCAGTCAATGTAGAAAAATTGGGAATCCACTTATTTACATAATTCAGTAAACCTAAAAAACTCTGTATTTCTTCAACGGTTTTAGGTGCCCTGAACGTCTCTGTGCTTTTAATATAAGAATCTAAAGGCTTTATGCCTTCCGAGGACAATTCATGACCTAAAAATTGTACGACTTTCGCATTAAAGATGCATTTCCTCAAGTTGAGTGTTACATTGTAGCTTTTAAGTACTTCTAATACATGTTCTAGTCGAGTCTGATGTTCAATTTCATTATTACCATAAACAATTATATCATCAATAAAATTTAGTGTGCCTTCACATGGTAATAGTATTTTCTCAAGAGTTTTCTGAAATAGTTCCGGTGCACATGAGATACCGAACATTAGCCTCTTATAACGGAAAAGGCCTCGTGTCGTAATAAAAGTAGTAATATGACGGCTCTCTTCACTTATCTCAACTTGATGAAAAGCGTCCTTAATGTCCAATTTAGAAAATACTTTTGCTTTCCGAAACTTTGGCAAAAGTTGGTCCATTGTGGGAAGTGGATAATGTTCTCGAAGGATTGCTTTATTAGCTACCCGCATATCTACGCAAAGACGGACATCACCATCACTTTTTAGCACAGGGACTATTGGGGACACCCACCTAGATGGTTCATTGACAGGTTCAATTATGTCTCGCTTGATCAAATCCTCTATTCTTTTATTTACCTTTTCCTCCAGGGGGACTGGTATTCTACGGCATGGTTGACTAACAGGAGTGATTGTATCATCAATGGTAATATCTAACTTAATATCTTTTAATTTTGGAAAGATACTTACGTTAGGGTTTTCACTAATAGCATTTACATCTAATCCTAATCTTAACACCTTGAGAGCAATGGCTGTTTCTTTTCCTAGTAGATCTCGGGTCCCATCTTTAATTACATAGAATGTACTGTTCTTTTCTTCAGATCCGATTCTAATAACGGCTTGAAATGAGCCTAAGACCTTTAACGGAGTAGAACTACCATAAGCCATAAATATTTTATCTGGGTTGGCGTCTTGATTTGTAATTTGTATACTGCATTTTTTAAGATGAGCCCAAGTTTCGTCTGTCAGTATGTTATGCTTACTTCCCGAGTCTATAAGAAGATCAACATCGCTTACGCCGCCAATGTTACACTTAACTTTTTCGTCTCCTTCAAGGTAAAAAATGTAGTTAATATTAGACGGGGAAGGATTTGATTTTTTCTGATCTTCATGGGGGTCATCTGATTTTTTTTTAGCTTCCGAGTCTTGTCTACTTTTCTTATACGGCATCTTATTTCCATTAGCATGCGTGGATTTTCGTTTGCTGGCGCGTGTTCTACATTTTGCCATGTAATGACCAAGATAGCCGCATTTGGAACATTTTTTATCTCTAGCAGGGCAAGAAAAGCTATCACTGTTATGTTTTTCATTACCACAACGAGAACAACCTTTATTATTAATATCTTGACGCTTCGATTCTATTTTGTTTATACTGGCTGTAGGTCGTGAGTTATTGCCAATATCGGTGAGCTGCCTTTGCACTGATTCGATTGCATTAGCTTCTATTATAACTTTATCGAGAGTCACGTCGTCACCTAATGTGAGGATCTTTTTCTTAAGTTCCATGGAATTACTTTTTTCTATAACCTGATCTATTATGTTGTCTTCTTCTCCATTAATGAATTTACATTTCTTACTCTGTTGGCGCAATCTTACAAGAAATTTTTCAAACCTCTCTTCAGGTTCTTGCCTGATCAGTCTAAATATGTGCCTTTCGTACACTTTACTCTGCTTAGGCAAGAAATATTCGTCGAGTTTAGTGATTGCTATTTTAAAGACATCTATGCCTTCTTTTATATCCTTATCTTCAATATGAGCTCCAGGTATATTGTAATATATTTCTTGTAAGGTTGTGCCACCCATATGTAGGAGAGTAGCTCTTTGCTTGATAGATTGCTCTATATTGGTTGCCAGAAGGAAAATTTCCAGGGCCCGTTTCCACTTTTCCCAACGGAGTCCCAATGACATGGGATCACCGTCACATTGCAACGGTTCTATCGGAGGTAGGTTGGACATTTTGGGGTGACCTGGAACAATTAGTACACCTTTGTACTGCTTTGCACCCTTGGCGCATTAGAGGTGTATGGTTTTATGTATTCATTTAATAAAATGTTACATTCAAATTGAATAAGTTTAAGTAATGTATATTGTATATTTAATTTAATAATTTAAATGGTAATAAGTTTTATTAAGGTATGTTTTTAATTTATTCATCTAATCTCATACTGAAATGTCAACATTAAAAAAACAATACTTTATTATCAGTCTTTACGCACAGAGTATCAAAAAAAAAATTTAAAAAAATTCATAATGAAACAGGTCTTCTACGGCAAACTAGTTTCAATAACCTTTTTTTTTTTCATAACGATACAGCTTCAGCTGGACTCAAGAGGTTTCAATGCATTGCATTCCACAGATTATGTATACACATACATAATCTGTGGAAATGGCACGATGGATTTTTTCGCTCAACTTTTTAAGTCATTTTATGCAAATTATATTAATTATTTCATGAGATTAGATAATTAGTAGTGTATGCAACTACACATAATTCGGTCTTAATACACTCGTTAAAACTCCCTTAAAACACAGCTTCATAAACCACAATTGTAGGATCCTTACATTAAAGCAATTTAATTTGAAATATGAGTAATGTGTTTACAATCTCAGATTGTCATGACTAGAAAATCAGCTAGCAGAACTTGTAGAAAAAGGAACTAATTTAATAACAATCATTTACTTAGACTTATTCATTTATTTGTTTTGCTCCTTGGCAAAATTACACCTCAATAGGTACAGTTTTTTAATGCTTTTTGGCATAGTAATAATATTATGCTCCTTGGCAAACTAGGACAGATTAACTCGTTTATTGTTATTATTATTTGTGCATTATTATAAATGTATTCGTACCCTTGGTACTTTTATTAAGGTTAGTCTATAATTGTTTCATATTGTCATGGATTATTTCGATGTACTAGGTACGCCTAGAATAACCACCACAAACAAAATTTATGCATATTATGCAAAAGTCAAATCTTTTATTTTCATCCTAATACATAGATGAATTACTGACTTTCTTTTTTACGTTACTTACATATAACGTACTTGGAAACAACAATTTGATGCGTAATAAACATTTATAATCATGAACAAAACAACCAACATTTTGTTTCTAATGCACGTAATTTGTAAATACTTTCCCCCTTTTTTTTACAGGATGGTTTGTATTTCGTATTAGTTAACCACTTACTTGAGATCTCGTCGCCACGTGTGGTGTCCTGTATTTCTTATATTATTTCGGGGTAAATAAATAACACAACAAAATATAATTTGGGTTGCACACACAGCCACGCTGCCTCTGACGTTTCTGTCGCCAGTGACCACAGACTCCAAATAAAGGGTTGCCAGTGCCAACGGCGCTGCTGTGCGCTAGACCTCTTTATTTCAATACATCACAATACTGAAATTGATTCAAGACGCCTAAAGATATTACTTTCAGTTCATAAAAGTAGACGATCACTGTAGAAATTTAATTTGAAAAGATATCTTTTTAATCTATAATTGGAAATACAAAAAGAGTTGAAGCTATTCTATGAATACGACGACAATAATGTAGATATTACGAGGCCGTTTACGAAATTTTGTCATTTTGCTCGACATTATATGTGATTTTAGAAATGTGATTTCATAGTGAAAAACTGTATTAATTCGAGTTTAAATGAATAAATACGAAAGATAATCTCAAATACTAATGAGTAAATGAGCTAGGTACGGTATTTACTTATTTTTATTACATGATTTTGATTATTCTACCTGAAACCTACGCCTATTTGTGAATATTTGTGGAAAAGGTTTAAGAAATGACCTATTAATTATTGTTTTGACGGCTAAACAGTATGAAAAACTTACTACGTGTTTTCCTGAAAACTATCTATTTCTTGAGTGTATTACTTTTAACTAGTTCATACAGAATATGAAACCAAAACTATTGGTGGACAAATTTTTCGAAAAATTCAAACCACAATGGGACTTCAACGCCAGAGTCGTGAACCCTGGCGTACCAGTGCTCTTACTCTGAGCTAGCCTTCCACAGGCGGTCGTCCGTATTCCATGTGGTCGAATTTTTCTATTACATGTTTTATATTTGATTTGCTTGATTTATATAAATTAATGTTTAACCAAAGCAAAGGAAATGGCTTATTATGTAGTGAAATTTTGAAACTCTTTTATCAATTTTTTTTTTATAAACAGTACTAGTCGGGATGTTCTCTACATTTGAAGTTGATCTGAAAAAAGGCAAAATAAAAAGTCAGGGTTCTAATAACTTCATTCACATCATTTTAACGTAACATAGTAACAGTTACTCAAAATAAATAAAACAACATGGTAAATATCCCGGTAAGTAATCACACTACATACGGTGAGTACCTCACTAATGTGAATGACCATGTGAATGGTATGTGAACCATACCATTCTACTTTTTTATATTACACTCGGCGCTGGCTAGCCAGTTCCTTTGCTTGAACTTAGCTTACACGCTACTACGTGTCTAGATTATACAACGTTGCATATTTTTTAATTCTATTTAGTGAATAGAATCTTAAATGTTTACTGAATGTGAGAAAAAACAATTGCAATAAGCTTACAAGTTACATTTTTTACTAAGCGATGCGACTGGATCGGATTCATCAGCTTAGGTTATATTACGAGCTGAAGCAACTCTGAAAAGCATTAAAATTGATAATACAATGGAAAAGTACTCTCGCAAAATATAATTATATTACTGCTATAAAAAATAACATTAGCTACATACTTCAAACGCGAGGTGGTCTAAGACATCTATTTGATTTTCATATACTATACCCGGGCTGCCTGGCAACGGTTGATACAAAAATTGTACTTAGTAACTAACTAAAGAAAATAAAGAAATATTACTTTCGACAATTAGCTATGAGTTGAATTCTTAGTTTTTTATATTCTCTTTTAGAGTTTATCTTTTGATTTTTTTTATTTCCCATAATTTCGACGATCTTTTTCGACGAAAAACCGAAAAACAGTCCTCTCCTCTCAACGGGGCGACCCCGACTAATTGATGAAACAACAGATGGCCGGCACCTCGCGTCAGGTGCGATAGCAAGAGACCGTTATGCGCGGAACAAGAACGTCGTAAGCGCCGAATTAGTTTTTTTTAAATTACTCGTAAATTCCAGATAATTTTAACAAAGTGAAAAATTGAGTCACTAGGTTTTATGATTTTATACTTTGTACATAAAAATTGACTCAGTTATATGAATAATCTTGAAAATAAATTAATTATAATAAAAAATTAGGCCTAACTTTGTGATCTTATTTTATCGACAAAATATTATTATTTTATGTTTTCACCAAATTGAGTACCTTTCAGATATAACGTATTTTCTATTTAAAAAAAAACAAGCTCATTTGTGGCACACTTTCGGGTTTAAAAATCAAATCAAAGATCGGCAATTTTCCTTTATACCCCCTCTTAATATGATTTTGATATTGTGGTCGGCGGCCATTGAATTAGTCTGAGCCTTTCACGGAGGCTTTACGTCGAGGGCGAGGTAACTACATTCGCCAGCATTGTCCACGGAAGATTTGAGTGGCAATCGGCTGAAAATATAAGGTTTCGTGCCTGTCCATTGTTAGATTATGATGACGGGCTTTACTGTGAAGAGCTGTGTGATATATTTGAAATATTCTTATAGGAAAAATGTACTGAAAGATATTGATAATATGATTTGTTTCCTACTTAAAAACTGCGGTAGCCTAGTGGTATACGTAAAGGACTGCTGAGACGAGGTCTCGGGTTCGATCCCAGGTTTACCATGGCACACACCAATGACTAAACGATGCTTTTCGAAGTTATGTGTGTATTTATCGCAGGTTTATAAGTGCCCGGTTGATGGCAATAGGCTCGCCACCTATTACATTGGGACCTAAACATAAGCTGGCGAAATGTGGGTGCTAGCACCTCTGCCTACCCCTTCGGGGAATACAGGCGTGAGTTTATGTTATTTTATGTTATGTTAAAAACTGCCTCGATAAATCTCCAACAACATCTGCAAAAAGTAAAATTCGTCCTGAAAAACGTTTTTATAAAGAAGGAAACGTCAACTTGACTTCACCTGGCCTGATAGTAAGCTAAAGGCAAAGTCTCGGAAAGAGGGTCACCATGGCACTCAGCTTGACGTCCTCATCAGATGCCTTTTCACGCTCCGCTTAAAGGACCCGGGACTTTAGGAAGGAGCAAACACGTGAGCTGGCAAGGAGTTCCAGGTCTCAATGGTGCGGCATAGGAATGGTTCACGGTTGATTAAATTTGGTTCACGGTACGGTTCACATTCCCAGTTGATCACAAGGTTCGATAATTTATTTCTTTGGTACTCACTACTTTGCAGTTATTTCATCAAATAAATTGAATTCTGAAATTTCGATACACGAGCTATCAGATTCATTTAATGGAAATATGCACTGATTAAAACAATTTGTATTAATCAAACCACAAATAAATGCCTCAATACATAAATTGTAAAGTAAAAACGAACCTGCAAAACTGAAAACAATTCGCGAATAGCTTTCACCGGCCGATTCAATAAAATATTAGCTTAATTTATTCCAAACCCTTTCTATTCGAAACCAAATTTGATATTATTACATTAAAACATCAAAAGCTATGAAACAATTTAGTCACTTATACAAAATAATATTTAGGGTTGGTTTAACTGTTTGAATTAATAGTAGTAATTTTATTTCTGTATGGTTAATTAATTGATTGAATTTTGTTTTTTAGATTATAACTAACCTTGCGGTTTTATTCTATTCAACGGGTCTAAAATGGTCACTTTGAGCAGTTCTGCCAAAAACGAGTTACTTTATGAATTGCCAGTAAATCTCAATGGATCCCCATAAAATTTGTAAAATGGTCACTTGATGTCAGCAGAATCACAACAATTAATTTACTAAGCAGTTTAAATGTAGCCGTATGACAAAAATAAAGATCGCATTGTTTTTCTGTACTGTTTTTACAAACCAAGTAGTGTAGTCTGTAGAATATTTGTGTAATTAAAATAATAAAATGACGAAATATCAGTTCCCCGCCATAGAATTATCGGAAATAAAATTATAAGAACGAAATCACAGTTTATGTGTTACCATTATCTGTTAGCTTCAGCAGCTTGGTTTAATTTTTATGTTATCTGTGACAATACCCTCGTTCGTAAGATCATTCTTTTTTTGCAAGGTGGGGCTATAAGCTAGCTCAATAAAGAATGATTTAAGTTAAGTAATAATGGTTAATTTATAAAGAAAACATAATACAAAACGTTATTTTTTTCTTACTTTCGTTATATTATTGTGTATTTGTTAAAAAAGCAAAAGGAATTGAGCTTTCGAGTCTGCTAAGTGACATCTAAACCATTTATATGATTCATATTATTATCCTAATTATAGATGCTGGCGGGAAAAATTCCGAATCATTCCCTTCGAATACTTCGGAAGTATTCCGAAATATTCCGAAACTTTGGGAATATTTCAACTGTAAAAAATAACCGCGGTAGCCTAGTGGTATGGGTAATGGACTGCTGAGACGACGTCTCGGGTTCGATCCCAGGTTTACCATGGCACACACCAATGACTTTTCGATGCTTTTCGAAGTTATGTGTGTATTTATCGCAGATTTAGAAGTGCCCGGTTAATGGCAATAGGCTCGCCACCTTTTACATTGGGACCTAAACATAAACTGGCGAAATGTGGGTGCTAGCACCTCTGCCTACACCTTCGGGGAATACAGGCGTGAGTTTATGTTATGTTATGTTAAAAAATAAACGAGGAAAATCGACCTTCCAACCTATTTCATGCTTGGAAGTTAATCTTCTTTAGTTGAAGCTTATGGTTGTGACTGCAAGCAAGCAAACAAACATATTTATTTCAACATTTATTTGACTACTAATACTGTTCTGAAAACTGCATCAAAATCGATTCAGCCAAACGCGAGATGATCGTGGACAAACTGTGGTACATACATAGGGTTCAAACCTATAACCTCCTTTTTAAAGTCGATTAATAATACCAAATCTGCTCCTGAGTGTAATAAATACTTTTCTGAAAACCGAATCAAAATAGGTTCAATCATACGCGAGATAATCACGGACAAACATTAGACGAACATGCATACATTACATAGATACGGTTCCAACTCATAACCTCCTTTTTTGAAGTCGGTTAACGTAGAAAAACAGGCCTAAGTATAGTAAATACCTTCCTGAAATACGCATGAAAATCAGTTCAGCCAAACACTAGATAATCGCAGGCATACACACATACGTACGTTTCAAACTCATAACCTCCTTTTTTTGAAGTGGGTTAACATACCAAAACCTGCTCCTAAGTATAACAAATACTTTTCTGAAAACCGCATCAAAACATGTTCGTTTGCAAGGTTTGCCTTTACTTGTTATTATTGACTGGGCTATATTATACGCGTTAAGTATTAATTACCTAACTATGCGATTAGCGAATACATACTAGTTACATACAAACTAACCTAAAAATAGGTAACCCTTTTTCAAAAAACAAATCCAATAAAACCTGTTTTTTTATTCCCAACTGACACTAATATATATATATAAAGATAGCATTCGATTTCGAAATAAGTAGGTACCTTCCTAAAAACAGAAGAATAAAAATCCTGTTAATCTATAAAAATCCTATCAGAATATACTTAATCAATCCCATTTATAATAAAATAAACATTTATATTTTACCTAGGTATGTTCCACTGAACAATTAACTTACCCGCCACACCACAAACAAACACATTTATTTCCATTGAATTATTCTGGCGAAATATTCGGCGGAAACATTCAGCGGAAACATTCAAATGCGGGGGTACGAATCTTTCTTGCGGGGCGAGGGAAAACTTCTCCAGGGAGCATCTCCCCTGTTACCGCACCCCGCAAAGCCATCGCCTGCATGCATTCGCGTGGCAGTCGGGCGCGTGCGGCGCCATCGGCGGACGCACAGAGGGGCAGCGGCGGCGGCGGCGATCGACGATCGATGCAAAATACGATATTTCAGCAAAAAAAAGAATCTTAATTTTTTTAAAGAATATTAGAATTAAATTCATTTTGAATAATTCTGAGTTAAAGAAACTTTCCCAGAAGTATTCGGGAATTATTCGGAATTTTTCAGAAGTTTTGCAACTATAATCCTAATACTATTATTTGGTATTAGGATTAGGTGGCTGTTAAATGAATGTACACTCGAGTTTATACTGGTAGGGTGTATTTCAGTTCTACAGAATATCTATTAGGTACGAAAAATACTTATGAACTAAACCGTTGCGAGCCAACAAAATACGTTTTTGACTATTGCACGGCGGGCGTGGCGGCGGAAGGACGGGGGCGCGCGCGTCGCCCGGGTCGTACGACGCGCGAGCCTACCGCGTGAATCATGAACGCAATGACTCCGTGAATTCATCTACTCGCATACGTATACATCTACACGTATACTAACACATCGCACATAATTCGCCTCATCGGAACAAAATCTAGCAACAGCAGAACCGACACCATTGTTGATTTACATAAACAGCCTCCGGTCTCTTTTAAGGCACTTTGTTCAGTAGAACAGCCCCTTAACGTAAACATTTCAAATCAATTGTAACATTCACGTTCAAGAAACGCCAATACTTATTTAATTAAAAACTTGTTCATTGTTTCTCCCCTAAATTGATAGGAAACTTGTTGTTTAATTACTAAACGTTTTAAATAACTCAAAGTCATCTAGCTGAATAAGTAAATACAGGAAATGAACATTCTTCTTAACTTCAGGCGAAAGAACAAAGTTGAACTTTATTTTCAAGTAAATTGAATTCAATATGCATTGACGTTATTATTGAAAGACAAAAGACTGAGTTCTTATTTATCATCATGTCGCAGCCAACTAGCTTAACCAGCCGTTCATATACCACCCCCACGGAGCCGGTGGAGGTGGTTATGTCGGACTGGAACCGACTAAAACGCACGCCGTCTTGGGTTTTTGGTTGCCGGAAGTGAGATTGCCAAAAGCATATCTCTCGCACCCCGGCTGACCCAGGACCATCTCTTTCGAGATGGCCCCCTTCGCGTTACGGGGACCATAGTGTCCCCATCTAGCCCCGGGTACGGGGAGGCGCACTTTGCGCCGCCCTGGCCTACTTCTGCTAGGGTGACAGGCGGCTCCTCGACTAACAGCCTGAATGATGTTCAGCCGTATAGTTTGTTACAACATTTAACAAACGGGTTGGCTAATACTTAGGTCATTCGTACAATGGGGTACCATCCAGAAATATGACGGAAAATTACACACACACATAATATATTCACCTGTAAATCCCTGAGAGGGTAGGTAGAGGTATATTAACACCCACATTTCGCCCTTATAACCATTCATTCATAGGAAATTAATGATAAGTTTATTGAGAAAGCTGCGCAGTTCGACTTGGATAGGTTAGGTTAAATAGGTTAGATTTTTTTTACCATGCCGAGAAGAGTCATTTTTCTAGCTGTTTTTAATGGCTAGGCCAGTTATTAAACGTCATCGAACTAATCCATTTACCTAGCCGTTTAATGAACATCATTCAGGCCGTGAATTGAGTGGCGCCATTTAGTAAAGAATCTAGGTGGTTATTTGAACGGCTGATTAAGCTAATTGCCTGCGACATGTATATACCTACCTCTATCTATTTTTCATTTATTCATGTGATCACAGTAATACAGTGGAATGAATGTTGCCTTCACTGTAGCGTTAGTCCCATTCGCACCCAAATTTTAGAGCTCGGAGTCCGGTATAAACCGTAACGATTGATAGATGTTCATATGACAACCAGGACTGACGGATGTCTCCAAGGCCCGACTGTATTCATAGTCATATTCATGCATACAAGTATACCAAGTCGGAATCGGACCTGCACCTCCTGTTTACAAGGATATAGAAACTATAGATGGGAAATTAGTCCATTTGCTGTCATTGTGTGGACGTCACATCATACTAACGTGTATTATCTTCTATAATATAAAAATGAATCGCAAAATGTGTTGGTAAGCGCATAACTCACCAACGGCTGGACCAATTTGGCCAATTCTTTCTTTAAAATGTTCGTTGAAGTACAAGGATGGTTTTTACGGTGAGAATGATTCGAATAATTGCCGGGAACCGACATCCACGCGGGCGGAGCCGCGGGAAAAAGCTAGTACTATATAAAAATAAGTCGGGTTTTCCTTCCTGACGATATATAACTCCAGAACGCCTTTACCGATTTGGCTAATTTTGGTTTTGAATTATTCGTGGAAGTCCAGGGAAGGTACTTACGGCGAGAAAAAATCGAATAATTGCCGGGAACCGACATCCACGCGGGCGGAGCCGCGGGCAAAAGCTAGTTGAGTTATATATTTTTATAGATTGTTAAACTTGAATACAATTACCTCAATTATTACGTACTACAATTTTATGCACCATCGACATCATCTGCCTAAGTGTTGTACCCAGTTCTTCGAGTTTCATGCAGACTATCTAACCGTCCAACCTCAAAACCACGTCTATTTGTACCGACTTTCAGGTGATAGTAGATGATAACGTTCTAAGCATTTCTTACGATTTCCATACAAACATATACTCACGCTTGCAAATCCCTGAAGGAGCGGGCAGGTGTATATTAACTTTAATTTCCTGTTATCAGTATCAGTATCTGAAATAACTAGTATTCCCGCTGTATTCACGTCTGTTGTGAATGGCCAAAATTTTAAACTAGTACTTCTTGATCCTTTCGCGACTCCTTGACCACTATACTGCTAACGCTTTTATTATTTAATAACTAGAAAATGTCTCCAAGTAGTACTATTCCTCGCTTTCGGTACAATATTTTCTTATCCATTCCTTCTACAGCAGTGAGACACTCGACTACCGCTCGGCTCACTTTGCTCGATCGAGCGCTTATTCGCGATTACGCCCGTCTCCCACGTAACAGCGACTCAGCGAAGGTGATCGAAAGAAACACCTTAATAAGCCTCGTTATAGAGTTCTTGGAGCCAGCAGTTTTTGATATAGGGGTACTGGACTTACGTACAATTCAGTTTGATTTGGTTTAGTTAGTATTTTTTTTTTACATTGATAATCTTGACGGTTGGTAGCTTGGTGGTGAGCCAATCTTACGGTCCTAGGTTCGAATCTTTGTCATTATTTTACCGAAGTCGACATGAATCTACTCCTAACAAGCAATTTAGCTTGGCAAGATTTTAGCTGGATAATAGTTTTAGCTAACAATAGTTAAACTATTATTAGAAGTAATAATAATTAAGAATGGTTATTTTCGAAATACATCAGGAAAAAGAAAGCGCCCAAGTAGGACTTGAACCCACGACCTTTCACTTACAGGGGGAATGCTGTTCCAACTGAGCTATTGAGCCACACCTGAATCACTTCAAATTTCTCTTCTCTTTATATCCGTCTTCAAGGGCGATATTCTATAAAAATTTCATTCATTCATAAAAAAACGGTTATTTATTTAGAAATAAGTTATGCTTAACCAGCTTCGTTTCTGAAGAAGGTAAGTCATGTTCGTCATTTAAAAGCATGAAAGCGTTCGAAATAAAATTTGAACTTGGAAATCCATTCATATAAACTTAGTTGAATATCGTTCACTCGTTCCGAAGATTCGACATTCAAACGAAATATCATAGGGATGGGCCGCACCGGTTAAATTAAGTGGAACATTACAAATTTATTCGAATTAGACGCACTTTGGATACCAACTGAGCCTCTGCACTTGACTACTGAATACGATTTGGGGATTATGAATAGTGTACAGTCAATTTCAAAAATATCTTGACTATGAAACTGTAAAGTCTCAAAGTGATCTTAAAACCAATGGCATGTTAAGAGGAAATCAAACTGTTTTATTGATTTAAATTTTATTAGTGTCTGCACTAAAGGTGTGTATCAAATATTAGAACAATTCGTCAACAGGAAGAAGGAACCGAGGATTTAAGACTGTTTGGAGTACTTTGTTCATCAAGATCGATCTGATCTGACTGTACAAGAGTTTTGTTCCATTTCTTTAGAATTCTAGATTTTTCTTCATGGTTGATTAAGAGTTTGAATATATTTGAATGTATTGTAATATTCTAACAATAAAGAGTTTGTTTGTTTCACTGAACGCACTTAATCTTAGAATATACTGGCTCGAGTTTTTTTTTATAAAGGACACGTCAATTTGACCCTTGTCTGCCTCCTAAGTGGTATAAAAAAAAAGAAACTCTCCTCGCCGGTATCGGAAAGAGGGTCACCATCGTAAACATGTACCATGTTAACAGTGATGGCAATCAGCTTCACGGCGTCATCAGATGCCTTTTCACGCCCCGCTTGAAGGACCCGGGACTGTAGGAAGAAGGAAACACGTGAGCTGGCAAGGAGTTCCAGGTCTTAATGGTGCGGCATAGGAATGAGTCCCTGAAACGCTTGGTTCTAGCGATGAAAAATCGAATCTAGAGATGACAAAAAATATTTTTGTATTGAATATTCTATTTATTTGGAAAGGCTATAGCTTACATAGCATTATGCTACTACCCATAGAAGCGGTGGTAATCTTAGATGTCAACAAATTCAGCGAATTCCGGTATATTCATTTGAATCCTCTGTGGCGTGGCGGTAGTAAATGCAACTGCTACGCAGGAGGCGCGGGTTCAATCCCCACTCAGTGTAAATATTTGTATGCATGATTGTGGCTATTTGCATTGGTCTGGGTACTTGGTTGGTACTGGTGACTTTTTCTGCTCTACTTCGCACGATCCTCAGCATTCCTGGTAATTAAACCATTGGAATTTATGTCATTTTACGACGTCAGACCAGTATTTATTCTCTATCTTACTGGGGCCCAGGTGGTCACATCTTTTTATTGTTCAGGACTTGTTCAACAAGAGTCTTGTCAGTAGACAGGTAATGGAGAGTGATCTATTACCTGGGTCCGAAAATCATAGTTACCGAAATGTGGATGTAACTAAGGCTCCGACTACCCGTTCGAGGATTAAAAGGCATGAATAATGCATGTCATGTCACCACAAAACATGACCACACTAGCGATGGCAACTCTTTTGCAGATGATATTTGCTACCATGGAAATGAAGGCTACCCCGACAATGACACCACTGATTCAGCCTGCATGGTCATACATAGTACCTTAGCCTGTTCCGAAAAAAACTAAAGAAACAAAAAAAACTAGCTTTCAGGCTAATTCACGGCGCTCGTTCGTAAATCAAACTTATTATTATTTGACAAGACATGACTCATAAATTGGAAACGTTTCAATTATGAATTATAATCCAAAAGGGTACAGTTCATGAACATTCAAGCGTCAATAATAATATTGTAATCATACATTTCTCTCCAGTCAAAAGAAAAACACTAAAATACAACGTTTTACTCGGCAACTTGTCTTTCCACAGCGCGTCCTAAAGGGAAAATCCCAACTTTATTCTGTAGTAACCGGTTCGGAAACTGATGTGGTTCATAAAGAGGACTATATCCAATTTGCTGAAGCCGACTCAACCGGCCGGACACCGCTCAACATTTAAATTAGTTAGGCATTTGAGTGCGGGCTTCGAAAAAAGAGATTTCACCGGTTTTTGCTGAATGTAGGGTAGCCAGATAAAATGTAAAATATTAAAGGGTTCATTTTTATTCAGTTACGCAATGATTCTTGAATTTCTGGTTAGCGAGTTACCAGCTCTTGGCTACATAACATTATGTTATGATATGTAAAGAGAAAAAAGGTTCCCATTCTTACCCGACTGCCGAAGTAAGAAGGGTAATGTTAATTTAATGTAAATTTTCTTTCGGTTTATGATTGGCGAATGGGTACCGCCTGCTATCAAACTTATTTCGATCTTTTCAGTGGCAGTCGGGTTTTTATTTTTTTATCATTTGTTTTAGTCCTTACAAAGATTTTTAAAGCCTACTTTTTGGTTTAGGTTTGAAGACTTGTGTAGCAAAAATCTGTATCCTTTCCTACTTTACTAATGTAAAGTGATATGTAAGAATGGAAGTAAATAACGGACTCTGCTTACTCTAGGGTTAGAAGAGCTCCCCCTCCCAAGGAGGGCCTGACCGTAAGGGATGGCCCTGGGTCTGTCGGGGTGCGATGGATATGTCGAAGACAACCTCACCTCCGGCCAAGCCGTCAGGCAGCGGGCAGTTTTAGTTGTTTCGAGTTCAACACAACCTCCCCTTCCGGCTCCGGCGGACGAGGTATCCGTGGGGATTTCCGCACGAAAAAAAAGGAAGGTTAGAGAAGCACTAGTGTATGATGTGTTCAGGGGAGACACCAAGGAGTTGACCAGGAGAGATACGAGTTCGAAGCTGTGTGAATAGAGCATACTTGACTACAATGGGGCTATTTATTTTTCAACATCCGCCCTGTCTGCAAGAACTTCTACCTATTATAAAATTAGTTGAACCCTTGCTAAGGAGGGAGAAATTAGTAAAGTGTCCATGCTCTATGGGCACATGATTCAGGTTTCAGTAACTGCGTAACATCAGTTAATCTGTATATGTGTATGATGATGCAGGTGAGTAAGATTAATAAGTCTCTTCGCTAAAATTCCGCGTTTTGACGTGGAACTAAAAAGGCAAGCTCACAAGTGCCTACCTTTTAATATACAGTATGTACAGTCAACAAAGGAGATACGGTAGTAGTTTGTTTGCTTTATGTATCTATTTGTGTCAAGTATAGTGTATGTTTCTTTTTGTTTTTAAATGCACCTATCTAGTTTATCCTATAACTACACCATATCATTTATTTTATCACGTTACTGTCCATCCCAAGGTTGCCTCGAAGAAATCGCTTCCAGCGACAAGGCCGCCCATTGTGCATTAAACTGTATACACGCTACCTACTTGTACTACTGTAAATTTATTGATGTACCATAAAGAGTTATCTATCTATCTACGGTTGCGCTTTTCATTTAAAGTTGTTTTTAAATGTGTAACCGTATCTCCTTTGCTGACTGTACAGGCATAATTACATATATTCGTTTGTATTTAGTCTGTCCTTTATAATTTTTTTTTTAACTCAAACTGGTACTACTTGGCCAGATTACATTACCGCCTATCGCCGACCCTAAGTTGTATCACGTTTATAAGTAACCAACAGGCGTTAACAGATGCAAATGACGCGACAATGCAATAATCTATCGTTACAAGTAGCGCTGTAAAGTTTGGGTTCGCACTAGGACCGGCGAGAGCTGCGGGTTTTTACTCAGTCGCTAAAGGAGAGTAGGTACTTATGTCTCTAACCTTCATTTTAGCTTCACTGATGCCGGTGTCTATTTGTAAGTTTATCTTACAAATTAGTAAGATCTTACAGTATGTAGCTAGAATTATTTATGAAAATCATGTGTGCTTTTTCTTCCTGATCATGAAGTGTGTAAGGACAGAAGCCAATATGGGAACTGTTGTTTCTCTATACCTCAGAGTGACTAAGGGTAGTACTTGTTTCTGTTTATGCAAACCTTAATTCATAATTTCATTGATCCAATTCGAGTCTATCAAAGAATGGAAAAACTGTTGCGTTTTATGCACCCAGTGCGTAACAAATGATTCATTTCTAATTGGATGGAACGCATATTTGCATATAGATTGCATTGGGTCGACGCCCGCACTAGGGGAATCTCTTCTAGAGGTAATATTATCTCCTTGATTAACCCTGGTGGATTCTTTCTAGTTTGTATTTTGGGGTTCCCGATTGAGAGAGCAAAATCTATCCACTTTAATTACATAATATAAAAAATTAGTATCGAAACACATCGGGAAAAAGAAGCGCTCAAGTTGGACTTGACCCCACGACCTTTCCCTTGCAGAGAGAATGGTCTATTGTCTATGGAGCCACACCTGAATCACTTCAAATTTCCCTTCTCTTTATATCCGCCTTTAAGGCCGGCGGTGGAGCCATCTACCAACTTTCTTACGAAATGTTGGAACCAGACCACCAGAACCAGAAGGGAAATTTGAAGTGCTACCGTGGCTCAATAGCTCTGTTGGAAGAGCATTCCCCTGTAAGGGAAAGGTCCTGGGTTCAAGTCCCACTTGAGCGCTTCTTTTTCCCGATGTATTTCGAACTTAAAAAGTTAGCATAATAAATGCTATAAATTTTTTATTCAAATTAATTACTATCGTTAATTTATGTTTACATACGGAACCTATATACGCCGCAGATGATCTTCTAGAACCAAGAGGTAGGTCTAGTGTTAGTTTGGGAAGGAACAGGCTTTCTTAAAGAATCAAAAATTACCATTAACTATAGGATCTCTTTGTTTTCCATCTGTTTGTCTTTCTGTTCTTATTATTGTCTCAGAAACGTGTGTAGGTATAAAATTAAAATAATATGAAATCTTCAGGGTTTATAACACGGTGAAAGTAAAAGGACAGGTCCATCGAATGAATGACCTACCAATAAACAAATGATTAAAAAAATAAGAAACCCGACTGCCACTGAAAATATCGAAATAAGTTTGATAGCAGGCGGTACCCATTTGCCAGTCATAAACCAAAAGAAAATTAATGGGTACTGACAGCTATCAAACTTATTTCGAACTTTTCAGTGGCAGTCGGGTTTTTTATTTGCTAAACCACCATTTTTATTTCTAGCAATTTTGATATATCTACCTGGTGTCATATACACAATCACGACGAATCAAATGAAACCTCACATGTCAAAATCCGTCAAGCCGTTCAGGTTGCAGGACGTGCCAAAGAAATGGACATACATACATAATTATTTATCTGTATGTGTGTCCATTCTTTGGCATACATGTACATAAATACATACATAGTCTCGAAAAACATTACCCTTCTTTCTTCGGCAGTCGGGAAAAAATAGACCGATGTTTTGAATATAAAATTATTTCCTACAAGTTTATACGGAACCTGCAAAGTACGTGGTCGATTTTAAACTATCTTCTTTCCCCTACAGACAGATTGAACTAAGACAGTCTTTAGATCTCGCCACAGATAAAATGACAAAATAGTCTTATTATCATATAAATATTGCTCATAGTGCTTATCTTGTTTTGAATATATTTTCAGTTCATGAACTGAATCGTGACATAGGCTACTTTGCATTCCAGAATAAAAACATTTTCTTGGGTGTGTACCAATGTATGTTATGCAGCATTCTAGAATCGATATTATAAGCTAAGCTAGCTTATAATAATATTACCTCACCTCCGGCCTAGCACCACGATCCTCAGTCGCCGTGCGCCTTTAGTCCGACATAACCTCCCCTTCCGGCTCCAGGAGGAGGTGGAGTGAGGAGGTGAGGTTGTTTTCGGTCTTCTTACGGTCTGGCCCTCTTCGGGAGGGTGGACAACCCGGTGTCCCCGACTCGCCCCCGGAATGGGGAGGCGCGCTTACGCACACCGCGAGCCGCACTAGACACTAGGTTCATTATATGCTAATTTATTTTGTTGGAACCCCATTCTATAACCGATGATATCGTTGCACAAAGATCTTCTAAACCTAAGTTAAATTCACCTACAAGGTGTCCCCGGCACAGACATTTCGCTGACAGATCAGTAGAAATGTCTGCTAACGTAATATTAGTTTGTGCAAATTTATACCAATCTGCCAATCTAAAAATCTGCAGCAGCCTAGTGGTATGGGTAATGGACTGCTGAGACGAGGTCTCGGGTTCGATCCCAGGTTTACCATGGCACACACCAATGACTTTTCGATGCTTTTCGAAGTTATGTGTGTATTTATCGCAGGTTTATAAGTGCCCGGATAATGGCAATAGGCTCGCCACCTATTACATTGGGACCTATACATAAACTGGCGAAATGTGGGTACTAGCACCTCTGCCTACCCCTCCGGGGAATACAGGCGTGAGTTTATGTTATGTTATGTTACAAATTTATACCAAATAACTCCTCAGTTCTTTTAAACTTTTTATAATCCTAACAAGAGATACACTTCCAATAGAAAAGATATACCAAACTTAGAGACTATCCTCCACTTAAATCGAACTCCATCTTAGAATTCTCAAGATTATTTTAATGAAAACCGTTTCAAAGAGTATCGGAAACTTTGACCAAATTAAAAAAGTTCGCCCTTTGATTAGTCCTATTCATTATTAAGCAAAAGCGAACTAATCTGAAAAAAATCTCGTTACTGAGTCGGGAGTTAACGAAAGTTGCCGAAGTTTACCGAAGTTGCGCCCCTTTGATAGGCCACAACTATTGGTAACGGATAAGTTTTGCTATAGGAAGGATGTGTGGTCCAAGTGAAAAACTGTTAGATGTTATTCTTGAGAAAGTAAAAAGTAGAGAGTCAATTGGGCTGTTTGAACTGGGCAAAGAACCTGGAAGTCTTCAAGTCCACAAGTAACTTCTAGATACATAATAATAATATGTAATCCACCATCGGCCACACAAACACACGAGTGTTAACAAAAAATAGACATATGTTTTGAAATTTAAAGCATATTACAACATATACTTAGGTAGTAGGAAGAGGATTCTCTTTGGATTATAAGAAAATGAACTTGTAACTTAATCGTGTTTTCTTACTACGGTTGCACATAAGCACACAGTCCAACAATATGCCGCATACTGTTGGTCCAAATTAACATTTAAAGGGAGGTCCAGGTCAGAAATTACGTCTTGACTCGACGTCTTACTACTTTTAATATTTACATAACCATGCTTTATGAAAGTTTAGCCTTTTATTTATTTTTATTTTTTCGTGTGGAAATCCCCATGGATACCTCCCCCGCCGGAGCTGGAAGGGGAGGTTATGCAATACACGAATCGACTAAAAGCGCACGCCACCTGCGGTTGTGCTAGGCTGGAAGTGAGATTTGCAGGCGAACGTGGGCCACGGTGTCGATGCTCAGGCACTTCTGCTCCAGAGCATGGCACAGTGGACGTCGCCGCTGTCGCCGATCCATACACCCACCGCCCCCCCGGGCCTGCCTGGGTGGTCGACCTGGATGGGTCGCCGGCACTGGTGCGTAACGCCGCTGCGGGTGCCCCTCCCTTTGTGGTGATCGCAAGGGAGCATGGCATCGTAGCGGCGCGTGTGGGGGAGATTGCGGTCGTGGCTGTCTATTTCACGCCAGCATTACACCGACGCATAGGGCAGTATCGGCGGTCGCTGGAGCGGCTGACCGACGTCGTCAATGCCTGTCACCCTCGCCCGGTTCTTGTGCTTGGGGACTTCAATGCCTGGTCTGAGGCTTGGGGGTCCCGGCACACGAACCCGCGAGGCAGGGCTCTGGAGAGCTGGGCCGCTACTCTCGGTCTGGTTCTCCACAATCGCGGGGCCGAAGCCACGTTCTGGGTGGCGGAGCGCGAATCGATCGTAGATCTCTCGTTCGCGAGCGCTTCGCTGTCGCCACGTGTGCGGGACTGGCGTGTCGTCGTGGAGGTGGAGACACTAGCGGATCACCGATACGTTCGGTTTGATGTCTCCCCTCCCGAGAGTGATGCGCCGGTCACACCGGTCCCACGCGAGCCGCGCTGGGTGCTTAGGGGACTGAATAGGGATGCTCTCCTGGAAGCCGCCTCCGTGCAGGCCTGGGCCATGGTGC
This sequence comes from Eilema sororculum, assembly GCA_914829495.1. Classification (NCBI taxonomy): domain Eukaryota; kingdom Metazoa; phylum Arthropoda; class Insecta; order Lepidoptera; family Erebidae; genus Eilema; species Eilema sororculum. The sequence goes on from OU618546.1 coordinate 21,926,332, forward strand.
CGGACAGGCCTGACGACATCGATGACGAGGCGGCGTGGTTCCGGGAGGCCATGACTGTTGTTTGCGATGCGGGTATGTCTAGGGCTCCAGCCTATAGTCCGAGGCGCCGGGTCTACTGGTGGACTGCGGAGATCGCGAGGCTGCGTCAAGCCTGCGTGATCGCGCACCGCTGGTGGGCCAGGTTCCGTAGGAGGCGTAGCCGCCCCGCAGACACAGATCCCCTAGTGGCGGAGTTGCAAGAGGGATACAGGGAAGCCAGGAATGCCCTCCGAGCAGAAATCAAGCGGTCCAAGGCAGCTTCCTATAGGGAGCTGCTGGAGACACTGGAGTGGGACCCATGGGGGCGGCCTTACCGCTTGGTAAGAGGAAAGCTGCACCCCCGGGCCCCTCCCCTGACCCAGGTTCTCGAGCCGGCTCTGCTTCGAGGAGTGGTGGAATCCCTGTTCCCGGCGCGGGCGGAACACGTTCCACGTTCGATGACTCCGCCACCTCGGTCGCCTGATGCGCCCGGCGTGGTTATTGACGACGACGTGCCCGAGGTCACTTGGGTAGAACTAGAGCTGGCGGTGCGACGGCTTAGAGCCAAGAAGAACACCGCCCCGGGACCCGACGGCATTCCAGGCCGTGCGTGCGTCCTAGCTCTAGGAGAAGACGGTCTCGAACCCCGACTGCGAGGGTCCCTCAGCGCATGCTTCGAGCGGGGCCAGTTTCCGAAGATGTGGAAGACGGGGAAACTGGTCCTCATCCGCAAGGACGGACGCCCGGTGGACGAGCCGTCCGGGTACCGGCCCATAGTGTTGCTCGACGAGGTGGGCAAGCTCTTCGAAAGAGTGATTGCCAAGCGCCTCGTCGAGCACCTCTCTAGAGTGGGGCCGGACCTAGCGGACACGCAGTACGGCTTCCGCCGGTGGTGTTGCACTGTGGATGCCATCATGCGCGTGAGGACTCTGGCGGATGATGCAGTTGCCCGGGGCGAGGTGATGTTGGCGGTGTCCTTGGACATCTCCAACGCGTTCAACACCTTGCCCTGGAGTTGCATCAGGGTGGCGCTCGTGTACCACGATGTGCCTCTCTACCTCCACCACATAGTCGGGGCGTACCTGACGGAGAGGGCCGTCATCTACCCAAGTGCGACCGGCGTCGGTAGGCGTGAGATGTCGTGCGGTGTCCCACAGGGATCGGTCCTGGGGCCGCTCCTGTGGAAGTGCTTCGCGGTAAGCTCGGGTTCGGGGCCACCGAAACGTGCTACGGTCCCTTACGGTCCCTTACGGTCTGACCCTCCTCGGGAGGGTGGACAAAGTTTTTGCTAATTAAACCCTCTATTTTACTGTATATTTGTACCATCGATTTAGTATATCTATGGTTATGTATGAGATATACGCTTACTCACTAATTTTACACCATACACTCATAAAGAGATCAAAGCAAGCCGTTCACGACATCATTAAATGACTGCCATATGACTATCGAATCATATTTGCAGCTATTTCCACCTCTAACTTAATAGTATTAAAACTCATATTTGCGTGACTCTTCATCTAATATAACTTTGTAGAAATACATACGTGATTTTCTATAAGCGCTGGTAAGTAAAATTATTATATAATTGAAATTGTATACAGAATTATGACCTCTACGTGTACGTGATTAAGGTGTTATTGGTATACTTCATCGTCATTAATTGCTGCTTAGTACGGAGTATTCGGCTTTGATGTTATAACAAAGAAAGGTTTGTAGTGTAGATGTTTGTTTATCAATTAGTAATAATTAAACTATCGGAATATCGTACATAGTTTGTATATAATACATATACTTATTATTATATTGAGTACTAGCTTTTGCCCGCGGCTCCGCCCGCGTGGATGTCGGTTATCGCGACCAAACATAGCCTATGTCCTTTCTCATGGTCTAATCTATCCCTATACCAAATTTCATCAAAATCGGTTCAGTGGTTTTGTCGTGAAAGCGTAACATACAGACAGACAGACAGACAGACAGAGTTATACTTTCGCATTATAATATTAGTATGGATTAATAAGATTTCAGATATATTTGTCTATTATTGTCCGGGTAAAGAAATCACTGGTCCAAGTTCATTGAAAAGTTATATTTGGTTATGTATCTTATTGGTTTGTCTCAACTTTAAGAGAATGACTGTTGTCTTCATACTAGCGTTAATCCCACTCCCATACGAAGTTGTCACCACGGAATTCGATATCCTCTTTACCTGGCTGAACTTCAATATTTTCCGTGAAGCAATTACCATCTGACCTCCACAACCTAAAAGCGATATTGAAGAATTGCAGTCAGATCAGTTGTAGGACTTTTTAGGGTTCCAACTACAGGTAACGACTGCCATAGATGTTTGTATGGCAACCGGGACCGACGGCTTAACGTGCTCTCCGAGACACGAACAGACCAAGGTAAATACCCATATTTATGCATTAATATTTGCCTGTGGCCTAGCCTAGTGGTATGGGTAATGGACTGCTGAGACGAGGTCTCGGGTTCGATCCCAGATTTACCATGGCACACACCAATGACTTTTCGATGCTTTTCGAAGTTATGTGTGTATTTATCGCAGGTTTATAAGTCCCCGGTTAATTGCAATAGGCTCGCCACCTATTACATTGGGACCTAAACACAAACTGGCGAAATGTGGATGCTAGCACCTCTGCCTACCCCTTCGGGGAATACAGGCGTGGGTTTATGTTATGTTATGTTATTTGCATCGAGTGGGGATCAAAGCGTGAACGTGGCTGCTATGAAAGAGGCACCCTTCATAGCAGCCAGGTTCCCTACCACTACGGCACATAGGCTATCTAGTGGAGCTGAGTGGCTGTTATCTGATCCAGAACTTGGCGGAAAACCTCTGATGCTTTTTCCAATGGTTGGATCTCGTCTTTCAATCAGTAGGTGTACCGATCGAGAGGTCTCGGGTTAGAATCCTAGCCATTACACTACACTACGACGTTCACCTACTCCTAGCACAAGTAATTTAGCTAAGTTGGAGGGGATAGAGGAAATTTTAATCATTTCGGTTGCTAATATCCTTTTTTTTACAGCATTTAGTCGACCTTAAAGACGGATATAAGAGAAGGGAAATTGGAAGTGATTCAGGCGTGGCTCAATAGCTCAGTTAGAAGAGCATACCCCCTGTAAGGGAAAGGTCGTGGGTTCAAGTCCCATTTGAGCATTTCATTTTTCCCGATGTATTCGAATGCTTAAATTCTTTATTAGAAAGAAGAAGAAGGCCCTATTACCCATATGTACACCTATACCACACATATCATCAAAAACAAAGAATATCACTTCTAAAACTTAGTTGCAAGATTTGTCCAATAACAACAAAGCAAGCCCAATAAAAGCTGGTAATAAACGTAAATGAACTTCTTGTACACCAACCTCATCACAAGTTCACTGTATCACGATTTTTCGTGGAGTTCTTTTAATGACGTCACTAACGAGTCGTCTCTATTCCCGTCACGTTCCCGTCACGCAGAGTAAACAGCTTGTTCTTGGACACGAACGAAATTACGTTATTAATAATATGACGGAGAAAGTATTTTATTTGGTAACTTGACAAAATTGAGTGAAATAGCTTGTCAAAACATTCAGTGAATAACATGATATAAAGGAATATATTTAAGGAAAATATATTCAAGGAACCATAGGGCGCCCTGCGTCTAGATGGAGCGACGATATACGCAGAGTGGCTGGTGGAGAGTGGAGGAGGACAGCCGAAGACCGGGCTAAGTGGCGTGTCATGGGAGAGGCCTATGTCCAGCAGTGGACTGCCGCGGGCTGATGATGATGATGAGGGCTGGCCTTTACCTCGCTCAAAGAATTGGGCTCGCTATTCAATGATACCAATTCTCTTTTTGGGCCAGCTTTTTTGACACGGTACTAGTAGAGGTCTGTGGGGAGGAATTCAACGATGCCTAAAGTTACCTCCTTTTTTATTTTTTATTTTGTATAATATATTGTACAGTTCGTATTTTAGTTAACATAGTTTTGTATATTGTTGGAATTGTTTATGGAATTAAATAAAGCCCTGAAGTACAAATAATATATCATACTGGAACCATTATAATTATCGGTCAAATCAAAGGCCTTCGCCTCGGTCCGCGGCGGAGGCGAAAAGTGCGCTTCCTCATACCCGGGGCTAGATGGGGACGCTATGGTCCCCACAACTCGAAGGGGGCCATCTCAAGAGATCTCGAAAAACCTGTGTGCGAGAGATCTGTTTCCTGCATTCTCACCTCCGCCAACCAAAGACCCAAAGACTGCGTGCGTTCTAGTCGGTTCGGACCGGTCGGGGATTTTTCGCACGATAAAAAAGGCCTTCACCTCGGATTCCAGGATCCGCTTTTCTAGTCAAACTCCGAAACAGCAGTACTAAGATATTTCTGCGACTGTCACCTGACCTCTTGATTGGCAATATCCAAGTTCTATATTTAGACCATTTATGTTGAACAGATTTTTGTTCTTGTACTTGCAAGTTGAGCAGTAGGAAACAGCTTAAATTAACCTCATCTGGATGTCGATATATCGGATGATTGTTGAAGGAGGTTTTCTTCTCGAGATTGGTTGTTCAAATGGCTGTCACCCTTACAAAAGTTGTATGAACCAAATTAAAGGATGAAGAAGGAGTAAACAAACCACGAGCTTTGATGTACAAGTTTTGAAAGCAAACGAGAGTAACACTGTGATGATGATAATACTAATATTTTACCTAAAATTAATATCTATTCTTTTATTCCATTCAAATCCGAAGCTGTCAACTTGTAGTCTGGGGCTGTTACCAGTTTTTTTTTATATATAATATTTCACAACATTCTACACAACGCTATCTAGACCCATGGTAAGCTTAATTAGATTGTGTTAAGGAATCTAGAATGCACATAAACATACTTAGATAAGTACTTTTTTTGTAAATACATACATATTATACATAGAAACACCCAGACCAATGCCATATTCATGCATACAAAATAAACACATCAACATGGTCTAGGGATATTTCATACTCAATTAAGTAAATAACTCAAAAAGAATCGCCGCATTGGAATCTTTTATACACCGATTTGTTTGTAATTTATCTCAGACTAATTCCAAATTCAAATTTTGAAAATTCTTTTGTTTCGGTGGCATAAAAATGTCTTGATGTGTAGGAGAGGGAATTTTCATTTGTGCGAAATTTAGAAAACAATACGAATTACGTTTAGCTACAGTTTATTTTTTTCATTTTTAAACGATAGATAAAGTTAAAATTGAGGTATTGTAGCCATGCAACGCCAACATTTGACGAGGGCCGAGATGTTACAAGCTGTGGGAATGCTGGAAGCTGGGTCTGTTCAGCGTAATGTTGCTGAGGCCATAGGGACCCATCAAAATGTAATTTCAAGATTGTGGACACGCTATCGTGTCACAGGTGAAGTAGCGGAGAGGCACCGGGGGCCAAGTCGCATCACTACCCCCAGACAAGACCGATTTTTGCAAATTACTGCGCGAGCTCAACCAAATGCAACGGCGACTTAATTGGTCCAAAGGCTGCGAGTGGAACACCAAGTGCTTGTGAGTAACCAAACTGTAAGAAGGCGACTGCATGAAAGCAATCTACGCTCTCGTAGACCACTCCGGGTCCCACCTTTACGGAGAAGCAATTGTGGACGACGATTAGAATGGGTTCGGAACCACGTGAACTGGGGCCGTGAGCAATGGTCCAATGTGCTGTTCACGGATGAATCCAGGTTCGGCTTCCATCCAGATTCACGAAGGACGCGTGTTTGGCGAGTTCCTGGACGATGGAGCTGTCTTCAGAACCCTCAGGAAGTTCATCCATACCAAGGAGGAACAATTATGGTTTGGGCAGGAATTCTTCTTCGAGGACGGACGGATCTCGTTTGGGTGCGGGGCAATATGACGGCAGAACGATACGTCCAACAGGTGCTGGGGCTCGTAATCTTGCCCCACAGAACACAAATGGGGCAAGATTTCCTGCTCATGCACGACAATACCCGGGCACACACGGCGAGAACGGTAGCAGCTTGGTTACATACACACAATGTTAGGGCCTTAGACTGGCCTGCTCAATCGCCAGATCTAAATCCCATTGAGCATGCGTGGGATATGCTGCAAAGAAGAGCTCTGAAGGAAGTTCCTGAAAATCTGGCTACAGAAGATCAACTTTTTGCGCACCTCAGAAGGACATGGGACAATATTCCGCAGCAAGACATTGACAACCTTGTTCTGAGCATGCCGAATCGTTGCCGATGTGTTATGAACATCATGGGCGCTTTCTCAGACTACTAACTTCAAGTTTATAAACACAAATTAAATGATTTTTCTATTTTTTTCAGTTTTTACTCATAAATTAAAAGTTAATTCATATACGGTTTCTGTCTATGCTTCATTTTTTTTTCCATAAAATCCTGAAATTTTAATCGAAGTACCTTAACCATTATTAAAAAATGGTAGAATATAAAATAACGTATCTTTTAAATATATACATGTCATATAAATAATTAACACATTGATAGTAATTCGCTTTTTTAAAAATATCCCTAGACCGTGTTGATGTGTGTATAATATACTGCATGGCAGTCGCGTGCACTACCGCCACGCCACAGAGGAGATTTGGCTGAACGTCGATATTTTCTTCGAAGCACTGCCATCTGACCTCCACAACTCAAAGGTGATATCGAAGCATTGCAGTTAAACCAATTTTTCGATTTTTGAGGACTCCAACTACCCGTAACGACTGCCATAGATGTTCATATATTATGGTAACCGGGACTGACGGCTTAACGTGCTCTCCGAGGCACGACCAGACCAATGCAAATACCCACTTTTTTTTCGTGCGGAATTCCCCTCGGATACCTCTCCCGCCGGAGCCGGAAGGGGAGGTTATGTTGGACTTGAATCGACTAAAACCGCACGCCAACTGTAGGTCGTGGTGCTAGGCCGGAGGTGAGGTTGTCATTGACATATCCCTCGCACGCCGGCTGACCCAGGGCCATCCCTTTCGGTCTGGCCCTCCTCGGATGCAAATACCCACATGAGCGGGGTCAAAGCCCGCTACACCACGGAGACCGTCCTAAAATTATTATCTATATTTACCTAAAATCCTCACTAATTTCACACGTCAGAACAAGCAAAACTATTTTAACTAGAGGCAAATCTTTGAAACAAACATGGCGACCAATTAAGTCACCACAAAGATAAACCCCAATTGTGTGGGAATGGCAAACTGAACTCAACTAGTCTGATCATGACGGTAGTGATGTAACACACGGGAAATACCATGTCCCGGTATAGTACCGGCATCGACAGCTTTGAAATTACGTATCAACGGTGGGCATTGTTTCAATAGGCTATTTGACTTTCTTTTTACTTTCGAAAAATTACCACTGTCTTATTATACTGTAAAAGTAAAATTTTCGTGTGACAAATAGTTTTCAAGATATTTGATTTTGAAAAGTTCGATTTGTCGCGCCACCCGAAAACGCTCCATACAAAATCGTACGAAATTGTGACGTCACGCTTCTGTAGCGCGTAGTGCAAATGTATGGAGTGCAAGAGAATATCGCATTTATCTCAATCTACATTGCGTTTACACGTATATATTTCATAATAAAAGTTATTTAAAATTTAATGAGGAATCTAAAAAGTTATATATTTTAATGGAATTTGATTGTTTATATTTTGACTTTTTTTGGGAATTTCAACTAATGAAAAGTCATAGTTTCAGTTTAGATATAATTATGCAATATTTTATTTGGCCAAGCATATTTTTTCAGAACAAGCTATCATTTTAAGTAGTATTGGGAAGAATCGACGACTTAGTCAAACACCCTATTGTGGTACTCTGTTGTTGAAATAATTTGCAATGAATTTAGAGGTATTTTTCAACAACTCGGGTTATATTGAATCAATTTTCGATGTCTAAATATAATATAAGGCAATAATATCAATTGGGTATTGTACTGACTAGTCAAATTAATTACTTTTTACAAAACGTCAACCGATTATTAAAGTAAATTGTATGAAAAAGATTTAGTGACGTCATAAAATTTAATAGTCAAATCAGTTACTATTACAGGTCGGGTGGATGATTAAAAATAAATATAAACTATGAAATAAGAACGCAATTTTTAGCGCTCTTTTACCATTCTTAATTTAATGAGCTCGGTTAGATACCTAATTTATTTTAACTATAGGATAATACCCAATTCCTATGATAAAAGGATGTTAAAGGTAATTTAGGGCAATTATAAATTACTGATCGTATGTAATCAAATTAATATTTCTTTGTTTAATTTAGGTTTAATATATTTTTAATATAATAAACGTAATTTAATATATCTTTGTATAAATGGAACGGGTCGACTATTAAATTAAAAGACCTGGCGCAAGCTTTCCAGGGTCAGATATCAGTTGCTCCCGTAAGGTAAGTAGGAGTAATAAAAGCGGGCTTCTTGCTTCAAAGTGTAAACTAACACTCAGTGTTGCCCGCGAGCTGATTGCGATTAACCAGTAAAATAAAATTAAAATGTATGCATTTTTTAAAATTGGAATAATTTGATATTTTCTGAAGTTTACGCGAATGTCACTCATTGAAATAAAACCACTTTTTACGGAACCGCGAAAATGGCTGCTGCAAAGCAGCCGAAACGTCGGGTTTAAAAGTAATAATAACAAATATATCGCGATAGAATCCGTAAAAAGTGGTTTTATTTCAATTGGAATAATTTTGTTTTCATGCAAGTGGCAACTCTGAAATTTTACAGTTGTCACCTCAGTTTATTCCGATTATTAAAAAGTTTAAACTAAAACCCGACTACTGAAAAATCACGCTTTAAAAATTGACAAACAAGAAAATATCAAGGATAGCCGTGGTCGTATGCCACTTACTCTAACAAAACAATGTATTCTAGGGAAAAGTGGCATACGACCACGGCACAACTTAAACTTTATTTTTTATTTAAATTATTTTGAGGCAAGGTAAGGCTAATAATTTATACATATTTGAAATGTGCTCATTAAGCACTTTCATCTGATACCAAACACGGCATATTTATCTCAAATTTTTTTTTTAATACAGTACCTTATGAGCGCTAGAGGGCGCCACACAAGATTCAGTGACACGTCATATAGCCTATAACCATCGGACGATCAAGCCGCTTGTAACGATACCTCATTTGTCCAGTTCTAATAAGTATTTGAGGAGCTATGAGGGAACAAATGAACATACATACATACATACATACATACATACATACATACATAGCCTGTCAAAATCATAACCCTCCTTTTGGCTTCGCCGTAGTCGGGTAAAAATGGAACGCTTTTCGAAAGAACAACCCGTTAAAATTATAAAAACTCATTACAAAACAATCGGTTTACTGCAGCAACGATTTCCAGAACACACATTATTTAACGAAATTCTGATGTCAACTGGCCACCAAGATCGTGCGATTTAACGCCGTGTAATTTTTTTCTTTGGGGTTTTGTAAATACTCGAGTTTGTGCGAATAAACCTCCTGAAATAAAAATCCTGAGCTCAAATCGAAAATCCAACGCGTCGCGTAACTAAAAATTAAAAAGTGCACTCTTATTGAGACACCCTATGTAACCGGATCCCTCGCGTAACATCACTAGTCGGACCTACTTAACGATTTGCCTGATTCTCTGTTTGTTTAGGACTTCATTTAATTGATAGGTACCCGTGATTGGGTGATTTGGGTGCGAAGGTCCAACTACCTGTTCATATTAGGTGTACCCATGTTCTGTTCGTTATATTGGTACTTATTTGTACGATTGTTATAGGAGTGTATATTATAACTATACAAAATACTTACTAGGTTTTGAAACTACGAATAATATTTTCCGAAATGCCACCTAGATATTTCTGTTGGGGAAAATACTCAAAAGTATTCAAAAGTTAACAAAAGAAACCGAATATTAACTTTTTTCGTAAATAACTATACCTACCTTATACTTACGATCTTATGGTAGATTAAAAACATTTTAAAACTAATATAACTATTACTTATAATAAATTCCATATCAATTTTACATAAAGAAATCGCAAATAATGAAAAAAAAATTGTTACGGTTTTTCAGATATAGCTATAGTTTATTGAATTACCAACTATTTATGTAATTACATACAATTAAAATATTAAAATGTGCTATTTAAATTATTTATAATAATAATTGTAAGAAATACCGATTTCAATTAATACTATAAATTCATAAATCGAATATACTTTATCAAAATATGAAGTTTAGCAACTTTCAATGAAAGGTCAGACAGCAATCAAATTCTAAATTGAAAACTAATGATACTGGCCTTAAAAAAAATAGAATGACTAAATAATCGATATGGTATATTAGGAATCCTCTTGCAATATAGTCCAAAAGGAGGTATTTATTTACTATTAAATTTTTAGAATGTTTATAGTAGGTACTAATACCAAAAATTTATTTAAATTTTCTGAAATGTCTTCAATTAATTTGACTATACTTTCAACGACAACTGAAATTACTCTATACCTCTTAGTTCCACTATAAGTACAACCAGTTGAACTAATTACACCAAAAAAATCCAATAATATAAATATTTTGTTCTTTTTCTGTAAAAGTTGAACTTTCTGGACAAAATTGATCGTATAAGTTCAACTTTTCATTAATTTTTCAATTACAAAGGAAGCTATACAAGCTAGTTACAATTAGTTCAACTTTCTATTTATTTATCAATTACAAAGGTAGCCATAGTTCGTAGTAGCGCCATAGTTTTTAAATAAAAACAGTAACTTGCTTGTATGGCTTTCTTCGTACTTGAAAAATAAATATTTTTTGGTGCAATTAGTTCAACTGGTTGAACTTAGTGGAATAGAGGACAAAAGTTAGGGTGTCGAAAAATTGCAAACAATTTGGCTATAAATTAATTTTTAAACATCCTACTAATATCAGTATGGATGGATGGTTTGTAAGGAGGAGTCATACTTGGCGAAATGTGAATGTTAATATTATATCAGATATTTACTTTTTCTACAATTTTAAAATATTTTCCTTCCAAAGTTATGCTCTCAAAAGTAACATTTCCAATAAATCCGAAACATGTCAATACAGCTAGCCCGTGACGTAGCACCCCTGTTTAGGGGCCCGCTAATATCGCCCGTGGCTAATTGAATGTCGATGACGTGGGCCGTGATGAGGCGTGACGTGTTAAAAGGGTTCTGTACTTTAAAAATATTCTTTTTGTTTTTGTTAGAACGCTTTTCAATTACTTGGATGTGGTTTGGCTTTTAGTGAAGTTAGGGGTTTTATGTAAAAATGCCAGTGGATGGCTTAGTTGCAAATATTGAGTAAAATACGCACTTTTTCACTATATTTTATTTTCACCTAACCGGTTTCACCTCACGGCATTCTCAAATGTATGATGTAAGTGACCCATATGTGTTACTCAATATGTGTAGCTGATTCCACAAAGTGCCATCAATCAAAAGTATAAAGTAAAAGTAAAGTAAAGTATCTCTTTATTGTGTACACCAAGGATAAAAATATGTGTTGTTTGTAGGTAGGTACATTTGCGGTCCACGGCGGCGGCGCGCTGAATAGTGCGCCTCCCCATTCCGGGGGCGAGTTGGGGACACCGTTGTCCCCCCTCCTGAGGAGGGCCAGACCGTAAGGGATGGCCCTGGGTCAGCCGGGGTGCGAGGGATATGTCTTTGACAACCTCACCTCCGGCCTAGCACCAAGACCCACAGTCGGCGTGCGGTTTTAGTCGGTTCGAGTCCGACATAACCTCCCCTTCCGGCTCCGGCAGGGGGGGTATCCGAGGGGATTTCCGCACGAAAAAAAAAAAAAAGGTACATTTGCGGTATAGACAATAGGCGGCCTTATCGCACAGTGGCAATCTCTTACAGGCAACCTTTGGATGGAGAAAGAGATAGAAACCATGTTTGGGTAGCATGGTGCACAAAGTCCCAATATTGGTGTATTTTACTGTGTATTGTACTTAGGATACGTTTTATACAATATACCTAAGTATACAAATAAATATAGGTACATACACATATACATACATACACATATACATACATACACATATACATACATACATACATACACATACATACATACATTCATACATAACCTATCTTACGGTTTATGGAGGTGTGACCAATGTGTCTACATGTAGCCGATGTCCCGCAGGTAGTAATCATACACAGTTTTTTTAAAAACTGGTAAGGATTGTGCACGTCTAATTCTTACCGGCAAAGCATTCCACAAGCGAACAGCTTGGACGGTGAAGGATTTGTCAGTGAACTTTGTGGAATGCCTCGGCATTTTCAGTCTCAAATTCTCTGCCGATCTCAGAGACCTGGAATGTGTAGTGTCCAGAAACTTGAATCGGTTTTTAAGGTAAGAGGGGGTAGCAGGATTGAAGAGTATGCTGTACAATAGTGAGAGTATATGAGTATTCCGGCGAAGTCGGATAGGCAACCACTTGAGCTTTCTTCGATATTCGGAAATGTGATCATATTTGCGTAGACCAAATATGTATCTTATGCAGAAGTTCTGGAGTCTCTCAAGCTTATTCAGTTGGTCTTCAGTGAGATCTAGATAGCTGGCATCTGCATAATCAAGGATGGGAAAGAGAAGCGTCTGTCCTAGCGCAATCTTGGTGGCAACAGGCAAGAAATTACGGAGCCTATGCATGGACCCCGCAGCTGCGTACATTTATATACGCTGCCGGCGACCAAACAGGTAACTATGAAACCAGTCAATCGCTGTTGGAGATATGTTAAGAGAGCGCAGTATGCCCAGCAGGATGTCGAAGTCCACGGTGTTAAATGCGTTGCTGAAGTCTAACAGAGTTAGAACTGTCAACTCACCGTTCTCCATACCAACTCTGATGTCTTTCGCGACATGCACTAAAGCGGTGGTAGTACTATGTCCGGCGCGGAATCCGGACTGGAAGGAATTTAAGAGTGAGTTTTCACAAAGAAAATTAATGAGTTGGGTATGAACTAGTCGTTCAAGAACTTTGGAAAGAAAAGGTAGGATAGAGATAGGGCGATAGTCAGAGAAAGAGGAAGGGTTCTTCTTTTTAGGAATAGGAGTAATCTGAGCCTGTAACATTAGATTTTATCTACTGTAATTTGATTACTACTAGCGCCACCTATGGCAGTCTCAGTGGTACTCACATCAGTTAGTCGGTGCCTCGGTGTAGGAACTTTTGTACTAGCTAAGCACTAGATGGCGTTCGATTTCTTTTATGTTTTAATTATATGAAATTAGAAATACTCATAGCACCTAAATGGGAAAATTAATTGTTTAATAATAGGCTATCTCATTTAGGTTAAAATTAAATTTCCTCAGTTAAATTAAACAGGTTCAAATTCTGCGTGCTCAGAACCATTGTATTCAAGGAAAGAATGTGAGTATGAACCAACCAAGTCAAAAGGTTGCTGTACTTTGTTTGATTCCTACTTAGCTGGGTGATATTAAAGTTGTTAGGATTTCGACCGTGATTTGGTGTTTTTGATCATCGTTCGCACTAATTTAACTTAAAAAAAAAGTGTGTTCGAGAACCTTCGAATGATAGGGGTATAAAACTGCGGCCCCGGCTAAATATAAATCCTTTTTACTCTCTGAATTGTGACTGGAACGTTTGTATTGCTGTGTCTTGGAAAATACTTTATACTTAACTAAATTCTTTGTTGCCCAGTTTTTGGTAAGTGTTTTTACTTGTATTTATCGACAGCCTTCTGCAATCTAGACGATTCTTAGTGTTATTTCGTTCTTAGGGTTCCTAGTTCGGGATTAGAGGACACCTTGGTCCTCAAACCCCTTCTCAGCGTGTTCTGTGGTCGAGTTCCCAACCGCTGTCGGCGCAAGCCTGTAACCTCGACGTGAAGCACCTTGGCTGGTCGAGAGTGCGGCAAGAGACGTGCGCAGACGCCGAGCAGGCCGACAACCGGGGTCACGTATTCCCTTTTTCTCTATTAAATTTATGTAACTTTACTATATATCTATATCACTTCACCCTGCAAGAAATAACTGTGTCAACGGTGGGTTGACCGAGGTGTACTACACCTACTAGCCATAACACTCTGGATACCTACTGCAAGCAGGTCACCGTGGTGCAGCTGGTGAAGACATAATCATTTTTGTATTTCTATATGTAACTCTATTGTCTGTAATCCTCTTTTGTATAATTTTATCTCTTAGTAATATATGTATGTACAACAGAGGTAATAGTTGTTTTCTCTGAAGTCTCCCTGGTCTCCCACACGCACGCACACTTTTCTCCTCTGACAAAAGGCGCCCTGGGATCCCATAGAGCTCGTGCATCTCTCTGCTGGGTCAGCCGGTGAGTAGTCCGTCTGACACGTTCAGCGGTTACAAATTGGCGACCAACGCTAAGGGCTAACTCTGTTCTCTGTGGGTGCGCTGTGTGTGGGTGTCTGGAGAGTTCGCTTTGGAGGAAACACTACCCTCCGTCTGACACTACCCAAGACGCTAATTGGTTGTGCGGCTGCAGTTACGCATGTAATACTTACCCTCTTTGTGTTTTTCAGCCAATCATACCATCATCCCAGTGGCAAGAAAAACCATTGAGACCTAAATTCTAAAACCATCAAAATTTTAAAACTGCACATCTTTCGGTAAGTTTGGAAACATATTTTTGGCAAACTAGTTTTTTTTTTCTTTTTTCTTTTTTTCTTTTTTTCCTCCTATTTAGTTGCTTCTGTGTTGTACAAACATATATATTTATTGTGGTCTGTTCACATAGTAATTGTACTGTGTCAAACTTTTAGTCTAGAAATTTCTGTGTCTAGCATTCATGGTTTTGGGTTTATACCTGTGTATTATTAAGTAGTTAGTAAAAATACATAGCTGCTTTGTACTGTATAGACTTGAGTAGATTTGTAGTTAACTTTTTAACATTTTGCTGAATACCTACATCACTTGTAATTTATATAAAGAAAATTTCTATAACTTCAACTATAATTTGAACATCTGGTATTCACTACATTGGGTTGCTGAGCCAGTATTCTGAAGATATTTATCTGGGTGATTCTATAATATCTACCCAAAATCAAGTAACATAATATAAAATAGTAGTAAACTTTTTGTAACTACCTCCTAATTTATTAATCTAAAGAAAGTATACCTGGTGTCATATTTCTTGGACAAAGCTATTCTTAAATTTAGTTAATATAGTTTCTCTATTCTAAATTATTAGATTTTTGTAGCTACCGCACAAATTGTGACCTAGAGGAAGCATATTTATTGTATTATCTGTTAATATTAGTTGATTTTGTCTCTGTGGAAACTTCATTTAACCTACATTTATAATTTATAAACCTGTTGTGAGTTGAATCTCCATTACTGTTAATTGTTTTGATAAAAACTGAATCTTGGACCACTATGGCCCAATTACAGAAGTGTATTAACTACCTTAAGAAAGATGAACTTTTTAATGAACTCTCTGCCATGGGGGTTACAGCGGATCCGGATGCGACGGTTGTTGGCCTGCGGAGTGAGCTGCGCACTGCATTGCGGCTTGTCCGGCGTGGCAGCATTAAGGCCATCGCCACGGTACCTGCTGTTGCCGCCTCTGAGTTGGCTGTCTGTGAGCCTAAAGTTCTCGAGCTGGAAGGGACACTCTCTTCAGGTGAAGTCGTTTCAAATAGTAATTGTCGGACTAAGGTTGCAGTGAGGGCGAACTACCTTCTCACTAGGTTAGCTAGGTGTGGTATAGACTGTCCAGATCTTTTAGATATCCGTGGCCGCTTGGTTAAAATTCTGTCTGTGGCTGAATCAGATACTGACTCTGACTCTGAGGGTTCGGATAGAGAGACTGAACCTATTCATCGTGACCGCGTAGGTTACACCTCGCCTGTGGTGGGAGGGGACCGTTCGAGGCGACGTGACGCGCCTAGTTCTGACACAATTAGTGGTAATTTAGTAATAAGGGATAGACCCGTAAATTTAAACTCTTTTAATATAAAATTTGATGGCTCTGCGTGTGTACGTGTATTCATTGAGAGACTGGAAGAGCTTAGGTGTGCTCGGGAAGTCACCAAGGATAAAATCCTCTCAGCTTTCTCTGACCTATTGGACGGTCCGGCTTTATCTTGGTTCCGCACCAACAAGAATAACTTTACCTCGTATGAGGGCATGTTGGATGAGCTGAGGGAGACTTTCGACCTTCCCGACTACGATTACCGTCTCAGAAATGAAATTAGGCAGCGTACACAGGCCCGATCTGAAACATTAGGCATCTACATCTCTACGATGCAGGCCATGTTCTCGAGATTAACGTGCAAAATGCCCAGTGAGGAACAACTGGACATTCTGATGCATAATATTAGGCCCGATTATATGAAGGAATTGGCTCTTCACGAGGTAAACTCGATAATCGACCTGAAGCGATTGGGGAAGCGCCTAGAACTTGCGCGTGCTAGGGCAGAGGCATTCCAGGAACCAGCGTTAGATAAGTTTGGGATCACCCCGGACTTACACCATTTTAAGAATAAAACTGTTCATAAAACTTCCCAGCAGGTCTCTGCCGTGGCCGGTCCTACGACCTCAAGCGAACGAGGATGCTTCCGCTGTGGTGAAGTCGGCCACATTGCATATGGCTGTACACAGTCAAGGGAATTGGTGTGCTTCCGGTGTGGACAGAAGGGAGTCAAATCGCCTGAGTGTCCGAAGTGTAATGCCAAGCCAAAAAACGAGTAAGTCAGGGCCTTATTAAAAGATCACCATTCGGCTCGGAGCGAGCTTCTCTGTCTGATGCATTCTCTGATAGGGTCCTGTTTACCAAACGGGATAATGATATAAGACCGTATTTAGTTGTTAAGATCCTGAACTTAAATGTTCTAGGTTTACTTGATTCGGGTGCAGCTTGCTCAGTACTGGGTAAGGGAGCGCACCACACTTTCTTGGAATTAGGGTTTGAGCTTGGAAGCATCAGCCCTAACTTTAGTTTAACTACAGCAGATGGCTCTCATTTGCCATGTCTGGGCTGTATCTCTCTGCCTATTGAATATAATTCTGCTGTCAGAGTTATTAAGTTCTATGTTGTTCCAGAAATCACTACTGCTATGATATTTGGAGTAGACTTCTGGCAACAATTTCAATTAGGGGATAGATTGATCTCTCAGAATATCAATCTCTCCAACTTTAGTGACTGTAATCCGGTAGAATCTCTGTCTCTTAACAGTGGTCTAGAGGATTACAACAATTTAACCGCTGATCAGAAGCGGGTAATTAACAGCATTATTGAGAAATTTGATACCATCAACACGGACAAGGTGGGTCTAGGTCGAACATCTCTGGCGCATCATACTATAGATACGGGCGATAGTAAGCCAATCAAGCAACGGTATTACCCGCTCTCTCCCCTGAAGCAGAAAGCCCTGGAAGAGGAACTAGATCGGATGCTGGAGATGGGAGTAGTGACCCCGTCTCAGTCCGCATGGAACTCACCAGTGGTGATGGTGGAGAAAGCGAACGGAGACCTGAGATTGTGCCTTGATTCTCGGAAGCTCAATTCTGTTTCTAAAAGCGATGCGTATCCGTTACCTTACATCAACCAAATTTTAGACCATCTCAATAATGCAAAATATTTGTCTTCTATTGATTTAAGTGCGGCGTATTGGCAGATTCCGTTTGATTCGCCCCAATCCGCCGAGAAGACCGCCTTCACTGTCCCCAGGCGAGGCCTTTTTCACTACAACGTGATGTGCTTCGGACTTGTAGGTGCTTCCGCCTCGATGCAACGCCTCATGGACCGTCTATTTGGCCCAGAGTTCGATAACCGAGTGTTCTCCTTTCAAGACGACATAATCGTTGTGGCCAGCACCTTTGAGGAGCATGTGGACCTCTTAAATAGAGTCTATCAGCGCCTTAAGGATGCGGGTCTCACGATCAACATGCGAAAATCGCAGTTCTGTCGTAGCGAATTGAAGTACCTCGGGTATTTTGTCGACAAGCATGGCCTGCGGACGGACCCAGGTAAAGTTGATGTCATTCTCAACTATCCTACACCTTCCAACGCTAAGGAGGTGAAAAGATTCCTGGGTATGGCTGGGTGGTATCGGCGTTTCGTGAATAATTTTTCTAAGATTAGTAAACCCTTATGTAAATTAACTTCTAAGAATATAAATTTTGAGTGGTCGCGTGAAGCTGAAGAGTCTTTCAATCTGCTGAAAGCCGCTTTGGTCACCGCTCCTATTTTGAAAATGCCTGATTACTCACTACCTTTTAGGATTCTCAGCGACGCGTCATCCTTCTCTGTGGCTGCTGTACTGACGCAGACACATGAGGGAGTGGAGCACCCTGTCGCATATTGTAGTCGTTCACTCAACAAGAACGAAGTCAACTACAGTACCACTGAGCGAGAACTCCTGGCAGTGATCTTTGCTTTGGAACAGTTCAGGCAGTACGTGGAAGGACAGAAATGCACTGTGGTTACTGACCACGCCTCACTCCTGTGGTTCCACAAACTGAAGAATCCGACAGGCCGCCTTGCGCGCTGGAGCATGAGGTTGAGTCAGTTTGACTTCGATATAGAACATCGAAAGGGTAAGGACCATGTGGTACCTGATGCTCTTTCACGAATTCAAATTGACACAATCGACACCAGCGTTACTAAGGACTCTTGGTATCTCCACACTCTGAACAGTGTGAAAAAGAACCCTAGGCATTTTCCCAACTTTGATATACGTGATAACCGTCTTTTCAGATTATCAAAAAATAAATACTCTCTGACCTCTGATTTTGATTGGAAGCTGGTGGTACCGTTGGAGGACAGGTTGCCCCTGCTCACCAAGTACCATGACGACATACTCAGTGCCCATGGTGGCGTATGGAAAACCCATAAACGCCTCGCTCTCAACTATTATTGGCCTAAGATGTACGAGAGCGTTAAGGAATATGTAGGCAAATGCGAGACATGTAAGCAGTACAAACCTGTGAACACATCTCGCCCTGGCCTCATGGGTAATCCAAAGCGGGTGTCTAGACCGTTTGAGGCCATCTCTGTTGACTTACTGGGTCCATTTCCTACTTCCAGCAAGGGAAATGTTCACTTGATTGTGGTCTCGGACTACTTTAGCAAATTTGTCATGTTGAGTCCTATACGGATGGCTACAGGCGTTGCAGTCGCGAGATTCATAGAAAAGAATGTTTTCCTAGTCCACGGGGTATGCAAAACCATTTATATGGATAATGGCCCACAATTTGTGAGTAAACAATTTAAGGACTTACTACTTAAGTACAATGTGCCTAACATTTATTATAACCCCAGATACCACGCGCAGACCAACCAGGCAGAACGAGCTATTCGCAACGTGGTTCAGGGAATTTCTTGCTACGTGAAGTCGCACCACAAGAAATGGGACGAGAATCTTGTAGAACTCCAGTGTGCTCTAAACACTGCTGTGAGCGAAGCCACTCATTTCAGTCCGTATTTTCTTGTTCACGGTAGGGAATTCATTGGGGATGGAGTTCTTTATAGGCAGGAAGAGATTCCTTGCCATCCTAACACTGTCTCCATTGATAGTCCAGTGTCCTTTGGTGAGAGGTTGAAGGAATTACATCGTATCTACGACCAGGTGAGAAAACACTTAGAAGTTGCTCACCGGCGTAACGAAAAATACTACAACCTCAGAAAAAGGCATGTGGAACTGAAAGTGGGACAGATTGTGTACAAAAGAACCTTCTATTTGTCTAACAAGGCCAAGAACTTTACTGCGAAGCTGGCGCCTAAATTTATGAAATGCATTGTAACCGCCAAACGCTCGCCTTTAGTATATGAACTGTCGGATTTGGATGGTAAGGATCTGGGAGTTTATCACATTAAGGATATTTTGAAGTACAGTGAGGAGGAACAGCCTTCTGATCCTTCTCCTTCTTCTGTCGGTGCCGTCTCTCTGTCACTCGGCTGATCGTGGGAGTGCCACTGTGTTTCGATCGGTATCTTTCCACCCTAAGCCTACTCACTAACCTATATGAAGGGCATACAGTGATCCGGGCAGTTAATAGGGTGACACTTCTAGAGTGCTTGGCTTAGTAATGTGATTTTGTTTGGTTTCTTTAGTTAGCTGTTAGGTTCGTGGTTGTTTGTTTGGAGTTCGTGGTCTTCACAACTAGTGTGGTCATCGCGAGTTTTGGAATTTATTTTGATATCTCTCAGTTGAGATCCTGTCGCTGATATTCCCTGCGCATACTACGCAGGGAATACTGTGAGGGAAGGGGTGGTGTAACATTAGATTTTATCTACTGTAATTTGATTACTACTAGCGCCACCTATGGCAGTCTCAGTGGTACTCACATCAGTTAGTCGGTGCCTCGGTGTAGGAACTTTTGTACTAGCTAAGCACTAGATGGCGTTCGATTTCTTTTATGTTTTAATTATATGAAATTAGAAATACTCATAGCACCTAAATGGGAAAATTAATTGTTTAATAATAGGCTATCTCATTTAGGTTAAAATTAAATTTCCTCAGTTAAATTAAACAGGTTCAAATTCTGCGTGCTCAGAACCATTGTATTCAAGGAAAGAATGTGAGTATGAACCAACCAAGTCAAAAGGTTGCTGTACTTTGTTTGATTCCTACTTAGCTGGGTGATATTAAAGTTGTTAGGATTTCGACCGTGATTTGGTGTTTTTGATCATCGTTCGCACTAATTTAACTTAAAAAAAAAGTGTGTTCGAGAACCTTCGAATGATAGGGGTATAAAACTGCGGCCCCGGCTAAATATAAATCCTTTTTACTCTCTGAATTGTGACTGGAACGTTTGTATTGCTGTGTCTTGGAAAATACTTTATACTTAACTAAATTCTTTGTTGCCCAGTTTTTGGTAAGTGTTTTTACTTGTATTTATCGACAGCCTTCTGCAATCTAGACGATTCTTAGTGTTATTTCGTTCTTAGGGTTCCTAGTTCGGGATTAGAGGACACCTTGGTCCTCAAACCCCTTCTCAGCGTGTTCTGTGGTCGAGTTCCCAACCGCTGTCGGCGCAAGCCTGTAACCTCGACGTGAAGCACCTTGGCTGGTCGAGAGTGCGGCAAGAGACGTGCGCAGACGCCGAGCAGGCCGACAACCGGGGTCACGTATTCCCTTTTTCTCTATTAAATTTATGTAACTTTACTATATATCTATATCACTTCACCCTGCAAGAAATAACTGTGTCAACGGTGGGTTGACCGAGGTGTACTACACCTACTAGCCATAACACTCTGGATACCTACTGCAAGCAGGTCACCGTGGTGCAGCTGGTGAAGACATAATCATTTTTGTATTTCTATATGTAACTCTATTGTCTGTAATCCTCTTTTGTATAATTTTATCTCTTAGTAATATATGTATGTACAACAGAGGTAATAGTTGTTTTCTCTGAAGTCTCCCTGGTCTCCCACACGCACGCACACTTTTCTCCTCTGACAAAAGGCGCCCTGGGATCCCATAGAGCTCGTGCATCTCTCTGCTGGGTCAGCCGGTGAGTAGTCCGTCTGACACGTTCAGCGGTTCTTTCCAGGTTTCTGGAAACACACCGCAGGTTATTGAGTAGTTTAGGATGTGGCAGACGATAGGAAGAATTTCATCAATGATGGGGAGAATCATGTTGCGACTCACACAGTCGGTACCTACCGCATTCGAGCTGATGGACATTATGCTCTTCCTAACATCACAAGCAGAAAATTGACTAAAAAGAAATTGAGGGCAGTCGGGAGTAGGGATAGTTGAAAGATGTTTGAGCGTAGTATATTTAGTCATTCTATCAATATTTGATGAAGCAGAGAAGAAAGTATTAAGTGAGTCTAAATTTAAGCTAACAGGAATAGATTGACGAGATCTACCTACTCCCAGTGACCTGAGAAATTCCCAGACTGTAGCTGGATCTCCGTTTTGTACAGAGCTATGGATGTATTGGCGTTGAGCGTTCCTACACACCTTACTGCAGTGATTCCTGATAGCGACGTACTTTTCCCAATTTGTGGCTGTAGGACAATATTTATGCTTTGTTTTAGCTCTGGCTCTTTTGGTTATGAGTGCTTTGATGTCAGCAGTTAGCCAGGGCGCAGGAGAGTGTTTCACTTTAATCTTGCGAATAGGAGCGTGGGTATAATAAAGTGAGATTAAATTAGATGTAAAAAATTTGACCTTCTCCTCAATGCAGTTTGAGTGAAGAAGTGGGCCCCAGTCGATACCGTCGGCATCTCTGCGCAAATCCTCCTGCTTAATACCAACAAAGTTGCGCTGTAGCAGAACTCTGGGTTTGGTTTTGGGTAGACGAAGGCGATAGGACAGGAAAAGAAGATCATGGTAGGAGAACTCATCAGCTGTGTGCTGACCATGCTTCGCTACACAGTCCAGAGAGGAGACAATAAATAATAAATAAACAGTTTAAACACAACAAATGTTATGGTATTTGAAATCAAGCGAAAAATGCTAAAACAGTTTTTAAGTGGTAATTAAATATCAACTTTATTCCAAATAAACCCTTTCAACTTCCCTCTTGGGTAGGCAAGGACAACGGCCCACCAACTGTTTTGTCCTTCCATACTGTATGAGCTTCCCCTGCTATCATTGAAGCTATTCTTAAGGAGTACCTAACTAATTATCTGAGCCTTTCCTCAACTCTGTTGGGTTCGGCTTTCCTGTCTTACTGTGATGCGGCATCTGACCTCCTAATGAAGTAACTACGTATGGTTTTTTTTCGTACGGATATCCCCACGGATACCTCCCCCGCTGGAGCCGGAAGGGGAGGTTATGTCGGACTCGAACCGACTAAAACTGTTCACTGACTGACAGTCGTGGTGCTAGGCTGGAAGTGAGGTTGTCTTCGACCCAGAGCCATCCCTTACGGTCTGGCCATCCTCGGGAGGGGGGACAGGGGGGATAACGCCGGCGCCGTGGAATATACACGTAGGGTAATCATTTAATAAATTGTAAGAGTGGCAAGATATCGTATGATTTGAGATTGACATGGTCATTAACATTAATAGTGTGATACTCACCGGGATATTTCCATATTTATTATTTTTATTTGGTAACCGATATTTCGGCGCAGTTTCAAGCGCTATGATCACGGTGTACTGACGACCGTCGATCTAGTTGTTATTGAGCAGACCGTATCTGTCTACCCTCTTCCGCACTCGTTTATTACGCGCGTCGCCCCTCCCACTGTCCGCATTCTCACACTGTGCCCAATAAAAGTAATTAATATGGTAAATATCCCAATTAGGTGTACCGGGTAATATTGGCTTGGTTTTAAAAGGTCTTGATGAGGTCATTTAGACCCAAACTTTCATCTCTTTGATAGGTTATCAAAATAAATTATATTTATTCAAATACCTGTGTAATGTAAAAACGATTATAACGAATTATTGGATAGGTACGCAACCAAATAAATAAAAATTAATTTTTAACGTAAAACACATACGAGTAATATATTTTCTGTTGTGCTCCCTGGGGTCAGAGAACTGCCTTATAAACGACTTAATAAAGATTGAATACGGTGAGGGATATCGCCAAATTATTTATACGTAATAAGAATGAATTATACATGATCTTTGATGAGCCTGTATATCCCCGAAGGGGTAGATAGATAGGCTACTAATAGTCGAACTTTGCTAGTCATACATTTTTACCCAACTGCCGAAGGACGGAGGGTAATGTTTTTCGAGACTATGTATGTATGTTTGGTCGGCCTACAGCCTGAATGGCTTAACAGATTTTGACATGCGAGGTGTCATTTGATTCGTCGTGATTCGTGATGGTGTGAGTGACACCAGGTATATTAAAATTTTTTGAAAATCAATATGGTGGATTTTTGGCGCCAAAACGTATGTTGTTAAAAAATATTTTTGACTCAAACTTATCGAGTAGGGTATTAAAATGAAGGAAATTAGAAGGAGATTATTTATACTCAACACAACAATGTAATTTCACATCCGAGACTTTCGTCTTGAAGTCCGGAGTCGTCTAACAGTCCCCTCGGTCGGACTTCAAGACGAGCGAGAATATGATTAAGTATGGCTAAATTCGTGAAGGATACGTCCAAATTTTATTTTTGGAAAAAAATGTTTGGAACTCATGTATAAATGGTTTGTGAAAGAGTCAAAACTAAGATTTCATAAAGGTTCTTAATGAAATCTGTAAAGTTGTTCTTAAGTTATGGGGTACGTACCAAAGAAAATAGGAAGTCGTTTTTAAACTTAAAATGTTACCGTACCTACATAATTACAATTATAGTGCAATAGCCTGTTACAATGTTGCAATTACTCCAAAAATATACCCTACGGAACCAACACGCTATAAAATATTCACCCGCACATTATCCCATATTTTTTCACCGTCTCATGGTTAACGCGATTATGCACGCTGTGCCCATATGTCTCCAGGCTGGGGTGTCCTGCGAACCCCATCGTATTGCGGTTATCGTAGTGTTTCCAATGCATTGAGCAATTTCAATGGCTTTTCATACTACGCTTTGATATGATGATTGCCTGTTTTAATGAGACGAGAACATTTTATAGAAGTATTTAGTTTTGATCAGCAAATAGTATCATATAATTATGGCAATAGGCTACACGATCTTTGTCTCGTTCAGATAGTTTGATCCTTGTTAAGTTTAATGCGCATAGGGAATGATAATAATTTGTGGACCTAAAAATACGTGACTATTGCCCAACATTGGCGCACTACATTGGTGTCGTCAAACAACAAACTGCGTGTCATGTAGCGTGTTAGCTGGCAACGTTGTGGAACTTGTTGAGCAACAGGTATTGTGCGTCAAATGTGGCATATAGTGTATACGAAGCTTTAACTTCACACTAATGACGGGCATACTAAAAGCATTACAATATTATTTACGCAATTCTTCCAAAGCTAAATGTAATAAACACACAATACGCAACAGTAATTCTTTGTACGCAGAAAGCTTCTTACCAGACAGCCTCCATTGTCAAGCAGAAACATATAATAATTGTAAAAAAAAAGATTTATAAAAGAAAATTCAGGTGGTAAAGGAAGACAAACAGACATTCATTTCCGGCGCCACCTGGCGGCGGGCGCCGTCAACTACACAAAGTACGCCACTTCCGGTTAATCTGGTGGGAAGCGATTCACTATGGGAGATTTTTCTTTTTTTGTTCAAAACCCTGTTTCTTTTCGGTTTGAATTCGGAGATGTTTGGGACTTTGAGGGAGGATTTCAATTGGACCCTTACACTTCTGTTTATAGCTGTATTTGTAAATTGAAAGCGTTGTTTACGCGAATGTACAAACCTTTTTTTCAAGTGCTTGGGTGTGTTTGGGTCGGGTGCAGTGGCTTGCTATGTATTTTATAATAGGCGTTTCACTTTACACAAGTTAATTCGAAAGACGAAAATAGGTAAGCAAGTACGCTTATTTTCAACAACGGTATAGATCCATATTATATTATAAATGCGAAAGTAACTCTGTCTGTCTGTCTGTTCCGCTTTCACGCCTAAACCACTGAACCGATTTTGATGAAATCTGGTATAGGGGTTTAGACCTTGAGAAAGGACATAGGCTATGTTTTGTAGCGATAACCGACATCCACGCGGACGGAGCCGCGGGCAAAAGCTAGTACTGTATAAACCACGGGGTTAAAATGATGAAATTGTATGATGTATTGGGATCCTAATCAAACTTACAGAGCCATGTGAACCTCACATGCAAGCTGGTACTGTGCTCATTGAGGGACAAGCTTCCTCTCCGGGTTGGGCGGTTACACGTAAGTCGTTCCCATGAAAACTGTATAAACAAAATAAAATACCAAGAAAGCAAACCCATCCAAGAAGCCTTGGATGCAACCATTATTTTGATCCCAAAATGATGAATGTATTTGAGAATTCAAATTTGGAATTTTAGATTTAGATTACTCCATAAGTCCATTGAACTCGAGGTAAATCCCCTTTGAAATTACGTCTGACGATACATACTCCACAAAGGACTCCGTACGCTGAGCTGAAGAGCGCAATGACGTCATAACTCAACGCATATTGGTTGTTAAGTACACCTGCAGACGATATTGCCACTCCAGGTCTGAGTATAATCAAGAGCTTATGACAAAAAATAATAGAGCCTTGTTTGTTAGACGAAATTTATATTAAATATTTTGTAATAACTTGGGGTTTGTTGATGAAAAGTTCAGATTTTAGGATATATTTTTGTGAATTTTTTGAAGCTATTGAAGTTAAAAACACCCAAATTTTAATAGGGAGGATGGATGGAACGTACCAACAGCTTGGGACCCAGTCATCCACTTAATCAAACCCAGTAAGCAGCAAAATCCAGCAAAACTTAACGAGCTATTTCTACATAAATAGTAACACCAATAATTCACCATGATTCGGGTATTTTGAGATTAGACTTAGAATCGATAAAAAGTGGTTTTATTTCAAAGAATTTTCTAGTTTTATGATTTTCTATGTCACTTGCTAGAATAGCTTTTAGCCCACATTCTGCTACCGAGGTAGTTCATTTTATTTATCATCCAGTTTGATCCATAGCAAAACCGAGTGCCATTGAAGCCGATATAAAGATATGGTTTCTTCTTGCATCAGTAAAACAATGAAAAATTCTTGTCCCCATGCACCAAATATGGTGCACAGGCCGTATTTATCCATCTATCAAATAGATGTAATTCAGAAGTGAAATTCATAATCCACTGCTCGACATGTTATCAGCTCGTCAATACAGAACAACATTACAGCATTCTTAATAATGGCAACAGCCTCACGAATTTCTTTCACGCCAGTTGATACAATTGTTTACGGTAGATATAAGAACGCAATAAGTGCCATTTTGCGGAGGTATAAAACACGAATACTGTTTTCTTTTTATCAATACAGACCCGACTGTCGTTGCAGACGCCCTCGTAAAATGGGCTTCGGAACAGATGTAAGAATACGCTGGAAATGTTTCACAGATGTTTCTTTTAAAATACAGAAAAGAAAATACCTATGTTTAATTTTCAGGAAAATGCTGTATGTTTTTAAAATAAAGTTGTTTTTAACAGATTAATTCAATATTTATTTAGAGATATTTTGTTTATTTACACTGATTCCAAGGTATTCTTTGCTTTTCAGCAGCTAAGATGAGGAGAATCGGGGTGACTGAAACGTCCGATGGAGTACAAACTTAAGACGGAATTGAAAAAACGCTGTAATGATGATAATTACTGTATGTACCTCATACTTTTAGTTTTTTATGCAGTTCCTGCTGGTTTTATCAGAGCTATTTTTTTTTTATACCACTTAGGTGGCAGGCAAGCACACGGACCACCTGATGGAAAGTGGTTAAAGCGGCCTATGGACGTAACACCAGGGGCGTTACACTCGCGCTGCCTACCCTGAAGAAACCTTCTAATGCCCCTCTTGAAGAACCCCATATTGTAGTCGCTTGGGAAAACCACGGCAGGGAGTTCATTCCACAGCTTGAGCGTACGTGGGATGAAGTTCCTTTCATACCGCACGGTACGCACCGTATGAGGATGCAATGTGTGGGGATGAATTCCCTGCCTATGGCGAGCGGTGCGATGATAGAATGTAGCTGTAGGCATCATGTCAAATAATTCATCTGAGCACAAACCATTATATAGGCGGTAGAAAACACACAGTGAGGCAAAATCCCTTCTGAGGCTGAGAGGTTCCACATCGCCTGCGAGTATGGGACTGTCGACGAGCCTCAACGCACGTCTTTGCACCGAGTCGAAAGGGTTAAGCTGGCGTGCGGGCGCTCCGGCAAAAAGATGACAGCAGTACTCCATGTGGGGCCGAACCTGTGCCTTATAAAGGAGGAGTCGCTGCCCCGCAGTGAAGTACTGCTTCGCCCTGATAAGAACTCCAAGTTTCTTTGTTGCCAGCTTGACCTTGTCCTCCAAATGACTGCGGTACTGGACGTCACTTGAAATGTCGACGCCTAGGATCCCGATACTCGGGGCAATGGTAAGCCGTGTGCCCAGGAATTGCGGCGCTACAATAAATTGGGTTTTCTTAGCGGTGGAAGCTATATTACTACCCTGTCCAGTCCATTGCTGGTGACAAATATTTCATACAATATTGTGCGAGGATTACAGTTTTAAATCTAATCGTATATATATATATTATTATGTATAAGAACTATATAAATTTTTAACTCCTTGTAAGTATTTACTGTTATTTATATTACCAATGTCTTCTGAAATATTATTAGTATGTATTCTATATTCTATAATATACCTACATATAAGTACTCCTAATATTTACATATCTAATAATTCTTCTAAAAAAAAATCATTATAATAATCTCTCAGTACACCAAACTGCCCCTAATCTCTCTGTCTGATTCTTACTCCATCCTATGGTTGCCTGTAAGAGATTGCCTCAGAGCGATAAGGCCGCCAATTGTGTACCACATAAATTGTACCTTTTATTTTTTGTAAATATCCTTGGTGAACAATAAAGAATTTTTTATTATTATTATTATTTATTATTTGCATTCGTTATTGAAGAGTGTTTCTGTCAGTAAAACTTTTATTTAGATTTTAAACTGAATGTCCACATACATTTTTATCAAACGCGTGTAAAAGATTGAAAGGTTTCTGGTTTTTGCATGGAACAAAAGAACGCACAAACTCATTCGGACAGATGGAAATGGAAACGGATTTCAAATCCTATTCAAAACTCACACCAGTGAATACTGAAAATATAGGATTTGCTTTTAATTCTTTTTAGAGAACCATGTATAATCTGATAGTCTTATTTTTGATCCATGTGTGAATACTTTTTTAAATCTATTTATTTAAAATTTATGCACACACAAAACAAACATAACATAAACTGCATGAAAAAGTTGGTACATTGGTACTGCTTATTTCTACAAGAAATTTCTTCCAGTAGACCAGCGAGAGAAGATCGTGAAGAAAATGAAAAGTTTGAAGTGTAAAATTCGCAAGGAGTTCATCTGACGAAGAACTAAACTTGCCGATTTAGTTGGACCGGCTATATTTTTCGAAGGATCTATGGCCTTGGGAAGTTCTAGACTGGAAGTAGCGAGTCAGCAACCGGTCCCCAGATGCCAGCTGCAGTTGTCAGTTATCCTGCAAATTATGTCCAAAATGCCATATTAACTGTGACGTCACATCTAGAGTTCTAACCTCCGAGTACGACGGAACCCATACGACGACACGTGTTTGGTGGGACGTCTATATATTTTACGGCACAACCCTAAAATGTTATTTACGAAGGAAGGAGCGATTTTCAGTTTCCCCTCTCTTCAGCCGAAGTACTTCCATATTCGATTATATCGAAGGTGTTATTATAGAAATGTTTATTTTTCTTACTTACCTTTACCTTTTATTAAAGGAAGCGGTGACTGAGTAATCAAAATTACGGGGTGGGAATCGAGTCTTTTTATTTGTGTTTTGATGTTGAATGGGATAAGGAAAAATAAAATGTGTTAGGATCGAGATCGAGTTGATTATGATTACAAATGTAATAACGTCAGAGGTGTTTGGTGCGTAGTATACTTACGCTTTTTGAGTAGGGGTAGGCAGAGGTGTGAAAGCCATATTATGTAAATCATACATTTCGGTTTTACATGGTTTAAGGGACCTAACAAGATCTTCAGCCCTATTCTGTAAGCAGATAAAGCTGCTGATTTTCGGGCGAAGCTCTGCAGGTTTTCTTCTTGGGGTTGAGCAGTCACAGGGCAATCGTTTCCGTAAAAATGGTAAAAAAACATCCACATTTCATTTCTTGATAGAGCAATAGTAACGTGTCCGTTTGTTGAGGGTCTCGGGTTCTATTCCCGGATTAAGTCATAATCTTATAACACGTAGTCTGGCACCGTGCCCACTAGACGGCAATAGCCTAGCGAAAATGGCTAAAAGGATGTAAATTCGGCACACTGATATTTAGATAGACTTTTTGTCCGGGTAAATGAAATAATGAACGAAAAAATATTTATACTGAACGGGCATCGAACCGGCGACTTCTGAGTGCAGTTAAGCACTTTACCACCACCTCAACGGTACATAATACTCATTTTGACGTAGGTATTCCAAAGACTGCGTATAATGCTTTCATTACGGTGGTAAGCAACACCAAAATTCTACTTAATCCAGTGTTCTTCTGACAAGGGTGTTTGAGCAACCATTTAAACGAGACCTTCCCACCCTCTTTCTTTCCTTACGAAGTACGGTGAAAAAGGGAGTGACTAATAGTTTGTGGAGGTCATCTCCAACTGGTCTGCGATAATGTAAAGATCTATGAATGATAATGGTCTTTCGCTGTTATGTTTCACACCTACATTTGGTAGACAGGCCTGTTTTTTAAGTAAGTTGGGTATTTCAGTTCTTTAGTGGAAATAAAACTGTTTTAAGCGGATTTTGTGGTGATTTATTTAGTGTTTGAATGAATTTTTATACCATTTATTATACTAACTATACAATTCGATTACATCAGGAAAAATTAATTACTCAGGTGGAGCTTGAACCCACGAACTTACCCTTACAGGGGGAATACTCTTCCAACTGAGCTACTGAAAGTGTATTCATTGGTTCCAACAGTTCGTAAGAGTGTTGGTAGATGACTCTACAGTCACCATAAAGACGGATATATAGAGAAGGGAAATTTGAATTGATTCAAGTGTGGCTCAGTAGCTCAGTTGGAATTTCATTCCCCGTGTAAGTATATTAGAGTCTAAAGTAAAGCCAACGAGACGAGAGAAAAAAGGTAAACAAAGCGACCATTACTGAGTTACGTCGCGACAATTGCCGAGCGAGAGCTGCCGTTGCATGTTTCATAGTAGGTACAGGAAACCTGTCAGCACAGCGGTTCTAAACTGTCAGATCCGCCATCTTATGAGCAATTTCATTCGTGTTTGGAATGCGCTTGAAGTGATAAATGTTTGGAACCATTGAAACTTTGTTAACTTTTTTCTCTCGATTCGTTGGCTTTAGGTACTTTAGGTTTATTTAATGATGTTATGTGTTATGTAATAGTATGTTTTTTTTCACATAATAGCATACTTTTATACAGATGTTAGGCTTGGTATGCAACCATTTTCCAAATAGGTGCTCATAAAATTCTTCATCGCTAAGTGCGATCTCTTGAGAATTCACTCGTAAAGTGAAGTAAACTAGAAAAGTTTATGGGCGATTCATAGTTTGCTCAGTACTAGCACAGATAACATAATACTAAAGTACAGATACCTCATCCCATACAAAAAAATGTGACCATCCTAACTCGGGCTATTTTGCGGGCTATTTTTAACTATTATTAGCCGCCACTAGATGTCGACGGAATAGCCCGAACTTGCGTACGTTGTGCAGTAATGTCTACTAGATGGCGGTGTACTATATTTTCAATGTTAAGAAGTGTCAGTCTTACATAAATAAACAAAGGTATTCCTACGTACTATATTTTATTAAATCAGACTGGTACTATAAATAATGCAAGTATAGATCGTATCTCCTAACTTGCAATCCGTAAAAAGTGGTTGTATTTCAATGAGTGACATTCGCGTAAACTTTAGAAAATGACACATAGTATATTTGCCCGAAAAAAAACGTAGTATTGGTCGGGCCATATATCTTGGACCTACATAAATCGCGGGATACTTCCGGGCGCGCGGATTGTTAATGTAAGATCGTCCACCGCAGTAGCATCCCATGCTATCTTCAAAATACATCTAAGAAACGTGTAGGTATTGCGCGTATAGAGCCGATTTAGAACACATTTTAGGTCCAAGATATATCGCTCAAGCAATACCCTCTTTTCGCCAGGTATGATTTTGGGATCTTATTCTTGGGTGTGGAGTACGACTTTGATGTCAAATTTTGCCTCCAATATGGCCGCCGCGCTGTAGTAGGTATCTAAACTGCATTAGCAATCAATCAATTAGCCCACCGCAGTCCACTGCTGGACATTGTACGCCATTTCACCCGATCCTCCGCCTTCTGCAACCAGTCTGTCCCAGCCACCTTTTTCAGGTGGTCAGTCCACCTGGCTACGTTGTGTCCTACCTTCCGTTTGCATTCTCGCGGTATCCATTCTAGGGCTCGTCTGCTCCAAAGGCCATCAGGTCCTTCGACAGACGTGGCCAGCCCATTACCACAAGGAGCTTGCTTAATCTGCGAGCTACATAGGTCGCTCCATTACCCGCTGCGCGACTTTTAGGTTATATACTAGCCCTATCGTCAGTGTCCACGTAACTGCAATATGGGTATGTCTCAATGGGTGTTTGAGTAGGTAGGTATGCTGAATACGAATTTGATGTCATTTTTGGAATCCAATATGGCCGTCGCTCTGTGGTATCTAAATTGCAATATGGGTATGGTCGAAAGGGTTTTTGAATATGCTGAATATGAATTTGATGTCATTTTTAGAATCTAATATGGCCGCCGCGCTGTGGTATCTAAATTGCAATATACGTATGGTTCAATGGGTTTTTGAGTATGCTGAGTACGAATTTGATGTCATTTCTGGTATCCAATATGGCCGCCGTGCTGTGGTATCTAAATAGCAATATGGTTATGGTCTAAAGGGTTTTTGACTATGCTGAGTACGAATTTGATGTCATTTTTAGAATCTAATATGGCCGCCGCGCTGTGGTATCTAAATTGCAATATACG
Source organism: Eilema sororculum (assembly GCA_914829495.1). Classification (NCBI taxonomy): domain Eukaryota; kingdom Metazoa; phylum Arthropoda; class Insecta; order Lepidoptera; family Erebidae; genus Eilema; species Eilema sororculum. The sequence continues at coordinate 21,959,016 of OU618546.1, forward strand.
TATGGTTCAATGGGTTTTAAAGTATGCTGAGTACGAAATCGATGTCATTTTTGGCATCCAATATGGCCGCCACGCTGTGGTATCTAAATTGCAATATGGGTATGGTCTAATGGATTTTGAGAATGCTATGTCACTTTTGGAATCCAATATGGCCGCGCTGTGGTATCTGAATTGCAATATGGGTACCTATGGTCTAATGGGTTTTTGATATAGACTTTGAATACACTACGTTTAATAGACACAGGCTCAGCGTGTCCACGCATGAGACAGAGAATGTTTTTAATGCTTAAAATCGTTAAGTTTATGCTATAAATAGTAATATCACAGTCTAACGATTCATACATTCATCATACAGAGACAGAGCAATCGTGCGGGGGCAGGGGAGTGGTGGGGGACGGGGTATAACTCGGTACGCCCATAGATTTTACTCGGTAGGTACTAAGGATTCAGGACTGTCTCATTTGTAATCACACTAATCACGTGTTTTATTTTTTTTCATGACTCGTTTTGTTTGTTAAATTGATTTTTTATTCGTTTTCATATTTAGCGATCCAAGATGGCGGACATGAAATTTTCACAAAAATCGATATGGGTATCGTTTTCAGGGTTTTAGGGGTCGCCGATTTCGAATATATCATCCATTTAACAATCCAAGATGGCGGACTCAAAATTTTCACCAAAATCGATATGCGTATCGCTTCCAGGGTTTTTGGGGTCGCTGATTGCGAATATAACATCCATTTAGCGATCCAAGATGGCGGACTCGAAATTTTCACCAAAATCAATATGGGTATCGCTTTCAAGGTTTTTGGGGTCGCTGATTGCGAATATAACTTCCATTTAGCGATCCAAGATGGCGGACTCGAAATTTTCACTAAAATCGATATGGGTATCGCTTTCAGGGTTTTTGGCGTCGCTGATTGCGAATATAACATCCATTTAGCGATCCAAGATGGCGAACTCGAATTTTTCACCAAGATCGATATGGGTATCACTTTCAGGGTTTTTGGGTCGCTGATTGCGAATATAACATCCATTACGCGATCCAAGAAGGCGGACTCGAAATTTTCACCAAAATCGATATGGGTATCGCTTTCAGAGTTTTTTGGGTCGCTGATTACGAATATATTATCAATTCAGCGATCCAAGATGGCGGACTCGAAAGTTTTACTAAAATCGATATGGATGTCGTTTTCGGGGTACTCGGGGTTGCTGATAGCGAATATAACATCCATTTAGCGATCCAAGATGGCGGACTCGAAAGTTTTACTAAAATCGATATGGATGTCGTTTTCGGGGTACTCGGGGTTTTCAAAGTCAAAGTCAAAGTCTTTATTCGTTGAATATGGTACAAAATGGTGTTTAGGTACATAATGTTCATATTCTGCCGGTTCTGGCGTACAAAATTTTACATTGAATACATCTCATTATTTATCATTAAAAATCAACACATGCAACAGGTACAATTTAAAATTAAGATGTCAGTGTTTAATTAGATTGTATCATTTAAAAAATCGTCAATATTATAATAACATTTATCATATAGCATGTCCTTTAAATTCTTTTTAAACATGTCAACACTCAATTTTTTCTAGCTATCAGGTATCTTATTGTATATTTTTGGAGCTAAACAAAATATACTACTCCACATAAGGGTTGACTTAGCTTTCCGAATACATAGTGCATTCCTACGCCTATTGCGATTCACCACATCAGACAGCTGTGGAAATAGATGTGGGTTCAATTTAACAAAGATAGCTGTTTCATTAATGTATATAGACGGAAGTGTCAGAACTTTGTATCTTTTAAAATATGGTACACAGCTGTCCGTTACTTTAAGATCAAACATAGCCCTGATACATCGCTTCTGAGACTTAAAGGCTATTTCTTTATTTGTGGAATTGCCCCAAAATATCACACCGTATCTCAGTACCGATTTGCTGATTACGAATATATTATTATTTATGAAGCGATCCCAGATGACTGGATGGATGGTATATTCGTAATTAGCAACTCAGAAAACATCGAAAACCTTTGTTGACTTTGTGGGAAATTTCATGTCCGCCATCTTTGATTGTCGTTAAAATGGTCGTCAATCCGGATATCAGACAATTGCCGGCAGGCAATCATACGATGGAAAACTGTTGACTCCTAACTGATCGTGTGTAACCGCAAAACTGACAGCAGGGAATCGCCGGCAGGCCAAAATCGCTTTCGCATCGCCAACAGCGCTGTCAATTTAGGACTGCAAGCCACCCGATTCTCTCTGAAACTGCAGGCGGACTGATCGTGGATAGGCTCCTTAAGAATATATCATCAATTTAGCGATCCCGGCAATTAGTGAAATTTCATCGACATTAGAACCCGGACCCGAACCCGAATCAAAAATTGAAATTGAAATCGAAATCGAAACCGAAGCCTAAACCGAAACCGAAACCGAAACCGAAACCGAAACCGAAACCGAAACCGAAACCGAAACTGAAACCGAACCGCAGAGCCGCGGGCGCATCAGCTAGTAATTTATATTAGCGTGAGTTGATGTGCCTTGTCTTGAGAGATCAAAATAGTGGTTATAATATTAAATGTTACAGAAAAATTAATTATAATTAAAAACTGAAGTGACAACCCTGACCAAACTGCAAAAGGCGCCGTTTCCGCAAACATCAAACGCCTTGAACTACTGTAAGATCTCTCGTTATACTGTGGTAATATTATCTATGGCGCCATGTAACACAAGTGTGACGACTTTGAAAGATAAATTACCCTAGTTTATGGATAAATTCGCTCGCAAACAGGCAATATTATTTTTTTCTCTTTTCGCTTTGTATCTGCAATCAGTGATGTATCTGTAGGTATGTCTTATGAGTAGTTATGAGAGAAAAAAAATGTTTAGTGAAAAGTAAATTTGCGTGTACCATTGCCAGAAAGAGCAAAATATTAATTTATTTGTGAACCCCTTATTTGACGCCTGATTCGTGATAAAATTTGGCTCTGTTTTTAAGTTCAGGAGATCGTGATCTCTATTTCTGGATAAAATTCTTTACAGTGAGTTGTACTAGTATAAAACATAAATATTTGAAAGGTTTAATAGTTCCACAGGCGTAAAAAGAGAAGACGTCTGCGTCTGTGAATAGTAAGTTCAAAACAATATACCAGTCCTGGGACATCCTTCCGAGGGCTTACCCGGGGCTCCCAACCATAGGCTGCTGGGCGTTACCGTCGGGGTTTTTAGTCGGTAGGAGTCCGGCATAACATCCATGAACGATTTTCCCCAGGTTTAAAAAAAAATACCTTTAGGTATTTTAAAAATGTGTAATAACAATAGTACTTAATTATTATTATATAAGGTCTTTACCAATGAAATTGCCGTTTAGTATGAAAAAATTGAAACGATTTTTTTCATGTATTGTTTCTTTGTATTAATCGAAGTAATCACCCATGCAATCAATGCATCTTTGCCAACGCATTGGCAGTTTATCGATGCCCTTTTTAAAGAAATCAGCTGGACGGGAGGCAACAAATTCTTCAAAGGCATTTCATGACTGTTTTGTTACTCGGGTAATGAATTTTTCGCCCGTCAAAAAGTTACCCAAATTCTGGAAAAAGTAGTAGTCTGTAGGCGCAAGGTCTTGTGAGTAGGGCGGATGACGGAGAGCTTCCAGCGTTGGATTGTAGTGTTAGCTCCGTAAACGTCGTTGATGTTGCATGCCGCTTGTGCCGTTTTGCTGCCACGACGGTACTCATATTCCATAATTACTCGATTTTTTACTTATTTTGTTTGTTACATATTTTGATTACTTTTTTGGCAACCAATTTGTACGTCCTGTAGGTAACTTCAATCCATTTTTGTTGTAAATTTGTATTTTCCGGAAAACTATAATACAATTATAATATTACTATATACATGAGAATATTTATTATATTTCATCATATTTATAAGAAGTACCTACAACATGTATATTAGTACCCATAATATTGGACAAATAAACATTCAAAACCTGGCAAAATCGAATAAAATTTATTTCGTAGTTTATGATAATTATTATTTGCTGTTTTATACTATTTTATCAATAGAATTATATGCATTAAGTACTTCCCATGAAATAATACACTGTGGCATGTGTATGAACGGGCCTTTAACTTTAAAAACGTATTTATTTAGGAGTGAAAAGATACGCCGGGTAATTTCCTTTCACTATCGCTTTTACAATTCAAAACACTGCACCGTCCCATGTTTCCCTCAGTTGTGTTTACTTTATGTTGAATAACTGTTACAAAACCAAATTGCGAATATTTTAGCACGTCTAAGAACAATTATTGCGTTATAAATACACGAATAAAAGTAAACTGAAAATCTGTCAAGTTTGTTTACTTTCGTACATAGCTATTTTTCTTTATGGTTTGTTTCGCGAACTAGTTGTCTTTTTCTTGTATGAATGCGATGGAAGCTATCAATTTGTCTATGTTCTTCTCTGTCTACGGTTTTGAGTATGCTGATTACGAATTTGATGTCATTTTATTTGTCATCGTATCAATCCGTAAAACGTGCCGAAAACTTTCGTGGATGGAAGCTTCAAGTCCAAAATTCAAACCAGGTCGGTCGTAGTAAAAATAATATAACATAAAAAATGCACGCTAAACAACACAAGACTCCGTTCATCGAATTCAATTTATAAATTAACGTAAATAAACTAGAAGAAATGTTGAATAGCGCCATCTATTAACTAAAGTATAAAGTAAATATTGAATTAAAGCGCCGTATCTCAGTAGTACTGATAAAGAACGCGAATGGCGCTGTTATTTTAACCAATTTATCGAAATTAGATCAAAAGTTCATTATTTTACGTTTATAAGTAATAATGAGTTTAGTTTGACTAGAAAATAACAACTTTTCTTGTATAAAAACGATTATATACGAGTGCTATGATAAATCGTTCCACATAACGCCATCTAGTATGTTCTAGTAGTAACTAAAAAAATTCTCTTCCTTATGAAGACCCAGTGGTACTAGTAATGGTTATGTTGTAATGTGTAGGGCACTTCACTTTCAAGATAATTCAACGTCTTTCTTTGAGATAACTTTTTCTTATAGTAGGCACAGTTGATAGCTTCTGTGGCGTTGCGGTGGTGAACGTGACTGCCACTCAGGAAGCGCGAGTTCGATCTCCGCCCAGTGCAAATATTTGTATGCATGAATATGGCTATTTGCATTGGTCTGGGTGTTTCTATGTATAATATGTTTGTATTTGCAAAAAAAAGTATCTAAGTATTTTTATCCGCATTCTAGATTCCATAACACAAACCAGTTAAGCTTACCTCTAGATAGCGTTGTGTGCAATGTTGTAAAATATTGATCTATTATTTTTTTTTTTTTAAAGAATATTAGAACCGAAGTTACTAATATTCCCTCTGACCCCTCCAACTAAGCTTAATTGCTTGTGCTAGGAGTGGGTTCACATCGGTAGTGTAATGGCCAGGATCGAACCCGGGACCTCTCGATCGTAAGGCCGACTACTTAAACAACTAAGCTACCGACGCTTTAATTTACCATTGATATAAACTTAGCATCTTCCAAGTCAAGTACCAGTTACCGGTGTTCAGTAAGTTCTGACGGTTGATTGCTTCAGTGGCCCAAGCCGAGCTTGACTAGGCCTGCCGCTTACCTGCTAAACAATGGAAGTTCTAGTAAACTTCCTTTTAGACCAGAGTCTCAGAGGTCAGATGGCAGTCACTCCTGGAAAAACCGACATAAAAATCAAAAACATTAGGCGGAGCTCGGAATGCTTTATTGTTTTTTTTGGATGCGTTATGAGGATGTTCTGATAAACTTCCTTTTAGGCCAGATTCTCAGAGGTTAGATGGCAGTCGCTCCTGGAAAAACCGACATAAAAATCAAAAACATTAGGCGGAGCTCGGAATGCTTTTTTCTTTTTTTTTGGATGCGTTATGAGGATGTTCTGATAAAATTCCTTTTAGGCCAGATTCTCAGAGGTTAGGTGGCAGTCGCTCCTGGAAAAACCGACATAAAAATCAAAAACTTTAGGCGAAGCTCGGAGTCTTTTTTATGCTTTATGAGGATGATGAGGTACTATAATGCCTTGAGACCATGTTTCATGCTTTCAGGCCATGTGGATAGGCAATCTCTATCTCTGAAGATCTGAAGTGACGTGCGGTTTTCGCCGGTTCGTTTTCGAGACAACCGCCCCGTCGGAGGTATCTCAGAGGATTTTCATACGGGTAGTCAGCAAGGTAGAAGAAATGAAACACAAACTGGAGTGCCACAAACGCGTTTTACTGACAAACCGTGGAATACTTTCCATAAGTAGGTATATGTACAGCTAAGCGTCTGCTCAATATGCGGCTTATTGAACTAAGGTGTCGGCACTCAATTCATTATTGAAGGGCTCAATAACCCTAAATCGAATAACCCTAAGTCGAACAACCCTTACACAAAAACCCCAAAAGGTTGGCAGCTATATTTTATTGTAGTTAGAAAACAGTGACGAATGGTGTAAAACCTAATATTTTCTACGAAAAAAAAACATTACTATTGTTCCCCGTCGATAAACGGGTCAAAATGGCCCCATTTGCTCCTAAAAATAAACTACTTAACTACCAACTTTAAAGAATATGAGAATTGATTACAAAAATATATTTTATCTCCGTTTTCAACCCTAAAAAGATTTTTTTTCAACTATTATTGAGAAAGAAATAAAAGAAGACCATCTAAAAAGGTTTTCTCATCGATTATGCTTTCCATTTAACTATATTGGAAACTGAAAAGAAGTCGGGTGTTTTTATTAGTTGAAAATGATTTTCATTAAATATAAACCCAAAAACATATTTTATAAAACTTTAGTGTTTACAAACCCCTAAAAATATACGAACAAGTTATTTAATATTGAAGAGAAATTTGTTTTCCATGGGATTAGTTTCATGAAATGTAATTTGCTTTTTCATTTGCATTTTTTTGTGAATATTATTATATTCAACCAAGTTATGAATACTTAAATGAATACTTTAAAATAAATCAATTGTTTCATTTTTATGTAAGTTTAATTTTTATTTTGCATAATAATTTTAAAATACGATACAATTTCATCGCTTTTTTTCACCCCACATTGCATATTTCGTCCCTAAACAAAACACGATTTGACCCCTGATAATTATTTTGTTGTTAAATTTTGGCCCTCATTATACTTCAAATAATGAATTGAATCTCGAAACAGTTTGCCAATACACCACGGACAGTTAATTTAATGACATTTATATAAATCACAAGTCAAGACCAATAGATAATTCGGTACAAGTAGAATTCAATAAACTAATTACATTTCGACACTTTGATATCGAAAAAGTGATACATTGTGAAATATACAAATATCGGATTGAAAAAAATACTATACAATTTTAAAAATAGAATTAGATTTTACGACTACGGAAATCAGATAATAAATTATTTTTTCAATCCGAAATTTTACAACATACAAATTACATTTTTACGTTATATATTATATGTTTTACAAACGTGTACAATTTTGCATTCCAAAATAATTGCGAATTGAACAATACTTGTTATACAATAATGTTGATATCAATTTTCGTATACCTCAAAAATTAAATATCATATTACCTTGTTCATTACTTTCAAAATACTTTTATCCTATCTCACTCACCTTAAGGATTGCTGCCACTCTTACCTCCTTTATTTCTTACTAAATATAACTAAGTAATGAAGAAATAAGTGGTTAGCATAAGCAAGGAAAAAATATTATTAATACGCAAAGCATCACATATTTTGCCATTCGCCACTTCATTCTACAAAAAAAAACATAACTCATAAAAAAAAAGGAAATAACAACATCTAATTATAAATAATTACTAAGACCCAAATTACAACTATAACCATTTACTAAATAAAAAAATTAAAAGTAATTTCATTGGCAAATTTGAATGTTCATCAAAAAAAATTAAAATTTCACAAAATCTTTTATCACTCTAATCTCGCTTTGGGAACTTAAATCACACATTCCTGCACGTATTCCATACCATTATTTTAAGTCCAGACTAGTTGATGTAGAATAGGCGTAAGTTTGGTAAAAGCATTCAACCCAGCTACATTATCGCTCCCAATTAGTACTACTATCAGTTAATACCCAATCCCTATAGAAGCCAACACCAATACTATCCAACAATCGGTATTGGGGACTATCGGGTATTTTTTTTATCGTCCGATAAATCCCCACGGGTCCACGGAGCTGGTGGATGCGTTATGTCGGACTCGAACCGACTACAACACACGCCGTCTTGGGTCCTTGGTTGCCGGAGGTGAGATTGCCAAAAGCATATCTCTCGCACCCCGGCAGACCCAGGACCATCTCTTTGGAGATGGCCTCCTTCGGGTTGTGGGAACCACAGTATCCCCATCTAGCTCCGGTTACGGGGAGGCGCACTTGCGCCGCCCGCCGCGGCCTGCTTTTGCTAGGGTGACAGGCGGCTCCACCGGTCACCCGCAGGCCAGCGCTCATGGAGGACGGAGGTCGTTCTGCTCTCGGTGTTGAATACTATCGGAGTACGGGGACTATCGGTATTAGGTACTATCGGTGTTGGGGACTATCGGTATTGGGTACCTACTATCGGTGTTACTATATTAATGAATTATTTATTCAGTTTTTTGAAAAACTATTATTTTGATGCTTGGGATTTTGACAGTCATAGTAAAAATTATTTATATTATAAAGGACAATTAAAATGATAAGGACGTAATATTTCAATAGCGAAAATAATTGAACTAAAGTTGAACAAAGCTGAATTATCAAGTTTAACATGGTTAGTCTATACTAAAATGTAAAAACGCAGTAAAGTTCGATTTAATTGCAGTTATACAATGATCGGATGGTCGAAACGTCAAGCAAATCAAAGGGACGTATGTACCTATACCATGATCACGTTAATTCCAGTTATTATTATTGTATACTAGCTGTGCCCGCGACTTCGTCCGCGTGGAATGTACTTAATAAAAAAAATCAGTTTATTTTTTTTTGTTTTTGGCATTTTTTTTTTAGCCTAAGTTACTCCTTATTACATAAGCTATCTGCCAGTGAAAGTCCCGTCCAAATCGGTCCAGCCGTTCCAGAGATTAGCCAAAACAAACAGACAGACAGACAGACAGACAGACAGACAAAAAATTTAAAAATATATATTTTGGTATGTGTACCGTATATACATTCATTGCATTGCATGTAGTAGAAAGCGGTTATTTTAATATTACAAACAGACACTTCAATTTTATTTATTTGTATAGATCATGGGACGCGAGAGTTTAAAAGTTAATCGCAGTTATTGTCACTGGTGAAATTCGACCCAAACGGTATCTGTGAATACGGGAACGATAATGTTAGTGGGTGTTAATTTAGCATTAAAGTCATAGATATTTTAAGAACTATAAATAAACATAATATGATATTATACGTTATATTTATTTATAGTTCAAAAAAGCAATAAGCATTGTAAGTAGAGTTAAATATTTTTCTAAACCAATTGTTATCGAAAGAATAACAACAAGAAAACATTGTATTAAACAATGATTTTATAGTAACCGTCACGAATTTTAAACAATATTCAAAAATATCATAAAAGTTATTTGATTATAAAAGTTTTAATTGGTAAAAGTCAACACACTGGTCTATACTTCAAATCGCGTATACCCAAGCTGGGGATTACTAAGGCCTTAGTCTGCGCCCGTCCGAGTAAAGATTTGAGATTAAGAACATAGATTTAAATCGGTAGAAGTCAAAATCTAAGAAAGACGGGATATGAACCTATAACCAATTCTTTACAGGAGGAATACTCCGACGGACGGACGGATATTTGAAATTCTGTATTATACCTTTTTTCTTGGAGCAAAGCTATGACTTGAATATGATATAGGAAAAGTTAGTATACCTGTTGCTTTAAAAGTTCATTAAATTGTGCAACATGACATACTAAACTGTAACAAAAAGACTTAAATTTAAAGATTTTTTTATTTAAAATTCAAGACGGTTTCTATATTTCCTTATCTATTTAAATAACTTTTTCAAGCGCACATCACTACAAATAAAAGAAACTTCTATCTCCTGACAAATAGCATTGAAATTAATGCAAACAAAAAAGAACAAAACAAAAGCATAAATATAATCAAAGACTAGGTTTTCATTACCATTTCGATCATAAAAAAACCTGTCAAAACACCTTTGGGTTTCTAAAATACTTAAAATTAATATTTAAAAAAAAAATTGTTTCCCACCTCACCATTCGTTGTCTAAAAGAGTGAACAATTTTTAGACTGACATGGAATCAATACTTTTGATGCAATAAATTGATATTTTACGGTAAAAAATGTAATACTTGAAGAAAACAATTCACTAATTTCACAATTATTATCCTATATTAGAAGCGTGAGGATATGTATTGTACACAGAGATTGAAGTGCTTAGAGAACTAAATAATAATTTTACGGATTATCATATTCGGAATTAGAGCACCTATTGAAAAAATCGAATTTGTGGCCATACTGCGATTCCAATAGTTTATTTTTGAGGATTTTAGATTTCGGAAATTTAACATACTGAAAAATAAACTGTATGGAGTTTGATTCTTTTACACCACAAGCTCGGTTGGTGGGAAATAGTTCCCGTGACATATATATTTTGATGCATACAATATTGAATAAAAGTACTTCCTAAAATAATAATCCGTAAAATGAACAATAATTCAATATTATCGTGTTTGTGTTGTTACAAAAAATTGTGTGCAATAGAAGTGTCTTATTGATCTAAAAATATTTGTTTATTATGCATTTTATTAACCGAGCATTCTGCTGGGACTTTTATTAGGCAGTTTGCTGTTATTGTAATTGTGATATTATATCACATTATTAATAATAACTACACACTTAAAGTACTTTTAGTTGATATGGTTTACATGCCACAAAATTCCAAAATTAAAATGTTATACTCTTAAATATCACAAATAAATAACGAAAATATTTTTCGCTTTTTTTTAATAATAATATTGTGAATAATTATAATTATTTAAACCAATTTGATAATTTTAATGTACATTTAAATGAAAATGGTTATAAAGGCACATATTTGGACATGACGAAAAGGAACTCATTTAGATATGATCATTCATGTCTATAGGTACTTATAGGACAAAGAATATTCTGTATTTTCATGTAATTTACGATCAAAATGACTGACTATCCCTCACTTAGATACACAATACGATATTACAATTCATTAAAAGATATTTTATCAGTTATGTTGACATAATAAGAATGTATGTACATTGTCCTATATTTTTAATTACAACGGTAAACTACACCAATATAAGCCTAGGCACTTACGGCAAATATGTTTGGCATATTCATTATTTATATAATTTTACCACGAAACCCATACTTTGACTTTCAATTTGAATAATCCTGTACACTAGCTATTAACTAAAAGGAACAATGCTCATATCTCAGATGAAAAAGAAACGTGATTCTTATGCTATTGTATCTCTACTACCTCGACTTAATACTAATTTAGACATTGACAAAGTTTTTATACGCTGTTCGAAGATCGACAAGTGAATGAAATTATTTTGGCATCCGTACCTTTGATTTCCACACAAAAAATCCGCCCTGATTTCCATAGTCGTAATAATTTCTGATAAAAGTCCGGATTTTTCTGTTGGTTTTTTTTTTTCTATAACGGCGAGCGAACAGCGTTTGAAATTTTAAAATTATTTAGAATTCTTATCACGAATTGACTCGAGAATTCTTCGTACAAAATTACATTTTGAATTTAAAGACTTAGCAAAAGTATCTGATTAAGCAGACCGTGATGGAACGTGATAAAAAGTGTGGGTAAAAACTGTCTATTTTTTATTGTCACAAGGGATAAAAAATTTGGTACAATGCGAAGCACAAGTACTATGCTAAGTTTTTTTTTTACTTACATATTGACTTGTTGTGTCACAGCGCGCTTTGATTACACTATTAAAGTTAGTGTTGCATACGATTACTACTCCTAGTACAAATATGCAAAATTATGCTAACGGACATAGGTAATTATTTTCAGGATTCGCATCAAATTAAAGAAGGAACTTACTTTTGTTTCTCATTTTACAACATGAGCTCAGAAACCTTTAGCCTAAAATTATATGAGCCTCTCGAATACTGGTTGTAGGGTCAGTTCGCAAAGTTGTACTAGGAATACAAGCCCATCTTCAAATCAAGTGGAAAATATTTTTAGAAAATTTCCAATAAAATTAAATTGACCTTAATTAAGTGTGCCCTGGGCACGAAACAGTGAGTGAGAACTCAACATGTCAAAGCTCGAGATAACCTCAAACCCTAAAAGCTACTTTATTAAAAACTAAAAAAAAACTTAATAAAGTAAATTCTAAAGTAAGTAATTAAAATAAAAAGTGTACTTCTGCCAACGCCTCAAAAAATGAGGGTAAATTCACATTTTGAATATTGACTGCTTAGAATCAATGTAAACTAACACAACTTTGCGTCACGTAAAAAGAACGTGTTATGTAACATACAACTAAAAATTAAAGTTCGCATTCATAAATGTACGCTATAAGTGGAACAAGATTCGTCAAGCAAAACGGTGTTCTTTATTTTTCACTTGGTGCTTTGTACAAAAAATTGCAAATTACAATAACACTTTTGACCACACCTGTACAAATGGTGAATATTTATGGCGAATGTAAAGGTGCTTAATAATTATTATGACATTACATCTATAGCGCAGTCAATATCTAATCATTCTGACCAGATGCTGAAATTAGGTACTTATTCGTTAATTTAATGGATGGTTTCATAGCGTTATTATTATTATTATTTGGGTACTGTTAATAAGCTCCACCGATATATCTAAAGTAGCTATATGTAAGATGTAGGATACACAGTTGCAAACTCAAGTAGCTAAGTACTTTGAGCACTATTGTCAGTTATAGTAAGGTTCGATTTACGATGATCGAGATGAAAGTCACAAACTGAAGCCCAAAAATTGTACAAAGCACAATAGCCTCTCTTCACGTACAATAGTATTCAAAATTCTTTAAAAAAAGTATGGAAACATGTTATAGAGCGTATTCTAGAAGTTAAGCCTCAAGAAGATGCTAACACCAACCAATTCTTTAAACAACTTTGACCACTACGCTGTGAAGATAAAAGTCAAAATGCTTTGTACCGTTCTGTTTTATGTGTAGTTTTGAATCACTTCAGCTCATCGCGATGATATGAAATACCATTTTAATTACGAAAAAAACACAATACAAAAGTGATTAATTTAGTACTTATCTGTTAAGCTCAAGCATATTTGAAACCATCCATTCACCATCACAAAGAAGAAGAAAAAAGGTCTTTGTAACATCTGGTTCCTTTTATCCTGTTACCACCATACGAGCCTTAGAACCGTTGAAAACATTACATACTGTAGGTAAGTAGACAATATGAAGAAAAGGTGGAGTATGAGGTATCTTAGGTTATCCTGCCTGACTTGTCTAGCCACAGTGGGCCCGTTACCCTGAGAGGGGAACTTGCCCGTACTGTAGAATTCTTTCAGCATCTTGTCCTTTTCTATGAATCGGTCGTAGAGCCATTCGGTCATACCTTCGCTATCGGACGGTACCTGTTGCAAGGAACAAAATTTGATCAGGGAATTTAATATTAAAGTTTACGCGAATGTCACTCATAGAAATAAAACCATTTTACCATAATGAGCCACACCGCGATCATGTTTTGCTTAAAAGCAGCCGAAACGTCGGTTTAAGTAAATAATAAATAACAAATATATCGCGATAGAATACGTAAAAAGTGGTTTTATTTCAATCAAGGAATTTAATTTTGGACGTGGAATCCATAAACAGGTGGACCTCCAATCATAAGAACACCTACAAAAAATAGAACACTCCCCAGTGGCAATCTTTCCAGTGGCAATCTTTCTAGTAGTAATCTTTCCAGTTGTATATTTCCACCTCTTCAAATACCAACCTCTGAGCTAGGATACAGTCGATAATGCAGGTTCGTAGTACAGGCGGGACGGACCCCGCACACGACGTCCACCAGATGTAGTGGAATTCTGTCGGGGTAGGCGATGGTCACATCCAAGATCCATTCGATGGTGTCTCCAACCTTGGCATGCACTGGCTTCGTGTTGTTCTGGATGCTGTTGTCGTCTGTAGCTGCGAACACATACATTAAGTTTATTAGATAAGTAAGTAGATTAGGGTACCAGGTTGACTGCTGCAAAGCAAACCTGGTGAAATGGGATTACTTGGCTGCAGAGGGTAAGGGCCGTGACTATTGTGTGTCTCTGCAAACAATCCTATCATGCCCGCTGTGCCTACTTTTTTCGATTCTGATATTCTAATATACCTCCCCCACCGGAGCCGGAAGAGGAGGTTATGTCGGACTCGAACCGACTAAAACCGCACGCCGACTGAGGGTTGTAGGGCTAGGCTGGAAGTGAGGTTGTCTTCGATATATCCGGCTGACCCACGGCCATCCGTTACGGTCTGTTCGGGAAGGGGGACAACGGTCTCCCCGACTCGCCCCCAGAATGGGGGCCCGCTGTACCCCAACATCTACACAGTACAGTGCTTAAACATGACTGACTGAGCCGGCTGTGGAAGTCACCGAATTTTGGACTGGAGTCATTTAGTGCAGGTTTAGGCAGTTTATATCACTATTGGTTTGAAGAAGAGAAAGTTCAGTAGATAAAATATAATATGTTTCAATCACAGCAAGTTTGTCTTTCACTATCTTCATCGTGCACGCATAAGGTCCAGTCACATTCTATGCCTTTCTGCTGTTGCTTTGTTACCTGTTCTCAGTTAATCCAGATGTTGATGAGTATTTAGTATTTTAACGTACTAACCTTGGGAATTACTTGTGTGATTTGAAAGATTATTTATGTAGTGATGGCTCAATTTTTGGACGTAACGCTATGACCCTTAGAAATAGATATGAAAAAAGATAACAAATTGTCGATGCGACGTGGTGCTATAGACTGAAGTGAAATCGTGAAGAATAATTTAATAAGTTTATTAAGATTACCTTTCTTTAGTACAGCAGTTTCTTCTTTAGAAGTACTAGCACCGTCTCCACCAGGCCCCACCTCCTCCATGATCACTTTCATAGCACCGGCTCGAGGGAGCGATACGTACTCTAGTTTAGGCAGATTGTTCTTTTCTGCAAATCTGAACAAATTATTGATAGCATGTTAACAAATTGCTCTGGAGGTCCTGGACTCTCAACAAATGTGATGCAGTATTATTTTCCTTGTTTTTTACAGGCACTTAGTCTATTCATGAAGAATAAAGCAATCTCTTCATTACTCAATAATAGTGTAATGTTACGTCAACATAAAAAATACTACAAACTCCAATTATAGCATACACACATCAAAAAAAGTTTGCGATCACTTTGAAAAACTGAATTTTTTTTTGTTACTGTAGATTATATTATGATTTTTTCTTCTTTTTAGATTCTTTATTTAAAAATAAAGAATTAGAACACAAAACAATGACACCGTTCAATTGTTTTTTCTTACAAAAAGGCTTTCAGTCCTAGCTTACGCTCATTCAGAAATCTGATTTAGTGAATTATAACCAATTCAAGATATTTTTCGCGGAAAGTAGTGATTGAAAAAATGCCAAGAGGATTATCAGAGGTTTTACGAGCTAAAATAGTAACTTTGAGGGAAGAAGGATACAAGGATACACCACGAGAGTAATAGCACGCAGACTTGCTATATCCCAATCCTGTGTCGTGGCTACGTTGCAGAGGTACCACGGAATGGAGAATTTAGCTGACCGACCCCGCAGCGGTCGCCCAACTGTTTTGACAGCTGCCCAAAAGCGCTATATTAGATTGCTGGCAGCCCGTGATCCCACAATCAACGCCACTAAAATAAAAGCAGAAGTCTCTCACCTCTGGGCTTGAAGTTAGCACGCAGACCGTTCGCAATTACGAGCATGGAGGTCATGGCGAGCTCCGCTCAATTCCCGGCAACGTCAACAACGAAGATTGCAGTGGGCTAGACTTCGGCAAAATGAAGAAGGTGAGGAAGAAAACATTTGGCAAAACTGTATCTTCGTTGACGAATCCCGAATCTCCACTCATCCAGATAACCGACGGTCCGTGTCTGGAGAAGACCAGGCGACCGTGAAAGACAAAGAACTGCCACTGGAACAGTTCAGCAAGGCGGAAAATCGGTGTCTTTTTGGGGTGGCATTATGATTGGAGCTAGAACGCCTTTGGTCCCGTATCGGGGCTTCATGACAGCAGATATGTACAAAGCAGTTGCTATTGATGATATCGTCAAACCATTCCGAGTAAACCATGGGCACCAAGTTGTACTGGTCGATGATAATGCGCACGCACATCGAGCTCAACGAGTCAATGCTGCTCTTCAAGAATACGATATCACACGATTAGACTGGCCTGCCGGCTCGCCCGACTTAAACCCAATAGAGCACGCGTGGGATGCTCTTAAACAAGCTGTATGGAACCGTGAGCCACATCCCCAGACAGTTCCAGAGCTCAAGGAAGCCGCTATTGAAGAATGGGATAGGTTACCCCAGGAAATGCTGGATAACATGATCCTCAGCATGCCCAGGAGGATTCGAACCAGGGGAGGAGTTAAGTTATATATTGAATTTACACCTTTTAATAATAAATTGTAGTTTAAGTTTAATTAAACAGTCTTTTTCTTTCTATGAAATTTCTATCACAATTGCATTATGATTAATGGCTCAATTTTTTTTAATAAATAATAAAACATAGTTTTATATTTTAATTTCAAACAGGGTATTCCTATTTAAAGAAAGCATACAACATAGATTTTTTCCTGATAAAGTTAAATTTAAAGAATTCTAGGAGCTTATGCCATTGATCGCAAACTTTTTTTGATGTGTGTATAACAATTCTAAACCGCGGTCAATCTGTCATACGTTTCAATCGTGTACAGTCAACGATAACTAGACTAACCCTAAAATTTGAATGTTTTTTTATAGCATTTATTATGCTTTTTTCCCAATGTATTTCGAGTTCGTAACCCTAAAATGTTTGCAAACCTATTTTAAAATGGAATACATGTCTTAATAATTAATGTATAATTATGTAGTTTTATGATCCTCTGAGGACAAACTTAATAATTATGTTTAATGCTTTGTTCATTATTTTTATGTGAAGTTTGCTCAATCAATTAGAAATTGTTAATCTACTTTTGTCGTTAACTGTACGTTAACAAAATAGTGAGTGAACTGACATAGTGCGATCTAAATGATCTCGATCTAAAGTAGTTCAATGTATATTCGCTAGAAGACGTTGACCATACAATATTATGTAGAATTAGTTACCTTTGGCTGATCTCTCTTCTCTTGTGCAAAAAGCCTCCTTCAGGGAACAACACGATGAACTGCCGGGCCAGTGGGATGTAAAATTTGTGAATGTGTCGTCTTAACTCCTCTAGAGACGATTCCCGTTTGTCCTTGCCCTGGTGACAAAGAAAATCAACATGTTAACTACTAGTTAACTATTGGCGAGATGAAGAGAGAAGAAACTCCACGATAGGATTTAGTGGCGAGAGCCTATATTTGTGGAGGAAGGTGGCACAGGCTACCTCGGCATATTATGAGACCCAAGACTGCGTGCGGTTTTAGTCGGTCACATACCACCCTGCTAGCTGGCTTGAATCCATGGGAAAAAATAGGCTTGAAAGTTAAATGGTGAACTTGTATAGGTATGTATAAATGGTTTGTTTTGCAAGTGTACTCGCGCCGCCCGAAAACGCTCCATACAATATCGTCTGTACTTATGATGTCACTCTACAGTTGCGAGTTGTGCAAATGTATAGTGTGCAAGAGAATATCGCATTTATCTCTGTCTACGTTGCATTTACACGTATATAGTTCATAATAAAAGTAATTTGAAATTGAATAAAGAATTTTAACAGTTATAATTTTAATTGTTTATATTTTGACTTATTTTGAGAATTCCAAATAATGAAAAGTAATTATTCAGTTTAGTTCAGCAATGTTTTATTTTGCAAGACATATTTTTTCAGAACAAGCTAACATAATAAGCAGTATTGGGAAGAATCGACGACTTAGTCAAATAACCAATTGAGGTTGTCTTGGGCCGCAATGATGATGATAAGGTCCTGTACACACCGTTCATCCCAATTTTGTAGTATTGTCGAAAAAAGAAACGAATCCCGAGATCAATTTCATTTTGTTCCGTATGTTATCCCCATTGACATGGTGCGGTGACGTGTCATTTTCTAATACCCACAAACAGAGGGTGCGATAGAAATATTATACTCATCATGAGACCATGCGTGTATAATCAGAGATAAATCGTTTCCCGCATACGTTAATATGAATTCCTATAAAACTAGTAAATACTTTCTTATACTATACGACACGATGACGACACGACTTGAAGCAATAGTAAAAAATGTAAAGTGTGCAGCTTCGTTTGAGCAGCTATGATTTATTGGGCTTATTTAGAATTCGTT
This sequence comes from Eilema sororculum, assembly GCA_914829495.1. NCBI lineage: Eukaryota > Metazoa > Arthropoda > Insecta > Lepidoptera > Erebidae > Eilema > Eilema sororculum. The sequence goes on from OU618546.1 coordinate 21,977,588, forward strand.
GTGCCAAGCAGGCATAGACAGGTACAATAAACTGATGCATCTTTTTTCATTACTGCCTGTGTATAATGTGGGTTCGGACAGATGTATTATCTTGACACGAGACAAATGCACATTCGTCCTTAGTCTTATGAAATCACTTTTTGTAAATTGACGTTTGTAAATTGACGTCTGTAAAATGCTACAGTGGAGTTTGTTGCGCCGTTTCTACTCCACTGGTGCCTAGGAAGCGGTGGTAAACTTAGTTTTAAGGAGAATTTGACGTCAAAAAGCTGTAGTAGTGCTACACAATTTTCAATAAATTCTTTGACTTTTGACTTCGTACTTAGGTATATGAATTTACATGCATAATAAATAAATAATAATAAATATTCCACAACATTCTACACAACGCTATCTAGACCCATGGTAAGCTTTTATAGGTTGTGTTATGGAATCTAGAATGCGGATAAACATACTTATATACTTTTTTTTTGTAAATACATACATAATATACATATGAACACCCAGACCAATGCAAATAGCCATAATAAGAATACGATACCGTATCGTGTGGTGTAAACGCTGTCATTAGGCCCACGACTCGAAGGCTAGTTCAGTCGCCCGTACAATGCGTTAACTATTAACGTGCATTTCATAGATCATTATCGGTATTGCTTTGAGTTAGGGTTGTCACTATTGATGATACAATAAGTTTTATTTCTTTTGAGAATTGAAAGCTTGATATTTGATAAACGTTAAGGTGCTAAACAGCTCATTTCAGAGCAAAACACTTTGACTGTTATCATCCTTCAAAAAAAATGGTTAAGTTTTTTTGTGTGGTTGTCAAGAGTTATTCAAGAGAGTTGGTCGAGAGGCATTGGAAATTTACAGATCATTTTAAGATCATGCATGATACACCTGTAATAAAATATAAATTTTGTTTATTTACAAATTGACGTCGTATTTGTTTAAATTTGCAATCATAGTATATTTCTTATTATAAAACAAAGAAATAAAACTGAAAATTTGTAGTACAGTCAAATGTTTTAACATTTTATTGATAGCTTGTGAAATAATAAATTATTTCACTATCTTTTTTTTACAAGCATAACATATTTTCTTTTATAAATTACGGTTTTATTACTAAATATAAACCAACGAAATATCCTAATAAAGGCGTAAGAATATCCTTGAAAAATAGGGTCAACCGACCTCAATAAAACGGTCAACAGCTAACTATATTTCTTAAAAAGCAAGCTACCCTTAGGTATCCATTAGCTATTTCGTAGTCTCGAGGACTCTTACAAAAGATTTCTCTCACAAAAAATACATAACATCCCAATTTTATTCGGCACAACCCTGCCCAGGCTCTTCTAATGGATATTGTCGATATTGGCGGGGCGATGAGTGGGCAACTTTTCGACCACCCCTGATTGGACGGAAGGGCCCAGGGCCCACTGCGATGTTTTAATTAAACCCGTGTTGTGTTTCTACTGAACATGTCTGCACAGTCCTACTGAAGTATTGATATTTTTTGTTTTTCCTATTTGGCTAATGCTAGAATAATAAAAGGCTGAGAATACTGTGAGAAATGTGGATACTATTTTTTTTCTTCATGTTTTTGCAAGCTTTGGTTTGTTTAGTTCACAAGTTCAGTAATTAGAATTTCTCATTTTATTTTTATTTTATTTGAAACTAGCTCCGCCCGCGTGGATGTCTGTTATCTCGATCAAACATGGCCTATGTCCTTTCTCATGGTCTAATCTACCCCTTTATCAAATTTCATCAAAATCGGTTCACTGGTTTAGGCGTGAAAGCGTAACATAAAGACAGACAGACAGACAGAGTTACTTTCGCATTTATATTAGTATGGATTTACTACACTCTCTGCTAGGGTGAAGTCTGGGAGGTAGCGTATTAAAACCCAGGCATATTAGTAGAAAAAAGCAAGTTGAAGTTCTATGTTGTGACAGTTACACTTTATATCAGCTCAAGAATTAGCTGATTTGACTGCGGAATTACTTTCGTTAAGATACTTTCTTATCTTCTATGTGAGACAGCAGTTGTTATCATATCAGTCCAATTGAATATAATTATGAAGAAATGGGAAAGAGGACCAGAGTGTGCAAGCTTTGGATACAACTGGGATGAGCACTCAAATGAATGAAAACCAAAAATATCTGCACTATGCGGGCAATTAAAAGAAAAGAACACCAAGTCTTTCAACTACCTAACATTTCTACCTACTTATTATACGGTACGGGCTATAAAACCAATCCCTAGCCAACAATATCTAGCGAACAAACCGAGTTCTAGTGGTTCTAGCCTCTAGTTTCTTTGAGCAGCAGACGCAAATATGTCCTTCCCACGGGTGCAATGAACCGGACTGAACCGGGAACAATCCAATCGGGAAGTTTGTGCCAGGAGTTTTGAAAACACTAACGACTGTGCAATTGAAGTGTCGCTCTCCATTATGTACGACAATTATGCTACATTGTTGCCGAACTCAATTCAATATATTGTATGTTATGTATGGCGGACGGTAAAGGCAGGGCAGACTTACTATGTGTGATCTTTGGTTAAAATAATAGCGCAAAACCTATTACCATCAAAAAAGGACTCTCTCATGACTTGAGTTTTCATGTTCAGAAAAAAGCCAACCCTGTATCCTATGTTACCAGTCTAAAAGCACCTGGTAACAGCAATAGGTCTACTTTGGCGCACATTCTTTCATCTGGTAGGCACCGATGGACATAGTTGGTTAATTATATTTCTCTTATTATTTAACTTTCACCCCACCATAGTTAGTACATCGAACAGTTTAGTTTTTTTTTCATTTATTTCAAACGTACCTATGTACAAGTATTTTATAAAAATTCGTGTCGACAACATTGGAGAACGCAAAAGTCGTGAGTCTGCCGCAGATGTCACAAGAAATCAAGTAACGCTATCCAGTATTTACCGTTTTTTACAATTTAATTATAGTGAACGCTTTGTGAAGGTTGTTTGTGAAGTTAAAAGCTTTATTAGGGATTTAAAACATCGATATATTCCTTCCTTGCTGATTATCGCCTGCTCTACCTGCGTGGATGTGAGTTATCACGGCTTTTGATTATATCTCGGGTTCGACTCAACGGATTGAGTTACAAACTACATATTATGAGAAATATTAAAAAAAAATTCTCTTTTAATTGCGGTCTTCACGCAGGTGGAGTCGCGGGTAACAGCTAGTACTTTTTTAAACGCAATGTGGACCCTTAGCCTGTCGGTTATCACAACGACCTAACGACTAATCTCAAAGTGTAATTATTATTGCTGTTCCCCATGATCGTATACAATGAAAATATAAAAGAGCCTTTTTGTATTCACCGAGTCTCGCACAAGCACCTAGGGGTACATGTGTTGTTAGTTTATTAGAGGCGTTTAATTCCGCGCCGAGTGTCTGTGACTGCGGACTGCTAATTAGTGAGGGTATATGTGTGTGTGTGTGTGTGTGTGTGTGTGTGTGTGTGTGTGTCAGGTACATAATATAATGTGTTATATTTGAGAGACTGTCTTATACTTGTGATGTGTGAAAATAGAGCAGCAGTCGTAGATGTTTTCTTTTTTCAGAAATCATAATATGCAACACATAGTGCGCAACACCAGAGGTGTCACAAGTACATTGCCTTCCTTTTAAAAGAGAGTTCCTTCTTTTCTTGAATGTTTGAAGGTTGTTCTATACGTGTCGAGGTGTAGATTTAAATAAGTTATAATATATTCTAGCTCTGCAACGCTCTATGATCTTTTGGTAGATATTTATGGTATTAGGTCTACTATTGTGTTTTGGGCCATTCTATCACTTCCAGTGGGTGTGAACAAAGTTACAGGCCTTGGGCTGTTCATTCATCATCATCCAAGTGCCAGTCTCGGTTACAAGGCTTGCAATTAGGAGCCTGGAGTCTGCTCTGGTCCTGGAGCCGGGCTGCGAGGGATATGTTGAAGACAACCTCACCTCCGGCCTAGCACCACAACCCTCAGTCGGCGTGCGGTTTTAGTAGGTCTACCCACCCCAAATAAGAAATGAAACAAGAAAAGTTTTTGGTGATTTTGTCGGAAACTTACACGAATGTTACATAAAGAAATAACTATAAAATCCGTTAAAAATAGTTACATATCGAGAGATTTTAATTTCGGTACTTGTACTATTATTCTATTGTGTCAAATCAGCACGCTCAACATTCGTCCCCCTGATCAACTTTGATCAATGTTATAACAATTTCAAAAGTATTGAAAGAAAATTGTAACAAATAATTATAGGTATGTACTTAACAACAAATGACTATGTACCTTTTCCTACAATAATATTCTGTCCCCTGATCAACTTTGATCAATCATATTACAACTTCAAAAGTAATACAAACATTGCAATAAATCATGCAACAAAGAACACTATGTAAGAACATATAACTACTTAGGTACTTAGTCTTACTGATCTGTCTCCTGATCAACTTTAATCAATCATATTACAACTTAAAAAGTATTGCAAGCATTACAATAAATCATGCAACACAGAACACTATGTAAGAACATACAACTAGTTAGTCCTACTGATCTGATCCGTCCTCCGATCAACTTTGATCAATCATATTACAACTTAAGAAGTATTCCAAGTATTGCAATAAATTGTGCAACACAGAACACATAACTAGGTAGTTAGTCCTATACTGATCTGTTCCGTCCTCCGATCAACTTTGATCAATCATATTACAACTTCAAAAGTACTACAAGCGTTGGAATTCATGACACAACAACATATAACTACTTCAAGCTTACAATACAAACTCATGTTCGCTCATTCGGCTCGCTCCAACAATTTGTACAATTAAAATGAGGAAGTTGCCAGCGCTTTGTACACGAGCACCACCTAGCGAGCGAATACTCCAACTTTTAATTGAACATGACGATGATATGCTAATATTGAGAACTTGTTCGGCCGTTGGAACTGCTTTGTAATGTCGACGACGATTTTTAGTTCACTTTTTGTTTGACAGTTTGTCAATAGCATGGGAATGAATGAACACGATAATATAGTCGCAATGGATATGCATCCGTTTCTTTTTATCTTTTAAATTTAAGGCCCGTATTCTAGAATGACACTCAGCCTGAATCACGATTTATCTGATGACAGATTGTATAGACAGATTGATAGTTTGATATGGGGCCTGTACAATCTGATCTCAGACAAATCGAGATTCAGATTGAGTGTCATTCTAAAATACGGGCCTAAGATTGACACACTCAGGATAAAAGGGGTGTGCTTTTTTAAACTGTTAAGCTAGGCCAACATCTCGACCATCACGGATGTTTAGTAAATAAAAAAAAATCCTATACTTACCTATAATTAGAACAGATATTAGAAAATATTCTTTATGAAAAGTACGCCGGTGTGATTTCACCTTACCTGATGCTAATGGGAAGTCCCAGGGATGAGCCATCACTTATAACTAAAACGATTAGGTACTTTATTTTATCACGATACTGTAAAAGACTACCAACACTCAGCCAAAACCTAAGCTCACGAAGTTATAACTACCGTAAACCGATTACAGAAAAAAATGATATTACACACGCGACCAAAATAGTTCGGACACACTTAAAGATAATCCGCTTGGAGTAAATCGTCACGAGTTCAGCTTGTTAATCGTCCAAACTATTACACGTCGGGCCCGAAGAAAGTATACACAAAAGTGTGTCTAGGGAAATTCGTTAAAAGAAAAAAGTGTTCGTAACAAATGTCCACGGAGCTGTAACGAGCGTATCTAGAAGTAAAAGTTTCACATCGTTACCGCGACTACGGGTGAGATAAGGGAAAATCTTACATTTAAACTGCAGGCCAAAGAGCGCACAGCTGGTTTTATATTACTTTATATAATTTACTATTATTGGAGATTTGCAATATGTTTTAATTTGAACGGCGCTATTTTATTTTCTTGCTACATTAACAATGATAACTGCTGTAAGCGATTTGTAAGTTTTTATTTTCAATAGGTACTTGCAATAATTGAAAAACAAAAATATTTTGAAATTATTTTATACAGTTCTCTAGCAGGTATTCAAAATTACTACACATTAGGCGTATCACTAATGACATAGCATGTAAATTAACATGTTCTATGTTCAATGTGCACACGTAAGAGGATTTAGTTGGCCATCTTGCCAGAAGTGTAATTACTGCCCATGTTACTTATGCTTCAATGTTAGATAGGTAGGTTATAGGCTCAACATAATTAAATCGTTCTGACGCTTGAGGAAACAGCATAGTAAATTAAACGTACTTCGCTAACAGTAGGATAGAAAGAGGAAATCAAATTGACGTATAAAGAGCGAGGGATACGATATCACAAAACTTACCCACATAAACCTGTTAGGTTGACTGGTAGAGAATTCTTACGGCATTAAGTCCGCCTTTGTAGATTTGTGCATGAAGTTTAAATAAATAAAAAAAAAACGAAATGAACCAGATTGTTAAGATATGAATGTTACCTATTTTTTTTTTCGATGTAGCTAAGTGCAAAAAGGTTCTCACATCTATCACAAATAATAAATATACATAATTATTGGTATTTTTTCCGCATCATTGTCAATGAAAATATTGTAAACCGTGAATTTCAATTCATGTCGTTATACCACTAATTTTTATCACTACTTAGTAGTCCTCGAAGTTCTTGGCAATGGTATGCGAAATTAATAGTCATAGATATCAATTTCTTAAGTCAAACTATTTCATATTTTAATAAAAACAGCCCCACGCACCTTTGACGTGAGAATCAAAACGGTAGAAGTCAGTAAGCAATTATTTTACACATACGGACGATCCTAAACTGCGTCTAGGGAGATACAATGGTGAACGGATGATAATAACGTAATTTCAACATTTCCTTGGGTACACATACTCATTAAAAAGAACACATAAAAGGAAAGCATATTCTCTATAAAATTCTGCAAATTGCAAATGCAAATGGCAGTACGCGATACAAGAAATCATTTTTTTTTTTTTTTTATTTTTTTTTTTCCCTGTACACTTTTTCTCGGCCAATAGTGTACCGTTAAAGTTGCTACGTGTGCCGTTCTCATAGAAAAGCAAGCCTAATTACCTGCGGCCGAGTTCCCTCTTTTTCTATTTTTGCTTTAATTGCGGAGGAGGAGGTATGTATTTCTCTCTTTTTGAGCTAAAATGCGACCTCAGCAAGATGGGATAATAAACTATATTAGGTACATGTATGAATATAAAGTATTGCTACTATGGCAGATAGATAAGTTTCATAATAACTGTTACTTTGTGATCTACCTGAAGAAAGAGATTCTATAAATTCACGTAGGTTCCAAAGTAACATTTAAAGATCTTTAATGAATTTTATGATCGTCAAGATTATTTATTTAGTCTACATTTACATCCACAGTCAAATTAGCGAGGTAATCGGTAAAGCCTGTGAGAAAATAGATGAAGAAATCTATTTAAGTAAATAAAATTGAAGTTTCTGTTGGCAATCACATATATTATATTACAAAATAAAACGAAATAAAAAATTACTTTCGTCTGCTTCTATCTTTCAGTCAGTTTGACTTGGTTAATCTTTGAAACGGCTGAACTTATTTTATTGGCCGTTCGAAACTGGACTTGGACGTTAGAGAAAGATTCGCTCTCAGGGTTTTACCAAAAGTTCGGTCATTTATCAACTCGCATGCGTCACGGTCGCGGACGTCTGCGAGTTGGCTCCTTTTAATTTTTGATTATTTTCTTGTCGTCATATCTACATAATTTCACACGGGTGAGGTCACGGGCACAGCTATTTATTGATAAATTGTCGACTTGATTGCCCTAATTATTTTCCAAACTAAATAGACGCGTATACCACAAAATGTGTGGCTTGTAGATATCCGATGCGGATACCTTACGAGTGTCCCAAATTATCTGGTTCACGCTCCGTCGACCACGTTTGTATTAATACTATTAATTCGGCCTATTTTCACTAGGGTAACTCGTCATCATGGCAATGAGTTTTGTGTATAATATTAATTTGAAACATATTTCTGTCTATTTCATCAAATTATACATATATAGTTACGTCTGTTGTCCAAAAGGCTTAGGGTTTAACATCACAAGCATCATCATTCATCATCCTCCTCCTATAATCAAAGTTATATAGATTGTTATATGGATTGCAATTACCCGCAACGAATGCTACAGATGATAAAAGTTATAAAATATGAAAACCGTACAGAGAGGAAGTTTTCCATTTCAATCCCATTTTTATGACGTATCCCATTCAAACTAAAAAAGCGAAAAGCACGTACTCAAAATTCAATCTAAAAAATACCGTCAAATAAAAGTTTTCGGTATTTCAAACCACGAATATGTAAGTACAGTCAACGACAAAAGTAACAAATTAAATCCTAATTTAATTATTACCTTAGGTATTAAATCCTTCACAATCTTCAACAAAACATGAATTATAACTAAACTTTGTTTCTGAGAATAATAAAACCGCAAAATATAAATGTATTCGCAAGCTGATCCACATGTTATTTGATGGACAAGGCCCTATCGTAGGTTTTTCTCTCGTGGTGGAGAAATCATTTCTATGAAAACAGTCTGTTAGGCCAAAAAGAGGGGAAAGAGTAAGCAGCCCCAGCTGCATCATCTTAGTGCTGCTTCTATTTACAGCTGAGGGAGTGAGCATCAGCGGTTACATAATTTTTTAGACACACGTATTTTAATCCATATCCATATCCATATCCATACTAATATTATAAATGCGAAAGTAACGCAGTCTGTCTGTCTGTCTGTCTGTCTGTCTGTCTGTCTGTCTGTCTGTCTGTCTGTATGTTACGCTTTCACGCCTAAACCACTGAACCGATTTTGATGAAATTTGGTATGGGGGTAGATTAGACCTTGAGAAAGGACATAGGCTATGTTTTGTCGCAATAACCGACATCCACGCGGGCGGAGCCGCAGGCAAAAGCTAGTGTAATATATTTTAGTGTTCGTCAACTTTTGTCGCTGACTGTACAGTCCACATGGCATGAATCGCACTAGGGACGCTATCAATTTCACAAATAAAAAGACTGGTTGAAAAACTAATGAAAATCCTTTCATCTGGTCAGCGCTAGTGTGGGATGGTCGCGGCCAGGAAATGAAGACCGCAAACTTTGGCCCAATTTGTTGCACGACCGGGAATAGTGTGGGGCTTAGTGGACAAAATGGGATATCGATATGACAGAATAATTTTTTATATCCTTTTTTAACATATTTTGTCTGTAAAATGCTTTAACAGTACCTAATGAACACTATCACAATTCCCATTTTAAATGCACAACAGTGTAAAATGCTTCAAAGCGGCTTGATCGATTCTAATCATCATCATTTATTTCATTTGTTAACATAGGTTACAGTTGACAGTTAACAGAGTTCAATTAATGAATGCCATATGGCGTACAAATGCAGTAGTGTATACTGATAAAAATCATAAATTCTTATGAATTTATTGTGCATATTTGCTAGGTTTGAGAATCGGTCCTAAAAAATGTAATAGTAAAACATTTTCCGTGATATTTATGATTTCCACTCCAAAATGTTATATTATTTTTTTGGCATATTGTTTTATGTTCACTTTACTATGATTTGGCATTAAAAATACATTCAATTCTAAATTTGTATCCTTCTACCAACCCTCATTTTTATAGCGGCAAAACAAGGTTTACCGTGCCAGCTAGTAGATCTATATTATATACTGTATGGTTTCGATGAGAGATAGTAGAAATGAAGCATAACCTATGTATATTATCCAAGTCCAGATTTTGTTTCCCGATGTATTTCGAATATACAAAATTCCCACAATGACGAGTACATCACTATCGACGACTCACTGTCCACAAACTTCCATCCTTGTAGGAAATTAACCAGAGGCCGGGATGTTTTCACGGCAACTTTTATTTCTTTGGCGTGTTTTGTACAGAATGTAATTTCTCTTACCCGGAATGAGGTCTTGATTGGTAACGTAATGTTCGTCTGTACAAGTTTGAAAGAGAACAATGAAATAGACTTGTGATAGACTTAATTTTGATAATAATATGTCTTGATAAAGTATTTTGTTTATGAAAATTGTTTACGATGGTGACCCCCTTTTCAAGCCTTTGCCTTTAGCTTAACACTTAACAAGGCGAGGTGAAGTCAAATTGACGTGTCCTTTATAAAAAAAACACTGGTTTCTGACATTACTTGAATTCAATTTTATAAGTTAGAATTGGTCTCAGAGTGGGGTTCGAATGTTTAGTTTCTATATTCAGCAGATCAAGCACAGGTACTATAATATATTATACTTTATATCATGCAAGAAAGGTTAAAAAATTTACTTTCATTTTCGTTTTTTTATTTAAGAATCCATCCTCACTTTTACCATTACAAAACACACCATAACAAACTTAAATTATTATGAAAATAACCTTAAAATGATTTTATATCATCGAATGCATGATATTCCCTTAATAATAATAGGAGAAGAGGCTGTAAAAAAATTGGACGAAAAAATTGACCGGCAAGATCCACATTATTATTCTTTCTTCATCATCTTTTTCATCTACCTTTTCTTCACTTAAATCCATTGGCGAAATTCGGTACTCATATTATGCGTACACACTTACCTGTAGCGATTGGTCTAGTAGAACATATTTTAATTTTGGAATCTCGTATTATAAAAGGCACAGTTACAAAATTCCGTATTAAATAAATAATTAACCCTAAAAAGTTAGGTTAACAGTAATTAACACTATCACTTCCCATTTCAAATGCACAACAGTGATGGGAAACAGTGAGTTCACTTGCTTTTTCAACAGGCAATATAAATGAAAGCAATGTGTCTTCCCGCGATCAACATGAGCCAACCAGCCGTGTACTTTTTAAATGCCCTGCCTCACTTCAAGTGAGCGATAAAATATATCAAGCGCGCTACATTATTTATTGGATAGTCTTGAATGTATACGTTGAATCTCGGCAAGCGTTTGTGTAGAAAAATGATGCTTTACAAAAATATTTATAGTGAGGAATTTTATGATTTTATTTTGAAATAAATTATAGCTAAACAGGAAAAAAGTGCGTTACTATGTAGAAATTGCTTCATACGATAAAGCGGCCCACTGTATTGCTCTAAGTACTTTCAATTGTATTTATTTATTCTATCTACTGGAATAAATAAAATGAATCGTTTAAATTATTGCTAAGCTCAAAGTAGAATGGCGTGACCTTAATTTGAATGTTTTTTTGTGTGTGTTAGTAATTTTAAGGTTAAGGTTTTATCAAAAACAGCCTTCTTCCTACAGTCCCGGGTCCTTTAAGCGGGGCGTGAAAAGGCATGACCCTCTTTCCGAGACCTTGCCTTTAGCTTACCATCAGGCGAGGTGAAGTCAAATTGACGTGTCCTTTATAAAAAAAAATCATAGCTGTAAAAATATTCATAGCATCGCTCGCTAACGTGGTGTAACGCAACATGTCAAAGAGCGGCGCGCGCGCATCGCACGTGCTGCGCATCGAAGCGTATATCCGCACAACAGTCGGGTGACATGTTAAACAACATGCTGGTCAAGATGGCGACAAGCCATGTTGTGGTTAGAGGGTACCTATGGGAAATTTGAGAGTTCCTATTTGGTTAATGTGGTGGAACCAGAAACAGATGGGGTGTATACATATAATATACTCACACCTGTATAGCGTAAAGATAAGCAGATTTGTGAGTATCCTCAAAAATTTTTTTGACTTATACAACTTACATATTTGCGTATACATTTTTTTTTTCACTCAAATAACACACATATTTTTGTATACAATTTTTTTTAAACGGAAATTCGAATCCACGACATACGAGCACACAAGCGCTCAATACCATCCAACAAACACACTGTGTAGTAGTTAGTCAAGTCTTAAATTATTAATTAATTGGCCGATTAGATTTCTCATTATTCATGCCGCCCGGCCATTATAAATAATGCCCTCATTAATCACTTGGTCCAAAACATACACGGACTAAATATATTAAAATAATTGAAGCCCAGTTTGGATGACCAACATAAATAAAACACTAATAAACGACAGTAATAATAATTATCAATGGACGTAGCAAATCTTATAATGAATAGATAAAAATACAATAAATTGTAATAACATTTTATAGCATTTATTATAACTTTGAAATTCGAAATACACCGGGAAAAATGAAGCGCTGAAGTGGGACTAGAACCCACGACCTTTCCCTTACAAGGGGGAATGCTCTTCCAACTGAGCTATTGAGCCACACCTGAATCACTTCAAATTTCCCTTTTCTTTATATCCGTCTTACTATATAACTGCACATATATAGTGCTACTAGGGTCTATGCTCCGTATGCTAGAATGATTCTTATTCCTGAGTCTCGATTTGAAACTAGATCTGAGGGCAGTTCTAATGCCATTGGAATAAGCCATTCACAACTGAGCATTGTTCTGGAATACGCCCTAGGATCCTTAGTTTGGGGTGTAATACCTGACTTCGAAAAGTGTAACACCGAATACCACGACCCCGTAAGTTTGCTAATAGAGATTCTAAGGGAAAATTATCTTATTTCTAAATTGGTTTAGTAATCTGTTATGTTATAATGTAGGACTAAAATACAGTTGACAAAACTATCCCCTATATTCATCACATTTGGGCTGTTTCACAGAAAAAAAACTGACACAAAACCTGTCCTAATTAAGATACTAGATTCGGACCCCTACATTGGAACACCCCAACATGATACATCACAGGTCAACGGCAGGTAACAAACCAATTAATTTATCTGATAATTTGTCTGTATCATTTAAATGCAGTAAGTTATTCAAACACGTGTTGCATGTAATTATTCTTCAGTTCGTCGCACGCGCATGTAAGCGCGCCGCCTCATTTGCATATCAATGATTGTAATTGGTTGGATGGATGCGTTTTGTTAAAGTGCAATTATTTTTGTTAGATAATTAAGTGTAGGTCGTAAGTATCTATACTTAATTATCTAACGAAAATAATTGCAGCTTTGTTTAGTGACTAAAAATATTAGCCCTCATTTCCAGTAATTTCAAGTGCCATGTACTAAAATTATGGAAGACGGCGACATTTTTGTATCTATACAATACATGATACAGAAATGTCCAGAGTGCCTTGTGCGTTATAATTATGTAATTATATCACGAGATATTATATTACGAGAAAATTATCGATTATTTACCGAGGGTAACACACATCTTGAGACAAGACATACACAAGGTACAAATCTGAAGAAAGAGTACTAACCCTCTCTCGGCTACATAATTATTTTATCTCTAAAATATGGCAAATTCGCCGCATAACGACCGGAAAGTAAGCCATAATATACGACCAATCGATTCAATAGACATCTAATTTTAATTTTAATTTTTAATAATCTATTAGCAGGAAATGGCGCACGATTGATTGATAACCAATTAGTCTATCGAATTTAACTGCTAGATATACTTAGGCCCCTCCTAATGTTGAGAGGCATTGGCCTGGAGTTTCCATGCTGGCCAGGCCGGTTGCTACATTCCTTCTCTCGCAGTGATCAACTGCGTAGTTTTTAAATAAACCGAATTACAAATATATCTCACGAGAACACAGCGCTTACTAAGGACATAACACTATTATGACATGTAACATACAGATATAATTACAATATAACATTGTTCATTCCCATTCAGGATGAACAAAGCACGTGCTGAATATATTTGTGACGGGCGGCGCGTGCGCACATACCGTGACGGCTGCGCGGTAGCACCATTAGCACATGTATAGGGTTTAGTGCCAAGTTATTAGCATATATTATCCTTATTCATTCTGAACTACTACCGACTTGCTTCTGTATTTCATATATATTGTACATATTTAGAATATTGTAATAATTAATAAAAAAAATCAATATTGTGGTATAAAATTAGTGAATTCTATATAATTTTAGTGGACTCTATATATTGAATTTATGAAATAATTCGAGATTCCCATTTTATTTTATGTACATTATATTAGAACCATTTTTCGCCCTTAAAATGCACCCCATTACACCCTTGTACTTTAGAGCGAGTGTAATTTATTTTTCCTGATATTTTGACCATATTTCCTTTCATTTACGGTCGCATGCTGTTATTAATTATTTCCCATTTTTTTATCTACACCGGCCTATTAATGCGGTAGCCTAGTGGTATGGGTAATGGACTGCTGAGGCGAGGTCTCGGGTTCGATCCCAGGTTTACCATGGCACACACCAATGACTTTTCGCTGCTTTTCAAAGTTATGTGTGTATTTATCGCACCTATTACATTGGCCTAAAACATAAACTGGCGAAATGTGGGTGCTAGCACTTCTGCCTACCCCTTCGGGGAATATAGGCGTGAGTTTATGTTATGTTACGTTATGTTATGCCTATTAATATGTCCTCAGATCTAGTTATAAATCGTGTAGAAATGTCACACTTGGTGTTCCCCAAGGTAGTGTGCTAGGTCCGCTATTGTTTATAATATATATAAATGACCTACCTAAAGTGACTCAATATGATACTGTGTTATTTGCCGATGATAGTACAATTGTTTTTGCTGGTCAAAATAAAGTGCAGTTAGAGCAAGAAGTAAATATGACATTAAATAATACAATAAATTGGTTGACATCAAATAATTTAAATATTAATATTGACAAAACAAATTTTATGACATTTAGAAATAGAGTGAATAAATTATCAGATATTGACATTAACTATTGTAATCAAAAAATAAAAGAGGTAGAAACATCGAAGTTTTTGGGTCTCAACATTGACAACAACCTACGTTGGAAAAACCATGTAGAGATATTGTGTAAGAAAGTTAGTTCGTTTTCATATGCACTTTACATGCTCAGAAAATCTGCTAGTCAATCAGCCGTTCTCACTGCATATCATGGTTATGTTGCACCTTTCTTGAGGTATGGTATCATGTTTTGGGGCAATTCTTCTGACAGCGAATCGGCATTTGTGGCACAGAAGAGGTGTATTAGGTCTATATGTCATTTAAAACCAACAGACAGCTGTAAACCCTACTTCTCACAATTAAAGGTATTGACACTACCATGTATATACATTCTAGAAGTGCTACTATTTGTTCGCAAAAATTTGCATCTGTTTAAAACATTAAATAGTAAAAGAAAAAACTTTACCTTATGTATACCATCAAACAAGACCACTTTAATGAATGGAAGTTTTTTATGTATGGCTCCACGAATTTATAATAAATTACCTAAACGAATACTGGATATTGTAGAAATAAGTGATTATAAAAGAGAAGTTAAGAATATTTTAATAAGTAAATGTTATTACACTGTAAATGATTATTTGAATGACAAAGCACTAGATGTGAAGTACCTAAGTGATTAGTGGGTATATATAATAACTTTGAGTTTTTTTTTTTTTTTAGGTATATTTAATTGTAATTGACTATGTACTTGACTAATTTAACGTTTTATGTTGCATGAAGGTGATTATTGTTTACCATGAAAATACTGACATCTAAAATTTGGACATGAAATATTTTTATCTTTTATATTTAATGCATTCTCTATTCCTGGTTAATGATTGTTAAATTCTAATTATTATGGTCATAATTTGTGACATTGTTGCATGCCAATCTGGCTGAAATATGGTGGAACCTAAATGTATTACCTGTAACCTCTTTGTACCCATATATCGCAATAAAAATATTTGAATTGAATTGAATTGAATTGAGATTTAGGAAAAAGAATCGTTCTGAAATACGGGCCTTAAAATGTTCATACAGAGATGTTATAAGAGGGTCGAAACTTGGAAGCAAATACGTAGCTAAACAAAGTTGTAAACTTGCTATCTTTAATTACGAATTAACTACAAATCGAACAAAATATAACATTAGAAACAAAACTCGATTTCCCTAATCGATAACAAATAGAGTTTCTGCTAACGCATTATCTATTTTACCTGTTCGATGTTTACACACAGACATACATACAATCAGGGCTAAACACTAACGACGCAATCGGCATGTGACGTTATCGGAATTCTGTACAGACTGCAAATAAATTTAATACGAAAATTCACTTTAACTTTATGATAATATAATCGGCATGTGGTATTTCAAGTCCTTTTTATTTGAATCAGGAATTTTCGGGGCGGCTGATACTAGCTTCTGAATTTGAAATTGAAATTGTGTGGCGTGACAGTAGACCATTCGACTCCTACGTATGACATGTTCGTCTCATGTTGATAGTCTGGGAGTTTATGTGTTCCCGAGGAGGTCAGACCATAAGGGCTGGCCCTGGGTCAGCCGGGGTGCGAGGGATATGTCGAAAACAACCTCACCCCCGGCGTAGCACAACGACCCACAGTCGGCGAGCAGTTTTAGTCAGTTCAAGTCCGACATAACCTCCCCTTGTGGCTCCAGCGGGGTTGGTATCCATGGGGTTTTCAAAAAAAAAGGGAGTTTGTGTTACATAAGCATGATTTCAGAAAAAAAAAATTAACTTCTATTCGCATTCTAGAACTCACACTACAACATATGCTTAGTTGGAATCAACTGTGCAATATGTTCTGGAATATTTATTTACGCGTAATCCTATTTATCTAACTGTTGCCTCAAAATGGAAAAACCTTTAACATCGCGAAATCTTAGTACTATTTTATGAATAAATATTTCAAAACGAACCAATCCTTATATGCTGACTGTACTATCACCGTCATTCGCAATCCTCCGTCCATATCCGCGACTGCGGTTCATATTGAAATTATGCGCGTAATGCCTGTGTGCGGTCGTCCTCTCGTATTATATGCGCGTTATGTCGCTCTGCACCTGTCTGTGACGCGACATTATCTGATTAAAGCTGTGGTTCACGTCGAGGGGCGTCCAATTTTTAATGATAATGACATACGGTGATATATTATTTATTCAATCTCCTAAGGGAGGAGAGAGGACTATTTGATATAAATGTTCGTTGACTGTTCATGGTATAGAAGTTGCTTCTGCTTTTTTGGGCCTAATAACAGCCATATTTCCAACTATACTTGAATTTGTGTACCTACCTACTACCTGGTATGAGTCATAGTAGTAAAATCAAGGAATTATACTCGGGAAGTCTCAAAATGTTGTTGAACAGTTATGAAATTCGCATCAAATTTAGACGTGTTGGTTTCATGTAGAATAAAGCCTCTTTCCGTGGGTGCCGTAGAAGGTGACTAAAGTATAAGGCTGTTTCCCACCTGATAGTAAACATACAGCCCATGGCAAAGGTAAACTTGCTGGCAATAGGCTCGCCCTCATAAGGTTGATACATAATTACCACTTAAAAACTGCTCAAATGGTTGAAACGCGCAAAGCAGTACGAAAATATCGCCCTGATTTGAAATGACCATACTTATAATTTTGGCCATGTGAACATTATGTACTTATTAATTTTAAAGTAATAATTATACATGCTAAAAATATCATTCAACAAGAATAAAACTATATGCTCACATAAGGTCAACAAATTTACCGAAGTGATACTATGTTTCCCATGAAAATTTATGCTGACACCGAACGGGGAGGGTTGTTCTAGCTTTTCTCTTTTAATGTAGAATGCAAAATGATAAGACTTACATTTCTTTCAGACGCGGACCGTAATAAAAAACCTACCATTTCCCCCACCATTCCATATTAAAAGTACCCTTTCAAAATCGCAATTAGTTACAGTGAACTGTCGGATCTCTCTTAACTGATGGTTGGGGCAGTGGCCGGCGTGACTCGCGCGCTCATTACTGGAGTAACAGCACCATTCATTTGTTAGAGCACTGTGTTATCTGTACGAATGAGCGTGTGTATAATTATGAATGATTTTGGTCGTGAATGGGTATATAAAAGCTTTGTTGGAAAACGGTATTTTTTTTCTTTTGTCACGTTTATCTGCATGGTTAATGTATTGCGTAGAATAGTGTATTCAATCAACATACGAATAATCAATGGATGATTTGCATGAGCGAAAAAATTTTTGTACCGTTTTCTAAAAATTTTAGAGGCAATATTTTCCTGGTTTTTACACCAACATATAATCCTACTTTTATTTTTCCCCTATGATGAGAATTGCATTTCTTTTCTATATATCCAAATGACTTTTCTTCAAGAAGGGTATCAAAGATTCAGAAGGCTCTTGCAGGGTCAGTGGCACGATTGTGCCGTGCCTGGAGTTACAGACGTCCATAGGCCACGGTAATCACTTGCCATCAGGTGGGTCGTGTGCTTGTTCGTCACCTAAGAGGTATATAAAACGACAGGTTATTACTTTTAAAGATATAAGCATTCAGTATTTAATGAATCCTCAGGTGAAATAACAAAATTCAAAGATCTACATCAAATACCAACAAAAATTCACTTCAAAAAGCAACAGCCTAACACAATCCAATGAACCAGTCCAAATTACGCTACCAGAATATGTTGACTCGACAAAAAAATCCACGTAGACTCTCCATTTTATCTTGATCCGCAGTCTGGGAGGGATTGTTTGGGAGTTTTGAATAGTTGACACGAGTTTGGGGGTCACGAATTTTCGGTTTGCTCGACAGGGAGGCATTCGGTAACAATATCCTAATTTATCAAACGAGGCACATTGTAGTGTGCCCCTCCGTGCCTCGACCTGTCTCCCTCTACCTACACTTTCATCTACATACAAACATCTGTACAGGGACGGATATTCGTAAGATTTTTTCACGAGTAATATTTTATTCTTGTAGAGATTTATTTGTCTCTTTGTGCCTAATAAATTCATGGTGAAACGTTTATGATTTTATTGTATATACGACTAAGTTACGTTTTGTTATGTGTTGCCAAAAAAATAGTAAATAAATTAATAAATAATAATTATTCCACAAAATTCTACACAACGCTATCTAGACCCATGTTAAGCTTAATTAGCTTGTGTTATGGAATCTAGAATACGAATAAACATACTTAAATACTTTTTTTGTAAATACACACATATTATACATAGAAACAATCAGACTAATGCAAATAGCCATATTCATGCATACAAATATTTGCACTGAGCGGGGATCAAACCCGCGCCTCCTGCGTAGCAGTCGCGTTCACTACCGCCACGTCACAGAGGCTGTCGAAATGCATGTAATAATATTATTATGTTACTTTTTTTTTAAACCCTTCCCTTAACTTTAATTAATTAATAAAGTGTTGGACTAAACCTAGAATACTAAAAGTAACCTCATCGTACACACATGTTTTCACTAATTCATGCAAAACGCGATCAAATATCTCAAAAGTTTTTGGGTTCCTTATTAAGAAACTCGCAGTCTATGACGGAGTCCAGCTATTGTTTACGCCAAATAAAAAAAACTGCTGAACCGTGGAGGTAGGAGTAGAAACTCCTGCTTTCCTCTTTAGCGAAATACGAAAAAATAAAAATAGAATCTATAAAATCGAAGTTTAAAAAATAATATGTTTCCTAATGCACCCCTGTATTGACTAAATACCGCGTCGCAGGTGATGTTTTTATTAAATTTTTCGTCAGCGAATCGGAATTAACTTCGGCGTGTTTGTGTTCACTACTTGTTTTAACAAAAGATCCCTCGGCTAAGTAATTTTGTGTTTAATGAAATGTTTAATTAAAAGAACGAAGGTGCAGCAACGAGTTTTATTTAACGTCTGGGAGGTACAGTGAACGACATAAGCTGATTAACACTAAACATTTTTAACCCCCGACGCAAAAACGACGGGGTGTTATAAGTTTGACGTGTCTCTGTGTGTGTGTGTGTGTGTGTGTGTGTGTGTGTGTGTCTGTGGCATCGTAGCACCCAAACGGGTGAACCGATTTGGATTTAGTTTTTTTTGTTTGAAAGGTATATGAGTCGGGAGTGTTCTTAGTTATGTTTGAAAAAAATCGGTCCAAGATGGCCGCCGCCACAACATGTTGGAATACAAATTTCGTTATAATTCTCTCAATATGGGTATCAAATGAAAGAGCTTGACTAGTAGATCAATTTAAAAAGTATAAATAAAAATTAAATTAAAAATTTAAAAAACCCCCGTCACAAAAAACACTAAAAAGTTGAAAATAAATGAATAAATTTTAATTCAACGGTTGCCATGTCGGGGGACCTTACGATATAAAGGAGTACTTAACCAGTTACGGTCCCCCGACATGGCAACCGTTGAATTAAAATTTATTCATTTATTTTCAACTTTTTAGTGTTTTTTGTGACGGGGGTTTTTTACAAACTAAACTTTTAAACTTTCGCATTTTATGATATACCTTTAATAATGTTAACGGGAATTAAAGCGATCATGGTATGGTGTATTCGTAGGTCATCAGGTGTACCTTCGACTTGATCAAATCGTCAAGCAATATAAAGGTAATTATAACTATACCTTATCATTACAACTATATCCTTGAACATTTATAGTATTATTTTACAATCCTTTTCAAATTGAAATACATACTTACCTATATTAATACTTGATGTAAGTAAATGTAATGTTTTATTCATTTATTTTAGGTGACCATTGTTAACAGTGATTAATCAATTATAATTTGTTCAGCTACTTTTTTCGTTGACTGTACTGTCTGTTCCGCCAGTGATTTGTGTACGCGAGAGTAATGCTATTCGTATATACAACACAGCCAAGAGGATTTAATAAATGGCATGGCTTGGAATTCACGAAATCTCCTCAAAAAGTAATACACAGATAAGTATTGTCGACATTTCACGCCAGGTAGAAGTTCTACAAAACATTTTGAGACTTATTTCCGTAAGATTTCGTATGGCTAAGGCGTCGGACCGACTCAATACTGCTCAGTGCAAATATGTATTTGGACAGATGTAAATGATTTTGTGTAAATGTATTTATTAAAAAGTATTTAATACATTATAATCATACGTATTTTATCACCTTTATCCCTGGAGGGTTAGGCAATGGTGAATTAACACCCACATTTCACCAATAATTGTATTCGGTCCTACGTAATAGCGGGTGAGCCTACTGCTCGTAAACGGGGGTGAGACATTGTCAAATGAATTCTTTCTTAAGACTAAAAGGCCATAATCTAGAATGACACTCAGCCTGAATCACGATTTTTCAGATGACACATTGTAATAAACAGATTGATAGTTTGACATATCGCCTATACAATGTATCCTCAGATAAATCGCGATTGAGTGTCATTCTAGAATACGGCTCTTAATGACGTATTCGTGACATAAACCAAATAAACGTTGATAATTTTTTTTCTGTAAATATCTCGACATTTACTTTCGCTATTTCTAATCATTCATACCCACTCATAATTCCACTTTCAATTAGAATTTAGCTTATTTCGATGATCTAGAAAACAAAAATGATAGGTGACGATTTTTTACACTTACATTTATTTAAATTTGTCTTCTTTTACATTATACACAAGGTTCATATTTGCACAATTTTGCATTAGCATTTAGCATGTTTATCTTCTTGACCATCGATTTCTTCTACATATAACGTTAATCCCAGTTGCATCCGAAGTTTTCGCTTTCACCTCCGCGTCCAGGGTTCACTTTCCCAGTCTAACCACCCACCATTCAAGTCTCCATCGGAACATAAAAAGCTATACATGATTCGTACATACTTGATACATAAAAAGATATATATGATTCAGGTGTATGTCATTCACTTGGAATCCCACTTGAGCATTTCACTTTTCTCGGAATATTCGAATTTTAAAAGTTGGAATAAAAAAATCATTCAAATATACAAGCTCTTTTACCAACTTATTCTCCGATTACCGAGTATACATTGTCTTTAATATCAAAATATCCTCACTATATTATCGAGTATTAAGACACGTAGATGTTCGCCGTATTGGCGGGTTGCCAACGTCTCAGTTTCCCAAATTTGGTGCGACCCACTATATTAGTAATACCTAGAGCGGCTATGTATTTTATAAATGGGAGTACAATTTTCGGGATATTGTTAGAAGAGAAAAATATATTATCTGAGTACAGACAGCGTTAAAAGTAGGTGATTAATTACAGATATTAAAATAAGTTCTGAGGAAAAGTTACTCGTATTTGTACTACCTACTCAGCAGTGAAATTTTTTTTCAATTACTTAGTGAGCCATATTTAAATATTTTATTATCGATTGGGTTGGTTGGAGTACAATAGGGTCACCCCATTTCTTCCAGTGGGTGTCGTAGAAGGTGTCCACCCGACAGTAAACATACACTTACAGCCTATGATAAAGACATCGATTGCCAAGAATAGGTTCATTACGTAGGACAAAAATCATAGTTGGAAAATTATTAGTGTTATTACACCTCTGCCTAGTGCCTACTCCTTCGGTGATTAACGAGCGTGATTATAAATACGTGTATGTTTGTTAAAATTAAAGGACATATTGTGTGTATTAGAAACTATCTATACATAGGAGTGAAGATAAACATCTTCATGATATTCCCAACGGTTTTTAAAGTCTCCCAAACAAGACTATGTCCATACAACTATTAGGAAATACTTCAGCATGGAAAATCTACCTTTACTCTCCACTTACAGTAACCCATCCCTTTATAAACCCTCTTCAAGTTCTTGAAGCTTCGTCCCTTACACGCTTCATTAAATAAAACCAAGAGGAATCGATCGAAAAAAAAAACACAAATTAGTACCACGGAACAAATAAGGAGCGCAGAGACAATATTACAAAAGAAAAGAACGAAGACGAGGTTTCAATAATAAATTATCAAAGGAGGGGAGCCTAAGGGACGACACCTCCCGGCATCTTTCTTATTGTCTGTACTCGACTTCATGTTGTGGATCAAGTCACGAGAAACAGCGTGTTTAAAAGCGAGGAAAAACTACGTGGAAAGTTGAAAAATAGTCTATTTTCAAATATCTACATTCACACATCGATAAATAATTGATTATGGCAGCCGTTCTAAGAAAAATACGAACGAACGTCTATACAGTGAGAAGTATATTAGAACCATTTTTATATATGGTGCGCATTTCATATAAATCTTTTAATTGGCTGTTTCAGGGGATTCTAATTGAATAGTTTTAATTATAACATATCATATCGATACATTTATAATAGGTATGTCGAGAGACAGAGGCCCGCATTTACTTTAAAAAATAATCGGCCATTCCCGATGGGTTGCTTATGCCAGTAAATAACGTTTCATCTCATAATGCCAACTTCTCAAAATGCTAACCGCTCGTTAAATGACAATTTCTCAGAAAGCCAACTTCTCGAAATGCCAACTTCTCAGAATGCAAACTTCTCGAAATATAACGCTCATTTCTCATAAGCGGTAGCGGAAGAATACACCCGTAAAAGCTTTTATCTTGCACCATTCTAAGTACCTACACGTAAAAGTTTTGTGATACAAAATTAGCGTTAGGTATAAAACAAAGAAATCGCCGAAGGGTACACAGACAGGGTCCTGTTAATCAATGCCATGTGAGCCACTGAACATAATAATGTAGAAATTCTTGTGTCTTACAAGTTATGAACTTGAAAATGAGGTAAAGCAGATGTTATATTGACTTGTGTGTGGGTTGACTTTCTGATTTTTGTAAGAATGTTATGTGGTGTGTAGTAGGTAGTGAACGCGGCCACTACGCAGGAGGCGCGGGTTCGATCCCCACTCAGTGCAAATATTTGTATGCATGAATATGGGTATTTGCATCGGTCTGGTCGTGCCTCGGAGAGCACGTTAAGCCGTCGGTCCCGGTACGAACATCTATGGCAGTCGTTACGGGTAGTTGGAGCCCTCAAAAGTCCAACAACTGGTCTAGCTGCAATGCTTCGATATCGCCTTTGGGTTGTGGAGGTCATATGGGAATCGCTTCACAGAAAATATCGAAGTTTTGCCAGATCCGCAGTTAGACTGGAAAAGCAGACCCCAGCTTCCAAGCTGGAAGCTTCGAATGCGATTGAGATTAACGATAAGATGAAAAAAAAGAAGAAGAGCATTGTTATAGGAATTGTTGACTTGTATACTCTGGATACTAATAATATAGAAGGTAAAAATTTAGATAGATTTCTAAAAGTAAGGTATGGTAGGATTCTTATAAATAAAGGATGTTTTATCTCAATGTACAAAACAGCTTTTTTGGGTGGTATCCGAATTGCCAGTACAAAAAAATTAAGTTATCTTTACAATATAGTCAGGTTAAAACTGCCGTATATAATTTATTATGATATGTATTTAATAATAAAGAATATTAGCAATCGAAATTACTAATATTCCCGCTAACCCCTCCAACTACGGTGCACGGTACAGAGTGCACGGTGCAGAGCATACCTGCTAGAACCAAGCGTTTCAGTGATGCATTCCTATGCCGCACCACTAAGACCTGGAATTCCCTGCCAGCTCACGTGTTTCCTTCTTCCTACAGTCCCGGGTCCTTTAAGCGGGGCGTGAAAAGGCATCTAATGAGGCCGTCAAGCTGAGTGCCACCACTGTTAACATGGTAAATGTTTACGATGGTGACCCTCTTTCCGAGACTTTGCCTTTAGCTTAACATCAGGCGAGGTGAAGTCAAATTGACGTGTCCTGTATAAAAAAAAAAATAAGCTAAATTGCTTGTGCTAGGAGTGGGCATCAAAAACAAGATCACCTGAATAAAATCCAGATAAATATTATTGCTATGCCTGATGACCTCTATAAGTCGATCCCTAAACATAGCCATTGTTTTAACACGAGAAAGCATTCTAATATAAATAAATAATTTCCAATACACGCCGGGCATTCCCTATCATCGTTATTATATTTATTTGAAAATTTTCCGCATCTACGATCGTCCGGTATTCTTGTTATTTAGCGCGAGGAGGGCCCGACTGCCATTCTGAGGGGAAATATTTAATAAAAACCCGATTTTGTTTGAAACGCTCCGCGATTTTAACGTGCCTGGCCAAATTATTGTTCGCAACTAATGGCCCTATTTGAATCACTTATAGATATTTGTTTGATTTTAAATTGTTTAAGTATTTGAATTTTGTTGTATTTGGATTATTAGTAATACAAATATATAAGTATCTTTTTTATATAATTTCACCTATAAACGTTCTGAGGTCCGAATTACGCAATAAATAAATAATAGATGTTTCAGCTTCGTTCAGGATTTTTGAGTTCTTTTGTTTTAATGAATTTTGATAGCGTTTATTTAAGTTCGAAAAACATCGGACAGTTGGAAGAGCATTCCCCCTGTAAGGGAAAGGTCGTGAGTTCGAGTCTCACTCGAGCATTTTTTTTTCGATGTTTTTCGAATTCTTTTGTTTTACTTAAGTTAATATTCAGGATATATAAATAAGTGTAATGTTTAAGCAAAACATTAAGCAGCAAAGTATGAAAAGTACATCCGAGCACAAAAGTGCTTAGTAAATTAAATTTGAACACCAGGCTGAATTCATGACTAATTTATTCAAACAAATGCCATACTAGACTTTACTGTATACTAAAAATTACGATGTATAATTACATAAACGTTAGGTATAAGGTACATAATTTACAAAGGATGAAAGAGAAAACGTCTTTATATCAGTAATAAAGCCTACACAATGACATCAAGTTCAGGTAACGACAGTGAAATTAAATCACCCCATTTTCTCGTAACGCCAAGAAAATGACGCAAAAGTGCCCAAGTACAGCAGAGGGTTTGTAATCAATACTAGACCGTCGTTGCCTTTGAACAATACCCTGGAAGAGGTCATATAGATACGTACAGTCGGCAACAAAAGTATGTTAACATTCAATATGCTGATTTTAATTTAAAAAAAATTGTCTTTAAAGTACAGTAATGAACAAAACTTAAAGTATCTTAGTTGTGTGATTCTTATTAAGTTTCGAAAAACTATTATCAACTACGTTCGAAAAATATTGGAAAAAATGAAATGCTCAAGTGAGACTCGAACTCACGACCTTTCGCTTACAGGGCGACTGCTCTGCCAACTGAGCTATTGAGCACCACTTGAATCATTTCAAATTTTCCTTCTCTTTATATCCGTCTATAAGGGCGACGGTGCAGCCATCTACCAACATTCTTACGAACTGTTGGAAACGATGAATGATTTTTCAACCATTTTTAAACATTGAATTTTGATGACTGCGCCCAAATATTTGAATAAGCCCTGTAAGGTCGTGAGTTCGAGTCTCACTTGAGCATTTCATTTTTTCCAATGTTTTTCGAACTTAACAGTTAGCATAATAAATGCTATAAAAAATTCATTCAAATATTATCAAATGCTATAAAAAATTCATTCAAATATTATCAACTAATTTGAAATAAAATTTAATATCATTTGTACACTGTTATAATAATTTTGAATATACGGAATGTATAACAATGTAAATTTTGTGTGTTTTTACAGGTGACCTTTGGATGATTTTAATGTATCCTGTACCTGGGACATTCAACTAGCGGGTGATTTTTTAAGCGTTGTTTTTTTAAATATCGAATAAAACACTCAAATTTGCTTCATGTATTCAATTTTTTTATTGAAGTAGATAAATAGGCCTTTGCCATTTATGTTTTAAAGACAACATCGTGTACATGTTGTCCCGTTTCAAATGGTCCATTTGGGTGGTCCGATTTTGCGTCACTTTCTCGAGCACTTGCCTGTATTCTACGAATTAAACGTGTTATGTTATTCTCTAAGGCTTCAATCGTGTTCGGCTAGTCCACATAGACTAAGGACTTAACATAATCCCGCAAGAAATAATCAAGAGGCGTTAAATTGCATGATCTTGGCGGCCAACTCACAGGGCCACTTCGAGAGATAAGCTGCTAACCAAAATACATCTTTCAACATTTCCATTGTTTCACGAGCTGTGTGGCGTGTTTGAAAGTAAATTTCAATAATTTGCAATAGTTGCTCGTTTCTAAGTTTTTCCATGATAAAATGGCAGAGTATGCTGAAACCTTTTCACTTTGACAGATACGTTCGTTTGGGCGCCATTACCAATCAGTACTTCCAACCTGAAAAACTTTACTCTTAAAAAAATCACCCATTACATATCACTTATATCCCTGAGTCTACGTAGACTTTCAATTTCAACATTCGCTACATCCTCACTTTCACTAGGATGAAAATGGTGAAAAACTACTGCGATTTTTTCTAGTATAATAGCATGGCCGCAGATTTTTATGCCCTCGGTGTATATAGCTACTTGTGCAGCTGACCATACATAAGGGTCACGGTCGACAGACACGTCTAACTGGAGGGCTGGACCTAACAGGGTTGGCTACCGTTGAAATATTACGTGACAGGCCAGGGGACTGTGGGTTTTTGTTTCTCTTACTTTTGTTATTAATGAGTTCCTTGATAAAAGTGCTGCTTACAATTTTTTGTGGTTATTTTTCTTTTTGTTAAATAGAGACTATTTTACCCTGTCTACTTATTTTTATTAATATCTTTACTCGCTTGCAAACTATTGCCAACGAGTTAAAAAACCTCTTTAATGTTTATTATTTCATTGTTAATAAAATCGAGGCGAAGTAAAATCTTCCATATGCTATTCTGATTACTATGATGCCGTGTAGACAAATTTGATACCTTTAAAGAAATTAACCTTCATCATTATGTGACTAAAGCTCTTCGTACCAGTAAAGAACAAAATGTCTTTAAAACACGCCAGGTAAAGTCGAGAAATTCACTAACGCTAACTTTTACAGCAAGTTTAATAAACGACCACCCTTTAAAACTGAATGTGTTTCAAAACTACGTAAAAATCACTCAGAAATTGGAACTTTATGGACTTCAACAAGAATAAACAGATCGAATACATAGGGAAAAAGAATCTTCGTGAGAAAATCGGTAGATGACGCTACGTCGCTTCAAAGACGTATAAGGTGGGAAATTTGAATCATATCGGGCGTGTCTCGGTAGCCGAATTGGTCAGGCATTCCCCCTGTAAGGGAAAGACTGCGGGTTCGAGTCCCGCCCGAGAAGATTCTTTTTCCCTATGTATTCGATTTGTATAGTTAGCATACTTAATGCTATAAAAATTGCTTCAAGAATAAACAGTTTAAAAGCCATAATACACAAGTAATATAACTGCATACTCAGTCAAAAAAAATCCAAAAAGCTTTAAATATCGAAGTAGACATCCTTAGATTACTAAAAGAAACTAAACCTACTCTAAATTCGTATCCACCACCCCTAGCAGCCCCAACCAAGAAAGGGACAATCGAAATCTGCGGGACGCTAGTGCCTTTTATCTGTAATGGGATTGACATGGCCGCCTAATGCCCAGACATGCGAGTTTAACTTAATGATTAGTTTAGTGGACCTCCCAATGACCATACTATGAGGCCACTTGGACGTTTTTCCTTTATTCCAAAAGCCTTTTAAAGGTGGACTTTTTGGGACATTTTCGAGCAGGACGTTTGCGGTATTTAATGTTATTGTACCTTCGTAGTTGGTAAAGTTTTATATAGTGTTATTTAGTGTTTGAAGATTATTTGAAATGGGCATTTTTGTTTTTGATTATTTCGTTTGAAAGTGCTTTTACATCCCACAATGTTTTAACTAGCACTTACGTTTGAATTAAAATTCATATCAACTTGATTGATAATGCGAATTATAGATATTTCATCGTTTTGTCATAGATTAAAGTAAGGTAATCATATTAAAATGATAAATCATTTTAATATGATTACCTTAACGAATAAGAAAACTAATTACAAAAACACAGCAATTTTGGGGTTTATTAATTTAAGTTACGTAACACATTTACATCTTTATGATATTTCTAACAAACTTCAAAACTGCGTTGCCGCTTTTGTGATCCATTATTAAAACAATCCTTTTAGGCTTAAAATACTCGTTACGTGGAATGGCGTAAAATTGGCAGAAATTTCAAAACATTAATTTAAAGGGTTGGTAATAGAAACTCACGTAGACTGGGATCAATTCCTGAAGAGGATAGAAAATGTTTTGTGGCTTATATTGTAAGTATAAAAACCACATGTAAATAAAATTATGAGGATATAAGAAAGGATGATAAAAAGGTCAACTTTATTTTCAAGCCAGAGAATAAAATAATATTACACGCAAGCACATAAACAACGATAGAGCATCAACAGCAGAATTCACAATGCAAAACTTATCTGGTCATTAGTAGGTACAATGGTAGAGTACCCAAAATAGTAGGTAGGTAAAATGTCATCAACTGTGACATTTTTATTATACATAAATAGGAAGCCAATAAACAAGAGACGACAAACATAGAAACGGTAACGTGTTCTATCCAAAATTGAGACACAAAAAAACTTGACAATTTAACATCAAAGCGTACAAAGAAACAAATAAAAGGAATGAATAGTAGTATATCTAGTGCAGTGACTATGAGTATATAAAATGAAACAATGTATTGAAACTGCACACATTTAGAGCAATTTTAATTATTCAAAATTATTAACACCGAAATGGAAGTAGAAATAAATGTAAATACCCGGTAAATTAATTGCTTTTTCAAAGTACTTCGTTATGAAAGCACGCAATCACATACGAGTAACTACCAATTTTAAACCAAAAACTGTCTGGTCATTGTAGATTCCCCACAGTCGGTGTCCCTAGCGGCTCGTGTGAGTGAGCACTTAACAGGAATCCATTACACAAACAAAATTGACCCCTGACAGGTGAATCACAAATTTCCAACACAAATAAATTAAAGAAAACTGACCTTTATGATCCACAAGATAAGGTAAAAGGCAAAGGTAAAGCAGATTTTGTATATGCGTAAATAATTTTAAGGAAAGGAATAAATAATCTCAAAGTTTACGAATTTAATTTCAGGTTTTTAATAGATCCGTCTTTGGATCCGAGATGGACTTTCGAAAAATTATGCGAGATTTAGTTAAAATTTTCGTTTACAACGAGCTTATTTTGGAAGTAATTATTTATTATTTTTGTGAAGCATCTCTTGTTAATCATATTTTGAGTCATTTATCTTTTCGATACAAATCCTTTAAGAGTGCCTCTTTGAAATGATATTAGATCAGTGAATTTTTTTTCAGTCTGATGAGTGTTATTTTAAATTGGGCAAAATATCGAAAATACTACAGACTACTACTAAGAACTATGTATTAACTTCAACTAAAGTTACTTCGAATAATATCATCGCGCTAGAAAATTATCATACTTAAATAAATACGAATATTTATATAAATCTATATTTTTTCTAATATTATTTTTACTAGACTTTTATTATACTACAAAAACTATAGAGACAGAATGAATTCAATTAATGAAAATTTACAGTATGGGTTTGTAACCCCAGTGTTCAGTAAATCACGTATTTTCATTACTCTCCCCCACGACTCAGGGGTTATACGATTTATATATTTTTATACAGTTGTATGTATGTTTATGACACTTAAACAAGAATATCAACTTGCAAAAATCTAAATATTGTAATGAAACTTCACTAATCGAATTTACACGATTTATTTTTGACTTTTATTTTTCCTTATAAATTTCATGAGAATAATCAAATGGGAGTCCCCTTTTTTCCCAACTACCAAAGATTTTTTATAATTTTATAGTTTAAATGCCAATAAAGGACTGTTAGTAACAGTCCTTTATTGGCATTTAAACGATAAAATTTGCCACGTCCGTCTAATGACAGATTCTTATCTCACGGGCTTTAACTATTACCTTGTGAATCTGACTATATATCTACATATATAAGCATAGGTATTCCTTTGTGAACATGAGTGTACTCGTATACAGATAATACATTTATGTGGGATGAACTAATTAATTCTAGTATAACGACTTTGTCACTGACTGTACCTGTAGCTGAAACAACGTCAGTTTATTCTTCTTGTTATACTTTAGTCTTTCGTTTATTATTATAGACGAAAACCTCGTTATATATTTTGAAGACGTGAGCGTGGGACGTGGATCGACGCCTGTTTTCTTCCACCTATTTTCATGCTCTCTTTTTGATGTATAATGAGAATTTATATTGTTCAATTTTCTAAACATGAAATAGATTTTTAATAAAGTAAATATTTATTAACTGTGGCTTCATCCGCGTGAAATAGTGTACATCATTGTAATGAAATTATAACTTCCCCCCATTCGTCACCTCAAGATGGTTGCATAAGAGAATTTGAGGGTCGCAGGTTCAAGTCACGTCCGAGCTTTTAACTTTTTCTAATTTTAATCGAAGTGGTCTTCATGTTCAGTCTCTCAAGATCTTACTGGTCACGGTAAGCTCTAACCAACATGTAGGTCACACGGTTTTCTCTTACATCAGTATTAAAAAAAAACATCTCAACTTACCCTTCAAGGGATAAAATTGCGTGAACATATTAAAACGTACCTAAAAAAGAAAATATATCCGTATAAGTCTCGTGGGTCCAATTATTCATTTAAGCACGCACCAATCTTCATTTTCGCTACACTATACAGTACAGGACCCTTATTCGGCTTGACCAACCCTAACATAACCACGTACATTCGTATTAACCTACAAATTTAAATAGTTTTATTTTTACACCAATGGAATTCCAGTGTCTATTCATGTTACGATTACGATTAAAACTCATTGTCAAGTAGAATAATGCTCCAGGGACAAAAGGTATGCTTTAAGACACTGGTCACGTAGTCCCCGTTTCGAGTGGCTCTGTGGCCCCACCACGATATTAGGGATAGGGGGGACGGTTTTTTAACTTATTATTACCCCCAAAAACCCATTTTGTCTTCACCAGTAATAAAATAAAGCCTTTTATGGGCGAATTATGTGACGGTTATTAGACCGTCTGAGTTCTATGTGGGATTACGATTATTGTAATGTTAGGCTCGTATTCTAGAACGATACTCAGTTATGAATCTCGATTTATCTGAGGACCGATTGTATAGAGTGATTGACAGATTTTACTGATTGTTTACACAATCTGTTCTCAGTTATATTGAGTTAAGGGCCTTAGCATGTGGTAATTTAAATATTGCAGAATATGTTAATTTGATTTTCTCAATAGATTTTTTATTCACAAATATATCCCTAATATTCCCATAACGTAATAATATATATACATAGCTGGTGTTCCCTTAAAGTAGATGCGATCAAACATACAACTATAGCTTTTTTAATCTTTCTAATCAAGTACAATACGTACAACTACAGCTTTTTTACTCTTTCCTATCAAAATCCGATCAGTAATTTATTTGTATCCATCGCGAACAAACTGATTCAGAATCATAGTTAACATAACTTAAGTATTATCTCAACTAATTTACAATTTCAACTCAAAGTCACTATTTTCTTGCAGTAACACAACACATATCAGATTCTAAAGACACAATATACTTCAAAAAAGTCGACGTCGAAGGTGCACAGTGTGCGAGAGATCTCGTTATGTCGCCGGAAATTAATGTTTCCTGCCTATAGCCTCGTGAAATATTCACATAAATTATAAATTATCTGCTCAGGTACAAGGCTGAATTGTGTGGAGCGATTAGAGTGAGGTTGTACGTCGTGTAAGGAGCTGATTGGTACTGTAATATTAGGTAGGTATTCTGAAATTTATGTAGTAATCTAATTAAGACATATATACGCGCTGGCCTACTTCTGCTAGAATGACAGGCGCTGTATCTGTCAACTGTCAGTACTGTCACCCCTGGGAGTGTCTCCTAGCACCCGCTATTCGCATCTCTACGCTATGTCCTTTGATAGTCAAAGTGACACGTGGAATTTCTCCGAGCAACCCAGGCTAGGGCCGTTCTTGCCTCAAAAAACCTTAGGAAAGAGGAGCTGCCGTCGTCATTGCCCAGGTCGTCAGTTCCTGACCAAGCAACTCAGTGGAACAAATACCTAAATAATTACTTTTAAAGCTAACGTGAAAAAACATTCATCAACACTAGTTAGTCAAAATAAAATCTAGTAAATCTTTCTTTATTTATCTTTTACAATAAAATTTACTAAAAGTATTCTGTTTTATTTACTTAAGTAGTTACTTTAACTTATAGTTATTCACTTAAT
Organism: Eilema sororculum; assembly: GCA_914829495.1. NCBI lineage: Eukaryota > Metazoa > Arthropoda > Insecta > Lepidoptera > Erebidae > Eilema > Eilema sororculum. The sequence goes on from OU618546.1 coordinate 22,010,625, forward strand.
GTGTTTTAAACTTTTTTATTACTACCCTCACCAATTTCATTATAGATATTCACTTATTTACATCTGCTGTTCCATTCAAAGGTTGTCTGGAAGGCATCGCTTTTTGCGATAAAACAGCCCATTGAACTCACCTTTAAATCAAATGATATTGTGAACTTGTATAATACTTAAAGATATGATATACTGCATAGACACAAATGTTTTATCTAACCATCTATGTTCACGTTTGTACATTTCTAAAGAGGTGTAGTAACTACATATATATTATTACATTTATTCTTCATCGGTTGTGTATTTCGGTCTCATATTATAAATGCAAGCCTATTTTTGTCAGCCGAATACATTTACATGCAATACTAAATATACAAGTTGGTTAAACTATGCTTGCTATAGGTCTAGATAGTTTCGTGCAGAATGTTGTAGAATATTTTATACTACATTTGACATCAAGAAACTTACGAAATTCTGCCTTACCAAGTGACTCGAATAAAATCATTTTATTAGCACACAGGTGGATGCTACAGGCGATCAATCTAGAGAAACATCAGAATTATGGCAGCATCTCTCCAAATGTTTCTAAGCGAAAACAAACCTGGAACATTATTCTGAGTGACATCAAGGTTCAAACAGTCGTAACCAGAGAAGGCAGTGGATTGCAATTGGTCAACATAGAAGAGAGAACTGGCGTAAAACTAGACCCACTTAAATGTGTTGGCTTTTATGAAAGCGTGTAGATACAAAACAGATAGCCACTCAAAATAAAGGGCCAGTTGTTAAAGCTGAGACAATGTATCGAGACAAAGAGAATTTAATCTGTACGTGACTGTTGCTTTGAATAAAACGACCAAGTGTCACTGTAGATGCAGTAATCGTTAAATGGAGACAATGTGTTGGGAGGGTATTAAGACAAATCTTCGTGGAAAGATATTATTATTCTGTGGCGTGGTTTGAACCTTGAACGTGACTGCTACGCAGGTGGCGCGAGTTCGATCCCCGCTCAGTGCAAATATTTGTATGCATGAATATGGCTATTTGCATTGGTCTGTATGTTTCTACGTATGATATGTAGGTATGTATTCGCAAAAAAAAGTATCTAAATATGTTTATCCGCATTCTAGATTCCATAACACAAGTTAGATATATTTATTTGCAAAAACAAGTATCTAAGTATGTTTATCCGCATTCTAGATTCCATAACACCAGCTAGTTAAGCTATGCTTATCATAGGTCTAGATAATGTAGGGTAGAATGTTGTGAAATATTTATTTATTTATTATGAAAAAAAAAAAATTGAAACAGTTGATTATATTATTGACGGTATACGATTCCAAGAATATTAGTGAAAGCTACTAAGCATTTTGCTTGTGTAGGTAGTGGGTTCCCGTGGGCAGGATTTGAGCTCGAACCTCTTGATCATAAGGCTCGCTCTTTAATCACTAAGCTGTCGATGCTTAAATCATAACATAACATAAACTCACGCCCGTATTCCCCGAAGGGGTAGGCAGAGGTGCTAGCACCCACGTTTCGCCAGTTTATGTTTAGGTCCCAATGTAATAGGTGGCGAGCCTATTGCCATTAACCGAGCACTTATAAACCAGCGATAAATACACACATAACTTCGAAAAGCATCGAAAAGTAATTGGTGTGTGCCATGGTAAACCTGGCAAATGTGTGCCATGCTTAAATCAAGAAGGCAGTAATAAGATCTGAAAGTAACTACTATCTTTATGTATTGTATGCACTATCTCAAAATACATTTAGCTTTCATATTAAAATATAGCGAAACTTTAACAATTAAATCATACGTAACTAGCTGACCCGGCGAACTTCGCATCGCCGATTTATGTCCACCTGCGTGGCGTCCGATCCCGTTCACGCTACACCCTCTACTATATTAAGCAAATGTATTATACATATAAACCTGAATTACTCTATCTATTAAAAGAAACCGCAGCAAAAATTTAGCGTAGTTTTGAAGATATAAGCATATATAGGGACGGACAGACGCAGAAAGCGACTTTGCTTTACACAAAAGTGTTAATGATATCAGATTCATATTTCAACCTGTGTTGACTTAGATGGCACTCTTTAATATTTTCCAGAACATATATTATCATAGAATCATTACAATCTAACTGGCCTTGTTTCATATTTATTTAAGATCAACGCAACATAATTTATTACATAATTTTGTATACATAACACATTAACTGATAACACTGTTATTACAAAACCAAGTAAATTACTCCAAGTATACATTTTCCAGCGATTCTTTAGACACTCTCAATAGATCTACCTGAATAAACAGATGGGCGGTTATAAAAGAACCATAATCCTCTTTCAAAGAAAGCTTTTAGAATTTATCGCGCGAAATTTACATGTCAATGTGGGTTTTGAGACGACCTCACGATGACAGACCGCTAAGCAGATATACCTCTATAGTCACAGGTTTGGAAATTTCACCTACATTAACAATCTGTTTGTATTATGCTACTTATGAGTCTTTTAAAAGACATGGAGCGTACGAATTTGCGGATCGAAGTTTCGGATAATTGGTCCTATGAAACGTTTGGAGGTATCTTAAAGACGATGAGATTCTTCGTTTAGCGTCATCATGTTAGCAAGGTTCCCAGATACGTCCAAAGCTTTCACTTTGGAGCCCTATATCGCTTACCTCCTAGCCCTATATTCACTCTATAGATTCAACTTATGCGGCTTTTATGTGTATGATTGCCATCTGGCCTGATACCTATGGGAATGGAACGCTGTCCTTGTAGCCAGCTGCCATAAAACTGCTTTTTGTTATATTATACTTCTTGTATTTCTTAACTATACTTCTTTAACTTGTTAGAATTACAAAAAAAGAAACTACTTAGTATATACTGATAGCCTCTGTGGCGTAGCGGTAGTGAACGCGACTGCCACGCAGGAGGCGCGGGTTCCATTCCCGCTCAGTGCAAATATTTGTATACATGAATATGGCTGTTTGCATTGTTCTGGTTGTTTCTATGTATAATATGTATGTATTTACAAAAAAAAGTATAATAAGTATGTTTATCCGCATTCTAGATTCCATAACACAAGCTATAAAAGCTTACCATGGATCTAGATAGCGTTGTGTAGAATGTTGTGAAATATTTATATTTAAATATTTATATACTTACGCTTATATAATATGACTTGAAGAGTTATACAGAAGTACTTTTTATCATAATCTGTTTTTATTCCTCACGTAATAAGTTGTCCACTCGTCCAGTTGTCCGCAAAGATTCCCAATAGTTACTTAGAAAAAAAAATGAAACATATACTTGCAACCTTGATTACAATTTGATGACGTCACTTAATAAAAGTTAATAAACGTCATAAAAACGTCAAACCCTACAATTTTGTAAAACGTTTAAGCGGCTTTCCAAACGCGTCAGCACCTAACAATGTTTCAGAACATTCCGCCACGCGCCGCGAACAATGTAATTAGAGTATTTGGCTTTTAGCTCGGCAGCCCACGAGCCGAGCTGAAAGCACTATTTAAACACTCAGTGGCATTGCAACAAAGATCTTTCATTATTCTGAACGACGCCAATGTAACAACATAGAAAATTAAATGAATGACAAACATAGTGACAATATCAAACACAATTTCTCCCCATTGATTGATTGATACTTGGAAAAAGTAAAGACTAAATGAGATGGAATAAGAAATAATATCATTGAGAATAAAAGTTGTACCAAACTAGTAAAGCTACGAATAATATCGATGCGAAAATCGAAAGAAAAAATATCGCATCGACAAATAAGTGAGACAGTATAAAATGAATAATCGGGCATTACGAGACCTTGCCTACATTTATTCGTCTGTTTATTCAGTTTGGCGCTGGGGCTGCCAAGTTGCCAATAAAAACATTTTCATAGCTCGCATTAAAACACTGGCGAAAGTGAACGCCCTCAAATAATCAATACAGAAACCCTCCACGCCGGGAGCGCCCGGCGCAGGTACGCCCCGCCCGCGCCCCGCTGCCGCGCCGCCGTCGCCCCGCAGCCGCCCCGGCCATAGAATAGACAGACAGACGACTGTGCACTAGTCTGGACATCAATATTTTATGACAGGTGATGGTGTATGGACATTATCGCATAGGTGCTAAATTAACAGCCTCTTTAATGGTACTACTGCTAAAGAATAAAGAATTTAGTACCCATCATTCGAGTTTAGATGTTAGATTAAGTATCAAACTTTCATCTCATGTAATGTATGCTAAAACAAACAACTAGGGGGGTAACTTTAGAAACACTTCAGGGGTGTAAGTTTAGACTTTATCTGTTCAAAATATCGAAGTTATTTTACATAAATACTTGAACAATCTTCTCGAGAATGATCTTTTTCAATCCTCTAGCAGTTGTTGCCTTCGATCTGTTCATAAATATTTCATCAAGTTTTGATATCTACTAAAAAAACTAATGCAACAGTTGATAACACCATATCCATTTATGGTACTTCAAACTGAGCCATTATTACCACAAGATACTACAAGATCGTATTCCGAAAAAACAAAATAGTTTTAAAGTAATTTCGCGTCGCCGAAACATTTTATTCTATGACAGCTTCAGCTGGCGCGGTGATGTACAGCCTAAACCGACTGATGCGACTGATTTTGTCCGTAAACCGAAATTTCGTTTCGTTCCCAATGCGCTTAAGAGCTTTAGCAAGGTGGGTGACCTTTTATTTACTTTAAAAAAGTACTCCCAAGTACTATGCTACCGGCTTTTTAAAGAGCTCCGAAGGGACTTGGAATGCTCTAAGCGTAATGGTCGAATTTGTTTCTTTATAAGTGAGTTATGTATTCTAACAAATATTTTAAAATCACGATTTGTTTTAGGATATAATAGAAAATAACAATAAGGTAAATTAATAAAGCAAAGCGTTCAATTAAGTGAAAAATAATAACTAGAGAACAGAGATTTTTATTTTTCTGGATATCGATTTCGCTATTCAAGAGCCATTAGCATAATTGAGTCGTAATGTTGTGTAGGAAAGCGCAGCATTCGCAGGAGTGGATGCCAATATCAATTATTTGTGCATTCAAGGATATATTTCATATTTCTCTTTCCGATAATTTTATACGATGTTATTTACAATGGAATATTGAATAACACACTTGTACTTACAGTGGAATAGTACAAGTGTGTTATTCAATATGTGTAGTAGATTCCACCAAGTGCCATCAATCTTCAGTATATTCAATGGAATATATTGGAGAGTCAATGTCATGATTAGTTATATATGTAAAAATATTTATTTTAGAAGTTGTACGACATGGTATCTATATATATAAAGATCAATTGCTGTTCGTTAGTCTCGCTAAAACTCGAGAACGGCTGAACGGATTTATCTTATCTTCTTGAAATATTCGCGGAGGTCTAGGGAAGGTTTAAAAGGTGACAAAAATTCGAATAATTGCCGGGAACCGACATCCAGGGCGGAGCTGCGGGCAAATGCTAGTAAAATATAAAACACCCGTAATACTTGTCATTTAACTGAGGTTACCATTTTGGTATCTTTATTTAATTAAAAATAAATCGCCGAAATTTATGTAAGAAAGGTGTTGATGAATAAAGTACTAAAAATGATCTTAAATCCTTTGTTTACCATTCTTCTCGTAGATGGATTGTTGTGATATTTGGCACGTGCATAGCTATCTAAAGACTGCACCAGAAGGAGTGATTATTTTTGTTCTAAGTGCGTTATGGTCAGGTCAAGTTTGTGTGAAAAAAAAAAAAAATAAGTGCTATAATTTCACCAGCGCATAGCCAAGAAACGCTAAAGCTAGTTCACATTGTAAATATATTTTGATATGTTTTGCTAAATTATAAGCGAGTTCGAGTTATCGAAACTTGATGACATGTTTATGAACAGATCGAAGGCAACAACTGCTAGAGGATTGAAAAAGATCATTCTCGAGAAGATTGTTCAAGTATTTATGTAAAATAACTTCGATATTTTTTTCGTTTCTTTTCGTTACTTAATTGTTTCTACTTATTTAGTTAGGTACTTAATGAACGACAATATACAGAAAACATATTCGATATAAACATTCTTATGAGCAAACATATAATTTATCATATTCATGGTATTCAACTCTCATCATAATTAGCGAACAATAGACTATACACAACTAATTTCAGCAATCCTCAGTTCACTATAAAGCAATATTCAACGATTCAATCATGAACAACACTACATAATGAGTACTACACACAGATATCTAATAAAGCAGTCTCTCAAAAACAATGGATAGATCAAACCAAGCTAAACACAACCTACAGTGTACGTAATAAGGTCCTTTAGACAGAAAATCTCGTTGTTTCCTGTTTGTTTAATTAATCACTCCGTAGCGGAAAATCGAGCTGTTTGCTAACAATATTGTCTAAAAAGTTTGATGGCTGACAAAGATTTTGACAGCCACTGTCTATCTGCGTCTGCGGTTATTACCTCATTATACTTAGCGTCACTGTTTTGGGAGGTTTTGGGGATCAATCAATAACGATTGGCATTGACTGAACGATGCAATTTTACGATTTATATATTTATAGAAAAATCTCGGAGTGTATAGGACCTACTAAAATCTTTGGGATCCTGTACATGATACAGTCAGCATCAGAAAGATGTTGACGAACAAATACTCAAAATCATTTTAATTTAGTTTTTTGACCCCCTTCCAGTTGATCGATTGTTTTGATACTTGGTACACAGCTTTAGTTTGGACAATAATACCATATAAATCAATAAAACAGTTTGATTTGCTCTTAATACGAGAGTTTTAAGATCATTTTGAGACTTCGTAGTGAAGATATTTATGACGCTGACTATACAAGCCGATACATCTTCTGATTGACTTCTGATTGATGAAAGTAGCTCCAGTGCAGACGCCGTTTTCAGAATTAGACTACAGTGGTATTAGGTGGTCAAAATAAAGTGGGCGCGTGGGCGGCCGGCGTCTCCTTCAGCGAGCAGGTAATGGTCGTGAAGGAGACGGCGGAACGGGAGAGGCAGCGCGAGCGAGCGAGACTCGCGAACCGCGCTGCCCGCGCGCACCGGCAACTCGGGCGTCGGAGGGCACTGACTGACCTCCGTCCCCCATGAGCGCGGGCCTGGGGGTGACGGGTGAAGCCATCTGTCACCCCAGCAGAAGCAGGCCACGGCGACGGCGCGCTGAGAAGCGCGCCTCCCCATTCCGGGGGCGAGTCGGGGACACCGTTGTCCCCCCTCCCGAGGAGGGCTAAACCATAAGTGATGGCCCTGGGTCCGCCGGGGTGCGAGGGATATGTCGATGACAACCTCACCTCCGGCCTAGCACCACGACCCACAGTGGGCGTGCGGTTTTGGTCGGTTCGAGTCCGACATAACCTCCCCTTCCGGCTCCGGCAGGGGGGTATCCGAGGGGATTTCCGCACGGAAAAAAAAAAAAAAGTGTACAACGAATATAATGACAAGATGTTATTATGGTTGTATTATTTGTCGTGCTGGTTCCCGATAGAGTAGAATAGCACCACGCTATCACTCCCTGTGGGTGTCGTATAAGGCGACTAAGGGATAGGGCTATTCTTGATCCGACAGTAAATATACAGCTCAGAACTAAATGCCCGCGTGACGGGACCGAAAATGATAGTTGGCGAAAGACTCAATTATTTCGAAAACTATTTATTTTCTGCCATTCATATGGGGGGGTCAAAATTGTAGCATTTTGGGTTCTCTAAGGCTTATCTGATGAGAGATTATATAGACAGATTGATAGTTAGACATATGGCCGGTACATTCTGTCCTCAGATAAATCGAGATCCAGGCTGAGTGTCATTCTAGAATACGGCCCTAACACCCCCTGACAGGAATACGTCGAGTTACCAGCAACACTGTATGTATATGCTGTTAAGGACGAAGTTATCCTCAAGCAACAAACTGATAAACTTGCACATTTTACACATAGTTAAGAGCATTCTATTGAAGTAAGAAGCATAATTTTCTTTTAAAAGCTTTATAAATGTATATCTACTCAATTGATTCTGCCAATTTGTGCCAAAACGTAAACTTTGCGAAACCAATTCAAATGGCTTCAAACTGAAATTACTTCGTTTGAGACTAAATAGTAGGGCATTGCTGCGATAAATTTCATCAAATTACCCAAATTAATTAATAAGAGAAACCGCGAATACCTCCGTTTGGTAATTTACGGTGAGTCGATAAATTCATCAGAGATGAGATCCGGTTCTTAGCATTCCATGGATTCACCGTGCGGTCGCCGGGTCCATGGCGTGGTACAGAGAGGAACACTGCGACGGCGCCTGGGACTTGCGACCCAGGTGTAGGTTTAGGGTGGCCACCTTGTGATGCATCAGCGCTCACCTCCACCGTCAGTCGTGTTCCCCCCTCTACCTATCCAAATTTGGTAAGATCCTATCAACGCCGTTTTAGATATTCGTTTGAGTAAAGAGCTTACTGAAGCTCTTGGCAATCCGAGGTCTTTAAATAAGTTATACAGGGATTTAGCTGGAATTCCCCTTGCTCCCACTTCCACGGCGTAGAGTTTAACCACATAGCCATTTTTGGTTAATCTTTTAGCCGAAAACCGCATTGTTTCAGACAACAACCGTCAACTAATCTAACTTTGACACAAGATAAAGTTGCTCGTCTGTAACTATTTGGAGACAGTGGATTACTTGTGAAGAAATAAGTAAATTCATATTCCGAGAATATCCTTGATGTCTAGTTGTATTTCGGGAATAGTAAAGTTTGAAGGTTGATGTTGATGTATTTTTAAGAATATTAGAACCGATGTTACTAATATTCCCTCTAACCCCTCCAGCTAAGCTAAATTGCTTGTGCTAGAAGTTGGTTCACGTCAGTAGTGTAATGGCCAGGATTCGATCCCGGGACATCTCGATCATAAGGCCGACTTCTTAACCACTGAGCTACCGACTACCATTATAGGATTACTACCTTTTGCCTGCGGCTCCACCGACGTAGATGTCGGTTATCGCGATCAAACATAGCCTATATCCTTTCTCATGGTCTAATCTACCCTAATCCTCAAATACCTAATCATCAAAATCGGTTCCGTGGTTTAGGCGTCAAAGCGTAACATACAGACAGACATACAGACAGAGTTACTTACGCATTTATAATATGGATACTTACAATTTTGGGGCCCGCAATGCTGCATCTATTAAACATCGAGACACTGGTGTAGGTATTTCTCTTGAACTAACTTTTAATCTCTCGCGTTCCACGATATTCAATAATGAGATACGTCAGGCAAATCAAAAGTATAATTATAATTATGTATCTATACCATTTTTTTTTCGTGCGGAAATCCCCTCGGTTACCCGCCCTGCCGGAGCAGGAAGAGGAGAAAGAAAGAAAGAAAGAAACGAAAAAATGTTTTATTTTAAAAACACAGCGCACAATTGTTACATATTTGGTTAGGTATACAGAAAAAATCTTAAGAGAACAATATACATAAAAAAAGTTATGTCGGACTCGAAACGACTAAAACCGCACGCCGACTGTGGGTCGTGGTGCTAGGCCGGAGGTGAGGTTGTCATCGACATATCCCTACCACGCCGGCTGACCATGATCGCGTTAATTCCCGTTTTCATTATTGTATATTTCTCAAACACATCAAAGTAGATCCAGGCCCCAAAGTGCCGTAAACTAAGGACGCAACCAGAAAATCACCAGGAGGACGAAGCTGAATGGTAATGGAACACCCATGTTGATTCTAAAACATTGGTGTTGATTCTAAAACAAAAAATGACAGCCTCTGTGGCGTGGCGGTAGTGTACGCGACTGTCACGCAGGAGGCGTGGGTTCGATTCCCGCTCAGTGCAAATATTTGTATGCTTGATTATGGCTATTTGCATTGGTCTGGGTGTTTCTATGTATAATATGTATGTATTCACAAAAAAAAGTATGTAAGTATGTTTATCCGCATTCTAGATTCCATAACACAAGCTATAATAGCTTACCATGGGTCTAGATAGCGTTGTGTAGAATGTTGTGGAATATTTAATTATTGGTTAATTTCATCCAGATTCTAACCCCAGTGCGCACAACAGTAATGAACTAGTGACCTATAAAAACATCGAGTAATGACACTTGGGAAGTCCCACGGAAAGTTAAATTGTCTTAGAACCCGAATCGAAATGTATCGAAAGTAAATTGGAAGAGTTAGAAATAATAGTAAAGCTAACGGAAGACCAGTAGGGATACTATTTATAAAAAGTGACCCTCTCTCCCGAGACTTTGCCTTCAGCTTGCCATCAGGCGAAGTTTGATAATTGATTTTTGACTGGCGTGTCCTAAATGAAAAGATACAAATATTATGGAACCTAAGTGAAGTATATTTTATTGCCAATAATATTATGTACGATGGCATAAAGGCACGTAAATGAGAAAAAAAAACAAACTCGAACATACACTATGCGAAATTATTCAAATTATAAAAAAAATAACATTTCCATTGCTGGCGCTGTCAAGGCAGTAAAAAGAAATAATATAGAAATGGTTATACGTATACGTGCATTGTATAATAAAGGTAGCCTGCAATGTAAAATAAAAGTATCTTAGCATAAATGCTGCCAGCGATGTCGCACACGTATGAATAAGATCCACAGTTTTTGTAATAATCAAGGTCCTGACCACGGGTGCTGTAACGCATCCGAAACGTCGGCAAAAGTAAGTTTTCCAAAATTTATCGCGTGAAGTCCCGAACTATTATAAACTATGAATAAATCATGCATTTAATAACAATATAACACAACATATGTCTGTCATAAAACAAAATACAATATCCAGGTCCACAACATCGATATTTTTACTTAATCACTACAAACCCTCAAAGCCCATAATTAAGATTAAAACACACTAAATAACGTGGTCATTTTTAAGCCAAAGCCATAAATTAATAAAGACTCACCCCATAAAGTGGCCCACGTGCGCTTAAGCCTTCGCCCGGGCAGGCCGTTCATTAAAACTTACAACAATGAACTCAGATAAGGATATAATTCAATAAGCTCTACGTACCCTACAACTTAACCAATATTTTACAACTATGAGCACTGTATTATTAAGGCTGTATACACATGTGATTGTGCAAGCGCTGCAAAAACAATCATTTTCTAAGATGTTGTGGTTAATTATGATGATGATGACGATGATACACATATGAAGCGCCAATGCAAGGGTTGAGGCTTGTATAGGATTTGTGCCATTTTTTTATGGAATAGGGAGGCAAACGAGTAGACGGATCGCCTGATAGTAAGCGATCACCGCCGCCTATGGACACCCGCAATACCAGAAGTGTCACAAATGCGTTGCCTTCCTTTTAAAAGAGAGTACGCTCTTTTCTTCAAGGTTTGAAGGTCGTATTGGTTCAGAAATACCGCTGGTGACAGTTCATTCCACAGTTTAGTTGTGCGAGGCAGAAAGTTTCTCGAGAAACGCACAGTTGTGGACCGCCAGCTAATACGGATAGAGATAGTAAATGAAGAAGAAGAGAGGAAATAGTGCTCTTACGTCATCATCATTACGCTCTCTTCTGCACTGATGGTACAGAAACCCTTCCTTCTTACAGTATCGGCAGCACAAGTGTGACTTCTCTGGTGTTGCACATGTCCTGCCACCTAAGTGGTATAAAAAAATGTTCCTGTTTGTATCAGATTAGAGTTTTTCACTTTGGAACCCTAGGTCCACGTACCCATTCTCCTCCTTTTAGCGAGCAGATAATACCTAATACTAACTTAATCATGATTAAACTAGACCACGAGTGATATTCGCGTAAACTTCTGACAGTGTCGTGTAAAACGTGCTCCTTTTTAATCTTCTTCTTTATCCTAGCATTAATCCCAGTAGAATCAGAAGCTTTTTCAACTTGGAATCTGGAGTCGGCTTTACCAGTTTAATTACGGATTTAAATAAACTTCGATATTTTCTATGAAGCGACTGCCATATTTATTTATTAATTTGAACTTCATGCACAAATGTACAAAGGCGGACTTAATGCCGTAGGCATTCTCTACCAGTCAACCTAATAGGTGTGACCTAATAGGTATGACCTCCACAACCCAAAGACGATATCGAAGCATTGCAGTTAGACCAGTTGTTAGACTTTTTAGGGCTCCAACTACACGTAACGACTGCCGGCTTAACGTGATTTCTGAGGTACGACTAGACCAATGCAAATTATCCCAATGCAAAAGTATGCTCCTTGCTATCAAAATCTTGCTTATAGGTAGTTCTATTTCTGAATACTTCTTTGAATAAATCGTTACAGGACTTTCTAATCGTAAATCGTGTGATCAATTTGGTTGAACGAACACGCTCAGCTGATTCAATCGTTTATAGAACTTGAGACCGCTGAACCAATTCATGGAAATCAAGATTGATTAGATATTAAAGGAAATGAAACAGTTCCAAGTGGTTTTCCTTTGATTTGTAGTTGAAAGGTTTAAAATAGCTCACTGAAGATTTTGATATGAAAGATGACAAAATACTATTCCGTATTTTCACTATTCTTTTTAATTGAATTGAAACCATGCGATATATTTTGGAAAAACTTACTTTTGCCGACGTTTCGGATGCGTTACAGCACGACTTGAAACGCTGCAATAGTTTAAAAGTTACATGAAACCACGCGTTTTAAAAACGTGGTATCAAAGAGATTTTTTTACGACTTAGGTGACAAACAGGCACACGGCCCACCTGATGAGAAATTGTTCCATGCTCTACAGACGTGGGCAACACTAGGGGCTTACTGTAAACTCTGAAAATTTGGTCAATAATTGAACAGCTGTCATACTATTACTTGCATAAATAACTTTGCAATCCCACGTTAATATATAAGACTAGCTTTTGCCCGCGGCTCCGCCCGCGTGGATGTCGGTTGTCTTAAGTTCTTATCTACCCTAATACAAAATTTCATGTACAACATCAAACATCAAATATTCATCTGTTGAATATTTGAATGAATTGTTTATAGCATTTATTATGCTAACTTTTAAGTTCGAAAATTGGTGGTTCGAAAAGAAGGAATATTTGAAATTATTCAGGTGTGGGTCAATAGCTCAGTTGGAAGAGCATTCCCCCGGTCGTGAGTTCAAGTCTCACTTGAGCATTTCATTTTTTCCAATGTTTTTTGAATCTGTTGAATAGCTTAGGCGTGAAAGCATAACATACAGACAGAGTTACTTTCACATTTATAATACATAGTATTATGGATTACAAAGTTACATTTGCAGTTGGTAGTTTGAGATCTGATCTAATAGATCGAATCTGATCTGACCTGATCCGAGAATTTCATGGTACAGGCTCAGAGCCATCACACTCGTGCCAACCCTCAAACTAGCAAATTTATTCAAGTAAATGACTGTAATAAACCGTAAAATATTCGCAATGAATCCGTTTTCAACTTAAAAGTTCGTAAACTACATACGGCTGGCCAATTTGAATCGTAACTTGTGAATTTCGCTCCATCGTGTCAGAACTTAGCTTTTGTTCGCGAAAGCGCTGTAAAGCTTATTACTCAGGTGGCCGCTACTCCTAATAAAATTCGCTAAGTTGAAATTGTGGCTACAAGTTAGACGGAATATGTGGTTATATGTTTCTATGAGCTGTCTAAGTAATACAGGCTGTTCTGAATTGTAAATGGTACAGTTTTCAACTCTTATAATATTTGAATAAATTTTTTATAGCATTTAAAACTCGAACTTTAACGTTAGCATAATAAATGCTATAAAAAATTCAGTCAAATATTCGGGCGGAGTCATCAAAAATCAATGTTTAAAAATGGTTGAAAAATCATTCATTGGTTCCAACAGTTAGTAAGAAAGTTGGTAGATGGCTCCACCGTCACCCTTAAAGACGGAAATAAAGAGAAGGGAAATTTGAAGTGATTCAGGCGTGATTCCATAGCTCAGTTGGAAGAGCATTCCCCCTGTAAGGGAAAGGTCGTGGGATCAAGTCCCACTTAAGAAGTTCATTTTTCCCGATTTGTATGAGACACGTGCAAAGGAAGAGGCGAGCCAAGGTTAACCCCAAAAACGAGAAAAATAAAAGTACTCGATATTAAGGCAAGGCCAACATGAAGTTTGAGACATTAGAGGAAACTCGTGAAGTGTAAAAGAATAGAATAGCGAGTTGTTGTCTCTGCCTACCCCAGATAGTGAAGGCGTGAGTGTGTTAGTAAGTTTTATACTTAAATTGTTGAAATAAAACCACTTTTTAAGGATTCTATCGCGGCATATTTGTTATTATTTACTTTTAAAGCGAAATTCATCATGATTTGGATATTTTGAGATAAGTTATACTTCAAACTATGTGACAACTACCATCATGAGTCACTCCGCGATCATGGCTTCTGAAAAGCAGTCGAAACGTCGGTTTAAAACGTGACATTCACGTATACTTTAGAGAATATCACTTAAATTATTGATAATATGGTCTTAGTAACTGAAAAAGTAAAATACGAAGCCAATCCTATCTATATATTATAAAAAACAAATCTATCAATTTCCATGGCTATTATAAAATGCAATTGAAGTACCTTTGAAGGATTTTTTACAGCATTAAGTATGCTAACTATACAAATCGAATACACAGGGAAAAAGAATCTTCTCGGGCGGGACTCGAACCCGCAGTCTTTCCCTTACAGGGGGAATGCCTGACCAATTCGGCTACCGAGACACGCCCGATTTGATTCAAATTTCCCATCTTATACGTCTTTAAGGCGACGTGGCGTCATCTACCGATTTTCTTACGAACTATCGGAATCAATGAATGATGTTACAATCATTTTTAAACATTGATTGTTGATAATTGAAGTACCTTTTTGACCACATTCAATAAAATAAACAATAAGAACATGCAGTTCATGGAAAACTGTGTAATCTTCTGTGATACCAAAACTTCAGATTGGTGAAATGTGGTTATAAATATATCTCTTCCCACCCTTTCTGAGATACATATATAAAAAAAACCATTACAGAATTAGTTTAAAAATACCTAACATCTAGACGTATTGAATGCTTCATATTTTATGAAATCAATTAGAAAGTGTAACAATCAAGTAATATACTTCTATAGTCACTTACACGGGACTCGAACCCGCAGTCTTTCCCTTACAGGGGGAATGCCTGACCAATTCGGCTACCGAGACACGCCCGATATGATTCAAATTTCCCATCTTATACGTCTTTGAGGCGAATTGGTCAGGCATTCCCCCTGTAAGGGAAAGACTGCGGGTTCGAGTCCCGCCCGAGAAGATTCTTTTTCCCTATGTATTCGATTTGTATAGTTAGCATACTTAATGCTGTAAAAATTCCTTCAATATAAAAAGAAATAAAAGTAAAATTACACTTCACCCTGTTTACTTAAAGAGTGTTAACCAAAAATTTAAGTAACCCTACTCAAAACTACGCCACTTAACACTAATGAAGACCTTTCACAATGGTATGAAGCCGAAAAGCATTTAAGCGAATAGTGTTGCCAACACAAACACATATTCTGCTAACAAGGCCTGTGGTAACATCACGTACCAACCTAATCCCACACGACGGCATTATAAATACTATTAGGTATACGATCCCTAGGGATACCCGCCTCCCTTCCTGCAATTTCCCCCGAAACTATACCGCATTAATCCCCCGACAGGATAAAGGTTCTCTATTACGAAAGTACGAAACAATTGATATAGAGGGAGCCCTTTTTGGTTCTGTATTTGGAACGAATAACCAAAAAATTATAATTTTTATACTGATATATTATTGTACAGTGGTTGTCTGTATATTCAAGGTGTTAAAAAATACTTATATGTTATACTAGCTGGTGCCCGCGACTTCATTTCCGCAGGATTAGTATTTTGAGTAACTTATGTTAGTGGCGTAGAAAAACAAAACAATTATTTATTTTTATAACAGTCACTCTATAATAACATAACAATATTGTCAAGATAAGAAATAAGGTAATTAAGCACTATGCCGGCCAAATTTGTTGACATTAATGATCACTGTTTCGTTTCCTTGAGTAGTAGCGTGATGATATACAACCTATTTATTATTATTATTATTATTATCATTTATTTCAGATTAAAAATCCATACAAATATTGTTAGTATCACAAACTTAAACTATGTTAGTACATCTTATCCACTAAATACACAAAAAATTAAAATTAATAAATAAATCAATTCATGTATCTTCCTGAAGCATCAGGGCCGTCATTATGTATACGGCACCAATGCTTCAGAAAGACACCATCAGCACTTTCAGCTATAATTTTCAGGATGCTGTTGGTACTCCCTCGTATTCTGCTTAGAAGCGATGCCGTTCTTTTGCGCATTATTGCCGCAAAGCCATCTGTAGCCGCTTCAGCGAACATTGCCGAGGCACTGCAGAACCTCGAGAGCCCCAACAACATCCTGAACGCATTGTTATACTGGATTCGAAGAGCATTGTAGGCCTTCTGCGTATATCTGACCCACAGACTGCATGTATAGAAAGTTTGGCAGTAAGCCTTAAAAAGGGTTACTTTTACCGGCTTCGTGCATCTTGCGAATCTGCGAGCCAGCATATTGCATCGTACCGACAACGCTCTTCGTTCCCTTTCCAGGTCCTGGTCATCATTTAGATCCTCAGTCACAATATGGCCAAGGTACTTGAAAGACGACACTCTCTTCAATGCCCTACCATACAAGTATACAGGTGGTATAGCCCTATCCTTTTTTAACCTTCCCCCAAACACCACAAACTCACTTTTGCCTATGTTATAAAGGAGACCGTGTGATAACGCGTATCTCTCGCAAACCTGTAGAAGCTGCCTCAGCGCGTCAATCGAAGGGCTCAGCAGCACCATGTCGTCTGCATAACTGATGCTATTAATTGTCTTCCCATCTATAGAGCATCCGACACCTGTGCTGCTGAGCTCCTCGACCAACTGATTGATGTATAAGCTGAAAAGCGAGGGCGAGGACAACCCACCCTGTCTCACACCGCACCGCAGCCCATACTCCCCCGAGAAAACCCCAGACCACTTGACCTGGTTAATTTGATGGTTATACCAGTACTCTAAAAGTGCAATCATCTCATCAGGTATATTCTGCTCTCTTAATTTGGACCATAAGATATCGTAATTAACCAGGTCAAATGCCCTCGACAGGTCCAAGAACACGGCATACACTGGGGTCTTTCTGCTAGTATAGTAGTTGACCGTGTACTTAAGCGCCAGAATAGCCGATTCAGTTGAAAGCCCGGACCTGTGTTGTTCTGATGTGTAAGCTATATTATTGCAAATTTTCATGAAAATCCATTCAGTAGTTTTTACGTGAAAGAGAAACAAACATCCATCCATACTTACATCCATCCATACTCACAAACTTTCGCGTTTAATGAAACTAAACACGAAAATATTTTTTTAGTCTGTTTGTTCGCGAAAATTACTGAACGGATTTTGATGCGGATTTTTGTTTGAACAATCCGACTTAAAATCTTACGTTTGTTTGATCACAATCGCAATCAGAAATATGACTAAAACGGGCGAAGCCGCGGGTATAGGCTGGTAAAGAAATGTGAAGATGCAATGAAATTTTGTGACGCAACTGTGTAGCAGTTTATTTTTATAGGCAAAGAAAAGAGTGGGGTATGTGTAGAATGTTGAGTTTACTTGATGGTTATGGGGGAGAACGTGTTCTTATGGCTGTGAGGTGGGCGGTTGATGGTAGAAGACAGGGGTGTTAAACACATTCAAATTATTAACATACTGTGTGTCGACTGCTATGGTGAAGGTCGTGGATTCGATTTGCACTCAGTGTAATATGCCTATTTGAAGTTCACTGATTCTAAGTTTGTTCAACTTTATTTTACAACCTATAAAATATTGTTTAAATAGCGTTAAACATAAAGAAAAACTTGTTTATATTTCTCATCACAATATCGTTTAAATATTTACGAGTTGACTTATTATTATATACCAGTTTATGTGGGAAACTGGTGCCAAAACCAGGAAGGATCCTGTATTTCAGGTCACCAGTGCAATCCTCATCTAGGGTCAATAGCGGAAGATTTTGTAGATAATGCTAAAAGCATCAACCACCAAACATTGCGCTGCAACCTCTGTGTAAATAAGTCAGTACATCTATAAAGTTGGATTAAACAGATGTCGTAGATTATTATTATTGCCATTTAATACGTTTAAAATTTCTATTCATAACATGTACACTATGTACAGTCAGCTTCAAAATTAAGCAGATGATAATTGCATATATTTCACATTGAAACTTCTGAACGTTAAAATAAATGATTAATTACATTTTAATCACAATTTTTGTTGCAATATCCACTTAGAAGCTAAATTGCCTTTTCATTATCGATTTTTTAAAAGTAAAAATGCTAATTTACTTTTGTTCCTGACTATACAAATAAAATTATTATATAGCAGTTTTCATGATTGAAATATATTCTAAACTCATATGAGTCCCAAATGAACCCTTTGTTGCAATTGGAAGATAATAAATATACAAATTGGGGAATCTGCCATCAAGGGACGTGTGATCACCGCCGAATGACGTCACCAGTCTCCAGAGGTCACTAGTGTGTTGAAATGTTGGCGAGACCTTTATCATAACGAATTGTATTTTGTTTGGCGTTTAATGATAGACACAATTGTATTTTAACGATAAAAGTTTATAATATTTACACCTGCAGCTTTTTTATTATAAGTTATTTATTTTCTATAAAAAAATTAAAGTGAATTTCACTTTAGTTTAGGTAAGTAGTAGGACCAAAATAATAAAATAGGTAATGAAGACAAAATGATTAAAAGTACATAAGTATTTGATGAAATTTTGGACCAAATTCATTGATTAATTATATAATTATTATTTTCACTTTAACTTTAATAATATTAATAAATGTATATTCTAAGACATTCTAGACAGTGCTATATAGAACAGAAGTAAGCTTTGTTTCATGGATTCTAGAATACGGATAAACATAATTAAATATTTCTTATATATAAAACTCTCGTGTCACAATGTTCGTTTCCGTACTCCTCCGAAACGGCTTGACCGATTCTCATGAAATTTTGTGAGCATATTGAGTAGGTCTGAGAATCGGCCAACATCTATTTGGTGCAGCGGGAACGGGATTTGACGCCACGAGGGCAGGAAAAAATTGGCGGTACAAAGTTCGCCGGGACAGCTAGTTTCTTTATAAAAATAAACTTATTATACATAGAAACACCCAGACCCATGCAAACACAATATTTGTGTTGACCGTCCATCCTACTGACATATACTCACGCCTGCAAATCCCCGAAGAGGTAGGCCTAGGTGTATTAACACCCATATGTCACCAACTATGATTATCCGTGCCAAGTAATTGGGGACGAGCCTATTGCTGTAAAGTGGGCACTTTGTTATGGTCTGTATGTTTACTGTCGCATGGAGACAGTCAAATAAAATAAATCATAAAATATAGATTTATTTTATTTATACTCAATACTGTTGATCCCTTGTGGTGAGAATCAACGAAGTACCCTGTTGATCGATGGCACTTGGTGGAATTCATAGTTACATTCTAATTCTTAAAATTACGTTAGTTTTAGGAATTAGAACATCCAAAACCTTTGGTAAATTTAAACCTTTGAGAATGCCGTAAGGCGAAACCAGTCAGGTGTAATATAATAAATACTGTGGAAAAGTACAACTGTTCTCAATATGGTGTATAGATTTATTCTAAAAAAAAAAGTTGACATCCTCGTCACATCCTTTTTGTAGACTTATTCCTATAAAAATCAATTTTTAATTTACTTCGGAACTAAAAACAAACCATGATATATACGGAAAGAATGTCTTTATTGACAACTCGAAAACAATAAAGCCATTTTAAATAATATATGATCTTTTTGTATTCCCCCAATAGAAAGTTCAGCTCGTAATATTTTGTTTCGGTTAATCTTTGGAAATACAGATATTTTTTTCTGTTAGGGGGAAAAGGGGGAATAGTGTGCATATATTCAGACCTTTATGTATATAGAAACGATGACTCATTGAAGTTTGGTTAGGGTGTATACAGACTTTATAGGTACTTTTTAAAGGTGAATGAATCCGTGGGCAACAATTTGCTCTGAATGGAGAATTAGGTAATAAGTTATAATGGTAAAAATGGAAAATAATTTTGTTGTCTCGAATATTTATAAATCGGGTCGTTACAACACACGATGTTTAAAAGCGGGTCGTACGCGGCCGTGGGTCCAAACTCGGTGGTACAAAATAAGTAACCGTTATTTAGTGGTGTTCGAGAACGTGTAACGCCATCTAGGAAACTCCTGCGACAGCTACCATCAACCACCACCACCACCGTTACATTTCCTGCGCGATCGGCAGCCAATCACGAATGGCCTTCATGACGTGATACAATCCGACCAATCCGCGAGTGCCAAATTGTACGTTGAACTAAGTTCAAAAATTTGTATAAAATCATTTTTCATTCTCTATTCTAATCCGTTCAAGTAAACTATTGTGAAGACCAAGTCATTGTTTAATTTATAAACCACAAAAATCTACGCAAAGTCACCCCAGTGCGAGTACCAGCTCGCACATCTGGACCTTCGAACCGCACAAGAAAAGGACTACGCGACCATCTCCTCGAACATCATCTCCGGGACACGCAAGATACATCGAGTTATCTATCCAGAGAAGGTTGTTGCCGGCATCCAGCACGGGAAGAGGATAAATTGGTACGGTCAGCCATCCGCAATATCCGCAAAACCTTGGTTTTCACTTGTGCTAATACGTGTGCCTATTGCAAATTCCAGTGCCTACTTATACGCGCATCGAGTCATTTCTGTGAGTGATCATCGGCAGTGTACAATCGCTAACACCTGCTGCATTCGCGGATCACTGCAAATTGTAAGTACTCCTTGATTCCCACTGATTGCCATGGCCTCAGATTCTGAGTCACGTTCAAAATCACCTTGCAAAATAACGGTCGAAAATGTACCCTCTCCTATGTTAACAATAGATCAGTCTGGCTTAAGTAATTTAATTAGAAAACGAGGCGTAATAAAAGGCAGACTGACTAGATTTGTCAATTATTTAGATAACATTAAATTCAGTAATAAAGTGTTGTCTGAGGAATTACGTGTCGATTTAAAACTACGTGTACAAGGCGCCGCGAGCCTGTATGCTGAATTTAGCGATTTTCAAACTAAAATCGAAGAAATTGTATCTGAAAACGAGTTAGAAAGTCAAATGTCTCAACGCGATTCGTTTGAGGATTGCTACTACAGTGTACTGGCTCGAGCTGAGTGTATGTTAGCTGATGAACCGATTGCGGGGAGTTCCAAGTGTACAAATTTAAATAATTCAGTTAAATTACCTACCATTTCCATGCCAACCTTCGACGGTTCATACGAGCATTGGTTGGAGTTTAGGGACACATTACTGTCACTAGTTCATAAGTCTTCTGAAATCAGTGCTATTCAAAAGTTCCACTACCTTAAATCATCACTAAAAGGCAGCGCGGAACTAGTTATTGATTCATTAGAGTTTTCAGCCGCTAATTATTCCGTTGCATGGGAGTTACTTCTAAACCGTTACAACAATTCAAATTTGTTGGTACACAATCACGTAAAGGCGTTGTTTTCTATTCAAACGGTTGCCAAGGAGTCACCTGTATTAATTAGACGTCTCATTGACACAATTTTAAAAAATTTACGCGCTCTAAAATTACTTGGTGAGCCTACAGATTCATGGGACACTTTAATTATTTATATTGTAGTCTCCAAATTAGACCAAACCACAGAACGCGAGTGGGAACAATATAAATACACGAGTTTAACCCAAAATTGCGGTGACACTAAGGTAACTGTCAAGGTAGATGATTTGATTCATTTTCTAAAACGCAGAGCGGATATGCTGGAAACATTGTTAGTATCACACTCGAAAGGCAATCAGAACAACCACTACAATAAAAAACAAACCACTTCAAATGAAAGCTCTAAAGTGCACTGCAATGTTTCTAGCAATAAGTCGCAACAATCTGATAATCAGCCGCGTACAAAAGTGCCTACCGCGTACAAAACCTGCGTGATGTGTAACAATAAACATCCACTTTATTCATGTCAAAAGTTCCTAGATTCAAATATTAAAGTTAAACTTGAGGTAGTCAATAAAAACAAATTATGTAAAAACTGTTTGCGTTCCGGTCACACTATAAGCGATTGTCGTTTCGGTCCGTGTAGAAAATGTAATCAAAAACACAACACGATCCTACATAGTGACGAAATAGATGCGCGTCCTAGCGGGACCTCACTCTCAGCGAGCGCAATCACTAATGCCATGAGCGGTCCAAGCACATCAGTCATTGCACCGCCCCCCGTTATCGCTACCGAAATCATACCTACGCCGTCGCCTAACAACGAGTCAATTCAATTAAATAAGGTGCATACTGACACGCTAGATCCATGTGTGCAACCTGTGTTGTTGTCCACCGCGTTAGTCGAGATAGCGGATAAACATCGTAATTATCATTTAGCACGCGCCCTTCTCGATAACGGGAGTCAACGATGCTTTATTAAAAAATCATTATGCGAATTATTAGAAATTCCAGTAATACAGTCCACTCACGAAATACGTGGAGTGGGTAATTCTGTGTCGCAGTCAACTCAAATATGTGACATAGATATAAGATCACGCGTTAATACCTATTCCACGCGCATTAAATGTTTCATTTTACCGCAAATAACTTCAACATTGCCTGCCGTTATCTTACGAAGCGCGCAGTTTAGGATTCCAGACAATGTTCAACTCGCAAATCCACAATATTTAGAGTCTCAAGATATTGACATCTTAATAGGCGCAGATCGATTCTGGGACTTACTTATCGAGGGAAACATACGCTTACCTAACGGCCCATACTTACACAACACAAAACTAGGGTGGGTTGTATCGGGTCCGTTGCATTCGAATACGCAAAATAACAAGTTGGTACATTGCAACTTGACACAATTGACTGATGCAAGTCAATCAATTGATACGCAATTACGCAAGTTCTGGGAGCTTGAAGAACTACCTAGGAATCAGGATACGCTTACTGATACTGAGCTGGAGTGCGAAAAATCTTTCGTAAACAATACTAAGCGCGAAATTGACGGATGATTTTGCGTTCGAATTCCGCTCAAAGAATCAGCTGATTCCTTGGGTAAGACGTATTCTCAAGCTGAACGACAATTTATAGCTCTAGAAAAAAGGCTAGACCGAGTACCTAGTTACAAAAGGTTGTACTCGGAATTCATCCATGAGTACATTAATTTGGGTCATATGTCGCTTGTACAGTTCTATGGTCAACCTCATTATATCATGCCGCACCATGGAGTGTTCCGAGCGCACAGTACTACAACCAAACTACGGGTAGTATTTAACGCTAGTGCCCCATCCACTACTGGTAAGTCGTTTAACGACATTCAGTTGGTAGGACCTCCAATACAGGGTGATTTGTTTGCCATTTTACTACGTTTTCGGCAGCATAGGTACATAGCTTGCGCCGACGTAGAAAAAATGTACAGGCAAGTACTTGTGTTGCCGGAACAAAGAGACCTACAGCTGATACTCTGGCGTGATGATTCATCACAGCCTATTAACGTGTATCGCTTAAATACAGTTACGTATGGGACAGCCTCCGCGCCGTTTCTCAGCTGTCGGTGTTTGAAACAATTAGCCGCTGACTGTACAGACTGTGACGTCAAAAGAATAATAACTGAGGATTTCTATGTTGACGATATGATCACAGGACATGATGACAAAAGCAAGTTAATAGAAATGTGCAAAAGTACCGCTAATGTACTAAAAGAAGGATGTTTTCCATTGCGCAAGTGGTCATTCAACTTTAACCCGATTGATGACCAGTTGGAATCATCCACAATCCAATGTTCGAAGGAACTGTCACTAGGCGAGCACAGTCAACAAAGTAAAACTTTGGGTCTCGGATACTACAATTCATCTGATGAGTTTCATTTCACTACTGAAGTTGAAAACAAGCCTATTTCTGT
The DNA here is from genome assembly GCA_914829495.1 of Eilema sororculum. Lineage (NCBI taxonomy): Eukaryota > Metazoa > Arthropoda > Insecta > Lepidoptera > Erebidae > Eilema > Eilema sororculum. Next base: position 22,034,713 of record OU618546.1, read on the forward strand.
GACAAAACGTACAATTTTGTCAACCGTGTCACAGATCTTTGACCCACTAGGTATTCTTAGCCCGTCTGTCATGCTTGGGAAGGTTCTATTACAAAAATTGTGGTTGTTAAAATTAGGATGGGACGACGAGGTGCCTAGCGACGTCGCGCGAGCTTGGAACCGGTTTGTTACCGATCTGTCCATTCTTAACGCCATTCGTGTACCGCGTAACGTAATTGGGGAGATACCTACTGGGATCGAGTTGCATATTTTCACTGACGCGTCACAAACGGCGTACGGTGCATGCATATACATACGTACAGTCAGCGCGAATCGAGTGTCAATACGGTTATTGTGTTCAAAGGGCAAGGTCGCACCATTGAAGCCAGTTAGTATACCCAGACTCGAATTATGTGGGGCATTGCTAGGTGCTCGACTTTATGGCAAGGTTCGCGAATCGCTTCATCGTCAATTTGACCACGTTATGTTTTGGACAGACTCAACGATAGTGTTAGGATGGTTACGTATGGCTCCTAGCCTGTTAAAAACATTTGTTCAAAACAGAACTACCGAAATTCACGAACTTACTAAGGAACTCCCATGGCAACATGTAAGTGGTAAAGACAACCCTGCCGATCTTATCTCGCGAGGTGCCAGTTTGTCTGATCTTTCGGAATCGTCTCTTTGGTGGGACGGGCCTTTATTCCTACGCACACCCGAGTTCAAACCCGAGTCGGCTCCGGAATCGTGTCGGACTAAGATCGATGCGCGAGAACTACCAGAAGTCAAACCTAGTGCTGTACATTCTTTTGTATCAGAACAACAAACCGGTATGTCATTATTCCCATTTCACAGATTTTCTCAATTCAATCGTATGAATCGTGCAGCCGCATACATGCTACGCTTCATATACAATTTGCGCAATAAAAATAATCGTAGAAGCGGCCCGCTCAGCGTTGATGAGTTGAGAGAATCTGAGAAAATGTTGACTAGATTTTCGCAACTGGAATCATTTCCAGCAGAGTTCAAATCATTGTCTCAGAAAATAAGTCTAAAATCTAACCATAACTTATCTAAATTGAATTTATTCATTGGTGATGACAAAATAATTCGAGTAGGCGGTCGCATTGAATATTCACCAAACTTCACTTATGATAAAAAACACCCAATGCTAATATCGTGTAAACATCACTTTTCAGTACTGCTCTTCCGCTACGAGCACGCGCAGTTGCTGCACGCCGCTCCGCAGGCGCTGCTGTCTACGCTGCGCGAGCGGTGGTGGCCGGTAAGGGGGCGTGATCTCGCAAAACGGGTAATGCATCAATGTATTATTTGTACACGCTTGAGAGGTAAAGTCGCAAACCCCATTATGGGAAATTTACCTATGGAGCGGATCACGCCAACTTATCCGTTTATGCGTTGCGGTGTGGACTATGCGGGACCGGTGCTCGCATTGAACCGTAGAGGAAGGGGCGCAAAGACTGTCAAGGTTTACATCTGTCTTTTTGTCTGTTTTGTTACAAGGGCTGTACACTTGGAACTTGTCAGCAGTCTTTCATCGGACGCATACCATCTGGCTTAAAACGCTTTATTTCGCGACGTGGCAAGCCGGAAGTAATTTTCTCAGACAACGGTAGAAATTTCGTAGGTTTAATGAACGAGTTTAAGAAATTTTTAAAAAATTGCTCATCTGACATTGTTGATTACGCCTGTAGTCAACAAATTAAATTTAAATTAATTCCTCCATATTCAGCGCATTTCGGTGGTCTGTGGGAATCCGGGATTAAATCTTGCAAATATCATTTGCTTCGTGTGTTAGGAAACTCGCACTTAACTTTCGAAGAATTAACCACGCTATTAGCACAAGTGGAAGCAGTCCTAAACTCGCGTCCACTGAGTCCTTTGTCCTCTGATCCACACGACCTTTATCCTCTCACTCCTGCTCACTTCCTGGTTGGCCGTCCACTCACGACACCCGCAAGCGATGACGTACAGGACCAACCAGTTAATCAACTTACCCGATATCAACGATTGGAGCAGCTCCGTCAGCACTTCTGGACGCGTTGGGCCAAGGAGTACATTTCGGAGATGCAAACAAGAAACAAATGGAAGCAAAACATAGCCAACTTGAAACCAAATACTCTTGTTGTGATCAAAGAAGATAACTTGCCTCCTCTCAAGTGGCAAATGGGACGTGTTGAGAAAACAATACCGGGCCAAGATGGTATAGTGAGAGTAGTAGACATTCGCACAGTCTCTGGAGTCGTCAGGCGTGCCGTTGCCAAGGTGTGTCCACTCTTCTGGGACCAGCCATCGGATAAGGCAGAGGATACTTCAACTGTTTCGTAAGCTGATGCTTCCAAGGCCGGGGGCATGTTCGAGAACGTGTAACGCCATCTAGGAAACTCCTGCGACAGCTACCATCAACCACCACCACCACCGTTACATTTCCTGCGCGATCGGCAGCCAATCACGAATGGCCTTCATGACGTGATACAATCCGACCAATCCGCGAGTGCCAAATTGTACGTTGAACTAAGTTCAAAAATTTGTATAAAATCATTTTTCATTCTCTATTCTAATCCGTTCAAGTAAACTATTGTGAAGACCAAGTCATTGTTTAATTTATAAACCACAAAAATCTACGCAAAGTCACCCCAGTGCGAGTACCAGCTCGCACAAGTGGTGTAATTTCGAGACTAGAAAATTATTTTCTATATAGTTAACTATGTATAACTTACGTAAGTAGCAGAAATAACTCATATTCTCTCTAACACCTCCAACTACGCTAAATGTAAGATACCCTTACAATACAAACACAAAATTTTCAAAACATTTTTTTAATGTATAATATTAAACAGTAGGTGCATATATAATAAGTATTTATACGAACACATTCCGTATAATGAGCTCAAATATATACTCACGTAGCTCCCAAACGAAGCCCTCAAACACTTTCATCTCTAATGACAATACTCAAAACAAAGGCTCGATCGCTATATCAAAAAGGGAAGGGAATTAAGTCTAAACAAAGATGATCACGGCTCATTTGGGTGGCTCTCGACGCTTCGCAAATAAAACATTCATACACCAGTTAACAGAATCACCCCCTGCTAAACCTAAACACCGTATTATTTGGCTCACGTACCTATTTTACTCGAACGACTACAGGTGGAGCCAAAGCACACTTCGGCAATATTTTTCCGTCAACTCTGCATTTATATGATAATGCGTACCCTGGCACGAGGTTTCGTACTGATCCGGTGAGTTCCGAAAATTCCCGAAGTCATAAATCTAATTTCGGTGCCCACCTAACTTCAAGCTCATATTTGCCGGCAATTCAGGCTCACGTTTTGTTTGAGATTCGACCTTAACGCCGAGTTATGACTAGTGATGCTGATACTTATCGATAAATTTGAGGAAATAGTTCGGCTATCGATGTTTATCGCGAACAATAAGCGTGTCTATAAAATTTTATTGTATCGGAGTCAGAGCAGATAGGACATTGAATCTAGTCTCGATAGAATCTGTGTTAATACTATGTGAAGTTCAATGATTTTTTTAAATTTTATACTGTAAAGTTAGTAAAAGCGTGTACTAATTACAGCCAAGTTTTGTAACTTTTGAATGAGATTGATTACGCTAACGCCAAAGAGTGTTCTCAATATATAAAAACAAAATGAAAATGTTATGATAAAAATGTTGTACTTAATAAAAAGAAATGTTTTTATTATTTAAATTTAAAAATAGAACTTACACTAAGTCCCGTATTCTAGAATGACAATCAGCCTCAATCTTGATTTATTTGAGAACAGATTGTTAAGACAATAATTGTCAAATCTATCAATCTATCCTCAGATAAATCGCGATTCAGACGGAGTGTCATTCTAGAATATGGGCCTTAGAACTCCTGTATTCTGTTTTGAAACACGTATTATTTTACAAAATATAAAAAATATGTATTATCGATATATCGCACCGCATCACTATATAAGTTTAGAAAGTATGTAGATCCGGAGGTGTTGAACATTAACTTTCTTTTTTGTTCGGGAGATATTTTGCTCTTAAATATATGTACGCTACATTTTCATTCTATATTCTCCATGGAATCGGTACGAACCGAGCATCTCTTGTACACTATGTGTCTTGATCACTTTATATTATAGAATAAGTTTGATAAAATGTATACATATAAAGTAATAGTTTAAAAGCACATTTTTTACGAGAGAATGCTCTTAGGAAGTTTACTAAGTAAAGTGTCAAACTTTAAGTGTAAGTAAAAAGAAAGATAAAACAATTTATTCTGAAAATCTTAGAAAGTAAAGAAAGAAAACTTAGTAAGTATGAAATAAAACATTGTAGTAAAAGTAAAACCAAATAATAAATCGGGAGAAATGTGATATCAAGAATCCATACATCATACAAATATTATAAATGCGAAAGTAACTCTGTCTGTCTGTATGTAACGCTTTCACGCCTTAAGTACTGAACCAATTTTGATGAAATTTGGTATAGGGGTAGAGTAGACCTTGAGGAAGGACATAGGCCATATTTGGTCACGATAGCCGACATCCACGCGGGCGGAGCTGCGGGCAAAACCTAGTTACCTACAATTTGGAATATCTACAGAGACTAACGTATAATAATGTCTATAAGTCTCTATTCAGTTGTATCCTTAGATATTTCTGGCTGTGTCAAAATGATGGATAAGGACACTTAACTTCGTACTAACAAGATTAATTATGTCAAAATGAAACTTTTATTTTTTAGATAAATGTAATTATTCTTAGCAATATACTTTGAAAAATAAAGACTAAGTAATTTATCAATACTCGGTATATAATCACTTTTACAACAAGTAAAACAAGTTATATGATGAATCTCTTTTTGAAGATACAAGTACATCACTATTAAATAAGATTTAATATTGTAATCGCTGTACTAAAAAACACACAAGTAACTGTATAGCAAAGTTTTATAATTTATTTTTATAAATAAAATAAAATAACAAATCATTTATTTCGGACAAAAAGTTCATAAATCCACTAAATATACAACTTAGGAGAGAGACAGAAGAAAAATTAAGAATATTGTAAAGATTATACACATTGGAGCAGCATATTTTGGTTTGATTTAACCAAATATAAAGTGTTTTTCGAACATTAAAGTTAGCATACTCAATGCTATAAAAAATTCATTCAAATATAAGGAGTTAGTTTCAATCGTAATTATAGTAATTAAACGTTCCTATAGACTTAGTGTATGATACTTGTATATACGAGAATTACCTACTACTGATGTAATTTTCAATCACAAAAGTAAATATGCCTATATATCTTTTCGAATATACTGTCCAGTCCAATAATAAATACATACTGCCTATACAATCTATCTTTTCGAATTCTAGTCAGTAAATCATTGTAGTCAAAGGTCAAATTTAACACGCAATAGGGTGGGTTCGTGAGGAAAGAGATGAGATGGGATGCGACGGGATCAAATCGAATAAAACTACCTACATTATGTTGTTACAACTGTAGTATATATTTATCTATCTGTCTGTCTGTATACTAGTCATAACTGATTGATTCATCAACGCAGAGCATAAATTGATAAAACTAAAAACTTGAAATTGTGGTGCTGCTTTTCATGGTGTGATATTTTAATGATATTGTATGTATAAGTCAATGAACGACTGATGGTCACTGTAGCTTATTATTAAATATTCCATTATACAGACATAGCTCATTTATAATATAGGCATTAAATCATGCTCGCTATGATTAGTATTAGAACCAACGGCATATTTACCTAAGTGATCCATACTAAATTTCTGTCTGTCTGTATGTTACGCTTTCACGCCTAAACCACGAACCGATTTTGATGAAATTTGGGATAAAAAGGACATAGGTTATATTTTGTCGCGATAACCGACATCCACGCGGGCGCAAACGCGGGCAAAGGCTAGTATGTTATAAACATAAGTCATATTCAAGAAATTACACGCATCCGTGCTCGTCCTTTAAAGCTATTTACTAAATAACCACACAAATTATAGAATAGACAAAGTTAAAAACGAACCATTATGTCAAATAATCAATAAAAATATAATTATATAAATACAAAATTACATTTTTAATAGTACTATTACACAGATAACTAATAAATGAACAGGGATTTACAAATTAGTGTTAATTAGCGCTAAAATGTGACTTCATAGTTAAGTTTATGCGAAGAGTTTTAATTAAATTAATCCCAATAACGCTTATAGTGTTTATTGTCCAAGTTTTATTGTGACTTTAATTAAATTAAGTCTATTGCAGACAAAGGGTCAGGGGTCTTCAACTTTTCTTAATAAATATTCGATCTTTAGTACTGTTCAAGTTTGGCAAATTATCTATATTGCTTCTTTTATTTGATTACAAAGTCATTGGATGGAACGAAATTGTTGAGTAATGAATTTGGTACTGCGTAGTAAAATTGTTGTTTACCTGCTTTTAACTGCTAAGGTACAAGATGTCTTCATTCTACTTAAACTGCTAGAGGTATCCCATTCTTTTTTATGTAATTTCTCTCATAATATGCTTCAATAATTCTAATTATTTCCATATAAGAACAAATAAAAATATCAAAAACTAAATTAATATACAAATCAATACCACAAATTAATAAGTTGAACCGTTTTTTGAATGAAAATGTATTTGAATAGTGATAAAATAACGGTGAAATATAAACAGACCAAACTAAATAAAACCGTTTAAAAATAAGCAATAAAAACAGTACCGTTTAAAAATAACTAGAAACGTAAAATAAATACCTATACATTCATGATGTACAGCATGCTCCAATAAACACAAATCGTAATCCCGGGGCGTACACAACAAATATTATCATAGAACACACGCGAAAATAAATTAAAACACTCTCTAAGGGATGAATTAAAGCAATCATCATCACGAGACGAACAGATTTGTTTGTTCAGTAAACGTACCAGAAATGTCAATGTACTCCCCGAAAAAGGGTTATTCTCTTTTTAAATTAAAACGCTCCCTAAGAAAATTATGGAGGGCCAGCGATAAATTACGTTAAACGTCAAATTAATTAAAGAGACGACACGCCACTGAAGTCTTCTAAAAAAGTTGGATCTAATAAAATTCATAAGTTAATAGAAGTGACTCTAATTCCGTCGCGATATTTATTAATGAGGAGATCTTCGTTCGCGCTTTAGATATACTTTGTTTAATTTAATGAAGATAATTTTGTAATTGTATAAATTTGATGATTTTGATGCGTATTTCTGTTTATTGGATACATTATTTCGTACAACCCTAATACAGATAAAATCAGCAAAAACTTGAAATACCTAAATAACCTTTCTTTATCCGATCGTCAAGCTGGTTTGCATTCAAAGTTTCCGCTCTTTAACATTAATTCGGTTTTTACAAGAGAGACTATCACCTGACCTACCAAATCTGAGAAGAACATTAGGGCCAGAGCCTTGCCCATCAAACAGCAGTATATCAAATTGAAGGGGAGATCAAATTAGGCCTCAAAGATCTTAGTAGGGCCAGTTACAGGAATAGTAACTCAGACAGTATATTTGGACTGAATATTGAAAATAATTGTGTCGAAAAATACTCAACTGTACCATTATTTTGTAAGTAAATAATCAAAATATCTACTATAAAAAACTCAATTAAAATAACAAAAAAAAAAGAAATATACCACAACATTCTACACAACGCTATCTAGACCCATGGTAAGCTTTTATAGCTTGTGTTATGGAATCTAGAATGCGGATAAAAATACTTATATACTTTTTTTTGTAAATACATACATATTATACATAGAAACACCAATGCAAATAACCATATTCATGCCTACAAATATTTGCACTGAGCGGGAATCGAACCCGCGCCTCCTGCGTGGCATTCGCGTGCACCACCACCATATCACAGAGGCTGTCGTTATCGAAATAATAATAACGAATTAATATAATTCAAGCACCCTCTATATCAATTATGAACTGTCCAAAAGCAATATCTCGAATATAACAAACGACAGCTACATAAAAGTACATTTCTCTTCGTCAGGTTAATCTAAGGGCAATTATTTCAAAGGTTCGATGTTTATGACAGGCCCTTTGTGAACGCTTTTAGTCTATAGTTATGCCCTTATCCCCTCCTGTCCCCTTTTTGATGGACTTTTATCATGTACGTGTTACATTGCTGTTCAAAGGATTGTCACATACAGGTATGTCAATTTTATAGATGTGACATTACCTTGAACACAGCATGTTGTAATTCAGTTCAGTTTTTTTTTTTCATTTCGATAAAGGTATATACAGGTTGGTTCAAAAGATTTATTCACTTTGTATATGTTTGTGTGAGAAATCAAGAAGATTAATAAAACAATTTACAAGACAAATAAATATTCAATCTAAACCAAGGATAAGTTCCCAGTGGTTCACTAAAGCGCTTCTATTCAGTTTGGGTAAAAAAAACATTCCGCACAAGGATTATCCTTGTGACGCGTGTGTCAGTTAATTGAATGTCGGTAAAGTGCCCACTTAACAAATATCCAATTAACGCGCACAAAGTACAGTCACACTCAAAAAGGTTTTCTAAAGATCACACAAATAGTTGCTTCATGTGAGGATCAAACCTGTAAGATGGGTTTAAAGGGGTTTCATTGTTGAGATAGTTTTATTCAATATTAATTTTCAAATTATTTAAATAACCGACCTATATCGCGTACTGGTACAGAGTTCGACTACTAAGTCAGGAAATGTATTCTATTCCCACTTAGTACAACGTTTGCATAGAGACATAAATATTTGACTGTTTATACTGGAGATTGATGACGCTTGGTGGAATCTGCTACACATATTGAATAACACACTTGTACTTTTATGTTGGGTTTACATTCTCAAAGGTTTACATTGTTACATCAATGTAAACCTTTGAGAATGCCGTAAGGCGAAACCGATCAGGTCTAGAACTGAAATAAATTAAACTCAGTGGAAAAGTACAAGCGCCCTTGGTCTGGGACACATACCAGATCATTAACCCGGCCTCAGGAAAGACAGAGCTACATTCTCTGCCTTTCACTGAGGTAATTCCTGACCGGCGCGTCCTTGTCGCGGGGGTGGGCATCTTTCACTTCAGTAGGCCGGAGTGAACAGGTGGCTAAGTTCGGTTAGGGACCCAGGCTCGCGGGGTATAGCGCGAAACCCTTGCCCAGGGATACGGGTGAAGACCTCAACGGTTGCGAAGACGGAGGTGGAATCCACCAGTACGGCAGAGCAGGCGGAAGAGGCAAAATCCCAACAGTAAGCTGCCCTCAAATAATCGGGGTAACAGGTTTTGTTGGAGCTGCGTCATCAGGCGGGGTGATGTAGTGGGGTTGGCGGCGGATGAGAAATACAATTTTCCAACGGCGGCACCTAAACCCTTCAGAAGGGCTACCGTCTTAGCGTCAGGCGGCAGCCGGCTATAAAACTAAAAGCCACTTTTATTTTCGCTGTCCAAATATGAAAGTACAAAGAAAGAGAGTAAGCACAAATACTAGGGCGTCCCCCTTAAGCGACGGTCGAAGCAACAGATGCGATTCACTACGATTGGCTACCTGGAACCTCGGTTCCATGACTGGAAAAAGTACAGAACTCAGCGAAGTCTTGAAAAGACGACGCATCGATGCATGCTGTGTGCAAGAAACCAGGTGGAAGGGGTCGAAATCTAGACAAATCGGCAATGGCTACAAACTGATATATCACGGTACCACCAGCGGCAGAAACGGCGTCGGCATAGTGCTATCAGAGAAACTAACTCAAAGATTAGTGGCTGTAGAAAGAGTAACTGATCGACTCATGTCAGTGAAGATAGCCCTAGAAAACCAGCCCGTGTTGAACATTATATGCGCATATGCCCCACAAACTAATAGTTGTGTTGATGATAAAGATGCTTTCTGGGATAACTTATTTCTCCTGACAAACAACATCCCCAAAGACGAGAACATTCACCTAGGTGCAGACCTGAATGGCCATGTTGGTAGATCAAATATAGGAGCAGAAGGTGTGCACGGAAATAATGGGTATGGCACTCGAAATCCAGACGGGGATAGAATTATACACTATGCAACCAGCTGCAACCTAGTAATCATTAACACCTATTTCAAAAAGAAAGACACCCATTTAGTTACATACTTTAGCGGGGGCCATTCAACACAAATTGACTACGTGCTGGCAAATAGAAAACAGCTTGGAAAATACAAGGATAGCAAAGTTATACCGGGTGAGGCATTGGCTTCTCAACACAGAGACTGTTGGTTACGGTTTACAAACTCCCCAAGCCAATCAGACTGGATAAGAAGTTAATTCCAAAACTAATGTGGAAATCTTTGAAGGACGGAGTGGGCACGGCATTTACACAGGACATGGAGGAGTACCTGAAGTCAATGGCAACGAGTAATTTGACAGCTAATGAGATGTGGAATGATTTCGAGCCGACCTGTAGAACTATTGCCGAAAAACACCTAGGCAGAACTAGAAATAAAAAAGGCCCGTTCAAAGAGACCGAATGGTGGAATAAAGAAGTCCAAGAAGCTGTCCATGCCAAGAAGATAGCGTTCAAAAAATGGCAGAGTACAGGAGAAGAGTCAGATCGGGACGATTACAGAACAGCGAAATCCTTTGCAAAACAAATTGTCGCGATTCATAGAGCAAAATCAAACTCAAAGTTCTACGATGACCTCGAATCTGCTCAGACTAACATAGACATCCACAAGCTTGCAAAAACTCGAAACAGAAATAGCAAGGATATTGACACTGTGAAGTACATTAAAGATGAACACAATACCTTGTTAACTGCTAATAGCGACATCAAAAATAGATGGACTAAATACTACGAGGAGCTACTAAATAAATCCAACCCCAGAGAAGAAAACTACACCAAACTACCCCATGTTTCTGGTCCAGTCCCTGAAGTTACGATCGAAGAAGTCAAAAAAGCAATAAAGCTAATGAAGAAAAATAAAGCCCAAGGACCCGACGAAATTCCAGTTGAGGTTTGGAAGTCTATAGGCAATGAAGGAATTCGTTGGTTGCAAGACCTATTCAACAAATTAATTATTGGGCAGCCAATACCGGACCAATGGCGCAAAAGTCATCTAATCCCCTTTTACAAAGGGAAAGGCGACGTTCGTGACTGCGGAAGCTACCGGGCAATTAAACTCATGGCCCATACGCTGAAGATCTGGGAACGGATTATAAATAGTAGAATAAACAGCATGGTGGAACTGACACCTAACCAGTGCGGTTTCGTTCAGGGCAAGAGTGCGTCTGATGCCATACAAGCCATTAGGATCCTTGTGGAAAAATCAAAAGCCAATAAATCCAATTTACATATGGTTTTCATTGACTTAGAGAAAGCCTTTGATCATGTACCCAGGGACCTAATATGGGAGGCACTCAGAGCGCAATCTGTTCCGGAGTATTACATATACCTGATTAAGGATATGTACAAAGACGTTACAACACAGGTAGTTTGTCCAGCAGGAATGTCCAGAAACTTTTCACTAAAAGTTGGCGTTCACCAAGGCTCAACCCTAAGTCCACTCCTATTTAACTTAACAATGGACTACCTCACGAAGAAATGTCAACAGCCTGTCCCATGGAACGTTTTATATGCAGACGACGTTGCCCTTATTTCCGACTCTGTCGAAGATCTCCAAAACAGTTTAAATTCTTGGGTTCTCGCACTAGAGCAAAACGGCCTCAAAATTAGCCGAAAAAAGACAGAGCACATGTCCTGCATATTTGATGGTTCCACGCAACCACAAAGTATACAGATTTTCATCGACAACACCAAATTGCCCACTGTGGAACAGTTCAAATACTTGGGGTCAGTTATAAGTAATGATGGTAAAATAGATTCTGACATCACGCATAGGACTAACACTGGCTGGCTCAAATGGCGCGAACTCACCAGCGTCATGTGTGACAAGAAGATGCCTCTGAAAGTAAAAGGCAAAATATACAAAACCGCCATAAGACCTGCAATGCTATACGGTTCCGAGTGCTGGGCTACAAATAAATGCCATCTAAATAAGCTGCACACTACAGAGATGCGCATGTTACGCTGGTCAGCGGGTGTAACCCTTCTAGATAAGATCAGGAACCAATACATCAGAGGCAGTTTTAAAGTCGCACCGATCACAGAGAAGCTGGTCGAGAAACGACTGCGGTGGTTCGGACATTTGCAAAGGCGACCTCCGGATCACATGGTCAAAATAGCATTGGCGATTCCCACGACGACGCGAAAAAGCGGGAGACCACCAACCACCTGGACGACAACGGTGAACAAAAACCTGCAAGAACTACAGCTAGACGCAAATCTAGCTCATAACCGTGCTGAATGGAGAAAAAGGACAGCGAAGGCCGACCCCAAATAAATGGGATAAGGTCTAGGAGGATGATGATGATGGAAAAGTACAAGTGTGTTATTCAATATAAATATTTGAATTTGTCTGGGTCTATCTAAATCTTTTTCCATAGTCCCATATTCTTATTAATCTTTGTCTAGATAGCGCTGTATACATATAATATTTGAATTATAATTTCGATATACTTGTACAATATATTTTATACTGACTTAAGGACTTATATTATATCCAATAAAAACTCCAAAACCCCGAAAACGCGAACCAGGATTAACATTTCATTAACCCTAAGACACACACCCTCCTATCCTATATACATTTACGGAACCCTTAAAGCGATGTTTGAATCGCAAAAAATGCAAATCTCCATTTTCTAAACGCGACACGAGAACATTTTTGGAGCAATTTTAATTTTCATTTCACGAAATTAACGAAAGCCACAGCTTAGGACGGGAGCCAGCGAGTTTTTTTTGTCTATAGAATTTCGTCAGCGAGACCACTGTGTGAAATTTCGTTTACAGTGTGCAGTTTTGGTGCGTTGATTTTTTTTTGGTAAAAAAGTTGTGCCAGTTGGTTCTTTCAGTTTAATACACTGTAGTTGCTATGTTGCTTTGCGTTGCACAGTGGTAAATAGTAATTAAATGTTAGAGCAAAATGTTAACAGTATTCGAATTTGATTCAGAAAATCTGAAAAACTAATTGGTACCCGTGGCTCCGCCCGCGTGGATGTCGGTTATCACCACCAAACATAGCCTAGTTACTTTCACAAGGTCCAAGTTTCTTCAATATCAGTTCCATTATGACGGTGTTACAGACAGACTGAGTTAATTTCGCATTCATAATAAATAGTATGATAATGGCTTGTGCCTTAATATATGGTCATTTCGTGAAATAAGAATACCGATTCGATTGTTATGTTATATGAGGTAAAAATATATTGATGATCTTTAAGACAGGCTTAAACTGTTAAAATTTTTCACAAGTCACCTCAATTTAATAAAAAATTGTAGGAAGGTAGGCAGCATATTTTTTTAGCTGTATTTGTGTCATCCTTCTTAATAGGAGATGACATTCTGGATCTATAAACTACTATTTTCTAACAACAAATAAATTACCACTATCCCTAGTCCGAGAATTGTACCCAGGACCCAACAATTACACACAAATATAACGCGAACTCACGGGACCAATAAGGTTCTAATATCCATTCACAGTTACCTCACAATGAACCAACGTTACACCTCAATTCATAACTTAAAAATAAAATACCACCAAAGCCTTCAATAGAAAATATATTTCGGAAGGCTTTGCCATCAGGTGGGCCGTTAAACTAACCGGGCTGATCCTTCCAGGAAAATATATAAAGCCTTAACGACCTGTAATATCAATCACCGAACGACTTTAGCACCAAGTAATCCTTCGCCCATCAATAACGGAGAATCAGGGCACCAGGCTAATGTTGCCAGCTCCCGGTGAAACATTTTGTAGCGCAATGTTGCCAGATATTAAAACGCAATAACGTGATTATGAGTGTGAGGTCGTTTGTTATAAAGTGCTTGTTGGAAGTAGGTTTTATGCTTTTAAAATTGTAGTTCAAAGTGTCTTTGAAATGTTATTATTGTTTTAAAATAACTGAGTTTGTTACTGGATGTATTTTGTAATTTATTTTCTACTAGCTTTTGCCCGCGGCTCCGCCCGGGTGGGTGTCGGTTATCGCGACCAAACATAGCCTATGTCCTTTCTCAAGGTCTAATCTACCCTTATACCAATTTCATGGAAATCGGTTAAGTGGTTTAGGCGTGAAAGCGTAACATACAGACAGACAGACAGACAGAGAGACAGACAGAGTTACTTTCGCATTTATAATATTAGTATGGATATGGATGGGTGTACAAATAAATTAAATTGAAGTATTGACATCTCAGGCATTTTGGGAATAGGTTGTATTTACCGAACCCTTTTGAAACATATAAAATATCTGGTTTTTTATTTTGGGTAATCACCAAAGTGGCTAGATCAATTTTGACAGGATTTTTGTTCCAGATAGTTGATATTGCGGCCTGGTAATGGCGCTTCACCGGGTTCAGATAGAAGGGGTAGGCCCAAGAAGTCCAGATTTGATGTCGTGGAGGGTGACATGCGTGCGAATGGTCTCATTATCATGGACGCCCAAGATCGTGTAAGTGGAGGAGGAAGAGCCTTAATATCATCAGGAAGTGTTTGACAGTTATATCAGAAATAGCTAACGCGCGGAAGTGGGAGGTAGTTATTCCAGAATGTTCACCAGAGAGTAGTACGAGAATTTAAATCAATTAAGTAAATAAGTAGGGGGCACACCTACAATATCCCGAAGGCAAAATATGCTCCCATGGAATAGAATTTAATTTATTATACCATAAAGACCAGAGAAAAATTGTATCGAACTAAAATCTATGAGTAAGACTTAAAGTAGCAATAAAAGTGTAAGCCTGGTATTAATAGGTACTCGAAGGTTTTGCGTACAAAGCATTTGTGGAATGAGTCTTAGGCCTCACCGTGGTACATCGCGGAACAGGGTGGGACGCCCATAAAATTTGACAAATGAGACATTTATTACGAGGCGCGTTCCGCCTACTAATCGAATTGCGATCACACTGTTTCGTATTGGAACACACTTTGAGCAGCTCTATACATATTATGTTACATGTATACCGAATTATGATGTTTATTTTTTAAATTGTTTCAATTAGCTTTACGAACACGATGGAGAGTAAATAATGTAAAATAAAAAATTGAAAAATATAATAGATTTTTTTTTTGTCCAAATCTTTTTTTTTATGCCAATGTGTTATGTACCTGGAGTACTACTAGGGATTTTCAGCTTCAGGAGCGTTCCCCTTACACCCAGTATTTTTTTTTTATAAAGAACTACGTAGCTGTTGGGTTTTAATCAAGTGGAATACCGATCCCGTTTTAGCAACCCATAAGAACTTATTCCTAGAATAATAAAAATAAATAATTTCCTCACCATGACATTTGGAATATACATTTACTTAGAGTTCACTTCTATAGTAGTTATATGTATAGTATTCCTATGTGGGAGGCTGGTACCTAAACTAGGAAGAATTCTGTACTTCAGGCCACCAGTACATACCCATTGGACTTCCAGTATTGTACAATAGAAATAATGATCTTCGAGTGACCAGTTAGATGGTGAAAATTACAGTAATAATTAAAGCTAATTCAAGTACAACAATGTAAATTATTATATAAATAATATATTAAAAGATATTGGTCTAAGAGTGATTGAATAACTTATACACTATTCTAAACCATATAATCATATCAGTAAAATTTCATTGGATCCGTTCAGCTGAAATGGTGTGATTGTCGTGTCGATATTAATACAAACGTAACATAAAGCATCGGAAGCTTAGTGGTTAAGGAGTCAGCCTTACGATCAAGAGGTCCCTGGCTCGAATCCTGGCCATTACACTACTGACGTGAACCCACTCCTAGCACAAGCAATTTAGCTTAGTTGGAGGGGTTAGAGAGAATATTAGTAACTTCGGTTCTAATATTCATAAAAAAACTTTTGTGTTTATTATACTTTTGTATTATTATACTAAACAGTAGGACGTAAACTACTAGTAATTTAGACCAGCAAAGCTGTATTGCTTACATTAGAAGTATGTCCACGTCGGTGGGGTTTGAACCAAAACCTTATAAATCCACAGACTTAGCATTTATTCTACCTACGAATTATCTGTCTAAATACGGGTTTGATTTAACACAGATTTTACTAAGCTTGTGACAAGATACTTTTTACCGTCCTCTAATCCAATAAAGATATATTCGTAGTTTCTCGAAAGAATAAAATACAAAACTTCTTTAAAAATATTTGTAAAATATTCAAGTAATGCTCTAGTCAATAAAATATGAAAATATGTTCAGCGCACATCAGAACATACTAATGTGAAATAACAAGAACTCTTATTTAAATATAAAGAGGTAGAAAACATAATGCTCTTTAAAAAAGACTTGAGCGTAGCGACATTCGTAGCTTGGATCTACGAAATGCTACGGCGTAGCAATATTTCACTACTTTACATTTTAACACAAGAAGATTAATGTAATTTTAATTTTTTTATCATCTACGAGATTAAAAGTTACAAATAGGCATAAGATTTTCTGATGATAAGCGGTCACCAAGTCCAGTTAACAATGTCAGAGGAAGAGGATAAAAATTCTAGTTAGACAACCAATAAAAGAACTAACACCGTACGTAATATTCACGGCTCTATAATCTCGAAGAATTAGATAGAGTAACACATAAATTTTGATGGTAATACGATCATCTATATTTTGTCAAATATGTCTATTATTATTTCGTTCGAACTTAACAGTTAGCATAATAAATGCTATAAAAAATTCATTCAAATATTTGGGCGCAGTCATCAAAATTCAATGTTTAAAAATGGTTGAAAAATCATTCATTGTTTCCAACAGTTCGTAAGAATGTTGGTAGATGGCTGCACCGTCGCCCTTATAGACGGATATTTGAATGAATTTTTTTAGCATTTATTATGTATCAAGTGGGACTTGAACCCACGACCTTTCCTTTACAGGGAAAATGCTCTTCCAACTGAGCTATTGAGCCACACCTGAATCACTTCAAATTTCCCTTCTCTTTATATTTTACTCTTACTTTATCTACATAGATTCAGTTCAGTCCTGACTGCAATATATTCAGAAAATCTAGTACTCTCTCTTTACAAAGAGACATATATTTCAAGTAGTCTGCATCCATTCCGTTATACACAACAATAAAGATACGAATCGCACGCGTAGCGTATCTACGACGTTCGTAGCTCGCCGCTACGCCATGTGCTACGGCAAACGGATGCTACGCTAAATAATGCAATATGTGCGCTAATGCATGTGTGCGTTATTTATTTGTTGGAACTAGCTTTTAATTAGCTGAGAGCATGCATGGTGATAATTTACATGACTTTTTTAAATATTTGTAATGTTCTTGCCAGTATTATCATAGAAAGAGTAGACTTTTTGCCAACGTTTTCTGTTCCAACGTCATATTTTACGAATCCAGTATGGACTTAGTTTCTCTGCCTCAAAGCTGGTATGGAAAAATAGTCAACTAAATAAAAATAACAGTAAGTGAGTAAAACGGCACTTACAAAACTGTCATGGCCTGCAAAGCCTGTTGTCACCTTCTAAGCACTTCTGCATAGGCTGTATTGTGCTAGTATCCATACTAATATTATACTGTCTATATGTTCCGCTTTCAGGCCTAAACCACTGAACCTATTTCGATGAAATTTAATATAGGGGTAGATTAGACCATGAGAAAGGACATAGGCTATGTTTGGTTGCGATAACCGACACCCACGCGGGTGGAGCTACAGGCAAAGCAAAGCTAGTGTATACTATAGAATGAGAATAGTCCCTAAGAGCCTGGTCGCCTTGGGTACAGAAGATCTCTTACGGCTCTTACAAAAAAAAATCTACATTATTTTTAACTTATTAAAACTTGGCCAACAAAAATAGGAGTAAATTCTATTCTAATCCAAGTATCGAAAACTAAATTTCCATCACCAACTTAGAAAAGACTTTCTTTCTTCAGAAGAGTATTTCCTAAGAACTCTGCGAAGCTCGAAATCAATATGCCGTAAAAGCCTTAATAAGTAGTACTTTTAAATACCTTCATAAAATATATTGAATGTGTCTGTACGTCCAAGCAAACAACGCCAAAACCTTTGACCGTTCTGTGACCTGACAAAGCTGATTGTGTCAACAAACCCCCTCTCAATATAGCCTTACTATTGCAGTTCATATAAACCTTATATCATTAACACAAAGACCATTTTTGCTTACCCCAGCTGCAAGTTTAACTTAGTTTTAATTCTGAGATTAAAGAATCAATTTTGGACTTTATTGCTGTATTGGTTAGAGTCGATTTTTGATTGGTAAAAAATATATATTTGTTGAATACGTAACTGGCCTGAAGGGAGTGGATATTGCGCTGGCCGTTTTTATACGATTCTAGTATTGGAAACTGTGAATGATGAATTTCTATTGGGTTGTATTTTTTTTTTGTAAAGTTTTGATGGGAAATATATTGGCTCATACATATGTATTTTGATACGAGATATTGGAGTAACATTATGGAGAACAGGAATATTGTGGAAGCATAACTGTTTTGCAGTGTCTCTATCAGTGATATACTACTTGTGAAGTTTTAGAATTACAGAATATTATTTTACATAATGTTGACTTTCAATGAGTTTGTGCTTCTATAAATTCGAATAGGGAAAAGTCAACATTCAAGGTATGTTCAGACAGCTTAGTAGGCAGAGTACTTGTCATAAAAAGGGATTCCCTCCTAAGTTGTCAAGATAGTAATAGACAATAGAACTGGTACAAAACTGAACCAACTTAAATGAATCGGTTAACACTTATTGGGAACACTTGTATTTATTTTATTGAAACTGACTGGTTTCGCCTTACGGCATTCTAAAAGGTTTACATATAAGGTTTCGAATATTCTTATTCCTAAACACTACAACATTTAATACTTTTCACATGTGGGTAGTTTTGAAATTTAGTTACAATTTCTTCCCCAAAATATGGGAAATAATTATAAGCATGTCCTAAAACAACCATACTAATATTATAAATGCGAAAGTAACTCTGTCTGTCTGTAACGCTTTCACGCCTAAACTATTCAACCGATTTTGATGATATATGGTATTGGGTTAGATTAGAACTTGAGAAAGGACATAGGCTATGTTTGGTCGTGATGACCGACATCCACGCGGGCGGAGCCGCGGGCAAAAGCTAGTAAGTGTATAAATGATTAGCATATTATTATAGTAGCATTTGTACTTTTTGCTTAGTATTTAGTGCCATCTATCCAAGTGCCATCAATCTACAGTATAAACAGTGTGTCGGTTAACACTAACGCAAATAGTGACGTTACGGTCGGTCAGTCCGAATAAGATCCTTGAAAAATTAACTTTTTCCCGCGGTCGACGTCACTTATCGCAGCCAAATATAGCTTATGTCCTTTCTCAGGGTCTAACATATTCCTATACCAAATTTCATCAAAATCGGTTAAATGGTTTAGGCATGGAAGCGTAACATACAGACAGACAGACAGACAGAGTTACTTTCGCAATTATTATATTAGTATGGATGGTAAGTTAATATAAATTATATAAATAATAAACTATTGGTAAGCCTTGTATGTACACAAGTACTTCAACACAATCTTGGACAGTGTTCAAAACAGATTCATTCAAATGCATTTTGGAACAGTCAGAATTGATCTAAACAATTACAAAGTCCAGCACAAAAACCAATATGGAAACTAGGACAGTCAGCTCAAAAGTGTTTTTCAACTAAAGCTGCGCTGCTAGTTCTGTTGCTGCCTATACCACACATTCGTTCAAAAAAAAAAGATTACGCGCTTGCAGCAATAACGTTCAAAGGCGTATTAATTTTAACGGGCGGAAAGCCTAGACCAGGAGCCGGTATCCGAAAACATCAATACTAATACTTTTTGTTTTTTATGGGCAATTTTTTAGAATTTTTTTTTTATTTTTTATTTATAAAACTTCATGCACAAGTACATAGGCGGACTTAATGCCATGGGCATTCTCTACCAGTCAACCAAAGGTGGTGCAGAGAAAGACTCAGTAGGTGCATTACCGAATAATTTTAGGGAGTTTTCAGTAGTTTTTTGTCTGATTTTTAAAGATTTACTATCAACATGAAGGTATATTTTTATGTAAATAACTTTTTTTTAAAGAATATTACAACTGAAATTACTAATATTCCCTCTATCCCCCCCAACTAAGCTAAATTGCTTGTGCTAGGAGTGGGTTCACGTTGGTAGTGTAATGGCCAGGATCCGAACCCGGGACCTGTCGATCGTAAGGCCGACTCCTTAACTACTAGGCTACCGACGCTTATAAACTTAAACTGGTGCTGGTACAAGTTTGGTAAGTACCTAGTAGTTTGTAAGATCCATCCGTAAAATCAATCTTATTTTAAGATTGCTTTTACGGATGGAATGAGTTCGCTACAAAATAGGATCAAATCAATATATTATTTCTTTTACTTATAAAATCTGTGGTAGCCTAGTGGTATGGGTAATGGACTGCTGAGACGAGGTCTCGGGTTCGATCCCAGGTTTACCATGGCACACACCAAGGACTTTTCGATGCTTTTCGAAGTTATGTGTGTATTTATCGCAGGTTTATAAGTGCCTGGTTAATGGCAATAGGCTCGCCACCTATTACATTGGGACCTAAACATAAACTGGCGAAATGTGGGTGCTAGCACCTCTGCCTACCCCTTCGGGGAATACAGGCGTGAGTTTATGTTATGTTATGTTACTTATAAACTTGATTTCAAGCATCTAAAAACAAAGTCAGGAACGCATTTTACAGGTAATAAATTAAATGAATGACGCCATCGGCTCCTAGACTACAAGCACTAAACACTCACGCCGATTGGTTTTTCCAAGCAATTAATACAGTGGGTGCACAGACGGTATCCCTTTTATTAAAATTAACTGAGTTCTACAGCGATTACCATCAACAGATGTTGGGCGATAGCAGTCCATTGCATATTGTATTATCTGGTGAAACGTCTGTTCGGCATTTTATAATACCAGCACTTTGATTTATTCGGTTTTGCAATGTGTTATCGTGATTTGTTCGCTTTTGTAACGCGTCATCGATAGATGTCTTCATTCTTTGTCATAGTTTGTCAATACACGCGTCGTGACGTCATTATCTTCTATTCCATGTCGCTACTAAGCAAGTCAGACGTTTTAAAGAGCGGATCCAAGGTGTCAATTTGTTTGGTTGAAACCTACAAACCAGTTCTGGTACTTGAATGAAGATGAAAGTTACATTCTAGAATAGTATAAATCAATACAAACTTCAATAAAAATGTCACAAAAATAAAAAGCAACTTTCACAAAAATAATAGCTTGCAAAAGATCCCTTTGTGAAATCAGTAAGTATATACAAAAATTTCATGTCAATCACAAAATATGGTACCGGATTGAAAACTTAAACCGAATAGAACCAAACAGGGATCTCGGCCATTTTATGAATGTGCACAAAGAGTAAAAGTTATTTTCTTTCAAACTCCAATTTTTATAGTTCCAAGTACCTACTGGTATATGTTCACAAACGTAATTTCTGGGTATAATAAAAACACGATTTTTTCAATTATCACCACCTACCCAATTTTCTGAACACATTCTTACTTAATATTATAAATGCAAAACTCTGTCTGTCTGTATGTTACGCTTTCACACCTAAACGACTAAACCGATTTTGATGAAATTTGGAATTAGACCTGAAGAAAGGACATAGGCTATGTTTAGTTGTGATACCCGATATCCACGCGGACGGAGCCGTGGGCAAAAGCTAGTTATAAATAATTCTAATTTAAAAAAATGCTACTGACAATATTTCTTGAAGTATTTAAAGATGACAATATTTATTTTCAATAACTAACTCTCAATAATAAAGAAAATAAAACTCTCTCTTTCATTGAAAAAAAAAACTACAGAAATATTATACTGCACTGAATGAGGACATGTCTGTATAACAGAAAAAAAAGCGCTGAAATTAGGTCAATAGTAAACATTGGTGCAGTCAATTTGCTTGAAATATTCCAATGTGGGAGTAACACGTTTTGTTGCGAACTCGGAAACAATTAATGGCAGGCAGTCGTTGCGGATATTGCACTCGGGTGACTAACGCCACAGTGCAGTTAGTGGGGTAGGACAGTGTGCAATTACAAAACTTACGTACATTTTGTTGCAGGAAATTTTGAAATATCGAAAAGAATTGGCAAAAGGCATAGACCCGTATCGTATCCGATGGCGTAGAAGATGACATGCGTGTCAATACCCAAGATCGTGTAAAGAGGAGTAGTAAAAGTCCGAAAAGATGACCTGGACTCGGTTGCAACCCTTTTTTTTCGTGCGGAAATCACCTCGGATACCTCCCCCGCCGGCGCCGAGTTCTCCTTCCAGTGATGTTGGACTCAAACCGACTAAAACCGCACTCCGACTGAGGGTGCTAGAGCTAGGCCGGAGGTGAGGTTATCTTCGACATATCCCCCGCACCCCGGCTGGCCCAGGGCTCGGGAGGGGGGACCAGGTCTAACATAAGATGATGTTGACTAGAATTTCATTCTAGGTTAAAAACTGACTCTATTCCTCCTCTTATCCTGTGGTTAATAATGGCTATTATAGAGCGACTACCATCTGAATGAAAGCCTGCGCCAAAGCCTCGTTCGTTGGTCAGTAGCGGCTTGCAAATACGTAAGCTTGGGCCCTGGGCAGTTTGTTCCTTAATCCTTATCAATTTTCTTCTAAGTAAATACCTACATACTACAAATACCTATACTGAAAGTTCCAGAATTCCTAGTTAAATCATTTTGACCTTCCTACGATAAAAGAAGTTCAATATATCATTCCTAAATCTATTAAAAAACATATTAGGTGATATGAAACGCATCTCATTAACTTCCACGTAATTGAACCCATGAGTCATGCGCTATTATATCATGTCGTAGTACGAGGTTAATCCCACTGCTTACGCCACACTATGGCGCGCTATCCCGCGCCTGCTCTCCGCTGATAACGTAGGCACACATGCATTTGTTAATGGAACGCATCGCTATATTGACTTTCAGAATCGCGCGTTCCAGCGCAATATCGCGTTATATTTTCAACAAATTCCAGTTTATTGAATGGAATGTTGTTAGATAGATTTGATGGTTTTTGATTTTAGTGGATTGGGTTGTAACATTGTTGTTTTAGTTGGTGATGGTTTTACTGTTATTGGTTATGATCTTAATTATTGGTGATAGTAGTTAGTGAAGGAAGTAAAAGGTATGTGAACGAAATATGTTCATCCATATGCTGCCGTATTTGTTAATACTCTACAACTATATTCTGATATAATAGCAGCCTTCTAAAAATAGATCATACTGGATCATTTCACATGCTTATTTTTGCGCTAACCCTGCAGTTAGAAGCATGCAACTTTTTATTTTACTTATATCCATCCATCCATTAACCCACGTCTGTAAATCGCCGAAGGTGTAGGCAGAGGTGTGCCTACGTTTTGCCAATTTTGATTTTCGGTCCCATGACGTAATAGGGGGCAAGACTAGCGGGTCCTTTGTCTATTTTATCTTCCTTTTCTGTATGGAGTATACCTATAGAAGGAATTTTTACAGCATTAAGTATGCTAACTATACAAATCGAATACATAGGGAAAAATAATCTTCTCGGGCGGGACTCGAACCCGCAGTCTTTCCCTTACAGGGAGAATGCCTGACCAATTCGGCTACCGAGACACGCCCGATACGATTCAAATTTCCCATCTTATACGTCTTTAAGGCGACGTGGCGTCATCTACTGATTCGATAGTTCGTAAGAAAATCAGTAGATGACGCCACGTCGCCTTAAAGACGTATAAAATGGGAAATTTGAATCGTATCGGGCGTGTCTCGGTAGCCGAATTGGTCAGGCATTCCCCCTGTAACGGAAAGACTGCGGGTTCGAGTCCCGCCCGAGAAGATTCTTTTTCCCTATGTATTCGATTTATACCTATAGAAATGTCTTTTAAATACCTTAAAAGTAAGGGTACTCAAAATAACAGGTTATTCGCCGCAGTTGGCTCCTTTCAATTTTGTATTTTTTTTTGGTCGTAAACTTCCTCGATTGTGAAAATCTGACAAAACCATTGGTGTCCGGTCGGTTATAAAAACGTTGTAAAAAAATATTACCTATTTCTTTATTGATGACACTAAAACTCGCCAAACTTCTCAACAACATCGAAAATAATAACAAAGTAAAATCCGTTCACAAACAAGGAAAACGATACTAAACTGTTTTATCTTTCTCTTTATATAGAAATGTCTGTCTAGAGATACAACGTTACTTATTTTGGACATTGGCCTGAATTTCATCTGGTTAGCCATTACGGTTCCAAAGATAAAGGGTCCGTGACAGACGGACGGACGGGGCATACTTTATTAATAGAATTTCACTGTGCCTCCCGTATACAATCCTCAAAATATCTTTGCTACACGAGTAACTTAGAATAACTCTTTGTTGTCAGCTTGCTTCTATTGTTCTTTGGAAGGTTTACATGTGAACTATATTTTCCTTTTGAGAGTCAATGAACCATATTTTCTATGTGAAGTTCAAAGTTCAATGCACTATATTTCCTTCAAGAGTGATTTAACTATTTTCCATGCGAGGTTGCTAAATTTATCTCATAATAAATCCATACTTTAATATTATAAATGCGAAAGTAACTGTCTGTCTGTCTGTCTGTCTGTATGTTACGCTTTCACGCCTAAACCACAGAACCGATTTTGATGAAATTTGGTAAAGGGGTAGATTAGACCTTGAGAAAGGACATAGGCTATGTTTGGTTGCGATAACCGACATCCACGCGGGCGGAGCCGCGGGCAATTGAAATCAACTATCAAAATATTAACCTGATATAAAATAACTAACGTAATTTGGATGTAAATTAGAGGTGTAATTACAGTGTTGGGCCCCGGCGGAATAGAAATCCACCCTAACTCTTCCTGTGGATGTCGTACAGGCGACTAAGGGATATGGCTGTTCTCCATCCGACAGTAAACATACAGCCCAAGACAAAGTGACCGCTAGACGGCAATAGGCTCGCCTCCATTACATCGTGGGATTAAAAATCATAATTGGCGAAACGTAGGTACTAATACACCGCTGTCCACCCTTCAGGGGTTGACAGGCGTGAGTATATGTATGTGCTATAATTATGTATTCATAATATTAATATCGATGGTAAAATAAACAAAAAGTATACTTGATACCATTTCAACTATCACCACCATTTATGTCACAGAAAAAGCGAATTTAATATTTAATCAAAATCGACAGTATGATAAATACGTACGTTAGTCAATATCCTTTTTAACTATCAACACCACTTATGTCACAGAAAAAGCGAATTCAACACACGTTCGATATCGACAGTGGAATAAATACAGTGAGATAGTCAATATCATTTTTAACTATCACGTCAATTTATGTCATAAAAAGTGAAGTCAATACACGATCAATATCGATATTAGTCGATACACTTCTTTTCTAACGATAAATATAAACGACAGTCAATATCTTTTTTAACTATCGCAACTATTTATGTCATACAAAGCGAATTCAATACACGATCAATATCGACATTACTATCGATACACTTACTTACTTACGGTACTTACTAACGATAAATACAAAAGATAGTCAATATCCCTTTTAACTATCGCGACTATTTATGTCATAGAAAGCGAATTCAATACACGATCAATATCGATATTACTGTCGATACACTTACTTACTTACTTACGGTACTTACTTACGATAAATACAAACGATAGTCAATATCCTTTTTAAGTATCACGACCATTTATGTCATACAAAGCGAATTCAATACACGAACTCAAATAATTAACTATAACCGATGTTCATTGGTCCGTGAACGTTCTAATAGCTTCCCTCCTAACAGGGGTTGCTTCCTAAATAATTACCCACAGTTTGGGCAATAAATAATACTAGTACGGTGATTCGGCTCATATTATGTTACTCGAAGTTGCTGTGGAGTTAAGAAGTACCTTACATTTAATTTAATGGCTACTTTAATATTCTTTGTTGCTGAGTAGGTTTGTTTTGGGAGGGAGGGCTGCAGGTTTGTTTTGATAATAAGACGAAAATTTGTATTTGTATTTTTGTATCAGGTATACGAATACAACTAGAATATTTACATATTACATACATTATATTAAATATTTACATATTACATACATTACATTAAATATTTACATAGAATATAGACAGCCTCTGAGGCGTGGCGGTAATAAACGCGACTGCCACGCAGGAGGCGCGGGTTCGATCCCCGCTCAATGCAAGTATTTGTATGCATGAATATGCCTATTTCACTATTTGCATTGGTCTGGGTGTTTCTATGTATGTACGTATTTACAACAAAAAAGCTAAGTATGTTTATCCGCATTCTAGATTCCATTAGATAGCGCTGTGATTGTTGATTGTAGATTGTTGTGGCATATTTATTTATTTTATTTATTTATTCGAATAGTTATACTTCTTTGGTTCTATACAATTTATAGTGATATTAAAACATTGTACCAAAAATACAACAAGATAAAATATAAGGACGAAGTAGGTTTATTATATTTCCAACTTTTCCAATTTATTTCGATACGGATTCCCAGATCGATTAACGTTCTGTGAAACTTTTTGAGTATCGAGTACGAATTGAAATAGAGCAAGCGTGAAAATGTAGGTACATATACATACATTATAATCACGTGTATAAGTCCTCGAAGGGCTAGGCAGAGGTGTATTATCCACCACATTTTGCCAATTAAGATTTTCAGTCTCGAGGTGGCAAGGCTATTGTTGTTAAGAGCGCGCATAAAGCTAGAAAAAAGTCAGATTTCACCCGCACACTTCATACGTCCCGCTCTCGTCTGTCCACAAGTCTGTCGTCTCGCAGTATTTTGTGTGGCAGCTAACCGCTGTGTTTAGTACGCAGGCGCACAGTATACCCAAAATGATCAGATAAAATTTGGCAAGGTACGAGCTGGATCATTATCTATATAAGGTATACTTTGAACACACAATAATTTTATTTTTGATGATAGATAAGATGAGTGGGATTTGTAAAATAAACATAAGCATTGAAATAAAACCACTTTTTATTCTATCGCGTATATTTGTTATTATTTACTTTTTAAACCGATGTTTCGGCTGCTGCAAATTTACGCAGAATGAGCTCACTGCGTTGTTAAGTCTTGCTGGATTTTGCTTATTGATGATTACATGATTTTGATTATTCTACCTGAAACCTACGCCTATTTGTGAATTTTTGTGGAAAAGGTTTAAGAAATGACCTATTAATTATTGTTTTGACGGCTAAACAGTATGAAAAACTTACTACGTGTTTTCCTGAAAACTATCTATTTCTTGAGTGTATTACTTTGAAATAGTTCATACAGAATATGAAACTAAAACTATTGGTGAACAAATTTTTCGAAAAATTCAAACCACAATGGGACTTCAACGCCAGAGTCGTGAACCCTGGCGTACCAGTGCTCTTACTCTGAGCTAGCCTTCCACGGGCGGTCGTCCGTGTTCCATGTGGTCGAATTTTTCTATTACATGTTTTATATTTGATTTGCTTGATTTATATAAATTAATGTTTAACCAAAGCAAAGGAAATGACTTATTATGTAGTGAAATTTTGAAACTCTCTTATCTATTTTTTTTTTTATAAACAGTACTAGTCGGGATGTTCTCTACATTAGAAGTTGATCTGAAAAAAGGCAAAATAAAAAGTCATGGTTCTAATAACTTCATTCACATCATTTTAACGTAACATGGTAACAGTTACTCAAAATAAATAAAACAACATGGTAAATATCCCGGTAAGTAATCACACTACATACGGTGAGTACCTCACTAATGAGAATGACCATGTGAATCTCAAACCATACCATTCTACTTTTTTATATTACACTCGGCGCTGGCTAGGCAGTTCCTTTGCTTGAACTTAGCTTACACGCTACTACGTGTCTAGATTATAAACGTTGCATATTTTTCAATTCTATTTAGTGAATAGAATCTTAAATGTTTACTGAATGTGAGAAAAAACAATTGCAATAAGCTTACAAGTTACAGTTTTTACTAAGCGATGCGACTGGATCGGATTCATCAGCTTATGTTATATTACGAGCTGAAGCAACTCTGAAAAGCATTAAAATTGATAATACAATGTAAAAGTACTTTCGCAAAATATAATTATATTTGCCCGCGGCTCCGCCCGCGTGGATGTCGGTTATCGCGACCAAACATAGCCTATGTCCTTTCTCTAGGTCTAATCTACCCCTATACCAAATTTCATTAAAATCGGTTCAGTGGTTAGGGCGTGAAAGCGTAACATACAGACAGACAGACAGACAGAGTTACTTTCGCATTTATAATATTAGTATGGATTACTGCTATAAAAAATAACATTAGCTACATACTTCAAACGCGAGGTGGTCTAAGACATCTATTTGATTTTCATATACTATACCCGGGCTGCCTGGCAACGGTTGATACAAAAATTGTACTTAGTAACTAACTAAAGAAAATAAAGAAATATTACTTTCGACAATTAGCTATGAGTTGAATTCTTAGTTTTTTATATTCTCTTTTAGAGTTTATCTTTTGATTTTTTTTATTTCCCATAATTTCGACGAACTTTTTCGACGGAAAACAGAAAAACAGTCCTCTCGTCTCAACGGGGCGACCCCGACTAATTGATGAAACAACAGATGGCCGGCACCTCGCGTCAGGTGCGATAGCAAGAGACCGTTATGCGCGAAATAAGAACGGCGTAAGCGCCGAATTCGTTTTTTTTTAATTACTCGTAAATTCCATATCATTTTAACAAAGTGAAAAATTGAGTCACTAGGTTTTATAATTTTATACATTGTACATAAAAATTGACTCAAGTATATGAATAATCTTGAAAATAAATTAATTTTAATCAAAAATTAGACCTAACTTTGTGATCTTATTTTATCGACAAAATATTATTAATTTATGTTTTCACCAAATTGAGTACCTTTCAGATATAACGTATTTTCTATTTAAAAAAAAATAAGCTCATTTGTGGCACACTTTCGGGTATAAAAATCAAATCAAAGATCAGCAATTTTCCTTTATACCCCCTCTTAAATGGGCACATTGTTATGAGCATATACAAGGATCTGAAATTAGTATTATTCCAATCAGACTCTTCAGCTAACGTGGTGGGAATCGAACCCGTGACTTTTTCCCCTCTCTCAATCGCAAGTTTAGACTTTAAGGCCTTAGGGCCGGTTTTTTGATCCGTAGTTAAGTATACAATTGGTTAAATAATGTAACAAATTGTTAAATTTCTCATAAATTGGTCAACCTGTAGTTAAATATGTAACCATTGGTCATAATAGTTAACCACAGCTCCATCGAGAGGTTAGCAAGATGGCGGCTAGATAACTATTGGTTGCTACAGCTGTTTATGATGGTCAAAAGGTTCAAAAGTGCCATCGAAAAAAGTAACATATTGATAGCCAATGATTGATGAATCTAAAGTGTAGACAGAAAAAAATTACTCCCTACTGAAATATTGGGTATCTCTGTGTTCATTACAATGGCAACATAGTTAGCCATTTGTCACAATTACAATTAGTAAAATTGTGTTAAAAAAACGGAATCTTGTTTCAACAATTGATTAATGACTGTTTATACTGGAGATTGATGGCGCTTGGTGGAATCTGCTACACATATTGAATAACACACTTGTACTTTTCCACTGATTTTATTTCTACACCTGACCGGTTTCGCCTTACGGTATTCTCAAAGGTTCACAATTTTTGAACCTTTGAGAATACCTAAGGCGAAACCGGTCAGGTCTAGAAATAAAATCAGTGGAAAAGTACAAGTGTGTTATTCAATAATTGGTTAATGCTTAACAAATGGTCAAACTACGAATCAAAAAACCGAGTCAATACACTTCAGAAAGTCTGAATAAATAAATTCGAATACAACATTTCGTGATGTTTCAAAAACAATAAGTTGTTGTTTTACTCACTCAACCTTTCTGCATTGTTACAATCCTCACCATATAATTATATTGTTATGACGCGACACTTATGACAACTACAGACGGTAATCCTCAAATAATGATGTGCTCGCGAACAACGCGAAGCACTTTAAAATAAATAAAATATAGTTTGCAGACGCCCTTATATGACTGATGTAAGCTCCTTATTATTGGTATTTTATTTTTATGACTGCAATGTACAGTCAGCAACAAAAATTGTTAAAGAATAACTTTACGAATGACCTTGATATTGCAATCTACTTGTGCCACGGTACTAAAATTATTTATTAGTATATTGACTCCACAATCGGGTCATAGACTTTTGTATCGAAATTTCTTCATGCAAAAATGTCATTTAGCATTCACGATTTGTAGTGGTTACCTAGTTCCATTATCAGATCTTGATGAAGTTTATATAGGTTGGGATCAGTTCAGAAGAGAAGACTACACAAACATGGGATCAATGAAGAATAAAATATAAATAAAGTGCCGTAGGATCAATAAAGAAGTAAAAGTGGGATCAATTAAAAATTTTCGAATTCGAGACAACTTTCGTGGGATCAATGCGGAACAACCCAATTTCAAAAATATATAACAACAAATAATTTTTTTTCTAAAGAATTGTGATTACGCTCCATTCTTTGAAGTCAGTCAAATGTAAATCTTATAAAATCACACAATAACATCGCGTACAATTTTATACTCAAGAACATTGCGTGACAAAGAAATACAATTTCGAACAATGCCATCAGTTAATCAAGATGGCAACCCTTCAAAGATTCACACACAATATGACGCCTAACTTCATCTTTACACATCGACGACACCCGATTATACAGCCACAAGATGACGTCACACCAGGGTTGCCAACAAACTATCTTGTTTCGCCACAATTGTCGGAACGAAACAAGGCCAGATTAGCATAATCTGACGTACTTGGCCTCTGTTGAATTTACAATGCCCTCTAATCATAACATAGGGACGATTTTATTGGTTTGTGGGACTTTTGCGGGTCTATATGTCGCAGGTTGATTGTTAATGACGAAATATTGTAAACGTATTTTTCTTTTTGGATTTATCTTTATCTATAGAATAAAGAATATTAGCACCGAAGTTACTAATATTCCCTCTAACCCCTCCAACTAAGCTAAATTGCTTGTGCTAGGAGTGGGTTCACGTCGGTATTGTAATGGCCAGGATCGAACCCGGGACCTCTCGATCGTAAGGCCGACTCCTTAACCACTAAGCTACTGACGGTACCTATCTTTTGATAAGTACCTATCTTTTGATATTTCCTTGATTCGTATGATTTTTTGTAGCTTCATCTTCTTTGACGAACGTCAATACCAAAATATCTTTCATATAGATCGCAAATTAAAACTTATCAATGTCAAAATAAATGCAGCAATTTAAAACGGGTCCGTGGCCGAGGCCCTGAATCCAACTTTGAACTAACAAGCTCCGCAAGGCATATCCATTAAAGCTATAATATTATATTTTAATAGTAGTAAGGGCTGATATGCGTGCCAATGGTCTCCCAACCATGGATGCCTAAGTTCATGCGAAGTAAAGAAGGAAAATCAGGATATCTGACAATCGCAATACAACGCTGAGATGATGGTGTATATTTTATAGAATACAATTCGATTACATCAGGAAAAATGAATTACTCAGGTGGGACTTGAACCCACAAACTTTCCCTTACAAAATCAATTAAAATTTTCCTTCTCTGTATCCGTCTTTAAGGCGACGGTGGAGTAATTTACGAGTACCAACACTCTTACGAACTTTTGGAAACAATAAATGTTTTTTCAATATATTTTTTAAACATTGATTTTTGATGACTCCGCCTAAGTAATTTCATTCAAATTTTATAGAATACTTTATAAGTACTTACATAATTTTAGTATCATTTAGATCATAACATCAAAAGACAATCAATAATTCCTACAAGTGTTAATAGCACCCCAACTCTGGACAGGCCGATTCATAGATTAGGTTAAAAGTTTAACCTAGTACAATTATAAAACGTCGGTTTTCACACATTACTGCGACATACGTGAACAGTAGAAAAGTTAATATACCAAAAGGTTTAATGTATGTAGGATGTGCCGTTGTTTGTGGAATATGTTATTGCCGATTGTGTTGTTAGACAGCTCTGGGACGCATGAAGCGCTCGAAATTGGACCATTGTTCTAATGTTATGTGAGTAATTTAATTTTATTGTCCTAAACTTTGTAAAGATATATGTGTGAATACATTTTTGTAGGAATATTTCCTGAAATTCTAGTACTGGGAAGGTAGTAAACGAGTAACTCATGTGGTTGTAAGAGATAACTGTAGTTAGAAAAATCTTTGTTGTTTCCTAAGTTTGTATAAGTAATCGACTGCCATTCTGTGATTCTTTCGTTCTTATAAGTTTGTCGTACTGTGGGTACAGTCAGCGTCATAAATGTCTTGACAACGAACTCTCAAAATCATCATGAAACTCTCGTATTAAGAGCAAATCAAACTGTTTTATTGATTTATATGGTATTATTGTCCAAACTAGAGGTGTGTACTAAATATCAGATCAATCGGTCAACTGGAAGGGAAAAAAATGAAATTAAGATCATTTTGAGTACTCTTGTGGCGAGTAGGCGAGTACACCGGCGCAAACATGCTAGTGAACCAGTGCATTAAACGAGGCATGAGATCACGCCATAATACGTCATATCGGATGATTCACTTGTTTATCTAACAAACAAGTTTAGGCCGCGCCTACGCAGGTGGCACCAACCGGTCAAACCGGTATAAGCCCTGCCCACTTAGAGATGACGGGCTAGTTTTCACTGTCCGAGCGACCCGGGAAGTTGGTACCGCCTGTTAAGTTTTATTAATTGTGTTGTAGTATATAAAGCCACAATAATAAGTGTTAAGATTATTCCACCTACAGCATTCGCTACTATTGTTTACATTTTTGAATATACAGTTATCCTAACACCGCTGGTTTCAATCCCGTGTCTCATCATATATACCGCAAGCGGTCCAGTTACCTAACTGGACCGCTTCACTGGTGACCCCGACGTGTCAACGACGCAGTTCCAGCAACTATGATGGCTACCGTACCTACCCAAGTGGCCAGTACATCAGCAGCTAAACCAGCACCCGACGTGATCTTCTAGCGCAATCTTCGTGCTTGATCAGCCAACGTGATGAAAATACCGCGTGATGATAATACCGCGTGATGAAAATACCGCGTGATGAGAATACCGCGTGATGAGAATACCGCGTGATGAAAATACCGCGTGATGATAATACCGCGCGATGAATATACCGCGTGATGATAATACCGCGCGATGAATATACCGCGTGATGAGAATACCGCGTGATGAAAATACCGCGTGATGATAATACCGCGCGATGAAAATACCGCGTGATGAAAATACCGCGTGATGAAAATACCGCGTGATGAAAATACCGCGTGATGATAATGTCACCGCTGGATGATAATACCACGTGATGAAAATACCGCGTGATAATAATAATCACCTGTCACACCACTTCAAGCTGGACTGAAGCACTTCCATGGGTCCTACTGGGCATTCGCAGTGCATGGAAAGATGATCTCCAGACGTCTGCAGCAGAACTAGTTTACGGCGAGCCACTACGTTTACCTGGACAGTTCTTCTCACCTAGGCGGACGCACAGTTCGATTCCCGGACTACTATCGACCGTAGTCACGGTCTCAGCAGGGGAGTGTGTGGCGAGTAGGCGAGTACACCGGCGCAAACATGCTAGTGAACCAGTGCATTAAACGAGGCATGAGATCACGCCATAATACGTCATATCGGATGATTCACTTGTTTATCTAACAAACAAGTTTAGGCCGCGCCTACGCAGGTGGCACCAACCGGTCAAACCGGTATAAGCCCTGCCCACTTAGAGATGACGGGCTAGTTTTCACTGTCCGAGCGACCCGGGAAGTTGGTACCGCCTGTTAAGTTTTATTAATTGTGTTGTAGTATATAAAGCCACAATAATAAGTGTTAAGATTATTCCACCTACAGCATTCGCTACTATTGTTTACATTTTTGAATATACAGTTATCCTAACACCGCTGGTTTCAATCCCGTGTCTCATCATATATACCGCAAGCGGTCCAGTTACCTAACTGGACCGCTTCACTCTGTTCGTCAACATTTTTTTGATGCTGACTGTACGTACGTTTTATGTGCGTAATCATGTGCCTAAGCAGCAGAAAAAATCAATTCAGTTTGAATAATTGTAAACAGTAAAAATAGAGAAGCAAGTAGAGATTTAAATTAAAGTACCAACCCGTAGAAATAAATATCCATCCATATACTCACGTCTGTAAATCCCCTAAGGGGTAGGCAGGGGTGTACTAGCACCCATGTTCCGCCAATTATGATTTTCGTTCCCGTGACGTAATAGGGGCAAACCTATTGCCGTATAGCGGACCCTTTGTCTTGGGCTTGGGATAGAAATAAGCAGTAACCAACATTATCCATTTCGACTTACCTGAAACAAATAAAAATACATTTATTTATGATACATTAATGATAATATTATATTACTAGCTTTTGCCCGCGGCTCCACCCGCGTGGATTTCGGTTCCCGGCAATAATACGATTTTTCTCGCCGTTAATACCATACTTGAACTTCAACGAACATTTAAAAAAAATAATTGGCCAAATTGATCCAGGCGTTGGTGAGTTATGTTTGTCGTGTCGTGTATTAACCAACATATTTAGCGATACATTTTTATATTATAGATTTATTGCTTACAAACAATCAATTAGCCCTCCGCAGTCCACTGCTAGACACAAGCCTCTCCCAATGTCCGCCTCCCGCATCCAGACTGTCCCAGCCACCTTTTTCAGGTCGTCAGTCCATCTGACTGAGGGGGTGTCCTACCTTCCGTTTGCCTTTTTGGCATTTTAAAAACAATAAGGTCATATTTTCTACGTCACTATAATTGAAACACTAAAACAAAGTAAAGGCTATCAATAATTTACAGCGGTCAGCCCTCACCATGATGGGTCCCACAGATAGACCCGTATTGATCGAAACTCAGATAAATGTATTTGAATAACTTTCAAGGGTCCGTCGAGGAGGTAAATTAATACACTGCTTTATAACCAAAGAGTATATTACTTATCTTACAAGTAGATAGTACTGGTAAGCCATTATTTAAACAAAAAAAAACAATCAGTCTTATAGAATTACATGCAACGAAACCATAGCGCGATGTAAATAACATAGTACAACGCCATCTAGGGATCTTAACTAAAAATAATTCTTCGTTGTACTAAACCAATTACATGCAACGAAACCATAGCGCGATGTAAATAACATAGTACAACGCCATCTAGGGATCTTAACTGAAATTAATCTTTCGTTGGACTAAACCAACCAAACATACCGCCCGCCAAGGACAAATTGTGAGATAACTGTCCTTTTAGGGGAAACGTAGCAACATAATACAATACATCTTAGAGATAAACTTACATTATTTGGCAATAATCTACTTAATTTTCTATAGGTAATACGCACAACTTAGACGTTGGCCTCTTAATTGTGGCAGTACTAGTACGCAGTGTGACTACGCGAGTTAAATTGTCCAAACCAGGATGTTTCTCAACCACTCTACCAAGTAACCACCTACATGGGGGCAAATTGTCTTCCCTCACTAACACGGTATCACCAATCTGTGGTTCTGGTGTTTGATTTGCCCACCTGTACCGGTGCAATAGAGTTGTTAAATACTCATTTGACCATCGACGCCAAAACACCTGAGTCATCTGTTGAATCAACTGCCACCTTTTTAAACTAGAGACATTTGTCGATGAAAAATCATAATCAGGTGCATTAACCAGTGGCTCTCCCACAAGAAAATGTCCGGGAGTCAGGGGATCAAGAGTTTCCGAGTCTGAAATCCTACATAAAGGACGTGAATTCAAGCACGCCTCTACTTGACTTAGAAGGGTTGCCATTTCTTCATATGTTAACGTTGAGCTACCTATGACCCTGCGCAAATGCTGTTTGCAGGATTTTACTCCGGCCTCCCATAAGCCCCCAAAGTTAGGCGTATGAGCCGGGATAAAATGCCACGCTGTACCCTCATTAGCTAGGGACTCAGCTATTTCTTTTGTGATGGTAGACCTTTCATATTGCGCTAACACCCTTAACTCTTTGGAAGCCCCCACAAAATTTGTTCCGTTATCGCTCCAGATTTCTCTGCACCTACCACGTCGCGCCACAAACCGTCGGAAGGCGGCCAGGAATCCTTCAGCCGTCAGGTCGCTCACTACCTCTAGATGTATGGCTTTGGTTGCCATGCATACAAAAAGACAAATATATCCCTTGTATGCATGGTGACCTCTACCCTTAGACGTTCTTAACAGTATGGGGCCCGCATAATCAACCCCACATTTTTGAAAAGGCCTACAAGGTGTTACCCTCGCAGTAGGTAACTGGCCCATCAATTGTACTCTAGACGTAGAATTATAACGAAAGCAAGTTACGCATTTTCGTACGCAAGTCCGAACCAATCTTTTAACACCGATGATGTAATACTTAGTGCTTAAATAATTTAGCATCAGCTGGGGACCACCGTGTAGTGTCAAGCGATGTGCTTCGGCCACCAAGAGATCCGTTAAAGGAGCAGAGTACGGCATCAATATCGGATGCTTCCGATCTGTGGTAAGGTTGGAAAGTTCCAATCTACCGCCCACCCTCAATATGTTTGAGGAATCCAGGTAAGGATTAAGGGAACTGAGAACAGTTCGCTTTAAATTAATTTTATTTTGTATGCATCTAATTTCGTTGCTAAAATTTTGATTTTGACACTGTCTAATGCATACATTCAGTGCTTGCTTCAATTCCGACACCGTTAAATGTAACTTATTTCTTTCAGGGTTTCTCCAGTCCAGCACCCGTCGACAGTACGCGACTACCCTGACTAATTTGGTAATTGAGGAGTATTTATTCCATATCCATTTATGATTGTCCTCAATATTCTTATCAATAGATACATGTGCCTTTATTTCCTCGACACTTGTACAATTACCTTTAATCTTATTTACAGGAACTACCTTTTCTCTTAGAAACTCGGGACCTTCTAGCCACAGCTGCGATTTCAAGAAGTCTGATGGGTACAGCCCGCGTGATGCGCAATCAGCTGGGTTCTGTTTCGACTGGACGTGATTCCATTGTTGAGGTTCAATTGCGCTCAGAATCTCCGATACGCGGTTAGCCACAAAGGTCTTCCACCTGTTTGGGTGACTGTTGAGCCACGCCAGCACTATCTCTGAATCCGTCCAGGCGTGTAGATTTGATTTACTAACACCTATCTCTCTCGCAACCTCGACTAAGAGCTTCGTTAGAAGTACTGCGCCGCATAATTCTAACCGCGGAATGGAAATGGTTTTGATCGGAGCTACATTTGTTTTAGCAGTAAGCAAGGTGACGTAAATATTACCTTCGGCATCAACTGTGCGCGCATATACTACAGCGGCGTAAGCACTCTTCGATGCATCACAAAAACCATGAAGATCAATCTTCTCATCACTGTGCTTCATATGTAACCATCGCGGGACAGTGAACTTCGTCAAGAGTTGCAATTCCTCACGGTAAGTGAACCAGTCTTTTCTCATTTCCTCTGGTATTGCATCATCCCATCCGATTCCGAGAATCCATAATTTTTGTATCTGTATTTTAGCTATTACTATAACGGGAGCGACCCACCCTAACGGGTCAAAAAGCCTAGAAATGTCTGATAACATATTTCTTTTAGTTACAGGTTCCTGAAGGAAAGGCAGCCGCACCGAGTACTGAAATGTGTCATCATATCGGTTCCAGGTAAGACCTAAAGTTTTCAAGATCTCGTCATGCTTTACCTTAATTCCTTTTTCATCCTGAGTTTCGGAATCTCGATCCATATATCCTAATAGTTCCTTGTGATTGCTAGACCACTTTTGGAGTTGGAAACCTGCTTTACTTAATAACTCATTCATTTGACGATAAATTTCAATTCCCTCCATTGGCGTCTGGCAACCACACATCAAATCATCAACATAATAATCCTTAAGAACTCTTTCAGCGGCCATCGGATAATTCTTCCCTTCTTCGTGCGCTATCTGTTGGAGGGACCTAACAGCTAAGAATGGAGCTGAAGCTGTTCCGAAAGTGACCGTGAGTAGTTTATAATCTTTAATTTCAGAAGTCTGGTCGTCTCTCCAGACAATACGCTGAAATTCTGTATGTTCATCCGCCACGCGAACTTGACGATACATTTTTACCACATCTGCAATAATACATATAGGATATGTTCTCCAACGTAACAGCAAATGTCGTAATTCAGACTGCAAGGTTGGTCCAACGAGCAAATCGTCATTAAGCGATTTGCCATTGGAATATTTGCAAGATGCGTCGAACACAACACGAACCTTAGTAGTATCCTTATCGTTCCTGACCACTGCGTGATGTGGTAAGTACACAGCATGTTGGTTTCGCTTCTCCGCTTCTGTTATTGGCCTCATGTGCCCCAATGTTAAATATTCGTGTATGACCTCAGCATACTTGGCTTTCAAATTCTTATCACGGTTTAGTTTGCTTTCTAATGCTTGAAAACGCTTAATTGCTACCTGCCTTGAATTTCCGTATTTACAGCTGGGATCGGCATCTCGGAAAGGTAAGGCCACCACATACCTACCACTTTCCTTACGTTTTGTAGTACTTGTGTATATAGTTTCACACTTAATCTCTTCATCCGTAGGTATTCTTTTGTGTGAAGATGGCTCTGTTTCTAATTCCCAAAATTGTTTCAGCATATTTTCAGCTTCGAGAGACGCATGCAGAACTGTAATGTGCGAATGAAACTTTGCTGGTTTATCAGCTTCGCAAACCCCAGACAGAATCCACCCGAACGCAGAATTTTGCGCTAGAAGAGATCCGGTTGGATTTCTTTTAATGCCTTCATGAATGATTTGGCTATAGACGTCAGCACCTAACAAAACGTCAATTTTATTAGGCCTGTTATACTCGGGATCCGCCAAATCACCCAATTCCAAGTCAACCCATTCTACTCTGGTTACCTTTGTAACTGGGAGAAGGGACGTTACGGACTTTAACACAAAAGCATTAACCTTAAATTCAAGATGTGGGTTCTGCCGCGATCGTAATTTGAGTGTGACGGTGGACCTTGACGTCACACTCTTATCACTTCCTACACCTGTTACATTGACCCTTGCTGCAACTTTAGGAAGGCCTAAATGTTGAACCGCAGACTCATTAACAAATGATCCCTGTGACCCTTGGTCTAGTAGTGCCCTTATGGTACGAAACGTGCCATCTTTCGACTGTGCCTGTACAACCGCTGTGGCCAACAGAACACTTTTATATATATTCTTTCCTGTCGAAAGACAAGCTACCACACTATTAGACCCCTCCGCTTGCGCGGTCTTTTTGTGGTGATTTACTACCACATCCTCCTTCGTCGCTCTTATTTTGCTCGACGAGGCTTCTTCTTGGACTGTATTTTCCTCCTCCTCTGTCGACCCCGTTACCCCACTGGGGTGTAATAACGAATGATGACGGCGGTTACACACTCGACATCGAACAATGTTTCTGCAGTACTTGGCAGAGTGGTTGGGATTTAAACAAACGAAACATAACTTATTTTCCATTGCAAAATTACGTCTTGTGTCATTAGATTCTTTGCCAAACTTTTTACACACTGATACTTTGTGATCTGCCTTACAAAATGCGCAAGATTCACTAAACTTTGAATCCTTGACTGTGTGAAATGATTTTG
Organism: Eilema sororculum; assembly: GCA_914829495.1. Classification (NCBI taxonomy): domain Eukaryota; kingdom Metazoa; phylum Arthropoda; class Insecta; order Lepidoptera; family Erebidae; genus Eilema; species Eilema sororculum. Next base: position 22,074,685 of record OU618546.1, read on the forward strand.
TTAATCTTTTTTCGACAATTGGTTTATCCTTAAAATCTAGATTTTCTAAACCTCGAAATCGGCTATTAAGAAATTCAGAAAATTGTTCAAAACTAGGTAGCTCATCAGTAGAGTCTGATGACACCTTGAACTCCCAAGCCTTACGGGTATCTTTGTCTAATTTAGCTCCAATTACATGAATGACTAGAATATCCCAAGTTGAGACATCTACACCAATATTTTTTAAAGATTCTAAACAATCAGACGTAGTATTTATTAACCTTTTAATTTCGTGAGCCGATTCAGACATCAAACCTTTCTGACTTAACAATCGTTTTAAAATTCCATTCACTAAAAACCGTTTATTGTTGTATGTTCTATTTAGTTTTTTCCAAGCAATGTCATAACTATCAGCCGTTGTTTGTAAATTTCGCAATAATTGCTCAGCTTCTCCGGTAACGTGACCTCTTAAATAATAGAATTTTTGAGCATCGTCCAGAGATTTACTCTCATGCACTAGGCCTGAGAATAAGTCCCGAAACGGCAGCCACTCGGTATACTTTCCGGAAAATGTTGGAATTTTAATATCAGGTAACTTAACACGCTTATGTAAGTTTTCATTTGAATTACTATTCGGTTTAGTTTCTGGCTCTGCAGGTTTTAATGTAATTAAGAGTTCTTTTAATCCAGTCTTAAATTCAATATAAAATTCTTCTACCTCATCATATACACATTTTTTAAAATAATCAGATTTTTGCAACTCGCTACGAGCAATTTGACTTATTATTTGTGTATGAGTGTTACGAAATAATGCCCATTGTTGCTCTAAATTTTCTAGTCTAGTTTCTATATGTGAAATAGTTAACCGATCCTTAGGAGATTTCTTAAAATTACTTTTCATTCTAAGCATTTTCTCTTTTATGTCTTCTTGTAAATTACTGAATGATTCCATTTTAAACTACTTATTTGGGACAAATGACCAATAATAATAATATATTTTGCACAATTTGTATTTATACTTTACAATTCTAAAAAGGTAGCATAAAATTCAAAAGAATAAGCTAATACGTTACGAAATATTGTAAGTCCCAAACTTTCTTCAAAATTTTACCAGTCTCAAATCTCGCTAAAATTTCTAAGTCTCAAATATTTTTACAAAAATTTTACAAGTGTTTTTAACTTGAAAACTCAAATAAAAATCGGGCATAGGTTCCCCGTCTCAACCGAGATTGACTTAAAACTATTACAAGTCCTAAACTACAAATTTATTACTAAGTTCTAAACTACAATAAAATTAGTACAAGTAAACAAACTGGAGATTGATTTTAACTTAAAGTTATTATTTGAATTCACTGGACTTAATCACTTTGAAAATTCTTGAACTGACACAATAAATATAATGTACTTACAATTTTTTGATGCACTCACTGACACAATTGATGACGTCACAAGAGTCGCCGGTGTGGCGGCGGCGGTGTTCCACTCACTTCTTAGTACCCGTTCCACTCAACTGCCAACTTATTGTTGTGGCGCTGTTGCGCTTATCCAACATCCACTCGTGCTACAACGCTGCTCCCTCCAAGTGCTTCACTTGACACTGGTTCCACTACCAAGTAGGGGCTCCTTCACACTATGGAGTATGGGCTCCGCGGTAGGAAAAGACAGGACGGCGCCTTATGGGCACTGTCCCCTAAACAGGATGTAGCAGGCGGAAACTATACTAGCGCCACCTATACGCTACAGCAAAAAACCTCGTCCGTTGCCTAAATTCGGCTGCGGAGGACCATGAATAACTTTCAAGGGTCCGTAGAGGAGGTAAATTAATACACTGCTTTATAACCAAAGAGTATATTACTTATCTTTCAAGTAGATAGTACTGGTAAGCCATTATTTAAACAAAAAAAACAATCCGTCTTATAGAATTACATGCAACGAAACCATAGCGCGATGTAAATAACATAGTACAACGCCATCTAGGGATCTTAACTAAAAATAATTCTTCGTTGTACTAAACCAATTACATGCAACGAAACCATAGCGCGATGTAAATAACATAGTACAACGCCATCTAGGGATCTTAACTGAAATTAATCCTTCGTTGGACTAAACCAACCAAACAGTATTTTTACATGTCGTACACGAAGGTATGTCACTGACCAAATGATTAATGAGGATGTCATTTGTAAAATCTGGTCACTAAAATAATGATAAATCTAATCGGGCCATGTGATAAATAATTCGATGACCTTAATATCTAACGAAAAAGAACACGTTCCAGTACATTTTTTAGAAGGATCAGGAGTTGAGCTTCACCCATCCCGCATAGCTCAAACTCTTGTCCACATATGCCCGAGGGCTACTACAGAGCCATCTTCCAAATTTTTTTATGAAACAATAAAATAAAAGGGCCAGTCCATAACCTAAAAGTCGTGCAGCGGGCTATGGAGCGAGCTATGCTTGGAGTTTCCTATCCGAAATGAGGTCATCCGACACAGAACTAAAGTTACCGACATAGTTCGCAGAATAAGCAAGCTCAAGTGGCAATGGGCTGGCCACATCTGACAAAGGACCGATGGCCGTTGAAGCAGACGAGTCCTAGAGTTGAGACCGAGAGAAGGTAAACGCAAGGTAGGACACCCCCTAGCCAGATGGACTGACGACCTGAAAAAGGTAGCTGGAATGGACTGGATGCGGAAGGCGGAGGATCGGATGAAATGACCACCCACCCACCCTGACAAGAATTGTTGTATTTTACATTTATGGCCCGATGACTGAGTGGAGAAGGCGCATACTAGTTTTTGTTTTTCAAACTTTCTTCTTTCTATTTTAATTTGTTTTTTTGGTTATTAATTAATTTATCTCTTTATTTTCAAGTAACTAAAACTCACAAGGTTAATAACAATTCATTAAACTTCAAGCTATGTTAGTATCGTAATGTGATTAAAATTACAGTTTTTTTTTGTAAAAACAAACATTTGCTAACAACGCTCATTATCAATTTATCCTATATTATTAGTTGCTAGGTATTATTGTACATATACTCAGATATCAAACTTGAAATTAAATATAGATATGAAATTAAATTAATTAAAATATTATTGTATGTCCTTGTATTTGGATTCAAATCAAGTATAAATAAATTTTTATTATTACAATAATGTCCTCTGAATAATCATCTGTTATTGCTAATTCCACCTGCAATTCTGGAGCAACGGTTTATAATGGAAGTTAATATAAGTAGTTCTTTACTAAAGGATCCAAAAACGCCTAAGTTTTGTTGAACACTGATATTTTTAAATAAATAAACATTTATAACATCGAATAGAAAACAGAATAAGTGTAAAACATTCATTAATAGCAGGCGGGGTGGCACGAGTAATTTTATTTCGTTGTCTAACGAAGCGTTTTTATCGCCTCGCTTATTTCTCTCATCGTAAATATGAACTGATGAACATTGAATATATTTCATGTACTTCTAAGTCACTTTTTTATTTGACGCTTACATAGCTTTTGCCCGTGACTCCACCGGCATATACTTTTCACATTTACGTGACTTACAATTACATATTCCTAGGATAAAAGAAACTGCCTATACAAAATTAGGTGTGAAACAGCTGACCGGATTCAGATACTATTTGGTACATATATAGAATAATTATAATCTATGTCTGTATCAATTTAGTACAATTATGACATGTAATTAATTAATTAATTCCAACAGTACGTGAGAAAGTTTGTAGATGGCTCCACCGTCGCCCTAAAAGACGGATATAAAGAGAAGGGAAATTTGAAGTGATTCAGGTGTGACTCAATAGCTCAGTTGGAAGAGCATTCCACCTGTAAGGGAAAGGTCGTGTGTTCAAATCCCACTTCAGCGCTTCTATTTCCCGAAAAATGCTCTAAAAATTTAATACAAATTATAATCTATATCTGTGCCAAATTGTATCCGCATTCGATCAGCTACTCAGCATGATTGAATAACAAATATTGACATTCTAAAAAAAAATTCGCATTTATAGAATAAAATCTCCTTAGTAATCTTGCTTACCCATACATACCCTTACAAAATATACACACACACGCATATACACACTGTATAATTTAATACAGTCACTATAATTAATGTCAAAATATAATACAATATGTTTAACCCTGCCTGCCTCTTAAATTTGCAAAAAATAATTCGTACCTTCATTCCATAATCCCAGCTAATTCATATTGCGAAACTTCAAAACGTGCAATTACACGCAACTGACACCCTTCCATTATTAATATCAGTACGAAACAGTCAAGTAAAAAAAAAAGAAAATAACGAACACAGCAGCAAAAAGCGCTTTCTAAATTACAATTTGACTCAATTTATACAAATTACAAAGTATGAGAATTTTACACCCTTTTCCTTACTCCCTTATGATAAAGGCCTAAAATTATCGTCGGCCTTACACAACCCTTGTCACTACCACTTTGACAAATTAAAAAGCACGCTCCGCAAATAAAATTGCCGGTGTGCCAATTTTGTAATTTGCTCGCGACAACCCTAGCGTGATCTTATCGGGGATTGTATTAATTGATACATTCGTTGCTGGGCAAAGAGAAATGTCCCTTTTTAATAAAAAGAGTTAACCTTTTTATCTAATTCGGTCGAAAAGGAAAGCTCAATCTCGTATAAATAATTACCTGAAATGGTTATATTATGTGAATACACGATTTTAACCTCGAACACACAGGCGCGATTTTATCGGTCGATAATAACGCTCGCGTTATTGCGATAATGCGTTTCTTCAAACAATTGCGTATACTGTTATTATCACAGCAGTGTTGTCGACGTCCAAATACGTAATGAACTAAAAACGGATATTGCAAGAATGCGTTCGATATTATCATACGATAATCACGCGCTGGTGTGTTTGAGGCTTTAAACAATAAGGCCTTTTATTACTTACTAACTGCGCATTCGCCCTTACTAACCATATTTTCAAATTCAAATTAAAATTATTTGCAAGAATATGGTACAAAAGGTGTTACAATAAATAATACAGTGCATATTTCTACATACTGCAATTTTATTTTCATCAACTTTACATTTATGTTTTATTCAATGATGTAATTATTATTACCAATGACAATGTCATCATCAATACACCAATTATAATAATTTATGTCAATTAAAATTAAATAAAATTATCATTGGTCATTGCAAATGCAAGCAATGTCAACAGAATAGAATTATTATTACAAATGCAAGCAGTGTCAATAGAACAGTAATGTCACCAATATCGATAAATCAATTCAAATAAAAATGTTTGTCAATATACAATTAAATAAAAATTAAGTCAAAAATCGGATTTATTATATACTTTTTTCATTAAGGTACTCCTCTATTTACGCCATTACAAATATGCTTTTATGTAATAGGGCCTTTTATTACTAATTTTTTTTATCGTGCGATGAATCCCCACGGATGCCACCCCCACGGAGCCGGTGGAGGTTGTTATGTCGGAGTGAGATTGCCAAAAGCATATTTCTCGCACCCCGGCCGACCCAGGACCATCTCTTTCGAGATGGCCCCCTTCGGGTCGTGGGGACCAGTGTCCCCATCTAGCCCCGGTTACGGGTAAATAAAACTGGGCAAGCACCTATGGATATTATTTAGCTTCTCGATAAGTAAAAGTGGATAGTACTTCCTTAATGAGATAATGGTATATTAGGATAAAATTTCAGTAAGAGACGTGGGTAATAGAGGAGAATACACCATACATGTGCATATGGTGTATTCTCAAATATCAAAACAGATCATAAATTTTCACCCACCCACCATTCATAAGGGCTGTTTCTCACGACACATAATGAGAGTATATTAGCGCGAAGTGGTGTAACAACAGGGATGGGCCCTAAGCTTTATTTATGGAAATACTCCAAACAATTAGCTGTTTAATATCACCAGGAACTATTATAGTTATTAGTTAATGGTATTCGCAGACGATTTTAATTACAGTTTGAGACAAAGCTATCAGTTGAGCTAAGAGGGAAATAGTTTTTGGTACATTGAAGACCAAAGCATAACCACGCACCAATAAGGTTGAATAGTAAGATCCTGTCTGTAGTATTAAGTCCATACATGTATACATGCATGTCACTTATGAACATTTAGAATATCTCTTTCCTTTTTAAACTTTCGCAATGTTTACTCATCGTTTTTTATAAAGTCAGGTTTTCACGCGTATACATTTTTGGAAAATCTTAATTTTGCCGACGTTTCGGGTGCTAGCACCCGTGGTCACGACTTGACTCGTGTCCACGACGACGTAGAGTCACGTAAAGTCCCGAACTTTATTAAAAACAATGTAGAATATCTATATATCTATTTACAGCTAGATTTGCAAGGCCATAGATTGAGATAGTGGCCATAAAAACTAGTTATCAATATGGTTTCACTATACATCTAAACCTCAAATGAGATCAAAAGAAGCATCCAATTTATGTACATAAAAGCAAAGGGCCGTCAGTGAACAAACATCACCACAAAAGGCCATAGTTCACGAGCACGACTTACAAACAAAACACCATATCTTACATCGCAATTAACGCTAACCTTTTATGACTCGATATACTCAATAGAACATGACAAGAGCAAGCTAGACCACATATATCACCGACCATACAACTATGAACAAGTTAAACCCCAAAGGTTGTCTGTACGTCATTATTGCGCATCGCATTCAGAGCTAGCAGATCTCATTAACAGCAGCCAGCATTCATCACTGAATGCTAAAGTTAGTGCTCACATCTGAACATTTATCTGTGTGTAGTTGGGCGCTTTGTGACATAGAAATGTGTTCTGAAGCAAAATGTAAGTATCAAGAGGTTGTGTTTATTTTTGATGAAGGCAGATATAAGATTAGAGTAGAACAGAATAGAAATAGAACGAATGTTATAGTTATTATTGGACAACTATTTTTCGTAATAGAATATCTTATACCATCGTTATGTCAATTGTAGATGCTAGTATTAAGTGGCGTAGTAGGTCAGCAATCAATGGTAGAAATTTTTGATTATGAATTAAAAGCGACGAATCCTGTAAAATAGTGTTCCTTAGCCACGGCAGGTCCTTTACTAACAAACATGTGCCGGATTCGCACGATTGCAGCACCACCTACTTTTTTATAAAGTGCGAAAATTACTCTCGGATACCCCACCCAGGGCCAAGCCAGAGCCAATGCCCCTTTCGAGGCAGTATCAACTCCTGGGCCTAACCTAACCTTTGTGCTAGAGGAAGTACCTAATAAGTTGACAAAATTTTCTCGCAATCAGATTAACATCCCATAAAATACAAACAAATAGTATTTGACAGAATTTTTTATAGCATTTTTATGCTAACTTTAAAGTTCGAAAAACATCGGAAAAAATTAAACGCTCAAGTGAGGCTTGAACTCACGACCTTTCCCTTACAGGGGGAATGCTCTTCCAACTAAGCTATTGAGCCACACTTGATTCATTTCAAATTTTACTTCTCTTTATATCCGTCTTTAAGGGCGACGGTGATGCCATCTACCAACATTCTTACGAGCTGTTGGAAACATTTTCAAATAGTATTTTTTAGCTTTCTATACTCTATCTCCATTTATAGGTAAACTTTAACTCCCACGATACCTATTTCACCCGATTTCAAGTTACACTACCCATAAATCTACAAAATTACTTGCGAAGATGCATAAACTAGCTACTATCACAGCACTATCATCCAGCGTCACTTCCATACCAAACTTCGACCAAGTGGTGCTGCACTCAAATGTACGAACATATCCAATTACTTTAACTAGTGGCAGTAAATCTTTACGCGGCTCAAAGGCAATGGGACCGTGTCGAAGCGAACTGGCACAGGAAATTACTCCTTTTGAGGAAAACTTTCATGAGTACCTTAGAACTGCTTCAGGTGGGAAGGAGCCTGTTATATTGGATAGAGATGGAAGCTTTATACTTAATTAAAAAGAGAGAATGTTCTTCATTGGTCATGTTAAAATGAAATATAACGTTGCATAAATACACCTCTTTGAAATCATACCCTTGCGAAAATTTCTTTGGTTGTCAATACCGCAATGATATCTGAACTGTTTTGAATAAAACTGTGCAAATGACATAAGTAACTCTTCATTTTAGGTACGAGTAAATAACTTAAATACAATTAAATGCATTTCGTCAAAAGCTATTTCCTCCAGGCACGCTAGGATAAGATAGTTTATTCTAGAAATAGGTTCATATCAAGAACATTATTCCATACGAGTAAAACCATGTAAGAAACAGTCAGTCAGGCGAAATTTAAACAGGAACTCTCCATCAACCATACCTGACATACCTTGGCTAGAGATAATATAAATTTATCGTAATACCTCATCTAGAAAACGGTCGTTCGCGTACCCTATCCCATTTTCTGTTCATATACCTTAAGATGGCAGTTTCAGACGCGGCGTCTGAATACGAATTACATACGTTACAATGTACGGGCAAAATGATATCGTGTCACACGAAACATTAACACTAGCTTACTTTGTTGCAGCTAAATGGTTTTCTGAGTATCTTGCTTTTGGAACATTGTGTACGCTTCTTTGTAACTTGTTTTGGCAGATAATTTTGTGAGATGCTTTTAGAGAGCTCAGTGGTGCAGATTTTTAAATAAATGTACAGGTTGTTTTATAGAATGATTACAAAAGTTTGCTTCATAATCTTATAATATAAAAACGAATCGCTAAATGTTTTGGTAAGCGCATAACTCTACAACGCCTGAACCAATTTGGCCAATTCTTTTTTTTAAATGTTCGTTGAGGTTCAAGGATGGTTTTTACGGCGAGAAAAAATCGAATAATTGCCGGGAACCGACATCTACGCGGGCGGAGCCGCGGGCAAAAGGTAGTGTTTAATAAAATAGAATTATACTTTTCCCAGCAGATATGAGTTGACTTAATCTAGAAAGTAGCGCTGTTACATGTAATTTTAACTTCAAATAGTCTTATGTGCATATTGTGCGGTTTTTGAAATAGCTATGGACCTTTTCTCACACTGTTTTCCCTTTTCACGTTACCTGCTTTTCCTACTGCTACTTCTACTTTAAGCGACAATGCATTCTTAGGCTACAATAACCACTTACTAAGAGGTGGCGTGTGCTCGTTTACTTCGTTGGCAGTGTACATCATTTTCTCTCTTCTCTTCTCGTTTCTTCTCTTTTCGTTTCTATAGAACCAAGTCTCCGCTTACTATTTCCCTATACGTTAATACTACTATCGTATTTTAAAAAAGTAAAGCCAGCAAGCATTAAATATTCAAAACACCCATTGAATAAAAATCAATGAAAAAGGTAGCGGGACATTTCAATAAAATATTTATATATTCGCACCGCAGTCAACACCCCTAGCTGTAAATTAACTTTCAAATACGTCAAAAAGCATGGGGTTGGCCCTCATTAGCACATAAAACAATCCAGTGAGTGACAATCAAAAAGACAATACCGGGGCCCCAAAAATCGCTGCGAATCCCACAACCCAACTACAAACATTTGTCTAGTGCCTTCAGGGCCGTCACAATACAAAATTATACCCATTTGTATGCAGATGTTGGTGGAATTAAGTCGGCACGCGTTTGACTCGATGCAAATAACTCTTGGAAATTAAGCCATCGATAACCAACCCTATCTTGTTCTAACGGTAATAGAAGCAATTAGAAATAATTTTTCAAGTGGCTAAATTTAATTCGGTGTTCTTGATTGTACACATTGAGGGAGATACGAGCTCTAATTAACTCACTTCTATACACACATATTATGTACGTAAATAGAGGTGTACTATAGACAAAATTCCTTCAGTTATATATTTTGGACTCTACTAAGAGTAACGTCTACCCAGGCTTGGGCTAGTGAGATATGTGACAATATCGACTTTTAAAGTGTGTGTAAACATGTGTTCTTTTTTACTTGAGTGTATTACTAATCAATGTTTTGGTGTCATTAGTCTTAACGTAAATATTACTCTATACTTAGGACGGAAAAGTTAACATCTGACAGAAATGGAACACGGGACCAGTCCCTTTGTAGGGGAAAAACTCTGATCAACTGAGCTACACGGACATATCTTACGTGCTCCTATGCATAATTCTCCTATGCATTCGTCTGGCAGGCGACGATGGATATTTACTTTTTCTCATCTATATATATAGGAAAACTTAGCTAACTACAATCACGCCTTTATCCCCGAAGGGTTAGGCAGAGGTGAATTAACGCCCACATTTCACTGGTCAATATAATATGCGATCCCACGTAATAGGGTGTGAGCGTATTGTCGTATTCCTGGCACTATTGTTGACTCCAGCCATGCATATGAGGCTGAGTCTGGGCTGTATATCTGTCTGATGTTAAATAACCCTATCCCTTAGTTGCCTTGTATGACACCGTATGGGAAGAGATGGGGTGGCCCAAATTCTACTCTACCGGGAACTACCCGGCACAATTTTAATAAATTATTAATAGTGTGTTTATAATCTAAAACGTCCAAGAAACCAGCTCAATGGAAACACTTATTGTTACATTATCCATACTAATATTATAAATGCGAAAGTAACTCTGTCTGTCTGTCTGTCTTTCTGTCTGTCTGTCTGTATGTTACGCTTTCACGCCTAAACCACTGAACCGATTTTGATGAAATTTGGTATAAGGGTAGATTAGACCTTGAGAAAGGACATAGGCTATGTTCGGTCGCGATAACCGACATCCACGCGGGCGGAGCCGCGGGCAAAAGCTAGTAACCCTCAAAACGTTTCAATTTGACAGCCTCTGTGGCGTGGCGTAGTGAACGCGACTGCCACACAGGAGGCGCGGGTTCGAGCCCCGCGCAGTGCATATATTTGGATGCATGGATATAGCTATTTACATTGGTTGGGTGTTTCTGTGTATAATATGTATGTATTTACAAAAAAAAGTATTTATGTAAGTTTCTCCGCATTCTAGATTCCATAACACAAGCTAGTTAAGTTTACCATGGGTCTAGATAGCATTGTGATGTGGAATACTTATTTATTATTTATTAAATTTTACTATAAACAACCCTAGACAATCTACACATGTACCCCTTTACACATGTATCCTTCTCATTCGGCCATGATGAACGTCAGGGCCATCTTCTGTTAATTACGTCATAGTATATTAAGGGGACTCGGTCGGAATGTCAGGAATACCTTCACGCCCAGAGGAATCCGAGACCACGGTGATTAATGCCGGCGATGATATTTTTGAGACCCGACAACTGACGAATTAAAATGTTATTAAATATTACAGACATTTGTGGTTCAGAGAATTTCGGGTGTCAAAGAAACAAAAAGAATAGGTAGTTTAGGTAGGTTTTTGTAAAGCAAAAATACTGGATTTTTGATTTACTAAACCTTATTACTCAATGAAATGACTGTTCGGACAAATGAAACAGTTAAAGTGCACCTCTATTATGTTAGACCTCTCTAGCAAGTTGTCTTTGGTCGGCCCCCCTCTATTGTCTATGTTCCTCTCTCTGTACTGTAATGGCGAAGACTAAGCGCAATAAATTAGATTTATCAAAGTATTTAATCTCTTTTCATTTTGAAATCCACCATCAACGTGCCCTAATCCGAACAATGACCATAGGACTCGATAAATTAAAAATGAGCCCCAATTCGAGGGGTTTCTTCTCCCTCTGGACCGCATCCAACGGAGAACGACTCGAATCGTCAACTGCCGGGATGTTTCAAATCGGCTAGACTCTTTGGCACTGCGTAGAGATGTGGCTTCGCTTTGCATCTTCTATCGCTTATACTATGGGGAGTGCTCCGAGGAATTGTTCGGATTGATCCCCGCCGCCTCTTTCCGCCATCGTTCCACGCGACAGCAGTTCCACACTCACCATCTGGACAGCTGGCGGTCCACAACTGTGCGTTTCTCGAGAAACTTTCTGCTTCGCACAACTAAACTGTGGAATGAACTGCCACCAGCGGTATTTCCGAACCATTACGACCTTCAAAACCTTCAAGAAAAGAGCGTACTCTCTTTTAAAAGGAAGGCAACACACTTGTGACTCCTCTGGTGTTGCGGGTGTCCATGGGCGGCGGTAATCGCTTACCATCAGGCGATCCGTCTGCTCGTTTGCCTCCCTAATCCATAAAAAAAAAACCACTATCCAGTCATGTTTACTTTAGTAGTAGTTGAAAATATGGGATCCTACCAAGGTCTTCAAAAGTCAAACGAACCTTACATACCAACCAGCACATCTGCCAAACAACAGATAGACAAAATTCTGTCGTACGCTTCTCTTTACGAGTTAGAAAAATTTGAAAAGCGGACCACGAGCTCCAAACTAGTGCTTTAGAGGTAACAGCGATGGGATAAAGAAGAAGAGATGATAACCGTATATCTAGCAGCCAGTCAGTTCACAGTTATCCATACTTACTAATATTATAAATGCGAAAGTAACTCTGTCTGTCTATCTGTATGTTACGCTTTCACGCCTAAACCACTGAAATGATTTTGATGAAATTTGATATAAGGGTAGATTAGAGCTTGAGAACGGACATAGGCTATGTTTGGTCGCGATAACCCATATCCACGCGGGCGCAACCGCGGGCAAAAGCTAGTTATTTATAAAACCTAATTACACGATTTACAGTCTATTGGTATTCAAGTATAATAAAATAAGAGAAGAAGAAACGAAACACAAAAGAAGATAAAGTAAGATAAACAAATACGGATATTTATAAAATAAATTACAATCCTAAATAAACTACTGCGCCAAACCGTTCTGTTGGGCAATATGAAGTATCATCAAAGGGCTGTGCAAACAGAGCACATATGTTACGCACGTATGAACGTGGACCGTCCACCGTTTACTGGACTTAATTAAAATAGAACATACATAGATTACACATATTGCGAAAAATTACAGTTTTTACCTACACAGACATCTTGGCTAGTCTTACTCATCTTATTAAGCATGTAGGTAACATTAATACTAAATTCATGATGATAGATTCCTAGAAGTAGCATTGCTACAGCCTATGTAATCTACAGTTGTGTAAATAGTAAATAAATATATGTCTGTAGTATTTCTGTATTCTAGAACCCATAAAAAAGCTATCCTGAGGTTAGCCATGATACTTTTTTATTGCCTTCCTTACGAGCATAAAAACATGCTTAATCACCGATTATACGTTTCAAAGTCAAAGTATTTATCTATAATTGTGTAGCACTACTACAGCTTTTTGACGTCAAATTCTGCTTAAAACTAAGCTTACCACCGCTTCCTAGGCACTAGTGGAGAAGAAACGGTGCAACCAACTCCACTGTAGATTCTATTGACATCCTCCCTATTGGAATTAACAGACTATATTTAACACAGATTCGGTGTCTTATTGACTTTGAGCACGTTTATTACCTATGTCAGAAAAATATGAAGTGTTAATGTTCTACTACTGAGCCGATGTGTTACCAATAATTTTGAAATAACCTAATATTTTTTTGTATTCCATAAATACATACGTAACATTCAATTGAATTAAATTTATAACGTGTAGGCATTAAACTCGTTCATTAACTGTTATATTTCAAGTCTATCTATCGTATCTACACTAACATATTCTAGACATACCGCACCCTCAGTGGAAAAAAGGCATAAGACGAAAATGCTGATTTTTCAGTATGGTGAAAAAACTGAATTTATGGGCATATTTACTTTATTTCCAAACGTAGAAGAATTATTCTTATATCAAAAAAAGGAGAAAAAAATGTTGCACTTCGTGTTGTATTTAAGTTGGTGCTAATGTTTATAGTTTATTAGGAATTGTAAAAATAAATTATTATGCTATTTTTCAGAATACAATAAAATAAAAGATTTTGAGTATCAAAATTTATGCCAGACTTTGCCAGAAAAGTAAAATATATTTCAAAAAGTATGTTATATTAAAGCAGTAATGAACTTGTGAATATGAACATTTATGGTAGTATAAGTAAGATTACTGCATTATTTCCTTTATAAAAATTATGTTTGAAATGCACAAGCAATACTTACCCCTTCTTTCAATTTAAGGGCTTGTTAAGATAACTTAAGTAAACAATAATAATTACTTATTCCATTATATGTTATAGAAAAGTTAGCTGCATATTAAGACATATTACTTAGAGTTATTATTTATGACTACAGGGAAAAAGGCAATGCCTTTTTTTTTATTCACTATTTTTTATTTCAGGTAAAATACTAATTATATTTTGGTAACAATTAAAGTTCGTACTAGCAACAATAAAATTGCACAATAATATTCAGAATTGTAGAGTTTCGGTGAGGATTACTACCACTATTGATTTTTTTATAAACTCTTAAATAATCAGTAGATAATTTGTTAGGACTAAACTTAAATAAGTTTTTATTGGCTCCGTACAACAAAATGTTTATGTTCTCTCAATAAAAATCAAAGGTAACAAGCAAAAATTATTAACAAATCAAGGTAACGAGTTATAATACATATTTTGTTATTACACATGTTATTATTACGGCTAGGCACCCCGAGTGGTGGCATTATCCTTCACCTACTAGTTTAGTTTAGTTTAGAGTTTATTAATATCATTAGTATAAATTAACATAAGCCTATGTTATGGCTATTTTTTTATGCAAATAGATAGTGAACCCTTTACAAGTTAAAATAGAAAAGAATGTTACACGTTAGTAACAGACATTAGGTAATGTTATGATAATAGACTGCGAATTCATCAGCCTAGGTGGTACGAGTCATCGTCTTGTACTTATATTACAGGGGTTCCCCTACTTGGAGACCAAACGATTGCTATGATATACTAAACTTGTACCACTAGCTCGGCGGTAAGCGAAAACATCGCGAGGAAACTGAACATTCATTCATATTTAATATGTAACCAGGATCCTATTGGTCTGGTCTGGGTGTTTCTATGTATAATATGTACGTATGTATAAAAAAAAAGTATATAAGTATGTTTATCCGCATTCTAGATTCCATAACACAAGCTATAAAAGCTTACCATGGGTCTAGATAGCGTTGTGTAGAATGTTGTGGAATTGTGGAATATTGTTAAGGTTCGCCTTTCCGGTTACGAAGGTCAGACGATAGTCGCTTCAATGTAATTACCAGACTATATAAACCCAGACAAATCATTGTTTAAGCGGACCCCGGACTCCCCAAGAGCAGCCGGGAAAACACTAGGAGGATTAGACAGGAAAAACAAACATCAAGCATTACAGGATATCAAGAGAGTCCGGCATAGAGCCCTCTCTGCTAGACCTTCTTTTGACGAGTCGCCTGGACCAGTACAGTGTCTCGGTGAGTGCTGCTTTAGGTAACTCCGACCACTGTCTGGTCCGCTCCACCGTGCCCATTGTAGCGCCCCCACGACCCGTGCAGGGGAAGAGGCGTCTTTGGCACTACTCGTCAGCGGACTGGGATGGACTACGCGACTATTATGCGTCCATCCCGTGGGTTGAACGCTGCTTTGAGGGTAAGAACCCATCTGAGAGCGCTACTGCTGTCGCCGGTGAGATCGGTTTGGGTATGGAATACTATATCCCATAAACCGATGTCACCGGAGTCCGCAGAGCGCGTCAGTGGTTCGGGTGCGAGTGTGCGGAGGCTGTTGAGCATAAACAGTCTGCGTACCGCGCTTGGGTGCGGGCGCGCGTCACACGCGATCCCAACAAGGCCAAGGCGGCGTACAACAGAGCGACAAAGGTCTGCAAGAGGGTTTACGTCAGGGCGGATGCTCAGCGCATAGCACGGCTGGGCTAAGAGCTAGTGGCGCATCTCACGTGCCGTGGCTACTGGCGACTGGCCAAAGCCGTGCAAGCCAACTTCTGCCAGCCCTCGCTGCTCCCGCTGAGCAACCCCGATGGATCTCTGGCCCATGAGCCGCAAGAGAAAGCAAATTTGCTGGTCAATCTCTTCGCGGCCAACTCCCGAGTCGATGATTGTGGTATGCAACCACGGACAATGCCCACTGGTGACCACGCAATGTCTGATATCCATATCAGGTAACGCGATGTCCGTGCAGTACTACAATCACTCGATGTCCGGAAAACCAGTGGTCCTGATGGTATTCCAGCGGTCGTACTTAAAAAATGTGCAGCGGAGCTATCTCCTATGCTAACGCGGCTGTACTGACTGTCCCACAGTTCAGGTACAGTGCCGTTGGCTTGGAAGGAGGCGAATGTCCAGCCGATCCCCAAGAAGGGGGATCGCTTGGACCCAGCCAACTCGGAACAACCCATAGCCGTCACCTCAGTGCTGTGCAAGGTTTTCGAGAACATTATTAACACATAATTCATGCGCCACCTAGAGGATCACTCCTTGCTTAGTGACCGGCAATACGGCTTTAGACCGAAACGGTCAACGGGTGATCTTCTGGCGTACGTGACCCACCTTTGGGGTGAGGCTATGGAAAAGCACGGCGAGTCACTGGCAATTAGTCTTGACATTGCCAAAGCTTTCGATAGGGTATGGCATAAATTGCTTCTTTCTAAGCTACCAGCCTTTGGCCTGCCTCCCAGACCTCCCTTGCCTGCCTGCCTTCCTGCAGGGGCGCCGTATTCGCGTCCTTTGTGATGGACGAGCTTCGGAGTTCTTGCAGGTAAATGCTGGATATGCTAACGGTAGCATTAATTGCTATGCAGATGACAGCATCTTACACGGGAGTTATTAGCAGTCTGATATCGCGGAAAAAAGGCAGCTTCTTGTCACTGAGCTGGACTGGATCCTGGACCACATTTCTCAATGGGGCGCTAGGAACCTGGTCGAGTTCAATGCCTAGAAGACCCAGGCATGTGCGTTTACAGCAAAGGTATCTCCTTTCGTTTCCCTTCCCACTCTTCAGAGCACACCATTGCCACTGCAGGATCACCTCAGTATCCTCGGTATGGATGTTCGCTGCAAACTGAGTAACAACTATATCGAAAGTATCATCAAATCAGCCTCGCGTAAACTCGGAGTCCTGAACAGAGTGAGACGTTTTTTCACGCCGGAGCAGCGGTGTCTTTTATACAAGACCCAAATTCGTTCCTGCGTGGAATACTGCTCACATCTCTGGGGCAGCTCCGCAAAGTACTTACTAGATGCTCTCGACAGGTTGCAGCGACGTGCAGTCCGCATTTTTGGGAATCCTGAGGTCATGAACACCCTCGAGCCTTTGCAGATGCGTAGAGATGTTGCGTCTTTGGCAGTATTCTACCGTCTCTACTATGGTGAATGTTCTGACAAGCTCTTCCAATTACACCCATCCTCTCCATTGCTACACAGGACGAGACGTGCAGGGCTAAGATGCCATCCATATACGGTGCAGAGTATACCAGCTAGAACCAAGCGTTTTAGAGACTCATTCCTATGCCGCACCATTAAGACCTAGAACTCCCTGCCAGCTCACGTGTTTCCTTCTTCCTACAGTCCCAGGTCCTTTAAGCGGGGCGTGAAAAGGCATCTAATGAGGCCGTCAAGCTGAGTGCGACCACTGTTAAGATCACTTTACTTTCAAATAAGAAGAAAAACCACTCAATTGTTGTTGTTTTGCTTTCGCAAATGCGTTAACGCAGGTATTACCTTGTCCTAGAAATGGGCACTGACTGTCAAGCGCGTGGATACGCACCCGCCCCGTCCCCCGCATCGATGTATTCACACTTATGTTAGCACTGTCTACTCCCACGCCGCAGTATCTATTCTTACTTCTCGGTGAAAGGAAAATATTCTAGTGAAAGAAAGAAGTAATCGTTCTTATTTTACAGCCGCGCCGCAGTATGTAGTCTTATGTTTCGGCGTATAGAAAAGTTTTGAGTGGAAGAAAGCAGTATTTATTCTTATTCTAATTTATTTTATGTTCATAAAAAGTAAACAGTCATACAGCTGTTATTATTTTCTAAGTTTATCTTTTAGGCTAAGTAAGCGCATTTAAGATAATTTCCTTAGCTAGTTAATATAACAAATAAAAAAATAATCGTGTATACAAGACTAACGATGTAAAAAAAACAAACGCATTTATATCATAATAATTGTTACTTTTAATTTTCCACATAAAATATTAGGGATAAACGTAATAATAAGTAATACGTCATATTTCTCAATTTATTATTTGCGTTATATCACATAATCTACTAATCCGTAAGAAAAAATGTAATGGAACCAAAATTCTCAAAACGAATTTCTTGTTTTAATTCGTCAAATTTAACAAGAAAAATATGAAAAAAATTTAGCATATGTATCTTTAAACGTACCTTTCAAATATGATAAAATCGACGAATCAAAGTAAGATCACTTATGCCTATTTTCCACTGGGGGTGCGATACAATGATTATATGTACAGAGGCGTATGTTTAATAAGTGTTTCATCTAAGCAGGCAGCGCCGCGGGCGATCGGATGTCCACTAACAAAATTGTGTTGTTTGCACAGAGACCGCCAGACATAATAATATAGCAGTAAGGTTTTGGCTTTTGTTATATTTTATCTCTTGTAAGTGAACATATACATTCCATGTCTTTCAAGTTTCGTCCGCCAAACCAGTTCGTTGCTCGATTCGTTGCCATAATTTGGTTATTTTGCGTCTCTCAGGGCCAGACGGCATCGTTTGACCCCTGGGAGGAAAGCCTGTACCAGAGACTTATCTGTTCATTAGCAAACATACCAGCTTTGCAGGAGAAGTTGTCTTGGGTACTAACGATCTTAATGGTGTTCTCCTACGCCCTGTAGTAAAAAGTTCCACCTATATAATAGACTTCTACTTACTTTTTATACCTTATCTATATATAAAGGCAGGAGACTGAGTATCTAGTGATATGGTATGCATTGAGAGAGATCTATATTCAGCAGAGGATTTACAGTAATTTTTGAATTGTGCTTTAATTCTACGTACATTGCACAATATTTTTTTAAAACAAGCAATTTCAACTTCATCGTGAAATGACAAAAAGTATAACATAAAATTTTAAATTAAAACATTATACGTTCAGGTAAATTTTAACTGTGTATATTAAAATACGGTACAATACATGGTGTAAAGAATTTTTCAGTGAAAAATGTTTTACTACCCACTAGGGCTGGGGCGAATCGATGGCGAACAATTTTGACGATGAGTTATTTTACAGCTGACAGCTGCATGAAATATTAATTCCTTTTGTATTTGGCTATATTTTTATAAACTGCCTTAGACAAGCTCGCATAATTTTTATACTTCAGAATAATTAAAAAAATTTACCCTGTCAGACGGTTAGAAGATAGAATCTCGAGTAACAACCGATTTTTTGTGTGTTTTGTGAGTTATTCGAGTTATTCGAGTTCAATCTTCGGTTATGCACCTCTATTTTAATTCTATGTACATTTTTAGAAATCGTAAATAAATAAATTAGGATTTGTAAAACAATAGTGTTATTCTTGTCGTTAGAGCAAACCCGTGTAGAGTTGTATACAGTCAGCGTCATAAATATCTTGACGACGAAGTCTCAAAATGATCTTGAAACTCTCGTATTAAGGGCCAATCAAATTGTTTTATTGATTTATATGGTATTATTGTCCAAATTAAAGGTGTGTACTAAATATCAGAATAATCGGTCAACTGGAAAGGGGTCAAAAAACTAAAAAGATCATTTTGACTACTTTGTTCGTCGACATCTTTCTGATGCTGACTGTACAAATCGGACTCGCTCTTGGCTGTTTTTTTATTACAAATACTAGACAACGTTCAGTCAATCTTCCCCACATCGTAACTAAATGAAATAACAATAACATCAAACGTACAAAATGACAAAAATATGTTACATCTCAGCAGCCAACAATATAATAAATAAGTATTGCGCTGTGTGTGACAAATGAACATATTTGCGGATTATCATGACAGCCATCTTTGGGATTTATTGTCGTATGTGGTGGAACGACACATCGGTACAGAATATTCATTAGGTTATGATGTGGGTGACATTTTTTTCTCAAAGAATATTTGTGGGAAATAAAGTAGCGTGTCTAAACAAGATATTTTTTTTGTTTTTTCTTCATTCATTCTTCAACTGTACCTACATACAGCAATGACACGTAATGTTCATACTGTAGATGCAGTTGATCAAGGAGATATGGTTGCACTTATACGCAGTATTATGGTATTTAAAAGTGCAACCATATCTCCTTTGTCGATTGTACTCAAATATGTATATGCTGTAGAATGATTTCCCTGCTGTAACTTTTCCAAGTGACTACAATATGAGGTTACGAAAGAGCCCTTCTTTCATTCAGTCATCAGTAGGTTTCGTTTTGCCGACGAAAGACGACAGCACGAATGTGATGCTCCTAACACAAGAAATTTAGTTTAGCTGGAGGAGTTACAAGGAATAGTAGTAATATCGTTTCATCATATTACAAATAATCTAGAATTTTATAAAATTTCTTTATGAAATACATTATTTCCACACAAATTTTCCAACAACAGTCTACAATCGCAGCGTCACACCGCCCACCACGATATAATAAAACGTCACACACACGACACACTCCTAGTGTCATTCCCCTGGCACATAAACCCAGGGGACTGAGCGCCGCGTGACTTCGGAATGCATTCATTAAGACGTATTGTGTACAAAGCGCTGCCTGCCCTATGCCCTGACACCAGAAAATGTACACAGAGGGCTATGTGAAATTAAAATGATGCGCTATTTTTTATATAAGGTTTTGAAAGGTGTTTGAAGGGAGTTTAGAGACGTTAAACTTTTGTAAATGTTTTCATTTGTTCAAAAATTTCAAATCGACTTCTAAACCATCGCTGACGCAGTTGGGTAAAAATCACTATACAGGCATTGAAATACCCACCAAAAATATCTGATTTCATTAAACAGATATTCTACTTTACACTTTCATGCATGCCCAGGACCGTGCGAAGTGCAGAAATAAAAGCTGGAAAGCGAACCCTGGACCCCAAGATGGAAACCTCGGATGACTAACTAAAGATGATTATTTAAAATTTGAAAACATTGGGAAAACGACCTTTACCTTACAGAGGGAAAGCTTTTCCAACTGATCTTTTTTCTTATATATTTAAATATTCACTTCAAATTCCCCTTCTCTATATAGCCGGCTTTAAGGGCGACGGCGGAGTCATCTACCAATTTTCTTACGAACTGTTGAAACCAATTAATGATTTTTCAATCACATAGATGTTTTTTTTCATTGTTCATTCAAAAAAAAGACTATAATTATTTAATTCGAAAGACAAAATAACACACACACAGACAACAAAAGTAAGATTTTTCTCTTGAATTCATATACTTCTGAAGTCAAAAGTATCACTTATGACCAGCATATTTACCTATTCATGTATAAATAAATATTTCACAACATTCCATAAAACGCTATCTTTTTTTTTTTTTTTTTTTCATGTGGTAATCCCCTCGGATACCCCCCTGCCGGAGCCGGAAGGGGAGGTTATGTCGGACTCGAACCGACTAAAACCGCACGCCGACTGTGGGTCTTGGTGCTAGGCCGGAGGTGAGGATGTCATAGACATATCCCTCGCACCCCGGCTGACCCGGAGGGGGGACAACGGTGTCCCCAACTCGCCCCCGGAATGGGGAGGCGCGCTATTCAGCGCGCCGCCGCCATAAAACGCTATCTAGACCCATGGCAAGCATAGCTTAACTAGCTTGTGTTATGAAATCTAGAATGCGGATTATAAACATACCTAGATACTTTTTTGTGTAAATACATACATAGGAACATCCAAACCAATGCAAATAGCCATATTCATGGATACAAATATTTGTACTGAGCGGGGATCAAAACCGCGCCTCTTGCTTGGCAGGCGCGTTCACTACTACCACGCCACAATGTAGTTGTCATCTTGGAGATATTAAAATTACTAGTCTGATCTGCAAACCACGATTAAAATGGCTGTCTATTACAAAATTAAACCTAATTGCTTTCATTGTGCTTCGAGACTAACGCCCACATATGCAACAGTCCTCATTTCTCAAATAGATTTGCCAACACCACATAATAATGATTAAACGATACACATACGATGAACAACCATGTCTGATTTATATTGATAGCTTCTTAGTAAACAATGGTACAGTCACCATCGGTAACAGCATTCAAAGTTACCAAAGACCAAAATCATCAAAATCAAAAATAGTTTATTCTGCATTGACCATTAAATCGGAACTTACAAAACGTCAACATAAACTAAATATTAAATACTAGCTTAGCAAATGGACCACCGGTTCAAAACGCGGCCCAGACCTGAGAAGACTCCGGCAAGAAACTCAGTGAGTATATTTTTCTTGGTCTAATAATCTGCGGTAGCCTAATGGACTGCTGAGACGAGGTCTCGGGTTCGATCCCAGGTTTACCATGGCACACACCAATAACTTTTCGATGCTTTTCGAAGTTATGTGTGTATTTATTGCAGATTTATAAGTGCCCGGTTAATGGCAATAGGCTCGCCACCTATTACATTGGGACCTAAACATAAACTGGCGAAATGTGGGTGCTAGCACCTCTGCCTACCCCTTCGGGGAATAAAGGCGTGAGTTTTGAGAATTGCAAATATCTAGACTCGATACTGAATAAGCAAAGCAATTCCTCTTTGAAGGTGACCAGAGGAACAGAGAGGCAAAAAGAAGACTGAGAAAATGAAAAGCAAGGGAGGTAAAGCCTTTGATATAAAGTAAGGAGCTCCTGTTTGACCTCCGATGTCTTCTTTCCTCTATTTTGTTTGACTCGTGTATATTACTAGACTAAATAGACGATGTATTTTACGAAAATTATGCGAAGCGTGATGATATTGTATTTGATAAATAAAACTTTTCGAAACTTAGTTCAGGTGTTTTCCTATTAATCTTTTATCACCTCATCTCTGAAATCCTCTTTCCACTTCCAAGCTGGGATAAAAGTTTCATTTCAAACTAGCTTTTGCCCGCGTTAAGTTCAGAATAGAAATACCCATTTAAGTTCCTTAAAATTTCTGTGAGCCTGGTACTTTATGCAAATGTACCAGGGTCACGGAAATACTGATCCCGTGATAAAATAATATCCATTTCTACCCAACCGATTGCAATCAAACAAACATAAGATTTTAAGCCTAATCAAGAATAACCACACTGTCACTTCTACGTATACGCCGCTGCCGGCCAAATTTGTTGACATTAATGATCACTGCTCCGTTCCCTTGAAGCGTAATGATATTATAGCCTATGTGTTATTCTATGTATAATCTATATTATTGTAAAGTTTCATGAAAATCCATTCAGTAGTTTTTATGTGAAAGAGTAACAAACATCCATCCATACGTATGTATGTACGTATGTATGTACGTATATCCATCCATACTCAGAAACTTTCGCGTTTATAATATTAGTAGGATTAGGAGTAGTATATAATATACCAAAGTCTTTGGTTTCTGCATATTTTTTTCTAAACCAACCAATAGATGAAAATTAATAATAATAACGAACTGCTAATTCAGCCACTGTATAACCATTCCCTTCTAAGTACATAAACCAGCTGGAAAATATTCTGAGCTCAATATGTTGAGTGCAAGTCTGCAGTTGGTAATGAAAATCAAATTTACACAAAACTCCACGCTCATGAAGTTTAAAGTTTGGCCTCCAGGGGGCTACTTCATGTCTTTCACGTATAGCTTGTAAAATAGAACTTGCTTTACGTGCTGCGTCCTGTGGTTTTATTATATTACCCTCTAGACAAGTGGCAATATGTTTTTGAATAGAATAGATTGATCTAAATGAGATTGTATGTTGATGACTGTCTTAAACGTCAAAATATAGGTCGATCTCATACACTCGCCTAGTATTGCACACGTCCAGAGGCCACGGTAACCACTTTCCATCAGGTGAGCCGTGTGCTTGTCTACCACCTCTGTGGCGTGGCGGTAGAGCATGCGACTGCCACGCAGGAGGCGCGGGTTCGATTCCCGCTCAGTGCAAATATTTGTATGCATGAATATGGCTATTTGCATTGGTCTGGGTGTTTCTATGTATAATATGTAATGTATGTATTTACAAAAAAAAAAGTATATAAGTATGTTTATCCGCATTTTACATTCCATAACACAAGCTATAATAGCGTTGTGTAGAATGTTGTTGAATATTTATTTATTTATTATTTATTTACCTATGACGTATACAAAAAGACGCTGGCCAACGAATTGCTTTTGTTGTTGGTGGTTATTTTTTGTTGTGAACACTAACAAATGAAACTGGATTGAATGAAACAGTTTTTATAACACAACTAAACTATTTTTTTTTGTTCATTGTTATGTCTGTTTGTTTTTCTATATATACCTGGAACTGTTGGAATTGGCTGAGCCGATTGTGACGAGATAGTACAGACAGTTGTTGATTAGCCCTGATAGGTTTTAATAAGGCCTCATACACACTTGACATATAGCTTAATATCGCTTGTATTTTCACTGGAAGTCTGCCTCAAGGCGTAGTGAAACTATTTCAGAAAAATGCCCGACTGAGAGCAGTGCGGGCTCTTTTATGCGTTTTCGCTGAGCTTTAAATGTTGACAAAGGTACTGCTCGACAGTCTTTTTCCTACAGATTTTCCGTCTCACTGCAGATAAATGTGAGTTATGCATTTCTTTTTGCAGTAAAAACACATTTTTTTTTGTATTCACCTAGGTTTTCTTTTGAGTGTCTTTCGAATAATTATTTTTTCTACAGTTTTCTGTTCTTTTTCTGTTGAAATGAAGTTAATTGTGCCTCGTTTACGTGAAAGAAGGGACTCTGTTGAAAAACGCTTTTATGTTAATAACAAAGAAATGAACACATTAATGAGGCAAGTCGCTTTTGACTTGCCGTTTACTGTCTCTTAAAGCTTTTTGCTTATAAATAAGTACGAGATTTGGTTTAACTTAAAAAAATTAAATTTTGTGAGATTATAATAAATTCTATTCATAACTACAGAAGCGTATTTAAAAATGAATTATATGAATATTTAACAATACTGGCATTCGAATTCATTAACTGGAAAAAACAAACAAATGAATAAACAACATTTTATTTTTATGGTTCTCATTTATTTCTAATTTAAGAACCATCTTCAAAACAAAAATCAAAACAATTTCCTTTCGAAGCCCTCTTCGACAAGTATAATCTTCAAACTTGGGTGCTCACAATTTAAATGAATCACTCCGTTGGCTCACGATTGCTTTCTATCGATGCACCCATCACTCGTCTCGAGGGATTTTGCACCCCCTTGCACCCGTTTGCACCCCAAAAATTCTCGTTGTGGCAATTTTTTCCTGTCTGTCAAACTCTCGCCGAGGGATGTGCGCGTTAGCCTGTTGTAATTGGATAGACTGACAGATGTTACGTTTATATACATTTCGTCATTTGTCAATCACACCTTAGATCCTTGATAAATGATCAGGTTTTGTTCTTGCGGGATAAATTCAATTTTCAGGTACGTTGAACTCCGTTATTGTTGCAGTGTATTGTAATATTTTTTAGCAAATTTAAAACAACTCTGTTATTGTTGCAGTGTATTTATTGTAATATTTCTTAGCCATTTAAAACAGAAGTTTCCCCATGCAATTCACCTTTTGTGTTGATACGCGCATATTGCGGGTTTCATGCATCAAAAAGACATAACTTTACCGTAACAGGGTCACTGGTTGGTTTTCCGGTAAAGTTTATTTACTAATAATATAAATAATATAAATGCAAATCTTCATGGGTGGATAACTCTAAACCAAATTTCATCTAGATCCCATCAGACGTTCTATCATACGTCTAAACAATTTGGACGAAATTTAGCAAAGAGAATCACTGTTAACTGAAATAGCATGCATATAGGCTCTTATTCTGAAAACATGTTACTTGATTTCAAGAACCGGATCAGTATGCCGCGGCAGTCATAAAACATATTCAAAACCTAGTAATAAACTTAAAAACTATCATATATTTTGAAGCGGAAGCCGGATACACCATTATAAATTTATACGACGCGAATAAATACTAATGGTTTATAACAATGTTAGGGAGGCGGACAATGCTATTGGCTACAAAGTTCCACAGCGCATCAACGATGTTGCAACTTGTCCCACTTGCGGAGTTGCATCAACCGATACGCCTACAAACGCCTACGAGGTTATTGCGCTGTAGAAATGATGATAAGACATGCTTTGAATGTTTACTTGTACGCTACACTTAGTGATTTTTTTATTACTCACTAATAGCCTAACCTGATGAAGGTATTTATTACTGGGCAAATTATTTTCGAAGTACACCCTATACATCACAGCACTAGCCTAGGTGCTCTTCGTGGACAATATTGTAAAGATAAATTAGTATCCATGAATAGCACCTGCCAAAAATCTTGATAGGTGCTCTTCGTGGACATGGCTAGGTGCTATTCGCACAGGTGCTATTCAGCTGGGTGCTCTAAGTGGACTACACCAACTTAACGGCTGACTACTAAATTATTTAAGAAAATTATTTTCTTTAAGTATTTTGTTAATGAAGGATAAGTTTAAAATGTAGAAATGAATCAGTAAGATTTAACAGCTGCTTTACACTAGTCGCCAAAACGTTGAAGAATAATGTAAATATTCATAAGAATTTAAATTCACATATTCATTCTGTTGGCACCTAACTTAAAATACTGCTCGACCCGAGTATCGAACCTATGACCTCACGACTTAACAGCCACACTCACTACTGTTACGCTATTCTATTGTGTTATACTAAGCAACGGCATAGTGTACACTAATTTTACTATTTACGTAAGCAGACCTCTTTAATCCATTATAAATATGAAAAAAGCTTTAACTACGAAATAAATAGAAAAAAAAAAACAGATTTTATGAATTCAAGAACAGTCTCAACCTCTTTTCATCGTATCTCTAAATATAGACCTCAAGGTTATCTTCAAAAATATATCTGAACTTAATTAAATATTGGATGTTTCTGCTTGCTCATTTTCCTTCAACATACTTATGAAAATTATTTTATCATAACTTTTGTGTTGTTTCCAATTTGCAAATGATTTTTTTACCCTGAACCCAGGGGTCCACTTACTCCTCTATCTAGCCTTCGGATTCACTTACGTAGAATTCTGAATCCCGTCTTGTAATCTGAGGTGATAGACTCAAAAATGTGACCATGACCATGAAAGAGTCATGGACTTCAAGATTGGAGCTAACCCTTACACCACATCAGTGTTGAGGAGTCCTTATAACACGATTCCTGCCGGCTTCCCAATAGGTCGCATGGTGTTTGTCAAATGAGATCGAGGTAGATAAGTTTTATTTTCTACCGATTTCCCTTATGAAAATTTTCACCCTTCTCCAATGCACCACCGGATAGGTGAGCATGAATCACCGAAAGTAACTGCAGTACGCTTTATTTCTATTCAAATACAAAACGTCCTAAATTTCAGCTATCGCAGAAGCCACATAAAACCAAAACAAAGAAAACAACATTTTGTTAAACATTCTACTTGAGACTAATGCATTATTGTATAAAAGCTAAAACGGCAGAAAACTCATTTTGAATTTGACTCTAATAAAGGCGCAGAAAATCTTCGTTTGTTTAAAGAAAAATCTTGACAGCACTTGGACAAATTAAAAACTTTTTGGAACAAAAGAATGGTAACAACAGAATGAGGCAAAACTTTTATTTGAGGGGGCAAGAACAAGTCAAACATTCTCCAAAAGGTTCTGAGGACCTCAGATTGTCTTGAGTGTGAATTTAGGGGCATTGTTGTTAAAAAAATAATCCTCAGATGTTTTTGTTTTACATAAATACAGAAGTTGTTTCAGCTTATTTTTATGCGTAATTGTTAGGTGACTATTTCCATTACGTATTGATCAATGTGTTTTATTTTCTGTCAAATGGTACCCTCTGAAATATATAATAATGTTAAATTAAAAATTAAAAATACCCCCTACACTCCCCATTCTCACTTGGTTAAAGTATATAACTTTTAAACGGCTAAACGGATTTTCACCAAATATGTCTAAGAACACTTGCACATAAGTCACCTTTAATACAAAAAAAACTAAATTGAAATAGCTTCATCCGTTCGGGAGCTATGATGCCACAGACAGACAGACACATCAAACTTATAACACCCCTTTCTTTGCGTCGGTCGGGGGTTAATAAAATGGTAGACTTTTCAGAGCCTTACCTGCTAGTCGGTGCAGGCTTCCTTCATCTCGGACCAGAGAGGTCAAGACACGAATCCTGGGGTCCAAAAAGTAAATCGCGACTATCGCGAGTAATTGATGATTAATTTAATATTGAATCAGTCTTAATTACTGTCGACTTCATTCCCTTCCTTTTCATCACACATTACCTGCATAGCATACTGCCAGTCATTCACTGATTAGAGTAAGTTCCAACTAAGCCTACCCGTTTCAGATAATGAACGAGATACATCTATTAAACCGGTAAGATAGCGTATGACGTCAAGATAATTTTGGGGTGTCAATAATCGTGCGCTACTTAGCCCGGTCAAGGCCTCTACCTACGCGTGTCATTGAAGAGTCAGTAAGTATAGTAGGGTACCACAATCAATATACTGTTACCGTGAAGTAATATGCTTCACAGATTTGACTATTATAACATACATTATAGGTGTATGGGGTTCAATCAAAACTTTTGGTACTGTAAAGGTTGATATTCGACGGTGTCACAGTACTAAAACAACCTTACCTGCAAGCCTGTATACCTGCTAAGTGACGGATGAAGCTCTATAGCAGTTTTTCTTTCAGTGTTCGGAGGTCAGATGGCAGTCGCTGTCATAAAAGCTGAAGAAGTAAAATCAAAAGGAACATCCGAGGAAGAAGAAAGGGGAAATTTAAGTTTTGTATGAAAAAGTGTTCTCGTTCACACTGTAACAGGTCAATGAATTTGAGTGAAATACGGAATAGAGAGAGATAGCTCATAATCTCGATTGATACCTAAAAATAACTGTGCTGGAGAGTATATATTGATCAACTCAGATCATGTTATTTATTCTTGTAATTTTGATTAACATAACAATATTGAGATGCGATGAGATCCGGATCTCAGCATTCCATGGATTCACCGTGCGGTCGCCGGGTCCATGGCGTGGCACAGAAAGGAATACTATGAAGGCGCCTGGGACTTGCAACCCAGATGTAGGTTCAGGGTGGCCACCTTGTGATGCATCAGCGCTCACCTCCACCGTCATTCGTGTGCCCCCCTCTACCTATCCAAATTTGGTAAGATCCTATCAACGCCGTTTTGGATATTAGTTTAAGTAAAGAGTTTTCTGAACTTAAAGAGTCTGAAGTAAATAAATGAATGAATAATCTCTAAAAAAGTCAAATAATGCTTCTAAAGACAAACCTTCACAAGAAAATACCTTCAAATCTATGTACATTATCACTCGATGTTCTAACACAAACAGCTGATGAAGCCATAACGCGACCTTTCCGATCCTAAGACGATATTGCCGTAATCTGTACGCTCATCGTGCGGTAAGGGAATCCGGTGATTATTAGCGTTTGAATGCAGGTGATTGCTTCTCATTAGTGAATATGACTATCTTTTTCCTTATACAGGTTTGCTTGGAATATGTGATTTTGTTGATAGGGAAAGTTTGGATAGTTGAATTAGTGGCGTTTAAAGATATGTAAGGAGGTAGAAGGAATAAAAGAAGGTACTTCATCATCATCATCATCATCATATCAGCCACACATAGTCCACTGCTGAACATAGGCCTCTCCCATAGACCTCCAGAATGACCGATCTGAAGCAGCCCGCATCCAGCGCTTCCCCGCGACCTTGATGAGGTCGTCCTTCCACCTGGCCGTTGGGCGTCCCACATTACGTTTGCCCGTACGCGGTCGCCATTCCAGAACTTTTTTGCTCCATCGGCCATCTGTTCTGCGCGCTATGTGTCCCGCCCACTGCCACTTCAACGAGCTAATCCGCTGGGCTACGTCGGTTACTTTTGTTCTCCTACGGATATCATCATTTCTGACGCGATCACGTAGGGAAATACCGAGCATAGCCCTCTCCATAGCTCGTTGAGCGACTCTGAGCTTTTGTAGGAGACCTATAGTGAGGGACCACGTTTCAGATCCGTAAGTCATCACTGGTAACACACATTGGTTAAAGACTTTCGTCTTTAGGCACTGAGGTATGTCGGACGAGAAGACATCTCGTAGCTTCCCGAACGCTGCCCAGCCGAGTCGGATTCGTCGATTTACCTCGTCTTCGAAGCTGGAATTGCCTACCTGGATCAGTTGACCCAAGTAGACGTACTCGTCAACAGCTTCTAAGACTGAGTTCCCAACATGCACCGGTAGAGGCGCTACATGGACATTTGACATAACCTTCGTCTTGTCCATGTTCATCTTAAGGCCCACCTGTTGGGATACTCTATTGAGGTCTTCGAGCATGGTGTTTAAATCTTCCAGCGATTCTGCCATGATGACAATATCATCGGCAAACCGAAGGTGAGTGATATACTCGCCGTTTATGTTGATGCCACGTCCTTTCCAGTTCAGTAGCTTGAAGACGTCTTCCAAGGCAGCGGTAAACAGCTTCGGAGAGATAACGTCTCCCTGTCTAACGCCCCTTTTCAGGGGGATTGGCTTCGTGCTCTGTTCCTGTACTCGGACCGACATAGTGGCGTTCTGGTATAAACACTTCAAAACTTCGATATACCGGTGATCTATCCGGCACCGCTGGAGAGACTGCAACACGGCCCATATTTCGATCGAATCGAAGGCTTTCTCATAGTCCACGAATCCTAAGCAGAGAGGCCGGTTATACTCTTTGGTCTTCTGTATAACCTGTCGCAGCGTGTGGATGTGGTCCATGGTACTGTAGCCTTTTCGGAATCCGGCTTGTTCGGGAGGTTGGAAGTCATCGAGCCTGTTGGCGAGACGGTTCGTAATAACCCTCGAGAACAGCTTGTAAATGTGACTCAGGAGCGTGATGGGCCTATAATTCTTCAACAGGGTATTGTCGCCTTTCTTGAAGAAAAGGACCACCACGCCCCCGTTCCACGCTTCCGGCGTTTTGCCTTCGTGTAGGACGGAATTAAAGAGCCCCTGAATGACCTTTAGTACCGGCGTTCCGCCCGCTTTCAGAAGCTCTGCAGTAATTCCATCCTCACCCGCCGCTTTGTTATTTTTTAGCTGTTTGAGGGCCATTCTAATCTCGTACTTAGCCTAATATTTTTACTAATTTATAAATGTGGAAGATAGTAAAAATATTGGAATATTCATAACCCAATCAACCTCAAAGGGCTAAAAACAGATCTGCCAGAAGTTAACCACATAGGCTGACACATAGGCTACATAGTATAAAACAACTGTCGCCGTCTGTCCGTTCCTGTGTAGGCTTAAATCTTTAAAACTACGCAACGGATTTTGAAGCGGTTTTCTTTAATAGATAAAGTGATTCAAGAGGAAGCTTTATAGGTATAATAAATGCATAATATAGTAGAGAACGCAGCGGGAACGGGATCTGACGCCACGCGGGTGGAAAAACTTGGCGGTACGAAGTTTGCCGGGTCAGCAAATCACTAATAAAAACTAAATTACGTTTGACTCACTGTGTACTCGCGTAATTTCAATCCTGTTTCTATAGCCCATCGGAACAAAGAAGATGAAAGTACAGAATTTAATCTATCTCGGTGCTTAACTTCAGCAAGATCAGCATCGCATTCATAATATTTGTAGGATTGTAATTCAAATTCAAAGTATTTATTCAAAATTATGTAGTACTACTACAGCTTTTTGACGTCAAATTCTGCTTAAAACTAAGTTTACCACCGCTTCCTAGGCACCAGTGGAGAAGAAACGGCGCAACCAACTCCACTGTAGGATTTTACATATTACTAAATATGGACGAATAATAATAAACAATGTATTAAGTGTCAGTGATAAATCAATAATAAATCGCCTCGACAAAAGCCAAGCAACCTCCAATACGTCAAGTAGGTATCAGAAATATATTGTGGGGCAGTATTATAGCCTTTGTCTTGAAAAGTCTAAATAACAACAGACGCATGCAATTTAAAAATAGAAAGTTTCCCGAACCAAAATCTTTAATCTTGAAACATTTTATTAGTCTAAACAAGAAAATCCAGAAGACCGTTCTACAAACGTATAGCTACTATTAAGTACATTTTATTTTATTATCGGAGTACATTCGTAGCTGACTGTACGGGTAAGTTCTAAGTACCGGGGTGGGGGAAGGGGGGAACAGGGGTCATATCGACATACGTTTACTGGCAATATCCGAGCCGCTTTCTTCAAGACGCCCATTACTAGCCTGAGAGGGCAAAGACTATGAATCGTACGTCGCACAATAAAATATTATCTTGAGCGGATTATTGTTTATTTATTTAAGATACTTACTTTTGCCCGCGTCTCCGCCCGTGTGGATGTCGGTTATCGCGACAAAATATAGCCTATGTCCTTTCTCACGGTCTAACCTATCCCTATGCCAAATTTCATCAAATTCGGTTCAGTGGTTTAGGCGTGAAAGCGTAACATATAGACCAGACAGAGTTACTTTCGCATTTTTAATTTAAATACAAATATTTGTAATTATTCTTAAAATTACTGATATCGTTAAAAAAGTAGTTAATTTGAAATTCGATCGACTTTTCTGAAGGTAGAAGTGATGGTTACCGTGGCCTATGGATATATACAATACCAGAGGCAGTACACTCGTACTGCCCTGAAAAAACATTCTAATACCCATCTTGAAAAACCCCATATTGTAGTCGCTTGGGAAAACCACAGCAGGGGGTTCATTCTGTGGGACACGCCGAGGCGGGTCCTAGTGGCGGCTCTGGGGGTGGAAGTTCTCACACTCGCCACATTGCTCACAGCGATGGTACGATGCGCGAACGCTTGGGGTGCGGCCGATCTCGAAAGAGATGGACCTGGGGCTGCCGGTGTGCGAGAGATATGCTTTTGGCAATCTCACCTCCGGCAACCAAGGACCCAAGACGGCGTGCGTTTTAGTCGGTTCGAGTCCGACATAACCACCTCCACCGGCTCCGTGGGGGTGGTATCCGTGGGGATTTATGGCACGATAAAAAAAAAGGGGGTTCATTCTACAGCTTGAGCGTAGGTGGGATTAAGTGCAAGAATATAATAGATTACCTGATCATCGTCACTGGAACACAATAATCAATTCTAATTAATCAGTCAGTCTCATATTGATAAAAGACGTAACTATTAAAAAGTCTGTCCACCAACAGCTATACCGTGTAATCTTTGCGATCATATGCTCACGTGGAGGCACTCCTCCGCACCTTTAGGTATGTAAATCATTACAGAGCACGCCAAAGAGCGTTTTCTCTCAACAACAATGCTGCATAAATCAGTCTCTATGGCCGAAATTGGCTGGGGAGTGATAGCCTTTATTTTTTGTGAAGCTAATAAGAACTGATTTGATCAATTCATGATATTAAAATTGAATTAACCTAAACTAATGTGGGTAAACATGTTGTACTTCATGAAATTTATTGAGTCAAAGTTTTTCACAAACGAAATACTTTTTCAACAAAACATAGCGATCCACTTCAATTAAAGTAAGACTTCGTTTATATAATGGAATTAATTGAGATTAGTATGATCACTTAGTATTCAAAAAATTAAGTGCTTTTCAGACATAGATACGAGTAAATTACAGTCAAATCAGTTAAAATCGAGTTATAATGTTTGATTAAATTAAATTCGTTGAAATAAACTGGATACCTACTTAACTCTATTTGCATAAATGTGATCACTATTAGGTACCTAATAGCAATCAATTTTATTCAAATAGAGTTAATAAACAATCAAATAAAATTAAACTGAAAATAAAAGTACCTATATAGGTGGGAAACTCGTCCTCCAATCAATTTCATCATACTAGGCAGAAAACCTCAATTCAAATGTCTCAAGCAACGTAATTTAATCTATGACCTTGTATAGGGGAAATACGCGGGCAGAGCGTGGTTCACGGCAACCATCTAGTTAAATCAACCCCGGCGCTGCGCCGATAACCGACGTGAATGGCCGCCTCTATTTTGTTGCTATTGCTGCTCTGACTCACCGAGTTGTGTAAATAAATATACGTTTGGATATCTACCTAAAATATCTCATAATATGGTGCATTATTAGGTATTTTGTTTAGGTTAGTTTCCGGGAACAAATATGTAAACAACAATTATGGAGGGAAGCGAGTGGAAAGAATGGACGTTGTCTCTGCCTGCCCCCGATATGAAAGCGAAGAGATTAAACATATGTGGAACTGTAGTTTCGGTTGTAACATATATTTTGCTATATATACAATTTCTTTAATGTTTTCGGACTACGATGTTAAATTGGGTCCGGCCGTTATGCTCCCATTCCGGGTTGCCCCCGGCCGGTATGCCACATAGAAAAATTTGTTATTCCGGTTTGCCCTCAGCCGTGTTGCCCCCATTTTCTTTGTAACAAAACTCTTGAGCAAATACTGTTGAGAACAAAAGTGTTTTTGAATTTAACTTATATTTATTTTATACTATGTATCATCGTTTTAGACATTAATAGGGATAGTTCTTGAGTATATTCTATAAGGATTTAAAAACGCGAACTAAATTAAATTAAAATAAAAATGTTAAATTTTCAAAGATTTGAATCCTAAAACAAATAAAAAGTAAAAGTGATTTTAAAAATCAACAAGTAATGCAATAAAAATAATTCATGCATATTTGCAGTGAGCGGGTATCAAACTCACAACGTGAGACTTAACAATCACTTTTTTTTTCAATCACTTTATAGTTATTGTCGGTATACGAAATACTATCTCTGCGTTCATATTTTTATAATAGTAAACTAGGTAGCTAACCTTACCATTCACCTTTATTGGTGTAAGAATATATCAGATATTTTCCCTCATTTTCAGGCTATTTTTCTTACACAAAAAGCTAGATTCCTCTGTATTATCTGAGTTACTGAACAGGAAAATAAAATGTTTACACGAGCAAGGCTAATCAAGCGTACACATTTTATCCTTCGGATACCAACGCGAAACATGTTTCTTTTTAATGAGCCCTTCAACATATTTCTTCCTAACGAGACTGTATAAAAACCTAACATTTCTTATTACGACAGTAAAAATACACAGCAATAAAGTTCCTCTAACCCCACGAGCAATCAAATTGCTACAAGATTCAGTATACTCTAATCCTTTTCCAATACCAAATTGAAAAAAAAAAGTAAAAATTGACCACACAGCAACGAACATTTGAAATTAGAAAACTCTGTGCAGCCAATCGAACGCGTGAGTTAGGTGCGGTGCACACTTGGCGCCCACTTTGTGCAAGTGCAGCCCTACGGGTCGAGCGGCGGTCGCCCGGGAGACGAGCTTGGCCCGGGCCGCCGACGTCCCCGCCGGGGGGCAAACGAACCCTCATAACAACCCCCCTAGCAAACAACACACAGAAAAAACAACCTTATTCCTCTAGTAATAAGACTACTATCTCTTGACTGTAGACGCTCTTCTGTAGAATTAGCGATTTGTATGCTATGCAACACGGAATAGGGTCTGCTTTCCGAACGCTAATTCAGTTATCGCTAAGTATTTTTATGGTTGTACAAAAATGAACTCAATTTCGTGTGAATAAGATTGATAATTGCGTGTGATGTTTCAGTGCGTGCGATACGGTTTGAAGGGGGGTATCCAAGGGTGTCCCCTCATTCATAATCACAGGGATGTCGAACGCTCAGGTGGTTAAGGTAGCAGATTTATCGTTTCTAGGTGAGATGGCCCGCCGTTGAATAATCTGTATTGTTTATAAAGCTCGCGTATTGTTTTATTATAGCAATTAATATGTCTGAAGTTTACAATCCGTGTCATATGACACCTTATTGTGGGTTTATTCGGCAGTACAATGAGTTGTAAACATTTTGAGCGACCCCATGACTCATTTGGTTCAATTTAGTGCCTTTATTTCGTTCATTTCGAGTTGATGTTCAAATTTGACAAAGTTGGATTTTTTCATTTCTGTCCATTACAGTATACTTACATTTATGTATTGTATAATTTATTTTCTGCTTTAATGTTGTTCTCGACTTACCTGAAACAAAATAAAATGTAAAGTTAGCGAAAGCTTTCTCTTATCTTGATGAGTTTTATTTTCTCATCACGTTATATTTCCGCGGGGAGTAATAACATTGTAATAACCTTTAATAGGTAATGCATAATTAGCAATTAAGTGCTCTTTGACTGTGATTAGGTAATCACGGTTGTGAACGTTTACAGTTTGTCGTGTAATTTTATGTTACTGTTATTTTTTCTATACCTAAGTAACTATGTGGGTGCTAGCACCTCTGCCTACCTTCGGGGAATACAGGCGTGAGTTTATGTTATGATAAGTAACTATATAGTAAAAAATATATATGCTATCAGTTTGTTCGGCTTGATGCCACCTCATTTATGAATAGATTTCAAAGACCTCATTTTAAAGGCTCAATTTGAACCTCATTTATAAATTGGTCTTAAAAACACTGTAATGTCAAGAAACCAAAGAATCAATCTCGTTTATTCAGTTTAGGCATGTAAAGAACACATATAAATGTCAAAATTTTATAATTATATAAATAAACTAGCTTTTGCCCACGGCTCCAACCGCGTGGACGTCGGTAATCACCTTTATACCAAAATTTCATCAAAATCGGTTCAGTGGATTAGGCGTGAAAGCGTATAACATACCTACAGACAGACAGACAGACAGACAGAGTTACTTTCGCATGTATGGATAATTACAGGAAAATTAAATAAAGTAAAAAAAAAACCTTTGAAAACGATTCTTTCGCTGGTTCGGTATGTTGGCACCCGTACTGTACCTGTACAACCAAAATATGTTTCAATCCTATACATTCATCATCATCCTACAACTAGCTGACCCGGCGAACTTCATACCGCCAATTATTTTCCGCCCGCGTGGCGTCCGATCCCGTTCCCGCTGCACCATCTACTATATTTAGCATGTATTATGCACATAAACCTTCTTCTTGAATTACTCTATCTATTAAAAGAAGCATCAAAATCTGTAGCGTAGTTTTGAAGATATAAGCATACATAGGGACGGACAGACGCAGAAAGCGACTTTGCTTCATACTATGTAGTGATTCGCCAGTCAACGAATTGGCTACGTACCAGCTCGACCTCCAAGATTCTACCCTCTCACAAAAGTACCCACTGGACCTCACTTTTAGGTCCCACTGGACCTCCTTCAAAATACAATAATTAATGTGCCCAATCGACCTCTTTTTCAGTACCCACTGGACCTTCAAAATTACCACTTGTCTAGGGTGACTGATCGATATTACCCATTTATACTTCGTAATGTTCAAATTTCGTACATTACACAGTTCCGAATTGAATAACGTTTTCCCACAAGTCGTATCGTAAAAGGGGACTTCGGAATAATACCACTAGGAAGAACACCAGTATTCGACACTGTGATCATACACGGCGCTTTAAGTCGACTAGATAAAGTCCTTCCGCGAAGGGTAGAATAACATTTATCAATACTGATCTGCGTTTTGCTGGGTTATATTGGTCACACTGATACTCGTATATGTTTTTGGAGTCAAGGGTTATTATTGAAAAACACATGCTATCAAATACTTATTGCCCTGATGGCATTGTATAGTATGCTGTAAGATACTAAAAATATAAATTACAATTCACCTTCACTTGCGGTACAATTGACATAGCCTACTCATCCTGTCCTATCTTTATTAGGTATTAAAGGTATCGGGATATTGACTATGTTGTTTTTGTTTTGAGTTTCTGATATTACGGTGCTATAGCAGGCGATGATAGTGACTATGATACTTTAAATAACTATCCTATCTTATCCACCTAAAATAAAATATTCAGCTTTTGTTGGTCAATCACGATTTAACGGCTGAAAGGATCTAGCTGGTCCAGGGATAGATTATAGTCTGGAATAATACACAAGCTTTTTTTTATATATAGGTATAGGATACGTCAATTTGACTTCACCTCGCCTGATGTTATGCAAAGTCTCGGAAGCGGAAGGAAGAAGCTACTTTATATCATGGAAATAGTTTTTCGTTAGTTGCAGGATCAGGATTGAAATGCCACATGAGCAAAGCCGTGAACAGCAGCAAGTAATTAAACAAACTTGAAACGGACTTGAACCTATAACAAATAAGTAAATACTCATTAACCAACTAATCCGAATTGTAGACAGCCTCAGCCATCACATGAAAGTAGCTCCAATAAAAACAAATATCAAGACAAAACCCGTCAAACAAAAGTAGTTTAAGACCACCAATTGAAGCCTACAGGGCTTTTACGAGATCCAGTAACGATCTGAGTAGCGTGGAAACTCGCACACTGCCTATTAAAGTCTATCCTAGAATCTCATAAAGTCATACTGAAACCTGAAAACACACATCAATAATCTTTATTTCTAAGACGTTAAGGTTCATTTTAATGTGATGAAGGTGTAAGAAAAGTTTCAGCAGTTTTCCCCGCATTCGCCATTTTGTTCATCGTAAAAAGTTAATGGCATTTCTGTAATTTTGCGGCGAGCAACAAGTAAAATTAAACGTATAATTACTCGAGAAATGACTCCTGTTATGGTGTTAGATAAAATGTAGCTATCCTGAAAGTAATTGGATTGGTGAAGTGGAACTTTGGTGCAACATAGGTAAGAAAATTCTATTAGAATAGTGAAATAGGCAAACTAGAGTTACGAACCAAAATAAGTACTTACAAATAATAAAAAAGACACAAGACATAAGTAATTAAACAAGTCAGTAGCTTAGTGGTTAAGGGGTCCGCCTTACGATCGAGAGGTCCCGGGTTCAAATCATGGCCATTACACTACCGACATTAGCCCACTCCTAGCACAAACAAAAGGGAATATTAATAATTTCAGTTGCTAAAGT
Source organism: Eilema sororculum (assembly GCA_914829495.1). NCBI lineage: Eukaryota > Metazoa > Arthropoda > Insecta > Lepidoptera > Erebidae > Eilema > Eilema sororculum. The sequence continues at coordinate 22,113,629 of OU618546.1, forward strand.
TCATTAAAAAAATATTATTTATTTATCTATATTCAATTTAAAAAACTTATAAATTGTACATTACAATACACAACATTTAAATACATATTTAATATAACTACATTTTGCCCGCGGCTCCGGCCGCTTTGATGCGGGTTATCGCGACCAAACATAGCCTATGTCCTTTCTCATGGTCTAATCTACCCCTATACCAAATTTCATCAAAATCGATTCTGTGGTTTAGGCGTGAAAGCTTAACCTACAGACAGACAGACAGACAGACAGAGTTACTTTCGCATTTCTAATATTAGTATGGGTTTACTTACTTCTTGACGTTTCAGTCACTTTTCAGCAGGCACTGACCGACAAAAAAACTCATATGAATAAATTTGAATGAATCGGATAAAAGCCAAATATTGCCTCAAGATTGGCTGCTTCGTCATAAGTTTTTGAGCAAATTACCTGTGGATTGGTAGGTATCCATGCTATTATGAGTTATATGAACTGAGACTAAAGGTATAAGTCTCAGTCGGAATCAAACTGATCCCTCGGTATTATCTCATTACAAACATAACCCGAAGAAGATATTCCCATTACAGGACATCAATACCAAGTCCAATATTTGACCAACAAAGGCCAACATTCTCTACAAACCCGTACAGTCAGCGTCATAAATATCTTGACGAAGAATTCTCAAAATGATCTTAAAACTTCGTTTTTAAAGCAAATCAATTATTTATTGAAATGGTATAATTTGTCCAAACTAAAGTTGTGTATCAAATATCAGAACAATCAGACAACTGTAAAGGGTTAAAAAAAAAAATTAAGATCATTTTGAGTATTTTGTACGTCAACATCTTCCTGATGCAGACTGTACAAGCCAAGAAGGCTACATACACACTATTATTCGCTGCAATTCTACAAAAGCCCCACCCTCGAAGAAAAATCTTGTGATATATACGAGCGATACATAACCCCGAATCGATTTATCCAGTGAAATCACAACTGCGCCGTCGATCAACGTGCTCTGAAAGTAATCTAGAGATGTTACGACCTCTCCACGAAACACACAGACAGGCTGACCCATTACCGCCATTTGTTACTGTGGCCAAGAGCTGTATCGTTGGGGAACAGGCGAATTTTGTACTTATGGTTAAGTATGTTTCTATGTACAGTCAGTGTCCGAAATATCTTGACTTCAAAGTTTCAAAATAATCGAAAATGCTAAAACTAGCTCTTTTTATAGTGAGGTCAAAAACGGTGGAGTGAAAGTCAAAAAAGAAACATAATGAAGCATTGTCTGTTTATGTCTCTTCTGCTAAAATAAATTGCTTGTTTTTGGTGTAGGTTTAGGTTGGTGGTCTGATTCCGGGACCTCCCGACCGTAAAGCCGATTCCCTTATCATTAAATGACTGATGAAGTAAGACAAAATTTGTTAAACCAGTGTAAATGTCGACTTCGTTTTCATTTAAATTCCATATAGTTTCGTAAGATAGGATTGGATCAGGACTTTTATAGCCGCGTGGTTCCCGAAAGAGTAGAATTTGGTCCACCCCATCTCTTCCCATGCGGTGTGGTACAAGGCGACTAAGGGATAGGGCTGTTTAACATCAGACAAAAATATACAGCCCAGACTTAGCCTCGGATGCAGGGCTTGAGTCAACAATAGTGCCCGGAAGGCGGCAATAGGCTCACCCCCTATTACGTGGGCTAGAATCCAATGATTGGTGAAATGAGGGGGTTAATTATTTTTTCTCACCTCTGCCTAACCCTCCGAGGATAAAGGCGTGATTGTATGTATGTATGTAAAAAATTGAGAGAGAATAAATACTTCAGAACCTGCGATAGCGTTAGTAATTTTATCATACTCGCAGTCACTGCACAACTGCACACCTGTTGGGCATTGCGCCAGATGTGTACGCTTCCTCACCCCCAAGAGAAATAATATTATTAAAAAAGATGTAGCTACCACTGAAAAAAAACATGATTAAAAAAAATTCAAATTTAAAATTGCTTTGATCAAAATTTGTCTTCTACGAGCTCAATATTAGAAAGATCACCAAACTTTTTGAGATGTTGAAAGTTTTGATGAAAATATTAAAATTCTGAAGTTTGAAATATGGCTAAAATAGATTTTAATGTCAAACAATTTACAAAGTCGGATCTCAGATATCGTTGACTTTCATAGCTATAATTTTCATACCAGAGATGTTTAAACATCAGTAAGATCAGAAAAAAAATGGTGATTAAAAAGTTTTACTAAATATTAGTGTTGATGAATCAACTTAAAATTACTTAAAATCAAATTAAAATTAATAAAAATCAAATTCAAGTCATACTAAATAAAATGTTCTTTGACAAGTTCTCTAATTAAGCTGTTTTTTTATTTGTTTTATAATATGTATAAATATACTTCGCTGTATAGTAAATACACGATATGCTTATTGCATAACTATCTACCGTCCTGTAGATAAAACATCATCATTACTACTACATGTGAAAACTTATAATTGGCCATCTTTTTTTTACAATTTGTTTGTACTCTGTATTTGTACAATCACCAGCCTTGTGCCGATGATAGCTGTGGAACAACACTATTTATCTCGGGGTGTGATGAAGGTTGGAAATAATGAAATGCAAACTTCACCTGTGCTTGAGTGTAACAATATTGCTCACAATACATTGGTTTACATTGATCCCTTTATACAATGATTGGTAACGTAACCATAGTGCCATCTAACTTGACATCAACGCCATCTATTGAGCGTTGATACAACAATGTACAATAATATGTGGTTCATGTGAACGAAACCATAGCGACATCTAATTTGAGGTCAACGCCATCTATCGAGCGTCGAGCAAAACAGTTTTTAACTTATAGTACTAAACATACCGCCCACCAAGGACATTTAGTGCAGAAATGTCCTTCAAGAACTAGATCACAAATAAATACAAATTAAATTTAAAAATACTACTGCTTAACTGTAAATGCAATGTGCTCTGAATTATGTGGTATCCTGGACCATTAGACCTGAAATATTAATGATTACAGCAGCTCATAATCGTGCAAAATCAATAAATAACATCAGTAAAACATGAAAAATAACAGTGTAAAAATATAAAAGTGTAAACCAACAAGTGCATAATTTTATCTTAAAATAAGTCATTTAACAAGTGTGTATATGTATATAAGTTCATCAAATTCAATCAGCGACTGGCAAAATACAGAGTTTCGACGTGGGTCTCTTCAATATTGAAGTTTTGGTACGAAATATGACCACACGCGTGATGTCATCCTTGCCAGGATGTTTTAGTTCTACTCTGCCTAACAACCAGCGACTTGGCGGCAAGTCATCTTCCTTTATTAGAACAATGTCACCAATTTTAGGTTCAGGAACTCGATTAGACCACTTATACCGATTCATTAGGTTAGACAAATATTCGGTAGACCATCGCTTCCAAAATGACTGAAGCATTCTTTGAACGAATTGCCACCGGGTTAAACAGTTTACGTTGGACCCTTCGTATGTATAATCAGGTACCCTTACAATTGGTTCTCCAATCAAAAAGTGTCCCGGAGTTAACGGTGTCGGTTCACTAGGCTCTGTACTATTTAATATGCTAATTGGTCGCGAATTCAAGCATGCTTCGACTTGACTTAAGAACGTACTAAGTTCCTCATACGTCAACGTTGATTCACCAACGATACGTTTGAGGTGAAATTTGGTGGATTTTAGACCCGATTCCCATAATTTCGTAGGGACTTCTTCATCCCACTGTATACCGGCGAGCCACAATTTTTGAATCAAGACCTTTGCCACTATTACGCATGGAGCTAACCATCCTAATGGGTCAAACAATCTTGCGATTTCTGATATTACAGCTCGTTTGGTAACAGGAACTGCAGATGTCAGAGGAAGACTCACACCATACTGAAGAGCATCTTCGCGACGGTTCCAGGTGAGTCCTAAGATTTTTAGTGTATTGTCTGTTTTGATTTCTATTTTCTTTTCTTCCTTAACTTGTTTTACATTGTGTTTGAGTATTTTCATGTCTGTGTTTTGTTGCTTTACTTCTTTGCTTCTATTATCCAATTTTGTTTTACTTATTTCGATTTTTTGTATTGCTTCTAACATATTTTGATTATTGCTGTTCCATGTTTGTAATGCGAAGCCCCCTTTTGCGAGAAGTTTCGTCATTTGTGTGTAAATTTCAGCGCCTTCTTTAACGCTGTCACAACCGGACATCATATCATCAACATAAAATGAAATCAGCACCCTATCTGATGCCAAAGGATAGTTTTGTCCTTCATCATAATGCGATTTGATGTAAAATCCTAACTGCTTGATATGGTGCCGATGCGGTACCAAAAGTGACAGTTAGAAGTTCGTAGTCTTGTATTAGCATTTCTGGGCTGTCTCGCCAGAGTATGCGCTGATACATACTATCCTCATCTGCTACCTTTACCTGTCGATACATCTTAATGACGTCTGCCACAAGGCCGATAGCATGTCGACGCCACTTGAGGATTGTTTGCCGAAGATCGGCTTGGATCGGTCCGACCATTAGAGTGTCATTCAGCGATACACCTTTATTATTTTTTTCTGAAGCATTGAAGACCACCCTTACCTTGGTAGTGGCTTTGTCTTCTCGGATCACAGCGTGATGTGGGAGGTAGACTGCTTCTTCTCTTTTGGTATCATTTTTGTTTACAGGTTTCATATGTCCTAGCTGTAAGTATTCATTTATTACTTTGCTATATTCTTCTTTTAATTGTATGTTTTTGTTAATCTTTTTTCAAATGATTTGAATCGTGTTTCAGCTATGCCTCGAGAGTTACCGTATTTACAAGCAGGATCATCTTCACGAAACGGTAACTTCACCACATATCTGCCGTCTTCATCACGCTTAGTGGTCCGCTTGTAAAGCTTTTCGCATTTCTCTTCTTCAGCGGTAAGTATTTTCTTGTTATTTGTTTGTTCTTCAATTTCCCAAAACCTTTTAAGCATATCATCTTCTTGAATCTGTGCATGCATGACACTAATGTTTCTTGATTGTGATTTGTGATTACTTACAGAATTAATCTCTTCAGAAAGGATCCAACCTAAGGTAGTGCGTTGAGCTATGAGAGTACCTGACGGACTCTACCATACCTTTCTGTAAAATACGACTATAAACATCAGCGCCCAATAAAATGTCTATCTTGTTGGGTGTATTGAAGTTTGGGTCAGCTAGATATAGGCCTTTGTTGTCTAGCCAATCAAAATTACTAATGTTTATATTGCAATCGGGTAAGTAGGACGTTATTTTAGTTAACACGTATGCATTTAATCTGAGTTTGAAATTTGGATCCGTTCGTGACTTTATTGACAAATAAACCATGTGCCGTGCAATAGTTGACCTATCATTACCTAAACCAGTGATAGTACCTCGGATAGGAATTCGTTTCAGCCTAAGCAATTGTACAGCAGCTTATGTGATGAAGCACGCCTGGGAGCCTTGATCCATTAAGGCTCGAATGGTTAACTGTTGCCCAGAGTTAGACTTGGCCGATACCAATGCAGTTGCTAGTAACACTTTCCACGGTTTAGGGACTGTACCCGTAGATAGACATGAAATCACAGGTGCCTGACTACTTGAGCAGCTTGGTTGATCAGCGGACGGTTGTGCAGAAGGTTCACCCCTTACATTGTTGCCTTCTCCATAGTGTAGCAATGAGTGACGCTTGTGACATATTCTGCACGAAGTTAATTTTTTGCACTCAGAAGCAGAGTGGTTGTTGCCTAAGCAGTTGAAACAAACCATGTTTTTAGATGCGAAGTCGCGTCTCTTTTGAATGGGTTGCTTGGCAAACTGTTTACAGTAACAGAGTTTGTGTGATTCATGGCAAAATTCGCAGCTCAAAGATGATGAATTTGCGACCAACATTGTTTTTGGATTGTGGTGGCCCTGGGAGTGAGAGTTCTTACCCTCGCTTCCCTGCTCACAGCAATGGTCTGCTGTGCGGACGCGTGGGCGGCCGGCGTCTCCTTCAGCGAGCAGGTAATGGTCGTGAAGGAGACGGCGGAACGGGAGAGGCAGCGCGAGCGAGCGAGACTCGCGAACCGCGCTGCCCGCGCGCACAGGCAACGGACGGGCGTCGGAGGGCACTGACTGACCTCCGTCCCCCATGAGCGCGGGCCTGGGGGTAACGGGTGAAGCCGCCTGTCACCCCAGCAGAAGCAGGCCACGGCGACGGCGCGCTGAGAAGCGCGCCTCCCCATTCCGGGGGCGAGTCGGGGACACCGTTGTCCCCCCTCCCGAGGAGGGCTAAACCATAAGTGATGGCCCTGGGTCCGCCGGGGTGCGAGGGATATGTCGATGACAACCTCACCTCCGGCCTAGCACCACGACCCACAGTCGGCGTGCGGTTTTAGTCGGTTCGAGTCCGACATAACCTCCCCTTCCGGCTCCGGCAGGGGGGTATCCGAGGGGATTTCCGCACGGAAAAAAAAAAAACATTGTTTTTGGATTATGAGCCTGAGACTTGTTCTGGCGAGCTGATGATTTAGGAGTCTCTATGGCTTCCAATGCGCGGAAACGGGTTTCAATGAATGACCTAAACTGTTCAAGCGTAGGCAATTCGTTCACTCCAGAAGGGTTACAACTTAGCTCCCATTGTTTGCGAGTTTCAAAATCTAACTTGAATGCCACTATCTCAATAATGATGACATCCCATGTGGACACATCAATGTTCAAATTCTCGAGCGCGTGTAAGCAGTCATTGGTGGTATCAAACAGTTCCTTGAGACCAGACCCTGACTCGACATGTAAACGTTTTTGGCTGAATAACCGTTTTAGAATGCAATGAGCTAGATACTTTTTATTATTGTACCGATGTTCTAAGGCAGCCCAACATTGAGCGTAATTGGCATCGCTTACCGGAGTGTGTCTTATTATTTGTGCAGCTTCTCCGGTTAGATGACTTTTTAAATAATGCATTTTTTGACAATCATCGAGAGATTCATTTTTGTGAACTAATGATTTAAATAAGTCACTGAATGTTGTCCATTCACTGTATTCGCCAGAAAATGTCGGTATACTTATTTTATCTAACTTTACAAACTTTGATGAATAACTCTTATTTGATTCTGCCTGTTTAGGCGGTGATAATTTATTATAAGTTGACATTAAGATTGTTTTGAAATTAAGGTAAACCTCTTCAGTCGAATCGTAACTATCCAACACAGTTTGATCCACCCTCTTTTCAGGTTGCTCAATAAGTTTAAGATAATTAGTCTGAAATTTACTCCAATTATTTTCAAGAAGTTCTTGTCTAGTTTGTACATATTCTAACGTGAATCTATCCTTCGAACTCTTTCTAAAATTAGTGTATCCTTTTTCTATAGTAGCACGCAAATGATTTACAACGTTGGCTAATTCCGCCATGATATGAGGATAACACAATGCAATGTAATCTGTAAGTTTAAATGAATCAGACTACTACAGCCAGCAACAAAGCAAATAAATATTACGAGTATTACAATTATCTTCTACTGTTTGACTTAGCAATGCTACAGATTGTTTCTTAAAACACAGTAAAAGCGTCTTAAAATAAAATTAAGTCCAGCGAAAAGCGACTTTTATAAGTGCTAAGCGACTCGTTTTACAACGTGTGTTTTTTCAAACTACAAAATAGATTTGATTAAATTCTATAACTACAAAATATGGCAAAAACAAACATAAAAAAGCGTACTAATACTTGAGTGATTTTTCTAAGTGTCAAAATATCTACAAAATTTTACAAGTCTTTTAATTTTAAATACTTTACTGTCGGCGGTAAACGGACATAGTCTCCCTGTTCCCCCGTTTTCTATAAATTATTCTAAGTCTAAACTACCATGCACTAAGACTAATATTTTACAAGTTAACTACAAACTAATCTTAATTTTTCTAAGTCTAAACTGCATTGAACTCTTCTATTTGAATAATCTTGACAACAGATAAAGTTCTATCAAAGTTGATGCTTTCAAGCGAACTTCGTAAACCTCCGAAAGTGACAATCTTGACAGATGTCAACTTCAAACTTGATAGGTGAAGGTCTTTCGCCTTACGTATGATATAAACAATAAAATGTACTCACAGTTGCACTTCACTCACTATTCAAACTGATGATGTGTAGGTGGCGCCCTCTGTGGTTGACTCTTGATTCCGTTCAGGCTTTCTTGAACTGCTGCTGGGACCGGAACTGATCTTCAGCGAACTTCCAATAACGCGGCACTTCCTTGCGCGTTTACTCGTACCGTTGCACAGCGATCCACTGCTAGTACGAGGTGGTGTACTAAAAGAAGTCTCCGATCCGACTCGATAGGACCATGGTCAATCACCAGCCTTGTGCCGATGATAGCGGTGGAACAACACTACTTATCTCGGGGTGTGATGAAGGTTGGAAACAATGAAACACAAACTTCACCTGTGCTTGAGTGTAATAATATTGCTCACAATACATTGGTTTACATTGATCCCTTTATACAATGATTGGTAACGTAACCATAGTGCCATCTAACTTGACATCAACGCCATCTTTTTTTTTTTTTTTTTACACAGGACACGTCAATTTGACTTCACCTCGCCTGATGTTAAGCTAAAGGCAAAGTCTCGGAAAGAGGGCCACCATCGCAAACATTTACCATGTTAACAGTGGTGGCACTCAGCTTGACGGCCTCATTAGATGCCTTTTCACGCCCCGCTTAAAGGACCCGGGACTGTAGGAAGAAGGAAACACGTGAGCTGGCAGGGAATTCCAGGTCTTAGTGGTGCGGCATAGGAATGAATCACTGAAACGCTTGGTTCTAGCAGGTATACTCTGCACCGTAAATGGATGACATCTTAGCCCTGCACGTGTCGTCCTGTGAAGGAAAGGGGAGGGTGGGACTAATTGGAAGAGCTCGTCAGAACATTCACCATGGTAGAGACGGTAGAAAACTGCCAAAGACGCAACATCTCTACGCATCTGTACAGGCTCGAGGGTGTTCGTGACCTCAGGATCCCCAATAATGCGGACCGCACGTCGCTGCAACCTGTCGAGAGCATCTAATAAGTACTTTGCGGAGCCGTCCCAGAGATGTGAGCAGTATTCCACGCAGGAACGAATTTGGGTCTTGTATAGAAGACACCGCTGCTCCGGCGTGAAAAAACGTCTCACTCTGTTCAGGACTCCGAGTTTACGCGAGGCTGATTTGATGATACTCTCGATATAGTTTTTGTTATTCAGTTTGCAGCGAACATCCATACCGAGGATAGTGAGGTGATCCTGCAGTGGCAGTGGTGTGCTCTGAAGAGTGGGAAGGGGAAGGAAAGGAGATACCTTTGCTGTAAACGCACATGCCTGGGTCTTCTTGGCATTGAACTCGACCAGGTTCCTAGCGCCCCATTGAGAAATGTGGTCCAGGATCCGGTCCAGCTCAGTGACAAGAAGCTGCCTTTTTTCCGCGATATCAGACTGCTTGGCCGCAGGATGTGCGTAATAACTCCCGTGTAAGGTGCTGTCGTCTGCATAGCAGTGAATGTTTCCGTTACAGAGCATGTCATTGATATGCAGAAGAAAGAGAGTGGGAGATAAAACGGAACCCTGCGGCACGCCAGCATTTACCTTTAAATAAAAAAAAATTTACCTGCAAGAACTCCGAAGCTCGTCCATCACATAGGACGCGAATACGGCGCCCCTGCAGGAAGCTTGCAACCCAGTTACACAGTCTAGGAGGCAGGCCGAAGGCTGGTAGCTTGGAAAGAAGCGATTTGTGCCATACCCTATCGAAAGCTTTGGCGATGTCAAGACTAATTGCCAGTGACTCACCGTGCTTCTCCATAGCCTCACCCCAAAGGTGGGTCATGTACGCCAGAAGATCACCCGTTGACCGTTTCGGTCTGAAACCGTATTGCCGGTCACTAAGCAAGGAGTGATCCTCTAGGTGGCGCATGAGCTGTGTGTTAATTATGTGCTCGAACACCTTGCACAGCACTGAGGTGACGGCTATGGGTCGATAGTTGGCTGGGTCCGAGCGATCCCCCTTCTTGGGGATCGGCTGGACATTCGCCTCCTTCCAAGCCGAGGGCACTGTACCCGAACTGTAGGACAGTCGGTACAGCCGCGTTAGCATAGGAGATAACTCCGCTGCACATTTTTTAAGTACAACCGCTGGAATACCATCAGGACCACTGGCTTTCCGGACATCGAGTGATTGCAGTACTGCACGGACATCGCGTTGCCTGATACGTATATCAGGCATTGCGTGGTCACCAGTGGGCATTGTCCGTGGTTGCATACCACAATCATCGACTCGGGAGTTGGCCGCGAAGAGATTGACCAGCAAATTTGCTTTCTCTTGCGGCTCATGGGCCAGAGATCCATCGGGATTGCTCAGCGGGGGCAGCGAGGGCTGGCAGAAGTTGGCTTGCACGGCTTTGGCCAGTTGCCAGTAGCCACGGCTACCCGTGGGATGCGCCACTAGCTCTTGGCCCAGCCGTGCTATGCGCTGGGCATCCGCCCGGATGCATGCCCTCTTGCAGACCTTTGTGGCTCTGTTGTACGCCGCCTTGAAGTGACCCACGTTGGGATCGCGCGTGGCGCGCGCCCGCACCCAGGCGCGGTACGCAAACTGTTTATGCTCAACAGCCTCCGCGCACTCGCGCCCGAACCACGGACGCGCTCCGCGGACTCCGGTGACATCGGTGTATGGGATATAATATTCCATACCTAGACCGATCTCACCGGCGACGGCAGTAGCGCTCTCAGATGGGTTCTTACCCTCAAAATGAGCGTTGATACAACAATGTACAATAATATGTGGTTCATGTGAACGAAACCATAGCGACATCTAATTTGAGGTCAACGCCATCTATCGAGCGTCGAGCAAAACAGTTTTTAACTTATAGTACTAAACAGTATTCTAGCTGTAAGTTTTTCTGAAATAATAAAATATATTAAAATAAATAATTGTCATTATGAACTCAATTGCAGAATTATGTATCTACATAATAAATGAATATAAAAATAGCTGAAGCAAAATGACCAATGTGCACAATGCACAGTGTTTATAAACAAAAACGTGTCGCTATTTCAAAACGCGTTCTGATTGCTCTGGAGAAAATTCAATTCAATATACACTTCTTGAACATTTTTTCAGCTGGCAATAGCACAAAGGACTTTTATGTTGCCATGAGCGTTAAAACTCAACGCAGAGAGAGAAACTTTTAGTTAAATCGTTACTACTTGAAATCTTTTACTTCTAATGCTTTTTTTAAATGAAATTTCCTCTGAGAACAAATATTTTCACACGTAATAAATGAATTTTGAACACTACACTTGAGTTTTTAAAATATTAAAATAATCCCAAACTAAAGCTTAGCTTGAAATATGAGTTCTGGAATGTGGGTTAGCATAATTAAATACATTAAAAAAACTTTTTTAGCCGCTTTACACATTTTTCGTACTTAGATCAATTTTAGTGATGAAAAAATACCATTTTACTCTACCGTTACCTCTTAACACCTCTCTGTTTATAAGTATTTACATATATAGGCCAAGTTTTCTCAAGATTTTTTTTTTCTTTGGTTTTTTCACACATAGAAACAGACTACTCTAAAGAAGACGAAAATCTTTAACCAATGTGTGTTACCAGTCCCTCACTATAAGTATCCTAAAAAAGCTATGGAGAGGGCTATGCTCGGTATTTCCCTACGTGATCGCGTCAGAAATGATGATATCCATAGGAGAACAAAAGTAACCGAGGTAGCCTAGCGGATTAGCTCGTTAAAGTGGCACTGGGCGGGACACATAGCGCGCAGAACAGATGGTCGATGGAGCAATATAGTTCTTGAATGGCAACCGCGTACGGGCAAACGTAGTGTAGGACGCCCAACGGCCAAGTGGAAGGACGACCTCATCAAGGTCGCCGGGAAGCGCTGGATGCGGGATGCTTCAGATCGGTCATTCTGGAAGTCAGTCTATGGGAGAGGCCTATGTTCAGCAGTGAACTGTGTGTAGCTGATATGATGACTCTATATGTACTATAGATATTCATTTTTAATTTTCCATAATACGTAACAGTCTACTAAGAAGTTCTCCTAAAATATCTCCACACGATCGAACCGTGGGCTGTTAAGTACAATGGCCTGTAAATTTGTTTCGTAACTTATTTTGTACGATAATGGCACTAACCTTTGACCCCAACATGGGCCAAATATAGCTAAATGTGGACATAACGAGGCTGGTTCTAAATGTAACCTGCTGTATGAAGGACTCTGTTTAACTTAACGTAAAGTATATCAAATGTCAGGGGTGTCGCAAGTACACAAGATAACAAATGAGGTAATGGTGGTTAGATAATGTAAATAAATAATAAAATTAGAAATATGGAATCACTGATTTCGAGCGTCATATATTATGTAGGTAAGTGGACACATAATGTTAATGCCAAAGTGCATTGAATCACATCATTTGAAATAGGTAAAAAATGCTTTCAAAAAATAACAAATCATTGGCTGCGAATAAGAACCATCACATGAAGTGAACTTATTAAAATAATACTAAAGATAATCTTTACCTGTAATCACTTTTTTAAACCGTAAGAAAATAATACATGTTATATTATATTTTACTTAATTTTCAAATATTTCTGTTTGTCAACCCTAAGCAATGAGAGTTCATTGCTTGACACAAAACACATTAATAATAAACTTTATTATTTTATTAGATTTTCATATATTCGAGTTTTGCCAACCCTATGCAGAGCAAGCTCATCATTGCTCAAAGTTCACGTGTCGGGCCGTTTGACTTCTATATTAGGTAGGAGGCCGCTAATGTCCTCATCTTGATTCTGCTCACGCGCGACAGCCCTATGCTTCGCGGATATTCTGCTTATTATGCGAGCGCTGAGCACTGAGCACCTTCACTGTATACTATATTCAGATATATTTTTAGTTAAAAAGGAAATGTGTGGTGTAGAATTACACATCTCTCAAAATGTAAATGTAGATGAAACTACGTGGAAATGTCTATGAATGAGTTGTATTTATTAATAATTCGCTCCCTTAATATAATCACAGGTTCCCGATAGTACCTACAACAAGCATTTATGGTCTCAATTTCACTCCATTCTTCTTTTTCTCCAATCTTAAAGTTCATAAGCGTAATCTAATGACCTAAATTTGTAACGATGCCAGAATTTAAGTAGAATTAAAATTGACGTCAATAAGAAACAATTTTATTGTTCAACATTGAAAATAAACGACTATGACTATGACTAGCAACAATATTAAACAATTTTGTAACTGACTGTACACAAATTTAAAAATCAAGTTTTCACAATCGAATCAAGCGAGTTGACAACAAAAATAAAACAATTGATAGGCGCGAACTGGCGCGCGCTAGCGAGTTGACGAATGACTTACATGAAAAGCAAAGTTTAATACAAAAATCCTTACGAACATACGACGACATAATAATTAAATACGCCGAAATTCCTTCATTATGCAAATGCAAGAGTAATAAAAATAATACGACCAATAATTCCAGAGTGGGAATCCGCTCCATGGACGATATAGGACGTGAGCGACATATAAAAGAACGTGGGAACAAAACAGCGGGCAGTGCGTGACCTTCCTCTGTACAGGTATGCCGTATAATATTTATTTTAGTATTTAGGACAGAGGGACACCATGATAAGCTGAATTTATATCATGGTGGGGTCCTAATATTAACGTTTTTGAGGCCCAAGCCAACCCCATCTGCTATGATCGGTGGAGACGCCTGTCACCCTAGCAGAAGCAGGCCGCAACAGCGGCGCACATAGCGCCTACCCGTATCCGGGGCTAGATGGGAAAACTATGTTCCCCACAACCCAAAGGAGGCCATCTCGAAAGAGATATTCCTGGGTCTGCCGGGGTGCGAGAGATATGCTTTCGGCAATCTCACCTTCGGCAACCAAAGATCCAAGACGGTCGCGTTTTAGTCGGTTCGAGTCCAACATAACCACCTCCACCGTCTCTGGGGGCGTGGTATCCGTGGGGATTATTCGCACGATAAAAAAAAACATCTGCAAGTTGATGCACTTCTTATACAAAAGATGAGGCTCTGAAGCAGGGTTCTATTAGGTTGGCAGGTCACATGGCAGTCGCTCTTGTAATAGAGAACATACACATCAAACAAATAAAGTGAACTCCTGGACACAAATGGTGAGAATGATAAAAAAACGCGTAGGTAAATTGTTTATTAAATCAACGTTCGTAAAAAATAATAATTCTAATAACATAATCGTAGATTGGTTGGAAAAATAAGTTATTTTGTAACAAACACGCCAAGGAAATAAACGGTTTGTTCATTTCCGTTACAGTAATTTACGTTATTTTGAAACTCCTGAAAACGCTGTGTATTGTAACAAAAAAATAACATAATCTTTTGCACCAATCTTTTTTTCAGGCCCGCCGCATCGGTCAAAATAACAGTCCCTTCTTTCAAATTAAAAGTATATAAATAAATAGAGTCTTCTGCTTTTCCTGTGATCCTCTACGCAGCAATCAAAAAGACGGGTGTCAAGAAAGCATGATGACTTTAGTGTCCAAACAAGATCTTCTGGGCCCTTATAAACCCTAGACGAGGCTCTGGTGCAGGCTTTCTTATCGGGTTTAGAACGACAGTCACTATCGTAAAAGCCAAGACAAGCCAAATTAAGAAAAAGAATAGAGAGTGGACCTCGAACTCCAAAGTGAATGAATGCATGAATGAATTAATGATTTATTTATGACCCTTCTTTATACACAATACAATGGTGACTTAAAAGTGGCTTCAGCTATTTTCATTTAGTGTATCCTTGACTATGAAACTAAGAAAACCTGTACTATCAGAGTCAAAAGTGCAAGCAATGAATGTGTATTTTTACTCAATTTATACGTAGGTAGTAACGGACCTCATCGTTATACTTATATTTCAGTCCCTCACATAAAATCCCGGCTAATCCGACCAAACTCGATAAAAATAAACGCACAGTAATTAAACCGGTGTTCACTGAACAAAGCAACATGTGTACTTTATAAATATGACCGGATGAAACGTTGCCGACAAAAAACTGTGAAATATAGGGTTAGAGAGACGATACACGACTCGAACCGGTTATGCCGGTTATTACATGGTACACTAATAACCGGACAATTCTCGGAATTTAATACGAATAGATACTATAATTTATGAGTAAAGTTTTGCACTTGCAAATGTGAGGTTGTGGCTTCGACCCCCAACTAGTATGCTGTCAACCTACTTATAAGCAATGTACTCGTATATTAACACACACAAGTTAACTAGAGTGCTATATTATTAACATATCTCAAAATTATTGTCACGCATGAATGGGGCGAGAATAGTGTTAAAAGAAAAAAGGGATTATATTATTCATGTTAAGTGAAAAAATACTACTTTCTTAGGCTAACCAGCTAATTCAGGCAGGGTTATTGCAAGGTCATTCATAAAATGTTACATTTTGTACATATTTTTGTGTTTTCTTGGTTGTGAGTAGTATTTCAGAGCTTTTGTAACAGAATATAATATCTAACTATAACACCTGCTACTAATTACTGGATTGAATTCCAACATACGCAAGTCCTCTCCACCGAAAGTCACTTCTATTCAAGAGCTGTACGTGAAGGTATGGTATGTGACGGTACATAGCGAAAACAAAATGTCGAGAATGTGCGGGTAGATGAAGACGGGCGGCGGGCGTGCGCTACTTAGCCAGGCAGCCTGTGAGCACAGCCGGTGTAACCTGGTCGAAACGTCAGGCAAATCAAAGGTACGTATGTAACTATACCATGATCGCGTTAATTCCCACTATAAATATAGTATAACATATGATTATATTACGTTCAACGGAGAATAGAAGTTCCAGTTATATAATTGATAAGCCTCCTTCACACTTCCAAAGTCCGTTCGGACAAAATGGATTAGACAGTAGACAGTTACTTGGCTAATGCTAATTGACCGCCGACGTCCAAGCGTGTTGCAATTAATATTACTGTCAAATCTACATTGTCCAATAAACTGTGAACGTATCGCCGCCGTAACATGTGACAGAATTTAAATTATAGGATTTAAATTATAACTTAATATTATCGACATTCACATAAATGCTAATTGGAACATGCTTAGTAACCTCGAGTGTTTGCGTTTATTGTCTGTTCGTTAATAAACTGATGTAACTTCTTTTTGTGTCCCAGCCCTAAAGGTATAATACGATACCGAAATACAAAAACCTGAAACTCTTTTTCATTGTGTCTCTCAAGAACAAGGCTTGATAAGCATTGCAAATAAAGTATTTACTATGATCATTTAAATACCCGGATCAAAACTAAACCGGTTCAATAAAACCCATAAGTGAGCAGTCTCTCTTATAACGATGCGGATGTCGTCTAACGTTTCCGAAGCGAGAAAAATGTGAAATAAAGGGTCAAAGTTTGACGCAACGGGTTCTGTCGTTAATCTTTTTGATGGTGTAATGTATCTTCACGGTTGTCTGCTCTTGGAGCGAGAGTGTTAGGCATGACTCTGCTGTGATGAGCTTTGAATATGAGGGCGGGTACATCATATTACCGTTTTGGAGATGACATAATAGAATTGGATGTTTAGTTTCTGCTAGTATCTGTATAACTATTTTTATGATATCTGTAGGTTTCTTCAATGCGTTTAAAGATGTTGTTATTATCGTCTCCTGTAACTAATCAAGTATGCAATTCATATACATAAATTTTGATAGTCGAGTCGCTGAATGAAAACTATCTATGTCATGTTAGGTATCAAACCACTACCAACTTTTAGTGACTTATAATACTAGAAAACCTGTCAAGTATAGATTTATTTTTAACACGCTTTTATTTACCTTCACTTGTAACTATGTATGTAAGAAAATCTTGGAATCTTAATTTGACACACTTCCCGGTCTTCGATTAGGATGAAATTTTGCACACTCTCTGAGTTCTGATGAAAATACATGACTAGCTAAGAAACGTCATTACAAATCCAATATGGCGGCCTCCCCAAGATGGCGGACACCCCCATGATATAGGTATCAAATGAAAGGGTTTGCTGTCAGAAATACGAAAAAAATGGTCACGTGACTTAAATCCAATATGGCGGACCTCCAAAATTTTTGTTATTTTTAGTGCGTGCTAAAAGCGTGTTTTTTAATTTTTCAAACTATTTAAAATGCTATTAATACAATGAGTCCTATGGAAAAGCTCGCAAAAAAATTAACAGAAAATTATTTAGGTTACTTACACACAACTATTATATACCTACCATCTTGCATAGTCGTTTAATATACATATACGAAAATTGTACATTTCTCTTATTTATTAATTGAACGAGCATATTCCCTGAAACTACGAAGCGTAAAATTCTGCCAAATGTTACAATTATAACAAGAAGCGACTTACTAACTCCCTCATCAACTCTCAAGAAACATCGCAGCACTCGAAGGGATATGAACCTACCTACCTATAATTAAACGTTTCAAGAGGATCACCCGCTTTAGACGCCCTCTAATCATGTATTCTATACCAACAATAACTCTTAATTCCGTCTACAAAACTTGTTAGCCTGTCTAAAACAGGTGTTACGAGATTCGCACCTACACAGCTCTGAAAGTTCACAAAGGGGGTTGAAAAGTGGCGCGCGACGTGTTTTGTCACGCCATAATCAAACGTCACGTCACAGGGGGATGATCCAGGGCCCTTACACCCTGCCTACCCCCCTAGACTCCGCAAACATTGGTGTTACCACCTACCTCACGGATTAAGAATTGTTTGAACATCCAACGGGAGGAATGTTACGTTTTTGTGATCGAAGTGTTCTGAATTCATGATTAATTTTCGTTGTATGTTCATTTAGGTGTTTTCTAAGTAGTAATATACTTACGCTTATAAATACTCGAAGAAGTAAGCAGATGTTCGTTACACCCAAATACAAAAAAATATCAAAATTAATAAAATACGAAAATATGTGTAGTTCAACTGAATTAGGTTCATATAGAATGCCTATTTTAATGTAGAATCGACAGCGTCTAGAATGGTTATCTTTAAGATTTTATCCTATCTTTTTACCAATTTAATCAATTGACTGATAAAAATCATTATTTATTTATCATGTCATTACAATTTTGATGAAATTCACTTTTAAGTAGCATTATTATTACGCCTGCTTACACCAATGACTTTTCGATGCTATTCGAAGTTATGTGTGTATTTATCGCAGGTTTATAAGTGCTCGGTTAATGGCAATAGGCTCACCACCTATTACATTGGGACATAAAACAACTGGCGAAATGTGGGTACTAGCACCTCTGCCTACCCCTTCGGGGAATATAGGCGTGAGTTTATGTAATGTTATGTTATTATTACGCTGCATATTAGATAGTGCATAGGAAATTTTTCAGTCAGGCAGCGATAAGTTATTAACTGTAGAACCAAAACTTTGCTGCCTAAAACGACTTTGTTTACGTCTATCTTTTTAAAATTTCCAGCCCCTAAAACAGCAGCCGTGAAGTAAAAGACGGAGATCAACATTGGCGAATATTCGCCCGGTGTTCGAAGCTTGTGCCTCATTCATTATTTCCGACAAAGAATGTTTAATGCAATACAAACATCTACGAGTGGGCTAGCCTGGTGTTAGGGGTTGGATATATCCGTGGGGTGGCTAGCGATTACGGGAAGAAAATTAAACTATGTTAGTTTATTTTTAGTTCCAACAGTTCGTAAGAAAGTTACCGTCCTTGAAGACGGATTTAAAGAGAAGGGAAATTTAAAGTGATTCAGGTGTGACTCAATAGCTCAGTTGGAAGAGCATTCCCCTATAAGAGAAAGGTCGTGGGTTCAAGTCCCACTTGAGTTCTTCTATTTCCCGATGTTATTCAAACCTCTTACGAAGTTTGTTTAGTTGATATTTCTATCTTTTGAGCGTTGATGTGACATTGTCTGCTATTATCGACTGCAGCATGTTTTACTCGCGATGATGCAATGCAAATTGAGAATGTAAGCTATGGCTGGCTTTTCAACCGATTTAAAAAAAGAAGGAGGTTCTCTACTACAGTCAGCATCATAAAGATGTTGACGAACAAAGAACTCAAAATGATCTTAATTTAGTTTTTTACGCCCTTTCACTTGACCGATTGTTCTGAAATTTGGTACACACCTTATTTCGGACAATAATACCATCAAACTTTTATCGAAATCAATAAAACAGTATGATTTGCTCATAATACGAGAGTTTTAAGATCATTTTGAGACTACGTCGTCAAGATGTTTATGACGCTGACTGTACACTGAATCAAACAGTTAGCCTATTGCGGTTAACTGCTAAACATAAGCCTCTTCCAATGTACATTGAATATTCCTTGATAAGTCTTTCCGTAATTAAAAATACAAATAATAACATAGCCCATGTCCTTTCTCATGGTCTAATCTAACCCTATACCAAATTTCATCACAATCGGTTCAGTGGTTGAGGCGTGAAAGGGTGTAATATACAGGCAGACAGACAGAGTTACTTTCGCATTTATAATATTAGTATGGACATTCAAAAGTTAGTAAAGGCATTTATTACACACGGACTGGATGCGAAAAGCGGAGGATAGGAAGCTATAGCGTATATTGGCGTTTAGCAGAGGACTGCAATAAGCTTATTGATTGACGCATGTTATGTTAATAATACATGACGCATGATTTGATATGTTTAATAAATGCATTTTCTTTCTTTTTAGAGTTTTCTATTTTTGTTTTACAGACTGCGGTAGCCTAGTGGTATAGGTAATGGACTGCTAAGACGAGGTCTCGGGTTCGATCCCAGGTTTACCATGGCACACACCAATGACTTTTCGATGCTTTTCGAAGTTATGTGTGTATTTACCGCAGGTTTAAAAGTGCCCGGTGGCAATAGGCTCACCACCTACTACATTGGGACCTAAACATAAACTGGCGAAATGTGGGTGCCAGCACCTCTGCCTACCCCTTCGGGAAATACAGACGTCAGTTTATGTTATGTTTATAATTATAATTATAATTTCAATGGGTCCAGATAGCTCAGTAGACAGAATAATCTATTACATACACTGACTCAGGTTTAAATAACGTTCTGAATGTCGATTTTCCAATTTAAATTTACTACACAAAAATGGCTATTTTTCCATTGCCTCAAAATTCCCTCACAGTCAATATAAGTTCCTGAAAGGGATAGCCCATCAATTCAGTTACAAAGAAACGAAAAGGGTCAGGGTTGAGAAAAAGGATTTAGAGAAAAATAACGTATGAAGGTTGTGTTCGCGAACAGCAGACACGTTCATATTCGTCGGTTATTTTTCAGGGGTCTGGATATTAGATTCTTACAAGTTGACATAGGTTATCTTGTCATATATAGGTATAGGGTAAACGACGCAGGGTGGTTTAATAGTCAATCTACTACAATACTACTTAATATTATAAATGCAATTCTTTTTTATATAAATATCACGGTAGCCTAGTGGTATGGGTAATGGACTGCTGAGACGAGGTCTCGGGTTCGATCCCAGGTTTACCATGGCACACACGAATGACTTTTCGATGCTTTTCGAAGTTATGTGTGTATCTATATATCGTAGGTTTATAAGTGCCCTGTTAATGGCAATAGGCTCGCCACCTATTACATTGGGACCTAAACATAAACTGGCGAAATGTGGGTGCTAGCACCTCTGCCTACCCCTTCGGGGAATACAGGCGTGAGTTTATGTTATGTTACGATTCTTTTTTTTGGAGGCCTACTGATGTTATTTATAGCACGTAGGCAGAAAAGCACACGGTCTGGCCCTCGATTACACTAAAGCATTGTGGTGCCATAGACATCGCAAAAAATGTTATTAAATTTTTAACTTTATTTCTATACGTCTAAAGTTCAAAATGAAATGATGAAAAAAGTTTCAATACACTTTTTCATTCACTCTAAAAGTCATTTAATTTTGAACTTCAAACGTATCGCTTTAAGGTCTATTATTTAATGCCATTTTTTATATTGGCAGTGGTACCACAATGGTTTTGGCTTTAGTAGAATCGAGGCCCAGATGGAAAGTGAGATTACCATGGCCTATGGACGTATGCTAGACCAAAGCCGTCAAACTCGTGCTGCTGATCCCGAAGAAACCTTCTATTGCCCTTCTTGAAGAACCCCATATTTTTTTTTGTTACTCTATAGCGTAAAAACGGCTTAACCAATCTTCTTAAGCAATCTAGTTAGATTGTAACGTAAAATCCATTAACGTAAAATACTAATATTATAAATGCGAAAGTAACTCTGTCTGTCTGTCTGTATGTTACGCTTTCACGCCTAAACCACGGAACCGATTTTGATGAAATTTGGTATAGGGATAGGTTGGACCTTGAGAAAGGACATGGGCTATGTTTGGTCGCGATAACCGACATCCACGCGGGCGGAGCCGCGGGCAAAAGCTAGTGTATTATGAATTTAATTAAGGAAACTCTAATTTTTTCCCTCTAAAGGCATATAAGAATGTAGAACACGAACTTAGAAACCCAAAACAAACTCACCTGCGAGCCAGTTCATCTTAATCGAGTTTTGTTTAGGAAGGCAAACGAGCAGACGGATCGCCTGATGGTAAGCGATCACCACCGCCCATGGACACCAACAAAACCAGAGGAGTCACAAGTGCGTTGCCTTCCTTTTAAAAGAGAGTACGCTCTTTTCTTGAAGGTTTGAAGGTCGTATTGGTTCTTGGTTTTGGAGTTTGAGCAGTCAACCGGCAGTCGATATCGTAAGATAAACTGCTTATAAATATGAAAAGGAGCAGTAGGGGAGCAGGCCCTGAGTTTCAAAGTGCAAGCTTTGGGTACAACCTGGATCGGAGCTCGCGGCACTAAAGAGATGGCCCTGAGTGGGTCAGAGATATGTCTATGCCAATATCACTTTCGGTAACTTACGATCCTGTATAATTTAATCGATTAACTCCGTGATAACCATCCCTACCGGCTATGGTGTAGTCCACCCAGCACCCAGCTGGTTAGCACCTATCCATGTCCACGAAGAGCACCTATCAAGATCTTTGGCAGGTGCTATTCGTGGATACTAATGTATCTGTAGGGTTTTGAACAAGTTAAAAAGAAGAGTCTCGTAGCTGGGAGGATAGTAAATTCTATGACTTGAATCCATACGTCCATACTAAATTTATAAATGCGAAAGTAACTCTGTCTGTCTGTCTGTCTGTATGTTACGCTTTCACGCCTAAACCACTGAACCGATTTCGATGAAATTTGGTATAAGGGTAGATTAGATCTTGAGAAAGGGCATAGGCTATGTTTGGTCGCGCACGCGGGCGGAGCCGCGAGCAAAAGCTAGTAATATTATAAATGCGAAAGTAATTCTGTCTGTCTGTATGTTACGCTTTCATGTCTAAACTACTGAACCGATTTTGATGAAATTTGGTTTAGGGGGAGATTGGACCATGAGAAAGGACATAGACTATGTTTGGTCCCGATAACCGACATCCATACGGGTGGAGCCGCGGGCAAAAGCTAGTATAAAATAATTATATCTTCCTATTTCATTCTTCTTTCAGTAATCGATTTATTAATCGTAATCGTATTAACCTTAGTGATAAACACACAGCTATACTACCGCAAACCAAACCGACTAATAACACTGAAGTATAATCCAAATTGGTGAAGCTGTTTACTCCCGTAATCCATTTATTGAACCTTCCCCCACCTTTTGATAGGATTCTTTGTGAGCCCGCTTTCCCCTTAAATTGTGTTCGCACCTACATTGACACCGTTAATAGAAATTAATGTAATGGTTAATGCTGCGTATTTAATATTTGAAGCGTACTTTAAAGACTTTTAGGTCTTTAAGTCAGTGGTATAAATAATTACTTCTTTTCTATTATACCAAGTTGAAATCGATTATCGCGATCAAACATAGCCCATGTCCTTTCCCAAGGTCTAATCTATCTTTATACAAAACTAGCTTTTGCCCGCGGCTCCGCCAGCGTGGATGTCGGTTATCGCGACCAGATATAGAATATGTCGTTTCTGATGGTCTAATCTACCCCTATACCAAATTTCATCAAAATCGCTTCAGTGGTTTAGGCGTGAAAGCGTAACATACAGACAGACAGAGAAACTTTCGCATTTATAATATTAGTATGGATTAGTATGGATTTCATAGAAATCGGTTCAGTGGTTTAAGCGTGAAAAGTGTAACAGGAAAAGTTATTTTCGCATTTATAAAATCTATGGATAAATAAAGTGTAACGATTCATAAGTTGGGTGACATTGAATTTGGAACTTTTGTGGAACTGGATGCAGAGACTAGATTAATGAGTTACGGAATTATGACACCTAAATATATAGTCATAGCGCCCATTGTTCGAAGTAATGTATTGTTGCGGGCTAGTAGACGTCAAAAGGCTCGCTTCCTATTACATGGGTTCAACAGCGGCGTTGATGAAATACCTGTGTTATTACGTACCCTTTGTAGATATACAGGGGGGTGAATATATAAAAAAATATTGCTTCTCCCATACACCGGCAGAGGTGAGCATAAGGTTTCATTCCCTCGATAAAAATAGTCAATAAACTCAACTTGCAAAGAGTCATATTACCTACCGTATTGTAAAGTGACGTCACGTAGCTGGCTTAACCCGACATTTTACGTTGATATTACCTTTGTTTTATACTCTCATACAATAACACAACCTTTGCAAAAGTAACGAAGCAAAAGTTACTTAAGCATTTTACATTTATTAACATTTTACACGAGTTTGAAATGGAGATGAAAGCAATAACCCCACACAACTTTTAGTAGGGACTTTCAACGATTCAAATGTATGAAACTTACATTAAATTTAATATCTAGTGACTGACCTGGTTGGATAATACAATTATATCAGACTAACCCATACTGCGAGGGAATTGAAGGACAATAAATATATATTAAATAGTAGTTACAAAAACAATTGAACCACAAATGAACTAAAGTAAAGCCAACGAAGCGAGAAAAAAAAGGTAAATAATGTTTTAGCGGTTCCAAACTTCTTTATTTAAAAATGATTACGTATCACTTCAAACGCGTTCCAGACAGGAAAGAAATTGCTCATAAGATGGCGGATCTGACAGTTTAAAACCGCTGCTGTGCTGACAGCTTCCCTGTACTACAAAACACGCAACGACAGTCTGCTGTCGCTCGGCGATTATCGCGTACGTGTGATATGTGCGACAAGGACAGAGAAAATAATCGCTAGTTATCGCAACGTAACTCATTAATGGTCGCTTTGTTAACCTTTTTTCTCTCGTCTCGTTGCCTTTACTTTAGATAGGTTGAGATCCAAATTAGACACATAGATGGACTAAAACCCAAGGATCTATCAGACTAAAAGAACGAGCAGCAATTAGCAGATGTACTTTTATCTTTTTCTTTAGCAGATGTACGTCTTGGTGCTAGGCCGGAGGTAAGGTTGTCATAGACATATCCCTCGCACCCCGGCTGACCCAGGGCCATCCCTTACGGTCTGGCCCTCCTCAGGAGGGGGGACAACGGTATCCCCAACTCGCCCCCGGAATGGGGAGGCGCACTATTTAGCGCGCCGCCGCCGTGGCCTGCTTCTGCTGGGGTGACAGGCGGCTCCACCCGTCACCCCCAGGCCCGCGCTCATGGGGGACGGAGGTCAGTCAGTGCCCTCCGACGCCCGAGTTGCCTGCGCGCGCGGGCGGCGCGATCCGCGAGTCTTTCTCGCTCGCGCCGCCTCTCCCGCTCCGCCGTCTCCTTCACGACCATTACCTGCTCGCTGAAGGAGACGCCGGCCGCCCACGCGTCCGCGCAGTGGACCATTGCTGTGAGCAGGGTGGCGAGGGTGAGAACTCTCACTCCCAGGGCCACCACTAGCTCCCGCCTCGGTCCGGCCCATGCCGGACACTCGGTGAGCGTGTGCAGCCCCGTGTCCTCGCTCGCGTCGCAGTGATGGCACTCGGACGTTGGCTCCTTTTCGATCCGACACAGATATCTCCCGAAGCACCCGTGCCCGGTGATAATCTGCGTCAGTCGATACGAGAGGCTGCCATGTGGCCTCTCGAGCCATTCCGCCATGATGGGCCTTACCGCCTCTATGACGGCATGCGCGTCGTTGCTCAAGTCGTCGCTCCCACTCCGCCACCATGATCCCGTGGAGCCGGGACCTCTCGGCCCGAATGTCTTCGGGCTCGGGATCGTATCCCCGCTCCCGCGCCTCCTTACGGAACCGATACAGTGCCGCAAGGGATCTCGCTTCCAGGATCCACGGTGGCGATCCGGCTAGGAGACTCGCCGCTTCAAAGGATATCGTGCGGTACCCCCTAATGGCCCTGCAGGCCATCGTCTGCTGCGGCGCATGCAGCAGTTGCACGAACCTGGCCTGCAGGGCGTCCGCCCACACGGGGCACCCGTACAGGGCCATGGACCGCACGACACCCGCGTAGAGTCTCCTGCAGGAGTCCTCTTGGCCCCTCAAGTTGGGCAGCAGCCGCATCAGCGCGTTAGCTGACACCAACAGTTTGGGGCGCAGACTTCGGAAGTGCTCTCCGAAGTCCCACCGACCGTCGAGTACGAGCCCCAGGTATTTCAACCGGGGCTTGATGTCGATGGGAGTACCTCCTACTATCAAGCTGGATCCCGGGGGTGGCCTGCGCCGAGGACCATGAAAGAACAAGGCCTCGGATTTGTGCAGAGCCACCTCGAGACCCAGCCGCCGGATTCGATCCACGACTTCAGCAACAGCGGTCGTGGCCCTCTGGGTCGCATCGCGGTGTGTAGCGCCACTCACCGTCACTAGCGTGTCGTCCGCGTAGCACGTGACGGTGGCACCGAACGCGAGCTCACCGCGAAGCACCCAGTCGTATCCGATGTTCCACAGGAGCGGCCCCAGGACCGATCCCTGTGGGACACCGCACGACATCTCACGCCTACCGACGCCGGTCGCACTTGGGTAGATGGCACGTCAGGTACGCCCCGACTATTAGCAGATGTACTAGCTTGAAAATGAGGTTGGTTTGGGTTCCAAAAATATTGGTGGAGTCCTATACATATACACCATTGCATAGGCTCAATACTTCAACCCCACCTACGCTTATGTAGTGGGGTGCGACGGACATTATTTAAGCAATCTTTCACCAATCTAAAGACCCAATACGGCATGCGGTTTTAGTCAGTTCGAGTTCACCATAACCACCCCCGTCGGGAGGAGGGTATCCAAGGGCATTACTGAATGAAAAAAAGTTAAGTAGGTACACTTAAGTTAAATTCCGTTCAAAATTTAAATATTTGCAAACTAACAAAAACTTTATCTATTTTGTTTCCATATTCTATATCCAACTGTATTACAAATATTACAGTGAAAACTGCCACAATAACAACAAACAAAAACAATATTCTAGAACCTAAAACTTCGTAAAACTGTAACTATGAAAACATACGTTTATAAAACACGATTTTATATTATTATGACTAGCTCTTTACCCCAGCCTCTGCTCAAGACAAGCTTGATAAATAATAAATGTATTCGCTCGTAGACAAGGGGTTGGCAAGAATACCCCATTTGCAATATTAAAAAATAAGGTAAAACAAAAAAAATATATTTCGGTAATATAATGAATGACACATACAATTAAACTTCAGTGATTCGCCCTTCGAGATTACATTTTAATTTACTTGTAGTAGCACGCGTGAGTGCTGCCATCGTACACAATTTTATAGCAACATTTAAAAAGAAAAAAATGTTAGCTAACTTGAGGGTATCACATATACGTTTTGTGTGGCGGCCATCGTGCACTTGTTTTTTCTTGTGTGTTAAAATATATTAGATTTATAGTGATAGTTTATGTGATTTGTGTCGGAACAAGATGGGAAAGCGTAAACATTACAATGGTGATGAAGAGGAATACTTAAAACGAAAATTCAAGAAGCTAAACGCCAAAAGTCAAAGATTCGTCGCAGGCGCCGTCACCGCAGGTACAATTCGACTTCCAGTAATATTCAAAATCAACCGATTGGAATTATGGTGAGTACGATGACGATGTGTGGTGATGATGATATGTGGACGAACATCCTTTGCAGGTGCGATAGCATAATGAACTGGAGTCCATATCGAGTATGTTTCCGATAAACTCAGCTAGTTCCTCGCTAACATATCATTACTAAAAAATCGCATTCCATATAAAGTCAAAATGATGTTGTATAACTCCCTAGCTGAATCTTATTTCCAATACGGATTAAGCAGCTACGGTCGTACATACCTATAACACATATCTGCAAAGTATTTTTATTCTTCAGCGAAGAATTCTTCGCAAAATTGTATCAAAAAACATCAAACAGCAGATCAATGATAATGACAATAGTCTGTTTTAATATTGCAAGATTTAATAGTGCATACCCAAGTTAAGCGTTTGGTAGTTAAGAAAAATCTTTTCTAATCAAAATTTTCGGCACAATCTATGCCGTCCTGTATACACGCGGGCAGTGGCTACCTGGTTCCTCGACTTAATAACGCACTGCCCGCCCTCGGAATTGCGCAATGTAGATACCTAACATTAAGCCTCGTAGTGTCAACAAACAGACTCAAATCACGCTATTTAAACTCACTTGTTTATTGTTATTTAACACCTTAAGCACAGAATAGATAATAGTACTAGCGTACTCCTTAAGCATAGATAATAAACCGCATAGGTTTCTGTAATGCTTATGTATATTTGTTGTATACAAATTGTATAAACGATAAATAAATATAAAAAAGGTGAATTTGCTGAATGAAGTGATGAAAAGTCGGTAGTCAATATAATAACATCCATGTCTGGAGTACAGCCCGCGAGGCTCGTATCATGACTAACTTTAAAGTGCTTTGAATCGGTGATCAATATAATAACATCCATGTCTAGAGTCCAGTCCGTGAGGCTGTACCGTGACTAACTTAGGAGTGTTTTGAATCGGTGATCAATATAATAACATCCATGTCTGTAATATAGTCCGTGAGGCTGGTACCGTGACTAATTTTGGAGTGTTTTGAATCGGTGATCAATATAATAACATCCATGTCTGGAGTCCAGTCCGTGAGGCTAGTACCGTGACTAATTTTGGAGTGTTTTTAATTCGGTGATCAATATAATAACATCCATGTCTGGAGTCCAGTCCGTGAGGCTGGTACCGTGACTAACTTTGGAGTGTTTTGAATCGGTGATCAATATAATAACATCCATGTCTGGAGTCCAGTCCGTGAGGCTGTACCGTGACTAACTTTGGAGTGTTTTGAATCGGTGATCAATATATTAACATCCATGTCAGGAGCCCAGTCCGTGAGGCTGGTACCGTGACTAATTTTGGAGTGTATTGAATCGGTGATCAATATAATAACATCCATGTCTGGAGTCCAGTCCGTGAGGCTGGTACCGTGACTAACTTTGGAGTGTTTTGAATCGGTGATCAATATAATAACATCCATGTCTGAAGTCCAGTCTGTGAGGCTGGTACAGTGACTAACTTGGGAGTGTTTTGAATCGGTGATCAATATAATAACACCCACGTCTGGAGTCCAGTCCGTGAGGCTGGTACCGTGACTAACTTTGGAGTGTTTTGAATCGGTGATCAATATAATAACATCCATGTTTGGAGTCCAGTCCGTGAGGCTGGTACCGTGACTAGCATTGGAGTGTTTTGAATCGGTGATCAATATAAAGAACATCCATGTCTGGAGTCCAGTCTGTGAGGCTGGTACCGTGGCTAATTTTTGGAGTGTTTTGATTCTATAATCAATATAATAACATCCATGTCTGGAGTACTTAAAGTCCGTGAGGCTAGTACTATGATTAACTTTGGAGTGTTTTTGAGTCATGTCCATCACCCGGAATTGACGTGATCGGCACTACTGATGCGGATGACAGTCCAACTAAAAGGGCCGCGTTACAGTTTGTGGTCTTGCGGCCCACCAGTGTGGGGCCAACCGCTCCGCAGCCCGCGCCCGCAGCTATGTCCACGACCGCGCGCGCCGGCGCTGACACCCACTGGCCAGGAATTTTCTGCGGATACGCTCGCGCCGCTGACTTCTACGGAGCTAAGTATCGAATTAGAGCTAGATATATTATTATGTTCATTGGGAGAAGAGCTCCCAAAGGAAAATAAATTTGGCCCTTGTATACATAAGGATGTTGCCTCTCGGTGGTCTTACATTTTGGTTGATGGCTTGAAAGACGAGGTGAAAGAGGACATCATTAAGTCCTTCGTTTTTCCAAACAAAAAATTGGTTATCTCTAAAGTCGGTTTACTGACGATAGTTACGTGACAACGTCATAAGAAAATACTAATGGAATGGTTTCATTTTTCAAAAGAAAATTTAAATTTTATTTGTTTGATTTGTCGCTCGTTCCGCGCTCTCGCTTGCATTTCAAGCTTTAAATGGAACGCCTCAAAGCGAGGTAACGCCGCATGACGCCATGTTTTTTCGTGCGTGCAGCCGGCTCCATCGAATTATAAGAAGTAGTCACATCAAAAAAAAAGATTTGCAAACGCTATAACTGGCGTAGCTAATACTGTATCAACTCTATTAACTTCAGCTCTCATAGATGATGATTATAAGAATTAAATCCTAAAGAATCTTAGTGACACTGGCGGATTTTTACCTATGTCACATTCATTTTTGTGAAACACAAATTAGGCGTGCTCTTTTGTTGAATTGCCATAATAAAGATGTCAAAGATAAAATTAAAGATCTAAAGTGAGATGACTTTTTTGAAACGATTTACAAGAAATTCGATGACAGCCATTACAAGAACAGGCGCAGAGTTGAGACCTCCTCCTGTTAAGCAGAGGGTGCAACCCAGACGTAGACCATCAGAGCCTTCTACATCGAGGGTTTTTTAAACTGGAGAGGCCAGCCGCCGCCATCTCACCGAGCGCCAGCGAAGACGAGCTCGATTCGCGGTGGGCACAAGCGACCGCCGCTGCCGCGCCGGCAGAGCGACCGCTGAGCCCCGCCAGTACACAGCCGGGGCTCGCGGAGTTAGGGAACTCCGGGTCCGGGTGACTAGAATGCAACACCGCAGGCTGGTAGACTATAGTTTTTCTATAAAGATGGTCAGAACAAGATGTTACCAAACGTATAAAGTTTTTAGAACTGACCACTGCCTTTTTAGTTCTAAAATTTTTGGCAAAAGATTGCAGGAATTGAGAGATTATTTTAAGGATCGACAATTCGACAGCAATACATCAACAGAATGAGAGGCATTCAAATCCCTCATTTAAGTAACATAAGTAGACAAATCTGGCGGTGGTGCGAAGACCGGGGTCTGTCTATATACGCTTCTTATATAAGCTCTAATATACTACATGGCTGACGAAGCGTCTCGTCGAACGCATGCTGACATACATAGAATGGGAACTTGCAGACAGCGCAGATTTTCGAATTAGCGGTTCCTTTTTCACACCCTGTTATTGACTTATTTGCGAGCCGAATAAACAAAAGATGTCCCAAATTAGTGTCTTGGCATTGCGATCCTGACGCGTTTAGGGTCGACGCGTTCACAATATCATAGCCACAATATTTTTTCTACGCGTTACCTTTCTGCCTGATACAAAAGGTGTTACAAAAAATTATTACTGTTAAAGTAATCTAATTTTAAGTATGTGACTGATTGCCAAATAATTTTCTTTCTGTCTTTCTTTCTAAAATACTGAGGGTATTGTTACACAACCCTGGTTTCCTTTCTATGTAAAATTATTAAATTCAGATAGAATCGAATTCCAGCTTAATCCGAATTTACTATTCACCCCAGCACAAGATACACCGGAGTCTTACCTTGGTTGCCGGAGTATTGTCAGCACGGCGTTTATGAACCAGAGTATTACATCAAACGTCGTGGACCCACGTTGTACCTGACTTATTACAACGAACGTCCTTCTATTTGCCTAGCAAGGACTCTGGAGTATTATTTACCTCTTTCATTCAAGTAATTGTGATTTTCTTTTGATTAGTTTTAACAAACCTTTCCGTAAGGTATGTTCGCAGTCGATTAGTCGATGGATCAAAGTCACCCTGGCAGAAAACGGGATTGACACGTCAGTTATTAAAGCGCATGGCACGAGACATACAGCGACTTCTGCAGCCAATGGCTAGGTGTAAGTATAGACCCCATTAAGAAAACCGCTGGTTGGTCTGGAAGTTCCCAAGTTTTCGCGAAATTCTATAATCGAGATTTGGTGGAGCACTCTAATAAGACATTCGCCCGCTCATTGTACAGGGTAGCTTCGATTAATCGTTTAACAATAAGATTATTGTCCATTTTTGAATAATAATCATTACATTTGTAATGCAGGTCTGTAATCTATTCGTTCTTTTTAGAATATAATTGAGTTATGGCCGGACGTCTTTTTTATATCATTTGCTTAATGCTATTTCGTCTCTTACTCTAAACATCCTACAAGTAAATTAAAATGTAATCTCGAAGGGCGAATCACTGAAGTTTAATAGAAAATCAAACGAACTTACCTGTAAGTGAAGTTCGATGACTATTAAACGATGTGATTCGCCCGAGAGATTACAACCCCCCCGACCCCATCTGGACCTTGTCCAGATGATTCCCTTTAGACCCCGAAATAGCGCATAACACAGATGGCCTTGTACGGGGTAAACGTGTATGAGATACCCTCAAGTTAGCTAACATTTTTTTCTTTTTAAATGTTGCTATAAAATTGTGTACGATGGCAGCACTCACGCGTGCTACTACAAGTAAATTACAATGTAATCTCTCGGGCGAATCACATCGTTTAATAGTCATCGAACTTCACTTACAGGTAAGTTCGTTTGATTTTCTATTATAATATATAACATAGCTGAATATCTAAATTCAAAAGAAAAAATAATTTTGCCTGGATCTGTCATGGTAGCTGGAATTGAAATTGAACCGCATTTGAGAGCGACGTGAAAAGAATTATACCAATTAATGAGTTACAAATAATGTTTCAACATTGTTTTTTTCATAAACATGGTCGATCCGGGCATCTAACCAGCTCCCTTAACAATTCTTTGGTTGGCGTATTAGAGAATAAAATATTTTAATACTAGCTTTTTCCCGCGGCTCCGCCCGCGTGGATGTCGGTTATCGCGACCAAACATAGCCTATGTCCTTTCTCATGGTCTACTCTACCCCTATACCAAATTTCATCATAATCGGTTCAGTGGTGGAGGCGTGAAAGCGTAACATACAGACAGACAGACAGACAGACAGAGTTACTTTCGCATTTATAATATTAGTATGGATATTCCATTGACACGTATTTTGACATTTATGACAATCGTCAACGTATGTCATAAACGTCAAAAAACGTATCAATCCCATACATTTAACAATCTATGCCACAATCGGCGTATTGTTAATGAATTGCCATTTTTCTAGCGGGACCGCGCAGTCGCATTAGCTTGAACTTCACCTACGTATGATCATAAAAATTATGCAAGAGATATTGTTTTTGATATCCATTATACTTCGATGTAAAACACAGATGTAGAGTTGGCTAGATGTTACTAGCCCATCGTTTCACTAAGTCCTTAGATGATGCAGTACTTTTTAGACTGTACAATTTACATACGTCTGCACTTATCAGTTTGAAATTTTTCCGATATTATTTTGCACAAAGTAAACACACGCATCAGGCAGGAAACGGTATCATTCATGACCACTTCTTTAAGGCACGTATTCTAGAATGACACTCAGCCTGAATCGCAATTTATCTGAGGAAAGATAGTATAGGCAATATGTCAAACTATCAATCTGTGCTCAGATAAATCGCGATTCAGGCTGAGTGTCATTCTAGAATACCGACCTAAATGTCTCGCATGACGTCACGCGTGGTAGTGGTGCTGTTATCAAATAACACACTGTATTTCCATATTATTTAATATGCACACATCTAGCTTTCCCCAAATCTGTGGTACCAAAGGTATTTGATATGAAATCGCAAACAAACCACAGTTTTCAAAGTGGAAGCCGAAGCCGCAGACGTTCCCAAAACGTGTAGACTACGAGAATACGTTTATGAATCTGCGTTTTAATTAAGGAATATTTACACGCCCATATTGTTTGTGTAACTCATACAAAGTTGGTTGTA
The DNA here is from genome assembly GCA_914829495.1 of Eilema sororculum. NCBI lineage: Eukaryota > Metazoa > Arthropoda > Insecta > Lepidoptera > Erebidae > Eilema > Eilema sororculum. The sequence continues at coordinate 22,146,790 of OU618546.1, forward strand.
ATGAAATTTGTCTGGCTAGTCAATCGGATGAGAGAGTTTAGCTCTTCGAAGTTCGCTTGAAATTATAAGAATATCTGCTTTGAAGTGTGATTAAATTAGATTTGATACCTCTAAGGCCCGTATTCTAGAACGACACTCAGCCTGAATCTCAATTTATCTGAGGGCAGATTGTATTAACAATATGTCAAACTATCAACATGTCTATACAATCTGTCCTCAGATAAATCGCGATTCAGATTGAGTGTCATTCTAGAATACGGGCCTAGGATTGTAAAGTCCTAGCTAGCTATATTCCCGATTTGAACAAAGTGTGATTGCGATTTTGCTTTCAGAAATTATCAATATCAGCTATTCTGTTGAAGACAATAAAGTTGATATTTGTAATAAACTAGCTTTTGCCCGCGGCTCCGCCCGCATGGATGTCTGTTATCGCGACCAAACATAGCCTATGTCCTTTCTCAAGATCGAATCCAATGTACCAAATTTTATCAAAATCGGTTCACCGCTAAAAGGCGTGAAAGCGTAACATACATACAGACAGTGTACCTTTCGCATTTATAATATTAATAACCATTATAAACAAAAATCGCTTATTTTTTATCGCAGGTTTATAAGTGCCCGGTTAATGGCAATAGGCTCGCCACCTATTACATTGGAACCTAAACATAAACTGGTGAAATGTGGGTTCTAGCACCTCTGCCTACCCCTTCGAGGAATACAGCCGTGAGTTTATGTTATGTTATAAACAAAAACTATCACAAATCTATAAAATCATAAGAAAAGTCTGATAAATTCAGATTGTAAATGTGTCGTGTAGTGTACTCAGTGTAGTTTATTTCATTTCATTTGAAAACAATATACTGAAGACATAGACATTTTACACATAGATATCTAGTTCATTTACCGTTACTATTTCCCTCCGTATCAGAAGGATATCCTGGGAAAACGCCCATGAGACTTTAAGGATACAAATAATGAAAATGTTTTCTTCAACGTTATGATTTGATGATGAATATATTTTTAATAAAAATGTTTTTTAAATACGTAACAATGACAACGAAAGAAAGAAGTCATCATCTGCCTGAGTTCACATTGGTGTACGAATTCTGTTGTGAATTGGAAAGGTTGATCCATATATAAAATATGTCTATTGCTGATGGAAAATATATCCTGTTTGTCCACCCCGAGAGCAAACAACATAAGTCTGCGATCCAGTCCGTTATCCCGAATAATTCTGCGTTTGTCCATCATTCAATTACATAAACAAACATATGGAAATTATCCCACTACGTATCGGAATAAAAGAATAATAGACAAGGGGATGGGGGAAGGGGAACACCCGAGTTTATGGCGGGTGGTTTTGATATTCGCGTGTGAAATAAAAACGTGGACTAATAGAAACGAATTCGATAAACATGGATGTGTAAAGGTATGAGTTTGCAGGCTTTTTACGTATGAATATAAACGCGTTTACATAGGTCAAACTACGTTATATGATTTTATGAATGAGTTTCATTGGTATTGAATAACACACTTGTACTTTTCCACTGAGTTTAATTTTATTTCTGACCTGACGGTTTCGCCTTACGGCATTCTCAAAGGTTTACATTGATGGTTTTCCGTAACACGCATGATGTAATGCCGTAAGGTGAAACCGCTCAGGTTCAGAAATAAAATTAAACTCAGTGGAAAAGTACAAGTATGTGATTTAATATGTGTAGTAGATTCCACCAAGTGCCATCAATCTCCAGTATAAACAGAATTTTTCATTTGGTAAAATGCGGTAATGGATTTCATGATTGAAATACTGTCTAGAAAGATATTTTTACTATATTTTTATTACATCTGTTGACATATCTTTGCATTAAGTATAAAAGTAGATAGTATAAGACAAGAGAAGATGAAATCCTAATGACTAGGAAGACTAGGGCGATCGAACGTTAAGCAAACGGGTTCCATATGTGCTGAACACTGTTTGCCTGTGAACATCAGGTGGGAGACAAATAAAAGTAAATTTAAAAGACTAACAAGGAAATTTCTATTGAATAATATTAAATAAATATCAGTACATATATACCACTGTACAAATAAATAAACCAATAATTATGTTCATATCACAGAGACTCAACTGAGTTCACAGACAAACTGTTCAAAACAGTTTTGTGAACCAATAGTAAATGCAATACTTATTAATTGTATGATTAGTAAATAAATAAATTAAAAAAAAGGAAGAATATTGAAATGAATGCAGAGATGAAAGAAAAATCTCATTTTTCTTTCATCGCTGCAGATAAAGACACGACCTACCTAATGGAAAGTGATTGCTGTGGCCTATGGACGTATGCAATACCAGGGGCACTGCCGGCCCTTCTTGAAGAACCCCATATTGTAGTCGTTTGGGAAAAACACAGCAGTGAATTCATTCCACAGCTTGAGCGCATATAATTATGTGGTGACCTAAAATAAACAAGGGACAAAGGTAGTAAGATAGTGATGATTTATTAGCACACCCTCGAAGCTGGAAAGATTGACAAATGTACGAGTAAATGTCCGCAATAATCTCCTTGAAAAATAAACGTAGAAATACATTCAGAAGGTAATATAATAACATTTTATACGTGAAGACAAAGCCTATAAAAAATAATAACAGAACATAGTCGTATAGAACCGTAAGAACATGCAACAAGAAATACGCACCCTGTACAGAAAACACGTATTCACATTTCTTTGTAACAGGCACATTCATTGTCTAAAAGAAAGTATCGTTCCTCTCGCCAAATCCAATGGGAAAACGCACCAGCGGCGTTCACCGCCAAATTAATCCCCGACCCACCCCACATTGGGTAATACCCGGTATTAACCATTCATACCTATGTAATTTCGTTATTTCTCCCAAACGCACAAGCTATTTCTATTATTTTTAGGGTACCGTGTGTAAATGGTAAAAGCGGGACCTTATTAGTAAAACATTCACTGTCCGTCTGTATATTTATCACCAGGCGGTATCACATGTATCGTGATATCTAGACTTTTGTATTATTTACTGATGATGTATATTGCAGCTAAAACAACCAATATTAAAAACAGAATAACAAATGTGACATTTTTATGTATTTTTTGCTAAAAGTTAATAACGGCAACATGTAGACGCTTAATATGTTTACAGAATATTTTGTGGTTTATATGCTTTAAAAATGAATATATAAATTATATTATATGAACTTCTCAATACGGGCGGGCTTGCAGAAGCGATTAATGACAGTAGAGGAAGTTCGTGAAGTATGTAAGGACACAGTCAAAATGGCCGACTGTAGTCTCTCTCTATGTTTTTTTTTACGTGCGAAAAATCTCTGCCTACCCTGGAGGGAAATAGACGTGAGCGTATGTATGTACGTAATATATATATACGTGATATTTTTGCTATATATATTGCTTGATATTTAGTGTCCAATGTTGTATATACAATAGTACAGAACCCTTCATGCGCGTGTCTAATACGCACTTGCCCGTTTAGTATTCCCTGGCGCCAACTCGCTACTATTTCGTCGAGTGAATAGTCTCAATTTGGACGTGAATGCCGCTAAGTAAGAATTTTTCTGTTCATGTCAACACCATGGCGTTATTAGAAAGCTGAATGGTGTGAAGGAATGGAGGGTAAGCTGGTTGAAGTGCGACGGTTTAATTAGCTACTTGTAATTATTGTACGCTTTTAAAACCTAGGAGTGAGATTGAAAGAATTTTTCTGAAATATTTTCTGTAATAACTTTTTCTATGAATATATTTTCGTAAGAAAACGTTGGCTAGTTAGTTATTCCTCAAAAGTTGTAATTCTTACTTACCTGCTTAACACTTCGGGGATAACTGGGGTATTTATGAAGATGTGTTCAAAGTTAGGGTAATAAAAGTTTCGAAAATTTATCAAGTGTGACTGAAAAGCAAAAATGTTTTTTGAAGATTACAGCTCGTGAGGCTTCTATAGATTATTTTTTTTTTTAAATAAAATAAGATTTATTTTCCTCACCACATAATAATTGGAGTATACATTTAGTTATAGTTCACTTAACCTATATTACCTAGGTATGTGTATAGTATTCCTATGTGGGAGGCTGGTGCCTAAACTAGGAAGAATCCTGTATTTCAGGTCACCAGTACACACCCATTGGACTACCAGTACTGTACAGTGATCTTCGAGAGACCAGTTAGGTGGTAAATATTACAGTAGTGATTATAACAAATTCAAGTACAACAATATAGTTAATTATTCTTTTGTGGGTAATGTCAGGGTTAGAAGATAATACTTATATATATATTGCTACAATGTTTTAAGGCGTACACGAGTATTTCAAGTATCTCGACAGGTTCAAGTATTTTTTTTTTATACCACTTAAGTGGCAGACAAGCACACGGCCCACCTGATGGAAAGTGGTTACCGCGGCCTATGGACGTATGCAACACCAGGGGCGTTACACTCGCGCTGCCTACCCCTGAAGAAACCTTCTAATGCCCCTCTTGAAGTAACACAGTTTGTAAAGTATTATACTATAAAGGAACTGTTTGAGTAAAACTATCACAAATGATTACAATTCAGTGTCGTAAGAGGCGAGTTACGAAAAAATACCCAGACAATATCACAGCGAGAGAAGGAAATCTCGAAACGTAGGATACAGCCTCCCATCATTGGAGGAGGCCTAGGTCCAGTAGTAAACTGCGAAAGACTAATTAAATGACTGAAATATCGTAGTTTTAGGTATTAGAACATCCAAAACTTTTGCTATATGTAAACTTTGAGAATGCCATAAGACAAAACCGGTCAGGTTAATCCATACTTCCATATCCATTCTAATCCATATTACCTAATATTATAAATGCGAAAGTAACTCTGTCTGTCTGTCTGTCTGTCCGTATGTTACGCTTTCACGCCTGAACCACTGAACCGATTTTGATGAAATTTGGTATAGGGGTAGATTAAACGCGTCGGTAGCTTAGTGGTTAAGGAGTCGGCCTTACGATCGAGAGGTCCCGGGTTCGATCCTGGCCATTACACTACCGACGTGAACCCACTCCTAGCACAAGCAATTTAGCTTATTTGGAGGGGTTAGAAGGAATATTAATAACTTCGGTTCTAATATTCTTTTTAAAAAAAAGAAAAAAAAAACCTAGAGAAAGGACATAGGCTATGTTTGGTCGCGATAACCGACACGCGGGCGGAGCCACGGGCAAAAGCTATATTATAAATGCGAAAGTAACTCTGTCTGTCTGTCTGTATGTTACGCTTTCACCACTCAACTACTGATCCGATTTTGATAAAATTTTGTATAGGGATAACTTAGACCTTGAGAAAGGACATAGGCTATATTTGGTCGCGATAACCGACATCCACGCGGGCGGAGCCGCGGGCAAAAGCTAGTATAATAAATACAGTGGAAAAAGTACAAGTGTTCTCAATATTGGTAAGTGACTGATTGATTGATAATATAATCCATGCTTTATATGAATTCGAAAGTAACGGTCTGTCTTTACTGCCTTAAACACTGAAATGTTGGAACGAAGTTCATTATAGCGCGTTGCGGAACGGCTAAACGGAAAAATTTGAACCAAAAGTTGTAACAACACTTTATACCCGACTGCCGAAGAAAGGAGGGTAATTGCTATAGTTGTAAGCCATGCGGTGCGCGTGTTTCGTGACCAGATGTCGCTACTACTTCTTCGATGGAACTAATTAAACACATTATGTTGCAATATCTGAAAAATCTGCGGTAGCCTAGTGGTATGGGTAATGGACTGCTGAGACAAGGTCTCGGGTTCGATCCCAGGCTTACCATGGCACACACCAATGACTTTTCGAAGCTTTTCGAAGTTATGTGTGTATTTATCGCAGGTTTATAAGTGCCCGGTTAAGAGCGCGCATAAAGCTAGAAAAAAGTCAGATTTCACCCGCACACTTCATACGTCCCGCTCTCGTCTGTCCACACGTCTGTCGCCCCGCAGTATTTTGTGTGGCAGCTAACCGCTGTGTTTAGTACGCAGGCGCACAGTATACCCAAAATAATCAGATAAAATTTGGCAAAGTACGAGCTGGATCATTATCTATATAAGGTATACTTTGAACACACAATAATTTTATTTTTGGTGATAGATAAAATTAGTGGGATTTGTAAAATAAACATAAGCATTGAAATAAAACCACTTTTTACGGATTCTATCGCGTATATTTGTTATTATTTACTTTTTAAACCGACGTTTCGGCTGCTGCAAATTTACGCAGAATGAGCTCACTGTGTTGTTAAGTCTTGCTGGATTTTGCTGCTTACTGGGTTTGATTAAGTGGATGACTGGGTCCCAAGCTGGTGGTACGTTCCATCCATCCTCTCTAATAAAATTTGGGTGTTTTTTAATTTCAATAGCCTCGTGGATCATTCTAGGAATATATCGATGTTCTTTGGCGAGTATCTGAAGATACTCGCCAAAGACATCGATATATTAATAAACATCTTTGTATCTTTATATACCCGTATATCGCAATAAAATATATTTGAATTGGAATTTGAATTAATATTAATATATAAATTTATTTTGGTGATAGATAAAATGAGTGCGATTTGTAAAATAAACATAAGCAGCTTAGCTTTAATAAACAGCTTAAAATATAGTGGTCAAAAAATGAATGCATATTTTTTGAAATCGTCAAATATTTATACTAAGACAGTTTTATCACGATATAAATTTTAATAAATTTTCACTGTATTACTATAATTTATTGTGTTTTAGATAAAATCACCCTAAGAACTCTGACGATTCGCTGAATAATTTTACAGGTAGTGCATAAATAATACGAAAAAGTAAGTTATAGAAATATTTATTTCAATAATAATTACAAAATGCTTACATGTAATATACTTGTAATTTTGTTATGAGAAGATAAGAATAAGGTAAATAAATGTATATTTCATACTGAAATTGGTTCAAGACGCCTAAAGATATTACTTTCAGTTCATAAAAGTAGACGATCACGGTAGAAATTTAATTTGAAAAAATATCTGTTTAATCTATAATTGGAAATACAAAAAGAGTTGAAGCTATTCTATGCATATGACGTCAATAATGTGGATATTACGAGGCCGTTTTCGAAATATTGTCATTTTGCTCGACACATGTGATTTTAGAAATGTGATTTCATAGTTAAAAACTGTATTAATTCGAGTTTAAATTAATAAATAAGAAAGATTATCTCAAATACTAATGAGAAAATGAGCTAGGTACGGTATTTACTTATTTTTATTACATGATTTTGATTATTCTACCTGAAACCTACGCCTATTTGTGAATTTTTGTGGAAAAGGTTTAGGAAATGACCTATTACTTATTGTTTTGACGGCTAAACAGTATGAAAAACTTACTACGTATTTTCCTCAAAACTATCTATTACTTGAGTGTATTACTTTTAACTAGTTCATACAGAATATGAAACTAAAAATATTCAATTTGGACAAATTTTTCGAAAAATTCAAACCACAATGGGACTTCAACGCCAGAGCCGTGAACCCTGGCGTTCCAGTGCTCTTACTCTGAGCTAGCCTTCCACGGGCGGTCGTCCGTGTTCCATGTGGTCGATTTTTTCTATTACTTGTTTTATATTTGATTTGCTTGATTTATATAAATGAATGTTTAACCAAAGCAAAGGAAATGGCTTATTATGTAGTGAGATTTTGAAACTCACTTATCTAATATATTTTTTTATAAACAGTACTAGTCGGGATGTAAATAACTAATGTGAATGACCATGTGAATCTCAAACCACTCTACTTGTTTTTATTACACTCGGCGCTGGCTAGCCAGTTCCTTTGCTTGAACTTAGCTTACACGCTACTGCGTGTCTAGATTTTACAACGTTGCATATTTTTTTATTCTATTTAGTGAATAGAATCTTAAATGTTTACTGAATGTGAGAAAAAAAATTGCAATAAGCTTAAAAGTTACAGTTTTTACTAAGCGATGCGACGAAAGCGGATCGGATTCATCAGCTTATGTTATATTACAAGTGCAGATTTTAAGATTTTTGATTATTTTATTTTTATTTTTAACACTAGATCATAAGAGCAATGTAACTAACAAAAATATGGGCTTGCCTGAAATAAATCTTTATTATTATTATTACGAGCTGAAGCAACTCTGAAAAGCATTAAAATTGATAATACAATGTATAAGTACATTCGCAAAATATAATTATATTACTGCTATAAAAAATAACATTAGTTACATACTTCAAACGTGATGTGGTCTAAGACATCTATTTGATTTTCATATACTATACCCGGGCTCCCTGGCAACGGTTGATACAAAAACTGTACTTAGTAACTAAGTAAAGAAAATAAAGAAATATTACTTTCGACAATTAGCCAAAAGTGGAATTCTTAGTCTTTTAGATTCTCTTTAAGAGTTTATCTTTTGATTTTTTTTATTTCCCATAATTTCGACGAACTTTTTCGACGGAAAACAGAAAAACAGTCCTCTTGTCTCAACGGGGCGACCCCGACTAATTGGTGAAACAACAGATGGCCGGCACCTCGCGTCAGGTGCGATAGCAAGAGACCGTTATGCGCGGAATAAGAACGTCGTAAGCGCCGAATTAGTTTTTTTTTAATTACTCGTAAATTCCAGATAATTTTAACAAAGTGAAAAATTGAGTCACTAGGTTTTATAATTTTATACTTTGTACATAAAAATTGACTCAGTTATATGGAATAATCTTGACAATAAATTAATTATAATCAAAAATTAGGCCTAACTTTGTGATCTTATTTTATCGACAAAATATCATTATTTTATGTTTTCACCAAATTGAGTACCTCTCAGATATAACGTATTTTCTATTTTAAAAAAACAAGCTCATTTGAGGCACACTTTCGGGTATAAAAATCAAATCAAAGATCGGCAATTTTCCTTTATACCCCCTCTTAATGGCAATAGGCTCGCCACCTATTACATTGGGACCTAAACATAAACTGGCGAAATATGGGTGCTAGCACCTCTGCCTACCCCTTCGGGGAATACAGGCGTGAGTTTATGTTTCATGTATGTTATGTTGCAATATTCGTTTATTTAGAAAAACAGCGGGGTTAAATATTCTTATAGGTAACAAAACCATAACGCGATCTAACTAGTTTTTTTTTTAATTTGGTACAGAGATAGACTAATAAAAATTAAGAAAAGACAAATGCTTTGATCGCGATAACAGACATCCACGCAGACGGAACCATGGGTAACAGTTTAGTGAGAAATAATTTAAAGTTCTATCAACGAAATTCCATCTCACACAGATGGTGTTTAAAACATCTGTTATTGTTTAGAAGTCAAGCAGTAGATGACAAAATATTTACTTTCAATTTACTTACAGTTTCCAAAAGGTAATTTCACTTTACGAATTGAAATAAACCTGACGTCAAAAAGGCAGGCTCTTTATGCCTAATAAATAAAAGCTCAACGACAAAAAATACCATTGTCAGTCGCCATCTTAATGTTGAAAAATCATTCACTCGTCGAACTCATTTTCCTAAGGTTCGACTAGGCTGTTATAGGCAACCATTTTTTATACACCTGCCAACAAAGGCCCACTTTTCTTACGTATATTTGTGCAAATTTATATTTACCATCGTTTAAATGTAAAATAAACTCTAACACGTTGATATAGAAGTGTTTTTAAGCATAATATGGTTTTGGTAAAGTTTGTAGGTTTTGATGTATTACGAAGGTGGCAAGATTGAAGATCGATTCGTTGTGCACAGGCGGTACATTTTGCGGGATTTTGATTTTAAAATGAGCTTAAAATTCCGTGCTTAATTAATTAAATATCGATCTTGGTTTGTTTATGTCTTTATTTCAAAGTTAGGAATTCTTTTTAATAACGTTCGATTATCGAACAAATTTAAATTTTGAATTTAATGTTTACCTTTTTGATGAATTCACTCAATTTAGGATCTTGTAAAGTAGAATAAGCTAGGATAAACAAGCTATATAGTTGCGAAAATGTATGCCCTATTATCGATAAAAAAAATACCTTGGCGTACTCTATGAGTGTATACAATTTTTATCATTTCCCAGTAGCTTTTTTTGCGCGGATAAGTAACAAACAACTCACAACTCAACTCAACTAAAAATATTCCATAAATGAAGCCAATAGTTTAACCTTCAATATAACAGCTGCATGCCATCCAGAGATGTGCATGGAGAAACAAACTGACAAATACAGCAACTATTTTTGTTTGATTCCGGGCCCCTCAAAGTAGTGACTGTATCCCTAATTCGTGAACCCCTCGCATATATCTTTTTTAAAGAATTAAACGAACATGCGGGTTGTATGTTCGATTGTTAGATGTAAACACGTGTAATATTAGAAAGATTAGTATTGTTACACCCCTGTCAGTAATACAGATGAAATGTTAGGCTATGTTACACACGTAGCCCGTACTATTACGGCTACTTTTTAGCAGTCAAGGTCGAGAGGAGTCTCTTGAAAAGTTGCCAATACATTCTAAGTGTAAATAATACCATATAAATTGCGAAAGAATGAATTGTGCGAATTTTTTATTTAGTTATTAATACAAGTTTACTTTTTCATTTCATATACGACTATCTATATATTTATATTATTAAAATAAAAATAAAACTAAAATACCTATAGACAAATTATACAAAAATATAATTATAATGCGTCATGAAATTCCTCCGCATCGCATGCCTCTTGCGGTAGCGTTCCCAGAAGGCTGGCAGCATCCGTTAAAAATTGCTTTTATTATAATTTATTATTCACTTCATAAAAAAAATAACACAAATCGTAAAAGAATTAAGAACTCGCAGCAAAACGATTTGATACGTCTCTATTTCTAAAGCGGGAAATATTCAATCCTGTCAAAAAATTACCTCCGCCCAATCAAAGAAAATGTACACAGTCCAATTCACCCAGTTGAGTCCGGTTTTAAAAAATACTTCCCCATTTGAAATCTTTGTGAATTACTTTTATACCGTTTGGGTACACTCACAATACGGATGATTCCACCCCTGAGGGGCCTAAAAGGAAAGGAGGCCTCGATAAGAGTTAATGAAGTTGAAAATCTAAAATTTATATTCACAAATTGAATTCTTTGATGAAACAGATAGCGCCGTGAGAATAACTTAATGGAAATTAATTATTATTGGTATAATTTGATGGCAAGATTTTTGCTGCAGCGATTGAAATATATTGCTTAGAATACTCGTCAAATCATTTGATGACCTACGGAATAAAAATCACAGCATAGCGAGAATTTTTTTTTCTATGAGAAACATCTACCTTTTCAGTTAGGGTTAAGTCTACTATGGGAAACGGTATGACAGTCTCTTATTACTATTGGTCGCTTCATGAATTACAACCATTTCGGTTTTAACGGTGAAGCTTACAATCAAAATGTTCGTGATCTCGCATGGCTATTGTTTCATGATATGACCGGTCATGGCTATCCATCTTGTCATAATTGATCAATAAATTGATCTAGCCAGACCATATCATGATATAGTCACCAAAAAATAATGACCATTTCTCGAAATGGCCAGTCATTTCTGAAATATCTGATCTGATTTGAATGTCTCATCTATGCTACAATATGACCATAATATACGCTTGAAGCATAAAAACGTTACACTACTTTTAAGCAGTCGTGTATAAAGGGGCGCGTTCAAAAGGTGATTTTAATTGATGGATGCTGGGACGAGCAAGGATATTTCCATAAAATGAAAAATTACGTAACCAATAATATATTATATCCATATAGAAGGTTTTTAGGGTAAAATGGATTGACATTCGTGAGTGATGACTGATAAGATGAATTTTTTTGCTGTAGGTAAACATTTTTGAATTACCTAATGTTGATTTATCAACGACTGATGGATCCTTAAAGCTTTCCGAATTTGAAAATGTAATTTAAAATATCGGGTACTTCAAACGTAATTTTGGTCAATATTATGGTAAAAACCGTTAACTCTAATAGCAATGTTAGTGACCATGATAGTTTAAATATCTGATTTTGAATATATTTAACTAGCTTTTGCCCGCGGCTCCGACCGCGTGGATGTCGGTTATCGCGACAAAACATAACCTATGTTCTTTCTCAAGGTCTAATTTGCCCCTGTACCAAATTTCATCAAAATCGGTTCTGTGGTTTAAGTATGAAAGTGTAACATACAGACAGACAGACAGACAGAGTTACTTTCGCATTTATAATATTACTAGCTTTTGCCCGCGGCTCCGCCCGCGTGGATGTCGGTTATCGCGACAAAACATAGCCTATGTCCTTTCTCAAGGTCTAATCTACCCCTATACCAAATTTCATCAAAATCGGTTCAGTGGTTTAGGCGTGAAAGCGTAACATACAGACAGACAGACAGACAGACAGACAGACAGAGTTACTTTCGCATTTATAATATTAGTATGGAAGTATGGATTAAAACTGTTTTTTAACGGATTCTATTACGATTTATTTGATATTTCAATGACTGATATTCACGTAAACCTCCAACTGTATCATTTGAACATGTTTAAAAAAAAAAATTAGACCACAATTAGGAGCCCGCTGAGTTTCTTGCCGGAGTTTTCTCAGGAATTGTGAACCGGTGGGCAATTTAGTAACTTTAGTTTAATTCTTTTTAGTAGAGGTATCTATCTTTGACCTTTAACATGTGTGCCGTTTATACAGTGTCTAGGTCTGTACTTACTGTCTGTATTTTCTACTTTTTGGTACAGTATTAATACTAGTAATTGCCTATTGTAGACAGCTAAGGCATCTATCTATATGCTCACAGATACCATACAGGTTGATAACTTTGTGTAGAATATTGTCTATGACCAAGCCCACGGCTCCAAATGTTTGCTTACTGGAGCTCTGTGTACCTGAGAATGTTGGTGTACGTGATAGTATTCCCATTCGATGGACAAAGATGTTTGCATTACTTAGGCGTAGATAGGAAGGCCTCAATTTACTGTAATGATGATAAGAGCCGGCGGTTACAGACGAGAGGGTATTCTTTACCCTTTGTTATGGTATGAATAGAAACAGATGTCAAAATTATTCTAAGAATTATAAAAAATAATAAGATTATGCTTGTAAGATCTATAAGTTACATAAAATCACAGACTGCATTGCATAGGTAACTAACACTTTTCCAAAAAAGACACGACAACCGTAATGGTAGTGGTAAACTTAGTTTTAAGCAGAATTTGACGTCAAAAAACTGTGTAGTAGTGCTACACAATTTTGAATAAATACTTTGAGTTTGAGTAGACAAACTTAACAACTTCAAATATCTTTTAAAAAAGCAGATTATTTACTCCAAAATGTAAAGAGGTTGCATCAAACTAACCAACGAAAAAAAAACTAAAACCTCTCTAGACCCGTAAATGATAAGCCTGGCAACTTTGTGTTCGCTGGGATAACTTTAAATTTTCCAACCGACGCGGGCGGCCGTTAAAACTTCGCCGCTTCTCTTTTTAAATTTAAAATATTCCACCTCATTTTTATTTTGGAACAGATTCCGTAAGGTAAATAGTTGAGACATCTCACTGGGGTATGTTTTTAAAACAAAATTTATGACTTCAGCTGGGGTGATACGTAAAGCGTACAGCGTTTACTGGGCACTAGATCTGAAACTAACAATTGTACAAATGATTTAAACATAACATAACATAACATAAACTCACGCCTGTATTCCCCGAAGGGGTAGGCAGAGGTCCTAGCACCCACATTTCGCCAGTTTATGTTTAGGTCCCAATGTAATAGGTGGCGAGCCTATTGCCATTAACCGGGCACTTATAAACCTGCGATAAATACACACATAACTTCGAAAAGCATCGAAGTCATTGGTGTGTGCCATGGTAAACCTGGGAATGATTTATCAATGAGAAATAATTATCAATGAGAATTTTTTTGTTTGTTTCAGACAACAAAGTTATATGTTACTGGCCTTAGGAAATTAGGTTTTTACATTCAACGGAAACAGCGGTTTTGGTTAATTTGTAGGTAGTCTATGTCACTCCTTAATAATAAACTGGCTACATGCCAAAAATAATATTAATCTCTTGCTCCCTTTCTGTTAACAACTTGAAATTATGAGAGGATTTTGACCTATATGCGTATTTGAACATTAAATTTTTTTTTATAATCAAGTACAATAATATGGCGGACGGCGGTGACGTAATGGCTAGGTTGTAAGTTGCTGATTTGGTCGTCACCGACGTTACCACTGAAGTGGTTCAGTCTTCTAATACACACAATTTAGGTCAGCTAGATGGGTTAAATAAGAATGCCGCATTAGAATTTATTGCGCCATTTCTTCTCCACCAGAGCCTTGGAAGTGGTGGTAAACTTAGATTCAGTAGAATTAAAATTGACGTCAATAAGAAACAATTTTATTTTTCCAGATTGAGAATAAGTGACTTTGAATTTAACAGCAGTAATGTATAATTTAGTGAGAAATATGTTAAAAAATATTTATAACGCTAACAGTTTTTCGTTAACCGCTGACATTGACACAAAATCTCAACTTGCATTATAAAAAGTATCACGAAAGGACTGAAGCAGTCCTGTCATTATTTTAAATACTGAATAAGATACTTCCTATTAACGCGGGAGCGTAATGGGCAAGGCCAGTGATTGCAATGGAGTAAATACTGGTGTACACCAACCGTATACCACCCGAAATTAAATAACTGCTAGAGTTTGTACAATATTTACTAAACGACTTGTAGATGTAGTATGGTTATGGTATAAGCAGACCATAATGGTATACCCAGTACTTCACATTTTTACATCATTTTTATAAGCCCGATAGAAAGCGGTTACTCTAGTTTAGCCATAGGTACAATAAGCGCGGTACTTAAAAAGGTGAAATTTTCAAATCTCATGGTTTATTTAATCAGTATCAATCAATGGGAGTACTTATTCAAAAAAAAGCCTTATAACTTGTCAGCCATAGTATTTTTATAACAAAAAGGATGACTTCACAATTTTGCAACAGACACTCTTACCCGTTGTCCTACGTAAGCGACAAACGCGACAGCGCGCGCAAGCGACGCCACGCGTGACAATACGTTCCATACTCCAAGTGACGTTTTCACGCGACACTACATAGGTCACAATAAAGAACACCGACCATTTGATATTCACGCATAGATTCGAAACGCGTCGCGTTAGCGCATTTGACGCTCACGTAGGACAATGCCTTATAACCGGCTTTTATGCCACATTTTACTCAAAATAAACGTAGGCAATAAAAACATCGGTACATTCCGGTACAGCTATTTCCAATAAAAATCGCTAGTGTACTGAGAGCTCGAGCTATGTGAGTACTAGTCCCTTTGTTCTTCAGTGGAACACTTCTAACGTAGACGTGTACCTACCATCCGCAAATTTCACACGCATTCCGCTATTTATACATTACTCCAGTATCGGTGAGTGTTCTCGGATTCGTTAAGTGTGGATATTCTCTCGAGTTTTATACTTTTTATGTGGTTGGTATATTTACTGGGATAGGTGGACTTTCGGTATGGTGAAGAATTCAAAGCAAAAAAGAAGTTATTTTTGATCAATGGAATATTCAAACGATGCTTAAAACTTCAAAAATATAAAAATAGACTTATGTATAGGAAATGGACCACCGGGTTGCATCGCTGCCCCGTCCTGAGATGACTCTATTTGGTCTATTTACAAACATGTTTACTTAAATCTAATTACAATTTTATCGAATACATAGGGATTTTATGTTTTTTTATTTTATGTTTCAGTAACACAGTACAATGAATGGTTTACTTCTAAGCTTGTTTGTCGTCTAATTATCTATACAAATAAATAAAATTGGAGTGTCTGTTTGTAATATTAAAATAACCGCTTTCTACTACATGCATATGAATGTCTATACGGTACACATACCAAAATATATATTTTTAACTTTTTTGTCTGTCTGTCTGTCTGTCTGTCTGTCTGTCTGTCTGTCTGTTTGTTTTGGCTAATCTCTGGAACGGCTGGACCGATTTGGACGGGACTTTCACTGGCAGATAGCTTATGTAATAAGGAGTAACTTAGGCTACTTTTATTTTAGAAAAACTAGCTTTTGCCCGCGGCTCCGCCCGCGAGGATGTCGGTTCCCGGGAATTTTCGAATTTTTCTCACCTTTTAAACCTTCCCTAGACCTCCACGAACATTTCAAGACCAAGATAAGATAAATCCGTTCAGCCGTTCTCGAGTTTTAGCGAGACTAACGAACAGCAATTGATAAACTGATTTTTTATTAAGTACATTCCACGCGGACGAAGTCGCGGGCACAGCTAGTTTAAGTATAAATATCATCACGTCACACAGACTATATTTATTTTTTCGTTTATAATATTAGTTAGGACGTGAATCATATAACCCTATTTCAAAACATGTATCAAAGGGGAGGTTTTGAAGCTTACTCGTACTATTAAAAAGACTAACGAGCAATTAAGACCGAGCAAAGAGAGTGCAGCGGAATCCTTCCAGCATGAAGTGTAAACACGTCGGGTTCCGTTCATGATTTAATGGTTTTGAATAACATTCGAAGAAAAATATTGACAGTTTCACGAAACTAAATACTAAGTCCAGTTTATTTAACTAATAAATTAAGCATATTTGATGGGCCTGCCTTTCCTGATTTAACTACAGAAAAAAATGACTTTAAGTGTAGGTGGTTACCTGCCAGCTCACGTGTTTTCTTCTTCCTACAGTCCCGGGTCCTTTAAGCCAGGTGTGAAAATGCCGTCAAGCTGAGTGCCACCATTTTTAGCATAGTACGTGTTTGTAATGGTGACCCTCTTTCCGAGACTTTAGCTTACAATCAGGCGAGGTTAAGTCAAATTGATATGTTCTTTTAGAAGTAGAAAAAACGGCTTGCAAAACGTTCACAACTAAGCCTGAAAAAAAGGATTCAAAGTCATCGATTATCATACCGAAACTGAAAATACTAAACTTAAACCACCTTTAACCACTCGTACACATGTCCAATCCTCGTTCGTTTAATCCGCGCCAAATCCTCACAATGAGCGGTCTCAAAGGCAGCCGATGGGAAAAATCTCCCAAGTTATAAAGATTTACTATTACCGGAGGGACGGATAATAATGGAATTTCAATCAGTTGTGGCGAGGGGGTGTCCCGGGTCGGGGCGAGGGGGGGAGAGTTCAGGTTATTGCTGATTGGGCGGCTAAAACGGAGCTTTGACTATTCGACATGAAAGCTCGAGTTTGATTAGTAATATTGGATTGGGAAACAATAGTGGTTTAGTGAGATTGTGTTTGAAAAATGGTAAAGGAAAAATGTATCATATTTCTGACGCTTCTCTTTTGTGTGGTGTTAGCTTTTATATTTTGTAGCATTCTGGTTTGTTTATGACAGTTAGTTATTGCACCAATCGTGGGCCGTGTTTATATGTCCAATAAAAGACATAAGCGTCTGTGGCGTGGCGGTAGTGAATGCGACTGCTACGCAGGAGGCGCGGGTCCGATCCCCGCTCAGTGCAAATATTTGTATGCATGAATTGGTCTGGGTGTTTCTATGTATAAAATGAATGTATTAACAAAAAAAAAGTACATAAGTGTGTCTATCCGCATTCTACATTCCATAACACAAGCTAAAAAGCTTTGTATAGAATGTTGTGGAATATTAATTAATTTATTTATTTTTAATATGAAAGGTCTAAAAGTTAAGTAACATCAAGAATTAAAAATGGTATACTGAGGTGGTTTTGGAATGTAGTACGTATGATTACTGGGTGAATGATATACCAAATTATAAGCCAAAGTCGACCTTGTCAGCAGCCCTGACTTCTCCCTTGATTCCTTATTTCCTTTCTTTCGTCATTCTTGTCTTTAATATATTTCCTTTTACAAAAGAGCTTATGGCAATGTTCCTTAATCATCATTACTAAAACGAAGACTAGGGATATATTGAGACAAATACTTAGTGATTTGTATAACCTTATTTCAAAGGTCACAGATAATATCAGTGAGCAATAACCTTCTTAATGTCAATGTCAAATGTCACAGTTGAGTGCAGAAATGTAACCGTGGTAGCCGGGATACCAACAATGAGGCAGACACATACATATCACAGACAAGCACAACACAAGCATTTGAATTTGAATTTGAACAAAGTACATCTGTTTAGGGTTCCACCAAAATCTTGAGACCCAAAAATCAATCTCACCTATATGCGTTTGCAATGAGATGACTTGTGCTTCGAAGATTTTGGTGGGGACACCAAAACACTTAGAGAGATCTGTCAAATTTACCACAGAGTAATCAATTATGTAGTTAGTTTCCTTGACACTACCAGTAATGTCATTGGGTAGTGCCACGGAGCCGTCATCGTCAGTACGAAAACAACAATCACGCAAGTAAATATAATTCAGGTGTCAAGTAAAATACCATCACGTACATGTCAAGTTACTATTGAGTGTGTAAAAAATATAAGTGGTATGCGTGTCAAGCGGTGGGCGTGGCTGTTGGTGGCACGAACGAGTGTCACGTTGTCAAAGAGTTGACAATTAGCAGCCAAAACATTTGTATTGTGATTCAAATACGTTAATTTGACAGTCAAATGAATCAATATTCCGATTGATTTACGAGGTTTTGGAGTAAGATTTCTTCTCGGAGTTAGAAGGTTTAGAGGGTACTATCAGACGGTAAAAACCTTATAAGCCAAACCAAAAGTCCCCTACTTTTGGTTTGGGATTTCTTAATCAAATTGAAGTAGTTAAATCATAATTTATAACTTAAAGGAAAATCATATCGGTGTTTATGCAAATCGGAACGTTGACGAGAACGCCCCCTCTGAACACAAGAATGCTATTTAAACTTTTTTATGTCTCACTTCGTATAGAAAAGGTGGCCACAACTTTCTTATTAAAGGTATTACGGTTAGACGTCAGGTAAATGAGAATAGGGTCACCACGCGTTACGAATCAAATTGTAATTAGTGTTGTGCTAAGATTTTTTTATAGTAAATAGATAACTGAATCAGCATCTTCTTCAAAAATTGAAATTAAATTCATTTTTAATTCGCTCTCAATTTATAATATTTAAATTTAATATTTTAATTAACTTAGAAGTTAATAAATAAACAACACACTTCTTTTTCCCTTGCCATTCATTTATTCTCTCATAAATATATTTTATATTCTATTTTTTTATTATTATTTATAGGACACGTCAATTTGACTTCACCTCGTCTGAAGGTAAGCTAAAGGCAAAGTCTAGATAAAGAATTTATTAATTTAACAAACACACTTCTTTTTCCTTTGCCATTCATTGTATTTTCTGGAAAATATATTTTTGTTACATATAAGGTAACTAATATTAGAAAGAAGCACGTAAAAAAAAACTAATTGTTATAATTATGGTTGCCAACAAAAAACCATCGTTTATCTCCCCCAAAATTTGTGTTTTTCTCAAACACCTTATTCCTTTATCCCTGCATCACCATTCATTTCCTTCCGAGGTAGGTTTAACAATAAATTCATTTGTGTGTCCGCAATGCAGATTAATCAAAAACTTGTCACAAACATTTTGGTAGAAAATAAGGACATTCTTTTTATCCATTGTCTTCCTAATTCTGGTGACAACCCTGCAACTTGAATATTCCATTAGGGATGCGACACTAAGGATAAATTATTCGTTCTCGAGAATTAGGCGAACGCCATTCAGAGGTGATTAAACTTCTTTTTTTTTAATCGGATATTTGTCTTAACTGAAGGTCCTAAGATTGCTTTTATGGCTTTTATAGATTTAATTTAAATTTATTGCCAGCGTTTGACTCTCTTTAGCACGAGAAAGTAATTGGATTTTATTTATTGCAAACTCATTGCCATCGATTTATTTGTATTACATTAATTAGAAAATAAAGTCACTATATATAAATAAATTGTTGTTACTAAACTTTTCCTTTTTAATTGCTATAAATGAAGTCATCTTTTTTGATGGTAATCTGTATATATTACAGTGCTTTGTCTATACCTTTACATGTTTAAATAAACTTTGGCTAGTAAGTATAAAGACTAGTCTTTTTTTAAGAATATCATAATTACTAATATTCCCTCTAACCCCTCCAACTAAGCTAAATTGCTTGTATTAAGAGTGGGTTTACGTCGGTAGTGCAATGGCCAAGATTCGAACCCGGGACCTTTCGATCTTAAGGCCGACTCCTTAACCACTAAGCTACCGACGCTCTTTACACGTAGGATAAAATGCTATAATTATTAAAATACAAAATAACATGGATATCTTTCATTTTTCCCCGCGTTTGACGGATCTTCGGATGCTATCGTTAACAAGGCTTGGAGAAATTGAACAATATAATAAATAACTAGCTTTTGCCCGCGGCTCTGCTCGCGTGGATGTCGGTTCCCGGCAATTATTCGAATTTTTCTCAACGTACAAACCTTCCCTGGACTTCCACAAATAATTCAAGAACAAAATTACAAGTCCAAGTCGGTTCGTGCGTTCTGGAGTTATAGCGTCAGGAAAGAAAACCCGACTTATTTTTATATAGTAGATTACAAACAAAATACCTAAACAACTCATTTAATACTTATGTATCTTGGAATGACACCAAAATTCGTTCATCAAATAAAGACAACTATAGACATCGATGATAAAACCTTCTTAGGTTAACAAAACGTAAAATAGTACTCCGGAACCCCATTAAAACGTAACCGCAACGATCTTGTATGCAACAAGGGGGAAAGGGGGGAGGGAATCACAGGATAATGTCATTGGAGCGGTTTCAATGGAGCTCCACCGCGTAAAGGTTTTCGTTTCGATGTGAACGTTATTATGCGAGCATGCGATAAAACTAAATGTCGTGTGCTGACATTTGATAATTGACCCCGCTAGATGGCGACATTGTTTTTGTATGATGTATGGCCAATATTGTTTCTGTGTACAAAATGTTGGGATTGTATGATTCAAATGCTGTTGTCTGTTTAACAATGTGAATGTCGGTTCGGACTGAAGTCAGATTTCAGTGATAATAATAGCGATCAATATAAACTAAACTAGGTTCTTATGTCCAAATTAAACTTTAAGTACATAAACTATCGCGTTTCCTGATATACAATAATGTTAACGAGAATTAACGCGATCATTGTATAGGTACATACATACCTTGATTTGCCTGACGTTTCGACCAGGTTCCACCGGTTGAAATCTTAATGGAGTTTCAATTTGATTAGTTATTATGGTAAAATCGGTCCCGTTGTATAAATCACTTTTTGTCTTAATTACGTAGGTATTCCCGGAATTATTATAGTCATTATTTTATATATCATAAATCTTGTAAAAATTCCCAATTATCATACAATCCAGATACTTTTTATCATGCAAGATATTTATCGAGTGCTACCAAAATCAGTAACTACTAACATATGCTCGAAGGAAGTTGGTTTCTACGCGCGTTAGGTGCGTTTTATCTCCATATATTATTCAGCGGGTACATTTGTACCAAAATATATTTCGGGGCTTTAACTCGAGTAAAAGATTGAAATTTTGATATTCAGCGATTTTGTAATTAGTGAAAGTGATATTAACGTGAAGTAATTACGTAATGGAACACATACAATTTTAGTAAAACATAGGTAGGTACTTATATGAGTACATAGATGTATATGGCCCTACCAGAATTTTGGTGGACCAAGCCAACCATACCTTCTGATTAGCGCAGGCTTTTAACTCCTGGTGGACAGACAGTAGTCGCTCCCATAAAGAGCGAGATAAACCACTTCAGGAGGAGAAAAGGATAATAGGGATGATTTTTGAGATGAAGATGATTTTGTGAATACGAATATTAGCGCATTGACCTTGACCAGATGTGCCCAGTTAAATGTTAGACAAAATCAACATCGCGTGTAAACATCGCGTGCAGAACCCTGCGAATGTTATAAATGTTGAAGCATCCGTCAGTTACGGTGACCACTTACTATCAGTTGGGTTGTTTGTACCAAAATTAGGCCCATAGTTGAAGAATGAGCCCTCGATTTATCCAAACAAAATACTTAAAAAATACACGAGAAAATTATACCTTTTAATTATACTGCTATTCATAGCTTATTACTCGGAAATATCTATCCTACCCTACTTTATCTCTTTAGAGAAAAACATTCAAGAAATGTACTATCGCCTCTCGCATAGTGTGCAATTTGCTCAACCGTCACAATTCTGATATCACTTATCGCCGTACGGGTGCATTGCATATTTTCAGTGCGGGTGCATATTTTCAATATAAATGTTATAATGTTTCACTTACCCATCACCAGAAGAATGTATCTAGCACATCTTTAACAATTGATAACTTACCTGAAACAAACAAATATTTGGAAATTATTACCACTAACGTGCAAACTATATCTAAGCAAAATTTAATCTTTGGATGGTCCACCAAAGTCTGGGTGTCAAAGTGGCTCATCCATTTGCCATTCCAAGGCCCGTATTCTAGAATGACACTCAGCCTGAATCGCGATTTATCTGATGACAGATTGTATAGACAGTTTGCTAGATTTGACATATCGCTACAATCTGTCCTTGGACAAATCGAGATTCAGGCTGAGTGTCATTCTAGAATATTATACGGGCCTTAAGTTGCAGGTGGGTTATTCTTGTTAAGATCGTTTGTAAATTTGTTACTTTTCAGCTACTTTTGCCGTTGAATGTACGTTCAGCAGCTTTGCAATCGACTGTGTGAATTAGTTCAATTCTGTTGGCAAACGCCTTTTCTAAAAAATACTTTTATTAAATTTTAGCTCAAATAATTTATGATTTACTTCTGATTACTACTGATTTAATATTTAATACTTCCAAGAAACTCACCCCCGAGTCCTAGTCACAATCTTTATAAACCCACTCAATAACTTTCTAAGAAAACCAATCAACTGTAAGAAGCTGGGAGTGAGGTCTATAAAATATTATTATATTAAATGAAAACGTAACAGAAATAAAATATATCATGTTAGATCTTCTCTAGACTTATGATATTCGGTTTAGGACTTGAGTGGCTTGAGTGAGTCAGTGACGTGAACACACTCCTAATACTGGCTAAAGGCGGGTGGGAGGAGCTCACAAGAATACTAGGAATACGAGTATGCTTGCATTACTGGCCTTAGAAATCTTGTCAGCAGATTGAACCATGTGCAAGTCACTGTAAACCAAAACCGTTTTTTTTACGTGGCGGAATGCGTTTAAGTACTTTGCTCACCCCCTACGGCAGAGAGTGGGCTTCGTGTGGGACTCCTAGCCTCCGAGGGAGGCCAGACTACCCACTAAACCACCACGGTGTCCGTCGTCACTACATATCGACGATGGCGGGAACAACATCTTCCGCCATCGTCGTGTGGGTCGCCCGCCACTGATCGGCGGCAGGCTCGTCTCTAGTGCGGCAGAAGAGGAGTCCTTCTGCCACCCGCCTAGGCAAGGCACACGCGACACGACGTGCGCCTTCAATCTCGAGGCCTGCCCTTACGGCAGCAGGTTAGGGGGGCGCGGAGTTGGTGGTTCCGCCTCCTCCGAGCCCCGGTTCTCTTGCGGCGTTGTGGGAGGGAAAGTGGGTCACATTCCTTCTCCCTCTCCGCCGCCTCCTTCTGCGAGATAATCGTCTCGCAGAAGGTCTGAACCGCTGCTGTAAACCTAAACCTCAAATGACTTTACGCAACTCAACACTCATGTAAACACAACATCTCGATCGTTATTCAGCAGTCATTTATATAGTTTTGTCAAAGTATTCGAAGATAGTTTAAATCTTAGTGTTACAATTTATGTAGAATATAAATACAAGTTGCTGAGATTGGGGTGATTTAGATTCTCATAAGGAATGATTGGATTACACTCATGACGAAGGTATGTCCCTTCTTTCTGTCTACAATTATCATCTATATGGAAATTACTTACAGTGCTTTTTAACTTTGATAGCTTCATGGATCGTCTTGGATGCTTTTCCAGTAGTAGTATTAAACCTTTTTAACACTTTCGATAATATAAAGATTTCAACTTTCATAATAATAAGCCTTGCAAAATAAAACTATACAAAATTGTTCTGTAAGTAATAATCCATTATCATACTGAATAAAAACGAGTAATAAGTGGCAAACTTGGTCCACCCTCGACCTGAATGCATAAACATGTCTTTAGAAAGTTATATAAAAACATTCAGTCCATATACACGTAATATACATTACCTGGCTGCGAGCCAACAACTGAAACTTGTGCAAATTTCAGTACACCGCCGAAGAAATCCTAAAACTTTTATAGTGACCTAGAACAAGGTCGAACTGGCTCAGCCTTTCAGTGAAGTGGGTTGAATAAATTATTTAAGGAATGAATGTGTCTAACAGTCGCGAACTTGGGACTAGGAATTGTTAATTCATCATTGAAACTACCTGCTTTTATGTGTGTATGTACATAATGTATGTATAGTGATAGATAGAGCTCGGGTAAATAATTCACGACATGGAGAGTAACGTTGGAGACATCTGTTTTACAGCCGGGCTAAGTTTATAGTTTTCCGCGCTTATATAGTCTGTATACTGACATCCGGGAAACTAAATAATTCCCACCGACCACCACTAAAACCATCACTTCTGGTGGTCACTGGGAAGCTGCCTCTGTTCTTTTTTTTACCACTGAAGTGGCTGACAAGCAAACGGCCTATCTAATAGCTTTTTTTCCGTGCGGAAATCCCCTCGGATACCCCCCTGCCGGAGCCGGAAGGGGAGGTTATGTGCGTTGGAGATGTCCAAAGACACCGCCAACATCACCTCGCCCCGGGCAACCGCATCCTCCGCCAGAGTCCCCACGCGCATGATGGCATCAACATTGGAACGCCACCGGCGGAAACCGTATTGGGCCTATCTAATAGCAAGTGGTCACCGAAGCATATTAAGGATGTGTGCAATATCAGGGGCGTCACACTCGTGCTGCCAACTGTACACTGATCGTTATTGCTTCTTTAAACAGCCGGTAATCCTGGTTGAATCCTAAGGTTGTACTTTGGTGCCCAGGGCCCCTCTTTCTCCTGGCCTAGCTTTACAAGAGGACTGCCATTTGCCTGCCAATTCTGAGTGGCAAGCCCGCGCTTTTATACTTCATAATCATATATACTTCATAATCATATACTTCATAATCTTTTTATACTTCATATCATAACAGAGGCTTCTCTTCCTTTTCTGTTTACACCTATTCTTACGTGATGTTTCAATATATTCATTCATGCGTACTTTATTAATATATAAAAACAAAGATCTTGCCGTGTTGGTTACCGGTGGAGTAGAATATAACCCCCAGCTCTTCCTGTGTGTCGTAGAAGGCGACTAAGGGATAGGCCTATTCTACATCCGACAGTAAACATACAGCCCAAGACAAAGTGCCCGCTAGACGGCAATAGGTTCGCGGCTGTTAACGTGGGTGCTGATACACCTCTGCCTACCCTTTCGGGGATTTCCAGGCGTTAGTATATGTATGATGTGTAAAGGTCTTTAGCTTAATGTGGTTTCTACGAGCACTAAATATTTAGCGTTTGTAGAAATGCAGTAAGGTGAAAGAACACCCTTGTTTACCTTACTAACATACCTAGAGTATATCTGTTCTATATATGACCACGTTTATTCCCGTAAAACACAACAAAGTTTAAAAGTTAACACTAAAGAAAAACGTTACACTTCAAATTATAACACCTTGCGAAAACAGCAAAATTGCACCAAAATTATAAGTGTGCTTTACTCGCGCAAGTTACAGAGTTAATAAGTTGCCTTGCGGTTTGCGAACGAAACAACCAGTAGTTATTCTACACGAACGCCTTCGCAATTCTAACACCTTATTACTTGAAACTTAACTTGTTACTGTTTGGAACAATTGTTGGTTTACACGCAGGCGTGACAGTTGATCGTGAGAAACCGTTAGTATGGGTTTTGTGATTGCGGTCGTCGATTAAGCAATATAGGAAAATAGAAATATACACTTCTAAACGAGGCTTTTGTTTTTTTTTATGTATATAAAGGACACGTCAATTTGACTTCACCCTTCGCCTGATGTTAAGCTAAAGGCAATGTTTCGGAAAGAGGGTCACCATCCTAAACATGTACCATGTTAACAGTGGTGGCACTCAGCTTGACGGCCTCATCAGCCGCCTTTTCACGCCCCGCTTAAAGGACTCGGGACTGTAGGAAGAGGGAAACACGTGAGCTGGCAGGGAGTTCCAGGTCTTAGTGGTGCGGCATAAGAATGAGTCAGTGAAACGCTTGGTTCTAGCAGGTATACTCTGCACCGTATACGGACGGCATCTTAGCCCTGTACGTGTCGTCCTGTGAAGGAAAGGAGAGGGTAGGACTAATTGGAAGAGCTCATCAGAACATTCACCATGGTAGAGACGGTAGAATACTGCCAAAGACGCAACATCTCTACGCATCTGTAAAGACTCGAGGGTGTTTGTTCTCAACAAGTATATGTATGTGCAAAGATATGCGTCGGTATCTCAGTAGATTAATGAATACTAAGAAGGAAATTGACGACTGAATCGAAATTCGAATCTTAGCACTACTGATGTGATCCCTAACACGTGCATTTTAATTTAACTGAAGAGAATAACGTGAATATTAGTAATTTAAGTTACTTACAAAAAAAACAATTTCAATTATGATGGTTTAGGTTCTAAGTTATATTATCACTATCAAATGGGCAAATTTTCAGCTTACATTCTTCGGTTCACCCTTGTTTGATATAACAACGTTTGGTCGAATATCACTTCGACTAATTTCAGTTGCACTAAAATCATTTCACATAATTATTCATTTGACCAAATATTTAATTGGTCGAATTTTATTTCGCAGAATTATTTATTTGGAATAATGTCATTCCACCGAATTTTCATTTGCACTAATTTTATTTAAACTAATGATTCATTAGACTAATAGTGGTTTAGTCGAAAAATTATATCGAATATTTGGTTTTTTTTTTTCATATTTTGTTTTTTTCTGGCACTCCGCGGCCGCTGCCGCGGCACGCTCGCTTCGCTCGCTCCGTGCTTGTGCTTATTATGGTCACAGTTCTAACCTAACCTAACCCTACCTATCCCTCTGAGAGATTTTCAATTTTACTTGTATTGTTTTTCATGTAACATACTCTTTGTAGTTTTCTTACATCAGTGAAATTCGCAGGGTTAGGTTAGGTTAGAACTGTGACCATAATAAGCCAGAAAACTGACACAAATAACATGAAAAAATTAACGAAAACCCCCTTTACATTACACTATATCAATTGAGTATTCGATGAAATACATATTATACCAAATGAATATTATATGAAATGAGCATTATAATTTTTGATGAATAGCTCAAACGTTGTTATAGCAAATAAACATTCGATCAAATGAAATTTATGTCAACCGATATTATGCAAAATAATTATTTTCTCAAACGTTGTTCGAATTTGTAACATTCGATCAAAAGTTGTTCGACCAAACAAGGGTGAACCACATTCTTCTACTTATAATTTTCTACCTGCGAAACCTATAATATAAACATTTTGATGGACTATCCCTTTAACTAACCCCTCTAATTGCTTGTTTGATAGGAGTGGGATTACGCTGGCAGTAAAACGACCAGGATTCTAACCGTGGACCTCTCGATCATAAGGCCGACTTCTTTACTACTAAGCTACCGACGCTATCTGGACTTCACGCATAGACGCTACCGTCGTTGATAGCGAGAATAAACCAAGACCAAGATATTATCTCTAAGTATTTTATCGCGACGTTCTTTCTATTCTATAAAGAGAATATACCAAATTTTCAATTCGAGTAATGTAACTGCCAGCTTAGCTGAACCAGATCGTTATAAAGTACAAAGTAAATAGAGTGAAAAGTCTCGTAGACATGTCTCGGTAACTGAGACTTTAAAGAAGCTTTAGCATTGGCGAGGCTCCAGAACATTCGATAGTACTGAACTGTGGTATATCGTACTTAACCGATTTGTCGTTAATATTGAGATACATTTTTGAGATGAAGGACAATGTTTTTGTTAATAGTGTAACACTCACCGGGATATTTACCATGTTCATTGTTTTTATTTGGTAACCGATGTTTCAAGCGCCATGATCACGGTGAATTCTATACAGTTACCAATACAGGTTACCAAATAAAAACAATGAACTTGGTAAATATCCCGGTGATTATTACACTATTAATGTTCACTCGAAAGGCTCTGATAAAGGCAAGAAAGTCTACGCCAGAACCTCAGTGACCGCTTACTTCGATTTGATTCATACGACTTTTACGGGAGCGATTGCCATCCAACTCCAGAGCCTTGAGAGAAATGCATGCGTCAAAGCCTGCATTCATGCTGAATAAGCAATATTTCAGACTAGCTTTTGCCCGCGGCTCCGCCCGCGTTGATGTCGGGTTATCGCGACCAAACATAGCCTATGTCCTTTTTCTTGGTCTATCCTAGCCCTATACCAAATTTCATCAAAATCAGTTCAGTGGTTTAGGCGTGAAAGCGTAACTACAGACAGAGCTACTTTCGCATTTATAATATTAGTATGGATTAGTATGCATGGATTCAAAAACGCCAAGTGAGTTACGTCACACATTTTTTTGAAAAGAATACTGTAATACTTAAACAGTGAAGCAAAAATTAGTACATACCAAATAGCAATACTATGGAGACTCTTTGGTAGAACTTCCCTGTTTGAAACAGCCCGACTATGACGTTTCGTCACCACCTAATGCGTATGTCCCCTTGTTGACATACGGGGTAAGTAATGTAACCTGTTTAATATTGTCATCTAAGGAATGTTATCATTACCAGTCCCCTAACTAAATGTTGTGATTATGTGTCTCTTGGGAGAGGGTCCGTTGTCAGCAATGGGCAGTGATGTGCTGTTTTTTTGTTTTCCCAATCAAAAGCGAATGTCAATTTAAGGATTCGTATTTTTGTTGCTCATGGCTACGAGATACGTTACGGATAGTTGGAGCCCCAAAAATTTCAACAGTTGGTCTAACTGAATTTCGATATCGCCAATGGAATGATTGTAGAGGTCAGATGGGAGTCGCTTCACGTAAAATATCGTCGCTAGGACGCGATTCGACTGAAAGAGACATCGGAGGCGAATAAGATTAGCACAAGGATTATGATGATATTCTATGAGATAATTAAGAAGGTAACATTATAAAGTAAAGCAATATTAGTCAGGTCAACCTTGGGATCGGTAACCATTCTTAACATATTGAAATTCCATGCCTCAGTCGACAGTTTCGGTTGCCATATGAACATCTATAGTAGCTTATTTTTTCTGTGCGGAAATCCCCTCGGATACCCCCCTGCCGGAGCCGGAAGGGGAGGTTATGTCGGAATCGAACCGACTAAAACCGCACGCCGACTGTGGGTCATGGTGCTAGGCCGGAGGTGAGGTTGTCATCGACATATCCCTCGCACCCCGGCTGACCCAGGGCCATCCCTTACGGTCTGGCCCTCTTCAGGAGGGTGGACAACGGTGTCCCCGACTCGCCCCCGGAATGGGGAGGCGCGCTTCCTTCAGCGCGCAGTTACCCGTAAAGTCCGATAACTTGTCTAACCACTAATTTCTAACACTAACGGTTAACTGAGTACAATCATATAAATCTTTCATCACCATCAATAACATTCTCATTAAGAATATTTATTGTTCCTGTAACAGCTCTAACCTACACGATAATTACACTCGCAACTGACTTCAGTCCAATTAGTGAAATAATTAATATCATTCTAATGGTCCAAATTGGAACATGGCCAGAGAGCTTGTCGTACAAGATTCGATTCCTGGCTGCTATTGTCCGGACAAATTATTATCTATGGTGACGTAATGTCATTTGGCATTAGCGCAATTGTTGATTAATTAGTGTTAGGGTTAATTGATGGTGAATGGCGAATTAATCATGATTATGTCTGACATTTGGGATACTATTTCTGTGTGGACGTGTGTTTGGTATACGCGATCAAGGAAATAAGTACCAATAATTACTTCGTGAAATTCAATTCAATTCAAGTAAAGGTGTGTACAGCATCATAAATACAACTCGTGCGAGTTAACATGGCACCTGGCTCGGGGCTTTGCGCGGGTGAGCGGGAGGGGTGTATGCTGACGCCACTAGCCTCGCACGGCGAGAGCGGGGTCGCGCGCGGGGAAGCGGGAGGTGGGTGTTCTCGAGGCAGGTGCCATGTTAATGCGCACGAGCTATATATTGACGACAAAGTCTCAAAATAATCTTAAAACTATTGTATTAAGAGCAAATCAAACTGTTTTATTGATTTATATGGTTTTTGTCCTAACTAAAGGTGTGTACCAAAGTTCAGAACAATCGGTCAACTGGAAGGGGGTGAAAAAATTAAATTAAGATCATTTTGAGTACTTTGTTTGTCAATATATGTATTTCTGATGCTGACTGTACACGAGGTAAACAATTCAGGCTTTCACGAAGGCTAGCAATCAAGTAATTATGTAGGAAACAAACTAACTATAAACACAGGGTATGTATACCATCATAAAAGATACGTAATATAACACTTCAGGAAGCCCCGTAAAATACAAAGGATTTCTGAAAACACATAATACAAAACGTAGTCTAACAATTTTTTTTTTAAGTAAGAATATTAGAACCGAAGTTACTAATATTCCCTCTAACCCCTCCAGCTAAGCTAAATAGCTTGTGTTAGGAGTGGGTTCACGTCGGTAGTGTAATGGCCAGGATCGAACCCGGGACCTCTCGATCGTAAGGTTGACTCCTTAACCACTAAGCAACCGACGCTTAATTAACTATTTTCGAATCATTTAAACAAAAAAAAAAGAAAAGTACTGTTAATTTTTAAAGCATGTCCATCCAAAGGTTGCCTGTAAGAAATTGCTCTTTGCGATAAGGCCGCCATTTCTACATAATGTCATGCATTTTCCATACATTTACTGTATTACTGGTGTACAATAAAGATTTATCTATCTATCTCTCTATCTATTTATTGTAAATCCACTTGTAAAATAAGAGAAAACTGCTTTGCAAACCGTAGTTACTCGCAAGTAAATTGCAGAATCGCTCCACCCCTATTATATAACAACCTCTCATTACCAAATTCGAGTACACTTCTTCACCAATAAGTGTTTGTACATACAGCTGAACTAACAAGCCCATAATAAACTAATGAACTAAACCACCAATCGCATTACAAACTCCCATCAAATTTATTAGCAGGTCCCAAAGTTCTTCAAAGGCCAGGGTTCTCAGTGGTCGCTGTTCAAAATCCCCGCTTTAATTACACCAAAATCAGGTGGCAGGCAAATAATCTCGCCCACCTGGGCCCCGCTGATAGCACCCCGATGTTTTATGCAGCCGTTGATATATAGCCCCTGGAACTGGCAATATTAATGACTGTGAGGCACGGGGCAGTAATTTTGGTGGTCACCGTACCAAATGCCGTAGTGTAGAATGATGGAGCTTTTGTATACTTATTATGCAGATATTTGTACAAGAGCAGATGGCGTTATGTATGCCACGTATATATTTAAATTATTACGTGGTAAGACGTTGAACCCAGGGGTCTTGCAAGAGATCAACCTGTGTGTGCCCAACAATTACGTGTGGCGCAGGAGGCGTCCCCGGCTACTAGCAGTGCCCAGGGCCAGGACGAATTTACTGGGGAAAGCTGCGATAACGCGCACCTTACATATACTCAGTGAAGTAGCGGAAGGGATGGACCTTTTTATCTGTTCTCTGAGTGAGTTCACAAGAAGGACACTTTATGTAATATGCTATCTTTAATTATTATTATTTCTTCATTAATATATGAATGTGTAAATAAAATATGTTTAGTCCGCACTATTGTATTAGGTTAGCCTGTAAGGATATTGATGTGGAGAAATAAATAAATAAATAAATAAAT
This sequence comes from Eilema sororculum, assembly GCA_914829495.1. Classification (NCBI taxonomy): domain Eukaryota; kingdom Metazoa; phylum Arthropoda; class Insecta; order Lepidoptera; family Erebidae; genus Eilema; species Eilema sororculum. Next base: position 22,178,770 of record OU618546.1, read on the forward strand.
AAATGTTTTCTAGCGTGAATGTATGTAGTGTATACGGACATGAAAGGCAGGCTAATGTCTCTATCTACCCTGGAAAAGTGTAAAAAGAGGAAAAGAAAAAGAACCATATATGCTTATTTACCACTACATAAGTGTAAAAATCACTACCATGGAAGTTCTGACTTCCTTATAAGTTTTTTACAGTACGAATACTTAGGCACTTGGGCAATGAGCAATTAAGACATAATTTAGACCACTGTTAACGCATTGTAGACGCTCAATTGATTTATTATAATATATTATTGTAGGAAAAGGCATACGTGTAAACAATATATATATTTTACTCTCCCTTCCAGTCAAATAATATCTATACAAATACACTCTGTGCTTTTCTTGGTAAGAATTGTTAATTTTAAAGTCGATCGGTAACTTCGCGTCGGTAAAACTCAATTATCAAGCTGCTGACAAATATAAATAACCGTCCGGATATTATTTCTTTACGCTATAGAATCCATAACAGAATTTACGATAGGCGATGTTACTGGAAATATCTTTACACACCCACCATCCCACTTCTGATTGAAATGTTTTGAAAAAAAAAGGATAGTTTAGAAAAATCCGAAGCCGGCGGGCCTATGTGAAAAGATTAATGATAGTAGAAGAAGCTCGTGAAATATGGAAAGACAAAATGGCGGACTGTACTGACTCTTTGTGCCGTAGGTAAAAAGTAAAGCAATAAGAATATAGGAAATAATGTCTATTCTTAGGTACAGTATTATATCTAAATGTACAATATATACAAAAATAAGAAAAAGAAAAACAGGGGTCGAAGAGACTGTAACTTTAGGCATCATAGAATTCCTCCCCATCGACCTCTACCGGTACCGTGCCCAAAAGGCTGGCGGCGTTACCCCGCTGAAAGGCGATAGCAATTCTTTGAGTGAGGTAAAGGCCAGCCCTATAGTCACGGGAAGAGTAAATTAGACGCTTCGCCAACTCTTTGAACAGCGCGCGCGCACTTGGACCCCACGGACCCCCTGTCTATTCTTATTTACATACGCATTAGCTGAATGCTAAAGCCTATATATTATGTACAAACATTATGTCAATCTAATGATTGGGGTGATTTATAGAAACAACGCCAGATTGTTCTAATAGATAATTTGATGATCATTGTAATTGAAATTTGAAGAGCCAGACTGGAATATGCTTGCAGTATAGCTAGCTAAACGATAGCTTTCTTAGATTTCAATCGTAAGGACTTCTGAGAAATCTCTAAGGACTCAGGCGATCTTGCTCACTGAGTCCTTAGGGAGAGGGGTAAGTTGACTGAGTGACACCTGGCTTAAAGGCGGGCCGTATAAAAAATATCACTGAAATTGGAATCACCCATAATATTGTCTTTTTGTGTGTACTGCTTTTGGCTTTGTTTAAGAATACAAATTTGCAGGTAAATAATACAAATGTCATAAATGAGTAAATGTATTTTCAGATACACAATTCAGCATCATACGCCCTCAGAGACCAATAAAGCAATATTTACCTAAAAATATGTACACAAAATCATAATTTTAGTAATGCGTAACATTATTTTATGGTGATTGCTGCATTTTATGGAGGAGCGGTATTTTATTCGGCAATAAAATTAGGGTGAACGAACTGAATTGCACTCTGTATAGGCCGGTGAATAAAATATGAACGAATGGGAATGTTAAAGTAATCCGTCTAGGTATGGGGTTCTTGTTTATGATAAGAAAATCGTTATAATAATTTCTTAGATAGAAGAAGCTGAAAAAGGGAAAATCCACTTAATAAGATGACGTACTAAAACTTATAATGGTACCACTTTCAAACTTCCTATATATAATATAACTTAGCATAAAGTAAAAACATTGCAGACCTTTCCTTTACAGGGGGAATGCTCTTCCAGCTGAGCTATTGAGCCACACTTGATTTATTTCAAATTTTCCTTCTCTTTATATCCGTCTTTAAGGGCGACGGGTGGTGCCATCTACCATTCATACGAACTGTTAGAAACAATGAATGATTTTTCAACCATTTTTAAACATTGAATTTTATGACTCCGCCCGAATATTTGACTGAATTTTTTATAGCATTTTTAATGCTAACTTTAAAGTTCGAAACTTACTATATTAAATTTGTTACAAAGTTTTTGTGTCTGACTGTACAAAAATACGTAAATTTTGTCAATCGCGCGAGTTGACGACAAGAAAATAATCAAAAATTTAAAGGTGCCAACTCGCAGTCGTGCGCGAGTTTGATGGCCGCGAGTTGATGAATGACCCAATATTAGGAAGGAAGCCTCACATGTAGTTAGGTAGGTAGGCTATTTATTATCTAGGCTGTGTCATGGGTCATTACTCAGAATAACTACTACTAATTTGTACCACGGGTTTATTAATAGCCTTTGGAATGATATCACGTTGAATTAAAGTAAAGCCCATTAGATGTACTTGAAGCTAGAAGCTGGAACTCCCTACCAGCTTACCTGTTTCCGTCTTCCTACAGTCCCGGGTCATTTAAGCGGGGCGTGAAAAGGCATCTGATGAGGCCGTCAAGCTGAGTGACACCATTATTAAAATGGTAGATTTTCGAGAGTTTAGCTTACCATCATGCATGGTAAAGTAAAATTGACGTGTCCTTTTATAAAAAAACCTAGCTTAGTCTACGAACGGTATCTAAACTTACGAGTCAAGGTTACTGAAACTATTTTAAATGACTAAAATAAAACCAATCTGGCTAAACATCGCTAAGGGAGCTATCACACCAGCTAAGATTCCGTACTTCGCAGGAATGAAACGAGTTTTTAATTAATTAAAAAGCATTTAGATACGGTGCGCTGGTTTTGTCAAAATTGACCTTTATTAACATTTATCAATCAATATCAATCTTGATCAAATATAAAAATACTAGCTTTTGCCCGCGGCTCCGCCTGCGTGGATGTCGGTTATCGCGACAAAACATAGCCTATATCCTTTCTCAAGGTCTAATCTACCCCTATGCCAAATTTCATCAAATCGGTTCAGTGGTTTAGTGGTGAAAGCGTAACATACAGACAGACAGACAGACCGACAGACAGAGTTACTTTCGCATTTATAATATTAGTATGGATAAGCCTCTCACATGTGTGAATGTGAGTCAGTGGTGACATGTATACATATTACGTCTATATTCTAGCATCGTCATCATCATTCTAATGTTTATTCCCGATTGCATCTGAGCCTTTCACCTTGGAACCTCGGGTCCATCGGCATATATGGATTTTATGGAAGAGACCCATGGAAGAGTCCCAACCTGAGAGGAAAGTCTGTCAGTCTTGCGAGTTAGGTTGGTTTGACCCCTAAGATTTTGGTAGGACCCCAGGTACATCCCAGTATGTTACTCAGTACGATCCATCAAAATTCCAAAATGAATAGAAATTATACATATTGAGAATACTTACTTTTTCCACAGTATGTATTTTATTGAACCTGGCCGGTTTCGCCTTACGGCATTATTAAAGTTTATTCAAATCAAAAGTTTTGGAAGTTCTAATTCTTATAACCTTTGCGAATATGTGTAACAATAAATTCCACCATCAATCAACAGTCCACCCCCTGGTGGCTCAGGTGCTATTCCGCGTCTATGGGGGGGTTTTCGGATGTTATCCCGCTTCTTAGGGGGGGGGGGGGGGGGGCGTGGATCCCTCACGTGACGCTGCCGTCATGGGCCTGCTTCTGTAAAGACGGTGAGCAGCCAACTCACCGTCCTCAGGCCCCCGGTCATGGAGGCCGATGGTCTTCGGCGAAGACACGTCGGCGGCGCCCAAGCCGCCGACTGCGGAACTACATATGGCAGCCTATGTGGCGTGGCAGTAATGAATGCGACTGCTACGCAGTAGGCGCGGTTTGATCCCCACTCAGTGCAAATATTTGTACGCAAGAATATGACTATTTGCATTGATCTGGGTGTTCCTATGTATATAAGTATGTATTTACAAAAAAAAACTAAGTATGTTTTTCCGCATTCTAAATTCCACAACACAAGTTAGTTAAGCTTACCATGGGTCTAGATAGCGTTATGTAGAATGTTGTAGAACACTCGTACTTTTCCACAGTATTTATTTTATTGAACCTGACCGGTTTCGCCTTACGGCATTCTCAAAGGTTCACATTTACACATTATCAAAGGTTTCGGATGTTCTAATTCTTAAAATATGTGTAACAATAAAATCCACCAAGTGCCATCAACCAACAATTCATTAATAATTCACAATATTCTACACAATGCTATCTAGGCCCATGGTAAGCTTAACTAGCTTGTGTTATGGGATCTAGAATGTGGATAAACATACTTAGATACTTTTTTTTGTAAATACTATACATATTATACATAGAAACACCCAGACCAATGCAAATAGCCATATTCATGCATACAAATATTTGCACTGAGCACCTCTTGCGTAGCAGTTGCGTTCACTACCGCCACGCCACAGAGGTAGACAGTATAGACAGTTATAGAATAGAAGTTATGTTACACGGGACTTTACCTTAAAATATATTTCATCGATTACGCTAATCGATACCATCAGAAAACTATTACGTACGTTTTATAATTATTGATTCCGATATTAAGTTGACCTGCTGGCTGATACCATAAACCACGGCAGTAAATTTCCCGTTAATAGGTTCTCAGGATTGGCGATGTTATTTCATAATGGCTTCTTGGCTTCAGCGGTAAGTGGAGTTGAGAATATACGGAAATAATGGATTATGGATTTCATCTTTAACAAAATTTATAACCTATTAATAATTTCCAGAACATCGGGAAAAGTGGAATGCTCAAGTGGGACTTTGAAAATCAATGTTTAAAAATGGTTGAAAAATCATTCATTGGTTCCAATCCAACAGTTCGTAAGAAAGTTAGTTAGGCTCCTCACCATCACCCTTAAAGGCGGATATAAAGAGTAGTGAAATTTGAAGTGATTCAGGTGCGGCTCGATAGCTTAGTTGGAAGAGCATTCCCCCTGTAAGGGAAAGAACGTGGGTTCAAGTCCCACTTGAGCGCTAAATTTATTCCCAATGTATTTCGAATTTATTGCCTTGATTTTCCCATCTTCCTGTTGACCGAACTCGCGATTTTACCAAGTAAACTAATAATTACAGTCCATTCCACAAGTTTTTATTTACAACTACTTACATCCCTAACAAGATTACGCGACACTTTCTTATTTCTTTCTTTCTTTAGGTATATTTTTTTTTTCTCTTCAGTTAGTAGTTATGCGGTCTCTTTCACTCTTAGTATTTCACTATTCACCATACTTAGTAGCAGGTAACTGCCACAACAATATTGCAATCGATACTTAAACGAAAAAATACCCGCTCATTATCCACAATAATTCGCAGAAGGAATGAGTCTGCCAGTTCATTTGCATAATTGCGGGAATCGTACACCCTATGTATAATAAATATTACAGGAAACCACGATACAAGCATAAAGTCATTAAAATAGCGTACTGGTCACTCATTATGAACATGTACGAACCATATTGTACACAAAACGTTTATAGCAAAAGGTCACATGTGTACACAAAATTGTACTACTCATTAGACGTTATAATACGATGCTAATATCGAGTTCTGATAGTAAAAGGTAGTAACTTTAGTCAGATCGTATGGGTGTTACGTCTGTTTAGTTCTGTGAACGACACCGGTAGCAAGGCGATTTAAGTTTATTAGTTCTGTCTATAAAAGGGGCAGGGGTCGTAAACTCGCTTTGGTAGTGGTATACAACATTGTTTTTAATACTTTTCAATAGGTCTATGGTAAACGTGATAGCGTATTCACTTTCTTGATTTTGACAGATAGGTACTGTGTTCGGCTAATAATTTCGCTCGACGGGCAAAAGAGAGAGATTTGTCAAAGATAGGCTTGCTTCGGTTTTGTTGAGTGCTGTATCTGTATTCTAAAGGTACAGTTTTCAAAAAGTTTTACCTACTCTATACCTAAAGATATCGAACTGTCAGTCCAGTTTTTTCTGAAAATGGGTTCCTGTTTATAGTAAAAACGGGTTATTCTACGCAGGAAAAGTCACAGAAAAAAGTTTAGTATTATAAGCGCGAATTTATGAATGCTTCCATTTTGTACTCACAAAACTGTACACACAAGCTAAAAAATAATAAATATTCCTTCTTCTACCTCCCTGCAAAAGTTCTTTCCAAATTCTACCCTGACGTATTGTACCTAGGCATTTTTTTTAATGTTTATCATAGCTCGGTCACTAAAATTAAATGACATTTATACATACACTATCCTATATCATCCTGCTATAATCTCATCACTTAGACCACACCACCACCAAACTGCTCTAACAATATATAACACCAAAACGCCATTTAAAATTAGTCCTTCCTGTAATGTAATAAGGACTACAAAAACCGCAAAGATAAGATTGTACGGAGTGGTAACGTGTGACATCCGTTCGTTCGCTTAGTGTATGTTTTTTTAATAAGGCATTGATTTTCTGTGTTAGAGTATATTCGACAGAAACAAGCAACAGGTGCTCTGCATGATGTACAACTAGGCTAACGTTTTGTCGTGTACAGTTTTTGTTTTTTGAACTATATTGTGAAACACGATGCATTTAGAAATTGATTTATTCCTCAACCATGTTTGAGGTATGCAATTAATTAATTATTTTTGATCGAATCCGGAGAACACGTTGAGCCTTATCGATTCCAATTGTCGTACGAACATCTATGGTATGGTAGTCGTTACGCGTAGTTGGAGCACAGCATAGATAATGCTAGAGCCCTCAAAAGTTCGACTAGTCTAACTAAAGAACTTTGATATCGCCAACTGGTTGTGGAGGTCATCATGAATGTCATGAATACCACAACATTCTACACAACGCTATCTAGATATATATATATAGTAAGCATAGCTCAACTAGCTTGTGTTATGGAATCTAGGATGCAGATTAACATACTTAGATTTTTTTTTGTGAATACATGCACATTATACATAGAAACATAAAGACCAATGCAAATAGCCATATTCATACATACAAATAATATTTGCACTGAGCGGGGATCGAACCTGCGCCTCTTGCGTAGCAGTCGCGTTCACTACCGCCACAGAGGCTACACGGAATATATCGAAATGCATCACAGTTAGATTGAAAAGTCGACCCGAACTGAGTTGAAGTGAAAGCTCGGAGAATGAGGAGTTGAAGCTCTTGCTCAGGAGCTCTTGAGTTCTTGTCTTGAAGTCTCTTTGAAAATACTCCAACAAATAAGCTCTAAATAGCTTAGTTTTTAGTAGATACCCATATCTGATAGTTGAAATCCAGTAGAGGTCGAGTAAGGAAAAGTAAAAGTTTGAATGAATTTTTTATAGCATTTATTATGCTAACTTTTAAGTTCGAAAAACATTGAAAAAATGAAATGCTCAAGTGAGACTCGAACTCACGACCTTTCCCTTACAGGGGGACTGCTCTGCCAACTGAGCTATTGAGCCACACTTGAATCATTCCAAATTCTCCTTCTCTTTATATCCGTCTATAAGGGCGACGGTGCAGCCATCTACCAACATTCTTACGAACTGTTGGAAACAATGAATGAAACAAAACGTGAGTTCGAGTCTCACTTGAGCATTTCATTTTTTCAATGTTTTTCGAACTGAAAAGTAAAAGGTCAAAAATAAAGAGTGTTCAATACACAGAAGAACAAAGCAATTGTTTAGCTCCCCGTAAGACAAGTGATAATAGCCACAGATAAATAAACCAGCCGCATTTTTCCCTCTCAGTCCCCTGGGAGCCATAACTTGCATTTACCAGGAGGCTGAGCGGCTCCAGCTGAGTGCTTGTAATGTAATTACAATATAACTTCTAAGGGAAAATTCTAACCTCAAATTAATGAAACCAAAATAAATATCCCAATTTTCTAATACCAAACCATTTCAGTTTTTTTGACGGTGGCAAATGATATTCTGTTTTTAAACTATGTTGTGGCAATGGAGATGACACTCCTCCCCCTGTCTCTATGTACTGATAAACATCATAAACAATTGCCTGGCTACAGTACATCACTCCCGAGGAGGGCCAAACCGTAAGGGATGGCCCTGGGTCAGCCGGGGTGCAAGGGATATGTCGATGACAACCTCACCTCCGGCCTAGCACCACGACCCACAGTCGGCGTGCGGTTTTAGTCGGTTCGAGTCCGACATAACCTCCCCTTCCGACTTTTCCGCACGCAAAAAAAGGGTGGACTTTGGAAATAACTTTTTCAGGATGTAGAAGATGGAATATTTATTATTCTTTTAGCTTGTGGGTACAGAATGGAAGCACTCTTTTCAACAGACTCTATCGCGATTAATTTGGTGTTATTTTATAATCCTAATCCTTTTGGTTGGTTTTCAGTAGCCATGGTCACGAGGAAACAACTTAAGGTCGTGATTAGTCCACGTAATAAAATAACAGTAAACATAGTTCAATATCTAAACCGCTCTATTCGACTCTGTGTTCCATTTTATTTAATAAAGGGATGGAAGTCTTCATTTTCATCTTTTCCTTCTAAATTCTTCCATGTTCTCTAATCATTCCTATCTACAAACAGCAATACTATAAAGAATCCATACTAATATTATAAATGCGAAAGTAACTCTGTCTGTCTGTCTGTATGTTACGCTTTCACGCCCAAACTACTGAACCGATTTTGAAGAAATTTGGCATAGGGTTAGATTAGACCATGAGAAAGGACATAGGCTATATTCGGTCGCGATAACCGACATCCACGCGAGCGGAGCCGCGGGCAAAAGCTAGTAAATAATAAACATTTATTCTTTATAGTATTGCTGTTTCTACAGAACATTCTACACAACGCTATCTAGACCCATGGTAAACTTTTATAGCTTGCGTTATGGAATCTAGAATGTGAATGAACATACTTATATACTTTTTTTTTGTAAATACATACATATTATTTATAGAAACACCCAGACCAATGCAAATACAAAGCGTGGTAGTCGCGTGCACTACCGCCAATGGCTAGAAGAGTTCATAAGCCACTATTACAGCTTATTTGCCACCAAGCACGAGTAAGGAAGTATATTTTAAATCCCATCCGTCACAAATGAATGCATAATAAAGAAAAGCCTTTTACCATTTGTTACCCCCAAACACACGGTAACCTCAACATTAAGATTTACATTTTCACAGTTAATTATTCAAGGAGGTTTTAAGCCTGGTCGTTGCATTGCACCCTTCTTAATCCTGGCTGAGATTACACCAACCCTTGAGTGATGAATACTCTGAATTTACCGAATTCGTGTACTGTGTGAATGTTTGAAGAAATTCGCGATTACATTTGATAATCGTGTACATTTGTAACCTGTGGGTGTACATGTATATATTTTGTATTTGTAATACTATGTTGGAGGGCTTGATTTATTTCTAAGAACAGCTGTATTAAGTTTATAGGAACGCGGTGATGATACTTGAGTTATTGCTTTATATGCCAATGATCTTCATGTTAAAAATGCTGAATATTCCATGCGAAGCAGAGAAAGAATAGCAGAAAAGATGACCCCTTAGTCATAATGACCGTGTGGTACGTTGCGCGCCCCTCCTTGACGGGGCAAGATGGGAACACCGTGGTTCTAACACCGTATAGAGCCATCTCGAAGCCGGAGATGGCCCTGGCTGACCCAGGGGTGTGAAGGAAATGCCTGATGGAGCCATGTTACACCTTTGAGACCCAGGGTGATGGGCATAATGTATTATCCGTGTGAAGAACAAAAGGATTATGATGATGGAAGATTGAAATCCCACTTACATGTGACCATGACTAACGATTCAGCAAAAGATAACATTGTCCCAAAAAACTTTGAATCCAAATTACCTATTTTGGAGTATGCTCAAAACAAAGCGAACCATTACAGAGTGAGAGTACTTACAATATGATGTACATATTAGTTAAAAGCATTAAAACATGGAGAGACAAATGTACCAACGAGACAACAAAGACGTGTTCAAGACAATGAATTATTGCGGTTGCGTTTATAATATACGTGATGATCAGTCGTGTCGGAGCCGTCACGGTACAGTGTTCTTGTTTAAATTACTGGAGTTATTGAAATGTAAAAAGCTACATATTATTAATGGTTTAATAGTGAAAGTAAATGTGAAAATACAAACAGTTTAGTTTAATTTATCGCAATTACTTGCATCAGCGAAATTCGTTCCAAAAATAAAAGCAATTGTGAACTATTATAATTTCCCCTCGTCTCTACACGTGTCTTCATCATCTATGCATACCATTCTCTATATCAGATACTACATCTTCTATTTTAGAATAATATTTCCTAATCACTCTGATCTTTACTTAGTCCATAAACATCAAAGCTATAACTCTCAGACCTATATGTCTTAAATACAAATAAACTATATACAAGTATATTTTTTCTAGAGTTATACAGATTTCGCTCAACATATTGCAATTCCCAAAGCACCACAATATAATTACATCTATTAATACAACAGCTAGGGGTCATCAAATTACCAACACACTAAAATCGTATCGCCCCCGTCCCGTCGATTGTAAACACCACAACACCACCACACTAGGCATTAGTTAGTGAATCATGTCACTCCAATAGCCAATTGCGGGCAAGCGGTCTCCAGCACACAAATACAGGCTGACTAAAGTATCGCTTTTATGTTTGATGTAAATATAGAAGCACTCTTTATCTGATGTTAATCATCGCAAGTGACATGCGCATGCATTTGGAGATTAAAATGTGGAGTGGCGGCAATGTTTATGAATGTTATCGAAGGTTTTGAAGTGAAATAAAGCGTCATTGATTGTAACAGCTTTTACTGCATTAATGCTGATAGCTTCAAGTCTCATAAAACAGTGTATGGTCGCATTATGATGATTGATGAAGATTATATGAGGGGGATGTTTTTCAAGTACAAATAGGCTGTGCTATTTCGAACACTTTAGACTAAATTACAAATCTTGCCAAAATTCATACACAAATAAGTGGCCAGCAAAAGCAAGGTCTTTACGTTTACTAATACTTATTATGAACTAGCTTTTGCCCGCGGCTCCACCCGCGTGGATGTCGGTTATCGCGACCAAACATGCCTATGTCCTTTCTCATGGTCTAATCTACCCCTATACCAATTTCATCAAAATCGCTTCAGTGGTTTAGTTATTTTCCCATTTAAAATGCAAGTATGGGATTTTCTGCCATGCTGCAATAACCCAGGGCTTAAAGAAGACGGAACCACATGTATTGGTAAGTAGTCTTAAGAGCGGGTGAATAACATCTCTAATATAGCTTAATGAATCAACTAGACGATGCGGAATGTGCGCTATAATGCGATAACGATCGCTTGCGCAATCACTAATTAATTCAGAGTGCATCAGTTAAGTTAGCAACTGGTTCTCCCTGATATTAGTTACGAATATATTGTTTTAAAATTTCTTCGTCAGATTAAAACTAACTGACTTGCAACGGTAACTTTTAGTTTATTTAGCGGTAACGAACCCATATGTTGCTTAAAATTCGTCCCCGGAATAAAAGTTGTAGATTCTTCCCCTATACAGGTGCCCATTGGTCTGAAACCTTGCTAGGAGACAAGTTAACATTAATTTATTTTAAGGTGCGTATTCGTCAGCTGGAATAAATCAAATCATTTGCTTCCAAATCTCAATAATTCAAATTGCGTTTTATATAAGAAATACGAATACAAAATATTACAGTGTCGCCATAATCTCCTATTAATAAAAGTAGCAATACACTTACAAAGTAGGGAAACCGTAAAACCCACCCACTTTTGATACAAGTCGATCTCTGATACAAAAATAAGTAGGTAGGTACCTACAAATGTATTTACGTAAAAAGATTTACGAGGCTATATTTTATAGTGTCGGTAATTAAGGCTGTATTGGACTTTGACAGGCCGACCTGGATACAAGAACTGGGTCAAATCTGTGATTATGTTTACGATCTACAACGTTTCATACATTGTCATCGCTGAGGGTAGATACCTGCTGGCTCATTAAAACTGTGGATGTGTTCTGACATGAAAATTATTATGGATCACTAATACAGGGTGGAAGATTTTCATGCCCGCTAGAAGAGCAGAACTCGAAATATTCTTTTATTAAAAAAAAAAAAAACAAAACTGCATTCAAAGATTTTCGAAAACTCGCTTGACACACCCGGTAATCGAACCGACTAAAACACGAAAAAAATACATCCATCCATCCAGAGATTAACGCTGCAATGCAGAATATCTCTATACAAAGTTTTAGCTATATCCGTCCGTTAGTGAGATTGAGAGTAACAAACATCCAAATATTTTCACAAGCTTTCATATTTTATGACATTAAGGGCCGGTTCGACCAAACGCGAGTAAAGTTTATTCGTAGAATAAACAGCCAATATGTGGTATATCGCCTGTTTATTCTAGGACTCGCGTTTGGTCGAATGTACCATAAGTAGGATTACTTTTCAATTTATATTCTTACATAATCACTGTGCACTTATCTTAAGTATCCGTCAACTCTCATAGCAATCCACTTATACACCCAAATAAGATTTTCTTTCAGGTTTAAAGTTTACAAAACAATCCCTAAAGTAATGCACAAATTTTCCCCAAGAGTGTTGCGTCCGGAAGAATTTACGGCAGGCAACGTGACTGCACTTAGCGTTTTCGTCTTGCGAAATTATTTTGTTTATAGTGCGAATGTCATCTCATTCTTATAGGAGACCTGACTGCCTCATTGGTGCCATGATGGTAGTCGCATAAAAAACATTTAGTTTTACGTGGCATCATTAGATTCTCAGATTGAGCAAAATGGCAAGGAGCAAACCTTAGGGATAAGATCCTAAGACTGCCTTCTTCAAGGAAGAGTCTGTTTGATTGTGATTTATTTGATCTTATAAATTAATGTTCTGCTAGAAGCATTTCTATTAGCTGATCCAGATCATTTTAAAAAAGCACTTTTGGTACAATTTGTCTAATCCCCATGGTTTACCTACATCAATAAAACTAATTTATTGGATGAAGTTTTCATGACTAGAGAATACTATCTGCTGCTCTCATGCTCACTTGGAAAACCTATATCGGTAGTTTTTTTTTCCTTCGTTAAAAATGTGTTCCTACAAAATACAGTATATTTCTCTACTACTTACCGCTTGTATGAAGAAGTCCTCGTGCAGCACGCTGACTATCCCAAAGTTTGTGAACTTGAACACCCGGTCCATGATCCACATTAGGTTGGGCAGTACGCCAGGGCGAGGGTTCCAGGCCGCCATCAGCATGGGCACATCTGCTGTACTCTGATGGTTGGCCAAGACTAAGGTCCGACGTCCAGTGCATGCCGCTGGCTCGTCTCCAGTTTCTATTACTGTGGAAGAGAGAAAAGACATATCAATAATGTTCTAAAATGTTCAATTTTGGAGTAGGATTTCTGGTTGTAGTAGGAGTAAAACAAAAGCAAAGCATTATCATATCTCCTCTGTTGAATAAACACAACTCGAGCATACCATCAGATAATCAAGCAACTAGAAATCAGTTGGTAAACAGCTACTACACTCAATCTTATGTTCATACTTTTCTGTCTGATGAGCTCAAAGTCACTTGCTACCTCTATAGTTGAGGGAGTATTTGCCAGTCCTAGTTATCTACATGTTACCTACTTGGTTTGTGCTTACTACTAATTGTTGAGTCAGTCAAACACTTCTAGCCCAATTTGACTTTAAATCTATTCAATGCTATAATAATTTAGTTATACCAAATTTTAAGAATGAATGTTCTACAGCTCAGAAACTTCTTGGGTTGTTATGTCCATTTGTCCCCAACGACTATCGTTGTCAACTAAATAATCAGCTCGATTCTTTCCCACTTCAGCAAAACCGTCACACATATTTCATATCATCCTTCGTCTATCAACATGGCACCTCATCAGAAATTCACCACCCTCCGTACCACTCTAAAACTATTACCAGCGCCAGTGGAGGACGACTGTTTGCCCCGCGTCGCGTAAATACGAACTACACTGAAATATTTATTTGCTCCGAGACCGTTTAGAGATGCTGTCTCATGTTTGCGGAACGTGACGTATAAGAAGATGGATATCGATTCAGGGATATATGGTTTGTCTATGAATTTGGTGGCTCCGCTTATGGCGATAAGAAAATGCTCGCCATTTTTCTCTATGTTTGCGCATGTTCGAATAAGGTGAGGTGAATATTATCAAGGATTATCTAAACGTAGGCGTTTACTTATGTTCGGTATCGAGATGAATATCGTATCGTATAAATGTGAATAAAATATTTCGAGTGAGTCTGGAATATCGGGTTGTGAGGCGATCGGTTATCGCCAGCACACCTCACAATATAATATATTTCTTGACTGTTGAATGGTGAAATAGTATCGATGAAATGTGAAATTTATTCTTAAGTTATAATAAGGTACTGAAGTAGTATTTTAAAATAATGTTCAATCCTAAAAAGCAACTGAAAATAATGTTTATGCCGAAAATTTGTAAAAAGAGTAGGACTTGCGTTTTTATATTGAAAAAGGGAGACCTCATAAATCGGTATTCTTAGTTTATTACTTGATTTTGCCTATGTTTATTTGAATAGTAGCCTATGTTTTTTTCAAATCATACAAAAATAACAGGTTTCTTTAGTGTCGTTTTCTTTGTTATAGTGTATGTAAAGGTAGCATAATAAAATAACATATGAGATTCGTTTTATGCCCAGATGTAGGTTTTTTTCTAACTCGGATGTGCTTATCATGTTCCGAGCAGATAAGATCATCAAACAGTAAAACACGCGTAGAATTTGTAAGACCCACTTACATTTTTTTATGTAATCGTACTCAAAATCATAAAAACAGAGAGTCAAAAGAAATATAAAAACAGAAGAGCCCTTCAAACTTAGCAAATATGATATGAAACGTTCAATCGAAACTCGAGATTTTCATCACAAAAAGAATCACGCATTTCTTGCCCTACTTAAAATAAATAATGGCTTTCGTATTAAGATTCAAATTACAGTATATCTACTTAAGTACCCCCTCCCAGTGCCGACCCCCGGACCCCGGAACCTCCCTAATAAAACCCACCCTTCTATCAGTTTCAAGAGAGCAAAAAATTTCTACCTCCGTAAAAATTATTAACATTTTCATGAATTCGTAATACTGTTTGCGAGACGAGTGATCTACGAGGAGCGTTTCCTTGAGGTTGGCCAAATTAAAAATGTATTAGTTGCTCTTTTTGTTGGAAATTGGTTGCTCCGAACGTTTTTGTCTAGAATTTTTTAAAATGTACAAATAGAAGGATCGTGACTGGCGTTTTGAAATATGTCTTTAAAGTTCATTAAGATTAACAGGTGTGCTATGAATATTTTAGTGGGGGCACTATGAGGCTCGACACTAAACGTACGCTTGTGTAAGTGGGGTGAGTCATCCCCTGTATACTACAGAAGTTCGCATCAAAAATCAGTTTGTAATTTTGGTACGAACTTCTGTGCGAATGTACTACTCCGCCATGATAAAAGTAATATGATTATGGGGGGGAGTAGTGTAGTCAAATATCAGCCGGAAAATTTGTATACTTATCTCTTATAAATAAAAAAGGGGAAAATATAATAAAAAGACGGCTTGAGTAAATTAACCAATTGTACGAATAGCTTAGTAGTTCATTATGTCATTTTGCCAAAGGCCATTGCGTCGAGTGGGTTCGATCCGCCCAAAGGATAAATAATGGCGTTATTTGAGCATGTTTCACAGATAGTGGTTTTATAATAAGCTATATCATAAACTTACTTTTAAGACAATAAAAGTTTCAATGCAAAAGCTAGTAGTTTTAGCAAGTATTCAAGACAAATCGTGTATCTCACGCAAAACTAAAGATATAGAAATCTATGAAAACATAATTCACAAAAGTCAGGTTTTAAATAATCCTTCGTTATACCAAAACCTGACATATTTGTAAGAGCAAATTAGACAGTATGGACAAGCGAACTTAGTTTAACGCCATAGTGTTTAATAACTTGCAATGCTTTGTACATACGTTGATAATTTTGTTTTTGCATGTAAAAGCAAATAAATTCTATCCTACCCATAATATATTTCAATCCAGTTATTCTCATTCACACATGGATAACCTCTCCCAGAGACTGTAATACGTTCATCTACGTATACACGTATGTACAAGTCTACCGTAATTCCGGTATATTCAACACAAAGGGCACCTGGCTACTGCATACGAGACTGCTAACAGCTTGTGTATACAGTATGTTCACTATACATACGAGTATATAGGGTGTAGACATCTCTTTGTGGGCAGTGCGCCACGTCAGCAATAAAGGCGTATCTTCTTAGGTAATTACTTGCCAAGCTGCCCGAGGGACCTTTGTATACGAAGATCTAAGAAATTGCAGTTTCGAGGAGGTAATATTTTTGTTTATAAAACTTAATGAATGAATTTTTCAAAATAAATTTTAATGATGGGATGTTTGCTTTTCTAAAGTATGATGTTTTTATCCGACTGCTGAAGAAAGGAGGGTATTATTTTTTATTTATTTCTTTATTTATTTATTTATAACTTTTACACTATCATTACAGGTACATATCAAACCTAATACAATAGTGACGCTAGTGTAAATAATAAAGTGTAACAAATAGTGAAGTGTAAATGCATGGTACGCTTTAGAAATTATTTTTTGAATTCTATAGATTAGGTAGACCGCTATCCGTTTTAAATAAGGCAGAAGGTTTTTATAATATACTAGTTAATACCTGCGACTCTGCTTGCGTGTTACTACGCAATCTTCTTAATTTTTCTTTCCCTAACAATCTTCTAGAAAGTATTAGAAAATTTGAGCTTTAAAAAAGTGAGTGTAGTTTGCTATAAAATTTGAACTTTTTTTAATCAGGCTAGTAGTATTTTGAGTTGATTATACCTCAAATAATGATTAATTCCAAAAAAATGTTATGCAGTACAGCTTCCTTAGCCGTGACTTATCGAATTAGCTATGGAAATCTTAAGATTAAGGTGGCTGGAAGAATATTGGGAAATTTCGACAAAAAAGAGCCAGTTATAGGTTCTATTTATACCGAGAACAAGAGGGATTCTGTACTGAATACTTATAAATACACATTATTGCTATAACTAGAAGAGTTACCACAATACGAATAGGAACTAGTGACCACAATACGAATAGGAACTCTGTCGCGAGCGATTCGCACTTTAAACCTAGTAGCCGAGGACCTAGACATATTTTCATTTACACTGACTGAATTCACAAAGGTGGCACTATTTTATATTAGTTATGGGACTTAAGTGGTTCAAATTATTTTGATTTAGCTTTTTTGTGTAATTACTTTTTTATGTATGAGCGAAAATGTTAATAATATATGTAGTGTACCTAACTTATTATTTTATTAGATGTTTTTGTATAACTTGCTACACTATTGCATTGGGTGCCTGTACTGATAGATGTAAGCTAGATAAAATAAATAAATAAATAGTAACCTATATAATATCTTGACAAGGAACGAACAACTTCTCCATAGCAACTCCGACGCCTTACCTCCTAAATTAACATTGTTGTGAATGTATTACAAAACTATGATTGGCTATTTGCTTAAATCTCCCCCTCTCACCCCCACCCCTTCTCTCTCTCTCTCTCTTTCTCTAATTAAAATTTGGGAACTGGTGCTTTTTCGGTGGAGCGATCGCCATTCCTCCCTTTCTTCTGCTAACCTCCTGATACGACGCGACTTGTATCTTTGTATATTTTTCTTTATCTGATTCATAAATGTTTTTCTTGGCCTGCCTCTTCCTCACTTTGTATAAGTACTTTATGTCACATCTATCAATTTCAATATTCATTCATCTCGACCAAAGCTGTTCTATGAAAGTTAATAAAGTCTGCTAATGAACGGATTTCTTTGCTACTGACTTAACTTTAAGATGCAACCCCTGAGGAATAGTACGCCATGTTGCTATTGATTCACTTTCTACATTTATGGGGAATTCTTTGTGATATATTGGCAGGAAGCGAATGTTTCTCGGCTATATTTCGAGTCGATAAACTTCTGGTAAATATTTCCACTTTCCGTGAAAGACAGTTGTAAGTCTAATTAGATTTTATTGTTTAGGAAACTTTCACTTTTTATTAGTTACCGAAATTATAGTACGAACTCCCTCTAACCCTTCCAGCTAAATAAAATTATAGCATTTATTATGCTATTATAGCATTTATTATTGGGAGCCGGCTCTGCTTGGAGGAGTGGTGGAATCCCTGTTCCCGGTGCGAGCGGAACACGTTCCGCCGCAGATGACTCCGCCACCTCGGTCGCCTGTTGCGCCCGGCGTGGTTATTGACGACGACGTGCCCGAGGTCACTTGGGTAGAACTAGAGCTGGCGGTGCAACGGCTTAGAGCCAAGAAGAACACCGCCCCGGGACCCGACGGCATTCCAGGCCGTGCGTGGGTCCTAGCTCTAGGGGAAGACGGTCTCGAACCCCGACTGCTAGGGTTGCTCAGCGCATGCTTGGAGCGGGGCCAGTTTTCGAAGATGTGGAAGACGGAGAAACTGGTTCTCATCCGCAAGAACGGACGCCTGGCGGACGAGCCGTCTGGGTACCGGCCCATAGTGTTGCTCGACGAGGTGGGCAAGCTCTTCGAAAGAGTCATTGCCAAGCGCCTCGTCGAGCACCTCTCTAGAGGGGGGCCGGACCTAGCGGACACGCAGTACGGCTTCCGCCGGTGGCGTTCCACTGTGGATGCCATCATGCGCGTGAGGACTCTGGCGGAGGATGCGGTCGCCCGGGGCAAGGTGATGTTGGCGGTGTCCTTGGACATCTCCAACGCGTTCAACACCTTGCCCTGGAGTTGCATCAGGGAGGCGCTCGTGTACCACGACGTGCCTCTCTACCTCCGCCGCATAGTCGGGGCGTACCTGACGGAGAGAGCCGTCATCTACCCAAGTGCGACCGGCGTCGGTAGGCGTGAGATGTCGTGCGGTGTCCCACAGGGATCGGTCCTGGGGCCGCTCCTGTGGAACATCGGATACGACTGGGTGCTTCGCGGTGAGCTCTTGTTCAGTGCCACCGTCACGTGCTACGCGGACGACACGCTAGTGACGGTGAGTGGCGCTACACACCGCGAGGCGACCCAGAGGGCCACGACCGCTGTTGCTCAAGTCGTGGATCGGATCCGGCAGCTGGGTCTCGAGGTGGCTCTGCACATATCCGAGGCCTTGTTCTTTCATGGCCCTCGGCGCAGGCCACCCCTGGGATCCAGCCTGACAGTAGGAGGTACTCCCATCGACATCAAGCCCCGGTTGAAATACCTGGGGCTCGTACTCGACGGTCGATGGGACTTCGGAGAGCACTTCCGAAGTCTGCGCTCCAAACTGTTGGTGACAGCTAACGCGCTGGTGCGGCTGCTGCCCAACTTGAGGGGCCCGGAGGACTCCTGCAGGAGACTCTACGCGGGTGTCGTGCGGTCCATGGCCCTATACGGGTGTCCCGTGTGGGCGGACACCCTGGAGACCAGATTCATGCCCCTGTTGCGTGCGCCGCAGCAGAGGATGGCCCTCGGCGCAGGCCACCCCTGGGGTCCAGCCTGACAGTAGGAGGTACTCCCATCGACATCAAGCCCCGGTTGAAATACCTGGGGCTCGTACTCGACGGTCGATGGGACTTCGGAGAGCACTTCCGAAGTCTGCGCTCCAAACTGTTGGTGACAGCTAACGCGCTGGTGCGGCTGCTGCCCAACTTGAGGGGCCCGGAGGACTCCTGCAGGAGACTCTACGCGGGTGTCGTGCGGTCCATGGCCCTCTACGGGTGTCCCGTGTGGGCGGACACCCTGGAGACCAGATTCATGCCCCTGTTGCGTGCGCCGCAGCAGAGGATGGCCTTCAGGGCAATTAGGGGATACCGCACGATATCCTTTGAAGCGGCGAGTCTCCTAGCCGGATCGCCACCGTGGATCCTGGAAGCGAGATCCCTTGCGGCACTCTATCGTTTCCGTAAGGAGGCACGGGAGCGGGGATACGATCCCGAGCCCGAAGACATTCGGGCCGAGAGATCCCGGCTCCACAGGATCATGGTGGCGGAGTGGGAGCGACGACTTGAGCAACCACGCGCAGGGCATGCCGTCATAGAGGCGGTAAGGCCCATCATGGGGGAATGGCTAGAGAGGCCACATGGCAGCCTCTCGTATCGACTGACGCAGATTATCACCGGGCACGGGTGCTTTGGGCGGTATCTGCGTCGGATCGAAAAGGAGCCAACATCCGAGTGCCATCATTGCGACGCGAACGAGGACACAGAGCTGCACACGCTCACCGAGTGTCCGGCATGGGCCGGACAGAGGCGAGAACTAGTGGCGGCCCTGGGAGTGAGAGTTCTTACCCTCGCCTCCCTGCTCACAGCAATGGCCCGCTGTGCGGACGCGTGGGCGGCCGGCGTCTCCTTCAGCGAGCAGGTAATGGTCGTGAAGGAGACGGCGGAACGGGAGAGGCAGCGCGAGCAAGCGAGACTCGCGAACCACGCTGCCCGCGCGCACAGGCAACTCGGGCGTCGGAGGGCACTGACTGACCTCCGTCCCCCATGAGCGCGGGCCTGGGGGTGACGGGTGAATCCGCCTGTCACCCCAGCAGAAGCAGGCCACGGCGACGGCGCGCTGAGAAGCGCGCCTCCCCATTCCGGGGGCGAGTCGGGGACACCGATGTCCCCCCTCCCGAGGAGGGCTAAACCATAAGTGATGGCCCTGGGTCCGCCGGGGTGCGAGGGATATGTCGATGACAACCTCACCTCCGGCCTAGCACCACGACCCACAGTAGGCGTGCGGTTTTAGTCGGTTCGAGTCCGACATAACCTCCCCTTCCGACTCCGGCAGGGGGGTATCCGAGGGGATTTCCGCACGGAAAAAAAAAAGCATTTATTATTGGGGGAGTCATCAAAATTCAATGTTTAAAAATGGTTGAAAAATCATTCATTGCTTCCAACAGTTTGTAAGAGTGTTGGTAGATGGCACCACCGTCACCCTTGAAGACGGATATAAAGGGAAGGAAAATTTGAAATGGTTCAGATGTGGCTAAATAGCTCAGTTGGAATAGCATTCCCCCTGTAAGGGAAAGGTCGTGAGGTCAAGCCTCACTTGAGCGTTTCATTTTTTCCGAAAATTGCTTGTGTTAGGAGTGGGTTCACGTTACTGGAGTCAGGATTCAAACCTCTGACACATTTATAAATTTAACAAAAATAAATTATGGGGACTGTTTTTCACTTTCATTAAGCATGTGTGTCTTCAACTACTGTTAAACAACGCCACTTATTCATAATCCCCTATGAATAAAAGCGCATTATAAGTAAACAGAGTATTCATTAAAATGTATTTGCATAAACTCACTAACGCGTTTATTTCACGATATATTGCACAGTAAGGCGCGCGAGACCAATTAACTATGAATATTTCTATTTGAATTATTCTGGAAGAATGACGTCATGCATGTGCGAAACACGCACTAGGTAAACTAAAAAGTCAAAACTATTACAAAACGATTATCAGTGTAAATACTATGATAATAACATGATACTTTATGATACTGACAGAAGTCTGGTCTTGGTTACGGTAAATCAATCGTAAAGACAAACTCGGTGTAAATAATAAAGTAACCCATACTCGTATCCATACTAATAATGTTATAAACGAGAAAGTTACTATGTCTGTCTTTCTGTATGTTACGCTTTAACGCCTAAACCACTGATCCGATTTTGATGAAAATTGGTATAGGGGTAGATCAGACCTTGAGAAAGGACATAGGCAATGTTCGGCCACGATAACCGACATCCAAGCGGACGGAGCTGCGGGCAAAAGCTTAAAAGTACCAAATAAATTGAGATAAGATCCGTTAAAGTCTGTTTCGATAAAATTAGCTTTAATTATAAAATAATACAGGAAGTACCCAAATTTTTTCACGGCGCTAGTTTTTCTTTACCATTATAATCTCGTAGATTATATAATTAATTACATACTATTTTGACCAATTCGAAAATCAAATCCAAATCTTCAATCCTGGCAGTCGTAATTTCTATCACCTGAAGAAACCTCTACTCGTTCTTAACGTTTTCACAATAATTTACGTACGACAAATTTCAACTGGTGAACGTCAAAATAAAGGGTTCCATATCAGCAATTAGCCTGATTGATCTTTAAAACAGATTGGGCGATATCTGATATCCTATACAAACAAATCTACACGATAATTAGAGAATATCGGTTTTCTGCCAAGTTCAAACAAAGACTAACTCTAAGAAGAAAAGTTCATAAATTCATGACTAGCTTATAGATAATTTATGACTACCTGACGCATCCCAGTTTCTCAAGGATAAATTTCACTATACTCAATATCGTATAAGGTTTAGTCAGCATTAGCAAACATAGTCTCTTGAAGCCATGTTAACGATACACTTTCAGCAGGATCTGTTTTTTCGATGGGCGTTGCACAGGGTTCGATACTTGGACCATTTTTATTACTAATTTACATAAATGTCCTTGCCTACTATATAAGGGACAATAACAGTATTATTTTTTACTAGCTTTTGCCCGCGGCTCCGCCCGCGTGGATGTCGGTTATCGCGACAAAACATAGCCTTATGTATGTCCTTTCTCAAGGTCTAATCTACCCCTATACCAAATTTCATCAAAATCGGTTCAGTGGTTGAGGCGTGAAAGCGTAACATACAGACAGACAGACAGACAGTCAGACAGACAGACAGAGTTACTTTCGCATTTATAATATTAGTATGGATATTAGTATGGATGCTGACGATACTTCGTTATTTTTTTAAATTAAAAGGAACAAAACGAGTATTAAATTTACTCTGCCTAATGTTACACAGGTAGAAACCAATGTACAACTCAATGGACTTGAGGCTTGATTTCTTGCCATCTAAACATTTATCTAACAGAAAAAAATATAATTTTATCCAACCCAGAAATAGAACCTGGGAAGTTATTTTTTTACAGTGGAGACACTGTAAAAAAATAATAGTGACAACTATATAATGCGATATACTATGTATGAGGTTCATCACTAGGTAGGGAAGCTGATTCATTACACATGCAATTGTTTCATGGATCAAATTTTTCATAATTGAAAATAAAATAATACTCTCATTATTCCAAATGACCGGTATATTATTCATGGATACTACAAAGCGTAATCACATCAAAACTTTCCCCAGCCAGCTAACCCGTCTGTTTCATATTCTATGACAGATAATACGGAGTTAAATTTAAATACGAAAGGATAGCGGTAATTAAGCATCTCAAAGGAAGGCGTGCTTAAGTAATTGAAGGTTGCAACGGATTTAAGGAAAGGGCTGCGGGCAAAGGTTTTCATTACCTATTGTAATGGAGAAGGGAAATTTAATAAATTGCTTGGCAAAGTTAATTTTGAAACTGATATTGCTAGTGCTTCTTGGGGATTTTGATTGTGGAATTACAGATATTGAAACTAAATGATCATTATAGTGGTAGATCATAGTTAATAGATGTTTTTAAACGGAATATGCTATCAAGAAGAAGCGTACCTTAAGAAGAGTCTTAAGGAAAGTGGTGCCGTCTTCTTACAGTCCCGGGTTCTTTAGGGTGAGACCCCACTTGTGCGTTGCACTGCCTTGCATTGCGTCAATTAGGGTCATTCTTAGAAATTTGTAACAACTTGCACAACGCAACGCAATGCAGCGCAATGCACAATTGGGGCTTTCGCCTTAAGTGGGAAGTGAAAAAGCTTCCGTCTTGCGTAAGGTAAATAATCTATAGGGCTATTTTTACCTAACAATGAAAAAACAGCACATAGAAAAGTTCCCAGTTGACTACAATAGATTCCAAAAGAAAAAAGAAAGCTAGCCAAATGCGAGTATTAGTCCACAATAACCTAAACCTGATTCATTTGCCCTGACAATAAACAACACAAAATAATACACAATGGATACAAGAACAAGTATCTTAAACAAAAACTACTGAACAAACTTCACAAGAAGTCCTTCCACAATAAGAAATAAGATTACTATCGCTTATCTAACCAGCTTTCATCCCATCTTCCTCAATTTTTGGAACAGCCACTATCTCTCATCTCCGCCTGAAACTTATTCCGGCAAAATTTTTGAAGGAATTGTGACAATAGGCGAGGAATACCGGGTCAAGGACGTAGTGGTTGAAGTTGTAGGTCACTCTAGAGGGGTGGAATGGAAAGTTTCATACTCGCGGCTGTTTATTGTCCTGCCTTATATATAAAATAGCACCACGTCGTCGCGATTTCGTCTGTTTAAATTCTGATTCCGTGAATATTGTTACTAAATTTTAAATGTCAAAGATAACGTTGCTACCTACCTACCAGTGAAAGAATTTTTGGACTTTAGTTTTTGAGTTTATCAATTAACAACAAACAAATATTTCCCCTAAGATTGTTCAGTACTACAATTTAATGTTTAACTCAAAGAGCGATAGATGGCGTTTACGTCAAAATAGATGGCACTATGCTTTTGTTTCCATGCATTTTATAAATGAGGCAATGACCTATATTATTTTGAACAATACTCGTATTATTAAACTAATTCAGGTAAATAATTAAAATTTTAAACGTATTGTAGTCTATACGTCACTGAACTTCATATAAATAGCTGATTATTGAAATTTCGTGTGACATCATTACCCAAATGGTAAGGAGCTGCTAAATACTGGCGAACTTATTTAACGACAGTAGAAGAAGCTCGTGACGTATGTAAGGACAGAAGCAGATAGCAGGTTGTTGTTCCTGCCTACCCCGAAGAGAAAAACACAGGAGCATAATGTTGTAATCCGAAAAGCTTCACAGCCCAGTAGTAGACATTAATCACAATAAAGAACCGCCATAATTTTACAGTAAACTACGGCAGATCGTACTATATTATCAGTATACCCTCAAGGTCAGGCTAGCATGCACTGCAGATATCGTGTCTTTGCCGTGTCGGGGCATGACCTTCAAACCACACGACATCGGCTCTGAGAACCTAAATAATATAAGACAGTTCATGTTTGCTTACATTTTTGGCAATTTCTTTACAATTATTTGCTAAGCTACATAAAGAAATTACGTTAAGTTGTAGCTTGCCTAACATGAATAGGGGCGGCAACTCTTACTTATATCGATTTTCGAAAGTCGGAGGTCGCAGAACGACGTCCGCCCTCCATGAGCGCTGGCCTGGGGGTGACCGGTGGAGCCGCCTGTCACCCTAGCAGAAGCAGGCCACGGCGGCGGCGCAAAGAGCGCCTCCCCGTACCCGGGGCTACATGGGGACACTAAAGTCTCCACAACCCGAAGGAGGCCATCTCGAAAGAGAGGGTTTGCCAGGGTGCGAGAGATATGCTTTCGGCAATCTCACCTCGGGCAACCAAAGACCTAAGACGGCGTGATCGGTTCGAGTCCGATATAACCACCTCCACCGGCTCCGTGAGGGTGGTCCGTGGGGACTTTTCACAATATAAAAAAACTTATATCGAATTTAAATAGCAATATGCCGTGTGCAATATTTAGGTACAGCTGTTTTTTTAATTAGTTTTTATAATAAGTTCCTGTTGCCCGCGACACTACCCATGGGAAATACTGATCTTGTTACCGTTTCCTAGGATAAAAGTAGCCCTGTGCCAATTTCCATTCGGATCAATTCTGTTATTTTTGCCTGGAGTAATCACGCAACCATTCATATCCATAAACTTTCATATTTATCGAGCTGAGTAACAATTAGATCTAAGCGGGCACAAAACCCGCGACTTCTAACGTAGATGTCGGACGCCCTATCACCACAACCCATAGGGCAGTTAATCAATTAACCTCATAAGTATACCTAATTACTCTCACACAATGTTATGTTAATGACCTGATAAATTCATCTTACGACCACAACTGTCACCCTAATTTGCCAATTTGTCCATACATTTCCGTAAACATGAACTTTTACCTAATGACCCGCTTACCCTTATGAGGCGACAATTAAAATATTATTTGCATAAATTTGTATATAATGGAATAGCAATACATCATTGACATTCAATTACAGCAATTGTCAATGTAGGTAACAAAAACAGTAATCTAAGATTGATCTATCGCACGAAGTTGGCAACAATAATTTTGGCGATGGCGCAATTCATGAGCGCTAGCGATTGCTGGTAAATGAGCGTCGATTATATTATAACTTTCTTCTTCATCATCCTGGCGATTAATCCCAGTCGCATCGGAAGCGTTTGACCTCAGAGTATGGGGTGCGCTTATTCCAGTTTGACTGCAGGTTTTCGAAGCATTGCAGTTAGACCAGTTGTTGAACTTTTTAAGGTTCCACTACCCGTTACGCCTGCTATAGATATTCGCATGGCCAACGTGCCCTCCGAGGCACGACCAGAACAATGCGAAAACCCGTATTCATATCTGTCGAGCATCTTAGTAGCGATCACTTTCCCCACCACGCAACAGAGGCTATCCATTTATTTATTGTTATAACTACGACTTGCTTATGACTTGATCCGTTACAATGACGAAAGCCGGAGATACAATACGATATATCACACACGGGTATCTGCTAGAATAATATATGTTTATATTTTCGCAGATGTTTATCACCGACGACGTACATCTCAACGAAAGTGAGCTTTAAATTAGCGAGCCAACCCCACGGTGCGCATTTCAATGATTTGTGGGTTCATGCATTCGGTTCGCGTGCGCATGCGATTACTAGCGTGACCTAATGTATCATATGTTTAGATCCGAATCTGAATATCATTAACTATCGAAATGTGTAATTAATGTGAGTTATGTCTTTAGATTTAAGTGCGATATCTTAGACCGATGTTTGGCTGATGAAAGTGATACAGGGTTAATGTGAAGAAATAAAAATAAATATGAATTTCCTAGTAACAGACAATTGTCTTTTGACCTTTGGCCGCAATCGGATTGACTATATAACAGGTCATAAAAATGCGAATAAACGAACATAGATTTTTATGTATTAGAAGATCAGCAACAACTATAAAAGTTTATTCATTACTTGTAATACAGATAGGCAATTCTAACAAATAGCATTGACACAAATAGAAATCGAAAATATATCTGTGGGATTCAAGAAAACAAGCGAATCAGTAAAATAATTTTCCACAAATAGGACACGAAGGATTTCTCTTATCTTATAAAAACAAAACAAGACATGTCATCCTATAATTTTGTACCCCAAACATGCCCCTACTTCGAGAAACTAACTTAGGCCTGTTCAGATAAACCTTCGACCAATATAAATTGAGGATTGCTAGGTTCAATAAAAGGAAATCTTATAAGAAATATCCTCGATTACTTTACTATGACGTGCTATGCGTCATAGGCAAAGTACACTATAACTAGGAAATAATATTATATAAACAACACGTATCAATAAACAATAATGTCAGCACTAAACTTATACGAGTAAAACCCCACTCTAAATCTCAGTAAAATCATGTAGAATAATTAGTATATAAGAGTGTGTAAATAGTAAATAAATTAATCTTGTTCCAACTGGTAAAACATCTTTTACTTACTCCGCAACATTGGTGACCCCGACGTGATTTCCTAGTGCTGATATAATTGCAGGCCAACTGCAGCCCTGAAAAGGTTTTCAGCAGCAAACCTAGGAACTATCACAGATCACTGTGGAGCTATATTTGGGAAAATTCACCCAACAGCCCACCAGCTTACCGACCACCACCATCAGCGAAATAGCACATTTCAGTTGGCTTCCCACAAGCGGGTCTAACCAGCTGAAATTTCAAGAGGCTAAACGCAATCATGGCACCGATAATTCCAGCCGGAACACCGTCAAAAAACCCCGGCACATCAGCTGAATCAATCAGCGACAGCCAGGTGGTGGCTGCAATTAGCATTACGGAGAAAATACCATCGTTTTGGACAGATTCACCGCGCTTATGGTTCGCGAAATTCGAGGCCATCGTAGCCTCCCAAAAACAAGGTGACGAATATAAATATAATATCGTCATCGCAAAATTACCAAAAGAGGTCATACATCAGGTTAGCGACATCCTGACGTCACCGCCAAACGCAGACAAGTACCTTATAATCAAGGAAAGATTAATTGCGTGCTATGAGGAAAGCGAACAACGACGCTTCCACAAATTGCTATCGGAGATGGACCTAGGTGACTCAACACCATCACAGCTGTTGAGAAAAATGAAAGAATCCAGCTGCGACAAAATGACCGAAGATACCATCAGATTATTATGGTTCAGACAGCTTCCGGTATCAATCACCTCCATATTGGCAGTCTCCGAAGACCTCGACCTCACAAAATTAAGCGAAATGGCTGACCGAATCTATGAAAATATGCGCTATAAAACCAAAACAAACAACTCGTCACAGGAATCCGCTGACTTAATAACAATGCTGACGTCACAAATTGCAGCTATGCGAGTCGAAATAAACGAGCTCCGCGGTATGAGTAATCGCCGACCGATGCAACGCAGCAAATTCCGAGCAAGGTCGCAATCACGCTCACGGTCACGTACACGGCTATGTTATTATCACAGAAGATTCAAAACAAAAGCATATAAATGCGATCAGCCGTGCTCGTGGATAAATAAAACCGATAAAAATTCGGGAAACGAGAACTAGCGCAGAACACGACGGGACTCTGTGCCATACAACCCGCCAACCGTCTAACTATAACCGACTCAAACAGTGGTTATAGGTTTTTAGTAGACACGGGAGCAAATATTTCTGTATTACAAAACGCACAGGGTAAGAAAAACGCGAGCAACTACAAACTGTATGCCGCAAACGGGTCAATTATTGAAACTTATGGCGAAAGCACATTAACGCTAAATCTGGGGTTACGCAGACCTTTTACTTGGACGTTCTTAATCGCCGATGTAAAAATGCCTATCTTAGGAGCTGATTTCCTAGAGCACCACAGATTATTAGTGGATCTATACGGCAAAAGGCTGATCGACCAAGAAACAAAATTAACGACGCCTGCGAAAATTGCAAGAGAAACACACGTGCCTTCAATTAGATCCATCGACGCGAAATTACCCGAACATATAAAGCACCTGCTAGAGAAATACGTAAACGTCACTAGACCAGGACCATTTAAAAAACCCACAGAGCATGGAATACAGCATCACATCATAACAAAAGGTCCTCCAGTTTATGCCCGCGCGCGCCCACTACCACCCGACAAATATAAGGCAGCAAAAAAGGAATTCCAAGAGCTAATAAACCTAGGAATATTAGAACCTTCCAGTAGTCCTTGGGCATCGCCTCTCCACATGGTAAAGAAAAAGAATGGGGAATGGAGACCGTGCGGAGACTACCGCGCGTTAAATAAAATAACAGTTCCCGACAGATATCCCTTGCCAAGACTGTTAGACTTTACATACATCGCAAGTGGAAAAACAATATTCAGCAAAATTGATATAAAGAAGGCGTTCCACCAAATCCCTGTTGCGGAACCAGAGAAGACCGCAATAATCACGCAAATGGGTTTATTTCACTGGAATTTCATGCCATTTGGACTCAGAAATTCAGCTCAAACGTTCCAGAGGTTTATGGACTCCCTGTTCAGAGACCTGGACTATATATATGTCTTCGTGGACGACATACTCATAGCAAGTCAAAATACCGAACAACATTACGTTCAATTAGAGGAAGTATTCAATCGCCTAAGTAAAAACGGCATCTCAATCAATACGAGCAAATGCGAATTCGAAAAGACAGAGATAGATTTCTTAGGTTATCATATAACGAGCCAAGGAATCACCCCCACGTCTGAGAAAGTACGAGCAATAAACGAATACCCAAAACCAAAGGTGGTAAAGGAGCTACGTCGATTTTTGGGAATGATGAATTTCTACAGAAGTAGCATCCCACACGCCGCCAGACACCAAGCTCCGCTCAACAAATACTTAATAAACTCCAAAAAGAATGACAATACGCCAATCGAGTGGAATACGGAAGCTAACCAAGCATTCGAACACTGCAAACAGGACATAAGAGATGTCACAACACTCGCATTCCCGGAAACAGACACACCACTAGCCATTATGACAGATGCTAGTTTAAAATGTGTAGGCGCCGTACTTCAACAAAAAGTTCAAGGAAAATGGAAACCCGTATCATTTTTTTCAAAAGGGTTAAGCGAGACACAAACAAAATATTCCACATACGATCGAGAACTACTCGGTATTTACATGGCAATAAAAAACTTTAGACGACTAATAGAAGGTCGCACATTTACAATATACACGGATCATAAGCCACTGATTCATGCATTCGACAAGAAGCAATCAGTGGATGAATCCCCTAGAAGAATAAGATACCTAGAATATATTGCACAATTCTGCACAGACATAAGGCACGTCACGGGCAGCGAAAACGTGGTAGCCGACGCACTATCACGGGTAATAGAAACAATAGAACTACCCCAAATTCTCAACTGGCAAGAGGTAAAAAAATACCAAGACAGTGACCCGGAGTTAACAAAACTAAAACAAAATAGGTCACTAAAAATGGCACTGGTACCAATACAAAACAATAATATCAAAATTTATTGTGATATATCCACCGGTACAACAAGGCCATACCTACCACAAAAGTTTAGAAAAACAATTTTTGATAGTTTTCACAACATGAGCCACCCAGGGAAAAACACAACAAAAAAGTTGATAACCGCAAAATACGTCTGGAATAGCATGCACAAAGACATTTACGAAATGTGCAAAACATGTTTACAATGCCAGCAATCAAAAGTTCAGCGGCACACAGTATCACCCCTGGGCAAATTTATGCCAGCAGAACGATTTAGCCACATACACATAGACATTGTGGGCCCTCTAACGACATCACAAAACAAAAGATACATCGTCACTATGATCGATCGTTGTACGTCATGGCCAGAAGCATATCCTATTTCGGACATCACAGCAAAAACTGTAGCCAAAACCCTATACAATGGCTGGATCACACGTTTTGGATGCCCCAATTATATAACAACGGATCAAGGACGACAATTCGAGTCTGAGCTATTCAGAAGCCTAACCAAATTCCTGGGTATACAAAAAATCCGTACTACACCATATCACCCTCAATCAAACTCCAAAGTAGAAAGACTGCACAGAACCATGAAAGCAGCTTTGATGGCAAGAGGAAATACCGAAAATTGGACGAAAGAATTACCATCGGTATTATTCGGGATACGTACCAGCATTCGACAAGACACTGGATACTCAGCAGCCGAATTGGTCTACGGAACAACAATAAAATTACCAGCAGCATATTTTGGCGACTGTTCTAAAAACACAACATACGCAGAGTTTGTGGAAAAAATTAAAGATAACATAACGCACATGACGTCAATTCCACAACGACAAAGCTCAAACAAAAACATATTCGTACACCCACGCTTAGCCGACTGTACACACGTATTTCTACGATGCGATAAGCTACGTCCTACGCTCACACCACCTTACGACGGACCGTTTCTCGTAGTCAAACGTGACAACAAAATAGTCACGATCAAGCGAAACGGCAGGGAAGTGAACGTGTCGATTGACAGGCTAAAGCCAGCATTCACGACGAGCGACGACAAGATAGAAGCTAAAAATCAAGAGCAAGATAAGGCAGAGCCAATTCAAAACATAAAAAGAACACGTTCGGGAAGAATATCACGACCCACCGTCCGTTTCAAACAATGATATAAAAAGGGCAAAATGAAAATAAAAGTCACTCCACAGCAAGCCACAAGAAACAACACACAAGATGGGAAGCAGTCAAACCCACGAAATGGAACAAATAAACATGGTGCAGAACAATAACCTGGCAGCAAAGGCAGAAAAGAACACACACATGGCAGCAGAAATTGAAAAAATAAAAATCTGGATCGGAGTACTCATCGCTATAATTATACTAGCAGCAATAATAATAACAATCACCAGACTCGTACAGAAAACTAACAAAGTCATGGACAAAAAGATAAACAAAATAATCAAGGAAATGCAACAAGTGTAACCAACTGCAGAAAAAGTACAACATCAGCAAACATTTTTATAAAGGGGGGAGTACTATGACGTGCTATGCGTCATAGGCAAAGTACACTATAACTAGGAAATAATATTATATAAACAACACGTATCAATAAACAATAATGTCAGCACTAAACTTATACGAGTAAAACCCCACTCTAAATCTCAGTAAAATCATGTAGAATAATTAGTATATAAGAGTGTGTAAATAGTAAATAAATTAATCTTGTTCCAACTGGTAAAACATCTTTTACTTACTCCGCAACATTTATAGTAGGGCACGCGTAGCACGGCAGACAGATTAAGCTAGGGGAGGCTGGTGATTGTATTTACACGAACGCGGTTTTTTATGTTTATTTTGGAGTTAAACGAACCAGAATAACTGAAAGACATTAAATGAAACCAAAGTAATACAAAACATTAATTAAGATGGATGATATATGTATTTATTTATTATTGTGTTATGTGTACGCTTCCCCCACCACTAAAATTGGAAACTTTATATGCCGTTATTATTTCTATCATCTAATCTACCAATTCTAATAGGTTTCCACGACGCTCGAGTATCTCCAAATTTAGTTACGTGGCCTCCCTTCCTACTAGGAAGATAAGACCAGATTTTGCATTTTATATACGGTGTCCATCGATAATGTAGGATCATTTAAAATTCTAGTTTATTGGGTCTGCTTATCGGTGGAGGGAACCAGAAAGTATGGGGGCCCTACTAAGAGCTTTGGGGTGCAACACAACCTTTTTTAGAGGGGGCAAGTTAATTTTTTGCACCTACTCTTTGAGGTGATTGTCTCTCGTCTAAAATACCGGGGCCTGGTAACGCCTCATATTCACAAGGCAATATTTGATTCGTACGCAACACGTGTCGCTCAACATGTTCGGCAACATTGTGCAAGATGCGCCATGCTGCCAATTGAAGCGCAATATAACATGACCATGAGTGGAAAGACACCATTGTTTCGTGTTGCTATTTTCTTGTTGAGCAACAATTTTGTGCGACATGGCGTGCACAATGTTGACTATGAATACTCTAGGCTCATTCTACGGGCATACCGACTCTCCCAAATATAGGTTTCTTTTTGGAAAACCCGTGTAGTTTAGATTAGTTTTATTATTCTCTTTATAGGGGAAAATGAGGTTGAGGAATAAAATAAGCCTATTTAGTCGTTTGAACAGGACCAGATAAATTGTCAAAATCGCCTTTATTGTATTTACGTCCACTAACATCGAATTATCTCAGTTCTAATAGGTCATAAACGAACGGGGTCAGGTTAATCGACTGTGGTCCTATAAATACCTAATTAGTTGATCTAATTTGCACTAAATCGCTTAATTATGTATGTTTAAACTAAATTGAATGTGTCAATAGCAGAACACATTAATTATTTGCTGATTGGTTGTAACTCAATTAATGAGGCTACCTCTATTGTTCTATTTATTACTAAATGTAGCCGGCGATTACGTACGCGTAAAGTTCAGAAAAGGTCAAGGCATTTTTCCTTCTGTGCTCGACTCCAACTCGTAATAAAGTATATACTAGTAATCTTATAATTATATTTTCGATTATCTTTACTTCCATAAGAATACTAATATAAAATATCAATACGGATAGCTGTAATTGATCATTAGATACGTAGTAGTTGTGTAAAGCTTTTGTAAACGACCCAAATGAATAAACAAATTAACAAGGGGAAAAATTTGGATTGCTCTTTTCCGATATTCTCACGGTAACAAGATTACGCGAGAAAAACCGCAGCATAATGTTAGTCAATACTAATATTTTTAAGAAGAAGGCCTTTCTCCTGCCACTTGGATTATTTATCTTACGTTTTTGAAAATACGTAAGTTGTGTTTTCTTCAGAAAATAAAAGTTATTGCAAGACTCACAAGTGAAACTTTTGAGCAAGTCTAATTATCTTATCCAGAAGCCAAATAACTTATTCGGACAAAGAAAGAAATACAAAAACAAGCAGTAAACTTCCTCAATACAAACCTATACACACACTCACAAAATAATTTCAAACCCAAATCGACCTTCCTTTATCAAAAACTTCGTAAATGAACCTTTCTGCTGTGTTCCTTTGGGAGTCAGCGTGATGATTTTACTTATACAACTGTACCCTCCGGCCGTAGGGCTACCATACATTATATCGGAACGTTCGCAGAGTAACTTGAACTGCCTTGAATTATTATACACATTTAGAATGGAATCTTAAGGTCATCTTGATGGTTGCTAGTGCTTCGTTAGGAACCTTTTTTTTTTTTTCGTGCGGAAATCCCCTCGGATACCCCCCCTGCCGGAGCCGGAAGGGGAGGTTATGTCGGACTCGAACCGACTAAAACCGCACGCCGACTGTGGGCCTTGGTGCTAGGCCGGAGGTGAGGTGAGGTATTCACAAAGAGTCTGGTAGATGTTAATTGAGGGATAGTGTTCCTAAAATTAAAGTAGGAAACAAGGATATAACCTCCCCAAAAGATGTTGTAAATGCTTTTGAAGACTATTTCACCAATATTCCAGTTCAACTCACTTCCTCTATTAATTCAAGCGCTCACGGTGCTGTTGCCCTAGTTGAGAGTAATATTAGTTCTTCTAAATTTAACTTCCAACATATTGATCCTTCTTCTTCTTCTGTCGAATCGAAGGCGCCTCAACTCAAACTCAAACTCAAATTCTGTGTTCCCAGTGATATTGATCCTAATGACATATTAAAAGCATTTAAAAATCTCAAAATCAAAATGTCTAAAGATTACTGGGGCATGTCAGTTAGTTTAATTAGTCATGTAATTAATATCATTGCACCTGATTTAGCACTAATATTTAATGAATGTGTAGATGAAGGCACGTTTCCTACCTTAATGAAACACAGTAAAATTATACCATTATTTAAGAAGGGATCTAAGTCAGAACTTGGAAACTATCGCCCCATCTCTATTTTGCCAGCTCTGAGTAAGGTGTTTGAGAAAGTCATGCTCAATCAAATGCAACTATACTTCAATACCAACAATCTTTTCCATAGCCAACAATATGGCTTTACTGGTGGAAAATCTACCACTGATGCGGGAGTTAGCCTAGTTAACCTAATCTACGACGCTTGGGAGGGATCACAGGATGCTATTGGGGTATTGTGATCTATCTAAAGCATTTGATTGCGTTGACCATCAGACACTTTTGCTCAAGTTACGTCGGTACGGTTTTGGCAACAAATCCATAGAATTATTAGAATCTTACTTAACAGATAGGCTGCAGACTGTTGATGTAAATAACGTTAAGTCAAATGGGTCAAACGTCAAGATAGGCGTACCCCAAGGATCAATCTTAGGACCTTTTCTCTTTTTGGTTTATGTCAATGACCTACCTTATATGATCGAGGCACACGTCGGAATAGTATTGTTTGCAGATGATACATCGTTAATATTCAAAGTAGATCGTAATAGTACAGATGCGAATAATGTAAATAATATCTTAAACGTAATTTCAAATTGGTTCTCTGCAAACAACCTATTGTTGAATACAGAAAAAACCAAATGCATTAAGTTTACACTGCCTAATGTGAGGCAAACTCAGGTTGATATCGTGCTGGGGGCGCAAAGGTTAGAATTTGTAAATAGCACTACTTTTCTGGGAATCACAATAGATTCGAAATTGCAATGGGATCACCATATCACTGCTTTGGCCAATAAACTCAGCTCTGCTGCTTTTGCTGTCAGACGGATCAGGCAGTTGACTGACGTAGATACTGCTAGGCTGGTGTACTTTAGTTACTTTCATAGCTTGATGTCCTATGGAATACTACTTTGGGGGAATGCCGCAGACTTAGAAACTATCTTTATATTACAAAAAAGGGCAGTTCGTGCTATTTACTGTTTAGGTAAGAGAGATTCTCTTAGGGAACGATTTAAAGATATTAATATTTTAACTGTAGCTTCCCAATATATACTCGAAAATATACTGTATGTCAGAACAAATATATCTAATTTTACAAAAGTAAGTGACATTACAGACAGAAATCTGCGCAATAAAAATAAACTGCTCCTTCCATGCTATTGGCTTTGCAGAGTTAGTGATTCTTTTAGGGGGGATGGTATACGTTTTTATAATAAATTGCCTGAATCAGTCCTTGGTATGCCTGACAATAAATTTAAAACCTTTGTGAAGACCACCTTATGTAAAAAAGCATACTATAGGACAGATGATTACCTTAAAGACAAAAATGTCTGGCTTGAGCATGGTGCAGGCCCCTCCTAAATTGCTGTAACTACGGCATAATGTTTAAATAGGAACGCGAACTTCTTTTTTTTATTTATTTTTGTTAACTTAGGTTAATTATTTTACTATAAGTTTTTTTTTATATACTTTAATTATCTTGACACGAGACATATGTACATTCGTCCATATTTAGTCTTAAGAACTTACTTTTATTTTTGTAAATTGACGTCCAGAAAATGCTACAGTGGAGATTGTTGCGCCGTTTCTTCTCCACTGGTGCCTAGGAAGCGGTGGTAAACTTAGTTTTAAGCAGAATTTGACGTCAAAAAGCTGTAGTAGTGCTACACAATTTTGAATAAATGAGTTTGAGTTTGAGTTTGCCATAGACATATCCCTCGCACCCCGGCTGACCAAGGGCCATCCCTTACGGTCTGGCCCTCCTCAGGAGGGGGGACAACGGTGTCCCCAACTCGCCCCCGGAATGGGGAGGTGCGCTATTTAGCGCGCGCTTCGTTAGGACCCTGCAATGCTTTAATATCGCCAATGCGTCAGGCGGTCAGATGGCATTCACTTCACGGAAAATTTTGAAATTCAGCCCTAATCGTAGTTATACAGGAAAAAGTGGACCCGGACTCCGAGATAGCTTTTCTTCGTATCAGTGGTAGATATTTAAATGCGCCTAGCCCAAAACTCGGACTTCGAGGTGAAAACTTAGGATACGACCGGGATTAAAGGTAGATTAAAATAAGATTTAGATATTTTACCAACAACCCTGGTTGCGATACGAACATCTATTATAAACTAGCTTTTGCCCGCGGCTCCGCCCGCGTGGATGTCGGTTATCGCGACAAAACATAGCCTATGTCCTTTCTCAAGGTCTAATCTACCCCTATACCAAATTTCAACAAAATCGGTTCAGTGGTTTAGGCGTGAAAGCGTAACATACAGACAGACAGACAGACAGATAGACAGACAGACAGACAGACAGAGTTACTTTCGCATTTATAATATTAGTATGGATTGTTATGTATACGCTTTTTTAACAAGCTTCCCAATTAAATTAGAGATTTACCTGTAAATAAATTTAAAAATGTAGTTAAGAGTAAACTGTACCAGAAAGGCTATTACAAAACCCAAGAATATTTAGATGATAAACAAGCTTGGAAATGAGTTTTTCACTCAGCCATGCTAAATACTCAAGCAAATCACTGTATCTGGACTATAAGTATTAGACTAAGTAAGTGTTTGAAAATAGACCAAAAAAATACCCGCTGAGTTTCTTGCCGGAGTCTTCTCAGGTCTGGGCCGCGCTTCGAACCGGTGCGGTGGTCCATTTGGTAAACTAGTATTTAATATTCATTTTTATATTGACGTTTTGTACGTGCCGATATAATGGTCTATGCAGAATAAATGAATTTTGAATTTTGTACTTGTCTGGTTCTTTGGTAAATTCTACAGTCTAAACTGGTTGACTTATTTTACTCATAATTTTGACGTTCTATTTGCGTTCTTTTTTTTTATTTATTTAAGGTCGCTAAAACATCTAGGTCATTAGCGACCTCTGTATGCATACATTATTTATTAACTTACAATAATCAATTACTTTAAGATATTCTATAGTTCGTTCCACATTGTTCACACAGTCCTTTGATTTGGGGAGGTTAACATATAGTATTTCTGTATAATACATTGATGAAGTAATGGGCTACGTGGGTAACAAATGCCTGGCAATGGCGCCCCCACCGGGTCCAGGTAGAAGGGGTAGGCCCAAGAAGAGCTGGCTTGGCGTCGTGGAGGGTGATATGCGTGCAAACGGTCTCACTACCTTGGACACCCAAGATCGTGCGAAGTGGAGGAGGAAGAGCCGGAAGGCTGACGCAATCAGGACTAACATCTTGATGTAGATGTAGATGATGATGACATTGATGAAGTATTAATCTTAATCCTCAGAACAAAACAACGTTCTTCGAAATTGGTCAAGAGAACAGACATTTACAATTTATAATACTAATATTAGATTTGGTGTTCATACTACATAGAAATACTAAATTTCATATAGAAGGAAATGAAAAGAGTTCTTCCCTACAATAGTTTTCCCAGGAGATTCGAAGGAGTTCGAGAGAAAGAACATAATAATATTTTGCCAGGGTTGTCCTACTTTACTCTACCATGGTGAATGTTCTGACGAGCTCTTCCAATTAGTCCCACCCTCCCCTTTCCTTCACAGGACGACACGTGCAGGGCTAAG
Source organism: Eilema sororculum (assembly GCA_914829495.1). Classification (NCBI taxonomy): domain Eukaryota; kingdom Metazoa; phylum Arthropoda; class Insecta; order Lepidoptera; family Erebidae; genus Eilema; species Eilema sororculum. The sequence continues at coordinate 22,217,353 of OU618546.1, forward strand.
ATGTCATCCATTTACGGTGCAGAGTATGCCTGCTAGAACCAAGCGTTTCAGTGATTCATTCCTATGCCGCACCACTAAGGCCTGGAATTCCCTGCCAGTTCACGTGTTTCCTTCTTCCTACAGTCCTGGGTCCTTTAAGCGGGGCGTGAAAAGGCATCTAATGAGGCCGTCAAGCTGAGTGCCACCACTGTTAACATGGTAAATGTTTACGATGGTGACCCTCTTTCCGAGACTTTGCCTTTAGCTTAACATCAGGCGAGGTGAAGTCAAATTGACGTGTCCTGTATAAAAAAAAAAAAAAAACTTTATTTTATATCATAGTATAAAGCAAATTCGCTTTCGGCGCCAGTTCGTCCCTATGTATGCTTATATCTTTAAAACTACGCTACAGATTTTGATGCGGTTCGTTTTAATAGAGAGTAATGGGCTATTTGACTAATTATTTTTTACTTTCGAAAAATTACCACTGTCTTATAATATAATGAACTGTATGAAAAATTTAAAAAACCCCCGTCACAAAAAACACCTCCAAAAATTTGAAAATAAATGGAGTTTGCCTTTAAACTTTTACGGTTGCCATGTCGGGGGACCCTAACTGGTTAAGCACTCTGTTATACTATCGGAACAATTCAAGGTCCCCCGACATGGCAACCGTAAAAGTTTAAAGGCAAACTCCATTTATTTTCAACTTTTTGGAGGTGTATTTTATACTTTTTAAAGTGATCTACTAGTCAAGCTCTTTCATTTGATACCCATATTGAGGGAGTTATAAAGAAATATGTATTCCGACATGTTGTGGCGGCGGCCATCTTGGACCGATTTTTTTCAAACATAGCTAAGAACACTCCCGACTAATATACCTTTCAAACAAAAAAAACTACATCCAAATCGGTTCATCCGTTTGGGTGCTACGATGCCACAGACAGACACACACACACACACACACACACACACACACACACACACACACACACACACACACACACACACAGACACGTCAAACTTATAACACCCCGTCGTTTTTGCGTCAGGGGTTAAAAAGTAAAATTTTCGTACGACAAATAGTTTTCAGGATATTTGATTTTGAAAAATTCAATTTGTCGCGCCGCCCGAAAACGCTCCATAATCATACAAAATCGTATGAAATTGTGACGTCACGCTTCGGTAGCGCGTAGTGCAAATGTATGGAGTGCAAGATAATATCGCATTTATCTCGGTCTACGTTGCGTTTACACTTATATTGTTTATAATAAAAGTTACTTACAATTTAATTCCTCACTAAAAAGTTATATATTTGAATTGAATTTGATTGTTTATATTTTGACTTTTTTTGGGAATTTCAACTAATGAAAAGTCATAGTTTCAGTTTAGATATGCAATATTTTATTTTGCAAGGCATATTTTTTCAGAACAAGCTATCATATTAAGCAGTATTGGGAAGAATCAACGACTTAGTCAAATACCCTATTCAAGAAGAAGGTTTATATGTATAATTAATGCTTAATATAGTAGAGGGTGCAGCGGGAACGAGATCGGACGCCACGCGGGCGGGAAAAAGTTGGCGGTACGAAGTTTGCCGAGGCTGAAGTGGTTAAGTAGCTGTATTTACATGCCTTAACTACTCGATATTAAGTGGTCATCGTGCTTGTGATTGCTTACAAAATCAGTATGACAGCGTTGGTCCGGGTTGCATTCAAAATGTGTACTTTGGCGACCTGGGTATGCACTCTTAACCTTTTTCTTAATATGACTTTTCTTGACTTTTACGGGAGCGACTGCCTTATAATCTCTAAACCCCGAAAGGAAACCAGGACCTCGTCCACGTTCGTCAATCTAGCTAGCAAGTTAGGTTGGCTGGTTTTTGTTGACAAATTTTGGTTGACCCTCATGACATTCTAAATATTTTATTACAACTATTACAATTCCAACGTTTGCCAACCCTATCGAGAGCTTAAAGTTTATCGCTGTAATCTTCGGCGCCAAGTAATATGGGAGGAGTGTATAAAATTCTTGAGGTCCTCGCGTCCCTCGCCGGTAGAATGTAGAATACTCGCGGGTAAACCGCGATCTGTCGGTTTTGAGGTTTGGGTAACGTACGTGTTTGCGATATTTCTGTTGTATTTGAATGATTACTATGTGTTGAATTTCATATTAGTGTAAGGGAATGGTATGTTAAACAGTTTTTATAAATGAATCAATCTGAGAACGCTATCAGATTGGCTGTACACTGGGCAAGCAAAATATGACACATTATACTTTCTTATAATGTTTGTGTATTACACTGTTGATATACCTAAATAAATAAATAAATAAATGACACGATATACTGTCGACTCGACAGAAGAAGAAAAAAGAACTTATTTTTTTACAGACTAGACTATAATGAACATAATGAGAATGGGAAAAGAAAGAAGAAAACTGTTTGAAGTGCAATAAAAGAGCCCAAACTTAGTGTTTTGTCTTTTTTTATCGTGCGAAAAATCCGCATAGATACCACCTCCACGGAGCCGGTGGAGGTGGTTATGTCGGACTCGAACCGACTAAAACGCACGCCGTCTTGGGTCTTTGGTTGCCAGGGGTGAGATTGCCGAAAGCATATCTCTCGCACCCGGCAGACCCAGGACCATCTCTTTCGAGATGGCCCCGTTCGGGTTGTCGGAAGAAAACTTAGTGTTTTAAGATTTATATAATTTTTATTTAAATATCACAAAAAATACTTTTTGTATGAACTGAGTTTCAATTTACACATGTACTTAGGTATGTTTTGAACTATCTCTCTTATGCAAACAAAACAACACACCTTATCGCAAGACCCTAAGGCGCTATTTAGGGAAACTTTGATTTAACCCTAAGATCTTTTAATATATATTTTTCCATACAACAACAGGAATAAAATCATTCACTACATTTACACTACTTTATTTTAGTCTCATAAATCGAAACACGTACATAATTTATACCAAAACACATATTTATCAATCCATCAAATGATGGTAAAACCCTAAGGTACTTACGTACACACTAACAAACATAAACTATGTATCCGACCACAGTTAGCCACCAAATCAACCATCAATTTCCGTATAAAGTTTTTCCGAATCAATGAGTGGTGATTAGAATAAACATGGTGGCCAGGAGGGTTATATTCGACCGAATCGCTTTCGGAAACTCCATTTATTATAACTGTTAACCCTCCGAACGCGGTCGGAAATTGTCTGTTATTATAAATCGATCAGTTTATTTGTTATTTTGGATACAAAAATGTCCTTTGGTGTGTTGATTTAATAGTGTCTTTGTTAACTTAGGAGTTAGTAATGGTATTCATGTAGTTCTGTTTCGTCGTTTATATTACTAGCTTACTCGAATGTATCTTTGTTTGGGTGGTTATTGATTTGTCGAAGACGCGAAAGTGTTTGTGAGTAAAAGGTGTTGAATTTTAGCCTGCCTTATCACTGATTAATCCATTGTCTAGCTACATTAAGATAGAATGTATAAGAAAGAGGGTTATAAGTATTTGATATTTTATTTTATTATAAGCTGCTTTTTGCTTTACATTTGACTGATATTTTGAAACTATTATGCTCTTGGAATCACCACCAACGACGACCAAATTCATTTCAACTATGTACAAACTAGATTCACATCTAGTAATAATATTTATTACACTTGTATTTAAAGAAAAACCTTAAATACAAGTGTCATAATAATCTTCAACAAAAACTATTCGAATAAAAACCTAATATCACAATAATTTCCATTACCAATAATGGCACTATCGAAAAAACGCTTTGGAGAACCATTTCCCAAAATACCTAACGTCCTCGGTAGATAACCTAAATTATTCTTTCAATGGCAATATCGTTTTATTTGTCGCCACATCCGAAATACAGACAATGTAAATAATTTCCCCCTACAAGAATACTAAAGAAACATTTACGATTTTACTTTTCAGGTTTCGACACCTATAAAAATGTGCTTTAGTATAAGTATTTTCTGTTGAAGCATTTTTAATTGATCAACTGTCCGAATTTTAAATGATTATTTACCGAAATTTCGGAATCAAAATTACTAATCGTCCCCTAACCCTAACTAAAAAAGGAAGGGTTAAATGACTTGTGTGAGTTAATCCCAAGTGACCAATAATAAAAAAGTTACATGACTAATAAAAAATAAGCTCCATATTTTTAAATCTCACATTCACTAACTAATGCATTACGCATGAAAATTCCATTAAACCGGACTTAATATAAATTCTGTTTTAAAGTTTTAAAATAATTTTATACATTTGATTCCGGATTTAGTTAATTGAAAGAGCTTAAATGGAATTCAATTTAACATACTTAATTGAAGGTAATGAGTCTATGAATAATTTATATACGAGTATAAAGGTGGAAAAATGTATTGTATATTAATGGTATTTGATTTTCAACCTGTGAATGTGTGATTTTAGATTGACATGGTCATTTATAAAACTGTTATAAGAGTTAATGTTTGGTGGGTTTTTGTATGTGGTGAAGCGGGAAAATCGTGTGAGGAAAAGCGTAGACCCATTGATATTTTTTTTATGGAATAGGGAGGCAAACGAGCAGACGGATCGCCTGATGGTAAGCGATCACCGCCGCCCATGGACACCCGCAACACCAGAGGAGTCACAAGTGCATTGCCTTCTTTTAAAAGAGAGAGTACGCTCTATTCTTGAAGGTCGTATTGGTTCGGGAATACCGCTAGTGACAGTTCATTCTACAGTTTAGTTGTGCGAGGCAGAAAGTTTCTCGAGAAAAGCACAGTTGTGGACCGCTGTCCAGATGGTGAGTGTGGAACTGCTGTAAAGTAACAATAGACCGATACAGTTAACCCAATAACAACCAGCTCTATGATCGTCAATATCGGATACTTTCAAACCTTATCATGATAAAAATCACGTTGACTTATAATATTCATCTGAGAATGGTTCACAGGTTAGTTAATCAAAGTCAAAGTCATTTTTTCTCAATGTTGAACAATAAAATTGTTTCATATTGACGTTAATTTTAATTCTACTTAATCTAAGTTTACCACTGCTTCCAAGGCGCTGGTGGAGAAGAAACAGCTCAACAAACTCCACTGTGGCATTTTTTAGGCGTCAATTTACAATAGTTCTTTTCTTAAGGCTAAATGTGGACGAATGTAATACAACACCATGCTGTAATTATAGCATTTTACGAGGGGCTTGTGCATGGTGCCTCCTTTAACAGTCCCTTTCCTACGTCAACGGCTATAGTTTATTTCTAGCTGCGACTAGGAACGCTGTAATATGTGGTAGTTACAATGTCTCGCACAATCTATAAGTCCATTGCAAACATCACCCAAGTGAGCAAACGTTAAATATCGGCAGCAAAGGGGGTCTGGAAGGCGACTGATTTAGTTTGTTGAAGGCGAGACATTATTATCGATTTATGGTTCACGAATTTTTGGTCGGTGGTTTAAGAGTTGATGGTTTCATTCATAAACTAACGTAATATGGAACGAAATATTTAATGATATGAACAAAATTTTGATATTTTAGGTTCAGCCATTTTTTTTAAGATTTCAATGCGCAGAAATAAAGTGTAAACACCTGACAAATGAGCGTTCCATTGAAAATGGCTTGAGTAATAATAAAATTATACCTCCGCCGTCTCTTTCCAGGATCGTTCCACGCGACAGCAGTTCCACACTCATCATCTGGACAGCAGGCTGGCGGTCCACAACTATGCTTTTCTCGAGAAACTTTCTGCCTCGCACAATTAAACTGGGGAATGAACTGTCACCAGGGGTAGTCCCGAACCAAAACGACCATCAAACCTTCAAGAAAAGAGCGTACTCTCTTTTAAAAGGAAGGCAACGCACTTGTGACTTCTCTGGTGTTGCAAGTGTCCATGGGCGGTGGTGATAACTTACCATCATATTGCCACGAGCTAAACTGCGTTTTCACGTTTAACACAATGAAGAGGTTCGTTTACTGGTGAAATTCAACCTCATAATTCCATTGGTTCTCACCTCGGAGCGTGGGATCTGCTTATTTTACTCGTAAATATATTAATGAGTTAACCTCATCGAACACCCAATGGATCAACTAAGTGCTCCAAGGGAAGTTTTTCATTGTTTTTAATATAGGACACGTCAATTTGACTTCACCTCGCCTGATGTTAAGCAAAGGCAAAGTCTTGGAAAGAGGGTCTGCCTACCCCCAATGGAAAAGAGGCGTAACGTTCATTTTTATATTTGGTCCGTCAATTGACTGCACCCCGCTAGATGGTAATAAAGCTGACGTGCAGTCCAGAAGATACAGACCACCCCTATCGATGCTATTGGACGTAAAATGGTGGTCCTTAACATGACGACCTTGATAGATGCCTTTCACGCCCCGCTTGAAGAACCTGGGACTGTAAGAGGAGGGAAACACGTACTCGGGCAGAGCATTCCAGCTCTTTATCTTGCGGCAGAGAAAAAGAGCCCTCAAACCGTTTACTGCGTTCAGTGCGTTTATGGATGTATAAAATTTGAATGTTTGTAAGTACAGTCAGCATCAGAAAGATGTTGATGAACGAAGTACTCAAAATGGTCTTCATTTTTTTTACCCCCTTCCAATAATTCAATAAGAAGCGTCGGTAGCTTAGTGGTTAAGGAGTAGGCCTTACGATCGAGAGGTCCCGGGTTCGAATCCTGGCCATTACACAACCGACGTTAACCCACTCCTAGCACAAGCAATTTACCTTAGTTGGAGGGGTTAGAGGGAATATTAATAAATAAATATTAATAAAAAGATTTTATTTCAGGCAAGCCCATATTTTGTTAGTAACATTGCTCTTATGACCTAGTGTTAGTGAAACATAATTTTATTTATTTTATTAGTGTGGAATTACTGACTCCCACTTATCTGCGAATACAGATAAGATACTGTTAGTGCTGCCGCGCAAGCGAGCAAGCTGTGAGGCACATCTTTTACGCATGATGGCATGAAAACCATCTATGCGTCTTTCAGTGAACATCGCCGACGCGCTGCACCTCCACGGCAGCCCCAACAGTACCCTGAGCGCATTATTGTACATGACTCGTAGATCGCTGTATATGCGCCCACGATATCTTGTCCACAGACTGCACGTGTAGAATGACTGACAGTAAGCCTTGAACCAAGAGATTTTAACAGGCTCCGTACATCGTGCAAATCTGCGGGCCAACATGTTACAGCGCACAGACAGCGACCTACGTTCCCTGTCGATGTCCAGGTTATCTTTAAGGTCTTCAGTGACCCAATGACCCAGGTTCCTAAAGCTAGCCACCCTTTGAAGAGTTAACCCATCCATAGTCACGTCTGGTATGCTTTGGTACGCTTCAATACCCAGTAACGTAACGTAAGTAACTTCGGTTCTAATACTCTTTAAAAAAAATCTGATTGATCTGATATTTGGGTCACACGAATCTATAAAACAATTAGATTTGCTCTTAATATGAAAGATTTAAGATCATTTTGAGACTTCGTCAAGATATTTCTAACGCTGGCAAATACAATTCCCAAAAAGGATATTCGAATAATGATTCGCAAGATCAACTTCTATTACCCATTATATTGTACGAACGGGTTAAAAGAATTTCTTCCGTCTTCCACCCACCTCGACTTGATATCAGAACACGGTCTGTCACTTCACATCCTTATAAACGGTGGTCTGTAGGTGGTCTCATAATCAACGCATCCTGTTTAAGCAATTGGTTAATTGTGGAGTATTGTACTGTATGCTAGCCCTGGGAAGCTGTGGCCTAGTTTGTTGATGTGCGATGCGAATGTGGGGTATTGGGTTCTTGTTTCATACGCATCAATATTGAGATATTTTTTACCGACTTATAAATAGATGTTTGGATATTCGTTACTCAATCATGCTCAAACTACTAAATAGATCATGCTGGAATTTAGTGAAGGAATAGATTGACGGAAATAATACATTGGTAATATTTTATACTTGGAATATGTTTTTATAGGTTCATAGAACGAGATCATAATTCCATGGGTGTGGTTGCAGACAATATCTTCACATCCTTTACATTTTTAGTACAGAAAATTATTACAGAACTTCAATATCGCTACTTTTTTATTTATTCATATTGCAAATGCAGGTAGAGGGTTGGAAAGATGTTCAATACAAAGTATCACTACATTTGGCCTTGCGGCATGCATAGTATACACCGAATGAAACATTCATTACGTACACACAATTATTAGTCGTTGTGGAGGTCAGATAGCAATTACTTCACGGAAAGTATAGAAGTTCAATCGCATCACAGTTTGTTAGACTAGATAGCCGACCCCTACTAAGATGGAAAAAGGCCCAGAGAATGACGATGAGAAGGAATACATCTGCCTATCTCTTCAAGGTCTAGCTATGGGAAGAATATAAACAGGAGGCACGAGAATTGATCACTCAGCTATTACCGGTTGCCTGTGGGTCGCAAACTTAGATTTATTTGTTTTTCTTCTGGCCACAGACCTTAACAAGCTAATATGAAACCCATTTGCTACTATAATGGCCTCATTATTTAATATTAACGGTGAACTGATTGTCCATAAAACCTACCATTAGAATCGCAATCTTCGGACATGTAGGCTGACTTTGAATGAAAAATATCCGGAGAATGAGATTTGCACATTTATTTATTTACCGGTACCCGGTAGAGAGCGATGTGGAGTGATAGAAGATGTAGTGATGAGAATTGAGAGAGGAATGTTAAGATGGTTCGGTCATGTTGAGAGAATGAATGAAAGAAGACTAACGAAACAGGTGTATGAGGCGAGCGTGGATGGTACCGTCAAAAGGGGAAGACCTAGGCGCACATACCTGTACCAAATTGGGGAAGTGTAAGAAAAGGGGCAAGTCAGGAGTACCCTAAACCGACGAGCATGCATGAAAAATGTAATGAGAGTGAATGAAGCAATGTCAGGATCGTAGCAAATGGAGATCCGTGATCTCAGCCTACCCCTATGGGAAACAGGCGTGATTTTATGTATGTATGTATGTACCTATATACTTTTCTTCGGGTATATGGGTTGTACTAAGAGGTGGTTCAATCTCACCTACTCCAAGTGAGTACAGTACTTCATTCTAGGGGTTTTTTTTATCGTGCGATAAATCCCCACAGATACTACCCCCACAGATCTATCCCCAAAGATATCTCTCGCACCCCGGCAGACCCAGGACCATCTCTTTCGAGATGGCCCCCTTCGGGTTGTGGGGACCACAGTATCCCCATCTAGCCCTGGTTACGGGGAGGCGCACTTTGCGCCACCGCCTCGGCTTGCTTCTGCTAGGGTGACAGGCGGCTCCACTGGTCACCCCCAGGCCAGCGCTTATGGAGGACAGAGGTCGTTCTGCGAGCTCCGACGTTCGGTTCGCCTTCGCTCTGCGCGGGCTTACCGGGCCCGGAGTCTAGTCCGGACCCGACCGGCCGTCTCCTTCTCCATTCTAGGGGTTGAGTAGGATGAGTCACTCTCATAAGTCATCAAAATAATCCGAAGGTGAAGTCATGAGAAGAAAAGGTCATGTAGTAAAAAAGAAAGAGAGCAATTTATTAACACTTCTTGGCAGTAAATGTAAATGGGGTTAAAGTAATGAAATGAATCCATACTTTATATCCATACTAATATTATAAATGCGAAAGTAACTCTGTCTGTCTGTCTGTCTGTATGTTACGCTTTCACGCCTAAACCACTGAACCGATTTTGATGAAATTTGGTATAGGGGTAGATTAGACCATGAGAAAGGACATAGGCTATGTTTGGTCGCGATAACCGACATCCACGCGGGCGGAGCCGCGGGCAAATGCTAGTCCATACTATAATATAATAAATGCGAAAGTAACTCTGTCTGTCTGTCTGTCTGTCTGTCTGTATGTTACGCTTTCACGCCTCAACCACTGAACCGATTTTGATGAAATTTGGTATAGGTGTAGATTAGACCATGAGAAAGGACATAGACTATGTTTGGTCGCGATAACGGACATCCACGCGGGCGGAGCCGCGGGCAAAAGCTAGTAAATATTATAAATGCGAAAGTAACTTTGTCTGTCTGTCTGTCTGTCCGTATGTTACGCTTTTACGCCAAAACCACTGCACCGATTTTGATGAAATTTGGTATACGGGTAGATTAGACTATGAGGAAGGACATAGGCTATGTTTGGTCGCGATAACCGACATCCACGCGGGCGGAGCCGCGGGCAAAAGCTAGTGAATTCATATATGCGTAGAAACTGACCGTACATGGTGCAGATTTGGTGCTTAACAGCACCGAAATTCTGAAGTGGCTATTGTGGCTTCAGTTTTTTACGATATGTGTATGAATCTTAATCATTTTTTTTTTCATAGAATAGGGAGGCAAACGAGCAGACGGATCGCCTAATAGTAAGCGATCACCACCGCCCATGGACACACGTAACCAGAGGAGTCACAAGTGCGTTGCCTTCCTTTTAATAGAGAGTACGCTCTTTTCTTGAAGGTTTGAAGGTCGTATAGGTTCGGAAATACCGCTGGTGTCAGTTCATTCCACAGTTTAGTTGTGCTCTCTGATACTTAAACATTGATAATACTGTACTATGGTACCTGCGTTGCTATACCTAGTAATCGAAATAACTTATTAATAAACCCACACACTTATTCAAACTCATCGGAAGCACACCACAACTCCGAACCCCGGCTATTAGACTCCGTGAATGGCCGGCTAACGAAAGCTTCGTCATAACAATATACTCCAATAGAGAGTCCAGGGAGGGAAGTGCCCTCCGTTAATCAGATTAGAGCATACGGGCAGCGGTCATGACCTCCCAATCGTTCAATAATCAAGACTCAGTATCAAAACTATACTTGATTTCATCTATAGATGTTTATGTGTGTCGAATTATAAGTTGAGAAAGCGATTTTCTAATGGTAGTTTGTAATATGTCGTGAATATTGTGATTATGTTTGTATGAAATTGCCCTGGCGGTACAGTAATAGCGAAATTAATTGCTGTACTTGAAGTTGCGGGTTCTGTTTCTGTGTAGTAACCTATTACAGTCCACTGCTGGAAATAGGCCTCTCCCAAAGTGCGTTATTGCTCTCGATAATATCACATCTTATTTCAACCAAATATATTTAAGACAGTAAACAAGTATAGGACTCAGCTAATGGTAAACATGAATACACCGGTTCTAGTCCTATCACCGAAGTTAAGCGGCATCGGGCGTGGTTAGTACTTGGATGTGTGACCGCAAAAGAATACCACGTCTGTTGGCTTTTTGCGGTTTTTGGAGCAATTTTATGTGAGCATCAAGATGGCGGGATCAAACCCCAAATTTAAAATTTAGCACATTGAAGTGTTTGTACTAAATATGTACTATTTGTACCCCAAACAAGACATTTGTACCTTTAAAGGTAAACGAAGTATGTTAAGACGTCCCTGGTCCCGCCACTTTGATATCAAAGTGGCGGGTTCTTCTGGAAGCGCTACTCAGAGGCAGGTAATTCACACCCCAAGACTTAGTACTACATATGTACAGGTATATACTCAATTTTTAATACAATTGTAAGTGCCAAATTAAAATTATGTAATTATAGCATTGGTCCCGCCAAATTGATAATTCATGTTATCGCTGAATTCATGTGAGAATCGTTGCAGATCGTGTAAAAGTGAAATGTGGAAACTTAGTACGTACTAAGTACATGAATTTGTGTAATTTTTATATTCATAGCATAAGTACATCAAAAGTTATCTATTATTCATCGTTATCTTTGAAATGGACACGTTTATGCAGAAATGAAACAACCCGAAATGGTTTGGTAATTATATTCATGTTGATCTAACTCCAATTATAAAAGTTTGATAATATTTATTTTTGGGCATATATTAAACAATGTACGTTTAACTCATATCTGAACTTTCGTCTTTAAATCGTAACACTCCCACTTACTAACTATTCGAGAAATATGAGCTCGATAATACCCGATACCGCTAGATATAGGTGAAGCTATAAACTCTATAGCAGATAGAATAGTTATCCGATGTTTTATAGATGAAATAAGAAGAGTGCCAATGATAAATTCTAAGTCACCAGATTGATCGCGGGTTATTGTTTCATTTCTGCATAAATGTGTCCATTTCGAAGATGATGAATAATAGATAACTTTTGATGTACTTATGCTATGAATATAAAAATTACACAAATTCATGTACTTAGTACGTACTAAGTTTCCACATTTCATTTTACACGATCTGCAACGATTCTCACATGAATTCAGCGATAACATGAATCATCAATTTGGCGGGACCAATGCTATAATAATTACATAATTTTAATTTGGCACTTCCAATTGTATTAAAAATTGAGTATATACCTGTACATATGTAGTACTAAGTCTTGGGGTGTGAATTACCTGCCTCTGAGTAGCGCTTCCAGAAGAACCCGCCACTTTGATATCAAAGTGGCGGGACCAGGGACGTCTTAACATACTTCGTTTACCTTTAAAGGTACAAATGTCTTGTTTGGGGTACAAATAGTACATATGTAGTACAAAGACCTCAATGTGCTAAATTTTAAATTTGGGGCTTGATCCCGCCATCTTGATGCTCACAATTTTATTGTGATAATGATTCTTCGACGCAATTTTTTTTGTTTACCTTAGTCGTCTTTAACTGCACTATTATTGCCGTGACGTATGAATACTTGAAAGAGAAATGTTAAATCTAACAAGAGTCAATTGTTTTAATTCTCCTTTCGTAACAAAGTATTACTTTGTTTGCTGACGGTGCGTACTGATGAACATCATAAACAATTGCCTATCTACAATACGTCAGGGTAGAATGTGGAATGGAATTTTGCAGGAGGTAGAATAAGGAATAATTATTATTATTTTAGCTTGTGGGTACAGTTTTGTGGGTAGAATGTGGAAACACTCATAGTCTTGACTACAGTTACTTCATTTAAAAAAATACAGGTTTTCTTTGCAGTACTACCTTACAAAATGTTCCCAAACTATATACAAGTCAACTGAAGAAGAAGTGTCCGTTTATTTATGTCCAAAAGGCGCTCAGCAAGCGGACGTCACACCAGTCTACCGCAACGCATAAATCAAGCCAATACTACCCTCAAAATGTGCTTCCCAATACCACGAAAGCCTGTACAACTCAATAACAATACTTCAAACCCTATACATTACTGCGTTTGTTCGAGAAACAGGTCAATATTTGTGATATACGTCAATGGATACCGAAACGGTTTGTTCAGTTCATGTTGTGTACAGTCGTCTGTTGTTATAGGTAGAGGGTAGCTGTCACCGTTTATTCACGTAAGCTCGGACTATTGGCCATTGACTGGGTCTCAAGTTTCACTCGGAACACAACCGCGACAGAGCGGTCATGCATCAAACGCCCAGATAGTGCTGATATAGCGTTGCGGAAATGCATACAACCTGCACCTAATTGCACTAGACACGTAAAATTTGGATCTGATACATTGCTTCTTCAGTTGAGGATCCATAAGCTAATTAGTTTGTTAGTTGGCTCATAATATATTTAGCTCAACTATTACTTACTTTTGTAACCTGGAGTTTCCTGTAGATTGTGGGAAATGGATTACATTTTCACGCATGCACAGCTGTGGGCAATAGCGTGTGTGTTATAAATAAGCACTGAGTTAAACGATAAGTATGAAAGTTTGGATACTTAGATAAATTTTAAGTGCTATACGTGCCAAATTTCATCCAAATTCGTTCAGCTGTGGATGGAAGAGTAGCTAACATCATGATCATCCTCGAGGTCCTGACAGTTGGTGCCGGGGGTTAACTTTCCTATGCTTTCATCTCTTGGTACGATTTATCTTGGCTTTTACGTAAGTGACTGCCGTCTGCTCTTTAGATAAAATACTGCGCCAGAGTCACGTCTTTCGATATTTGGCCCTTACGATCATGGGGTTCCTATGCACCCAGAATCGGTAGTGCCATTTTTGTGCTAAGTATGATAATTTATTTTTGACACGCTTTTATTAACTTCACTTGTAACTATGTATGTAAGAAAATCTTGGAATCTTAATTTGACCCACTTCCCGGTCTTCGATTAGGATGAAATTTTGCACACGCTCTGAGTTCTGAGGATAATACATGACTAGCTAAGAAACGTCATTACAAATCCAATATGGCGGCCTCCCCAAGATGGCGGACTGGCTGTTTGAAATCCACCCCCATGATATGGGTATCAAATGAAAGGATTTGCTGTCAAGAATACAAATCCAATAGGGTGGACGTCCAAGATGGCGGACAGGCTATAAATTTTAGTGAATGCTAAAAGCGTGCTTTTTAGTTTTTGAAACTATTTTATAATTAATCTATTTATTTAAAAATCAATGCCACTTTTCGTTGTAATGTTATAACTCAACAACGCCTTTACCGATTTGGTCTTGAATTATTCGTGGAAGTCCAGGGAAGGTTTGTACGTAGAGAAAAATTCTAATAATTGCCGGGAACCGACATCCACGCGGGCGGAGCCGCGAGCAAAAGCTAGTAGCTATTTAGATTTTGTGAGCATAAAACATTTAGGTATATGAACCAGCAATGTACATTATTCCAATATAAACCCTCTCCCCTTTCATGGTACAGGCGTAGTACAAATATTCCAGAGGAATTGTTGACAAATGCCACGCGCCGGAACATTTGATGAATTAAGTCCCCGAATTGATGGGCTAACGAGTGGGCGGACGGGCTGGGGAAACGTTGGGCAACTGTGCCTTCTCATATTTTGATACTTTTAGGTGAGGTGGGGAGGAATGAAAGAAAAAACAAAGCAAACAAGCTTTCTGTTAACAGCTTGCTCAATTTTCGGGTTAAAATTCCGGTTGGTCTTGCCAGACTCCACAGTAAGGTTACTTGACAGTTTTGAAATGAGTATCTCCATCATTGCCTCTTTTTTAAGTCCTTTTGATTAAGTATATGCGATAAATATCTATGGTATGGTGAACAGACAGGTTTTTTTTTGCTTAGACATTACGACACGAGGTGAATTACAGAATTACGAGTTCAAAATAAAACTAATTACCAGAAGCGTTGGATGTTGTTTAAACATCCAACGCTGTTCTTAATCATAGGTTATCATATTTCCTCCTTTTATAATTTGTGTGGGTAGTTAAAGAATAATGTGTTTCATCCCCGAAGCCCACGGCTATATGCCCACGCGGACACTGACGTCATTAAAAGAAACACCGGTCTATTTCTGCCTACCTCATTTGAAGCATGAACAGAAATAACAACCTAGTGACGATTGAAATTATTTCAAGTCGGAGAAAATATACTTATCTATGAAAAACTTTAACAAGAAAAAAATTTTTATTGAATGAATTTTTATAGCATTTATTATGGCTAAATTCAACGCTCAAGTGAGACTCGAACTCACGACCTTTCCCTTACAGGGGGAATGCTCTTCCAACTGAGCTATTGAGCCACACAGTATCCTTATAGAGGGATATAAAGAAAAGCAAAATTTGAAATGATTCAGGTGTGGCTCAATAGCTCAGTTGGAAGAGCATTCCTTCTGTAAGGGAAAGGTCGTGAGTTCGAGTCTCACTTGAGCGGTTCATTTTTTTCCGATGTTTTTCGAAAGAAAATAAAACTCATTCAAAACCAAATGTTTACAAGACCAATGTTTTTTTAAACTATAAAAACATAAATGATATTTTTTACATGATTTATTTTGGGAACAAAAAGTGATAAAAATGAAATTAGAGATATTCCGATCTTACGATGCCGATTTTCCGAAATGTAAAACCTTTGAATGTATACGAAGGTTACACCGCAGCAGTCTATATACTATTAAATATTTCATTTCCAGCAACAAAACAATTAAGCTAGTGGCTTTCGCCTTTGATGATAAAACATTTACCCTCCACGCCCCTCGTTAGAGATGTCAATCTAACGGGAAGTAATTCGTCAAATGCACGTTCGTTTCAATATATAGAAACGTTGTGTTTCATTTAGCTGGTTATTTCATCAATTTGTTTTGTCTATTTGAAAACAATACAATTATCAATATGTAAAGTTTAATAACATAGATGGATTGGAAGCTTGAAAAAGGTAGATGGAAAAAGAGGTAAGCACACTGTGTGCCATGACGTACGTTGATAGAAGCCTGTATCAAGAACTGTTATAGGCTGTTTGATAATACAATTATATGGTCAGCTGTAGTTTACCTGAATTGATCTGAGAGAAGGAGGTAGCCGAAGCCCTATGCTCATGAGTGGAAGTATCATTGTCAAGAGTTTAACTACCTTGAATTTCATTTCAAGATCTCGTGATCATGAATATGAAACTGATGACATATGGCTAGACGGTGTAGTCCACTTAGAGCACCCAGCTGAATAGCACCTAAGCGAATAGCACCTAGCCATGTCCACGAAGAGCACCTGTCAAGATTTTCGGTAGGTGTTACGACACTTCTAGGCGCCTACACTTGTATTTCCACTGTCAGGGTAACAAATTATGCTTAGAGTGATTTTACAATGTATATCTAGGGATATGGCGAATAACGGTCAGCCAAAAGTTTCAGGCATCGAATACCAATATCATACGCCGGTTTTCTCAATAGTTCGTGTGTAAGTCTTTATTAGCGTAGATAGCGTAGATTTGCTTACAAGCGATATCACTAGTAGAATGTCACTTGGTCTACAGGCTCAGACTCCTTTATAAGTTCCCTTATAAATCACTAAGATTATTCGCTATTTATTACGAACATCAAAACAATAGTTCAGTGTACCGATTCTCCTCCTATTTATTTGACTCAAATCTAGGGAAGCTAGTCTCTCAACTCACATTCCGATTTTATTGTAGCCAAGGCTCATTTATTCAAAGGCTACATACAAACTGTCACGTATAAATTTGTCAAAACGAGAACCCGAAAGACTCCGTAAAGGTCATAATTCATGTGTAACTTGAGCTTCGTATATAACAGGCCTAGAGAGAAATAACTTAAACAAAACTAAACCTTTATGGTTAAGATATAAAGTGTATTTCTGATTAGCAATATGTTTATTAGTGGTCAGGACACTACAGAAATTAATTACGCATACAAAAGGTTCTCGTAATGGTGTCGCTGAAATGTCACTTGTGTTTGGGAATGATGGGTTGGTGTATTATAGCGTTATTTCTTTTAAAGGGGTAAATGGTGCAGCCTTTTTACTTCAGTAAAGCAGCTGTTGTTTTCTTTTTATACAAATTACTTAACGAATTTTTTGTTGTTACTTTATTTTGTATTTGTGTTGTAACAGTAGAACCAGGGGTTAATTAATACTGAATGTAGCATTGGATTGATGTATCAAACTCCTTAAAGATATTTAGAGAGAAGAGTTTGAAGAATTCACTAACATTTAAATGTCATATGCTATGGTCATATGCGTTACATACATACAAGCGGCGGTAGCTTAGTGATTAAGGAGTTAGCCTTACGATCGAGAAGTCTCGGGTTCGATCCTGGTCATTACACTACCGACGTTAACCCACTCCTAGCACAAGCAATTTAGCTTAGTTGGAGGGGTTAGAGGGAATATTAGTAACTTCGGTTCTAATATTCTTTAAAAAAAAAAATTGGGCAGATTTGACCAGCAGAATCATAGATGCCAATGTTACTGGCTGACCGGTAAAGCGAACGAGGCGTTATTGATAAAGGAGATACGGTCGCTCTTTTTCTCATATTATGTAACAGTGCAACCGTATTTCCTTTGTCGATTTGAGTTGTACTAAAAGCATCTAGCGTATCGTGAAAGTTGTATTGACTGGTAATAGTTCGCGAACTTTGAATGTTAACACACCTTAATCTACCTTCATCTTCCCGTAATCATTGATGATTCAACTAACTAAGAATTCAACATTTAGAAAATTCAACCTAACGGTCCGAAAGGCATTATTGTTACTCGTAATGCACAAGACAAAAAAAATATTAACGAAGAAATGCAATCAAATGCTAGGTGTACACGAGCGCGACAATCCGAACAGATCCGAATAGATTTCGCGTGTTTGTGAAAATTCGATTGTGCGGCCACCCCCCGTATTCAGTTGTATTGGTTCAAGCATTCCCACTATTCCCAGCGACGTGCTCGCTCGCAAATGCACTTTGGTTGTCATTGTTTACCGTCACATCTGCGAAATGGGTTTAGCCGATATTTATTTTGCGGGGTACCCGTGTGTTTATAGTTTTATTTTCGAGTTATAACAGTTTTATTTTATTGTATTGTTGTACGTGGCTTTGTTGGTTGTTTTCAATTTCGTGTAAGGATTGTGGCAAGTGTAAGATATTGCTAAAAATATTTTAGGTCCAAGAAATGGGAAATTATAACGAAAATTTTCAGGACTTTTAATACATTAGATTTTTTTGGTCACTCGAATCAAGAAACGGCATCATAAAGGTAAATAATAAGTTATTTTTTACATACACATGTCAGTCAGTCCTTATAGTGCTTTGTTCCCAGTTAACACGAGGTGAGCCTATTGTTGTCCACTAGGCATGTTTCTAATCATGCTGCTATTGAAAATTCCTTGACAGTGAAATACAGAGATACATTACCCAGTCCATGAATCAAAACTAGTACCTAGAACAAAAGCTTAAACTAACTTTTAAATTCTCGCGTTCCATGGTATACAATAATGATAACGGGAATTAACGCGATCATGGTTTAGGTACATACATACCTTTGATTTGCATGAAGTTTCGACCAGGTTACACCGGCCGTGGTCACAGGCTGACTGGCTCCGTAGTGCACGCCCGCCGTCTTCGAGTCCATGAGGTAAGGGGAAGAACCTACTACCTCACGGACTTGAAGACGGCGGGCGTGCACTACCTACCTACGTAAAAGCGTAAACTTGTGCAAAGATTACCAAGATTAAGATGTTTTTAAGATTTGAATAAAAAAGTTACTTAGGTAGGTAACTACTAGCTTTATATTTCAATATCTGCATCTAGTAGACACAAAACAGTATAATAAATAAACTAGACTAAAATAAATAAAAGATAAAAAAATATAAATATTCAAAAGAAACTCAATCTTGTTGATCTACATATTTATTTACATTTAAATCGAGTCAAAAGAAAAAATAGCTATTTACATAGTTCAATGAACAAACTGAATGAAACACCTAGAATTCACTTTCAACTGGCTTAACACCCACAGTCCTAACTCCTAATATACATTAAACCCAATCTCATTGGGAGACAACTTAGTTATATACGAATTATAAGGCTGAGAGTATACACAAAGAGAATAAATGAATCACTCTTTCATTTATTTCGGGTCTAACCGGGATGACCTATATACATGACCTTTGTGGTCTAGTATTATCACGTTCAACTGCTAAGTCTGAATTCAAGAGTTCGATTTCCGCTGACTACAAATATTTGTATGGAAGAATATACCTATTTTCATTTGCATAATCTAAGTATGTTTATTTACATTTTACAACTAATAAAATAAGTCAAATACATAGGGAAAAAGAATCTTCTCGGGCGGGACTCGAATAAGCTAATAAACCTATGCTTATTTTAATGTCTAGATAGCGCTGTGTAGATTGTCGTAGAATACCTATTTAGTTATTACGTAAAGATTAGCCAAGATATTCTTTGTTATATATTGAACACATTGTCTTTTAAAAGCTAGTATAATACTAACATGATCTTATTTTTGTTCAATACCGAATTCTGAGAACATTAAATTTCGTTTGACTAATTAATTTGTATGAAAGAAACAACTGAGAAAATGAACTTGGTAACCTCTGTTATTAAGTTAATCAAAAATCTGATTCTTCTGTTAGAATATTCTAGGAATTTTATTCATAATTCATATGTTTGAGTTATACTTTGATTATAAAAAGGACTTTTGTATCAAGATAGAAAATATAACCATATACCCAGCTTAAAGGCATATGTGATATGTGAGCAAGCAAGCCCAATATGATTAATATAGTATGTATTGAAAAAAATACAGATCAAAAGCAAGTGAACTTGCAAGAAAAGAAAGGCTTTAATGATAGTACTTAAAACTTGTCAAATGTGAAATGATAGAAGCAAATGGCGAGCTGTTTTGTCATATGTTTGTAACGTTTGCCAACTACAGAGGAAGAAATGCATACCTAAAATGAGAAATCTTCAAGATTACCAGATCTTATTTTTTCAGCGTTTTTTTTCGTAATCATCAAAACCTGTCACAAAGTAATTCATTCCATCCCACTCGTACGAGTGGGCGTAGGAGTGATATCCATCAGTGTAGACCTTGCTTTATACACATTGGTTTATTTGTATCCTTTGATATGGTAATTCATAATTACTGGGTGGACCTCAGTACTCAAAAAGCTCAAAATACAACCTATTTCTGTGAAATTTTCGTAAAGGTAATGTTTCGATGGTGGTTTTGGTTATCAAGAAATTCGGTTTTCTTGAGAGAAACGGCATAAATTTAGTAGATTATTATTTTTATTAATATGTATTATATTATAATAATATTCTGGGACATAGTCAACAGCGCTATCTAGGTCCAAATAAAGTGCAGTTATGGATTCTAGAATGCGAATATGTTTTCCATTGAATCGGATCCAAACCCGTGACCTCTGACATAGCACATAGCAGTGTAATATACATAAGTCCTGTACTATATACGCTTCTTATATCACTACACTCAGTATTGACAAGCAGCTAATCTTCACATTAACTTTTAAAATAAAAACGATCTATCACAAACAACTTACATTGAAAGGAGAAGTCAACAAAAACTAAGTTGCCACCAGATGTCGCCATGTTTAGCTCTCTTGTCTGCCGCTTTGTTAAGAAGGGGGATTTATTGCATTAAAAACTTGTGCAATTTACTTTTGATTAAACTCTCCCTGGGAGTCGCCCAGTGTCATGCTCGGGAATTTCTTCGTGACGGTGTAAGAAGTGGGTGGATTCAGACTTAACTTGAAATAGTGTTCACATACTCTGTTAAAGTTCTAGCAGTATTATATTAAACCGTCAAGAATTATATTATGTGTGTGAATTTTTATGATTGTTATTTATATTTTTAGCAACTGACCTGGTATAAATCCTGGTATCCATACTAATATTATAAGTGCAAAAGTAACTCTGTCTGTCCGTCTGTATGTTATGCTTTCACGCCTAAACCACTGAACCTATTTTGCTGAAATTTGGTATAAGGATAGGTTAGGACCTTGCCAAAGGACCTAGGCTATGTTTGGTCACGATAACCGACATCCACGCGGGTGGATACGCGGGCAAAAGCTAGTCTCTTTATATATCTCAAGGAAAAATTCCATAAAGAATCTCTAATTTGATCATAGCGCCACCAAGTAAGTATATTAATTTCAAGCAATTATCTTTTTAAAGGCCTAAAATTTGGCCAGTTTCCGGGTCCTCGGCAGTAGAGGTCATGAAGTTCAGTAGGAAAAAGAGACATGAAGTGAGATGCCATAAAGCACTGGACAGGTGGAACGCTTATTAGGTTGAATTTTGGCCACATATACCATCAGGCGTCATGAGCTATTGCGCGCATAAAGTGCAACTATTGTGGCATTAATAAGAGATTCGTTTTTGCTCATCGATTAACTAAATGCAGTTTTGTCGCAACCTCAGGAAACGGAACCACACAAAATGCCAACAAACAAACACGGTTAAAATAAAATACTTATTTATATATATCATTAAATGCTTTTCGATTCGATACTACACTTAAAAGATCCAGGATTATAGTACTACATTCACATTAACAACGCAAATTAATTCAGTCTACATTGAGAATATCTACTAATTACTTCATAGTCTCACAGCGGCTTCAGTGTCAATTAATTACTATACCTCTATCTAGAAACCGTACAACATAATATCTAATACCAATTCAATTATCTAAACAATTCTGCCCTAATTATATTAAATCAGTTGCAGTGCGGATGCCTCCGATAGGCATTTAAGGCACAAGAACGCCGCGGATGCCTGCATGCTGTCATACCACACTCGCAACCACGGAATGCATTATACTACATTATTGAATGTCGGATCATTCCCGTGAATCTAATTACATGCATTTGAAATAAATGATTCACATTCAATTACTGTGGTTTGTGGGATTCGTGAGTTCTAAATGAAATGTTTGGAATTCGCGTTTGATCATGTTGTTCACTGTATCCGGTAGTCAAATACATTTCATTAATGATTAGGTATGTTGTTTTCTAATTAGAATTAAAATATGAAGGTTCATTCAACAAATATTTGCGGCACTTTATTATACAAGTAATAAAATTAAAAATTTTGAAAAATCCCACGATGTATCCATACTAATATTATAAATGCGAAAGTAACTCTGTCTGTCTGTCTGTCTTATGCTTTCACGCCTAAACCACTGAACCGATTTTGATGAAATGTTTGGTCGCGATAACCGACATCCACGCGGATGAAGCCGCGGGCAAAAGCTAGTAAAAAATAATTCAAAAAATGTTTACTGCAGCACCCCCTAGTGTGTTGTCACTATAATACCTATCTTAGAACATGCACCAATCAAACCCAAACCAATAATTGAAAACTGCATCACAATCGGACTAGTATTTTTGGAGAAAATTGGCAACATTGATTTGCATTAAAAATGCTTGCTGTAGCGCCCACTGTTGAGTTGTCTTTTAACACCTATCTAAGAACATTCTCCAATTAAAGCCGAACCCAAAACTGCATCAAAATTGGATTTGTAGGTTCGGAGAAAATCGCAACATGGATTTGCACAAACAAACACACAAACATCCTCTCACCGCAAACTCAGATACCGTCTCCGTTCCGTCGTGGGTATAAATGGAGGGCAACATCCCTTTGTCTCTCCGATTTGTCTCTCCCAGGGAGACACCAAGGGGGATACGATCCCATCACCCAAACAATTTCATAATATAGGTACTCTGATTGAGCAGAAAGCCTTTTTTAGGTCTCTTTGATGGCTGTGCGGGGCGTGACGGCTGCCAATCAGTCAGACATAGATTACAAACCAATCACTGGCTCAAAGGACTGGTGCAATTCAGTAATCAGTCCTTTTAATAGTTGTGTTGTATTTTTTTGGATGATCCCTTTAGCGCACAGGCGTGAATTATTAATAATATGTAATAATTTTTATATTTTTAAATAAATTTTGTATTTTTAGGATATATTTAAAAATATACTTTATATGTTTACTAGCTTTTGCCCGCGGCTCCACTCGCGTGGATGTCGGTTATCGCTACCAACAATAGCCTATGTCCTTTCTCAAGGTCTAATCTACCCTTATACCAAATTTCAACAAAATCGGTTCAGTGGTTTAGGCGTGAAAGCGTAACATACAGACAGATAGACAGACAGACAGAGTTACTTTCGCATTTATAATATTGGATTGGATTTACGCGACTAAAGAGAATATAATAATAATGTCATTCAGAGTTCTGTCCGTTACAGAATAATGGCATAGCTGTAAAATCTATAAAAAAAAATAAGGTGAATGTTTAGATTCAAATTATAACAAGAGGAGCGGCGTCATATTCAATTTCAAAGTCATAATTGACGCAGAATTTATAACATTACTTTTATAATGTGGTACTCATATTTTATTGTTAAGATGAAATGAATTCGAAGTGACCGCGTGAGATTGCTTGCGGAACTGCGGGTGGCCGCTTTACAGAAGTTTAAACTGAAAAGCACTGTGCACACGACGCAACGGCGTGTGATGGCAAAAATATCTGGAGCAAGGTACTCTCACTAGTACTACAATAAAGTCATAAAGAGAGAACTTAAACCAAAATATAGGACTACTGGGCAAATAGCAATTTTTCGCTATTAGTTCTACAAAATTTGGAAATACTAAAACGTATTCACCAATTAAGTACTAAAACTAAAAAAATTGAAAATAAAATTATTATAAAAAACTTCTTATAACAAGATTTTCTTTGAAGGATCTGTTGTACTAAAACGATTATAATAATTTTATGCAAGGCTTGTACTGATTTAAAAAGCTTGTATAGCGCAAGTTCTTTCTCTGTTTTTCGTTCACGCTACAAGTTTTTCAAATCAGCACATCCCTCACATAATCCATACCAATATTATAAATGCGAAAGTAACTCTGTCTGTCTGTCTGTTACGCTTTCACGCCTAAACCACTGAAACGATTTTGATGAAATTTGGTATAGGGACTAGACCACGAGAAAGGACATAGGCTATGTTTGGTCGCGATAACCGACATCCACGCGGGCGGAGCCGCGGGCAAAAGCTAGTATTATTATAATCGTTTTAGTACAACAGATCCTTTAAAGCAAAGCTTGTGATAAAAAGATTTATACTTCTTTTAATTTTAGTAATATCATGTAGCACCAGAGTGCTTACCAAAACCAGCCAAACGAACCCAAGTGCAACTAGTCTATCTTATTTAGTTCCACAGGACTACCTAGCACCTCCGTTTTTTGACCCTCAATACAACGTTATATCAGAGAAATGGTGAAGCCAGTACAAATGAGCCTAAACTCGATAGGAGTATCTTGTATAGCTTAGAAGTTCCTATGGCCACCTTCTGACTCCATCTTGAGACCCTGAATATACAGACAAAGCAAATGAGCCCTTATGTGATGGGTTTTTCTTATTTAATTTAGGACTACGTTTTGCCCGCGGCTCCACCCGCGTAAATGTCGGTTATCGCGACCAAACATAGCCTGTGTCCTTTTTAATGGTCTAATCTACTCTATTTCTATTCATCTAAATCGGTTCAGTGATTTAGGCGTGAAAGCGTAACACACAGACAGACAGAAGGACAGACAGACAGACAGACAGACAGACAGACAGAGTTACTTTCGCATCTATAATATTAAGTATGGATTTGCTATGACCACCTTCCTACTCCATCACCACACCAACTCTTTGGCACCTTATTAGTGCACTATCATCCAAACTACACGTGTATACAAAATTTCATCAAAATTAGTTGAGGATATCTGCTTCAAAATCAAGTTGCAGGATTCCACCCGAACAAATTACATACATACATACAGAGCAAGTTAAATAAAGCTTGTTACAAGTAAAAATTAAAATTTTTAAATAATCCCACGACGGTTAAAAAATAATTTACTAAAAACCTGGGGAATAGTCACCTATCTGAGAACAGGCACCAATCAAACCCGAACCTATAACTGAAAAAATGGATTTGCGCTAAAAATGTTTACTGCGGCGCTCCCTAGTGGGTTGTCACCGTAATACTATCTAAGAACATGCACCAATCAAACCCAAACCAATAATTCAAAACTGCATCAAAATTGGATTGATAGTTTCGGAGAAAATGGCAACATGGATTTGCACAAAGAAACCCACAAACATCCTCTCACCCCAAACGCATGTACCGTCTCCGTTCCGTCGTGAGTAAAAATGAACAACGTTACACTAAAACTTTGCTACCAACAACAAAACTCCATCAATCATTCAAAACACGAAGCAAAGTAACGACAGAAAAAATACTAAAAATAGAAAAAGGTTTATGAATTAATAAAAACGATTTGAGACATCGATTCAAGCGACCACAATGTACAGTCAGCTATATTTATTACACATATTTGTCGTATAAGGTTAAATTATATGGCGAAACGGTAAACAAATGGTAATTGTCACGTACGCTTCGAGGGACATTAATGAGTTTCGACTTAAAATAGAGGCTCCTGTGGTGAATAATAATACTGTCCGACATACTGTGTTATTATTTTTCGATAATATTGTAATCATCTGGTTTTGTACTGTTGTTATAACAGTGAGTGAAACAAGGATGAGTGGAATATGTCTTATGTCACTGTGATTACGATTTCGAAAAGTAATTTAGCTTCCTTCTTACAGTGGTGATTACTCAAGAAAATTGGTACAGTGGGCTACAGAAGTCCATACAGGTACAACATGAAACTTAAGTTGTATGAAGTGACGCCAAACGTCATTTGGTACACTGGTAACCACCAATGTATGAACTGTAATGAAATGCAATTCTTTATTTCTTTCTCTTCTTATATCTGTAAATAAGTAGGGAATGCAATCTCGATCTCGTCCTAGCGAGATCTAGTTCTCTCCTTTTTAGAGTTTAACGAGATTTCAACTCGAGCATAAAGTTTTATTTGAAGCTCATTTAATCAATAATGAATTTTCACGATTCCGCGGGTTAAAAGAGATATTTTAGTTCGTGGATAACTGCTCGAGGTCTGTAGTTTCAACTAATATTTCGTGTGTTCCTACACACCGTTTTCCATTTTTCCACCGGTTTTTCCGGTGTGTAAGCAACCCCTCAACCCCAGTAAAAAAGGCCAGCCTTCCGTCAATCACCAGGAGTATCGCTGCCAAGTGAGATTGCTATAAGAGGTCATGGTAGGGCCATAAACACCTCATACACATCGAATCCCTAAATAAATTTTAAAGCTCATATAACACATGTAACGGTTAGTAGCCGTGTTCGTAACCCGAGGTGCCGGAGTGCTGCACACAAATCGTCGTCGGCCTGTCCGCGCCGTCGGAACGGCAATTAACCGCCGACCTACATACAACGGAGCCGGCAAATCCGCAATCAACGATAAACTACCTGCAAAATATGTTCAACGGGCTTTCCTAGCACTCTTTATTTTAGCGAATGGTTTTGTTAATTAACTACAATAGTTATAAAGCGGATAAAATTGCAATTATTTTCTTATACATAAGTGAAACTTTTTAGGTCCTGTTTCAGTGATATAGACTACTCCAGGTGTAGCGGGTTAGCCTCCCCAAAAAACTAAAAAAAATATTACACATACGCAATTGCAGGGCGCAATTTGCAAGATGATGATGACCAGGTACTGGTGCCCAGCAGAAGACTGCAATAATTTTGGGAATTTTAAATTCAGATATTACTGAAGTACCACTCCGCTGCCAACTAAGTGGCAAATAAAGTGTTACTGACTGCAAGAAGAATCAAAGCAAACATTAAAAGTTTCGTAACAAATTCGTCTGTTTGACAGTTAGGTAACTTCAATATTTCATTTGGATTCGTTTTTAGCAAACTGACAAAGTATATTTCGGCGTACTGTGACTAGAAACAGCAAAACAAAATAAAATGCTCGCAAAAAATGGCTCCCAAAAATTCTAACATGTATCAAAAACAGCGTTAAAAATGAAACCCTTTTCACGTGCATGAAATTCCCGGGAACTGTAGCGAGAAATCAAATATTTTGCAGTTATATGCCTGCCTGGTATATTTACTAACATACGTATGTGTGTTCCGGCAAGGTTATATAGGACTATATTTTTTATTTTACGTAGTAGCGAGCTAGCATATCACTGATATTACCGTTTACAGAGGACATTTCTACGTCTCATGCTGGCACTAATAAAAATCCTAGTAAATAGTATGACCGACTTAGGAACCAATCTAATCTCAAGATGACATACAAATTACAATTAGTTGTGTATCTCTTCACTAGTCGAACTAAACTGATTCTTGGGATTGGCATATTTTTATTGGATACATTTTTGGTACCAACTCATTCTGAAAACACTCGTACTGGGTAATGATAAAGTGAATGTTACGCATATGAATAACAGGCCTCATCTTTAGACCCAACAAAACCTTCGAAGCCTTATCTATCATGCCCATCTAAATCCAACTCTAGGTCTGCGATCGTCAACGGTACATTAAACATCTTTGCGAGAGATAAGTCATGACAGTTGAGTAAAAAACATCATCTATTCGAGTCACGTCAGTCAGGTGAATCTGTCGTAAAAACCATGGTTAAATAAAAAACATGGAGGCCAGGTTTACACCCACGACGGAACTTTCTTGTACCTGAATAGATACGTTAGAAATATCAAGGTTATTGAGAACCATATTATAGTGGCAGTTGTAGTGCTATATTTTCTATCAAATGTAATAGAATGTCTGTTATCTAATGAGATATTTTCTCATGCCCACCTTAAGGATCTCGAATTTTAGAAGAAGGGAAACACGTGTAAAACACAGAATGCTTATTATGATTTTTATGGATGCAGCAGAACCGTGTAGTTTGTGATGAATTTTGCGTCGTATAACTGCATGATACCCTGGTGATGATGGGATGGAATAGGATTATAGAACTCATCGTAACACTCACCTTAACAGGCCATAAAACTTCCTGGGTTCCCGAGGCAGTATATGAATAAATCAGACAGTATTCCTCACTCAACCCAAACTATAATAACACGTTTGGTGTGAATTTCCCCACGTAACCCTACGAGTGCCGATAAATTTAAACAACTATTAGAATTTCAAAGTGTAGCTGACTTAGGGCGAGATTCATAGAGCGCACTAAAACTTAGTGTACTCGGGAAGAATAACGTTTATATGCATGTGAACATGGTAGTGAAGTCAATGTGCGATTTGTGAAATCTGGTAAGATTCATAGAACACACTTCAGCTTAATTTTAAAGTTCGCGTTAAGATATAGGTAAGTTCTATTATCAATTCCGGTTTTGGTTCAATACTGAAGGGAATCCATTAATTCTCGGAACTTAGATATTTTAGATACTGCTATAAAAATATATATATTCGAAAAATGTCACTTTACTGTCACTGTAGCGGGGCGCAAAATAGCTGTTTTCTGTTCAAAGCCAAGCAGCGGGCCGGCAAAGTGATTTGAATTTGGAACATTAACATTCATAGAAATCGAACTCAAATTGTACGGATTACTGGCTGGTACGTGTTGGCTGCACAGCGCGGGGTGACCTGTGCTAACTAAAAAAAAAACGAAGAACGCCAATTACCTCTCTGTTCTTATAATTAGTACATTACCTATTTAAGTTGTATTTTGCAAAATAACATGAGTTCTACTTCGAGTTATGGAAGTGACAATGCATTAACTCCTGAAACAATTAGATATTATAGAAGCTAACAACGCCGTACAAAAGTTGTTACGCCCGAAATCTTGGGAGAAATATTTTCTCATAGAACGGGGATGAAAAGTAGAGTGTTTAACTCGGGAGCAAATTATTTTTCCCTCGGGCGGTGTACTTTGAATCCCTCGCTGCGCTCAGGATTCTACGTTAGAATCCCTCGCTACGCTCGGGATTCTATTCTAGAATCCTTCGCTTTGCTCTTGATTCAAAGTAGCGCCCTCGCCGTAAAAATACTACTTTGCTCCCTTGTTATACAATCTACTATTAAAGCAACCCGCGAAATAAACATGTTTATTACTGTTCTAACTTTACTTTTCAGGCATTTCACTCTGTTACGTTATTAGAAAATCTGTGTTCTGATTGTAATCGAGCATTAATTTAGTCTCGACAAATCCCGGGAATTTCAATTCTAATAATTCCCGAGAGTATAACCTAATTCATATAAACATTTCCTAGCATAGAAGGGTTAAGTCTAAGTGCTGTCTATGAATCTCGCCCTAAGTTCGAATATTGTGGGATCAAAGGTTTATTACATTGAATATTTAGGGACTTTACCTTCTTTAGATGTATGAAACGGGTAAGTGGGTTTTTTAAATGTTAATCTCTTTGAAAATGAAGTGTGATGCATGAGCACGCTTGTAATCTTCTTGAGAGCTTTTATGAAGTATCTAATATTTTTGAGATGAGATTATTTTCTTGATTTATTTTACATGGATTATGATGCCAAATGGCTTTTTGTGTTACTTATGTAATTACACTTGCATATCCTCGAGGGACTGCGAGAAATTACAATAAGTAGGCCCACCTATATTTTATTTTGTACAGTGTAGACCGCAACTGTTTTACATAAGGGGTCGTTTCTAGGATCAGGTAAATTATACATAGCATTTTTATTTTTTTAGCTAAGATATTGTGGAAATAATTCCGATACTTAGACAAGAACAGGTTCGCCCTCTATTGGGTAACCCTTCTTATTAGTTCACCCTAACACATTGAGACATCTCCGTGCCTCGTTACCGGTCCCAGTTGCCATAAATTATACGGAAATATAGCACTTCGCCGGTTCGAAAAAAGCGATCACAAATTAAATGGAAAATGTTCAGAGGATAAATATCGAGATTACCCAGTTTTTTTACAACAGTATAAACCTAATATTTTCATTTAAGGAAAACCCTACGCGATGTACATAACAATCTCTCCCAAACCACATTTTCCACAAACAACAAAAGGAAAAACGCCTTACAGGAAACATCAAAACTACACCCCGTATCGACGTCACTCGCACACCATTACGCAGAGAGCGCATTAAATCTAATGTTATCGGCCGACGTCCGCCATTTCCCGCGTCAAGCAACAATCCAGACGGGGCCGTGAATAAATCAGCTAGGGCACCTCTGATCCCTTAAATAAGTAGCCCCTCGTGTCTGAAATATCGAGTACCGCTGGGTGTGAGCAGCTACGTCACTGTACACCTTAGAAAGTGGGTTCTGTATGGATTTTTTTTTATGAGCTTTCCGGTGAATTCTGTGCACAAAGTATTGAATAGCAACGTACGCTGCCTGCCATGAGGCATGAAACAGAAAGCAATGCGGACAGTATGCCTTCTGTTTCATGCAAATTGTATGTATTTTTGGACGAAAAGGTGTCCACATGAGCGTACGTGTAGTAAGTAGTGGACGGCCTAAGTCGCTAATGTTATAATAACTGTCGTATCAATAAATTTGATATTAACGAGAAGATCAGATGATTATTGAAAACTAGGACGGGATAGGCCAGAGAAATTCTTTAATAGCCACTGTATACCAATGACTGTTAACCCTTCGCTTCGATTTGGACCCATATGTTTAGCCATATAAGTCCACCAAAAAACGCTCAAAGCGCGAAAATATACTTTCACTTCTATAAAAATTCTACTCTAATCTTTTAAAACACAAGAATCCTAATCACATTTACAGTAGAACAAAAATAAACCACTCACGACGTCAAATTTCTGTAAAACGTTTTACACAACAACTGCACAAAATATATGGTAATTTTATTTTGCTTGAGATGTACGCCCGCATTCTAAATTCTGTAAGAGAACTGCATTATCTTGGTCTTTTGAACATATTTCATGCATGATTGTAGTGTATATGCACCGTGCAACATCCCCACATATTAAATCTTCGGTACTTGCCGAATATTATTTCGTACAAAATGAAAACCAGCTATGTAATAATTATGTTGATACTTGATGAAACATAATATGTTCATTGAATTTGAAGAAATGCCTTTATAAATTTATTTTTTTTATAAAAGAAGAAAAACACGCGGCTATGTCCTTGTGGAATTTCTATCCAGTTCCTGCAACCCATCACAATATATTCCTTAGATAAAAATGAGTTTATCCAGACTGCAATTTATCTCTAATAATTATTTTATTAATTAATTTTCAACAAGATTCGCTTAGCCATTAGAGCATGATTCAATAACAAACTTCCTTACAAAATTTCCCATTAAAATATTAGCACAAAGTAGGAAGTAAGACAAAATGATTAAAACCAATCTTTTCTAAACCCAAATGAAAATTCCTCCGCCAACCGTCACATACACTAAGATCACAGAACCATCTCCTCGCGGGTCTCCATCGTAACATCCGATTAGCATTCAGCTCGCGTCAGTACGAGCGACACGTATGTACGCCGGGCATCCTTCAAGGCGGGAGGAATATTGTGACGCTATACGGACGAATACATTACTGTGCTACATTAGCAGGTAAATTGCTGATGGTTGATTATCTGAGGAGGTTAGATATACGCGGTGAATACCGGCATATATCTTGGCCCGAAACACATCACAAAATATTCTTTTTTGCGCAGTAGGTACGCGATTTTTGGGTGCCTTTAGAAGATAGGACGTGGGGGTAGAGAAACTTAAATCCAGTAAGCAAATCTACAAGTACTAAGGCCTCTTTTCTCTTGTGTTATAGGGTCTAGGTAGATGCCGGGAACTATGTAAATATAGGGTTAATGAAATAACTACAGATATAGATGATTCCCGGTGAAGTAGATTTTTTATTTCATCTTTTAATTTTTTTATTAGGGACACGTCAATTTGGCTTCAGCACGCCCGATGTCAAGCTAAAGGCAAAGTCTCGGAAAGAGGGTCACCATCGTAAACTTGTACCATGTTAACAGTGGTGGCACTCAGCTTGAAGCCCTCAACAGATGCCTTTTCACGGCCCGCTTAAAGGACCCGGGACTGTAGGAAGAAGGAAACACGTGAGCTAGCAGGGAGTGCCAGGTCTTAGTGGAGCGGCATAGGAATGATTAACTGAAACGCTTGGTTCTAGCAGGTATACTCTGAATCGTATACGGATGGCATCTTAGGCCTCCACGTGTAGTCCTGTGAAGGAATGGAGAGGGTGAGACTAATTGGAAGAGCTCATCAGAACATTCACCATGGTAGAGACGGTAGAATACTGCCAAAGACGCAACATCTCTAGGCATCCGCAAAGGCTCGAGGGTGTTCGTGACCTCAGGATTCCTAATAAAGCGGATCACACGTCGCTGCAACCTGTCTAGAGCATCTAGTAAGCACTTTGCGGAGAATAGGCCCACCCCATCTCTTACCGTGGATTTTATAAAAAGTAATTAAGGTATAGGGCTGTTCTACATTCGATAGTAAACATACAGCTCATTATGACAAAAAATACAGTACGCGAGCTATCAGTAAAACAAAGTTTTATCACAATCAGGATAATGGTTCGGCAGCAAATAAAGCATTATCAAGGAATGATCCTACAATCATTGTTATAAATAAAATAGATTGGATTATTGACGAAGACAACCAGCTTTTAAATCAAATAATGGTGAATCAATTAGACTAATTGACCTACATAATGACCGAATAGTTATTCAATGGAGCAATTAATTAATTACCGATTCAATTAGAACTGAAATTGTAATTTAATTATATTTAACGGGCAGGTAAGACCTATTTACGATCAAATGAACAAATTATTTTCGTTGTAATATTGGGAATTTCATCTTTCATGATATAAAATCACTTGAGAGAAATTGTCGGGTCCTGTAGACCCTACCTTGTGGGTCTATGGGACCCATTAAGATATTGACTCATTCCTATGCCGCACCACTAAGACCTGGAACTCCCTGTCAGCTCACGTGTTTCTTTCTTCCTACAGTCCCGGGTCCTTTAAGCGGGGCGTGAAAAGGCATCTAATGAGGCCGTCAAGCTGAGTGCCACCACTGTTAACATGGTACATGTTTACGATGGTGACCCTCTTTCCGAGACTTTGCGTTTACTTAACATCAGGCGAGGCGAAGTCAAATTGACATGTCCTATGTAAAAAAATAATAAAAATTCACCAAGCCGGTACGCCTGCAGATTGATGGATGAGACTCCGTTGAAGGCTTTCTTTCGGGGTTTAGAGATCAGACTGCACTAGCTCTCATAAACGCCAAGATATTTTGAATTGACGTCAGTAACAAATAATTGTACATACTCGTACATACATATACCCACGCCTATAAAACCCTGAAGGGATAGGCAGAGTAATCTTGTTACAACAAGATTCTAATTTCGCCAACTATGATTTTCGGTCCCACTCCCAGGGGGCGAGCCTGTTATGGAACCATCTCCACATCGAAAAATAAAAGGGGGCGAGCCTATTACCGTCTAGCGGGTACTTTATATTGGGTTATATGTTTACTGTCCGATGGAGAACAGCCCTATCCCTTAGTTACCTTTTATAGCACCCACAGATAGAGCTGGGATCGTCCTATCGGGAGTCAACACCGGAATGAATAATAATCCTTACAATATTATAAATGCGAAAGTAACTATCTGTCTGTCTGTACGTTACGCTTTCACGCCTCAACTACTGAACCGATTTAGATGAAATTTGGTGTGAGGGTAGATTAGACCATGAGAAAGGACATAGGCTATGTTTGGTCGCGATAACCGATATCCACGCGGGCGGAGCCGCGGGCAAAAGCTAGTTTATCAAATATTGGAAATAAAAAAGTATGACTAGTATTAAAAATAACAGCAGTCGAATGCAGGTGAATTTTCAAAGCTAATTTGCACATTCCCAAAATACATACTTAAGTACGATCATATTTCAGTCTTCATTAAAAAGATTTTAACTCATCCTGAATATTTTAAGAGAATTTTAATATGACTTATGACGAGTACAAGCTATTTTTAACAGATTATTCAATAGCCATCACGCCGTGGGAACGATCGAATCCCAAGCGGAAATAACTCGGTCATTTATCACGTTAATATTATAAAGAGGTCTACAAATCTGTCTGTGCCTTAAAAAAGTTCTATCAATTGTATTATAAAGAGACCGTACTAAGGCTCGTCAAATAATAACGGTGTCATTCATACAAGGACCGGGAAACTATAAAACCATCGGAGTTTATAGGTTGATCAACCCGTATGTGGTCGCATTTCAAAATCTTATTTATTTATTTATCAAAATCTTATCTCCAGTAGTCAAAAATTTCAATTTTCATAATGGAGGGGTTGTTTTTGATTCATGATTAATATGAAAATTGTATTTTCAAAATGGAGGGGTTGTTTTATGTTCATGCTCAAGTATATAGATATGTGCGCAATTGTCTCAAACACTGCAGATTTTTTTAGTTTCTTCATTTAATACTTTCATGTCAATGTTCTTTACAAAGATTTAACGATTGAATTATTTATTTTTTACCCGACTGCCGAAGTAAGGAGGGTAATGTTTTTATAGATATAGAAGGGTTTAAAACGTATCCATTTTTTATACCACTTAGGTGGCAGACAAGCATAGGAACCACCTTAAATTATTAGGTACTAGTATAACTTATTAAAACAAAAGATACAGTAAAATCTAATGGTCATTGTTAGAGGCGACCACGATAGAATTCTAAGTGCTATAGAAGAATCCCAAACAAACGTTGTGCACCATTTAGGTAAGAGTTAAAAGTATAGTCGGCTGCAGCGCTGACACAATAAATTTGTCGTCTAACCCAACGATTTAAACTTATAGGTAGGTAGTTGTTGTTATATAAGGAGGAGATTGGTCGCGACCAAGAGATGGCAAGTACTATATTCTTATGGTACACATTATACGTACCTATAATTGCCTGTAAATACCAAGAAATATCAGTTTACGATATTTATAACGCAGCAATATCTATCGTTAAAAAAAATTAAAAAGCATCTCATGAGGCTATCAATCTGAGTGCCACCATTGCAACATGGTACGTGTCTGTGAGGTTACCATCATTTCTGAGACTTTGCCTTCAGATTACCATCAGGTGAAGTCAAATTGATGAGACCTTTATAAAAAAAACACTTTGAATACTAATAAAAAAAGAATAATACGCTGGTTAAGGCATTCCCCCTGTAAGGGAAAGATCGCGGGTTCGAGTCCCGCCCGAGCGGATCACTTTTCTTGATGTATTTGATTTGAATAGTTAGGATACTTAATGCTTTAAAAAATCAGTCAAATAATAAAACAGGAAATATATAATCTTGATACAAATAACGGGATTCTGAACCGTAGCCCCGTAAAGACCAAACTGCCGAAAGTCAACGTGTATGGGTTTCTCAATCGCTTCCCCGTGATAATTGTCAGCGCTTCCTTTAGATCCGTTAGCGACAAAAACGGACATAAACTGTACAAACACAATAACTGACTACGTGTTATAGAATATCTAATTTTACGGTACTGTGACTCGATATCGATATTCCACAACTTTTTTTTGAGTTTTTTTTTAATCCCCACCTGGTAAACCAATACATCTACTGAATGACGGATGATACAGGCTTTATTCTAGTAGTTGCTCTCCATAAATGACAGCCTCTGTGGCGTAGCGGTAATGCACGCGACTGCCACGCAGGAGGCACGGGTTTGATCACTGCGCAGTGCAAATATTTGTATGCATGAATATGGCTATTTGCATTGGTCTGGGTGTTTCTATGTATAATAAGTATGTATTAACAAAAAAAAGTATCTAAGTATGTTTATCCACATTATAAATTCCATAACACAAGCTAATTAAGCTTACCATGGGTCTAAATACCGTTGTGTAGAAGGTTGTGGAATATTTTATAAGGCAGTAGGATATTAGCACGATAGTAATTACCGTGAAATTAGTGATGTCGTATACACCCCTTTCAATATAACAAAAAATACGGAACATAAACAAATTGACGGGCGAATATCTACTTTGAAAAAAAAAACAGTTTCGTAATCTTCAGATACCTTTTATTTAAAGAATACAATTCCATCCAATGGTAACCTGGCAAAATTTAAAAAAAAACACGCCGAAAATGGTGAGGCAGACAAGGAAAGCCGACCCCAGATAATGGGAAGAAGGCTAAGGAGAAGAAAGAAGAGGTTACTAGGCAAAAATTAAATTGCATAACATAACATAAACTCACGCCAGTATTCTCCGAAGGGGTAGGCAGAGGTGCTAGCACCCACATTTCGCCAGTTTATGTTTAGGTCCTAATGTAATAGGTGGCGCGCCTATTGCCATTAACCGGGCACTTATAAACCTGCGATAAATACACACATAACTTCGAAAAGCATCGAAAAGTCATTGGTGTGTGCCATGGTAAACCTGGGATCGAACCCGAGACCTCGTCTCAGCAGTCCATTACCATATCACTAGGCTAGGCAAATTGCGTAAAGTGATAAGGGCGTCCTTTGTTGTGTAGTGCTCTTGCCTCCTTAATTTCTGTATCAATAATATTGTAATTGATGTCTAATAAAAAATATAGTAAATAAATCAATAACTAAATACTAGTAAACGATATTAGTGTGATAATCGTTATTATTTTACGGTTTAAAACGATACGGTTATAAAAAGTTTTAGAGTTATACTGATCTGTACCTAAATTAACTATTAACCCACTTTTGTTGTTGACTGTACTATGTTCTTTTTTACTGGTTGGGTTAAACGAACTCCACTTACGTTTAAATTAGCACGTACAAGCGCGAACAATATGGTTTTTAATGAAATAATTATAACATAAAAGGCCTTTAATTTGTTATAAATAAGTTTTAATGCCCGCCATCACACCTGGGGTCTACACTATAGAACATATAATCCGAAAGTTCTGACCCGGTGAGAAAACTTAGATGAAGCGTCGGTAGCTTAGTGGTTAAGGAGTCGGCCTTACGATCGAGAGGTCCTGGGTTCGATCCTCGCCATTACACTACTGACGTGAACCCACTCCTAGCACAAGCATTTTAGCTTAGTTGGAGGGGTTAGAGGGAATATTAGTAACTTCGGTTCTAATATTCTTTTATAAAAAAAGAACAAAGAAAGAACAATTAAATGAGAAATGAAACATTAACATACGAGTACAATACAAAAATAAATGAGGATTGCACAGATTTCAAATAAAAATGTGCATGAAAGTAATTAATTACATTTTAATCAAAACTTTAAAAAAAATTAAAAAGAGCCCTCCAAGCAGTTTAACAGTAGGTATTTTCATTACTAACAAAATTATCTCATAAATTAATTTTACAATTCTGAAAAAAAATGTCATCCATTTTTGAAGCCGACTGCGTTTCTTTTCTGTAGGGTCTAGTTCAAACAAAGTGTCAAGTGTCGTTTTAGGCGGAATTAAAAACTTTTCGTAGTACTATTTGTCCGAAACTTCGGCCCGCATCTTCGGAAGGATTTATAGTAAGTCTACAGTACACGAAAGTATTTTTATTGTACTGCATAATTTATAAACGAGACAAAAAATACGCATAACGGTATGCATAGTTTAGATGGATGTCAAAATTAATAGGAATAGCCATCATATTCCCATCTGCGACGAAGCCGATTGTCAGTGGAGTTAATTGCGCGGAAGTAGGTATTATTAAGTGATGGTATTGAACGTATCTATTATTTAATAATGGTAGTTATAGTAATGATCTTCTTAAATATTGAAAAAAAAATTGACCGCCACGGAACGCCGCGCCGGCAGATATGAACTACAAATATAACTAATTTGTAAAGAATATTTATAGTCTTAAAAGTCCGATTAGTCTAACTACAGAAGAATCAAATAGCCGTTGCGTCATAGAAAACATCGAATTTCAGCCCCAT
The DNA here is from genome assembly GCA_914829495.1 of Eilema sororculum. NCBI lineage: Eukaryota > Metazoa > Arthropoda > Insecta > Lepidoptera > Erebidae > Eilema > Eilema sororculum. Next base: position 22,255,379 of record OU618546.1, read on the forward strand.
ATTATAAGCAATTAGACTACAAAGCTGTCCCCAAACAAGTTAAGAAAAGGCTCAGGGAACGATAATTGAATAAAGAAATTTGAAAGAAAATGAATGCAACGGGAGAGGCCTGTGTCCAGCAGTGGACTGCGGTGGGCTAATTGATTGATTGAATGCAACGAGAAAATATGCATAATCTATTACATAAAGTCAATTTAAAACCAATGAAATATAATTTTCGAAGACTAAACACTCTACTAAACAATGAATATCTACAAACTAATGTAGCTAATAAAAAATTTATACCCCTCTGAACGTCTCCGTTCACTTTCCTAACTCGTCCACTTCCTAAGTTGACCATTTTCCTAACTCGTCCACCTACGATTCCAAAATTATCCATTTCCTAACTCGTCCATATTCCTAACATCGACTAAATTTCAAATATTCACAAACAATATTACTAACAGAATTAAACAATCCATACCAAAAATACTCGAACAAAATATACGACTCAAATCTCCGCCAACGACCACCATAATATAATAACCGCATGCAAGTACCTCACATGCATGCATATGACGAGCAACTCCATGCATGCACGATAAAGTTTAAAACGACGGAAGCCAGCGCAAATTGTATTCCGCAACAATAATTCCCAATGGGTATCGCAGGACAGCCAGCGTATAATCAAGCGGCAACTTGGAGACGATACTGTGTGGTGAAGTGCGAGTCGTGCTATGACGTAACGTAAAGGCTCATACATACACGACGTTATTTAGGTGGTTTATAATAAAAAGGATGTTCTTGTCGTATTATTGAATTAAGTAATATCGCAAAGTGGCGGTAGAGTGTTAGACTCTGTGCTTCGATTGCTGCGTCAGAGGATGTGAGTTCGATTCTCAAGTCTTATTCGATTCAGAGTGAATAGATCTTTTTGCACTGAAATCTCTTTTTCTATGTGATGCGTAGGTAATCCATACTAATATTATAAATGCGAAAGTAACTCAGTCTGTCTGTCTGTCTGCCTGCATGTAACGCTTTCACGCCTAAGCCACTGAACGGATTTTGATGAAATTTAGTATAGGGGTATATTAGACCATGAGAAAGGACATAGGCTATGTCTGATCACGATAACCGACATCCACGCGGGCGGTGCCGCGGGCAAAAGCTAGTAACTAATATGTGTGCATTACAGGAGCGCTTACGTCTAACTTCCTACCTCGAGACCTCATTGTTAACAGATACGAGATAGAACTTTAACCTCGAATATATGAACAGGATCAACACCCATATACTTATAATATTCATTGTCCATTTTTTAAACTCGTTTACGCGACCCCAAAAATCGCTCAACGTGAGATGTTCGAAACTGGAACAGAAAAAAAGAAACCATTTTCGAGTTAGTTAAAAAGTAATACTAGGTGCTAGCCACGACTTGCAAAGCGCGGTGGAGTGTCGTTTCAATATGCATTGCTGAGACACGCCGCTCGCGCCGCAGGTCGCTACTTGCGCGCCGATAACAAAGTAAAACTGTAAAGTGGCAGCACACGAACTTCGCTTGACTCAAAACTTGCATATATTATGTAGCTTCTTGTATTTTTTACCCACGACGGAACGGAGACGGTATATGCGTTTGGGGTGAGAGGATGTTTGTGTGTTTGTTTGTGCAAATCCATGTTGGAATTTTTCCGAAACTACCAATCCAATTTTGATGCAGTTTTCAGTTATGGGTTTGGCTTTAATTGGAGCATATTCTTAGGTGGGTAGGTGTTACAATGACAACTCTATAGAGGGCGCTACAGCAAGCATTTTTAATGCAAATCAATGTTGCCAATTTTCTCCAAAAATACTAGTCCGATTTTGATGCCATTTTTCAATTATTAATTTGGGTTTGATTGATGCATGTGTTGGAGATAGGTGTTACGGTGACAACTCACAAGGGGGCGCTGCAGTAAAAAAAATGAATTATTTTTTATACGTCGTGGGTTTTTCATAAATTTAAATTTTGCTTTTTATTCTTGTATGCTATTCAATTATCACGCTGTTTAATTTCGTGTTCGTGGTTCCCGCAGAGTAAAATTTGGATCAACCCGTCTCTTCCCATGTATTATCGCAAAAGGTAACTCATTGATTGGGCTGTTTAAGTTCAGACAAAAATATATACAGCCCACACTCAGCCCCCAATGCATGGCTCCGTGGCTCAAGTCAAAAATAGTGCCCGGAATACGGCAATAGGCTCACTCCTTTTACGTGGGACCGAATACAATCAATGGTGAAATGTGGAGTGTTAATTCACCTTTACTCAATCCTCTGGGGATAAAGGCGTGAATATATGTATATATGTGTGTAAATTTTGCACTAGAATTTTACAATTTCCAACCAACATCTTTATAAGTGACAATTTTGATTAGCATGATGTGTGAATCCTCCCGCCTCCTAGGCGCTAGTGGAGAAAAAACGGCACTGAACTCCACTAGGTACAGCATTTTTACAAGACATCAATTTACAATTAATAATATAATTTATTAAGATGAACTAACAAGACAATGGACTGAAAACCTCAAAAAAATAACTACGAATTAGGACGGCCGGATTGACTGGATGCAGGAGCCTGAATGTATATTAGACGCAACAACTTGAACAACTTCAAGTTTACACTAATTGCTGTTGATTTTTTAAATCACAAACCAAATAAAAAGCACATTTTAGCTGGGAAGCTGTGCTTTATAATATCACACTTAGTTTGGGATATCCAGACCGGTGCTTACTACGCATAAGTTCAAAATGACCTCTATCTAAACTTCTATAGTTCCAAATGTTCCAATACACCAAAGTTTTTATAAACGGAACTCGGCTTCAAGTTACTAATAAATTGCCGGCCGTTTAGCCGTTCACTAATTTCTCGGGCACCATTTCAAATCTTAACTGTGTCCCTTATTTTTTGTCTCGGAGACGCCTCACAATGGTGTCTTTTGTGGCCCAAACCCGCCTACATCTTTTGACAATAACCTTCTTTTGTAGGCCACTATTTATTCGATCTTTTTCTACATGACACTAGTCGAAGTGATCGGACAAGTTCTGACATGATTTGAAGGCAAAAATAACAGCCCTGATTTCAACGCTTTTTTTCTGAAAATGTCTTCGCCAAAGGAATCGTTGTCATAATTACATTGATAAGAAAAATAAATTAGAAGGTATTATTCATTTATGTTAAGCTAATAATATATATATACATACAAAAATATAATGAGTAGCTATCTGCTAACAATAGAAACGAAGTCACAAAAGACAATCACAAATGTAAAGAATTAAATACAGAATTTTCAATTGTGCATAAAATTGTGCTTAATGCGTATCAAACAAAAATTGAGTCATACATTCTGCGTAATACCGTACACAATTGGTGTGCAAATTTCTTGTTTCTTTACACATCATTAGCGTCCAATAATGATGACTGAGAACAAAATATTGCTTACAGAGAACAAAGGTTCTTCTAGAAGCAACAAAGCCTTGGAGTGAAGTGGCAAATACAAAAATCCAGATCAGACTACACTAAAGTGAGTAAAACTAAGTTATTGCGTACAGAACAATTGACTCATACAATATGCGTAAGATTGGTCGCAGCACTCACAGCTGATATGCGGACATCTTTGTTTTTTTACACATCATTAGGCATTGGAGACAGGGAATAGATCGTTGTGTTCTAAAAACAAGTGTGTCTTAAAACACTGTGATACTGTGATATTGTTAGAAATATGCGCAAAGGTTTTATCGAAATAAAACTTACTGAAGTTATTAAACCGAAGTTCCGATGGCAGAAATGCAAACGGAATTTCGGGATCAGTGTAATTTTAAATTTTTTTAAAGACTTAATTAAAAAAAATATCCAGAACCAAGAATAAACGAGTTATATCGCTCTACTTGTTATTCTCACATCATTGTTGTATAGTTCCTATGAATTCCGATAGATGGCCTACCTCGACAAATCTCAGCATCACCCTAAGGTTGACTGGTAGAAAATGCCCACGGCATTAAATCCGCCTTTGTACTATTATTTTTATATTTGTGTATAAACAATAAATAAATAAAATAAATGGCTCCTTCACGTTGCTTTGAAACATAAACGGATTTTTTTACATGTTGCCTAAACTGGTTGATCACTATCACGACATTTAAATAATCAAAGTGTCACAGATTAGAAACCAATCAGTTATTATGATCAACATCCGAGAATATATCCTACAAAGTTCAATCGTCAGCACTTTGATGACCAGGGCTTCCCTTCCCTGCTCCCACCCTTCACCTGTTAGTGAGGGTAATTCGTAAGTCCCATCAGTCATCAATCAGTCTTATAGCAATAAAAGTTACCAAAACATAATTAACTAAAGATCAATCGATCAAAAGTGGTCAAAACAAAATAATCGCGAATAACGCGACATATAACGTAATAGACTACTCGTGGCAACTATTAATTTTCTAATAAATTATAGGGTAAACCAAATTACACTTTAGCTCCTAGGCATGAAAGTCCTTATTCATTTAAATATTTTCCGAGTCGAATTTCTGTATGAAGTACTATTACTTATTCCGTGGTAGTGTTTCGACACTTAATAGTCAGCGCGTGACAACGAAAAGCAAATGATTTTTTGTATGAACACGTCAATTTAATATGAACTGTATTACGAAGGACAAGAGTTGAAGTTTATTTGCTTTTCTGTAACGGCACGATATATTTGTTATGTAGTTAGACTGTAGATACTTTATCAAAACACCGCTTCTTAAGTTGTGGGCAAAGAATCCAATGTTGTTTGCGAGCTATTTCAATACTTGCATACCTTTATGAGCCACTACAATGTATCTGAAAAGGTATAATTGGCGCAGAATAAATTAGAACGTCACTAGATCAGAAACGTCATTAGACGGACCAATGACACGCCGCCGTCTACCAAGCTGTCAGTTGTTAACCTGTCAAAACAAACATTGGACAATGCCACCGAAAAAGTACTATCGAGGGGTTTGAATTTTGCAATAACACCAGCTAGGATACCGTACGAAACCATCATCTGCAATGTTGAGGACTGCCTAGTTAAAAATACCATGAGAAAGGAAGATTTGGAAGCTATACGCCAGGATGTTTCATCGGTCTTGCGTCGAAGCAAAGCTCCCAAGCCGAACCTTTCCAGAGACGAATTTATCGCATTGAAGAACTTGCGAGCTAGGCCAGATATTACAGTGCTCCGTGCAGACAAAGGAAACGCTACGGTCGTTATGGATACGTCAGACTACAAACGAAAAATCGAAGATCTTTTATCGGATGAGACCACATATAAACAGGTCAAAACAGACCCTACTAATAAAATACTCAAACAAACTCGAGATATTATTAGTAAATACTCCGAAAAATTACAGTTCGACGTCAAAACACTAATACCTGCCTGCCCAAAACCTCCGAAACTGTATGGTCTACCAAAAATACACAAGGAAAATGCTCCCCTACGTCCTATTGTGAGTCAGATCGACACACCAACCTACAGGCTGGCTCAGCACGTAGCAAAGATACTCTCACCACTCAGAGGTAACACAACAGCGTATGTTAGAGATTCATACCATTTTGTTAGTGAAATTAAACACCTACATCTCACTAACAATGAAACAATGGTCAGTTTTGATGTACAGTCCTTATTTACACGTATACCTGTACATGACTGCATAGACATCGTTAGGAACAAACTAATAGAAAATACTATGCCTGAGGAATATGCTGACATACTAAAACATTGCCTAACAACTGGCTATCTGTTGTGGGACAACAAGTACTACCTACAAATCGATGGTGTGGCGATGGGCTCTCCAGTCTCGCCTGTCGTAGCCGATATATATATGGAAGCCTTCGAGGCCCGAGCCTTGCAGACGGCCGCCTTCACACCACGGATTTACAAACGGTACGTAGATGACACTTTCACAATACTACCAACAGATAGTGTAAATACATTCCTGAACCATCTTAATTCCATTAATAACAACATTCAATTCACTATGGAATCAGAGGCAAATAATTCATTAGCTTTCCTAGATGTTCTTGTTATCAGAAATCCTAATAATACCTTGAGCCACACTGTGTATAGGAAAAAGACTCATACTGATAGGTACTTAAACGGTGAATCTCATCACCACCCTAAACAGTTAGCTACCGTAGGAATGTCTTTGTTTCAGAGAGCCCGTGGGATCTGTGACAAGAAACACCTGAATGCTGAGCTTCAACATGTCAAGCAAGTACTGCAAGACAACAAGCTCAAACCACCGCGCCTGAGTCACAGATCCCGAGAAAAACCAGCCACGGTCGAACGCCAGCCTGCTGTACTACCGTATGTACGAGGGGTCACTGACAAGATTGGCTACATCTTGAAGCGAGCTTCAATCAACACATACTACAAGCCGCCAACGAAGATAAGTCAATTTTTACCATCTGTCAAGTGCCAACTACCTCTACAAGATGCAGGGGTCTACAAAATAGACTGTGACTGTGGGCTCTCATATATTGGTCAAACCAAGCGAAGCATTGGCACTCGGGTCAAAGAACACATAGCTGACATAAAACACCAACGCTCAACAAAGTCAGCTGTATGTGAACACGCGCAAAAAGGCACCAACCATTACCTAAGGTTTGATAAACCACAGATACTCGCCAAAGAACACCGATATATTCCTAGAATGATCCGCGAGGCTATTGAAATTAAAAAACACCCAAATTTTAATAGAGAGGATGGATGGACCGTACCACCAGCTTGGGACCCAGTCATCCACTTAATCAAACCCAGTAAGCAGCAAAATCCAGCAAGACTTAACAACACAGTGAGCTCATTCTGCGTAAATATGAACACCAATAATTCACCATGATTCGGGTATTTTGAGATAACTTAAACTTCAAACTATGTGACAACTACCATCGTGAGTCACACCGCGAAAATGGCTGCTGCAAAGCAGCCGAAACGTCGGGTTTAAAAGTAATAATAACAAATATATCGCGATAGAATCCGTAAAAAGTGGTTTTATTTCAATTACACAGAAGAGTTGAACATATGTACCTATTAATAAATTAGTCTATTTATTTGCAATCCTATACTGGTCAACAAATAATAGCAACAGGAGTGAAATCGAATTGCGCCCTCAGACGTAAAAATTCAATAATCTACCACAACGAAACCCAAGGCGCTACATAGAAGAAAATGATACATGTATCATTGTCCCATTGAATTTCGAAACTCAACATCACAAAGAACTATCGTCCTAAATTACAAATTATGTGACTTACGTTAGTGCGAAAGTGCATCACATCGACGGACCGTGGCTAGTGAAATAATGTAGTAGTAAGAGTAAACTGTGCCAGAAAGGCTATTATAAAATCCAAGAATATTTAGATGATAAACAAGCTTGGAAATGAGCTGTTCGCTCAGCTCTATCAAAGCATAAGTCTCTAGAGTAAGACTCTAGACCAGTGTTAGGCTATGTAAATACACCAAAAAAAAATGCCCGCTGAGTTTCTTACCAGAGTCTTCTCAGCTCTGGGCCGCGTTTCGAACCGGTGGTCCATTTGCTAAACTAGTATATAATATTTATTTTATATTGACGTTTTGTAAGTACCGATTTAATGGTCTGTGCAGAGTAAATGATTTTTTACTTTGACTTTGAGTCTATGCTATATCCAAAAGGGAAATTTGGCATAATCATATTCATAATATAAATTACCTCTCAATCAGTGCGATGTACTTAATAAAGAAATATCTTTCTCAGACCCAATCAGTACACATTCATTCAATAACATCAACATCAACTCACTTCCCACGAAATAATCTTCACAAACACATCAATACAACATAAGTAACTAAATTAGGCGTAAAGGCCTTTACGCGCACTAAAACGTATGGAGATTACACTCTCTCCTTACAGTGTATAAAATGTGGAACGTGTGTTATTTCAATGTAATGTGCTTTACGTACAACTGTTACTTCAGTTTATGAGATGATTACATTTTATACTGTCCTGGTTTTGGAGAGCTATTTCGATAAGTAACTTACATTAATTTATTTGATTATCAGAAACAGGCTCTTGGTTTTGAATGACAACCCTCTTTAAAGGCGACAAGTCCTGCAAGTTCTTCTTGTAAGTGAAAGAGATTTTCTCTCCTCAAAACGAATTAGGTTAAACAGTACCTGCCAAAACCACCTTTACCACAGCAGAAGTAAATAAGGTTGGAGATATCTAGGGGCGTTAGTTGGATAGACTCCGAAACGGTAACGGCTTTTGAAATAATGATAGTGTTCCTAAAAGTAGTATATAAAAAGACCAATGCCATATTTTGCCATTATTAGAATCAATGTCATTAATAATACAATTAAAAAATCTACAACTACCGACACTCGCCATCCCCACTTCAACCCCCATAACTTTAAAACGACTCAACCGATTTTCATCAAACATGATTAAGAACAATCGCACATAAGTCGCCTTCAATACAAAAGAAACTAAATTGAAATTGCTTCATCCGTTGAAGCAATTCCAATCGAAGCTATGATACCACAGACAGACAGACAGACAGACACGTCAAACTTATAACACCCCTCTCTTTGCATCGGTGGTTAAAAAGAGTTGCTATAAGCATTTATTTACAGACTACCTATGCCTTGGGAATCTGGCAGAATTTGTAGATATGTAAGAGTATATGAGATGCTCAAAAGTGATGCTTATATACCCATTTGAATTCTTTGATCAGTTAAAGACATACATGCTTACAACTCTCTTCATTATACCACCAATTTAATTATAAAAGGTTTTAACCACACCAGTAATCTGTTGAGCAACGTCCCATTACCACACCTAATTAATCCCCACTCAGTGCCGGCACCGTGACTGTCAATGCCATTATCAACCTCCCAAAAACGGTAGAACAAATTTCGTTACTGTTATCGAAAGCCGACGGTGGTTTAACCTTCCAATGCCCGTATTAAATAATGTAACACTTATGGTATGTGAGACCAATGAACTGATCACTTTTTTTATACAGGACACGTCAATTTGACTTCACCTCGTCTGATGTTAAGCTAAAGGCAAAGTCTCGGAAAGAGGGTCACCATCGTAAACATTTACCATGTCAACAGTGGTGGCACTCAGCTTGACGGCCTCATTAGATGCCTTTTCACGCCCCGCTTAAAGGACCCGGGACTGTAGGAAGAAGGAAACACGTGAGCTGGCAGGGAGTTCCAGATCTTAGTAGACGCTTGGTTCTAGCAGGTATACTCTGCACCGTATATGCATGGCAACTCACGGATATAAATATCAATTCAAGCTTCATTTAGTGTGACACCGATGGTACCTAATCCGCTTTTAGCAGCTATTCAGCTTAACAGGGTGGGGTTAAATGACAATGTTAGTCTATTAAGCTAGTCTTTTTGATCCGAGTGTCAATCCCGGTTACATTCTAAGCTTTAGAACATGTTTTTATACTACTTATCATTTGGTTCATTTTGGATTCTATGGGAATAAATTGCCGTTTGATATCTATCCTTTTTTTTCTGCGGTAAAAGTCTTCGTCAGAGCTTCGTTGAACTATCTGAAAGGGCAAGGCTTGTCTGGTTTGGGCCCTATACTGCCTATACACCCAAATAATATCAGTTACTAGTTGGTAATTGTACTCGATCAATTTGAAACACTTGAAACAAAAAAAAAATGATTCCACACGCCATCTTACGTTTAAGTTAACACGTACATACGTTAATAATACATAGTAAATTAATTTGACTAGGATTTTTTATAGGACTCATCAATTTAACTTAATCTCGTCTGATGGTAACCTGAAGGCAAAGTCTCAGGAAAGAGGCTTGCCATGATAGACACGTACCATGTTAAAATGGTGGCACTTACGCCCCGCTAAAAGGACCCGGGACTGTAGGAAAGGATTATTAACTATAAAGTAAGAATGGCATTATGAACCTGACTGTACCTATTTTATCGTTAATTTGACCTCGACCACGCACTATGCTGTTAATAAGGAATTTCCATGAAACCGAGAACAAAGTAAATGTATAACATCGGTCGGTCTGCCAGACCACTGCGGGTAAACGAAGGTTAACCCGGTACTTTCTTAGCGAGCGATCTCATCACGAGATGTCAGGTATCGACCGCAAATTGCATAATTCCGCCGCCGACAACAACCGTCATAATAACGTCACGACATAAAATATGAAATGGTGCATGTGACGAAAGAGCGCGGCGGGGGAGATGTTTCAAGGTTGTTGACCATGAGGTGCATTTGCAAAAAATGTAGCGTTTTTGTGATTATTTTTGCGCCACCTTATAGTTATATAAATAACTAGCTGTTGCCCGCGGCTCCGCCCGCGTAGATGTCGGTTATCGCTTCGGTTTATAATTGACAAAGTTTCATACAAAATCTCATTCCCTATTTCATCCCTTTGGTAAAGAATAAATCAAAATCCTTTCTTACTGGATGCCTATGTCATAACATCTACCTGCATGCCAAATTTCAACCCGATCCGTCCAGTGGTTTGGGCTGTGCGTTGATAGGTAACTATGTCAGTCAGTCAGTCACCTTTGAGTTATACCTATATATTTAGATAACGCGTCTTTCCTACTGAGCTAGGCAGAGATCTCAATATGTTTCTACTTGCTACGATCCTGGTTAAGGGGAATTGTTTCGCATCTTCTACTTCCAGAATTCTTTGCCTACATGCTCACCCGTTTCGTGTAGGTAGATACTGTGGTCATGGACTTTCTTGAAAACGCTCTCGATCTAATTGACACACGTATCTTATATCTAGCTTTTACCTCTACCACGTTGCCCATTAAACCTAGCTTCATAAATCTGTTCCATCAACGATTGTACTTATATAGAAGAAATTGAATTTTTACAATTCTTATGCCGCACCACTAAGACCTGGAACTCCCTACGAGCCCACGTGTTTCCTTCTTCCTAAAGTCCCGGGTCCTTTAAGTGGGGCGTGAAAAGGCATCTGATGAGGCCGTCAAGCTGAGTGCCACCACTGTTAACATGGTACATATTTACGATGGTGACCCTCTTTTCGAGACTTTGACTTTAGCTTAACATCAGGCGAAGTGAAGTCAAATTAGCGTGTTCTTCATAAAAATAGTACCTATATACGTTTCAAAAAGCTATTAGCTAGCTATTCTGAGTTAAACGAACTCTGTCTCAATATCTTCATATGAAGGTGAATGTAGAAATTGTAAGGATCATTCTTCAAATAAAAAATGACCTAACAGTTAATGTTAGCTGGCTCCGAATTTATTATAGACGTTTATCAGCATTTTTTAGCTTGAGATTTGGACCCGATCCTAATCTAGCTGATCATTAACTTTGAAACTAAATATTTTTTACGAAAAAGTTACCAAAGAAAACTAGAAAAAGCTTAAAATTTTCCACTTTTCTCTTTATTCTTCGTTTGACACATTATTTATGGTGCATTCGACCAAACGCGAGTAAAGTTTATTCCTAGAATAAACAGCCAATATGGAGGTGATATTGCCTGTTTATTCTAGGAATAAACTTTGCTCGCGTTTGGTCGAACAGGCCCTTAGAAAGATAATTTTACTCGTATTAATTGTAAACAGAGCTTCTATACTCTGATTGCAATAAAAGTACATCACGTATAATTTCTGGATGTAATTTCTTATGGAAGACAACAACAAAAAATATTGAAAAACAACTAAAAAGAATATAAAAATTACATACCTATTGAAAAGTCACGACACTTAACCGCGCACATATTAATCATAGGTAGCAGTAAAATTACCAAATTACATGAGTGATTAACGTCAAACTACTTTCTGTATAGGTAGTTACCAGCATATATCTTGTCGTCGGCATATATGAATGAATGGATGGAGAACAACCATATCCTTTAGTCACCTTCTACGACATCCTGTACTCCTAATGCTTAGTACGCCTATTGCACGGGGTCCTATGGTAGCGATGAAGCTTTCTTCCACGTTCGGAGTTCGTAGATTATTTCAAAGCAATCCACATGCGCCAGGGCCTTGTCTCTCGCAACTTATTTTTCTTTACGTGCGCAAAATTTCCCCGGAGTCGGTGGAAGTGGTTATGTCGGACTCGAACCGATTAAAACGCACGCCGCAGAAAATATATCTCTCGCATCCTGGCAGACCCAGGACCATCTCTTTCGAGATGGCGCCCTTCGGGTTGTGGGGACCATAGTGTCCCCATCTAGCCACCGCGGCCTGCTTCTGCGAGGTTGACTAGCGGCTTCACCGATCACCCCCAGCCCAGCGCTCATGGAGGACGGAGGTCGACTGCGATCTCCGACGCCCGATTCGCATTCGCTCTTCGCGGGCTGCCCGGACAGGGGAGACTAGTCCAGACCCGAACGGCCGCCTCCTTCACGAGCAACAACTTGCTCGCAGAAGGAGGCGGCCGCACCCCAAGCGTTCGCGCATCGTACCATCGCCGTGAATAAAGTGGCGAGTTTGAGGACTCCCACCCCCAGAGCCGCTCGCGACTTAGGGTAAAGATATATGCCGATAAATAAATTAACTCCATTGTTGCACCACAACATATAATCACCTATTTACAAAGTGCTCTAAAACAGTAATCTCGCCATCGATAATTAAGTCCAATCAAGTACAAATTTAGACAAGCACCATAAATGAGCTCGTTGGTTAGGTAATCAAAACTAATCGATCATCATTGCAATTACCGACGATATTGATCGATTATACACATTTGAGTAAAGCAATGTTTTGGGTATCTATTATAAGAGGAATCTTCCCAAGAGACTGGCACAAAATGAAGTGCCGGATACTTACACTGTTTTTAAGGTTTTTGAGGATCCGAAATTTCGGCGTTGTTATAAGCGCCATGATTACGGATGCACTGCTTGTAACAGTGCCGAAATATCGGATCCTCAAAATCTTGAAAAACATGGTAAATATCCCGGCGAGTGTTTAATATAGATGTGAATGACCATGTTAATCTCAAATCATACATTAATACAAGCACCTTATTTTAATCCTTCATTTATTAGATTCAACTCGAACATTGTTATTATTTTAAACTACAGTTCTGATAATAGAGCCTGGATTTGGTCAGTAGATTAATCAATAGCTAAGTACTAGTAATCCGATGCTATGTGAAGCGATGTTCTATAAAGATTCACCTGTGTTACTTTACTGCCTTAGTAGCTAGGCGTAATCCATACCAATATTATAAATGCGAAAGTAACTCTGTCTGTCTGTCTGTCTGTCTGTCTGTCTGCATGTTACGCTTTCACGGCTAAACCACTGAACCGATTTTGATGAAATTTGATATACATGAAAAAGGACATAGGCTATGTTTGGTCGCAATAACCGACATCCACGCGGGCGGAGCCGTGGGCAAAAGCTAGTCTTTAATATTATTTCTATAAAACGTAGTTAAGTTTAATTAACTCTGCCATAAGTTTAAAGTTAGTTAATTAAGGCTTGCGCTGATTTGCGCGAGTGTTTCAATAAATAATATTAAAAGGCTAAGAAAAACCTATAATGTTACCTACTTGTTTAATTAAATATTAAATTACACAACCTACAATCGCTCATCGCTCATGACTTGGACCACACAAAAGGCTCGGACAGCCGATACAATCTCCGATACGACGACAACAAAAAGAAACGCCGTTATTTCCCACGGGGTGTTAAATTCTTGTGCCAATTCGGACTCGAACCTTTCGCGATCCCTGGACTGCCGCTAGATTATTTCGTTTAATATTGAAACTGCTTACAGTAGGCATTTTGGTTTGTGACAAGTTCGAGAATTCCGTTAGGAATTCGTAGGGATGATACAGGGTTTTTTTTTTTATTTAAATAATACAGAAAGTATAACGCAGTATGGCCGGCACTGTAGGAAGAAGGAAACACGTGAGCTGGCAGGGAGTTCCAGGACTTAGTGGTGCGCTACTTTATTTCTTAGATTTGGGGGATCAGACCGGAGTCCCTCCATTTGAAAATCGAAAAGTTCCAACGTAACACGTATACCTATTTAAAGATACACCCTGTTTTCATTTCACGCTGAATTCCGTAATGTATAAACACTAACAAAAAGTGCCTTATAGTCTAGGAGCCCGATGTACCCTCCATTGCAGTTACCTGATACGACGACAGCCAATCGATACGAGATTATCATCTCGAGTTTAACACGTTTAGAGATCTGCTAACCCGATTAGTTGAGATAGAGCGAGCCTTTGAGCAGTGCCGACAGTGCACACTGTAAATTGACTTGAAGATATATCTTACAATAGAACTTGAACATCTTCAGAAAGAGAATAGAAAGATATAATCTTTTTAATTAGGAAAAACTTAGTTCAATTAACCTGAATAGTACAACCCCTCGAAACTAGTGGCAATTCGCTTGCCAGCGTATCGTGCATTAGAATAACATAATGTTGTGTATGTATGGGATTTAACGTATATGACAGTCGTCAACGAATGTCACATACGTCAAATCCCATACATTCGTCAATATACTCGTATTCCACGATACACTGGCCAATGAATTGCCCCTTGTCGAGGTTGGCTAAAGTACTAAGTTAGTAATTTTTTTTGATATTATATTCTTAACCCTTAAAGATACTATGGTATGAAGACCATTCCGTACCCGGAGATGGCCCTGGGTACGACGAATATGATTTACGCAAACACAACCAAGGTGTATAGTAATAGTAAATAATCCACAACATTCTACACAACGCTATCTAGACCCATGGTAAGCTTAACTACCTTGTGTTATAGGATCTAGAATGAATGCGGATAAAAATATTTACATTTTCTTTTTGTAAATACATACATATTATACATAGAAACACCCACACAAATGCAAATAGCCATATTCATGCATACAAATATTTGCACTGAGCGGGGGTCGAACCCGCGCCTCCTGCGCAGCAGTCGCGTTCACTACCAGCACGCCACAGAGGCTGTCTAAAGAACCGATAACTCGGTATCTGAAGAACCGAGAGGGTCAGTCGCACAGAATAAAAATAATAGTACTACACTAACGTAGTACTCTTACTAATCATAACTCATATTTAAACAGAATAACCCTCTTAAATATTGAAAATAAATAAAAAAATAAGTATGTGTGATGTACTACTGTTATAAAACTTCCCTGGATAGTAATCGTTCGTCCGAAAACGAAAACATGCCACCACGACAACCATTGCAGGACTATAATAAAGTTTCACAGTCGTAAACAAGTTGTGACGTCACCGTGACCTATTTTATCTGCTTGTCACTACCTACATAATATAAAGCAAAGTCGTTTTCCACGTCTGTCCGTCCCTATGTATGCTTGGCCCTATGTAGGTTTCTTTTAATAGAGAGAGTAATTCAAGAGGAAGGTTTGTATGTATAATACATCCTTAATATAGTAGAGGATGCAGCGGGAACGGGATCTGACGCCACGAGGGCGGGAAAAAATGGCGGTACGAAGTTCACCGGGTCAGCTAGTTTCTCTATATTTTATTTGAGTCTGCTTTATTAACTATGCCATACATAATTTTAAAGATACAGACAATTGTATAAGCATAGGGTGTATGCCAATCTCACCAGCATGTCGATATACTTGCAGATTTATGGACGAAGCTTTCTTCTCGGGGTTGAAAGGTCAGACGCCAGTCGCTCCCATAAAAGCCAAGATATTATATCATTTTATAGGAACAATAAAAGCGGAAGAGCATTCAAGTTTCAAAATAACGTCTGCCTGAAACCCACTAGTTCTTACCAAAAAATTAAAATTACATTTTGAGAAATAATTAATGCGGCCACATGATTTACAAATCAATTTGAGCGATAATTAATTTCACAGTGTATCAATTTCTGCGGTGATTACACACTCGATTGGTAGTACATTCGTGATCAACGAACAGTCATTACTACGGCGATACAGACCACTAGCCATTACGAACTGTTAATTAATAACGTGCCTTTGATGAAATGAAAACTCACTACACTGTAATTAAAATATGGCAGTCTTTAGCTCTGAAAATAAAAGTAAAATATGAAAACGCAAGGAAAACGTGATGGCAGATTTTTTGATAAGTTATACAAGGAGCACAAAAACCTTAGCTTCAAATAGTCAGCCAAGATTTCCTGAGAGCATTCACCGCCATCTTGAAAAACAGGACTTTTTTTTTCTTTATGATTCAAGACCTTCACGATACGAAAAATATTTTTTCATATTTTTTTTCTAAGTTCAATTAATTTTTCAACTATGAATTGTTTATTTTTTCTTATAGCGCGAAAACGCCCTTAGCCGGAGCGTTAACCAGCCGGAGTTGGTGGGGATGGTTTAATCCGGCTTGAACCGACTAAACGTTTTCAGTTTTCTGTACTTTGTCTAGGGCGACTGTGATTCCTCGATCGAACTGGCCTAGCTATGCTTACTCTGAGTTTAGGTAACAATATCAATTTTTTTTTCGAGAAAAAACTTAATAAACGCTTCTCCTGAAAATTGTCAAACCACTTTTGTATAAAATTCTACGCCAGAAAACCTCCGATAAAAAGCTGCCCGCGTCGTGTGCTTATACCCTTTCAAGACATACTGTTTATCCACAAATTTCATGTAAGCGTTACAATCAAATATCGTTTTGTTCCTCCTCGGCTATTCAATCCCTCGTTTGGAGTACCCCGAGCACATTAGCCACAGATAATACATGCACTGCTTCTAATGTTAGGGTCCGTGGATAAATCTTATACCATATAGGCCAATGTAAATAAAAGATTAACGGCCAGATACTACTGTACATTAAGGATGTGTTAAGGCAATACCGATGGAGATAGAGGAAGGAAGGCATAACTGGCTCCTTGATTGACGTACTGAAGATTTGTTTAATCCTATCTGATTGTCTTCTACCTAATTTACAAATTAGTACTTTAAAATCCATTCTGTATAAAATGTGCCACTTTTGCAAAATACTTATTTTGAGATGTATCCCTTTTCAAAAAGTGGGGTCACACGTGTGTTCAGTTGGTGAAACTTGAAATTAGTATGAATTATTTTTTAGTCATTTGGACACGCCAAGGTTTCTATGTATGTCCACATAGCGAAAATCAAATTAAGTTACTTTTGTAGAAATGTGTTATATGTAAAGTGAGTGTTTTTGCCCAATGCAGTCACGAACGGCGATACCTCTCTATACAAATGATACAAATACGTTTGTAGAACAGAATATTGATCAATTTATGTGATTGACATACGTAGAAGATGTCATAAATGTCAAAAATACGTGTCAATCCTATTAATTCATTTTTCTGTCTACAACGCGCCAGTCAACAAATTGTCACTTGTATAAGGAATCTGGACAATGCAGGGTTTTAAAAGTGCACATTCTCGTGCACGGTGCCATTTTTTTAGTTCACCCTCCGCCGGTCGTGTTTAGTTTAATATACTCAATTTCATCCAGAAAACTTTGTACTAAAGGTTAATGTGTATTACATGAAGTTCGTGCTGGGGGCCATAAAAACAACGACGCTCGTGACGCGACAAGATATTTAGATAGATGACAAAAATTAAGGAGATTGATTTGTGTTTTGGTGCCCGACGAATTCATAAAATATTTAGTAAAGAATATTAAAATCTGCTGTAGATATGCGTACCAAACGGTAGAAATACTAGTACCTATGTGTGTATCTGTCACTAATATTTCAATGTAAGTTTTCCATAGATTCTTACCCACTGCAGGATGAAAATTGCGTCACTTACCTGAAACAAACATAAAATTAAGTCAGTATGTCTACGAAACTCATTACGATAAATGCAGCAGTTTAATGGTAGTCAGGGACTTATTTTTAACATTTTTAAAAAAAGCACGAAAGTTTATGAGCAAAAAATAGCAGAAATTTAAAAAAATTGAGTACAGTCAGCGTTAAAAATATCTTGACAACAAAGTCCTAAAAATGATTTTAAAACTAAGGTATTAACAGCAAATCAAACTGTGGATTTCATTGTATTATTGTCCGTACTACTTGTGTGTTCCAACTATCACAACAATCCTTTAACAGGATGGGGTGCAAACCGAGGAATTAAGATCATTTTGACCACTTTGTTCATCAATATCTTTCTGACGCTTACTATACAAATAAACAAAAAAAATCTATTTCAAAATTACAAAAAAACAATATTAAAGTAATTCAAGAGTGGCCTATATCCAGCAGTAGACTGCATTGATTGATAGATTGTGTATTATGTTTTCTAGTCTCTAAAAAGCCACTCTAAAGCACGGATAAGCGACTGCAACTTCGGGAACACATAAATCGCTACTTGATCCATTCAATCGCTGGTTTAGGAGCTCCAATCAGATACTCAAGTTGATTAGCTCTCCGTATGCACAAACGTAAACGTTTTTACGCGTTGCCGAGCGGATGAACGTTTATGGGACTTTACCGGGATCGAGCAATACTCGTAACGTGGGAATTACGGGCATCAGCCGCTTTACCGGTAATGCTGGATTCACTGACGCGTTCCATTACTGGTCGTGTTTTGTACGAATCACAGCACGAAATTGCTGATTAAAATTGTATTTTCAAGTTTGTATACCAGGTGTAAGGGGAACGTCCCCGAAGCCGAAACCCCCTAGTAGTACTCGAGGTATATAACACACTAGCAGTCCCGGCAAACTTCGTTTCGCCTTAGAAATTAGATTCAATTAGCTGTTGATTCTAAATAGTTTCGGCACCGCATTCGACGAAAGATAATAGACATTCAATGTATGTACTTAGGTTTATTTAGTGGAGTATTTAATAATGTATTACACAATATTATTGTGTATGTATGTATGTGTATGTGTGTGTGTGTGTGTGTAATGTATATATTTGTGATATATGTATATATGTGTGTGTATGTGTTTATGACTACACTAATAACTACCCATATTTATTACTGTTAATGTTTAAAACATGTCCATCCAAAGGTTGCCTGTAAGAGATCGCTCTTAGCGATAAGGCCGCCATTTGTACATAATGTCATGTTAGTGTCCATACATTTACTGTATTACTGGTGTACTATAAAGATTTATCTATCTATCTATCTATCTATCTAAAGACATTTTAAGACTCATTTTTCTACACCTTCGGTTACATTGTTCAAATTTTACCAAGGATCCCTATTTTTTTTCAAAATGAAATGTAGCCTATGTCAAATTGGAAGAATGTAGCATTCTATTGGTGAAAGAATTTTTTAAATCGGCCCAGTACTTTTTGAGCCTATTCATTACAAACATACAAACATACAAAAATAGGTACAAATCTTTCCTCTTTATAATATTAGTGTAGATTAAAGAACATCACTATAAAAAAACAACTAGCGTCAAGCGTGTGCTTTCTTGTAGTGGTGTTTTTTTTATGAAATTACCGTTTCCTTTAGCTTTACTAAACGATGGAGGGTAAATAATGCAAAATAAAAAATAAAAATAATTAAAAAAAAACTATTTTTTTTATCCAAATCGTTTTTATTTTATGCCAATGTGCTTTTTCGATCCTCGGCTTTTCTTTGTTAAGATTTTCGGCTTCGGGGGCGTTCCCTTTACCCCCGGAAATCGGTGGATTATTTACCTAATACTAGTATATGCAGCGACTTCATCCACGTGGCTCCCCCGACCTACAAAAACTTATGGCCAGGATGTAAACGTAGCCTACCTATATTTTTTCCAGGTCGAGTGTGGGTCACAGCAAGTCCTTCAGAACCCAAGTCTATTTCACCTGCGAGCCGATACACCTACTGGTTATTACTGAACGATGCTGGCTCAGACTTTCTTTTCAGGATTAAGAGATCAGATGGTAGTCTCTATAGTGCGCAAATATCATACATACATATGCTCACGCCTTTTTCCTCTTTAGGGTAGGCAGATACAATACACCGTCCCCACTCCTAGCACAAGCAATTTAGCTTACTTGGAGAGGTTAGAGGGAATATAAGTAATTTCGGTTCTAATATTCATAAAAAAACTACCATCTGTAAATATCGTGAGATTTTTTTTTTCTAGATAACTGTCATCGCCTATCATTTTCACTACTACATTTAAAAGCTGTCATTAAAACGTCTTACACATCACCGAAACGGAATCATTAACTTCAACAACGAAACATCGTTGGGGGCACTTACGTCAATGAAATGATTAAGACTAATCACAGATAGTCTTTGTCTGTCTGTCGGTTAGCACGCCGTAAAAGGGATGGCATGGAGACGAGATACACATACGATGCAATTGAAAATGAACTTTATACCCTTATAACTAGGTAGGTATTTGCAGTAGAGCTTAAGTTGTAAGCCGCGTGTGGTTGTTAGGATCACACATTTATTACCATCGTAAAGTAGTTTGGTTTGTACGCATGCGTTTGCGCATCATAGATATTTTGCAAATAGAACAAAAAATCTGTTGACACAGCTGTAAAAGCTTTTACAGTTTTATCAATTTGATTTGATTGAATGAATTGATTGAATGTATGATCGCATTGATATTTTCTATGTTTTTCTATATAGGGCACATCAATATGACTTCAACTCGCCTATTAGTAAGCCAAAGGTCTCAGGAAAGGGGGTCATCGTTAGATTCTTCAACAGTGTTTAAAATGGCCGACCTTTCCTAGAGAGTCTCATCAGATGCTTTTTCACGCCCTACCGGATAAACCTATGTGTCTAGTATGAACATGCTATTTATAGCCAGTTTTCTGATCATTGCACATTCCTATTCTATCTGTAATATCGCTATACCAAGCAGTTGACAAGTAATAAAAATCTGACTACATTAATTCCGGTGTACTGAATTAATTACGACAGTAATCATTGAAAGACGTCTGTTAAGAAAAGTGGCGCCACCTAGGAACCGGGTCTAACTGATATTTTAAATCATCGAGGGACTTACTCAATAAAAAATATAACGCCTTTAATATTTAATTTCAGGTTTATTTCTCTTCAAAAATGACAAACTGCCTAGATAAACGTTTCAATACGTAATTCAAACTCTTGAGGAAAATACTTAAAAGCACCTATATGTAGATACATATAGGTACAAAATATGTACATACGTAGATACGTATATGCATATTTTGGAGGCATCTCCGTTTACTCTCCTAAGGAGGAGTCTCCTAATACAGGCATTACTTGCTTAAAAGGAGGCTTCTGTTTCTCTTCAAAACTGTTATACCAAACTGTTTAATGCAAAATAAACTATTTTATTTATTTTTATTTATTTTATCTTGAACAAGAATCAGGTTTATGTAATTTGAGCTTTAGATAGAGAGATAGATAGATAAATCTTTATTGTACACAAGTATTACAGTAAATGTATAGACAATGCATGACATTATGTACAAATGGCGGCCTTATCGCTAAGAGCGATCTCTTACAGGGAACCTTAAGCTTTGATATTGATGAATTGGCTTCCATGCAATTTTTCACCCCTAGGTGTTAAAATTTATAAAAACCACCAGTGTTAACATGGCACATGTTTACGATGGTGGTACCGAGACTTTGCCTTTAGCTTACCATCAGGCGAAGTAAAGTCAAATTGACGTGCAATTTATATAAATTAAAAATTTAAAAAACCCTCGTCGCAAAAACACCTCCAAAATGTTGAAAATAAATGAATAAATTTTAATTGAATGGTTGCCATGTCGGGGGACCTTAACTGGTTAGGTACTCCTTTATATCGTAAGGTCCCCCGACATGGCAACCGTTGAATTAAAATTTATTCATTAATTTTCAACTTTTTGGAGGTGTTTTTACGACGGGGTTTATTTAAATTTTTAATTTAATTTTTATTTTATACTTTTTAAATTGATCTACTAGTCAAGCTCTTTCATTTGATACCCATATTGAGGGAGTTATAAAGAAATATGGATTCCAACATGTTGTGGCGGCGGCTATCTTGGACCGACTAATATACCTTTCAAACAAAAAAAATAAATCCAAATCGGTTCATCCTTTTGGGTGCTACGATGCCACAGACACACACACACACACACACACACACACACACACACACACACACACACACACACACACACACACACACACACACACACACACACACAGACACGTCAAATTTATAACACCCCGTCGTTTTTGCATGGGGGGTTAAAAAAATACCTCACCTAAATGGTCCTAATGGACCTCCAATAACAGCAACCTACAAAATCATCATCTACTAAAATTTTAATTTTATAACATTGTCTACATCCATGAATTGGTCAGTCAGTCAACCAGACGAATTTATGTGTACATTTAACTGGAAGAAGACGTCACAAACAAATAGATACTACCATTCATAAGCTCGCCAAGTTATTGCATTTCCAAGTACTTACAATATACTTGCTACAATATTATTCCATCAGGATGTTAGCTGTTGCATGTAATGAAAACGAGAATATTGTTTGAAGGAGTGAAACATGTTTGTACAGAAGATGAAAACTCGCTCAGCGTAATCTCGCAGTTATTCGCGCGGGATTTTGTGACATACGAAAATGTATAACGTTATACGCACTTTGGAAAGAAATCATGAGAGAATAATTCTACTAAATCAGTATTCTTTTTGCGGTGCGATTTGACTAGCCCTGGGTCGGGCGGGGTTCGAGGGATATGTCGAAGACAACCTCGCCTCCAGCCTAGCAAAGACCCTCAGTCAGCGTGCGGTTTTAGTCGGTTCGAGTCCGACACAACCTCTCCTTCTGGCTCCGACTGGGGAGGTTTCCGTAGGGATTTCCGTACGAAAAAACAGTGGTGCGATTCGACAATGTTCATAAAAATCTAGGACATTCTGTGTTATTTAGAATTAAAAAAGCAAAGTAAGCATTGTTTAACTATCTTTTAATATGGGATCTAAACTACTAATAAACATATTTAGAGACTTTTATTTTTTAAATACATACTACCCCATAGCTCAGTTGGAAGAGCATTTCCCCTGTAAGGGAAAGGTCGTGAGTCAAGTCCACTTGAGCATTTCATTTTTCCCGATGTATTTGAGTACATACACGGATATTCAGCCCAATACAAATATCTATACATATTCAAACTTGAGTACAAATAGCCGCGTGGTTCCCGGAAGAGTAGAATTTGGGCACCCCTATCTTTTCCCATACGGTGTCGTATACGGCGACGGGATAGGTCTGTTTAACATCAGATAGATGTACACAGCCGAGACTCAGCCTCATATGCATGGCTCAAGTCAACAATAGTGCTAGAAATACGGCAATAGGCTCGCCCCCTATTACGAGGGACCAAATACATTAATTGGTGAAATGTGGGTGTTAATTCACCTCTGCCTAACCCTCCGGTGATATAGGCGTGATTATATGTATGTATGTAAGTACGAATACTTTTACTGAGGCAGAATCGACTCTGCATCCTCTAAATTAGCAGCCGTTCTAACTGTATACCATATACGTCATCAAACACAAAAACAATCATTACAAGTCAGATAAAAGCTTGTAAAAGTCCAACCAATCGTATAACATCGACACACGCCGATCAGTGTCACGCGTGTCCGCAAGTCAATGCTGTGTACACCTCCCGCCATATATCTTGGACATAAATGTACTCGCAATGTGACAAGGTATACGCAGTCCGCGTATTTTGAGTATCTTTTGAAGATAAAAGCCTTCCCAGGAGGCCTAGACCGTAAGGGATGGCCCTGGGTCAGCCGGGGTGCGAGGGATATGTCGAAGACAACCTCACCTCCGGCGTGCGGTCACGACCCTCAATCGGCGTGCGGTTTTAGTCGGTCCAAGTCCGAAAAAACCTCCCCTTCAGGCTCCAGCGGGGGAGGTATCTGAGGGGATTTCCGCAGGAGAAAAAAAAGGGGGCTCTAAAGAGATGGACGAGGTCAAATACAGCAATTATAGATTAGGTACTATACCTAGCTGATCCATCTGGCTTCCCCGTGGTATACATCGAAACCCCGTATCACCCCTTTTAACCATATATGCCCACTATTTATTAATTTTCAAATAATTTATGTGATTTTTGGATTTGATGACATTTATGGTCACTACTCCGCTCCCTTTGAGTAGTAGCGTGATGATATTCAGCTTGTAAATCATCCTCAATAAAGGGATATATTCAACATAAAAGAATTTTCAAATTCGAACCGGTAATTGGGTATTATCCTATAGTTAAAATAAATTATCTAACCGAGCTTATTATATTAAAAATGGTAAAAGAGCGGTAAAAATTGCGTAGGTTCATATTTTATAGTTTTTATTTATTTTTAATCATCCATCCTACCTATAATAGTAACTGATTTGACTATTAAATTTTATGACGTCACTAAATCTTTTATCATACAAGTTACACAAGAACTTATCGTTTTGACGTTTAGTAAAAGTTATTAATTTGACTAGTCAGTAGAATACATAATTCCTGAGATTAGCGTGTTCATCATAACAAACAAACAAACAAAGAAACTCTTTAGCTTTATAATTATATCAAAACAATAGGCTATTTGACTTTTTTTTTTTACTTTCGTAAAATGACCACTTTTCTATAATATAATGAACTGTAAAAGTAAAATTTTCGTACGACAAATAGTTCTCAAGATATTTGATTTTGAATTTTTTTTTTTTTCAAATCAAATTCAATTTGTCGCGCCGCCGCCCGCCTCAAAACGCTCCATGCAAAATCGTATGAAATTGTGACGTCACGCTTCCGTAGCGCATAGTGCAAATGTATGGAGTGCAAGAGAATATCGCATTTATCTCGGTCTACGTTGCGTTTACACGTATATAGTTCATAATAAAAGTTATTTAAAATTTAATAAGGAATCTATAAAGTTATATATTAAAATTGAATTTGATTGTTTATATTTTGACTTTTTTTGGGAATTTCAACTAATGAAAAGTCATAGTTTCAGTTTAGATATGCAATATTTTATTTTGCTAAGTATATATATTCAGAACAAGCTATCATATTAAGCAGTATTGGGAAGAATCGACGACTTAGTCAAATAGCCCATTGGCGCATGCGAAGGCTTCATTTCCCTCGCGGCTTCGGTCCAAGATATATGACGGCAGGTATAGGTACCGTGAACCGTGTTGAAGGGATATTGCCGGTGTAACATTGTGACACATTGTCGTCTCGATATTATCTGATACTTTACGGAACCCAACAGGTGGGCGGAGGTACCCACTTTGTATAGGCGGTATTGGAAACGTTTTAGTACTTAGGTTGAACACTTAACTTCCGTACCCTAAAAGGAACCATTGTATAAGCATTTTGTTGTATACGTCGATACGCTTATAACTCCTCGAAGGGATATGCAGAGGTGTATTAACACCCACTTTTAGTCAATTATGATTTACAGTCCCAGGTAATAAAAAACGAGCCTATTGCCGTCCAGGATGAGCCTATTGTCGAATTAAAACCAAGCGTTTCAGTGACTCATTCCTATGCCGCACCATTAAGACCTGGAACTCCCTGCCAGCTCACGTGTTTCCTTCTTCCTACAGTCCCGGGTCCTTTAAGCGGGGCGTGAAAAGGCATCTAATGAGGCCGTCAAGCTGAGTGCCACCACTGTTAACATGGTACATGTTTACGATGGTGATCCTATTGCCGAGACTTTAGAAACAGGCGAGGTGAAGGCAAATTGGCGTGTCCTTAAAAAAAAAATATTTGAAAGAATAAGCAAAGCATCCAGACAAACTTTCATACAAAAATTCCGTTTGGAGGACCATCTTCCACTTGACCTAAGCTATGGTCCCGAACTCACTAAACATTGCACGTGCGGTCAAGAGGTTACGGGTTCGATACCCAGTCATTATCACACTAACCCACAGCTAAAACAAACAATATAGCTAACCCAGGAGGGTTAACGAAACTAAGAGTTCTATCGACCCCTTTAAAAAATATCTCAAAAAAATAATTCCTTCCCTTCCTATAAATGACTTAGCAATCTTTATTGTATCAAAGTTATTCAATTTCATTAACCAATTAATCAATTCATCCATTTTCAATTTTTCCGATTAATCAATTTACAATTAGTTCGTTTTCTTTCCCTCTATATAAATGACTTTTTACGATTAATTGTTGATTAATAGAAAGGTCTTTTATGAGTGATTTGATTAATTGATCAATGAAATTTTAAATATTTTTTTATATTTAGCACGATCAGCAGAGCAATAACGATACAACTTGTAAAATGAATAACAATATGTGTTTCGTGAGAGTAAAGAGTTTCCTGAACAGGTTCAGGATTCGATTCCTGTAATGTGCCTGAAGTGAGCTCCCATGTTTACTCTGAGTGAGACTCAACATCGACAATATCAGTTTTTATTACCCTACAGAAACACTACTGATCGGAAAGGTTGACCCTTATCAGTTTTCCCATTCACACTCGTCTCATAAATCTATTCCGTCAAACGAATAAAAAGCATTTTAGGCTAGGTTCACATGGCAATAACTAAACCACGTGCTAATAAAAGTATCAAAAATGGGAATCGAGACCTCGAACTTGAAATATTGATAGGTAATTTTTACTTAAAATAATTTTGTATCGCGAAGTTTCCAACGGGAATTGGGTATTCTCCTGTAGTTAAAACCCAAACTCAATAAATTAAGAATTGTAAAAGAGGGGTAAAAGTTGCGTCGGTTCTTATTTTATCGTTTTTATTTATTTTTAATAATCCACCCAACTTTTAATAGTAAATGATTTGACTATTAAATTTTATGATGTCACTAAAAAATTTTCATACAAGTTACCTTTTATAACTTACCGTTTTGACGTTTAGTAAAAAGTAACTAATTTGGCTATTCAGTAGAATACCCAATTATTCAAACAAGCCATTGCGAAATATCTTTTGAAAAAATATAGTATAGGCGAGTTCATAAACGAGAAATCCAATTGTATGAAAAGAATATTAATTATTAAGTAGTAATACTACTAACCTATACCTGATTGAAATAAATTAATAAATTAATAATTATTTCAATGGATTATATCAATGAAATGTGACATTCTAATTGCACTGGGTTCCCCCTGGTTGGGCAGCCTGTATTTTCATAAATTTTAATTGTAGGTACTCTGAAGTATAGAGTGTTTTATAAACTTTGCATGTAAATATTTGTATTTTAACACAAGTTATTGTTCGTAAATAGATTACCTTATGATGCATGTTTGTGATATAATTAGGTAATCTTGCAAACAAATCATGCAGTAACACCAGTGTGAACCTGGCTTAGTTTCATTTTATACGATTAAACCTAAATCCCTGTCACACAAGCAAAAAGAAAACATCTTGCAAGAACAAGGAACAACGAACTATTATCGAGACAGCGGAACGTATAAATTACAAAATGTCTGAGAGCACGTAGAGCAGCCGGTGTCGCGAGTGTCGCGAGTGCCGGCGACACTCGGATACACTTCGAACAGCGGATTTATTTGTTGTAACATCTGTTTTGAAAACTCACAGTAGACGGAAAATATTACGGATTAAGTGTTTTGTCTGTAACACTATCACTTGACCGCGGTTTTACTTACTATCTATTAAATTTATTCGAATAAATCGGGAAAAATGAAATGCTCAAGTGGGACTTGACCCCACGACCTTTCACATACAGGGTGAATTCTCTTCCAAAGAACGTACGTTGGTGTGTGTTTATTTGTTACCTTAAATGCGAAAAAACTGCATTTTCATAAGATTAAAGATGTAAAAGAATTAGTGAGTGTTATAAAACACAAAGTTAATGTCTGCATACTTTAACCTAGTTCCTTGAACGATCTAGATCCAGGGCAGTCTGTGTTAACAGCGGTAAATAAAAACAGTGATGTATTGTGAAGTTTTATGGCTAGTTTTATGCATTAGTCGTTTGCATTAATTTCGAGCAGGCGCCGCGGAGACTGGCGCCTCACCGCTGAGTGCGATCTGTTCGTACCGTTTATAAGACAAAACGTGGTACCGGCGAAATAAGCTGTGAGATTTGAAATGATAAAATTTAGTAAATATTCGACTCCAACTAGATGTTGACCTTGGCTCTACATGTCGGAAGCCGTCACCATACATAGCCTAATTCCCTTTCCCAAGTTATAAATTTCATCGAAATTGGTTTAGTGCTTTTTCAAGCCTGCTTTCAAACGGCTTGAAAGAGTAACAGACAGATAGAATTAAAATTATTGTTAGCATGCAGTTAGCATAATAAATGCTATAAAAAAGTTCATTCAAATATTTGGGCGCAGTCATCAAAATTCAATGTTTAAAAATGGTTGAAAAATCATTCATTGTTTCCAACAGTTCGTAAGAATGTTGGTAGATGGCTGCACCGTCGCCCTTATAGACGGATATAAAGAGAAGGAAAATTTGGAATGATTCAAGTGGTGCTCAATAGCTCAGTTGGCAGAGCAGTAGCCCTGTAAGCGAAAGGTCGTGAGTTCGAGTCTCACTTGAGCATTTCATTTTTTCCAATGTTTTTCGAACTTAACAGTTAGCATAATAAATGCTATAAAAAAGTTCATTCAAATATTTGGACGCAGTCATCAAAATTCAATGTTTAAAAATGGTTGAAAAATCATTCATTGTTTCCAACAGTTCGTAAGAATGTTGGTAGATGGCTGCACCGTCGCCCTTATAGACGGATATAAAGAGAAGGAAAATTTGGAATGATTCAAGTGGTGCTCAATAGCTCAGTTGGCAGAGCAGTCGCCCTGTAAGCGAAAGGTCGTGAGTTCGAGTCTCACTTGAGCATTTCATTTTTTCCAATGTTTTTCGAACTTAACAGTTAGCATAATAAATGCTATAAAAAAGTTCATTCAAAGATCTTTAATTGTTTAAAATATTCGGTAGAAGTGTTCGATACCGCATAAGCCTAACCTAGCCGCACAGAACGCAACGCATCATACGGATTTTTCACACCGCGTCCACCTCACCTGCAGTGATCGCATCGCCGCCGCTACTCCCAGCAACCAGCCGGATTTTCATTCGGATTTTCGTAGAAAGTGCACGTGCAAAATGTGTCAGTGACATAGTGATTTTCAAATTGCAAATGGCGGAATCTACACGGTGTGCGTCCACCAAGACCGGCATTCCGAATGACGTCATCGGCATGCATCGCAGCGTCGGCATTGCTGATAAGAAGATTCGTGGAATCCGTACGATGCGGTCAGGTGGACGCACTTGTTCGACATTCTATATAAAGCATAATAATCCGTTGCGTGCGGTGCGGGTAGGTGGACGCAGGCTTAACCTACCGACATATCGGAGAATTTAGTATATCCAGGAGGTGTCCAAGTAGCACAATTGGTCAGCGCATTCCCAGAGACTGGTCGCGGGATATCCCGTTCTACATATTGACATTTTCCAATTTAAATTCATAGGAAAAATTAGCATACTAACTTCTACTAGGTACTTCAAGAATTTTTTTCCCGTATGTATTTGGTATCGTATAAATTCACGTTGAAACTAATACCACTATCAAAATTTACAACTTAATATGATATAATAAAATTTAAAAGCCAAATGGGCCATTGCAATGAAAATTCTTCATGACGTATTAAAGTTCGTTATACGACCGCATAGTCTAAAGTCTAGATATGAAAAATGTTTAACGAATAATATCTATTAACATCTTAAAAATGCAACAACCGCAAATTTTATCGTTGCAGGGGATCTGTCGCTTTAATCTCACTATCAAGATAGTTAAAATATTTCATATTGTCCCACGAGTGAATATCAACTATCAGGACAATGAAAACACCAAAACAATGAGTGAAAGTCTGTATTACCATCTAGTATATTTGTCACACATTTGACATTATGTAAAAGCTCATTACATTTAGACCATATTACGCATTTTCATACAAAACTGTGTGTTTGAAGCGTCGGTAGCTTAGTGGTTAAGGAGTCGGCCTTACGATCGAGAGGTCCTGGGTTCGATCCTGGCCATTACACTACCGACGTGAACCCACTCCTAACACAAGCAATTTAGCTTAGCTGGAGGGGTTAGAGGGAATATTAGTAACTACGGTTCTAATATTCTTTATAAAAAAACAAAAAAGTAGTAATTAAATGAAACATAAATGAGCTTCATTTTATTTAACTCACTTACCTCCTGCACTAAAGACTATTGAATGAAGCCAGCACAGTTGAGAATGTTGAGATGACTCAATTTTATTCAGGAATCATTTAGTGCCAACAATAAATTGACACGACAAGTAGAAGATTTTAATATCGAAGAAGTGGTCATGAAATGAAACATATGGTCATAAGCATAAGAAACACACAATGTGGCATTTAGATTCATATATGAATCTCACTGCAATGTGGCCTTTGCAGACCTGTTGTGCATGCGGACTAAGTCGCGGGCGCAACTAGTGCGTTCTAATATCGCAATTTAAATTTTTAGACCTCACCGCAGACAATCGTGCTACCGTTAACTGACGTCGAGTTCATTGATTACAAAACGTATTTACGCGCCATCATGTCTGCCGCTAAACATGCAATTCTCCAATAGAACGGCTCCTTATCGCAAGGATTTCCTACCCGTCTGGGCTATCATAGCTTATCATAGAATGCAGAGCATATGCAGTCACTATAGTACCAGATTTTTAAACGAACAACGAGTATTAATTTATCTATGTACATGTATGTATGTCTGTTGACGGACGAAACTCTAGTGAATTTCGACACTCGTTAGTTTCGGTATTCACCTGGCGGACATAAACGGACTGAAACCCTTCGACCAAAGTAAAGTAGGTGTGCTCAGATGAACTACTTGACACAGCTACATTCTATCATCGCAGCGCTCGCCATAGGCAGGGAATTCATCCCCACACATTGCATCCGAAAACGGTGCGCACCGTGCGGTATGAAAGGAACTTAATCCCACACACGCTCAAGCTTTGGAATGAACTCCCTGCCGTGGTTTTCCCAAGCGACTACAATATGAGGTTCTTCAAGAGGGGCATTAGAAGGTTTCTTCAGGGTAGGCAGCACGAGTGTAACGCCCCTGGTGTTGCATAAGTCCGTAAGCCACGGTAACCACTTTCCATCAGGTGGGCGGTGTGCTTGTCTGCCACCTAAGTGGTATAAAAAAAGTACTTTGGTCGAAGGTAAAAGTGTTTCGTCACATCTGCTTGTGAATTATGGGAAACCAATAACGAGATTCCTGAAACATTCACAACTTCGAGTCACAGCAGTCCCGTTTTACGTATAACTTACTATTTAATAACAAAACAATAAATCATGAACTGTATGCTGGCTGTACGGCTATCGGAAACAAAGAATGTTATTTCTAGGAAAACTTTGAATAATAGCACAATTTCGTCGCGTGTGCAGCGCTTAACAATAATCGCAAGTTCATTAGAATCTTTTATAAGCACTCACGACATTAAATAGTTGTTCCAATGAAATAAAAAATATTTCTAATCATTTTCATCGTAGAATGTAGACTGCGAGAAAGAAAAGTAAAGGTGGGGCCAGGGGCAGTTACCTATAAAAATGGCGAGCTTTAGATAGGTAATACCTTTGGCAGCGGCTGCCTAATTGCAACTCATTTACCGTATAGCAGTAATCAATAAAACAAATGATTAAAAAATAAAAAAAACCCGACTGCCACTGATAAGACCGAAATAAGTTTGATAGCAGGAGGTACCCATTAATTTTCTTTCGGTTTATGTTTGGCATATGGGTACCGCCTGCTATTCAACTTATTTCGGTCTTTTCAGTGGCAGTCGGGTTTTATTTTATTTTTTAATCATTTGTTTTATTTTATACTTTTTAGTTAAGATGTGACATGTATATCTTTTTTGTAATTTCCTTCATATCGTTTATACTTGAAATAAAAACTTAAATTAATAAGTAAGAAAATTAGCGAGAATGATTGTTTTGTTAAACAACTTCAAATCGTTATATATCCTAAACTATTATTTAAAATGAAAAATGATAAAATGAACCTAAAGATGATTTTAAAATACCTATTCAACGACACCCCATTTGACATAGTTCATCGACTTTTATTTTTTTCATGTTGAAAATATGGCTTCTGGTTGTCGCTGTGGTGAATTTTGATTACTGTTATGTCTTTAGTGACACTTGCAAGGTTAAGACAAATCGATTGACGTTAGAATTATCAAAATCGGCCAACGCATTTGGTCTCTAGAACGCCACATAGAAACGAACATACATACATACATACATATATACTCTGATAAACACATTACCTCCCTTCGGTATCTGGAGGGTCATCAGCTACTCAGTGACCAGCAGTACGGTTTCCGTAAGGGTCGGTCGGCTGGTGATCTTCTAGTATACCTGACGCATCGTTGGGCACAGGCGATCGAGACCAAGGGAGAAGCCATGGCGGTTAGTTTGGACATAGCGAAGGCCTTTGATCGGGTCTGGCACAAAGCGCTTTTATCAAAGCTTCCTTCTTATGGGCTTCCCGAGAAATTGTGCAAATGGATTGCTAGCTTTTTAACAGACAGAAGCATAAAAGTCGTAGTCGACGGTGAATGTTCTGACTCTATGTCTGTTAACGCTGGTATCCCTCAAGGTTGTGTGCTATCGCCCACTCTGTTTCTCCTCCATGTCAATGACATGCTGCAAATTAGCAGCATTCATTGTTATGCGGACGACAGTACGAGCGATGCCCTCTATACCGGCTGCGCGAACATTTCTCGGGAAAACGCCAACGAGAGCCGAAACAAACTTGTGTCTGAAATTGAAACCTCTCTAGATAAAGTTTCAATTTGGGGTAGACTTAATTTGGTCCGGTTCAACCCCACAAAGACACAAGTTTGTGCGTTCACCGCAAAAAAACAGCCGTTGGTCGTATTCCCTCGTTTTGAGAGCACCCCCTTAACTGTCTCAGTCGATATTGGAATACTTGGTGTTGACATATCGAGCGAAGTCCAGTTTCGCGGTCATTTAGAGGGTAAAGCTAAATTGGCCTCGAAGAAGCTGGGTGTACTCAATAGATCGAGACAGTATTTCACTCCGGCTCACCGCCAACAACTTTATAAGGCGCAAGTACGGCCACATATGGAATACTGTTCTCATCTCTGGGCAGGAGCACCTCAGTGCCAACTTCTCCCTCTGGACCGCATCCAACGGAGAGCGACTCGAATCGTCAACTGCCGGGATGTTTCAAATCGGCTAGACTCTTTGGCACTGCGTAGAGATGTGGCTTCGCTTTGCATCTTCTATCGCCTATACTATGGGGAGTGCTCCGAGGAATTGTTCGGATTGATCCCCGCCGCCTCTTTCCGCCATCGTTCCACGCGACAGCAGTTCCACACTCACCATCTGGACAGCTGGCGGTCCACAACTGTGCGTTTCTCGAGAAACTTTCTGCCTCGCACAACTAAACTGTGGAATGAACTGCCACCAGCGGTATTTCCGAACCATTACGACCTTCAAACCTTCAAGAAAAGAGCGTACTCTCTTTTAAAAGAAAGGCAACGCACTTGTGACTCCTCTGTTGTTGCGGGTGTCCATGGGCGGCGGTAATCGCTTACCATCAGGCGATCCGTCTGCTCGTTTGCCTCCCTAATCCATAAAAAAAAAAATTACCTTCCTTTGCGTCGCGCAGTCGGGTAAAAAGAAGAGAAGGAATGGGTCGAGGCCACAAGGAAATAACCTCGAAATCTATTATCATGGGGGCTTTTATGCATTTGGACAAAGCTACGCATTTGCTCACTCACATTACGAATTCAAAAACAAATTACTGGGAATATCAAAACCCACCGTCTTATTAACAAACATACGTTGAAATACTCCACGACAAATGATTGTGTGTCACGCTACAATATTATCTGCGGGGTGACGGAAAGATGGACGCATAGAATAAATAATATTATTGTGTACAAAGAAATTGCGACTCTAAAAACTACATAATAAGGTGCTGTTTAACTTGTGTGGTAATTAACAAAATTAACATTTATCAACTGTTAACATATGCAGTCAATAATGTGTCACATCACAAAGTATGAGGGTTTATTTTGCCTTGACAGTCAGTAAGTTCGTCACAGTCACCACTCGCTAGGGGGTATTCCTTAAATGCGTTTTTGAATACCTATGTGACTACGATTTTGTTGAGATTTAATTATGAAAGTAGTTGGTAAATTATGTGTGAATGCATTTGAGAACTTAAAACCTGGGTCGATTAAAGCAATTAAAACATCGAATACGCAGGAAAAAATGAAACTTCTCGGGCGAGACTCGAATCCGCGATCTTTCCCTTTCAGGGGGAATGCCTTCTATTTATCCGTCTTTAAGACATCATCATCTTAGCCTTGCGTCCCGATTGCATAGGAGTCTTTAGCTTGGAGCCCGGGATCTAAAATAGTGTAAATGGTTGGTTGTTTGAATGCAGTCTTATGTTAGTTTGCCAGAAGCATATTATCTATTATGTGCCAGAGGCATATGGCATGGTATGACACTGGTATAGACCTAAAGATACAGACAGGTAAAACTTCAATCCTTCAGTAACCTGGAACTCCCTGCCAGCTCACGTGTTTCCTTCTTCCTACAGTTCCGGGTCATTTAAGCGTGGCGGTGAAAAGACATTTGATGAGGCCGTCACACTGAGTGCCACCATTGTTAAGAAAGAGAGTCACATGTACATGTTTACGATGGTGACCCTCTTTCCGAGACTTTGCCTTTAGCTTAATATTAGGCGAGGTGAAGTCAAATTGACGTGTCTTTTTATAAAGAACAAAAAAGTAATTTAAATATTTTTTACAATATCACCTCAAAAACTAAAGGGATAATGATATTCTAAATGTAGCTCAACTCAACTTTCTAGACCAATTTCTTAGAAAAGATTGATTGACGCACATTACACCAGACAGAGCGTTAACCTCTGAACTGGCAAAAATCTGTTCATTTTCAATAAGAATCTGTTATTATTACATTGTCGGCAGGAACGCATTAATCATAGTATTAGTGGATATTATGATGACTCATCGGGACCGAAGCATCGAGAACACACGTAACAAATGAACCAACTAATGGAAAACAAGCTGCTTGCTATTGCTACTTTTTCGTAGTTATTATAGAATTTGGACGTGAACAAAAAACGCGGAACTAGCTCTGTCTACCTCAGTTCATGTGTTACGTTTTCACACAAATAACAAAGAACAAGCGATCAAACAACGGCGACACAGCAAGAGTTATGTATGATGGAAATGAATATGCTATGGGCTAAGTTTTCTTATTTTTAAAGGAATATTTAAAAAAAAATCTGCGGTAGCTTAGTGGTATGGGTAATGGACTGCTGGGACGAGGTCCCGGGTTCGATCCCAGGTTTACCATGGCACACACCAATGACTTTTCGATGCTTTTCGAAGTTATGTGTGTATTTATCGCAGGTTTATAAGTGCCCGGTTAATGGCAATAGGCTCGCCACCTATTACATTGGGACCTAAACATAAACTGGCGAAATGTGGGTGCTAGCACCTCTGCCTACCCCTTCGGGGAATACAGGCGTGAGTTTATGTTTATGTTTTATTAAAAACCAAAATTACTAATAATAATAATTTCCTCTAACCCCTCCAACTAAGCTAAATTGCTTGTGCTAGGAGTGGGTTAACGTCTAGACCACGTAAGGAACTTCCAACTTCGCAGTAGCCTTCATGTCCATGAAATTACAGACCAACAACAAGAGATAAAGGCTTTCGCTAGCACAGCAAATGACCTGCAGTATCTGCCTGACTACGTTGGTAATTCGATTGCAACGCTTGGGAGACGCAGGTTCCCTGAGGAGGACCAGTCGGTAGGGGATGGCCCTGGGTGAACCGAGGTGCGGGGAATATGTTGAAGACAACCTCATCTCGGCCTAGCACGACGACCCACAGACGGCGTGCGCTTTAAGTGGGTTCGAGTCCGACATAAGCTCCGGCTGCGGCGGGGAAGGAATACGAGGGGACTTCCACGCGAAAAAAATAAAAAAGGGATACGCAGGTTCAGTCAAAGTACTAGAAGTAAATTGTGCGTAAATGTTTATAATAGTAATATCTGAATGTTTACATAAAAATAGCGTTATGTATCAACCATGGAGAAGGAAATGATAGCGGAGTTGTTGCAAGTCAATCGAGTCGCGTGGACTCATTCGGTCTGTGACGTCATTATTTACTTCTAGTGAAACGTGTTGTCATTTTTGATCACAACAATAAAAATAACTTGTTTTGACACCCCGCGCGTCTCTCATTTGGCGACGCGTTTTTATTAGGAGAAATATCATTGGGGCATCTCCGTTACTTAATCATATTCTGTCCTCCGTGGTATCAACCGACAATCAATTAGCTTATCGCTGTTCACTGCTGGTCATAGGCCTCTCCCAATATTGGGAGGCTTTAGCCTACTGTCCATGCTGGCCAGACGGGTAGAACAGGGTTTTATTTCGAGTGTTCCTTCTCCCGCTGTGATATCGTCTGCGTATTTTTCCGTAAGTCGCCTCGTACGACACCCCTCGGATGAAATGGGGTGGTGATATTTGTATTTTTCCCCATCACCACACCGAGTAGCAACCGACAAAATTGGTGAAATAAATCAGTCATGTGATGTTATGAATACTTAATTGAAATTAATAATATAATTGTTCCAATTATGATGTTTCGTAAACATTTCGCTTTGAGGTGACACTTAGACAGAAGTTCATTGCGAACGTAATTATGATTGAAACCTGAAGGGGAACTGGCAAACGTATGTACTTACGATGTAGGTATATGTGCTTTAAATTAAGAAAACGAATGCTATTTAATCTAATAAAACGAATTAAATAATCCATTCATTAATTTTACTAGTTCCCACTATCACTATTTTCCAGTGATAGGAGTGATAGTGAGATGATTATAAGACTAAAATAAAATAAGAATAAAATGAATACCTAAAAACGTGGTACCGTTACTGTAACTGACTCATAATTAAAACACTAACAAGAAAACAAGCACGTTTATCTAATGATCGAAGTGATCATTGTAACATAACATCCTAACATAAACTCACGCCTGTATTACCCGAAGGGGTAGGCAGAGGTGCTAGCACCCACATTTCGCCAGTTTATGTTTAGGTCCCAATGTAATAGGTGGCGAGCCTATTGCCATTAACCGGGAATAATGATAGTTTAGGTACCGTGAGATTCACAAAAATAAAACTGATTCGTAAAAATGTAACAATATCGATTTTCAACCAAACTATCACCTCTATCCAGTGATAGCAGTGATACTTAGTTGTGATTATTTTGATAGTGTGTGATAGTCCACACACTATCACGTCTCATCCACGGCATATTTCAAATATAAATCAAAGTTTGCAGAACATTAATCTCTTCAACTGACGTCCGGAAGGTTTTATTTGTCAAACGCCACATTTTCCACAGTTATATTTGAAAAGGAATTCATTTCGCAAGTTAAGTCGGCCGTATGTTATTCTGTCGGTCGTGGATTCTACAAATATTACCCTTAAAGGGTAAAAAATGGATCTGTGGGGGTACGCCTGACGGGTGCCATTACGTTACAACTAATAAGTCACACGCACAAGCTTTGAAGGGTCGTCGGCGTGAAGATCCATTACTTTTTTAGTACGTTTGTAGACAAAAGGTTCCGTGACCTTTTGCTTCATATTCAAAAACGAAAGAACATTATAGAGTCGATCACGTATAGTACTTTCAGAATCCTTCTTCCTATAGTCCCGGGTCCTTTAAGCGGGGCGTGAAAAGGCATCTGATGAGGCCGTCAAGCTGAGTGCCACCACTGTTAACATGGTACATGTTTACGATGGTGACCCTCTTTCCGAGACTTTGCCTTTGCTTAACATCAGGCGAGGTGAAATCAAAATGACGAGTCCTTTTAAAAAAACTTTCTGATTCTGCAGTCCTCCTAATCCGGATCTTTTGAGCGGGGCGTGAAAAAGCAGCTGATGAAGCCGTCAAGTTGTAAACACCATTCTAACCTTGTTCTTTTCTGCAATGGTGACCGTCTTTTCTGAGATTCCTATCAGTCGTGAATAAGTCATTTACATACATACATACATACATACATACATATAATGACGCCTTTATCCCCGGAGGGTTAAGCAAAGGTGAATTAAAACCCACATTTCACCAATAATTGCAGTCGGTCCCATGTAATAGGGGGTGAACCTATTGCCATAATAAGTATTGACTTATCGTATATTACTAAAAAAAATCTTATTGGGTACAGTCAGCATCTGAATATTGATGAACCAATTGCTCAAAATGATCTTAAAACCAAGCACCCAACCAACCTTTTATTGTTTTAAATTGTATTATTGTCCAAACTAAATATGCATATCAAATTTTACAACAATCCATCAACAGGAATGGAGGAAAACCAAGGAATTAAGGTCATCTACCATGGTGAATGTTGTGACGAGCTCTTCCAATTAGTCCCACCATCTCCTTTCCTACATAGGACGATACGTGCAGGGCTAAGATGCCATCCATATACGGTGCAGAGTATACCCGCTAGAACCAAGCGTTTCAGTGACTCATTCCTATGCCGCACCATTAAGACCTGGAACTCCCTGCCAGCTCACGTGTTTCCTTCTTCCTACAGTCCCGGGTCCTTTAACGGGGCCTGAAAAGGCATCTAATGAGGCCGTCAAGCTGAGTGCCACCACTGTTAACATGGTACATGATTCCGATGGTGACCCTCTTTCCGAGACTTTGCCTTTGCTTAACATCAGGCGAGGTTAAGTCAAATTGACGTGTCCTATATAAAAAAAACTTTATTCATTAAGATATTTCTGATACTGACAAGCACGATTCGAAAAATTACTGTGGGATAGTGGTTAAGTATATAATAGGTAATAAATTCACTGCACCGAGATAAAGTCTTGTGCGCTACTATGGTATAGACCTACTCTTATCATATACCTAAATGAGCTCAGTTCAACGTACTACTGAAACCGGGACAGGAGGAAAACCACTAATATTTACTACTCTTTTGTGTTCCAGACAATGTTTTGTTCAATTATTCATAAGCGTATATCATTTCCTCCGCCTCTTACGTTGAATTCAGTAACGATATACATACAGTACCTAGTTTAATGAGGAAACTTTATGTTGGTGGTTTTGTTTCTAGTACCGATTGGTGTTGTTAGAAATTAATGTATTTCTTTCCTCTGGTGTTAGCTTAGCTTATTTACTTAAATTTATATGTGGGGATGTGTGAGGCTCAAAGATATTAGTGAGGATGAAGATTTTTAGGGCCCCAGACTGCATCACATGCAAGTAGGCACAAATACTGATTGACAGACGAGGCTCTGGAGCAGGCTTTCTTCTTAAAGTTGGGGGGTGAGCTGGCAGTCACTGCCATAAAGGTCAATTGAACCATTCCTATGCCGCACCATTAAGACCTGTAACTCCCTGCCAGCTCACGTGTTTCCTTCTTTGTACAGTCCCCCCTAAGTGATCCCCCCAGGGACCCCCTTAAGCGGGGCGTGAAAAGGCATCTGATGAGGCCGTCAAGCTGAGTGCCACCATTGTTAAGTAACTTGTTAATATGATACATGTTGTTGCCCCTTTTTCCGAGACTTTGCCTTTAGCTTACCCTCAGGCGAGGTGAAGTCAAATTGACATGTCCTTTCAAAAAAATGGAAAGGCGGAGTAGGACAGCAGACCCCAAACTACCCGAGCTCACGGTGTACGTTTTAAATACAATCGGGATTACAGCTCAGATGAAGAAGAAAAAGATTATGTAAACAACATCATAATTGCAACAAAAATTACACGTGTAAAAAAGAGGGTCATAAAATCTACTCAGAGTGAACTCAGGAGCACATTTAATAACGGAAATAGAGCGATGGTTATCACACGCCCTGGGAGGCACCTCCCAAAACAGCAACACGAAAATCTGATTTCTGATATCGAATCTAAAATTACAATCACCAAACCGTTAGATACAACTAGGCCAGTTACGAAACATAACATTTAAGAATATTTTTACCTCAATGGTGGATAGGTAGAGTGATTGTTTTGTCTGAAATGACAGGTTCGATTCCGGTGTCGGGTTCCTGTGTACGTTATTCAGTTCTTTTTCTGAATCAGTATGGCTCCGGTAAAAACTACTAATGCACAGCAATAAGCAACTTCCCCTATTAACAGATTTGAGAAGAATACACTGCTGTGTTCCAGGAATATACAGGTGCATCGTGGTGTTAATACGTTAAGGAAAATAATTGTAGGCAAGTATGATTCGATACAATACATGATCCTGGATGATCTGGATTTCAGGTTTCAATTTTACAACTGAACAAATAACACGTGAAGACATACGACTTTTTCAGTAGCTAGAGCTACAAACAGACAAATCAAATTTATAAAAGAGGGTTCAGCTTTCAACAACAAACCTTACGATTGAAACACTACACTAGTAAAGGAAACATTGCAAGGAATACAGAAATAAACCAATAAATCAAGGACTCAGAAGCCAGCTATTGCCGAAATTGGCGCAAGCAAAAGCTATTCAGTACACAAACATCACGACACAACAAACAAATGGTAAGTACAGAACAGGACTTTACTGTCTCTGACCTTTTAATGTTTATCTAACAAAAGGTCGACGCAGGGCTTATGCAAACCTGACCCGTAGGCCTTCGAGATCGCCCAGAGAATTCCATAACCGTTAACTGTAACATTTAGAACGACCAGAATACGAAGACACCTCATATTCCATTATTCTGCTTATTCAAGTTCCAATAATGTACCACCTGTGAAAGGTAATGGTTCTTGTTAGGCTGGTGATACTTGAAGGCTCTGGAGCAAGCTTCTATCGTGTAATGATAGAACGAATCAGGGTAAATCAATAATTAGGTTTAATGTAATTGTGTTTGCCAATTTATTTATCAAGACCTAACATTATAGGTGAATATGTAGAGATACGATATTGTTATAATCATAAACCTCCACAGTGGGATTAAAATGATTGTTGCCGAACACCACAACAGTGCACAACTGAAAAAAATACTAATTATAGTAAAATTGCACTCCATTTTTTTTTTAAGAATATTAGAACCGAAATTACTAATATTCCCTCTAACCCCTCTAACTAAGCTAAATTGCTTGTGCTAGGAGTGGGTTCACGTCGGTAGTGTAATGGCCAGGATTCGAACCCGGGACCTCTCGATCGTAAGGCCGACTCCTTAACCACTAAGCTACCGACGCTTCTAAGTGTAAAAGTTACTAAGTATAAATTCCTAAGTATAAAAGTTCATCACCTCTCATTTTAAAACTACTAATGCATCTTATCAGAAATTTGTACACTTTTTTGGCACCACTTAGGTGGCAGACACTACCTTTATTCTTTTCATTAAAATTTACCTGCACAAAGTACACAATTATTTGCATAAGAATAGTAAAAAACACAATACAAGTAGGAGGTGCATCTAACAATAATACCAGGAACAAAATCCTTTCCTCGAACATCGAAGCACCACAAATTGTAACTTTAGAACTGTATTAGAATGAAATCGGTCAAAATAACGGCTTTGATCTCCTGTGGCGTTGCACAATACATTCGTCCACCGATACCTTCACCCCCGGGGTATACCCACGACTTGAAACAATACTTCTACAGAAAAATAAACCTAAAACAGCAACCCTTAAAGGTGAAAACAGCTTGAATGATGGTATTGTGCATATCGTTTCAACAGAACACAAATCTAAAATAGAGATACCATAGTGTACTTTAATGTTAGAGAATTACTCGACGATGCTCGTGTGGTATTTTCTGTATTAAGTTTTATTCCC
The DNA here is from genome assembly GCA_914829495.1 of Eilema sororculum. Taxonomy (NCBI): domain Eukaryota; kingdom Metazoa; phylum Arthropoda; class Insecta; order Lepidoptera; family Erebidae; genus Eilema; species Eilema sororculum. Next base: position 22,297,125 of record OU618546.1, read on the forward strand.
TTTATTATAGAGATAAAATATTTCGATTTACGATCGGGAATAAGGATCCCAAAACTAAGCGACTATTGGAATTTAAATAAATTTAGAATATTTTGAGTAACTATAGTTCTTTTTAACACATGCATAGCCTCAAACTCTTTTTTTTTATAGCTGAAGAAGACATTTTGAATGAATTACAAACAATACAAGAAGATCTGATCAACAATTCACGTGATATAATCAGAAATGTAAAGAGACTTGAAATTGTACGTACTGTAAGGTTTGTTGATGTAGGTATAAGCAGTGCAGTCACGACGGACATAAATAAAGTCGAAATCACAGCAGATTGATATAATAAACACTGATCTCTGTTTCCTAGACAATAAAGTCTAAAATCGGCACTTTAAATAGCAAAAGATCTCCCAGATGCGCGTGAGTACAGAAAGCTATGCGCCGCCAGCTCCATGTTGAAGGAACGAAAGGTAAGTTCACAGTATTTCAAGTAACAGCTAATAGATGTCGCTAGTTAGCTGCGTTTTGGTTTTTGGCTCACGCTGTGATTTTAAATGAATGGATTTCACGCAACGGACACGATTGTCGTGATGTTAGAGTGAAAAGGAAGACGTTCTTTCTTTATGATAAAAAATATGTGAGCATCTTCGAACAGTTTGTAATCTTTTGATTAGTGAATAACGATGTATGGAGGTGAATAATCCGATGCGTGACTTTACAATGATATTAGTGATAGCTGGTAATCAGTCACTTTTTTATATAATACAAGGCATTAACTTTCATGAAACCTTTTTGTGAGAGCCGTCGGATCACATCAAAGTTAATACCAATTTGCAATTTCTTATCTAAATTGATCTCAATTAATTAATTTTGTTGATGTCCTCTGTAACATGAGCCTCGTATTGACTATATGATAACTAATTTTAAAATTCAATTAGGTTAATCTGTTGTAATTTATTTTAATATTTGTTAGTAAATTTTTAGGCGGAGAGCTGACCAAATAACCTATAGATGCTTGAAATAAATTAAGCAACCTGATACTTCGGCAAATAGAGAGATCGGCGGTGATCGCTTATCATCAGGCGATCCGTCTGCTTGTTTGCCTCCCTATTCCATAAAAAAAAGATATGGTGGCTGCCTACCCAAATGGGAAAAAGCGCGATTTTACACATCTCCAATCCTAAGTTGCATATTATTTTACGAAGAATTCACCTAAGGGCCTAATATTCGCTGCTTACTCTGTTTGCTCCTTTTGGTTTGGCCTGCCAGCACGTGAAGCACGTCCTCGAAATAGCAGGTGTAGGTACCGGCCTGATGCGGCATATAGGTGAGAATGACTTGCCTTCAGATGTCTAGCCCCTTTTTATACCATTTAGGTGGCAGACAGGCACACGTTTCACCTGACGGAAAGTGGTTACCGTGGTCTATGGATGTGTGCATCACCATGGGAGTCAAACTCATACTGCAAGAATCTTCTAATGCCTTTTTGAAGAACCCCATATTGTAGTCGCTTGGGAAAACCACAGCAGGAAGTTCATTCCACGGTTTGTCATACGTAATTTTGTGTCCCATAATTGTTATATATAAATTGAATACACAGGGAAAAATCCGCGGGCTTCGAACCCGCGATCTTTTCCTTCAAGTATTTGGGAGGAGTTATCAAAATTCAATGTTACAAATGATTGTAACATCATTCATTGGTTCCGATAGTTCGTATGAACATCGGCGGATGACTACACCGTCGCCTTAAAGACGGATAAAAAAAGGGAAATTGATTGAATACAATGAAACACATCGGGAGTGTCTCGGTAGCTGAGTTGGTCCAGGCATTCCCCCTGTAAGGAAGAGATCGCGGGTTCGAGTCCCGCCCGAGAAGCTTTATTTTTCCCTGTGTATTCGATTTGTATAGTTAACATACTTAATGCTGCAAAATTCATTCAAATGTTATATATAAATTAATAACAAATTCGATGCACATTAACGTTATCATCTCTCCGACTATAAGCAATAGTTCAAGACTATAAATTTCTTTTAGTTCTTAAGTGTAATCGTATAGAGATAGGCATCTCAACATCTACATAGTTAACTGTGCCATATAAAGTTAAAGCGAAACAATAGAAAGTCCGAGCTTCTTAACTTGTTGTTCACTTGAACAGCTTTTCTTTTAAAACGTATTTATAATTGTGCCCATTTATGAGATTCTGCAGTGAATTAAGTGAAACCTTTTGAGAGTAAGTATTTACGTGAATTAAGAATGGAAGATGGCCGCGATTCTTTAAGATAATTCCAGCATGGATTTTTTTTTTATACAGGACACGTCAATTTGACTTCACCTCGCCTGATGTTAAGCTAAAGGCAAAGTCTCGGAAAGAGGGTCACCATCGTAAACATTTACCATGTTAACAGTGGTGGCACTCAGCATGACGGCCTCATTAGATGCCTTTTCACGCCCCGCTTAAAGGACCCGGGACTGAGGAAGAAGGAAACACGTGAGCTGGCAGGGAATTCCAGGTCTTAGTGGTGCGTCATAGGAATGAATCACTGAAACGTTAGGTTGTAGCAGGTATACTCTGCACCGTAAATGGATGGCATCTTAGCCCTGCACGTGTCGTCCTGTGAAGGAAAGGGGAGGGTGGGATTGAATAAATTCCTTGGTAGTGAAGTTATCTAATAAACCTAAACGAGTATGAATGAGAGCTAAATAGGAATGCAGTAGTCGGAGAGCCGAAGAAGAAAAAAATTAGAAAAAAAAATCCGGCATGTGTGCAATACACTCGCGCTACCAACCCTGTAGGAACCTTCTAGTGCCTTTCTTGAAAACCCGCATATTGTTACCACTTGAACAAACGACAGCAGGGAGTTCATGCTTCAGGATGCATGGGACGAAGTTCCTTCCATACCTGACCGGTTGCTTAGTTCAATACTGACTGAATAAACTGTGCTGAACATGTGATTCCTCCATGGTAGTCACACGTTACATCTTCATCCCCAAATTTCAATTGAATATAGACCATTCAAACCCTTTAGTATTAATAATTAATGTAGTATCCGCCAACCGCCAACACGTCATTACACGATAGATTTTATCTACTATATTATTATTTAGGTTCGATTTATACCAATCTGCCGTCTTTGTTATCAATTATTCATATTCATAAAGGAGCATGGACTCTAGAAGTGCCCGGTGACGGTAAGAGGCTTTGCCCGATAACGTAATTACCATAAATAAGGTTCACCACTGTAGGTACAACACCTTCGCTCAGTATACGCATAAGGCACACGTATATACGACCAATCTTAATTAGAATCATGAGTCTAGACGTCTGAGCAGAGGTTAATGCCTTCAGAGATGTCGATCCATAAAGGGGGCATATTATACCTTAGAACGGCCTTAAAGGTATGTGTACGTACATAGCACGCAATAAATTATTAATTAATATAAACGTCAACTGACATAAATAATATATAATAACATGGAACAAACTACACAGCCCTATTTGAATAAACTAAACGCGTCTTGTATAAAATACTAGCTTTTACCCGCGGCTCCGCCCGATAGTGTGATGATGATGATATATAGCCTATGTGTTATTCTGATATTTAAGCTATATTATTGTAAAGTTTCATGAAAATCCATTCAGTAGTTCTTACGTGAAAGAGTATCAAACATCCACCCACAACATACATTCATCCATACTCACAAACTATCGTGTTTATAATATTAGTAGGATATTACAACATACTTAGATATTTTTTTAAATAATCTAGACGTAACTAGTCTAGATTCTAGATACTATTGTAGACAAATATGTCTAGACGTAACCGTCTCACAAAAATATTCCCACAATTATGACAAGATCTTTCATTCAACTTACTCATCACTAATATATCACACCTGTAATTTCCGTACGCAATCAAACCATAAAACGCATCAAAAAGACAATTACATCACCAACAAAACAGAATACAACAGTCAGATAAAAATCTGTTGAAAGAACGTATACAAATGGCTATAACAAAAAAAACGTACATTAATGCGTATCACACAATACAGACATAATTCACTTTCGCTCCTAAACAATGAAGGTATTAAAGGGGGGACATGGACAGGAACAAAGAAATTACTCGCCATAGCTGGGGTCACAATGCTTCTAGATTTTAATCGGATATTTCCATCAACGAAGTGCTAAATATCGGGGGGGCAGTTGAAGACCCAAATGGCAAATTATGACTGATGAATGATATTATAAGCATAAGTAACGTACAAATTACCTTATATTTAAATTAATATAAACATTAATGTTTCTTTGTACATTTAGTGCGTACTCCTTAATAATTATGGTTCTGATAAAACTTCGGTTTTGTGTACATGCCCGTGAAGCAATTAAGCTTCGCAAGATTAGAAAGTCATCATCTTTAGAGTCTTTCCCCGGCTTTGCAATCTGATCGCCTCTTTTCAAGGCTCCTTCCCTTATTCATCCCAAAGTTAATCCCAGTCGTTCGGATGCGACACACACACTTTCACCTCACAGTCCACTTTTTCCAGTTCAACTGTAGATTTGGCTGGACTTCGATGTTTTCCGTGAAGCGACAGCCATCGGCCCTCCACAAATCATTGGTGATATCGAAGCACTGCAGTCTTCTTCTTCTTCGTGTCAGTGGCAATAATTTAAATACTTACATACGCCCAGCCCAAAACTCGGCGACTTTGACCGCATCTTCCGTAGCTTCGTTTAGGTCGGCAATCGTACAGGTGTAGTGGCACAGTGGGCACGACAAGAGGTGGTCCATCGACTGTAGAGGTGCACCACAGTCGCAGCCACCACCCTATGCGTCCAGGCAACCCCACTTTACCCGGTTCGCCCTACAGCAGCCGACCTGAGACCTCAACCTATTTAAGGATATCCAGGTGGCCCATTTTGTTTCATGCTCGGGGGTTGGCTCTCAGCGGGCTGGATGTTATCTGGAGGGGGTCTATTGTCCGTGAGCCACTTCTGGTACCACCGCTCTCGGATTGGCCCATCTCAGCAGCAGTACATCGAAGGAAGCTCCAGCACTGTAGTTAGACCAGTTGTTTGACTTTTTAGGGCACCAACTACCCATATGGACTGACACAGCTGTTCGTATAGCAATCAAGACCGAGCTTAACGTTCTTTCTGAGTTTTTTAAAGGATGACGGAGGACTACGAGAAGTTTGCCATGACACCATTTCCGTACGAATAGGGTGCATTATATAGTTTTATGGTCTTACTGATGTGTAGGGACACCAAAGTAATTTTGGGGCGCATGATAGCGCAGGTGTAGCAAGCGTTTATAGCGTAACAAGCGGGCGTATTATTTTTTTTTTATCTAAAGTACGATAATAGCACTTTACCCCGCTGATGGTAAAGTGTAAGTGAAGAATACTTAGATATGTTTCTTTTTGTAGACACATAATGCGTCTGCAAAAAATACATATTTAAGTAGGTAGCTGCATCGTACATCGCCAAAATTTAGAGATTCATGGTTCAACAGACGCTTTTTCACGACCCGCTTACAGGGTTCGGCATTATAGGAACACGGACACACTTGATGTGTTCATATACGTGTGTCCTTTAAGTAATTCAAGGTTATTTCGACATTTATTGTCACCCTATCCGTAGATACATAAATATAAATATAATATATAGAGCTATAATACGGGGAGTAAATTCTTTTAGGGCCATAAATGTACGAAATGTGGAAGATATCTCAGTATTGTGTATAATAAATAAACTTATAATTGCATTGTTTTCGTTAATTTGATTCTAGACAACAGACACGCACCATGCTGCGCCCTTGGGTGTGCTTATGACAACCACGACTTTTTTTTTCATACAAGTATACATACCTGAGGTCCACAACATTCTACAAAACGCTATTTATACCCATGGTAATCTAGAATGCGGTTAAACATACTTGGATACTATTTTTTTTGTAAATATATAACTAAATATATCACTTTGTCTCGTAAACAGGCCGAAATCCTCTTCTACAGAAAAGTTTGCATCAGAGTTTCATCCAAGAATCAGCAGTAACTTACAGGTGATGTTGGCTAGGGCCTCAACATCATAATGGGGCCCCGTAGACCTCTGTGTCACGGAAATACTAACTATAAATAATCAGTAATAATGTTCACTTTAGATTGATTGGAAGATAGCTGCAGTGACGAAACGCTTGAATAATTTAGACGTTTACCCGGACTCAGGAGAAATGAGAGCAATCTAATATAATGAAGTGGCAACAGCGTAATAGCGTCGGACTAGCGACTGAGGGTAGCGGGTTCGCAGTTCGCACCCTAATGCATTATCAACGTGAATAGCCCAAGCATTAACATTTCTTGAGGTTATCTACTGCTACATCTGTTTAGCATAGCAAGAGTACATTGACATTCGATTTATTTCAGACTAGCTTTTGCTCGTAGCTCTGCCCGTATTGAATATGGATCCCGTGCCCGCGACACGCTTTTTTTTCGTGCGGAAATCTCCACGGATACCTCCCCCGCTAGAGCCGGAAGGGGAGGTTATGTTAGACTCGAACCGATTAAAACCACACGCCGACTGAGGGTTGTGGTGCTAGGCCGGAGGTGAGATTGTCTTCGACATATCCCTCGCACTCCGGCTGACCTATGGGCCCTCCTGGGGAGGAGCAAGATTGTATTGCCGGAATAAAAAGTAACCTATATGGTACTTTTCTAGACTATAATCTATCTGTATGTGTGTGTGTGCTAAAACAACACAAAATAAATCGGGATAGAATGCATTAAATATATTTTTATTTTTATTTGGTAATATTCCCGTGAAATTGCGCCCTGTTCTGAGTTATATCAACAAAAAAAACGATTTTTAAAGTGCATGTCAAACTAAGATCTATTCTTTATAAATAAAGTTATCGTTAAAATTCCAGAGTCATGTTTAATAACAAACAACGGGAAGATTCCAAAATGGCTTTTTTTCTAAAATTAAATGCCAAAAAAGTCTACCCTTCTCTTAAAAACTGCAAAGCCGCGGTAAGGCAGGGGTCTCGCTGTGGGCGACGAAGATGGTTCAATATTTTAAGCCATCGTAATAAGGTGTTTCAACTATAATATAACATTGTTATTAAATACCAACTATCCTATGACCACTCGAAATTAAACCGTGTAAATTTTTAGAAAGTTTGAACATTAGTGGCATAATTACTGCTTGTTAATCGTATTCCAATAAGTTAATTGTAAGCTAATATTAGACAACGAGGGACTGGGTATTTCGTATTCTACAAGCTATAGTAAAATACCCAATATCAACGTGCCATCGGGGGATCACGGATTCGATTACTGAGTCGGTTTGGTTTCTAGAATATTTTCGTTAGAAAATTCTTAGTTCCAAGTCGAAATCTAGAAACATGCCCGAGCACTACAACGCCACACAATATACAGTATTTTGTAATGCTGTCATAAAATTAAAAAAAAACATTGAAATAAAATATATGACAACTACAATCATGATTCACGCCGCGATCATGGCTGCTGAAAAACACCTGAAACGTCGGTTTAAAAGTAAATAATAACAAATTTATCGCCATAGTATCCGTAAAAAGTCGTTTTATTTCAATGAGTGACATTCGCGTAAACTTTAGAAAATATCATGAAAAACAAACATATCAAATGGAATCGCTGACAGTCGCACCTGGTCCCATCGCGTGTTGCCGTGAGAACGCCACCACGATTACACCGAGTAGAATCAAAGGCGCCGCCGCCGTTCGCTTAATCGCTCTTCCTATTCGAACGTGCCCCTCATGTGCAAGTTTAGAGCAGTTTAGTGTTAAATACTTTTATTGATTCTACACAAGCGGAGCGATAAGCGAATAGAGAAATATAAGGGTGTCGCCCTTGTAATTTTCTGTTCACGAACGTTGACAATATACGATAGAAATCTATTACTACTTATCCGGCTATATTAAAAATTTGATCACGCTTATGTATTGCATTATTGTTCCCAGCCGTTTCCAGTGTACTCGAAAATGGGATCGTTTTTGAGAACAATCGGTAAGGATCCCATTATATAGGGTTTGAAGTGGTTGAAAGTATTGATCGAGATACTTTCTGAAGTTTACACGAATGTATTTCATTGAAATAAACCACTTTTTAATAGATTCTATCGTGAGGGCCAACTACCATCTTTAGTAACCCTGCAATGGCTGCTGAAAAGTAGGCGAAGTATCGGGCTAAAAGTAAATTATAAGAAACTAGCAGCCCGTCCCGGCTTCGCACGGGGTAGACAATTATTTATAGTTTCGGCAGCGCATTCGACGAAAGACATTTTAAGACTCATTTTTCTACACCTTCGGTTACATTGTTCAAATTTTACCTTTTTTTTTTCTTTTTTTTTTCCGTGCGGAAATCCCCTCGGATACCCCCCCTGCCGGAGCCGGAAGGGGAGGTTATGTCGGACTCGAACCGACTAAAACCGCACGCCGACTGTGGGTCTTGGTGCTAGGCCGGAGGTGAAATTTAAAATTAAGTTCAAATTTTACCAAGGATCCCTAATTTTTTTCAAAATGAAATGTAGCCTATGTCAAATTGGAAGAATGTAGCATTCTATTGGTGAAAGAATTTCTTAAATCGGCCCAGTACTTTTTGAGCCTATTCATTACAAACATACAAAAATAGTTACAAATCTTTCCTCTTTATAATATTAGTGTAGATAAATCGGGATAAGTAGAATCCGTTAAAAAGAGGTTTCATTTCAATTATTGTTCGATGTTTATGTAATACTTATTCGATCAAACGCGAGTAAATTATATTCCAAGAATAGGCATTATCACCTACATATTGGCTGTTAAAAGGCTGCGGTAGCCTAGTGGTATGGGTAAATCTGCGGTAGCCTAGTGGTATGGGTAATGGACTGCTGAGACGAGGTTTCGGGTTCGATCCCAGGTTTACCATGGCACACACCAATGACTTTTCGATGCTTTTCGAAGTTATGTGTGTATTTATCGCAGGTTTATAAGTGCCCGGTTAATGGCAATAGGCTCGCCACCTATTACATTGGGACCCAAACATAAACTGGCGAAATGTGGGTGCTAGCACCACTGCCTACCCCTTCGGGGAATACAGGCGTGAGTTTATGTTATGTTATTGGCTGTTTATTCTAGGAACAAACTTTATTCGCCTTTGGCCGAACCGACCCTTAGTCATTTTCATAGAATACTTGAATTAAATGTATTCGAGTCATCAAATATTATTTTTATACATACTAGTTTTGATACCTTGCCTTTAGATCCAATATTTTCCAATAATTTGGTAGGTATGAGAATATACCGTAATGTATTTTTCACCCTCCTACATTGGAACCATCAGAAAAAGAATAAGTAAATTGCATTAATATTTCATTTACCCTCATTTGATCTTAAATGTATGAAGGACAATGATACAATTTGTACTATTTGCTATCGCAAATAGTTTTAAATTTGAAAAGAGTCAATTTGGCTCACTTGGAACATTGCCATAAGATACGGAATTTTACAAGTTACTGAAACGGGGCTGTGCAGTTGATTAGAGAGCCGCCTTGAATACGATATTTGATAGGTAGTATTTCAAGCCTGAAAGTTAGTAAAAGATTTTTATGGCACTTTGTAGGTGCATAAACATATCAGATTCTTCAAATTTCCCTTCTCTTTATATCATAAATTCCCTTGTCTTTATAAAAAATCTTTATAAAGAGAAGGGAAATTTGAAGTGATTCAGATGTGTCTTAATAGCTCAGTTGGAAGAGCATTCCCCCTGTAAGAGAAACATCGTGGGTTCAAGTCCCACTTGAGCGCTTCATTTTTCCGGATGTATTTCGTATATAAAAGTTAGCATAATAAATGCTAAAAAAAATCATTCAAATATTAGATTCTATTGATATAATTGACTATTACAACTTTTCGTATATAAATTTGTAAAAATATAACTTAGCTTAATAAATTAATTATTTATCTACTAGCATCAAGATGACTTGGCCTCAGAGGAATTATAGCTCTTTACCCGTAAACTTTCTAAAAAAATACGTCAAGCAAACCTTATCCTGAGAAGTACAAAAAACAAGAATTATCCAACTTGGTGCCATCCAACTCGCAAGTTTTCAGATATACATACATACATTTTGGTGATTCATTTTTAATTAAATAAATTATATCTTTTATTAAGTTAAACGAGCTGAGCAATTAAATTTGAAGATAAATCTCTGTGCTGATTTAAAAAATACGACTAAATTAAAACTTACTTTTATGATGATCCAAAAATCACTATAGAGCACTGGGCACGTCTACTCGATTTCATAGAAAGGATATTCGATACAAAGTATGAGAATCAGACTCATTATAGCAGATGTTTGAGCACGCGAATGCATTTTATTACAGCCATGTGCCAAGTGTGGCTAATATACCCTTAGCGACTTTAAATAGCTTTCTTTAGCAGATGTGAAGATAGAGCATGCAATAGGTAAGTACTTACTACACATACACAAGTATAGTAATGCCAATGGTATAAAGATTTCACCTGACTGGATTTCAAGCGGACTTTGATTTTGTATTTTTTTTTTATAAATATATGCCACAACAATCTACACAATGCTATCTAGACCCATGGTAAGCTTAATAAGCTTGTGTTATAGAATCTAGAATGCGGATAAACACACTTAGATACTTTTTTTTTGTAAATACATACATATTATACATAGAAACACCGAGACCAATGCAAATAGCCATATTCATGCATACAAATATTTGCACTGAGCGGGGATCCTGCGTGCCAGTTGCGTGCACTACCGCCACACCACAGAGGCTGTTCGGCTGACAATGTCTCCTTTTCAATATAAACACTTACCCATAATGTGCAATATCCCGAAATATGTATTCTCAAAATGACAACTGGCCCATGTGATCACTTCCCAGTTGAACACTTCCCAAAATATTTTTTGTTTTCCCTAAAAGTCCACTTAACCAATATGTCGTATCATTTCCGTAAGGCTAGCTAAGTTGCATTGCAAAAAAAAATGGCAATAAATCACAAGTGTAAGTACATTAAGGGAAGTGTGAAATTTGAAAAAGGAAACATTGTCAGCCGAAAGGCCTATATTATGTGAGTCCAACAGTACCCACCTCACTCTTCAATTTATATTAAGCGGTCAGTCATCTAAAATTAGAGCTGTCGTCAAAAATTTGAGGCACACAACCCAAAACGTACGCAGTTATGAGTTTGCGTGCGATGCCGGGCCGGTAGCGTGCGACTCTTGTCACGCATGCCGTTGCCGTTCGTAATGTAAACAATGTTTAGTCATCCCGTTCTACCCACGGGTAGGTCGGGTTGGTCTACCCACAGCTGTATATTTGGACACCTTATGCAATGCGCCGTTTTTTTTTAAGTTTTTTCATATACGTGTAGTATTCGAATACCTTTTGCACTATATTGAGAACTTGGAGAGCTGTTGTATGTATATTTCGAGTGAGAGGTTTATGTAGCTCAGTTGGTCGGAGAATTCTACCTGTGAGAGACGGGTCGCGGGTTCAAAAACAGTCGATATACTAATTACTTTAAAAATTCAAGATAAAAATGGCTGTATGCCCATGAAGAGCTACTGCATTAAACTAAAATCTACAATGTTGTGGTACAATACAATGACGTGGCTTGGCGAAATTAACATACATCTGCTTACCTCTACGGGGTTTTTCAGGCGTGAACACATCCATACTCCATACTAATATTATAAATGCGTAAGTAACTCTGTCTGTCTGTCTGTATGTTACGTTATCACGCCTAAACCACGGAACCGACTTTGAAGAAATATGGAATATGGGTAGATTAGACCATGAGAAAGGACATAGGCTATGTTTGGTCGCGATAACCGACACCCACGCGGGCGGAGTCGCGGGCAAAAGCTTGTATATGTATATATGTACAACGAAACATGTATGTACTTTGAAACACACATTGAAACTGTCATACATATAATGACGTTTCAGCATAGCCGCAGATGACGTAATAGATTAAATATGTAATCATTTATATGCACCCTAGTATTTTATTTATGTGTATACACTTTATCTAATAAAATAAGGTCAAATATGACCCCTTTTTGACCACTAGCACCTATTTATGACTTGTTTTTGTTATCTAACCCGATAAAATAACCATATTCATAACTATAAAGTATTGCTAGCCTTAATAATATGTATATATGTAAAAAAAATATTATGTAAAAAAAATATATTTTATACTACCAACTTCTTTGAACCATCTGCAAATCTGTGCACCTATCATACAAGAATGAGGCCTTGACGTAGACTTGCTCTCAAGGTACAATCCTCATCAGGTTAGAAGGCAGTCAAGGCAGAACGCAGAAGATACCGAAGAGCAAAAATACTCTTCCCGAGATGGTTTGATGAAAAATACATTTACATAAATAATAACAGTAAATTGAATGATTTTTATAGCATTTATTATGGCTAACTTTAAAATTCGAATAAATCGGAAAAAATGAAATGCTCAAGTGGGACTTGAACCCACAACCTACCCTTACAGGGGGAATGCTCTTCCAACTGAGCTATTGACTCTCACCTGAATCAATAGCTCAGTTGGAAGAGCATTCCCCCTGTAAGGGAAAGGTCTTGGGTTCAAGTCTAACAACAAGATAGGTATGATTTTTTGAAAAATCAAAGCATGCTGATAATAAATATAATAAATCCTTGTAGTTTGATTTTGACTACATCAGTAATAATCAAGGTAATACAAAAAAAAATAAACTTTAACAGCCTTGCTGTCTCTGCTATCGTTAGTCACGTTATCACAGGAAACCACGGTGACGTCATCATGTAAACAGACTCAACGCTGACTCATAGGCAGTGACGTTCTTGGAAAAAAAAACTCGCAGACGAACGAATACCAACTATAGGTATTAAACATTTTAGTTAAGGGCAATACACACGACGACTTTTAGTTTTTAATGTCGTCACAAAGCTATTCAAAAAACATTTATTTATTGCAATTGGGTCGTTAGAATATATATAGGTACTATACTATATAATACTATAAAATTTGGCGTTCAACACACTAAATGTATTTCCAGTGAGAGCGGTTGGTTTTAGAATGGAACCAACCTGTTTATGACGGTCCATGCGTCAGGATACTAAAATGACTTAGCAATTTTAAGAGCTTTATGATATAATGAGAGACTACCTTAATTTTTTGTACGAGAAAGGGGTGTCTTTCTAACAAGAAATAATCATGGAAATTAGACAACGTGATAAATTACTTTCTGAACACGAATTGTTAAAAAGGATTACTGTTAAATTTGTTAAAAAGGAATTAGGATGGGAAAAAGGATCACAAAGTAATACAGAAAATAGATCATGACGTTTGTGCCTTCGTACTTACCCACTCTCAGAGAAATATATCCAGCGTAGCTTGAATGATTAATTTTATTACTTACCTGAAACAAACATACGGTATTTGTTAAAACTAGTGTAATAATATAAAACTAGCCAAAAGTACTTAATGCGGAGTCGTTTTTTATTTCAGACGAACAAAAAAAATTGCTAGAATGGCGGCCATTTTTTCTATGATCTATATTTTGAACCCTACCAAAAAAAGAACATTGCAAAGTAAGTGAAAAGCAACACACATCGTGACCTATTAAACTAAAAGGCCACAGACAGACCCTTCATGCTAACACGCTCCTGAAAGTAGCACGTCATATGTAGCAAAAACCTCTTGAGTAAAGTACGAGCTTGCAAAAAGGGGCAGAGAAAAACGCTATTTATACCTAGAAGTTTAGTGTCAGTTTTGTTTAGTTTGTATTATCCTATTAAGGACTCTTCCATATACTCACGCCTATGAATCCCCAAAGGGGTAGGCAGAGGTGTATCAACACCCACGTGTCGTCAGCTATGATTTTTGGTCCCACGTAATAGGAGGCGAGCCTATTGCCGCCAAGTGGGCACTTTGTCTTGGACTGTATGTTTACTTTCAGATGGAGAACAGCCATATCCCTTAGTCACCTTTTACGACACCCGCTAGGAGAGCTGGAGTGGTCCTATTCTACTCCACCAACCAACACGGTAACCAAAAGGTATTTATTAATAATAATTACGAAAAGCAGCAAATCCCTACTGCAACACTTTTTGTATGTAATACCTTAAAATTCCGTAAATTCACTTGGTATACCCTTTTTTATTATATCCAGGAAAGATAAATCAATCAATATGGGATTATCAAAATCAGTTCAGACATTTAATAGACATAACAGAACATAGAAACATAATTATGTAAGTCCCATCAACACAAAACTCTCCTTCTCGGATGCGTAAATAAACTGTTTTATATATTAAAGTCGACGTGTGTATAGACCTTAAGAGAATAATATTCATATCCGTTACTATATAAATAAAACACTTCCAACCAGTTTGTATTTGAATATTAGCGTATGGTTCAACGGTAGGTTGCGAATAGGTTGCCAAATACCACAGTGCAACTTTTGTTGCCACAAGACGTGGTTTATTGCCTGGTAGCGTGTTTAGAGAGAAGGGCGAAGGATACGATATAGTTTAATGAGTAAGATGGGCAACATTGTTCTCAGGAAGTGTAACTTTTGAGCATTTTCTCTAAGATTTGAAGCTCACGTAAAGAATGTTATAGAAGCAAAATTGTATGACTACAGATGGAAATAGATATAATCGTAAATTCTGTAGTTGTTTCGATTGTAGGGTTTCTTTTTGATCGTGAGCTCATCGATTCCAATTTCAGGTTTTTTACCCGACTGCCAAGGGAGGTTATGTCTTTTTTAAAGAAGTAGAAGTTGGAAGTTTGCCCGGTTAGTGCTCTGTAGGTGACACAACAAATTTTTCTACCCTTTCTTTATATTATGGGGTCCCATCAAGTTCGTTAGGACCCAAGTTAACCTCACTAGAAAGTAGGTAAACCAGATGTTTCACGGACCAAGGTCAGACAAGGAGCAGGTTGAAGAGGCCAAACGATAACATACTTAGTCAGAAGATAGACATACTTACTTACGGCCGCTTTCTATATGCAATCTCAATCCATATTTCGCAATCCAAGATTGATAATTCAATCCATTTCTTAATTTTTCTATTTCAGTAAACGATCTTTAGATTGACATACCGATCCTTTTCTTCAATCGATCTTTGGGAGGACTGATCGACAGTTTTAAATCGCTGTTTGTACCAAAGTGACAGCTGTGCGTTTTCTATAAGCGATCTCCGTATTTGACAGATCCATTTCTGAGCAGAATCTATCTTTTCAAACGATCTCTCAAATTTGGCCGATTGTTGTTTTGGATTGTTGTAAGTTTGTAAGAAACCTGAATTAAAGCATGCAGGAAACAGTATGTAACAAGTGATAATAGTGATGTCGAAGTATTGATGGAGTTATTTCAAAACATTTCAAAAACATTTCGGCGAATAAACTTCTTGGGAAGTTAAATAATGTGGAAAAAGTACACGCGTGTTTTCAATAATTACGTGTAACAATGGATTTAGGATTCTACCAAGTACTATCAATCAACAGTATGAATAGACAAATATAGATATGATTGAACACAACACACAGCAAATCACCGAGAAACTTTCAAATATAGTCTTCAGTGAGAAAACAGAAAAGTTTATTTAGTCTGAAGTTCGCGTCCCGTTTCACGTTATGTTCATACAAGCCGAACTTAAGTCTACATTTTTAATTTGTGAATGTTTGTAGTAATTAAAATTAATATCTGAATATACCTAGTACTAACAAACACATACTAATTAAATATTTGTGTAATAATCACTTTTTTATTAACTAACAAGCATTTGTATTTTTACTGAGCATGCGTAAACCAAAACGTGAAAGAGGATCGAGATTTATGACCGATCCTTATTTTTGTTAGGGTAATGGCGGCAGATAGACATATTGAAATACCGATTGTGCGTCGATCGATTGATTGTCAAAAACCGGGATTGCAAACAATCTTAGATTGACGATCGAATATTGGAAGCGGCCGTAAGACATACTTAAAGGATAAATAAGATAGTTGAGTTAGCCACTAGCTCCAAATCGCAAGCTTTGTTTGTAACCGGGATTCACTATCGGACGATAGTAAACGTTTAAAAAATATTGGCGATTTTAGTCTTTATTCTTAAAGCATTAAGTCCTAGAGGTCATTTTTTATCTATCTACCCTCGTTACGCTGTTGATAGTCCTGCAATGTGGGTCAAAAGTTCAGGTCCTGACCCACCGCACTGACCTACAAAGCATGTAGCACCCGTATCTGGGTCAAGTTACTAATATTACTCTGTTTTATTACTATGCAGTATTTCGATACGAATATGTATAAGTGCACGAATACTTATATCACGCGAAATGTAGGAAGTGTGTTTTTATTTTGTTCAAAAAGGAAGTTCGGATTTACATCTCTCTCTCTTGGCCTAGCCTTATCCCATTTCTATTTGGGGTCGGCTCTCCTCGTCATTCTTCGCCATACTTGTCGGTTTTGAGTCGTCGAATCGTCTAATTGGGCTTTCTTCAGGTCACTGCTCATCACAGACATCCAAGTGTGAAGGGGTCTGCCTCGTTTTCTCGGACCGGTGTTAATATCCTGTCTGGTCATGTGGTCTTCGGGTCTTCTCATCACATACCCATACCACCTAAGACGAAACTCGGAGAGTTTTTCTTCGATTGGCCTGATCTTAAAACTTCCACGGATATGTATATTTTTCACCCTGTCTAGCAAGGTAACACCACCTGCCCATCTCAGCATTTTCATCTCCGTCGTCTGTAGTTTTGTGGTATGGACCTTCTTCACTGGCCAGCACTCGGCTCCGTTTTGTAGATCTTGCCTTTTACGCGTACCGGCATTCTGCTGTCGCATAGTACACCCGATAGCTCTCGCCACTTCATCCATCCTGTGTTAACTCGGTGGGTTACGTCGGCGTCAATCGTACCATCGCACGAAAGTTCGGATTTACATATTATTATTATATAATTACTTATGTACTATGAAAATATAAAAGCGGTATCGCTCTTATTACAGCGGTCTACCCAATTTTATCTAGAAAAAAAGTTACTGAAATAAAACAACTTTTTAAGGATTTTATCGCGATATATTTGTTATTATTTACTTTTAAACCGACATTTCGGTTGCTTTTCGGCAGCCATGATCGCGGGGCATGAGTGACATTCGCGTAAACTGAAGAAAATATCAAAAAAGTAACCTAAAAAAATTAAGCAAAACATAAACATAACATAAAGTCACGCCTGTATTCCCCGAAGGGGTAGAGGTGCTAGCACCCACATTTCGCCAGTTTATGTTTAGGTCCCAATGTAATAGGTGGCGAGCCATTTGCCATTAACCGGGCACTTATAAACCTGCGATAAGAACACACATAACTTCGAAAAGCATCGAAAAGATTAAGCAAAAGTCAAATCAAATTCTAAGTTCATTTATTCTGTAATGCCATTAAAACGGCAATTATACAATTTGTAAAATAAAAGTAACTAGAGTAATGTTTAGAAAATGGACCACTTGTGAACAGTATTTACCTCAGCAGCTCAGATTAGGCAATATCACGCTAATAGCGCTAAACACGAACTTCCCAAATACACTTAAAACTAATTTTCTCGACTAAAACACACACTCACCATCTAATTAATGAATTACAGAATAATAGTAGCATAGTTCTGAGGCCTTGCTACCAACCTTAAAAGTAATCCATACTAATATTATAAATAATATATCCATACTCCATACTAATATTATAAATGCGAAAGTAACTCTGTCTGTCTGTCTGTATGTTACGCTTTCACGCCTAAACCACTGAACCGATTTTGATGAAATTTGGTATAGGGGTAGATGAGACCTTGAGAAAGGACATAGGCTAGGTTTGATCGCGATAACCGACATCCACGCGGGTGGAGCCGCGGGCAAAAGCTAGTATGTATTATTACAATTTTGTTGTTCATATTGTTATTCGAACTCGAACTATTATTGTCCGTCGATATCTTCTAATACAAGTGTAATATCTAACAAATGAAACAAACACACATATACACTGCAGTAAGAGATACGGTACGGAGAAGAGGTACCGTATCTCTTACTGCATATACGGTATATACCGTAATATATATGTTTGACCTAGTTTAACTAAAACACTATCCTGAATATTATAGCTAACGGACGCTTTCCAATTCACACTATGATTTTCACAAAGTAAGATTAAATTAATACTGCTAGAGATGGTAGCAGCCTCCTTGATCCTTTAATCAATCTTATCATCACATGCGAGCATCTTTAACTTATAAGTTCGAAGACGTAAATATATAGAGAAAAACAGTAGTAGCCCCCCTGATCCTTTAAACAATCTTATCATCACATTTATGCGAGCGATCTCCTTACAAGTTCGAAGAGATAAATATATGGATTAAAAGAACGTAGCTAACACGTCTAAAGTCTGTATGTCTTTATAATTAAAACCTTCACGAGCTTATCTCACAAGTATAAAAGTAAACAAGCGAGCGTCCCCGGCGGCCGGAGTGGCGGAGTTACTTCATTATACAGAAAGCAGCTAAGCCGGGTTGTCGAAGCGCTTCTAGTTAGCACATGGATTTAACTGCGCGAGTAGAAGACAATCGCTGTGGGCTTTGGAAAGATGGGTGTCACACCGTATTGTAATGGTTAGGTACGTTTAGGTACAACGATATTTTGCATCGATATTTTTTTCGTGCGAATATCCCCACGGATACCTCCCCCGCCGGAGCCGGAGGGGCAGGGTATGTCGGACTTGAACCGACTAAAACCACACGCCGACTGAGGGTCGTGGTGCTAGGCCGGAGGTGAGGTTGTCTTCGACATCTACCTCGCACCACTACTGACCCAAGACCATCTCTTACGGACTGGTCGATATACTATATCGATATACGATACACTCGAAGTCGCATGTGATTCTGGTTTCGTTAGTTTTGAAGAGACTCACACTTGTCAAAGTTTCTACTTCTTTGACTGCAATGCCGAACTTTAGCTTTGTCCATTTTCCTCTTATGAAACAAATTACACATTATGGTGTGGCATGCATACACAGAGCACGCTTTTAGGTATATCTTATCAGGTAAGCAGTTATGCTTGCCACCTTGTTATTTGACTGATAGCTGAGCATTATTAGACCAATAATGAGAAACGCCCATGTAACCGTGTAGTATTTCACTGTCATTGTAACTGTCGAAAACCCGGGTAGGATTAATAAAAAATATGTTAATCCCGTTTCCGCAACCCATTGGAACCTATTCCTAGGATAAAAATTGTTATGTGTTATTCCAAAATATAATTATTAATCCCTGTTCCAAAAATCAGCCAGAATTATTTAGCTGTTAGATTGTGATTGGATAGCAAACATCTTCACGAACTTTGTAGGATAAGGTACATTACGGTGTAACAGGGGCCTCGGTGCAGCTAGGGGTTAGCCTTCACCGTTGACGTCTTCCAAGTCGCGCGAAATCCGTCGATGTACAACACCCTGACTAATTAAATTCTGCTACAGCGACGTAAAATTTGAACAGACTTAATTACCTATCTAAATTGGTTGTGTTATCATTTGCATATAACAGCATTACGTCAGAATACTGAGGAGGCGTGTACATATTTATGTATCCAATATGATATAAATCAGTCTTATGCTAAACGTTACGCGCCGCGTTTGAAACGGTAGCAAATTGTTTTGATTACGGTTTTATTAATATTTAGTAGTTTGAGGACTGAGAATTAGTAAATACCCAGCAGGGTTATTGACATGTCGGGTTATCAAAGTACTTATCATGTGGCTAGGCCGATATAACCGATTATATCATCAAGTGAGCCTTTTGATATTTTCAGCTTGTACTTACATCATAATCTATTTAAGGGTTTGGTTTCGGTCATCATTGTCAGGTTTCATACATACAGGTTTGTATGAAAGAATTCTTTTGGAATATGCATGCTACATGATACACATACTATACGTATGTAAGTACACGCCTGTAAACTCCTGAACGAGGAAGCACAGATGCATCAACAGCGACATTTCGCCAACTCTGTTTGTCGGTCTCACGTAATAACAAGCCTATTGCCATCATTACTTCTTCATGAACTGCATGGGCACTGCACTAACCTTCTCCGACACCCACCACGGGAAGAGATCGGGTGGCCCTATTCTACTCCAGTGGGAACTTACATGGCACTATATGTACAAGGTGTTATAATTGCACCGTCACTGGGGCGAAACGGCATGCTCCCGTTTCGCCTGTTTTAATATAAAAGCTGTAGTATGAATCCCCATGGTCTTTTCAAGCGACTACAATATGGGGTCCTCCAAGAAGGCCATAGCTTTTTACACAGTCGCGAGTGTTGCGCCCCTAATGTTTGCAAACGTCCAAAGACCACGGTAACCATATTCAATCAGGTAGGCCGTGTGCTTGTCTGCCACCTAAGTGATTAAGACCAGGCCGCACCATTAAGACCTGAAACTCCCTGCCAGCTCACGTGTTTCCTTTTCCCTACAGTTCCAGGTCCTTTAAGCGGGGCGTGAAAAGGCATCTGATGAGGCCGTCAAGCTGAGTGTCACCACTGTTAACATGGTACTCATGTTTACGATGGTGACCCTTTTTCTGAGACTTTGCCTTTAGCTTACAATCAGGCGAGGTGAAGTCAAATTGACGTGTTCTTTATACAAAAAAATGATACAAAAATATGCATATAAATATATACGTATATAAATGTCTATTTAACATTCTGAGTAGGCGCCCGCCAGGAGGATGTCGTCTCGCTAGCGTTTACAGTTATCGGCACGCGACCGAGACTGCTCTATTGATCAACATTTACACTTTTTGTATCACTTCTGATCCAGACCGGTTCTGACAGGCATGTCAAAAATAGACTTGTTAAACAGTCATTAAAAATGTTGGCAATGGAAGTAATTGGTCCAAACATGTCTTTTTAGCACAAATTAGCTTGACTGGTGAAGTTACATCCTCTCACTAAATAATATTATTTTTTGTTCCCGCTACTTTGACTGCGTGGACTTGATTCGGGTCTTAAATATTGGCAACGTACCTTAACGATCTCCTAGTTTGGACCCTTTTACAAAAACGCCCGTACGACCCGATTTTAAGACGCTTCAAAGAAGAGGTCCAAATTTTTGTTCCTAAAATAAAAGTAGGTAAAGTTAAGCCACAATATCACTATGTAGCAGTCAAAATCGCTACAGCTGTTTTCAGATTAGCCAAGGTTAATACATAAACGGGGTAAATAAAGAATTTCCTTTTTCAAAGTCAGTTAAAATATAAATAAATTTAGTTATTTCACACCTGTTATATGCATCCCACGTCTGCAATAATTGCATAAAGGTATTCAACATTTTTTTTTTATTTCATTCATTTTTCAGTCATTCATTTCATTTCATTCATTCATTCGGCTAAGCACTTACGTAGTTACTGCTGTTTACCCACAATGACTATTGGCAGGTGGCACTTGCAATAGTCTTACTAATAAAATATTAACCCCTCGCACATTCAACTTTTTACAATAGCAGGGGACTGAGGGCATGGTATTGATCTGTATTCGGACTATTGTTGAGTGCAGTTACTTGGCTCACCAGCTTACAATCAATCGTTAGCGTATTGGACAAGTTATACCTAATGATTAAGAGAGAATTTCTTCAGTTATCATATCTGAAGCACAATCCAACGATTAGACCTCGTTTGATAATGTAAAAACGTAGGTTACTTTTTTTTATTAATTGATCACAGTTTCTTGAAATGTTGAGTTAGGTATGTAAGGCTTTGATTTGCAATGGATTGCAGATCAAAATCTAGTATGTTACAGACGAATTGTGAACTCACCCCTAACTCAGCATAACTGGTAGAATTAATCAGAGTTCCTCCTGCTGTTCTAGTATAATACCTCTAAAAAGAAAACAAAATATTTGACCCAACCGCTATATCGAACATGAAACCTCATACACAGCAGTCTCTCCACTACCACTGCACCACTAAAACAAAAAACAACCCTCAAACTTACAGAAACTTGCCACGAACATGACCTCCTCCAGTAGCATATCCCAACAAGATCAATACCACTTATCTGAACTACACTGTCTTCAAAACCAAAAGTTTTTTGTAACAACTACTAAATCACTAGCGACGATGCGTGGGGTCCACGCGTGGGACAATACCGCCCCTTCGACGACCCTTGTAACTTGACAACCAGCTTAACCTGACCTTCCACGCCCTTAGAAACGGGACAAAGAAATCTCCGCTCGATAAAGAACAGAGTTCATATAAAAGTGGACAGAAACAACAGCTGTTGTGAGTCTTTTGAAGTACTTGGCTAGGTCGTATGTGTATGTATATGTTGGTATAATGTTGATATCAAAGTTTTAAAACGACGTTTCGTTTATTTATTTATGAGATGAGAGTATTACCTAAGTTTGAGGGGGTCAGTGTATATTCTATTTATGGAATTACAAGAGAAATGGGTCCAAGACTTGTTGGGGATGAGGGGAGGACGTGTTGTATAATGGGACTTCCTGTTCGTATTTTTTATTCTCCTTCTCATCGGGAGCAAACTAAGGAGTGCGAATAAGTTTGTCGTTGATTCACAGTTTTTTTCTAAAGAGTATATATACGACATACTTTAACACTACTCTTGGGTAGGGTTTCGTGGGTTCAGAACGGAAATACTCCTACAAAGCGCTATCAAAAGCTAGCATAGCATAACTGGCTTATAATATTTTTGGTTCTATGATTTGGATAACCATACATATATTTTCGTTTTAAATACCTGTCTGCATATTATGTATAGAAACATCCAGATCCCTAAAAAATAGACATTACTTGTACATGCCTACTATCTGTAGGAATATAATTCGCACTAAGCTGGAATGGTACCTGCAACCTTTCCTTGCAGTAAAACGCTTAATCGCTACGATATAAAGGTCAATAATAAGAAAATTAGGATTATGAACTCCACATTTCTTAAAATCCATATCCATACTAATATTATAAATGCGAAAGTAACTCTGTCTGTCTGTCTGTCTGTCTGTCTGTCTGTCTGTATGTTACGCTTTCACGCCGTAACCACTGAACCGATTTTGATGAAATTTGGTATAGGGGTAGATTAAACCTTGAGAAAGGACAAAATAAAAGATTCTGAGCCTAATCTACAGTAATAGATGGTATAACTCGAATCATATATCTTGGATCTACATCGCGAGATATAAAAGGACATGGCGCACGCAGATAGTTTTGTAATAATCTATACTTTGTCATCTGAATTTGAGCTCGTCCGCCGCAGTAGCACGCCGTGCTATCTTCAAAATACATCCAAGAAACGTGCACTGCGCGTTTTCTACCGCCTATATAATGGTTTGTGCTCAGATGAATTATTTGACATGATGCCTACAGCTACATTCTATCATCGCACCGCTCGCCATAGACAGGGAATTCATCCCCACACATTGCATCTGAATACGGTGCGCACCGTGCGGTATGAAAGGAACTTCATCCCACGTACGCTCAAGCTGTGGAATGAACTCCCTGCCATGGTTTTCCCAAGCGACTACAATATGGGGTTCTTCAAGAGGGGCATTAGAAGGTTTCTTCAGGGTAGGCAGCGCGAGTGTAACGCCCCTGGTGTTGCATACGTCCATAGGCCGCGGTAACCACTTTCCATCAGGTGGGCCGTGTGCTTGTCTGCCACCTAAGTGGTATAAAAAAAAGAGCACATTTGAGCAAATTTTAGACCCACCATATATGAATCGTACTATACAGTATACAGTCCTTGTATTGCACTTCATTGGAATTCACTTAACTAGTCCTCTGTTAAAACAAAACCACAAGTAAAACCTCCAGCGTATTTAGTAATGTAAATAACACCGAAATAACTCACACCAAAGTCAAGACTCATTTCCAACTGTAGACACAACAACGTATAGAGAGACCACTAAAAAACGTAAGTGCCCAAAAATCCCACAGCTTTTACACCCCACTTGTGAGTTGTGACTCCAACACTTTTACTTAAGAATCTCAAACACACAAATCTCTTCGCATACGAATATATTGTCGACGTGGTATGTTTAAAATTCCTACATACGTAAAGACCACTCGATTCGGCATTACGGCCATTCAGTAGTACCACCATCCATATTACGAAGAACTACCGAACTCCTCTCTTGGTATAGTGAAAAGGAGTTGAGAGGAAAAAATTTAAGTGAGTGTGGAGGTCTTGGGTCATTGGTTAATGAACAATAGAGGTGTGAAAGGGGTTTAGGTAAACACCCTTTTGTGAGAGCTCATGGTATTGTACGGTCGACGGTGCTTTGTGCAAATAGATTACCTCGTATTGTTGCGGTTATGCTGACGCCGAGTGACAACACCGAGGTGTCTCGCGATATTCGAGTTAATTCAAGTAAATTCATGAATTCACGACAATTTATGAGGTTAGTCACCTAATAAACGTATAACGCATCGTTTTATCTCGACACAATAGCTTAAAGAATTCATTTGAATATGCTTTGTTATTTAGTGACTAATAAATTAAATGCCTATTAAACTAGAGACGTTCTTTTTTAAAATATCGATACAAATAAATAACGAGATTATTGACGGGTTGTTATTATTAATTTTGTTTTATTTATTGACTAATTTTTATAACTAGTTTGGAACTAACATAGAGTTTGTATTATATGAGAGTAGTGACTAATGCAGGAATGATTTGTTTTTTTAAGAATAGGTTGTAAACGAGCACAGGATTTCATAGGAAGAAGTAGAAGGTTATATAGCCAACCTTTTGTCAATTCAATAGTCTGAGGCGGGCAGTGTTATTGTTATTTTTTCAGTTTCTTTAGGATTTTTCAGTAGCAGCTCAAATAGCGCCCATTGGTGACAATAGGATCCCTGAATAAACGAGTATCTAGGCGTCTTTAGTATCGGTCGTACTTGTGAAATTGAGTACTCAGACTTTCCAAGTACATAATTTCTTTTCACAAAGAATATTGATCCTCAAACAAATAGAAGCAAGGCGCACATTTGAATGTACTCGAAAATACTTTCAAATCTTGGAAATAAAAATATTGCCGTAGCAAATTTAACTGTGCCATCTTATAAATAATGAGCACAGTCTCAATGGGTTATCGATCATTGAGATACGTTTAAATCTTGCAAGTATCTCGGGTCACGATTAGATAGTGGACGCAGTTCTGGTCAGTGACGAAAGTAGCTTAACACATTTAAATTCTCAAAATTATGTAACGGTAAAACCTTTTAAAACTTATAGTACATAACATACCACGTTTACTTGG
This sequence comes from Eilema sororculum, assembly GCA_914829495.1. Taxonomy (NCBI): domain Eukaryota; kingdom Metazoa; phylum Arthropoda; class Insecta; order Lepidoptera; family Erebidae; genus Eilema; species Eilema sororculum. The sequence goes on from OU618546.1 coordinate 22,322,469, forward strand.
GAATAAACCATGAAATAACGTGAATAGTAGGCCAAAGCCTCCCAACATTGAGAGAGGCCTACATCACAGAATAACTATGGTCTATGGATACCTAAACAGTGCCTAAGTCCGGCCATGGACTGCGATAGGCTATTTATTGATTGGTATAAATAATGGTCTCTGACAATATCAAAATACTTCTATTCTATTACTACTACTTACGTACATACGTAAAAGTATATAAGTACTAGCTTTTGCCAGCGGCTCCGCCCGCGTGGATGTCGGTTATCGCGACCAAACATAGCCTATGTCCTTTCTCATGGTCTAATCTACTCCTATACTAAATTTCATCAAAATCGGTTCAGTGGTTGAGGCGTGAAAGCGTAACATACAGACAGACAGACAGACAGACAGACAGAGTTACTTTCGCATTTATAATATTAGTATGGATTTAGCACCTGTTATTATTTATTGCACTTTGGGTATCTTTTAAATACCCAATTTAACTGTAATTTAAGTTATTTTTTCAATTATGTACAGGCAACTAGATACTTAAGTTGCTAAAAACTTAGTAGTCAAATACAATAATGAAAATTGGAGTTAAAGTTACTGGGAAAAGTTAACTCCAGTAACCGTTATGGTCATACGCGTAGATATTATCCGTCCGTACGTGTCGGTACGAGCTCACAAGTGAGTATTTAAATACCTAATACTAGATATGCGTATGTGGTACGCGTGTAAACCGCTTTCATTATGAATAGTAATACTACGGTTAGCCGCAATTATCCTGCATTATAATTGGTTCCCGGCGAAATAGAATACAACGGCCACCCTATCTCTTCCCGTGGGGGTCGTACGCGTACAGGAGACTAAAGGATAGGGTTATTATACAGCTATGCAACAAAAAATACTCATGAAAATATTAGATAGGTTTGGATAATATTCCAGGTTACGCCCTATATTTCATGTTCTCGAGAGTTTTTTTATAGAAGTTTATTCCCAAAAGTACTTATAACTAGTACTCGTATATACTCTTCATCTCTACAGTTCCTATAACTTACAGTACCTACACATTTAGGAACCCGGGGTCAATCCTTAATAATTCCCTTTTCAACCGACTTCAAAAAAGGAGGAGGAATATTTTTTTTTATGTATGTTCACCGATAATTCCGTCAATTATAGATTTCAGTTCACTTCTGAGGTGCTCCGATTTTCACCAGATCAGGATCTGATGATGGGATCCAGGAGAAATCGAGGGCGACCACCGAAATTTGTATGTTCGGATGGAGCTATTGTTACATAATCATGTCTTACTCAGGTATATGCTTCAGGATTTCAGCATCCAATACTGCTGAGCTGATGATGAAGCTACTGAACTCCTTAACGGTTAGGAGTTGGGAGACAGTACTGCCATTGATCGATGGAAACTATTTAATAATAGTATGTAGGGCTAACGTGTTGCTTGTGAGGTATGCTTATTTTCCTATTTGGTTTTGAAGTGGTTTTTTTTAAATCCATACTAATATTATAAATGCGAAAGTAACTCTGTCTGTCCGTCTGTCTGTCTGTATGTTACGCTTTCACGCCTAAACCACTGAACCGATTTTGATGAAATTTGGTATAGGGGTAGATTAGACCACGAGAAAGGACATAGGCTATGTTTGGTCGCGATAACCGACATCCACGCGGGCAGAGCCACGGGCAAAAGCTAGTTATATTATAATGGTTTGTTTAAGCTTTTATAGGTGCGAATATCGTCTGACCTCTCAACTCGAAAGTAACTCAAGAGTATTTAATCGAGGTAAAAATTTAAAAAAAAGGAAAAATAACAAGCTGTGGTCCGATTGTCTTTAGATCTCCTCCCAAAAATAGCTCAAAGCGCTCAAAAAAGTTTTCACTACAACAAAGAAATGCATTCAATAAAAAAAACATGAGCAATTCGAAATTCGAAGTAAAACTAATCAGGCGATAATATCCCTAGTTCCTCGTATATCATCACTGATCTCGGGTAGACAGACCGATTTGGAAAAAAATATTCGCGTGTCGTCCTCTCGCCCGTTCATACAGAAAACACCCCATTAAGTAATTTTTTCTGCCTAAATCTAATTTTGAGGGCAGGCAACCCATATGTGCCTATGGGATTTTGATTATCAACAAGCGAAAATCAACTTTAAAACTAAAGAAATAAGGTTGTATTTTCTTTGAAGTAGATTTAATTTTCTACCCTCTAAGTTGGAGTCCGGAGCAGCTGCCAGCAAATGCACTATGAGATTTCAACCCTCAAATGCAGTGTTGTATAATAATAATAAATTTGAAAAGACAAGGTAATACTGCAATCGGGTACGGATGGGGTTGGCCCAATCGTCAGGAGATTTAGCATGAATATTTGTTATATTTTAATGTCATTTTTTTTTCTAAGAACAGCAGTGATTTGCCAATCCCTTTGGTAACGTTTCGTATTACAATTTCTCGTCGGTGTAATATCAAATTCTCTTGTAAAAGGAATATATAAGTTTAATTTTACGGTCTGATTCATTCAGATTGGTGATTAAATGCAAACGATATTACGTTTGGAACAGATTTGAATACTTTTACGTAATGTTTTTTTTTTTGACACAAACGGGTATATTTTTGTTTACCTTGACATCACTGGCTCTGTGACACAACGACGGTAATTACTATGATTGCTCGAGGGCCTGAGTTTAGTTCCTGGATTGGGCAAATTTAGATTTTCTGGGTTGGGTAAATTTGCTCTCCTCTATGATGTCCATGGGATAGAAAATTGGTGACCAAATGTGGATGCTAATATGCCTCTGCCTATCCCTTCTGGGATATGCAAGCGTGAATATAAAAAATAACCGCATACAATTTGTATGTTTTATCATCATTTTCAGGCTATTGCAAACCTTGTATCCATTAACCTTGACATGGGCCTGCTCAATGTTTCCGTGTTCATATTATGTTATCGGGCATAAAACACCCCACAAGATTACTGTTTAACTGTAAGGTACAACATTTGCTAATAGAGTTCACAATAAGAATATTACCCATTTGAAATGTTGGTGTAGTCCAGTTAGAGCACCTAGGCAAATAGCAGCTAATTATCTAGACTACGAAAGGCACATAAAACGTTTTTGCATGTGCTATTCGGCTGCTTCCATTTTGTACCCACAAAACTGTACCCACAAGCTAAAAGAATATTATATATTCCATCTTCTCCCTCCTGCAATAGTTCTTTCCAAATTCTACCCTGACGTATTGTAGCTAGGCAATTGTTTATGATGTTCATCAGTACGCACCGTCAGCAAACAAAGCAATACTTTGATACTTGTTTAAAATATGTATAGAGAGGCAGGGGGAGAACAGGCAGAAATGGCGCACATTGGGAGAGGCCTATATCCAGCAGTGGACTGCAATAGGCTAATTCATTGATTGACATATTATTAATTTTCTTAATTTAATGGAAACCTAGGTATGTTATATCAGGGACAAATTTGAAGATATATAACCTAACTAGAAATTCATTTTTAACCACGAAGAGTATGTACGAGTCAGAACCAAGTACTGGGAAATCTGTACAACATTGTCAGGTATGATTTTTGCCAACATCATCAATGAGTTGTGATGATAATTGTCTTCACCTAGGAGTCCAGAGTCTGCTATATTTATTTTTAGAGAGATGGCGTTTTACGAAAGAACATTAAGGTACTTATGTCTCCATTTCACAATTTGAATCCCTGCGCTAATTGTGTGCGCGAATTTCTCTTGTCAACCTCTCACCTCGGATTCAGCTGTCGAGATTTATAATATTAATAGTATTCTTACAGAATACCAAGTTATTCATGCAGGAACCCACCTGTCTTATAACAAAGTCATCGCTGTTCAGATATGAAAAACCGTTTCATCTAGTTCAAAACTGATTTTGACTTTGATGACACTTCCAACTTATTTATATAGGTAAGTACAAACATGTACAAAATCGATTCTCCAATCACTTCAAATTGAACCACCACGGTGACACGACAGCAATATTTACAAAACACCTCCAAACACCACCTAGGTGCTTAGTAGTTACACCACTGACAATAGCGTTACCCCCTTTTGTCGCTAATACCCCGACAATGGTTACACCCCGAGCTACCCTTGTTACGTACGTGAGTCATTTAGAGGGGTAACATACAGATAAGTGGGGTTAATCGCCTTCTACAGAGCACTGAACAGTCTTATGCTCATGAAGGAAATGGAAAATAAGTTTAAGATTGTGAAATTCCTTCTACAATAAGCGGTTACTCGCCTGTAAGACATCTTGTTGTTATTATGTAAAATCTTCCATTTCATTTTGTTTATGTAATATTTTAATCGCATTTATGCGCTAATTTCGATTGCATCTAAAGCCCTTAGAGCCCGGGGTCCGGTCTCTTATTCCTTCTTTTGGCTTCTAAGATAGCAAATGTTGTCAGACCCACCCAGCCCTTATAGGAAATCTTGCACCAAACCTTCATGCTTAAATCGGCAGGCTGGCTGATTGATTGACCCCTATACAAGTAATTTAGGTAGTAAAAAGCATGGCCAACCAGAGATGCTTACTTTTGCGCTGTATAGGAGAATTTGAACGAGAACGAAGTCAGATTCTCAATTAAATTTTCCTGAAAAGTACGTTAAAGTATCATTATGTTGACGCATTAGACGTTACGCAAACATTATGGTTATTATTTTTATACCCTGTTAGACGTGTCAACACTTTTAACACAGGTAATTGACCCAAATAACGCCGGTTATGGCTGTTATCCCGTCTAAATTGGGATCGGTAGCTTGTTAGGTTATTAATATCATTTTTGAATATTACTCATCAAAATCGATTCCAATAGCTACGAATTTCTAATTCACAATTCAACTGATCTTATTTCTATCTACGTGTCGATATTGCAAATAGAAAACGACTTCCAAAAGAGGAAAATGTCAAAAAGGAAAGGAAGAAAAAACTGGACAGGAGCGACTCGCTATGAATAATTCAATAGAAATTTATAATTTACTTCACATTGGCGAAATTGCTGCAGAAGCCATTGATAAAATAAAACCAAGGCAGGAAAATGGAGAAGGCATTCCACACTTTCACAGACCATAAAATAATAACTAGTCGAGATAGTAACTATACTAGTCAATGCGGTTTATTTTTGATGCATACCGATTGTAAAATAGACAATAAATCATGCGTTATAGACTCTGGCAAAGATTTCTATCCATATAAAGACCCACATGCATATCTATTATGGAACGTTGACACTTCAAACTCACAACAGCACATTACATAACACAGAACCACATCAAACTGATATCATAACAAAGATTTATCTATCAAGAAACCAGTCAACACAACAACGCAATGGCTGATCCAACGGTCGACAGATACACCCAACACCCACGACATTCCACCAACAAACAACTTACTCAAGTTACAACCACTACTCAAGATTAAAAACAAAACAAAAATAAAAACTTCTAGCTTTCATTGTCCAAAATTGAATAACTTTTCAATGGTGATGAAAACAAGACGAATAATCGTAGGGACTAAGCACTTGTAGAGAATGCAACGATAGAACGAGACAAAATTACAACATAAACTGTAAGACAGACAAGGATAACGCATGTCTCATGTCAACAATGAAAGATAGACTCCGTGCAGTAATGTGAGCACTCAATGGACGTGAATACAAAAGCGTGATTGCATCTGATGAACCTATATGTGAAACGAATTTGTACTCTTTGTGTCATAGATAAGGTTTATATTCAATTTAATGATGTGCAAATGTGATTTGTATGCGATGTATGTATATCATGTCATTGACTTAGTTATCTTAAGACAGTCATTCGACCTAGACTAGGCGGTGTCTAGCATTCTTGCTCGGTAATAATAGACTTCGGACATCTCTGTTTATTACTGCGAATCGAAAGATGTATTATTACGTCAGCTTATTATGAGCCTCTTATGAGATTTAATGATTTGCGGTTTTATTTGCAAAAGGCAAGTGTTTCTCACAGATAAAAATATATTATACCAACTAAAGGTTGGGGTAATCATTCTGTACTGTGAGTCCGGTCCATTGCTCTTTTAACATACTAAATAACCAACTTTTTCTCTGCAAGTAACCTGCCCAATTTGTGAATAATGCAAGGAAAGGGTCCTAATACATAAAACAGTGTACAGATTGATGTTGCAACTTTTAGAGTTTGGTGACATTTTAGGGACCCTATTATCAAATCTTAGGCATATTGGACAAGGCCTTTTTTGGCTTAAAATCTGCCAAAAAGGCCTTGTCGATCGATTATGAATATCAATACTGCCTAATGCCTTGTAAAATAAATGAGATAACATGGTAATAAACAATGTAATAAATTGTATTCTTACAGAAACTGCTCATTACATAGGCCATTGCGAAAATAATAGATGTTATTTGTTTGAGCAGATAAATCTATTTCAGAATCTAAATTATCATTTCAGTTTTCTGTACTTATTCAACAGCCTCTGTGGCGTGGCGGTAGTGCACGCGACTGCCACGCAGGAGACGCGGGTTCAATTCCCACTCAGTGCAAATATTTGTATGCATGAATATGGCTATTTGCATTGGTCTGGGTGTTTCTATGTATAATAATATGTATGTATTTATTTGAATATGTATTTGTATGTGAATGTTCTGACGAGTTCTTCCAATTAGTCCCACCCTCCCCTTTCCTTCACAGGACGACACGTGCAGGGCTAAGATGCCATCCATTTACGGTGCAGAGTATACCTGCTAGAATCAAGCGTTTCAGTGACTCATTCCTATGCCGCACCACTAAGACCTGGAACTCCCTGCCAGCTCACGTGTTTCCTTCTTCCTACAGTCCCGGGTCCTTTACGTTTTTACGATGGTGACCCTCTTTCCGAGACTTTGCCTTTAGCTTAACATCAGGCGAGGTGAATTCAAATTGACGTGTCCCGGATAAAAAAAAGTATATAAGTATGTTTATCCGCATTCTAGATTCCATAACACAAGCTATAAAAGCTTACCATGGGTCTAGATAGCGTTGTGTTATTTAAAAAAAATACAATTTGGTATTATGAAGTCACGCGAAGACTTTCGGGGACAAGCCAAACTGTAAAGCATTTGTAAATTGAAAAGCGACGCTGCACAGGGTTTCTTCTCAAGATTGGATGATTCGACGGCAGGCGTTCCCATAAAAGTCGTATAAGTCTATACAAAAAGCGAAGAAAGAGTTAGTGGATAGCAGGCTCCAAAGTGAAAGAGATGATATAAAGAAATAGTTATAATTATTGTGCAATTTAAGAGCTATGCATCCGAATACCACAATAAAACATGTTTCAACTTGTTCGTATACCTACTTCGCTAACTACCTATAAGTAGGTAGGCAAGTACGGAAAGGATTGGATCACAGTTTGTGTGATTCACGGATTGTCTTCTGGGTCAGTGACACAGAGTAAACATAATGTACCTATTTGGTGTCAGTGATTCAATATTTACTATGTATTCTGTGAACTAGACTTTTTGCGTTCGCTGGACATTTTGCGAATTGGACATTCTGCGCCTAAATGGTCGTCAACATATGGAAATTGTTGTTTCACACAGACATACAGCTCAAATTCAAATATGAAATTTTATCAATAATTTTATTTGATAGCTCTTTGAGTTAAAATGCTTTATAGTAATAACTAAAACCACCATAACTTTTACCCTGCAAGAGGTAATATGTCCATGCAAAAAAGTCATACACTTATTGAGACCTTTCATTTGATATAGGTAAGAAATTGTTACAACATAGGACGAAACGCCCATTCTCCTTTTCGGGAAAAATTAATCCTGTAACTCGTCATACTTACTTGAATTACATACATACAGACATTATAATATTCACGTATTGCACCCAAATCCCTACTAATTAACATTCACATTTAGCAAACTATTATTTTTTGTCCCAATCTCCTTCTACTATGAATAAGAGTTGAATAAAAATCTAATAATGTATCAGTTCATGTATCAGTTGGAAGAGCAGTCTCCTCACTCTCACTCACGACCTTTCCCTTACAGGGGTGTAAGGGAAAGGTCGTGAGTTCGAGTCTCACCTGAGCATTTAATTTTTTCCAATGTTTTTCGAACTTAAAAGTTAGCATAATAAATGCTATAAAAAATCATTCAAACTAATGTATAATGTATAAAAATGTATAAAATAATATAAATGTATACACAAATGTATACAAATAATATAATATAAATGTATAAAAAAAATACAGATAGACAAAGTTACTTTCGCATACATAACATTTTATTGCTCTTGCCCGCGGCTCCTCCCCCTTGGATGTCGGTTAACGCGACCAACCATGGCCTATGTCCTTTCTCATGGTCTAATCTACCCCTATACCAAATTTCATCAAAATCGGTTCAGTGGCTTAGGCGTGAAAGCGTAACATACAGACAGACAGACAGAGTTATTTCGCATTTATAATATTAGAATGGATTTCAGCACGATTTTTTTTTTTTTTTTTTGCATGACACGCTTTCGTGATAAAAAATATATCTGACACCATTTCAAACCATGCATTACTGAGATCATTGTAAAGAGTATATCCCCTGTGTACTTAGCTGTTACGCAAAGCAAACGCTGGGATGGTCTACACAAACTTAAGACCACTTGATTTATTAACAGAAGTAGGCAAATATATTCGTGAGCCGTACACGAGTGACATTTGGTGGGACAATAAACACGGCTCGCGTGGGAAAATGGCGAATACTAGTAAACTATGATACTGGTTTATCAGCAGTAACCACAATTTATGTGGTGTACTGTTTCTGTGTGATATACTGGTATAGTCAGCTTGACCGTAAGGGATGGCCCTGGGTCAGCCGGGGTGCGAGGGATACGTCGAAGACAACCTCACCTCCGGCCTAGCACCACGACCCACAGTCGGCGTGTGGTTTTAGTTGGTTCGAGTCCAACATAACCTCCCCTTCCGGCTCCGGCGGGGGAGGAATCCGAGGGGATTTACCACACGAATAAAAAATCCGGATGTCAAAAATGAGCGTCAAAAGTCGCAAAGTTTTAAAGTGATGAGGGCGGAATTAGGTACAGTTATTTTAATACTTACACTGATTTCAAGCAATGTGGATATACCTCGAATCTCGAAATCGATAAATTAAAGAGATGAAGGCCGTGATCTATTCATTGATAAATTTATTATGATTCTTTATGACACACCATGGTCTCAACTGTGCAGAAATGCATTTAATTTTCTTTTTTGAAAAGTAAATTTCCAACAGTTCGTAAGAATGTTGGTAGATGGCTGCACCGTCGCCCTTATAGACGGATATAAAGAGAAGGAAAATTTGGAATGATTCAAGTGTCGCTCAATAGCTCAGTTGGAAGAGAGTCACCATCGGAAACATGTACCGTGTTAACAGTGGTGGCACGCAGCTTGACGGCCTCATTAGATGCCTTTTCACGCCCCGCTTAAAGGACCCGGGACTGTAGGAAGAAGGAAACACGTGAGCTGGCAGGGAGTTCCAGGTCTTAATGGTGCGGCATAGGAATGAGTCACTGAAACGCTTGCACCGTATATGGATGGCATCTTAGCCCTGCACGTGTCGTCCTATGTAGGAAAGGAGAGGGTGGGACTAATTGGAAGAACTCGTGAGGTCAGAACATTCACCATGGTAGAGACGGTAGAATACTGCTGTAAATATTCTACCTATATTTTAAGTTACTCCCAATTTTACCATCTTTAATCCTGACACCGATCGTCAACAATAATCTCGCCCCATATAAATTGACACTAAAACCTTTTGGCACCACAATCAATCTCTTCAGGAATGTATGTGATGAATATATTTGAAGCAATACTTGAGTTACGATAATAGCGTTTGTCAAGTAGAATAATGACCCAGGCTATAAATATATTTAGCGATAAATAAGAATGCCTTTCTACGCAAGCACCATCCCTTCCACGCTCGCCACCTTCGGTCAAGGCAGTCTAGAGCCTTATGAGTAATTCAACGGTCTCTATCGCCTAATATTAATAGCAACGAATGTTCTGAGCCTTACGACTCTGATTTATTATTAGAATTCCCACGTTAGGGTAAGGTTACACTGTGCGTACAATTTTTAGTTGGAATATTCGTTTTGTGTTTATTAAGGTTGAATGTATGGGTCGTCTTATAGTAAGTAGTTAGCATTGTCAAATGTAAAGATAGACTGTAAATACAAGCATTATATTTCTATATCTTCACATATCGTGTGGGTGCGCAAAGAAGTCCTAGCACCCAAATTTGACTTTTTTTTTTATACAGGACACGTCAATTTGACTTCACCTCGCCTGATGTTAAGCTAAAGGCAAAGTCTCGGAAAGAGGGTCACCATCGGAAACATGTACCGTGTTAACAGTGGTGGCACTCAGCTTGACGGCCTCATTAGATGCCTTTTCACGCCCCGCTTAAAGGACCCGGGACTGTAGGAAGAAGGAAACACGTGAGCTGGCAGGGCATTTTTTATTATTTTATATATTATAGTATACCGTGTGACAGTGTCTAAAACTGGGGATGGACCTCTTTATGCGGTCACTCAATCGCACGGTTAAACATGCCAAATACAATTCTGCCGCACAATCTTGAAATCTACTAGCACGCGCGACGTCTTTAGGCTGCATTTCCACCAGAGATGTGCGATGGAAATGTATCGTGCGAGGATGTCTAGCTGTGCTGTGAAAATGTGTGGGGGTTTCCACCAAAGCTGTGCGATGAAAATGTGCCCACGAGGATGTGTAGCGGAGCTGTGAAAATGCGCAGTAATGTGAGGTACGAGGATGCGTTGCGAAGCTGTGAAATGTGTCGACGGGGGTGCGGTTCAATATGCGCATGCGCAAACCTCGCAACACATGCCTCGCACACATCCTTCGCACACATTGCTCGCTTGTTTAGTGTGCGCAAAAATCTAGCTCCGCTGAGCCGTTTCCACCAGAGATGTGCTGAACGAGGCGAAGTAAATGAAGCGATTCTATTGGTTCTTTACAAACACAACAGTCTGGTGGAAACGCAGCCTAGTCGCGCGCTCTGTCACACACACATGCAGTATTCTAGTGTAAAGGACGTTAATATTCGTACGAAATAAAGGCAAGTCTTAATCGGGAAGCAGTCTCCTTCTGAAATAAAGCTAGCTTTTGTATTTTCTATACTTTTCGTTAAACTTCACGCGAGTCTCAAAGTCTCAAAATGATCTTAAAACCTAAGTATTAAATGAAAGTCAGACGATAAAACCAAATAGCAAGATCGATCTGATGCTGACTGTACGTTGAAAGTCAGCCAAATGAGACCACATCCTTAGATTTATAGGCAAGCAGTGCTTACTTTTAATGTTCAATCGTAGGTTGGATGTGAAAATATTTTATTGTATTCTGCTAGAAAGGTTATATACCTAGTAGGATCCCCTACTAGGTATATAACCTTTCTAGCAGTGGGAGAATTAGAACCATATAAGTGAAAATTTTACATATACTCACGCTTGTAAATAGTCGAAGGGGTAAGCAGAGGTGTATTAACATTCACGTTTTGCCAACCACGTAATAGGGGGCGAGCCTATTGCTGTCTATATACATAGATTACTCGAATGTACTCTCATTGCTCCACTCTACCCCACTAGGTACTTGTTAAAGACAATAATATGGTGGTATATTATAAATTCAATACTTCATAGCTTATTCGTCAGATATTGATCATTTCCTGGTAATAAGTTTCTAAATGGTGTTTATCACAATAATTTAATCTGGAACATGATTGGGTTAACCGGTGCAGTAGTGGCGAATGGTTGCTATGAATAAGCTTCAGGGTAATTGGATGTTTTTGTTAAAAAATTCTCATTACAAAGAGTCAATTCGGTTGATTTTTAGTATCGAAACCGACCACAGCTAACGAAAAGTGTGTATAAAATGTGTGTAAAAGGTGTAGGTATAAAAAGGGTGTGTAAGTAAAAATATTAATGGAGTAAATCAAATCTCCCTTGTAGGGTAAATTAAGATTTTGTCTGAAATGTTCTTGCTCAATTGTATCCGTGTAGGTAGATAAAACTATTATTAGATCTAAACCAAAACAGAAAACAGACATCTCTGTTTTTTAAACCCAATAACGACCATTAAAAAGCTTCTAGAGATTTGGTGTGAACACAGTAGCGACCTAATTTCCGAGACCAGAAATAGACAGTATTTTGGTTCGTGAATAAAACAATAAAATAAAAAAGGACACGAGAAACGTCCACGTATCATTAATAAATGAGTAGGGAAGATACCTACGACGTCACACCACAACACAATTATATACAGAAGACCAGTTTCATACATTCATACGACAAACTCATGTACACCGCAGGACCTTATGTGCGCCTCCGAGAACGCCATACAGGTAGGTAGCACACTGGTAGAAGATAATATGAGGGCGCCATCGCCACGATAGAAGAAGAAGATACACCAAAACGGTGAGCGTGAGAACAGTAGGGCAAAGCCTCCCAACATTGGGAGAGGCCTATATCCGACTGTGGACTATGCTCGGCTGATTTATTGATACATCAAACGAAACCGCACACACTTTTCTTATACCACTTAGGTGGCAGACAAGCACACGGCCCACCAGATAGAAAGTGGTTACCGCGGCCTATGGACGTATGCAACACCAGGGGCGTTACACTCGCGCTGCCTACCCTGAAGAAACCTTCTAATGCCCCTCTTGAAGAACCCCATATTGTAGTCGCTTGGGAAAACCACGGCAGGGAGTTCATTCCACAGCTTGAGAGTGCGTGGAATGAAGATCCTTGTTCCTTACGGTGCGCACCATTTTCGGATGCAATGTGTGGGGATGAGTTCCCTGCCTATGGCGAGCGGTGCGATGATAGAATGTAGCTGTAGGCATCATGTCATTTAGATACATGTCAGTAAGTATATCTTCCTAGTTCGAGAACTTGCAATGATTCAAGCGAACTTCTTTTAAATTTTAACCATCATCATTATTATTGTTGCCGGTTGCATGTTGCATTCGAGTTTGGCCACCCAAGTAATACTGGAATACGAGGCAATAGCCCCTCAACGATATCAAATCACAATGAGGTAACTCCATAAAACCTGTGAAGCCCCCAGTAAGCTTCTGCGTGTCAGGGCGAAGCTAGGCTGGCAGCTCTAGCCAGCCCTCTTCCCGCACACTGACCCAAAAAAAGAAGCTAATTGCGGAATAATGTGAGTCCCCTTCCTATTCTATCATCCGAGTTCACCTGGAAGCTCCTGAGCTATAGTGGTTACCATGGCCTATCTAAGTGTGCCACACCAGGGGCGGTTGGTTTATGTGCGTTTTATGAGATCGTCTGGTTTCCCAGAGAAAATTCTGCGCAAAAACCTCGTCCATTAATCAGTAGATGTAATAACCTGCAGATGAGGTCGGTGTGGCTGCAATAACACTAGTGAATTTATACCTATTATGGAAGATTAGATAAGAGACATTCTCGGAACATCAGGGGTTTGAACGAAGCTGTCCTTCTGTGCTTATTTAGAAAGTGGCTCAAGGGAACTGTCTGGTCGGACTCGAGCCGACACTGTAACGGCACAAGTTAAATATTCAGTTTTCCCACGTCTCTGTCGTTAAGTGACTAGGGACGTACTAATTATTTTTTGTTTTTATTCGTTGTTAGTATTCAAATCCAATTATACATTTGTAACTTAAAATTACTTTAAAAAAACTCATACTCTGTATATTCAGCTTTATTCAGACTTCAATTCCAATCAAACATTGCGGGTGTGCGTAAGGTATAGTTCTCTTCTTCTCAATAGCATGAAGGAGTCTGGTAACATATCCAGTAGACAATATACGTGGTCCACCTATCAGTCATTTTTGTCATTCTAGCCTTGTATTTCTAAAATGGTCGGTATTTTAGAAATACAAGGCTAGAATGACAAAAGTAAAAAAACTATAGACAAGCTTATCCTAATCATAACTCGAAATAAAACCCTGTACTAAACCGTTTGGCCCACGTGGAAACAGTCCACCAAAGCCTCCCAACATTGGGAGACGGGGAGAGGCAACATGTCCAGCAGTGGACTGCAATAGGCTAATTGATTGATTGATTAATTGATGCTAATCTCTGGTCGAAGCAATCTCTTTTCCTACACCTACTATTTAACCAACACTTTGCAGAAATCTGCTGTTGAACAACACTTCTAAGACATTTGTTTTAGGAATATTTTATAGTCGGCACTATGTGAAGATAATGTTTTAGTGAAACATATCAGTTATCATACTGAAAAGAGCTATAGCAACTTCGAACAGAAACAACAACAAAATCGAAGAAATTCAATATCAATAAATTGAAAGATTCATACCAAAAGTTAAAACACACATAAAACAAAAAGAACAACCAACATTGAAACAATAGATTCTAATTTCTAACCGTGAACTTGTCGATAAATGTCAACAAAAAACTGAATAGAATAATAAATTCGAGTCTTTCACCTCGAAACAAATAAAGAAAAAGATATTTTACGCCCACACTGGACATGCAAGGTTGATTTATATAAATATGGAGCTGTAGTGCGGGAGCCGGAGAAGGAATATTGGGAGTTACTCGAGCATGTCAGGTTTAATAGTTCGTGTCCTCCGATCAGTCGGACGAACTGGATAAAATAGTCCGCGTCCTCCGATCAGTCGTACGAACCGGAAAAAATATTCCACGTCCTCCGATCAGTCGTAGGAACCGGAAAAAATAGTCCGCGTCTTCTGATCAGTCGGACGAAGCAGTCGGACCACGCGGTCAGGGGGAATGTTATAGAAGGGAGGAATAGAGGATACCTTACATATTGACAAGTACCTCCAGCCAGTATGGGCCTTTAATACTTATTTATTTTACACTTTATTGTACACATAAATTAAAGTTATACAGAATAGTGATATGTAATGTACAAAGGCAAGCTTAACTTAGAGTTGAGTTTTCTTCCAGCAAACCACGGAGTGCATATTGTAGTACGCAAAAAAAATTGATCATCGGATTTGCACGTACGCGTCAAAGGTTAGTTACTAAGTAACAAAGTGTCATTTTTTTGTTCTGACACTTTAAGCGTAACCTAAGGACGTGGAAAGGTAGCAAAATTTCAAAAACCGATGTCTGATCAATTCCAATAGGTTTCTAGAACGACTACACGTTTAGCATCATGGGCTCCCCAACCACTATGGACGGTGCTGGCCGATAATGACGAAGGGCGGGGTCGCATTACTTGTCAAGCGCATATTAATGGAGATTTACGATGAATCGGAACTTTTAGGGCATGTTCCGAATACACAAAGCATTTTATTATACCTAGTAATCATGAGACATGGCATTACTAGATTTCCCGTCCTAAATTAGAGTCAGCCGACAGGGTAAACTAACGCTGATGGTGCGGTATGTTTTATAGACCTGCCCTTAACTACCTGGCCGGTAATTTGGGGTCACAAATGACATCGGTCTCCTTACGTCGCTTGACCTACGAGGCCACAATGCATACCTTAATACCGCAATTTATGTCATTTGATGTTTAAACTGATACCATTAAAGAATTTGTTACTGTTCAGCAACTGACTGCATAACAGTTATGGCTACTGTACCAGTGGAGAAGGGTCCCTCTAACTCGATTTTTGGCGCTTGCTCATTTATACCGTAAATTTTTCGCCGGTTTCCCTTTTTATTATGTTCATCCTTCGCAAATAACAGGTGACTAAATATATTTTAAAATTATGATCTATTTCCATCTTCTGGCACATTTGTTGCCATGTTTAACAAACTGTTTAGTTAAGCGAGTCTTTCGCCAAATAGTTGTAGAGTCTAATATATTTTTCAATAACCAGCCGTAATAATAGATACATACATTGACGTTCTTCTCACTCTGGGGTAGGCAGAAAAAACAACCCACCACCTGCTTCTGTCCTTATACACTTCATAGATTACCGCTGCAATTTTTTGTCCTCTAACCTCTGCAACTAAGCTAAATTGCTTGTGCTAGGAGTGGGTTCACGTCGGTAGTGTAATGGCCAGGATTCGAACCCGCGACCTCTCGATCATAAGGTCGCCTCCTGATCCACTAAGCTACTGATCCAGTTTTTAATTGCATTTAACCTCTTTCCAATTTGATCAGTATATAATACAGCCACGTATTCATTAAAGTTCAAGTTTTATTACATTCAAATTAATAGTAACGTTTACTGAATCAAATTAGCAACATCGAAATGTGTGTAGCAAATAAGACTAAGTACCTATGTCTAATTGTGCGGTGCTTTGATGTACAGTCATGGAGGAGAATGTGTACAGCTAAGGTAATCAAGTGGAGCATAATCAAAGGATATCTATATTATAGTCAATTAATTAGGCACTAGACGCAGACATTCGTGACAGCTACCAAAACTATGTTCTATGAGCACATTATTTGCTTTAACATGTTTATTTCGATCCCAAAATCTCTATTATTGGAGATTAGGCCGGCTACAAATAATAAATCCATACTAATATTATAAATGCGAAAGTAACTCTGTTTGTCTGTCTGTCTGTCTGTATGTTAAGTTTTCACAAGTAAACCACTGAACCGATTTTAATGAAATAAGTAATAAGTATAGTGGTAGATTAGACCTGGAGAAAGGACATATGCTATGTTTGGTCGCGATAACCTAAATCCACGCGGGCAGAGCCGCGGGCAAAAGCAGTGAGCATAAACAGTTTGCGTACCGCGCCTGGGTGCGGGCGCGCGCCACGCGCGATCCCAACGTGGGTCACTTCAAGGCGGCGTACAACAGAGCCACAAAGGTCTGCAAGAAGGCATGCGTCAGGGCGGATGCCCAGCGCATAGCGCGGCTGGGCCAAGAGCTAGTGGCGCATCCCACGGGTAGCCGTGGCTACTGGCAACTGGCCAAAGCCGTGCAAGCCAATTTCTGCCAGCCCTCGCTGCCCCCGCTGAGCAATCCCGATGGATCTCTGGCCCATGAGCCGCAAGAGAAAGCAAATTTGCTGGTCAATCTCTTCGCGACCAACTCCCGAGTCGATGATTGTGGTATACAACCACGGACAATGCCCACTGGTGACCACGCAATGCCTGATATACGTATCAGGCAACGCGATGTCCGTGCAGTACTGCAATCACTCGATGTCCGGAAAGCCAGTGGTCCTGATGGTATTCCAGCGGTTGTACTTAAAAAATGTGCAGCGGAGTTATCTCCTATGCTAACGCGGCTGTACCGACTGTCCTACAGTTCGGGTACAGTGCCTTCGGCTTGGAAGGAGGCGAATGTCCAGCCGATCCCCAAGAAGGGAGATCGCTCGGACCCAGCCAACTATCGACCCATAGCCGTCACCTCAGTGCTGTGTAAGGTGTTCGAGCACATAATTAACACACAGCTCATGCGCCACCTAGAGGATCACTCCTTGCTTAGTGACCGGCAATACGGTTTCAGACCGAAACGGTCAACGGGTGATCTTCTGGCGTACATGACCCACCTTTGGGGTGAGGCTATGGAGAAGCACGGTGAGTCACTGGCAATTAGTCTTGACATCGCCAAAGCTTTCGATAGGGTATGGCACAAATCGCTTCTTCCCATGCTACCAGCCTTCGGCCTGCCTCCTAGACTGTGTAACTGGGTTGCAAGCTTCCTGCAGGGGCGCCGTATTCGCGTCCTTTGTGATGGACGAGCTTTGGAGTTCTTGCAGGTAAATGCTGGCGTGCCGCAGGGTTCCGTTTTATCTCCCACTCTCTTTCTTCTGCATATCAATGACATGCTCTGTAACGGAAGCATTCACTGCTATGCAGACGACAGCACCTTACACGGGAGTTATCACGCACATCCTGCGGCCAAGCAGTCTGATATCGCGGAAAAAAGGCAGCTTCTTGTCACAGAGCTGGACCGGATCCTGGACCACATTTCTCAATGGGGCGCTAGGAACCTGGTCGAGTTCAATGCCAAGAAGACCCAGGCATGTGCGTTTACAGCTAAGGTATCTCCTTTCCTTTCCCTTCCCACTCTTCAGAGCACACCACTGCCACTGCAGGATCACCTCACTATCCTCGGTATGGATGTTCGCTGCAAACTGAATAACAAAAACTATATCGAGAGTATCATCAAATCAGCCTCGCGTAAACTCGGAGTCCTGAACAGAGTGAGACGTTTTTTCACGCCGGAGCAGCGGTGTCTTCTATATAAGACCCAAATTCGTTCCTGCGTGGAATACTGCTCACATCTCTGGGACGGCTCCGCAAAGTACTTATTAGATGCTCTCGACAGGTTGCAGCGACGTGCGGTCCGCATTATTGGGGATCCTGAGGTCACGAACACCCTCGAGCCTTTGCAGATGCGTAGAGATGTTGCGTCTTTGGCAGTTTTCTACCGTCTCTACCATGGTGAATGTTCTGACGAGCTCTTCCAATTAGTCCCACCCTCCCCTTTCCTTCACAGGAAAACACGTGCAGGGCTACCCCTCTCTTTGCGTTGGGATTTAATAAAATCCATACTAATATTATAAATGCGAAAGTAACTCTGTCTGTCTGTCTGTCTGTATGTTACGCATTCACGCCTAAACCACTGAAACGATTTTGACGAAATTTGGTATAGGGATAGGTTAGACCTTGAGAACGGACATAGGCTATGTTTGGTCGCGATAACCGACATCCACGCGGGCGGCGCCGCGGGCAAAAGCTAGTAATAAATAAAACAATGAAAAATCTGAACAATGTAAAAAAATAGAAGCGTAAGGTACTTGGCAGGAGGGTACGCAGTACGCACCCACTGGTCCCTTAAAATTTGATAGATAGATGTTATCCTCGAATACATAGGGAAAAAGAATCTTCTCGGGCGGGACTCGAACCCGCAGTCTTTCCCTTACAGGGGGAATGCCTGACCAATTCGGCTACGTATAAGATGGGAAATTTGAATCATATCGGGCGTGTCTCGGTAGCCGAATTGGTCAGGCATTCCCCCTGTAAGGGAAAGACTGCGGGTTCGAGTCCCGCCCGAGAAGATTCTTTTTCCCTATGTATTCGATTTGTATAGTTAGCATACTTAATGCTGTAAAAATTCCTTCAGATGTTATCCTACCAGAAACTACTGAAGATGCCTTTCAATCCTACTAATATTATAAACGCGAAAGTTTGTAAGTATCTATAGATGAATGGATATAATTCTCACTTTTTCACGTCTAAACGGCTGGAGCGATTTTATAAAATTTGGTACTTATAGAATTAGCTGTCACCCTGGATTAACACATAGGCTATGTTTGGTCACGATAACCGACATTCACGCGGGCGGAGATGTGGGCAAAAGCTAGTACTCGATATATTTCTTTCCTGTCTGTTAATTAGAGATGAGAAACTAAATGAAAATTAAAACTATCAATAAAACTGTGCAGTTTTATCAACACGAAGATACAGAAGTACACACGTAAATGCTTGTTACGCATTCCATATTATCTAAACAGCCCATCAGGAATTAATTTATGTCATACCGATATCCAAAAGTGTTCAGAACTTAACCAGAAGAGTAAAATATTTGAGAATCTAAATAGATTCTTTCTACATGTAGTGTAATCAAATCCCTACCTCATGATTAGAAATTTATGTACTCCTAAAGCCCTTAAGTTAAGTAAGTTGAAGGAATATAACTTTCATTAATTAAAATACCGAGAAAGACATTTTCTTAATGAATTTAATGGTAATTGGAAATAATTCAGTACAAGTCCATATCGGAATAGAATGTTGAAGTACTTCAATTTATCTTTTGCTCAGGAAATGGTTTTCCATTAACATGGGTTTATCGAGAGACGGTAGCCTCTTGGTTAATGGTATAGGCGTCGGATTTGACTAAAAGGTCACAGGTTCAACCCCAGTAATACAATCAACGTGAACCAATTATGAATGCAAGTAATGACGATGATGCCTGCATATTACCACCGACAGCAGCAACAGATAACATGTATACTATAGAACAGAGTGATATCACTCACCTCTATCCCGTTGGGTAGGCAGAGGAAAGATTTTACCATTTGCTAAGATTCTGTTCCTCTAAACAAGTGGCAATACGATTGGAGAATAGAAGAGATAGATCATTGTATGAGATTGACATAAAGTAAAGCCAACGAAACGAGAGAAAAAAGGTAAACAAAGTTTCAGTGGTTCCAATCTAGAACATAAACTTAGAACCGCTGTGCTGACAGCTTTCCTTTACTACGAAACACGCAACGACAGCTGTCGCTCGGCCATTGGTACTTAAGTGTGTGGCATGTGCGACAAAGACAGAGAAAATAATCGCTAGTTATCGCAACGTAACTCAGTAATGATCGCATTGTTTACCTTTTTCTGTCGTCTCGTTGGCTTTACTTTACATTGGCGACTGCCATAAATGTCATAAACATGAAAATACGTGTCAATCCAATACATTCATCACTCTATTTGATAATACACCGGCCAACGAATTATCACTTATCTAGGAGGACTGGTATATACCTATCAGTGTCAAAGGGTTCCTACAACACGATTCTTCCCGGCTTGCTCTGCAAAGGAAAGCCGCGGTAGAGGTTTTTTAAATTTACACTCCAATATTTTCACCGGATTGCCTTTTGAAAATTTTCACTCTTCGCCATTGCAATTTTCACTTCTTCCATACATCCATCCATATACTCACGTCAGTAAATTCCTAAAGGGGTAGGCAGAGGTGTATTAGCACCCACGTTTCGCCAACTATGATTTTCGGTCCCACGGCCACCTATTGCCGTCTAGTGGGCCCTTTGTCTTGGCTGTATGTTTACTGTCGAATGAAGAATAACCCTATCCCTTAGTCGCCTTTTACGACATCCACAGAAAGAGCTGGGGTGGTCCTATTCTACTGCACTGGGAACCAACATGGCAATCACTTCTTCTACTCTCATAATAATTTTTATATATTATCGCCGCTTTCCTGCTCTCTTGACCAGATTTAATCTTGTCTATCACATATCCAAACATAAAGTTACACAAAAATTATCCATAAACCACGATTAAAATTATCTGCTACTGATTTTAACGGTACAACCATCGCATAAGTGTGCATATGCAAAGCGCGGATGTCCTCATGAATTCTAACGATTACGATAAAGATATAACAAGAAAAATAAAGATAAATGAATGTCTTGAATAACTTAAGCGTAAGTACAAGTAGAATCTGATTGAGGAAAGAAGGGAACATGTTACATTCCAGAGTTTGATAAAAAGTAAATGAGGCATCGAGAATTATTTGAAAGAGAACGGAGAAAGTATACGGAAATGTATCCATTCAGATCCCTTGCATGAATATTCACGTTCGTATTAAATACTCGTAAATAAAAAATCTTTTTTTTTTTTATTGAAGTTTTTTAATACTCGTAGATATGTATAAAGGGGGTTCACAAATTTCAATTTAAGACACTATTACCTACACAGAAACCCCATGTATAACAAAAGAATATTAGTAATGGAATTTACAAGCATTCCTACAAAGCTAAGCTAAATTACTTTTGTTCGAAGTGGGTCCACATCGGTAGTGTAAAGACCTCCAGATTGTAAGGCCGGCTCTTTAAGTACGAAGCTTCCAACGCTTCCTTATAGTAGCATAATTGAAGTAACTCTATTATAATCTATATCCGTGCAAAATTTGATCCACATCCGTATAATCTTTCCTGCGTTATCCACTAATAAAGAAACACAAATCCATATCCTCACATCACCACATGTATAATACCTAAGTAAGATTTTCTCACCAACAAATCAGAATAAAAACTAATAAAATCCAAGTTACACAGTAGCCCTAGCCATGAGTAATGGAAGCGTTACCCCATAATTAAATAGCAATTAAAACGTACGAAGTAACCGGGGACAGCTCCACACTCGCCGATGGTATACATCATTTCGATAGAAGTTATGATAACGTTAAATAGAAAGTCATTATTTACCATGTGAAGGTACTGAAGTACTACTACGAGTCACTATATTCTATCTATAGTGAGTGTAGTAAACTGATACACGGAGATACGAAAATATGTTCAACTGCAGCTCACGGCTCTTTGCACGTGGAATTATGACCTTAGCAACCCATGGGATCCTATTCCAGGAATAAAGCCTATACCTATGTGTAGTTTTAAACTATAGTCTAACCCCGTACCATTTCAGCCAAATTCGTTCAGCCGTTTGAACGTGTTTGAGTAACGAACATCCAAATATATATACATATTCACAAACTTTAACATTGCTTGGTCCTTACTACCGGCTCCATTCATTAGATTGCAAAGCCGACATTTATATATTAAGCTTTTGCCCGCGGCTCCGCCCGCATGGATGTCGGTTATCGCGACAAAACATAGCCTATGTCCTTTCTCAAGGTCTAATCTACCCCTTTACCAAATTTCATCAAAATCGGTTCAGTGGTTTAGGCGTGAAAGCGTAACATCAGACAGACAGACAGAGTTACTTTCGCATTTATAATATTAGTATGGATTCTATTACTAGCACCGCATTATAATAACTCATGCGAGAATAAATAAGTTTATTCAGAGATGCTCATAATACTATTTTTAACGCATACTGTAAGTATTATCAGACCAAAGGTCACCAGTACCGACACTGAATACAATATTGCAAGGAAGGAAATATGCTACCGCTTTTGTCATTCATATGAATTTACATTTAAATAGATTGTTTATTGAGTCTTTGTGTTATTGAGAGATTGTTATTAATAACACTGCGTCAAACGGCAGACGCTCCAAAAAAGTCCGAGGCACACTGAGGTGTGAGAACCTAGGACAGACACCGGGTTTCAAAGTGCAAGCTATGGGTGCAACCTCTGATCATACATGTGATCTGGTCGTTTCGTCCTCTCAATTTCTTGCATGCTCCGCCCGCACGGATGTCGGTTATCACGACCAAACATAGCCTATTTCCTTTCCCAAGGTCTAATCTACCCATGTTCCAAATTTCACCGAGATCGGTTCAGCGGTTTAGGCGTGAAAACACAGACAGACAGACAGACAGATAGACAAACAGACCGACAGACAGACAGAGTTACTTTCGCGTTTATAATATTAGTATGGAAGTGAGGATATGGATTTTTAGTATCAACACAGAAGTTAGAACGATAATATTTCAGATACATGTAACTATTTCGTACTTTGTTTTCTACAAACCAATGACATGATAACATTATTAAAGTTGTGATCAGTTTGCTATAGAAATAAACTGTTATAATACTAGTAACGTTACCACCTCATGGTAGAACGTAGTAGCCCCCTAGAATAGTTTCGATACAGACATCGTTAAATGCCCACGAGTTACTTTATCTCGCTCATAAATATGCCAGATAAATGCTGAGGAAGAGTACCGAAACTAATTTATGGACTCGTTTCTAATTCTTCCAGTATCACTACATATTTATCTTTAAATAATTGTATTAGTCTATAACTGGATTTTCGATGATACATAGTATGTGTCTGTCGGCTGTCTACAAAAACAATAAATATCAATATACTAGGTTTTGCCCGCGGCTCCGCCCGCGTGGATGTCGGTTATCGCGACAAAACATAGCCTATGTCCTTTCTCATGGTCTAATCTACCCCTATACCAAATTTCATCAAAATCGGTTCAGTGGTTCTGGCGTGAAAGCGTAACAAACAGACAGACAGACAGACAGTCAGACAGACAGAGTTACTTTCGCATTTATAATATTAGTATGGATTAACTATCAAGTATATTGGTGTTACTATTATAGTGATATATCCTAAATCTTGTCAAACTACTACGCAGAATACAATACATTATACAAGCGATCGGACACATGAGAAAAAAACTCTCTAAACATTCACAACTAGGGCACCGATTACATAACCCTTTAAGTACCGGAGCCAAAATTCCGGTTTCCGTATCAACAAACTACAAATCAGCCAAAAATACGCAAACAAATCATACTAACTATACTATAATGAAATTGTGAACTTGTTACAGTCATTGAAGTATTTTTTTTTATCGTGCGCAAAATCCCCACGGATACCACCCCCACGGTGGAGGCGGTTATGTCGGACTCGAACCGACTAAAACGCACGCCGTCTTGGGTCCTTGGTTGCCGGAGGTGAGATTGCCGAAAGCATATCTCTCGCACCCCGGCAGACCCCTTCGGGTTGTGGGGACCTCGGTGTCCCCTAACTAGCCCCGGGTACAGGGAGGCGCACTTTGCGCCGCCGCCGAGACCTGCTTCTGCTAGGGTGACAGGCGGCTCCACCGGTCACCCCCTGGCCAGCGCTCATAGAGGACGGAGGTCGTTCTGCGACCTCCGACGTCCGGTTCGCCTTCGCTCTTCGCGGGCTTCCCGGGCCCGGAATCATTGACGTCATTAAGAAACAATTTTATTGTTCAGCATTGAGAATTAAATGACTATGTTGTGTCTACTCAATGAAGATATTTTGAAAAAATACCTGGGTGTCTTTTAATTCTTGTCTGTTTGTCCGCAATGAACGCAAAAACTGCTGAATGAATTTTAATGCAGTTTCAGTTTGTTTGGCATATGTATGGCCCTCGATAGCCAAAATCCACGCAGGCAGAGCCACGGGCTACAACTAGTCAGTACATATGAATGAAATGTATAAATGTATACACACGTTGCCTAACAGATAATTCATAGTTACAGAATTAGAAGCAATGTCATACATGTATAAAAATATCTTCAATTACTCGGAGAGGATGCCAGCCCGACTCGCTACCGTTCAGATAAGATCAAGCGAGAGATCCGATAAAACTATCAGATTCAGACCTTTTTTATGCTACTTTGGTAGCTTTCTTTATTTTTTCCGTGCGGAAATCCCCTTCCGGTTCGAGTCCGGCTGGAAGGGGAGGTTATGTCGGACTCGAACCCACTAAAACCGCACGCCGACTGTGGGTCGTGGTGCTAGGCCGGAGGTGAGGTTGTCATCGACATATCCCTAGCACCCCGGCTGACCCAGGGCCATACATACATACATACATACAATCACGCTTTTATCCTCGAAGGGTTAGGCAGAAGTGAATAAACACCTGCACTTCACCAATAATATAGTCGGTCCCATGTAATGGGGGTGAGCCTATTACCATATTCCGGGCACTATTGTTGACTCGAGCCTGTATCTGAGGCTGAGTCTCGGCTGTATATATATCTGTTAAATTTTTAATGATATGTAAATGTGTGCACTCTTCCAAAAGTTGTCTCTCTATAGAGAACACTCGTCTCCGGATGACGTCCGTCCGAAGTTACTCACGTTTTGTTTGCAAGGTCGAATGCTAATTATTGTAACGGAACGTTTACACGCGTGGTTTCATAAGTTAATTACCGTTTTATTACATAATATCTATCTATAGTTAAAAAAACGTATGTATGATATATACGGAGAGACATACATATAGAGATATGCTCACGCCTATTACTTTATAGGATACAACAGCCCGCCATTTATCTCTATCCTAATATACTTCGGACAGTTGATGAGATTGTCGTAGACATAACCTCCTTTTCGTTGCTTTTTCCGTTGTCTTTTCTCCTCCTTCTATACATCTCTAGTGATGTAAGCTCTAAAGGCCACAATAAGAGCTCACAGATGGTCTTCACAGGCCTTACTACCGATACTATAACAGCCAGTACTACACATACGTTTTAAATCTAATCTTCAATCTACAATCATACTGATAGCACTGAAAGACATTGAGAGTAAATAAAATTGATTGATGATACAGAAGGCCAGCTTCACACAACGAGTGTACACACAAGCTCACTCACAAGCAAACGTAAGAATTGCCAAAACGCATTGAGTCGCATCTCACAACTACCCACTAGACTGAACTATGTCAAGATTTAGATACGCGAATATGTGCGTATGTATACGAGTGGGTGTGTATACGATCTTTAACCTTCTGTAACCATTTTATTTTGCTGATAGTATACAAAAAATATCAGTAGCACCTAATCTTTTGACATTATCTTGTAAGTCTACTTCAAAGTAGGTAAAATCAGTTAAATTGAAATCTCTCCAAGTATTTGAGATTATATTTTTTTCTATCACAAAATCCATATAATATCTCAAGGTACTTTGATGATCTCGAGGTATAAGTTTGCGTTTATCTTTGCCTATAATTGTTACGTTATAGTTTCGATTCCTGGATTGAACAAAGCAATATTAGATTCACAGCAGCAAAAAGTCTGCAAACATGCCTGTTAGAATAGAATAGAATACTCTTTATTGCACACCAAACATAGAATACATACAGAGGATACTAGGAACTATGTACTCACTCATCATTACATGGAATCAAAAATATATCTGGTATATTTACCTACCCCTCTTAAGGACAAATAAGCGCAAGGTTCTAAAATAAAAAAAATTACGTACTAAACAATAAATTTTGGATAAATTTCACTCACCGTTTCAAAAGCCAATGTATAAGCCATCTAACAGTGAATGTATATGTGTGTAAATCTGAACCAATAGCACAAACGTGTTCTATGTGGGCGTGAGAGGCGCCTACGCATTGTGCGGTAACATTTTTTTGTATTCAAACAAAAACAAATTCATTTCGTTAGAAAACGATGTCAATGTTTTCAATCTTGACCGGGTTTTAACCTTAGTTATATGATTATACTAATTTTGGTAAGTTATACACTAATATTGGTAAATAATAGGTAGGTACTTACTAATTTTGGTGGTACTGATAAATAGTTTGAATTGAAATATTGCTTTTCATACCGTCAATTAGATGAGGATGATGATGATAATGACGATGAATGAAATGATTGCTACTTCAGTCAAGTTGTGGGGACTTTACTAAAAGCTCACTAGGGAGAGTGGAATTAACACGAAGAGTCACATTTTACTGTAATATGCCACTTTCCTACACTTGTGTGTGTTATCCAAGACGTTGTGTCTAAAAATCCACCATTTTTATACATAAAAATTCGAATTCACACCAATTTTGGAAAATAATATAATACCACAATGTGTTCTCTCCAGCGTTTCCCGCCAACCTCCCAATTGGTGGGCACAAGATACTGGCTTGCAATATACAGTTTTTGATCCAGGATATTGTTTTCCGGGTTAACAGCTAAAACAATATATCCGTATTAGAAAAGTAATACTAAAACTATATAAATTATGTTAATATTACAGATTTATACTGTCTGTGGTAACTCCCGCTCCAACTTCGTATGCTAAATAGATTTTTAATGAGACATAAAGCATAGAAGCGAACAGATTCATCTTTTATATTCATATCGTTGAAATATTACTAGAAATAACTTAGATGTTCTCCCACGAGTTAAATGTTGTTTATTATTAATTTCGAACTTCTATTGTGAAACTATAGACTTACATTTTTTTTTGCTCAGTTGATACATTTTAATCGCCTCTTTTTATCCTCTACTAGCTTTTGCCCACGGCTCCGCCCGCGTGGATGTCGGTTCCCGGCAAATATTCGAATTTTTCTCGCCGTAAAAACCTTCCCTGGACTTCCACGAATAATTCAAGACCAAAATGGCGTTCTGGAGTTATACCGTCAGGAAGGAAAACCCGACTTATTTTTATATAGTAGATGATCCTTACCCGAAGTTAGCGAGCAATCATGACGTCCTAGATTTGATTCACGAATCAAGCACAATGTAGGTCAATCATTCTTTTGTAGATAAGTGTAACCCACTTGTAAAACAAGAATTAAGAGAAGAGAAGGAGACTGTGAGGAGTTCACGTCAGTAGTATAATAGCTAGAATTCGAACCGCTCGAAATCGAATTGATTGCGATGGTGGCCCTCTTTCCGAGACTTTGCCTTTAGCTTACCATCAGGCGAGGTGAAGTCAAATTGACGTGTCCTTTATAAAAAAAACCTGGGACATCTCGATTGTTTAAATCTTTAACCACTAAGCTACAGGCACTTCAAAACATTTTTATTTTTCTATGTTATTAGCAAAGAGGAAAATTCTATGTACTAAGGAATGTTTCCTATTAAAGTCCTTTCAAGCTAAGCAGGACTAGACTCTCATCATTTATTACTTAAGACAACCAGTTATCTACCCTATTCATGAACAATAACTACCTAGGAACCCGTCAGGACACGGAGGGGGTGGTATTCAACGTGATGTCAAAGTAAATAACACATCTGAACCTTGTAGAAAGCGCGGATACAAGCGTCAGTTGTTTTGGAACAACGCCAAAGGCATGAGTTAGGGCTGGACAGACGAGCAACTATTAGGCCACAAAGAAGAGACAAAGTCTAGTTACTTCTACGATGCCTGTACCACAGTTTTAAACTATTTTTTTTTTAAATCTATGCATTGCCATAATGGTGTAAGTTTTGTTAGGTCAACCGGGGTGCGAGGGATATGTCGAAGACAACCTCAAACCCTCAGTCGTGCGGTTTTAGTCGGTACAAGTCCGAAATACCTCCCCTCCGGCTCTTTTGGGGGTATCCGAAAAATTTCCGCAAAAATAAAAAAAGGGAAAGTTTTGTATCCTACTTACTTGAAATTGCACTAGCTTAGGCTATTTCATATTACCTGTATAATAGAGACCCAGGGGTTGCCAAAACGGGATGTGAATTTAATATGATTCTTCTAAGCATAACCTCTGAACTTGACGTCCTTTACTTATATGACTAAATAAAAAGCAAAAAATATGGTGAGTCTTAAGGTTTGCCGGTACAACCGAAGATCTTAATGGTGAAAGGATGAAATCTAATATAAAACTGAAGCCGTTACTTTTCAAAAACCTAATTTCAAAATGTCGAGTAACAATTTCAATGGCCTCAACGTGCATATAATATAGAATCACGATAAAATTAAGTGGTTTAAATCCTTTGCGTCTGTCCCAATAGCTTTTAACTAGTTACGTTAAACTCTAGATAATAACTTCAGATTCGTGAATAACAGAAACTGTTATGTGCCAATTTTTTAATGCACAGACAAGGTAAACTAAAACTAGCTACTTTATAACCAACAAACTTAAGCCGACTGCACACGTTAGGCCAACAAATGTCGATGTGCGCCAAAGTACTTCTTTTTATTTTATCATATCAGAATATTGAACTGTGCACCTACACTTGCATTAACTTAAAGTAGGAAGAGACACCATACACCTTTCGCTTCTTCAATATATCGTGCAGATTCATTCTAAAGCTACCAAAGGTTGCAAGTTGTTTCTGATCTGATACTCTTCCATAGCCAGCTACAAGAAAACTTAATTAATTCATTTTTTTATTTTATTTTAAGTAATACTGTAACGCGCGTCACTACGCGCTTGCACCGCAGCGTACATCAACCGCGCGCCCCGCCCCAACGCCTCCCTACCACTGCAGCCGCCGCGCCTCGCTCGAGGGTATATAAAGCGATGCAGCCGGCATTCGGACGTTCGGCTCGCACGGACACGCTTCCTTTGGAACGTCTCTCGGGCAGCTGAGCTACCTCCCGGCTTGCACGGTTCGCATCCGTCTCGGATCTTACCGCAGCCTTTGTACTTAGACGCGTTAGACTACTGTGCTATTCTGTAATTATACTCCTAGTTGGTACCTATCTATTGTAAAGACGGAAATATATTTGTTTACTGGTTTTGTGAGTGGTTTTTTTCATACATAGGAAGACGATCCCCCTACAAGTGGCGCGCAACGTGGAGCCTGAAGGGAAAAAAACTATTCTCTTAAGGCCAAGGCCCACTCGCAAACCAAAACGATATATGGCAGACAGTGACACCGAAAAAACTGAAAAAATGTCAGTGAACTTGACGGAAGCCCAGTTTAAGGAGCTGATACTCGCCGTACACGGAAATAAACAAGGAGGAAGAACGCTTGCTCAATGTCCAGTAAAGTTTAGTGGCGTCAAAGAAGAGGTTGAAACCTTCCTTTCGGCAGTAACGGTTTATAAAAAGGTAGAAAAGATTGCCGACGCAGACGCGCTCGAAGCTGTGCAACTGGTATTGTGTGGATATGCATCAACCTGGTGGCAGGGCATCAAAGATGAGGTGCAGACCTGGACACTTTTCAAGGAACGCTTGCGTCATGCCTTTGCTCCCCAAAAGATGGATTATGAAATTTATCAGGAACTAGTGGAAGGAAAGCAGGATGATGGTACGCCCACTGAAATATTCATAGCTGAGAAGCGCGCACTTCTTGCTGAAATGTCAGAGCGACATACTGTTCAGCAACAGATTAACCTCATTTTCGGTCAAATTAGATTCTCCGTCAGGGAAAGGATCCCCAGAGACTCGGTCAAAACATTTGAAGAACTATTAGAAAGGGCTAGAGATGTGGAACGAACGCTGGTAGAACAGAAAAATGTGTCTACAAAGAAAAAGGAAGAAGGTGAACCTGAAGCTGATGGATGCAAGAAACGAAACCTAAAGAATAGGGTTCGCTGTGGATATTGCCGACTTTTTGGACATGCAGCTGAAATCTGTAGGAAGAAAATTAAAGACGAATCAGTGAGTAAGAAGAATGAAACTACACCTGTCACCACTGAAATTAAACCAAAATTTTCGTGCTACGGTTGTGGTGAACCCGGCGTCATACGAAGTAGATGCCCAAAATGTAAGACCACACAGCCTACGACCGCGGTAGATTTTTGCTTTTGTACCACAGACAAAGTAGCTGAAGTTCGACCACGACCTACGGTACCAGTCCTTATTGATGGAGCACAAGGGTTCGCATACATCGATACGTGTGCCAAGTCGAGCGTCGCCTCCTACCATCTCTACAAGCATCTCGAAAAGATTGGGTCTTGCTTTGAAAAAGAGTGCATGTATGTGACACTTGCGGATGGCATTACTAGAAAGCAGACTGTTCTTAAGGTTAAGGCCACAGTCAGACTATATGGGCGCGACATCAGAACCTCCTTCATAGTGTTTCCGGAGGCTAAAAAGAATCGGACTTTGCTAGGAGTAGGGTTTATTGAGGACGCTCTGCTAGCCCTCAACATACCGCAACAAACCTGCTACTTCATTGACGAACCTGGCACCCTACACGACTTGAAGGCAGAGAGCCTGGAGGAAACTATGGATATAGCGGGTATTTTATCGAGTACTTGCTTACCCGATATAACTTCTCCAATGCTGAAGACACCCAGTCCAGTACAAACATCACCAGTAAAGAAAGTCGCCATCTTTCCGGAGCTACAGACGGGGATGATGACACCGCCACATTCTCCTCCGAGGGACTACTGTATCTCGGCAACAGAACAAGCCCTTGAACGCCCCTATGGCCCGTTGATTCCGATAGGTTGCGCAACTCCGCCAAAAAGGCCACGAAACACCCTATTTGACGGATATTCGCCTATCATCGATGCCCTATATGAAGATGCACGCAGAAACGTTGATGAAGCTAGCATCGAGTTGTCTCCAGCCAGTGCTAATTTATTCCCAGCTACGGAAATCTCAGCAATGGACATATATGACCACGAGTGTCATATAACTGAAGAGGAGTCCAAACAACTACGACTTTTCATCGAAAAGAACGAAGCTGTATTCATATCTAATGGTCAGCCAACCACAGAAGCTGAACATATAATAGATACCGGAACACACAAACCTATTGCAGTTCCACCATACAGACTTTCGCCACCGAAAACTGACATACTAAAAGCTGAAATCGAACGGATGCGTGGACAAGGTGTCATTGTACCTTGTTCATCCCCTTGGTCTGCACCAGTTGTGCTTGTGCCTAAAAAAGATGGCAGTACCCGTGTCTGCGTTGATTACCGTCAGTTAAATGCTGTTACTACGGCCGATGTGTACCCGTTGCCTAGGATTGACGATCTTCTACATAGTGCCAAACCTACGCAATGTATGAGCACTATCGATCTTCGAGCTGGCTACTGGCAGATCAAAGTTAGAGAGGAGGATCAAGCGAAGACAGCCTTTATCACACCATTTGGCATGTATATGTTCCTGAGAATGCCATTTGGGCTACGCAACGCGCCATCTACATTTCAGCGCCTCATGGATAGACTCCGCATATCCCTTAGCCACCTCAGGCTTCTGGTGTACTTGGATGACCTAATAATCATGTCTTCAAGCATCCAGCAACATTTCAAAGACCTACAAGATGTCTTTGATCGATTAAAAGAATATAACCTGACTGCAAACAAGGACAAGTGTGTCTTCTTCCGCTCCAAGGTAAAATATTTGGGGCACTACATAACTCCTGATGGTCTTCAAGTCGATCCCGATAAAGTTTCCGCCATCGTTAACATGACAGCACCTACAAATCTCAAGCACCTGCTGTCGTTCTTACAGATGTGTTCTTGGTATAGACGCTTCATACCTAATTTTGCAAAGGCCGCTGAACCACTGAGTCGCCTGACGAAGAAGAATGCTACCTGGTCTTGGGAAGACGAACAGAAGAAAGCATTTGACGAGCTACGAAGTCTCTTAGTTACGGCCCCAGTACTGATTCAAGC
The DNA here is from genome assembly GCA_914829495.1 of Eilema sororculum. NCBI lineage: Eukaryota > Metazoa > Arthropoda > Insecta > Lepidoptera > Erebidae > Eilema > Eilema sororculum. Next base: position 22,354,926 of record OU618546.1, read on the forward strand.
CGATCATACAAAACCCTTCATGATAAAGACGGATGCCAGTAATTATGCAATCGGAGCAGTTTTGGTACAGGGGGAGGGGGAACACGAACATCCCGTTGAGTACGCTAGTCGTTTACTCACCCCAGCTGAAAGAAACTATTCAACTACTGAGCGAGAAGCACTAGCCGTAATATGGGCTGTGAACAAATTTCGCGGTTTTATCGAAGGAACGGAAGTCACTCTCTTGACAGATCATCAAGCCTTGAAGTGGCTCATGTCTTTAAAATCGCCAACTGGGCGATTAGCCCGATGGGCCCTACAACTGCAACCTTATAACCTCACGATTAAATACATTAAAGGACGAACAAATGTAGTCGCTGATACCTTGTCACGCCCAAACTGCAATCCTACAATAAGTCAAGATTGTGGAGTTTGTAGCATTGTGGTAGATTTACCCAGAAAGAAAGTAAGTGACATAAGAGAAGAGCAGCTGAAAGATGCAGACATAGTTAAAATAGTAAAGGACTTAGAAGGAGATCAATACGAAAGTGGAAAGTACTGGAGTACAAAAGGATACCTTATGAATCAAGGTTTACTATACCGGTATAAGTCTGAAGATGACAATGAAAATGCTCAATTAGTGGTCCCTAAACATGAACAAGAGAAAGTTATCTCTGTGTACCATGACGAAGCCACCGCTGGACACTATGGGGTTGACAAAACCATAGAACGCATTGCTAAACGATACTTCTGGAAGGGGATGAGAATACAAGTGGAACATTACGTACGGAAATGCATCCAGTGTCAGCGTTATAAGCCGAGCAATCTAAAGCCAGCCGGCTTGTTACAAACTACTGCCCTCAACCAGAGATTTGAAAGTATAGCATTTGATTTATTCGGGCCTTTACCAAAGACAACTAGAGATGAAACCTGGATTTTTATCGTGGAAGATCTGGCTAGTAGATGGATTGAATTATTTGCATTGAAACAGGCAACAGCCGAAGAGTGTGCTAAAGTGCTGATCGATGAAATTATTCTGCGGTATGGTACTCCCCGACGATTCATTAGCGACAATGGAACCCAGTTTGTGAGCAATGTAATGCAGCAACTGACGTATTGCTTAAATATCGATCATGGTTTCACCCCCGTTTACCATCCAGAGACAAATCCAGTTGAGAGACGCAACCGAGATTTGAAAACGCAATTGGCAATATTAGTTGGTGATAATCATAAACAATGGTCGGAACGTTTATCAAGCATCCGTTTTGCAATGAATACTGCTGTTTCTTCGTCTACGGGTCACACACCAGCCTACTTAACATTTGGCCGAGAGCTTCGCACGACAGACGACATAAATCACGATCTACGACAGATAGTGCAAAACGAAAATTTCATTCCTGAAATAACTCCCAAGCTATTGACAATAGCTTCTACCCTGAAGAAAGCTCAGGAAGTACATGAGATGAGAGAGGAAAAGCGGAAAGAATACGCTGATAAGAAGCGACAACCATGTCCAAACTATCAACCCGGTGACCAAGTAATGGTTGATGTTCATGCTCTAAGTAAATCTGCCCAAGGGTTTAGTGCCAAACTAGCACCTCGCCGTGATGGTCCCTATATTATCAAAACTATTCATGGACCCTCTTCTTTCCAGATTTCTGACCCATCTACCCCCGAAAGGTCCGCAGGCTTGTACCATGCATCAGCCTTGCGACCCTACCACGGGGCCTCTTCGGAACGCCTCCCTGAGCCAGTCCTGCCCTTGCGACGTCGAGGGCGCCCACGGAAGAACGCACCGTCATCAGGGGCAACAACAGCCTTGGTAAAAGCTCCCGCTCGGGGCAGACCGCGCAAGAAGCAGCTATCCACCTAGCTCCTGTCTTTCTCACCGGGACGTCTTCGAAGACAGAGGGGGAGCCTGTAACGCGCGTCACTACGCGCTTGCACCGCAGCGTACATCAACCGCGCGCCCCGCCCCAACGCCTCCCTACCACTGCAGCCGCCGCGCCTCGCTCGAGGGTATATAAAGCGATGCAGCCGGCATTCGGACGTTCGGCTCGCACGGACACGCTTCCTTTGGAACGTCTCTCGGGCAGCTGAGCTACCTCCCGGCTTGCACGGTTCGCATCCGTCTCGGATCTTACCGCAGCCTTTGTACTTAGACGCGTTAGACTACTGTGCTATTCTGTAATTATACTCCTAGTTGGTACCTATCTATTGTAAAGACGGAAATATATTTGTTTACTGGTTTTGTGAGTGGTTTTTTTCATACATAGGAAGACGATCCCCCTACAATACTATATTTTTGTTTATTATTTTGATTATAACTTATTTGGACATTTCAATTGATTTCATTAGTGACCTAGATTTGATTTTAATTTTCATTATAATTTTAAGAATGAAATGTATTAAATTAAATTAAATTATATATGCACAATGATTTGTATTTAACTAACATAGATTATAGTAAGAACATTGTTACTAACCCTAAATATGAGCCTATGTTGCTTCAAAATATATAAATTATTATATATATTAACTCTATCGTTATAATAGATGTTTTGAACCATATTTACGTTTTTGCTCTACCTTATAAAAGATGGAATAAGTATAAGCTCATAATCTTACGTACCAAGGATGTTGAAACCCGGTCAAAGCTAGAAAGACTCGGATCCAACCAAGATCAATGTTAAGATGATGATAAGCGACGCCTATTGGACCAATGTGTACAGCCGGCTTAAAAGCAATTTATTAATATCTACAGTTACTTAATAGTGAGTAAACGCATTTATATCAGTTTACAATCCGGTTTCATTTAGTAATTTTCAAACGTACAGAAAAGTAACACTTATATAATAGCGATAGAGTTTATAATCCAACGAAAACATTGAAGTGATTTGATGTTAAATAACTTCTCAAACGTCAACAGACAAGAGTGTCATAGCTGTCATCAACATAAACACTGTATAAAAAGTCAGCAAACGAATTTATGACTGTTGTGAGTATACTCCATCAATAAATTAGTAGAATGATGATGAATAGCTAACAAATAGAAAAGATATTATGACTTCATAATATACCGGGCTTCGAGTTAGTTCAAGTGTATCTCATCTGCAACTAGCACACATGCTAATAGGCGGTCAAGGCTTTGGCGCAAAAAAAAATATCTCACGCTTGAGAGGACAAACCGGTAATCGCTACCAAAAAATCATATAAGCCAAATCGAAAGAAGGAATAGCGGACCCCCAGGCTTTTAACTAAAGGCCCATAGGCTGCAACAAATAAAATAAACAAGCTGAAGTGATAATGGACTGGCCACGTCTCCCAATTGACTGACTGTCGTCGGAAAGAACGAGTCCTAGAGTGGTAAGAGGCTGGCTTAGCTCTCAAACAACGTATATCAACAATTGACCACTAAAAGTCGCCCGTCTACCTACCATACAGCGCAACTGCAAGTTATCAACGTCGCGACAAGCCGAGAGGGTTTAATTAGTGTGGGGACAAAGCGCTTCCCGCTCCTTCCTTCAAAAGGCCAACGATATTATGAGCTCGGACAATGAAGGTGCTCCTTCAAATCTCCTTGTTTATACTTTAAAAGGACCTGCTATAAAGCATTTTGTAAAGAAAATGGATCGTGTCTACTGTGGAAGGATTTAGAGGCGCAAAGTAATTTGAATAAGGTGGATTGCACTACCTAAGAATCAATCCAGTATAAACAGTCAATATAAGTTATTACCTACTTTTTTTTTCGTGCGGTCATCCCCACGGATACCTTCCCCACCAGAGCCGGAAGGGGAGGTTATGTCGGACTCGAACCGACTAAAATCACACGCCGACAGTGGGTCGTGGTGCTAGGCCGGAGATGAGGTTGTCATCGACATATCCCTCGCACCTGGGCTGACCCAGGGCCAACCCTTACGGTCAGGTCAGTCTGTGATACCTACAAACCGCTGAATAAAATAAAACGCGAAGGTTATAAAAATCTTCTAGAAGAGAATTATACGATTTTTATGTGTTCAGCTGCACGAGTATGACATCCCTAGTTTTCATACGTGCTTGTCTGTCACCTAAGTGGTAAAAACAAAATAGTATTGGGTGACGTTGTCTACATTTGCACTTGCACTTACGAGAAGGTTATGAAGTGGTTAGAGTTGATTTTAGTTTTGATAGCAGAGTTGGAAGTCAAGTCTGCAAAGTGTAGGTGCAGTGTACGATGTGAGAAGTGATGAAGAAATATCACGGTATTGGGGAAAATGTAAAACAAGAATGACAAAGTATGCCATTGAGCCATAAGAAGGCCTTAAACACGTAGAAAGACGGAATGGAAGAAAATTATCGAAACAGCTTATTAGATAAGTGCAAAAATGGTTAATCGATTAAAATACGACATAAACAGTGCTATGAAATAAATGAAATTTAGAATACAATTCAGATAAAAAACATAATAAGGTAACCTGCAACTGGCAAGTAGGCATGCATATAAACTCTCATCAAAATAGAAGTATTGGCCAATGTATGCCGGGAAAGGAACATACATAACTAGTAGAAAAATGTGGTCCGCCCACCCTGGTAGCAGCGAGGCATGACTGTTTTCTCCAATTAAGGTTAAATCAAGACTATTCCTAAAACGGCATAAAAAGCTATAAGAATTACTGCTGTAATAAGCAACTGAAATCAAAGAATTTATCTTTGCTCCGCGAAAAACTTAAGAAAAAAAAACCATTAAAAAATAAAAAACTACACTCGTGGACACATTTATTGGCCCACCTTAGAGTTTAGGTTTCGATGGCTCCTACCTAAATATGATTGCTAGATTGAACAAAAACGTTTGATGCAGTATTAAACCTGATACATTTTACGGTCGATCGTTTTGCTCGACCTAATATAAATTTTTAGCTAGGATTAAACGAAACTGAAAATGCAAGGTGGGCCAATAGATGTGTCCACAAGTGTATTTTATATCGGTCTAATATCATAAGGCAGTGAAAGGTACAGTAAAAACTTACAATCAAAAACGATATCCGATATCTAATTCGTTTTATCTATATACCATATCTCGTACCGAACTATCGTTAACGTTTAATTATAGTAAAAACTACAACAGACCGACAGAGGAACTTAAACAGGAAGACGTTAACAATATCCACGTGTAGGACGTTATGTGTCAGAGATCAATCGGTCCGTTGATTTAACGACGGTTTTAACAGGACAGGATATTGGATTGCAAGTAACGGGTTATGCGAATAACCTATCAAGATATATAGTTATTTTAGGGTCAGCTCTATTTTAATAAATTCAGTTGAATATATTACATACTAGCTTTTGCCCGCGGCTCCGCCCGCGTGGATGTCGGTTCCCGGCAATTAGTCGAATTTGTCTCGCCGTAAAAACCATCCTTGAACTTCTACAAACATTTTTAAATAAAACAAATGATTAAAAAATAAAAAACGCGACTGCCACTGAAAAGACCGAAATACGTTTGATAGCAGGCGGTACCAATTTGCCAATCATAAACCGAAAGAAAATTAAGGGTACCGCCTGCTATCAAACTTATTTCGGTCTTTTCAGTGGCAGTCGGTTTTTTTTATTTTTTAATCATTTGTTTTATATTATACTTTTTAGTTATGATATGACATGTATATCTTTTTGTACTTTACATATCGTTTATACCTGAAATAAAAACTTAAATCAATAAGTAAGAAAATCAGCGAGAATTATTGTTTTGTTAAACAACTTTAAATCGTTATATATCCTAAACTATTATTTAAAATGAAAAATGATTAAAAGAACCTAAAGATGATTTTAAAATACCTATTCAACGACACCCCACTTGACATAGTTCATCGACTTTTATTTTTTTCATTATGACAATATGGCGTCGGGTTGTCGCTGTGGTGGATTTTGATTACTGTCATGTCTTTAGTGACATTCGCAAGGTTAATACGAATAGATTGACGTATGAATTATCCAAATCGGCCCATGCATTTGGTCTCTAGAACGCCACATAGAAACAAACATACATACATACATACATAGACTGATAAACACATTACCCTCCTTTGCGTCGCGCAGTCGGGAAATAATAGGCCAAATTGGTCCAGGCGTTGTTGAGTTATGCGCTTACCAACACATTTAACGATTCATTTTTATATTATAGATTCAAATTGGGAACTAGAAGTAGTTTCTAATGCTGTATCTTACTTACCTAGTCTTGATTTTTGTAAATATATTTTTTTTTTACTAGCTGACTCGACGAACTTCGTATCGCCAATTTTTTTCAACTTTGCTTTATTATATAGTGATACAACTGATAAAGGTAATTATGCTCTGTTAAAACGTTGAAATGGCGTCAATTGATGCATTAAAGAAATTAGGTTAATTTCTTGTATAACACACTTTTAGCTATTTTAATGTGATCAGAGCCTCATATACCTATATAACAGTCATGCGCTCTTACCCGAATTACTCGATACTCGATTGAACTCATATTTTTTCTACCAAATCAGATCACTGAAATTTTTTAATTATTACGTATCTAATTGCATACTTACCCGCAGTAGATCCAGTGCAGCTTGAATAAATTAGTTACTTACCTGAAACAAACATAAAGCACTCGTTAAAATCAGTTTATTAAAGTTTTTTTTAGTAGTCGAAATTACTAGACAGTATTTCTGTTACCGTACCGTTGTAGTCATTCATGACAGTTGATGAGTACATACATACATACATATAATCACGCCTTTTATCCCCGGAGGGTTAGGTTGAAGAGTAAGAATAAAGAAATGCGTTAGGTAAGTATAGAAAATGGAGAAGCCAAGCATGTGAAAATAAAATTATTTTGTATTAGGAAAAATCGTTTCGCTTACTGAGATAACCGTCATCCCTTATTCAATTATCAAAATATTGACAGCCAGAAATATACTCTAAATAGATTAACCGGAGAAACAAACCTGAACCCTACTGTAGTCTCACTACTAGACTCAAATAGTAATTACTAGCTGAACCGGCGAACTTCGTACCGCCAATTTTTTTCCACCCGCATAGCGTCAGATCCCGTTCCCGCTGCACCCTCTACTATATTAAGCATGTATTATACATATAAACTTTCCTCTTGAACTACTTTATCTATTAAATCTGTAGCTTTTTTTCGTGCGGAAATCCCCTCGTATACCCGTTCCCGCTGCACCCTCTACTATATTAAGCATGTATTATACACATAAACCTTCCTCTTGAACTACTCTATCTATTAAATCTGTAGCTTTTTTTTCGTGCGGAAATCCCCTCGTATACCCCCCCTGCCGGAGCCGGAAGGTGAGGTTATGTCGGACTCGAACCGACTAAAACCGCACGCTGACTGTGGGTCGTGGTGCTAGGCCGGAGGTGAGGTTGTCATCGACATATCCCTCGCACCCCCGCTGACCCAGGGCACTATTAAATCTGTTACATCCAAACCTGTAGAGTAGTTTTGAAGATATAAGCATACATAGGGATAAAGGGACGCGGAAAGCGACTTTGTTTTTACCCGACTACGGCAAAGCCAAAAGGAGGGTTATGATTTTGACAGGCTATGTATGTATGTATGTATGTATGTATGTATGTATGTATGTTCATTTGTTCCCTCATAGCTCCTCAACTACTTATTAGAACGGGACAAATGAGGTATCGTTACAAGCGGCTTAATCGTCCGATGGTTATAGGATATATGACATGTCACTCAATCGTGTGTGGCGCCCTCTAGTGCTCATAAGGTACTGTGTTAAAAAATAAATTTGGGATAAATATGCCGTGTTTGGTATCAAATGAAAGTGCTTAATGAGCACATTTCAAATATGTATAAATTATTAGCTTTACCTTGCCCCAAAATAATTTAAATAAAAAATAAAGTTTAAAACTAAAACCCGACTACCGAAAAAGCATGCTCTTAAAAGTGACAAACAAGAAAATATCAAGGATAGCTGTGGTCGTATGCCACTTACTAAAACAAAACAATACATCCTAGGGAAAAGTGGCATACGACCACGGCTATCCTTGATATTTTCTTGTTTGTCACTTTTAAGAGCATGCTTTTTATACTATGTAGTGATTAGTGATACTAACAAAATTTTACCACGGATACGAAAAAAAAACACAAAAGTAACAGTGTAAAAACAGCTATAACCAAACAAAACGCCTTACATAACGGTGAATAGCAACATAATTGAATACGGTCAATCAAAAACCAGTGTGACCGAATTGTCCGTTACGTTACGTTGCCCAATAGTAACGTTATTGATTCGGCAAAGATATTTCACTATAATGCTATGTACCGCGTGTTGCGGTACAAAACTGACCAATCAGGCAATTAGTCACTCGCGCATTGAATTTGCGTAATTGTTTCTAAATCGTTTGTACCTGATAGTTAAACAGTTGGAACTAACCATATTAGATGCTGTTTTCGAATTAATAAAGGCAACTTCTGTATTAGAGAGCTGTCTACCGTAATTCTTGCGAATTAAGGAATAAATGTAATTGTGTTCTAGTGTTAATACCTTGAAAGATTGTTCTACACTACACTATCTAGACCCATGGTAAGCTGAACTAGCTTGTGTTATGGAATCCAGAATGCGGATAAATATACTCAGATACTTTTTTATTTTTGATAAACATACATAGTATACATAAAAATACCCAGACCAATGCAAATAGCCATATTCATGCATACAAATATTTGCACTGAGCGGGGATTGAACCCGCGCCTCCTGCGTGGTAGTCGCGTTCACTACCGCCACGCCACAGAGGCTGTCCTATCTCCTCAATATAGTGCTGTACATTGTACTTACTACGAACATCCTTGTGGATCAAGCCAACCTCAATTGGTCTATCTGTTACACAACGGAAGAGCTCTGACGCAGGCTTTCTTCTCTGGGTTAGGAGATCAGATGGTATGCGCTCTTATACTTTGACTTTTGACTTTGGCCGAAATGACTAGTGTTCCCATTAATGCCTCCAACTCAGCTTAATTAGTTAGAAGTTTCGACCAGGATTCGAGCGTTACCGCTCGAACGCGAGATCGATTTCTTGACGACACAACTACCGTACTATAACCTTAATACACTAATTACTTCAAATTTTTATTATAAAATTATACAGTCAGTGTCAGATATCTTGATTACATACATACATACATAAAATCACGCCTGTTTCCCATAGGGGTAGGCAGAGATCACGGATCTCCATTTGCTACGATCCTGACATACTACTCTCGCTTCATTCACTCTCATTACATTCTTCATGCATGCTCGTCGGTAAAATAATCTTAAAACTAAGGATTAAGAGCAAATCAAACTGTTATTTAAATTGTATTATTGGCCGAACTAAAGGTGTTTACCAAATATTAGAACAATCCGTCAACAGGAAGGGGGGGGGACCAAGGAATTAAGATCATTTATATATATAATATATAACATAACATAAACTCACTCCTATATTCCCCGAAGGGGTAGGCAGAGGTGCTAGCACCCACATTTAGCCAGTTTATGTTTAGGTCCCAATGTAATAGGTGGCGAGCCTATTGCCATTAACCGGGCACTTATAAACCTGCTATAAATACACACATAACTTCGAAAAGTATCGAAAAGTTATTGGTTTGTGCCATGGTAAACTTGGGATCGAACCCGAGACCTCGTCTCAGCAGTCCATTACCCATACCACTAGGCTACCGCAGAAATATAATGTGTATATAATATAATGTGAATAAAAAGTCAGCATGAAAAAGATGTTGACGAACAGAGTACTCAAAATGATCTTAATTTAGTTTTATGACCTCCTTCCAGTAGACCGATTGATCTGATATTTAGTACACACCTCTTATTCGGACAATAATACCATATAAATCAATAACACAGTTTGATTTGTCCATAATACGGGAGTTTCAAGCTCATTTTGAGACTTCGTTGTCAAAATATTTATGACACTGTACATTGTAGACTGATTTGTTACAGATTGGTATCAAAGCGATCAATTGCAGCAAGTCCATAGTGTCGGTTAAAGAGATCACGATCAATACAGTTGATATCTTTATATCAAAGTAATTAAGCTTCAATTCATCCACAACACTAAGTAATATCGGCTTTGTTAACATTAATAGTATAAAGACGATTGTAAAACATTTTCATTGCAACTATTGCGAGGTTGGCAGCAGTGTTTGACGTTCATTAGTGTTGATATCAATTAAATTCTTTTGATATTGTTGTAGTAATGATGACGTTTCAGAATTCTATTATTGAATCAGTAAAATAAAATGCCAAAATAATGATAGAATGCCAAAAGAATGACAGCCTCTGTGGCGTGGTGGCAGTGAACGCGACTGCTACGCAGGAGGCGCGGGTTCAATCCCCGTTCAGTGCAAATTTTTTTTTATGCATGAATATGGCTATTAGCATTGGTCTGGGTGTTCGTATGTATAATATCTATGTATTTACAAAAAAAAGTACCTAAGTAGGTTTATCCGCATTCTAGATTTCATAACACAAGCTAGTTCAGCTTACCATGGGTATAGATAGCGCTGCGTTGTGTTGTGTAGAATGTTGTGGATTGTTGTTGAATATGCCACTATATATCTCCCGTAAGTTACGTATTTGGCGAGCTGTTCAGTCGTTCATCATTTAGTGACATTCCCGGTTGCATTAAAATAAGAGAAAGAAAGAAAATGGTTTTTATGGTACACAATGTCCAATATAAAAGCAAAATCCAAATAGCAGGCACTTAAGCCTGGAATACACACTCCTACTTTTTCGCCTCATTTAGATTCCTCCTTAATTTTGTTTATTTTGTATTTTTCGGGAAGGAATGCCGTCTAATGTTAAAAGAAATAAATAAACAAATATTCCACAACTTCCTACACAACGCTATCTAGACCCATGGTAAGCTTAACTAGCTCGTGTTATGGAATCTAGAATGCGGATAAACATACTTATATACTTTTTTTTTGTAAATACATACATTTTATATATAGAAACACCCAGACCAATGCAAATAGCCATATTCATGCATACAAATATTTGCACTGAGCGGGGATCGAACTCGCGCCTCCTGAGTAGCAGTCGCGTTCACTACCGCCCCGCCACAGAGGCTGTCAATACCACATCATTAATTTGTCACGTCCACCGAACGAATCAGTGGGCAGTTTTAATTACACCCCGAAGGTCATGGCCCGGCAGCCATTGTTCAAAAACTATCAACGTCCGTTCCCATGTCACCATGTGTCACAATACACAGCCATTATAACATCAGTTTCTATTGTGTGATTTGGTGAGGTGATATTACATATGTGAAGGTATGTGAAAAACGTTGAAACACATATTACTCGTAACTGTTATTCTGGTAACTAAATTCTATGATAGCATCATAACTGTAATGATTGTTGAGGATGTCGAAGACAACCTCACCTCCGGCCTAGCACCACGACCCACAGCGGCGTGCGGTTTTAGTCGGTTCGAGTCCGATATAACCTCCCCTTCCGGCTCCAGCGGGAGAGGTATCTAAGGGGATTTCCGCACGAAAAAAAAAGTAATGATTGTAGAGGAAGATCGTGAAGTATGTATAGAAGCAGAACGCAGAAGCCGAGCTGTTTCTGCCAACCTTGTCAGTGGTGAGGGCTCCCTATAACCCAATTCATACCAGCTTTCCTTTCCTCCTTCTGCAAAGCAGCACAACAGGTGCAGGGTTTAGATGTCACCCGCATACGGAGCAGAATATACCTTCTGGAACCAAGCGGTTCGGTGAATCATTTCTATGCCGCACCATTAAGACCTGGAACTCCGTGCCAGCTCACGTGTTTCTTCCTACAGTCCCGGGCATGAAAAGTCATCTGAGGTACATGTTTACGATTGTGACCCTCTTTCCGATACTTTGCCTTTAGCTTACCATCATGCGAGGTGAAGTCAAATTGACGTGTCCTTTTATTACTCGACTACAACAAGCCAAAAGGAGGGTTATAAAAAAAAGCTTCCTAATGAGTCGTATGGTGCATGATTAACTAGATTGAGATAAGTTTTTATCTGAACTAGCTTCCATTTTGAAAATTTTCACCCTTCGCCACTGTACAGTCAGCATCAGAATGATATTGTCGTACAGAGCAGTCAAAATGATCTAACTTCGTTTTTTCATCCCCTTCCAATAGACTAATTGTTCTGATATTTGGTACACATCTTTATTTTGGACAATAATACCATTTAAATCAATAAAACAGGTTAATTTAATCTTAATATAAGAGTTTTAAGATCCTTTTGACACTTCATCGTCAAGATATTTATGGCTTGGAGAGCTCGTTAAGCAGTCGGTACCGGTTGCCATACGAAACTCTATGGCAGCCGGTACGTTACGGGTAGTTGGAGCCTTCAAATTCCAACAACTGGTTTAACTGCAATGCTTCGATGTCGCCTATAGGTAGTGGAGGTCATATGATAGTCGCTTCACGGAAAATATCGTAGTTTAGCCAAATCCGCAGTTAGACTGGCAAAGCGGAACCCAGACTCCAAGCTGAAAGCATCGGAAGCGACTGGGATTAAGGCTAAGATGAAGAAGTTAGGTACTATTCAAAATAAGTGAAGTCAAATTGACGTGTCCTGTATAAAAAAAAAAAATAGTTTTATCACAATTTCAAATACAAAATGATACCTAAATCTCAATTCTTTTGAAGCAGGGAAATAGTTTAGAGGAAAATAAAAAGAAAAGTGCAGCTAATAGACAGTTGGTGTCCGTACCCTGGAGAGTAGAAAAAATTAACGAATTGAAATGGATCACCTTCCCTTCGAGGCACCGTATTACTACGATTTGCACTATCTACCTCTGAGCCCATCCATCTTTTTTCTGTTTTGTCTCTTTACTTATTCTACTGATATTATAAATAAGAAAATTTATATGGACCTGCTGCTTTTCACGTTGGTAATTCATGGTTTGAGTGAAATTTTAAATAGAGTGTCTTATTATGTAAAGTTATTTCTATTCGAAGCACATCGGGAAAAATGAAGCGCTCAAGTGGGAATTGAACCCACGACCTTTCCCTTACAGGGGGAATACTCTTTCAACTGAGCTATTGAGCCACAACTGAATCACTTCAAATTTTCTTTCTCTTTATCGGATATGAAGAGAAAGGGCGACCTTGGAGCCATCTACCAACTTTCTTACGAACTGTGTTGTAACGAAAAAAAATGTATTTCTATGAAAAGACAAAGCTACCAATGGATTCTCTATGTAGCAGATTTACCATAGTATTTAATAGATAAAGTTTGAAATAACGTGGATGACTTGTTTCTTTTTCACTAGAACTTTGAAATGTTTACAACTATTTGAATGAAGTTTTCAGCATTTAGTATGCGAATTAATTCGAATCGATTTAGAAAGGAAACATTTTGTGATCGGTCCAGGCGGCTTTGAACCCGCGATCCTTCCCTTACAGGGAGAATGCTTTTGACCACTAAGCTACCAGACCCACGCCCGAAAGAATAAGGATTAATTCGGGCGTGGACCAATCACAAACTATTCCTTTCTGAATCAATTTGCTAACAAATATTTAGATATATAGGGTACGAGCTTTTGCCCGCGGCTCCGCCCGCGTGGATGTCGGTTATTACGACCAAACATAGCCTATGTCCTTTCTCACCCCTAATCTACCCCTGTATTAAAGTTCATCAAAATCGGTTCAGTGGTTTAGGCGTGAAAGCGTAACATACAGACAGACAAACAGAGTTACTTTCGCATGTATAATATTATCTAGTATGGATGGATTGGTACAATGCTTTATATTTGGTTACCTTTGATGGTAGGAGGCGAGAACGAACAATATTAGCATATATTTACTTTGTCCCTATCGTCAAGTTTGTTTTCACCTTTCCTAAAGGTATGACTTTCACGGGATTTATCTATATCTATATATATATATATATATATATATAACTATAAATTTAAGCACAAATAGCCAGTATTAAACCTAAAAAATCGATACAAGATAACCTCACAAATGCCAATTTATTTGCATATTATCGCATAATAGGTGCATTGACGCAAATATTGCAGATTGTGAGGTCACAAGTTCAATTTTAAATCCGGCTAAGTTGTTTTATAAACAATTTCGTAATCTAGAATTGCCATGTTGAAATTCAAAATAAAAAGTAGAATAATTGTATTCGAGATAACATTCTTGCATAATTTTAAAAAGATTCAATTTGTTGACTTGATATAATAAGAGGTTATAGGTACATATCAGCATAAACTCACTGATAAAAACACGCAAAATTGATAACAAAAATACTAGTAATATAAGACCAAGATTATTGATATGATAATAGAATACTATATTAATGATATATGTATATGTCGCAGGCAACCAGCTTAATCAGCCGTTCAATTAAATGCCTAAGCTCTTTACTAAACGGCGCCGCTCAATTCACGGCCTGCACGAACTTCAGCCATTTCATTAAAGGGCTAGGTAAATGGGTCTTGGAGCGATGGCGTCTAATAAAAATAACTAGAAAAAATTACGTATTTCTGTATGGTTATAGAAAAATAAGTACGAAGCCTCCTGATCTAACCTATACAAGTAGGATTAAGCAGCTTTCTCAAAAAACTTTCTGTGAATGAATGAAAAAAAAAATGTGGGTGTTAATACACCTCTGCCTACCCTCTCGGGAGATTTACAGGTGAGTATCCATACTAATATTATAAATGCGAAAGTAACTCTGTCTGTCTGTCTGTCTGTCTGTATGTTACGTTTTCACGCCTAAACCACTGAACCGATTTTGATGAAATTTGGTATAGGGGTAGATTAGACCATGAGAAAGGACATAGGCTATGTTTGGTCGCGATAACCGACATCCACGCGGGCGGAGCCGCGGGCAAAAGCTAGTATAAATAATAAATAAATATTCCAAAACATTCTACTAGGTTTTAGAAGCGTCGGTAGCTTAGTGGTTAAGGAGTCGGCCTTACGATCGTGAGGTCCCGGGTTCGATCCTGGCCATTACACTACCGACGTGAACCCACTCCTAGCACAAGCAATTTAGCTTAGTTGGAGGGGTTAGAGGGAATATTAGTAACTTCGGTTCTAATATTCTTTTATAAGAAAAAAAGAACGATATCTAGACCCATGGTAAGCTTTTATAACTTGTGTTATGGAATCTAGAATTTGAATAAACATACTTGTATACTGTTTTTTTTTTAAATACGTACATATTATACATTGAAACATGCAGTCCAACGCAAATAGCTATATTCATGCATACTAATATTTTCACTGAGCGGGGATCAAACCCGCGCCTCCTGCGTATCAGTCGCGTTCACTACCACCACGCCACAGAGGCTGTCAATATCTATTAATGTAATTTTCTGTTACAATTCTGGGCATTAGCCAGCCAATATAATTTCAAGCCGTTAGTCAAACGGCGTCGCTTAGTTAACGGCCTAGGCAGTGTAACGGAACGAAATCTGTCATCTGTTGTAGTAGAAGTACATTCTTAATCACACAGATGGCGCTAATATAAATTATGTTTATTTATATGAGGTATGAAGACAAACCTTTTTGAATATAAAATTACGTGATAAATTATTACGATAATTTGGTTTTAAAGATTAATTAAACAAATAAGGACATTTATAAATCAGTTATTTATTTGAATATTCAAATGCCGTGTTTTATTAAACTTTAAGTTTTTGAACGAAATTCGTATGTGAAGGAAGTTCTGGTCGAATATCAGAGATATACGTTACATATTTAAGCAAAAATACTAAATGGATAAGATTTTGTCGATATTAATTGATCGCAGTTAATTTGAAAATAAATACAATAATTTTAAGTTATAGTTTGAACGATTTCTAGGAAGATAAATCCAAATTAGAATTATTTGTGGATATATTGATTTGACAATGATTTCAAACAGCGCTACGATTGGCTGGTTGGAATCGTACGATATTTTGTTTCGAGAAGTAGGGATCATTGCGGTTGGGGTGAGGATAGTTGAGGACAGAAAAAAGACTATTCATTAATTGTTGGGAGCTGCTGGAGAGAGGTGGTCAGGAGTAGAAAGTCTGGTGGGTCATTTCGCGTTTTATAAATTGTGTTAAGAGGGTACTGGGAGGTTACTATGTTAAAATTCCGTTGTACATTAATTTTATTCGCGTTTGAAATTATTTGAGAATCTTAACGTAACTTCAAGTGTTGAGAATATATAAAACTCGCATCGTTTCATGCTGAGATAGGACACCATTTCTGTAATTGCGAAGTATGGGCTCAAGGGCTCATATGGAGTAGTTACTCACGCCTGGGAGAGTCTTCCCCGTGACTTCATGAAACAATGCAGGATGGGAACGGAGATTTGGAAATCTACCTGTCGAGTGGATTGTTAGGATTTTGAATATCGAATTGGGGTATTAGTGAATATTATATAAACCCGCCTCGATTTATGCTGAGATAGGACACCAATTCTGTGACTGCGAAGTATGGGCTCAAGGGCTCATATGGAGTAGTTACTCACGCTTGGGAGAGTCTTCCCCGTGACTTCATGAATCAAGGCAGGATGGGAATGGAGATTAGGGATTCTGAAGTGGGTAGAATCAGTAGATAACATACAAGCAGCAGTGATGGGGGGGTTTTTAGCTAGGAGTCCCTTAGGAAAGCCAATCGAAGTGATCGGTCTTGGGTGGAACATCTAACGGTGCCAACGAAGCCCTTGTCCTCTGTCTAGCTAGGGAGCTGATCAAGTTAAGGCGAGCAGCTATTCGATTTTACCTGTCTCAGGGTCGAATAAAGCCTTCTGGGTATCGGTGACCAGTGGCCCGAAGTATCGGTGTCGTTGGAGCTGATAGCTCAGTCTTTATTTATATATTTATTTATACACACAATTATATATCTCGTTAGGGCTTTAGTTAACATCCCTGGCTTCGGCCGTTAACTAAGGCAAGCACACAGTCATAGGTCATACAAAATCAAGTCTGACTAGCTTGTTCCCTTACAGAATAGGAGTAGGTACATTACACACCACACGTTTAGAATTAACTAAAGGGAGGAGTTTATTGGGGTTAAAACACATATATAGTCTTTATAGGTAGAAGGAATAGGTACACATTCTTCTCGCGGTAATATAGGACGTCGGCTATGTAGGTAGAATCGAATTTGTATAGGTTTTTGATAGTCAGTTAATTGCGTTTAAGTTATGTGAACGGTTCTCATTATAATGAAGTTTTTTTTATTAGGCTATTATTTTGGTGTGAATGAATACTGGGGGATTTCGGGTTGGAATCCAGGCATTTAACAACGATTATCTAAAGTGTATCCTCAGTGTTGACTACCTTCATAATAAAATGTGAAATAGATCTTACATAATACCAGTTGAATGTGAAAGGCATGGTTATCATTGTGACGAATATCAGAAGGTGGTTAAATACTCACCTATCTACATGTAATCTAGTAAGATTCAGTTAAGTCATTTGGCTATTGGATACCATAGACCGATTGATTATGAATGTCATTATTCAATATATTATTTATATTACCAAATATAATACTTGGTGCATTTATTTGATTGAATTGGGTTGAATGGATATTAGTGGAGCATTCTCACGGTAGTTGAGAACCGTCCAATTATGGACCTATGTTCTATTGTCCGGTAACCTAGACGGAAGTTCTTGTATATGAATGTCTTCAATAGAAGATGTAATTTCTATATGAGTTTCAATCAGAAGTGTAGCAAGTGTAGACTACTGTATGAAATACCTATCTATTCTATATTGAAATCTACGGCTTCTAATGAGTTGGTCTTGATCGCAACTATCAGTATATTATACTATATGCACAGTGATGCCTGAACTTTTGTATTCAATTGAGCTTATTCGGTTGTAATAAGTGAGAGAAATTATCATTAACGAATATTAACATTCTTGTAATTGAATGTCACGATTTTGTATTTATATAATACAAGTGTAATCCAGTTATGGATTTGGGGTAAAGGGTTATACCGGCTGCCGCGGTATAACTTGAACAAAGTGGACTAGGCCAAGTGGCGTCTGCTATATTTATAAGGCAGAGGGGAGTTGATCTGTGTTGGTGCAACTCACTGTCATGGCGAATTGGAGGAGCCTTGACCTCGGGGGGGGGCAAATAAAAATATTTGTGTATTATTACTGTTCGCTTCACTTACATACTCTGTTGCTAAAATCCTCGAAATAAGTCTTATTACGCTTACATTACGTCGATAGAAAGTTTATTCATTATCATATTCTAAATTTAAATTAGTAACCTAAAAATAGGTTAGCCTAGAAATTTAGGTAGGTAATCTTATTAATAGTTACATTCTGTTTTCCAAACAATCACGATAGGTTATATGTTGCGATAATTAAGTAAATTAAGTAGGTACAGAATTATGTTAGGAAGGTGAATTGGATAAGTAGGGACTTAATTTAGGACAACAGCACAAGCTACCTCTATAGAACGAGGGGGACTACTGGATCATAATAAGAGTCCTAGTTCCCACTAGAACGATCATTGGCCAAACTAGTTACTAAGTAGGTAGGAATTCGGAAACGTTTGAGTATAAGTATGTTTTTATAATAAATCGGAAGTCGAAATAGGTAGGGGATGGTATAGGTTAGGGAGGGTGTTACAATTTGGTGCCGCGTGACCAGGATTGGTATAAAATAGTATGGAAAGGTACAAGTGCGTTATTCAATGTGTGTAGTAGATTCCACCAAGTGCCATCAATCTCCAGTATAAACTGTACAAAATAGGAGTTGTGTGACCAGGATTGGTATAAAATAGTATGGAAAGGTACAAGTGCGTTATTCAATGTGTGTAGCAGATTCCACCAAGTGCCATCAATCTCCAGTATAAACTGTACAAAATAGGAGTTGCGTGACCAGGATTGGTACAAAATAGTATGGAAAGGTACAAGTGTGTTATTCAATATGTGTGGCAGATTCCACCAAGCGCCATCAATCTCCAGTATAAACTGTACAAAATGGGGGTCGTGAGACCAGGATTTAAGAGTAGACTGGCTTCACGGTACAATTTAGTGGTCGTGAGACTAGGATGAGTGTTCGATTTGGAGTGCGTGTTATTGGTACAATTTCCTGGCGTGAGATTACGATTTAAAAATAGAATAGGTGTAACTGGAATAGTATATTTTGAAAAGTGAGTAGCTACGAATTATATTGTCGAATATGTGGGTGTATGTAATTATATTGTTTGGCATGCACCTACATTTAGTCAATATATTAGTAAGAAACAACGCTCGTTTCTTTACACGTATACATAACTATGATAAGTTATGGTTATGTATTTTGCTAAATGTGGTTGCAATGATGATGTTGAAATTAACAATATAGTTTAACAGATTAGTTTTGGTAGTTATAGCTCCAACGAGCTATATTAGTTAGTTATATTACATTTTATAATTTAGAAAGGTGATAATAACCGTGTTAGTTGATTTATAAAAAAATTATATAATGATAAAGTTTTATACATTTACCTACGTCAACAACTATTAGTAAGATATTAGCATCCTTGAAAATTAATGTAGCATTGAATTATAGGTAGATTATAAATGCAAACATGTTTTATTTGAATTATAAGGAAGGTACGGTATATCTATACCGTACAATTTGTTGCCGTATATAGTAGGTAAGGGGTCAGAACATTGTGCTGTTGTAATAATTGTGAATTCTTTTAGAAATTTGGAAGTTTAGTTAGAATTATTAAGAGATGGGGGTCGTAGGATTAATATAATCTATTATAGAATGTCATTTAGGCTTATTCGGATAGTTAATGTTATAAAAGAATGGGGGTCGTAGTTCGGAGTAAGTTATTCACAATTTAGAGACAAAAGGGTACATTTTGTTAGGTTTGATGTTTTAAAAGTGTTAGGGGTAGAGAGTAATTTTAAATACACGGTTTGGAAAAGTTGGGAAGTGCCATTACCGAGGAGGGCTAGACCGTAAGGGATGGCCCTGGGTCGGCCGGGGTGCGAGGGATGTGCCGATGACAGCCTCGCCTCCGGCCTGGCACCGCGACCCACGGTCGGCGTGCGGTTTTAGTCGGTTCGAGTCCGAGATAACCTCCCCTTCCGGCTCCGGCGGGGTATCCGAGGGGATTTCCGCACGTAAAAAAAAAATTGGAAGTGCCATTACAGTGCAATGACACTTTTCATTCTTGTATTTTGAGGTACAAAAATTTGATCAAGTTAAGAGGGTTCATGAATCTATGTCAGTGTTAACAAATCAGAGAAGCGCGGATTGGTCGGAAATAGAGACGGGGATAGTGTTAACTTTCAGGCAAAAGGGAAGAATTGTTGAAATTACTGTGTAAGTTCGAGGGATTATTTACTTCACGGATTGGTAGGGCAAATTGCTACCAACATCGAATTCTTATGAGCTCTAACGTACCTATTGTTAAGAAGAGTTATCCAATACCTTATGCTTATAGAGGGAGAGTTGAGGAAAAATTAAAAGAAATGGAAGAGTTGAATATTATTAGTAGGTCAGCCACTCCGTATTGTAGTCCATTAAACTTTACCATTAAAAAGGATAAATCTATTAGAGTATTACTAGACGCTAGAGAGATTAATAAATTTATGGTGGCTGAAACAGAGAAGCCCCCAATACAAATTGATGTTATGAATTCGTTTCATGGGGCTAATTATATAAGTATAATAGATTTGAATAATGCTTATTTCCAAATACCGATAACTGAAGATAGCAAGAAGTATACTGGGTTTACTTTTAACGGGAAATCTTACGTTTATAATGTGTTACCACACCACAGGGGTTGAAGACCTCAGTGGGGAGTTTTAGTAGAGCTATGGATATAATATTAGGACATGAAGTTAGGGATTATTGTGTAAATTATCTAGACGATTTAGCAATAATAACGACAGGAACCTTTGTTCAACATTTAGAGCATTTAGATGTCGTGTTGGGGAAGTTACGCGCGGCTGGGATGACTTGCAATATAAAGAAGTGTGAGTTTTGTTGTGAGGAGGTTAAAATGTTAGGATATATAATTTCTACTCGTGGATTAAAACCTGATCCAGACAAAGTCAAATCTATCCAAGATTTTCCAATTCCTAAGAAAATAAAGCACGTTAGGGCTTTTTTGGGTTTATGTAATTTTTATAGGAGGTTTATTCAAAATTACAATAAATTAGCTCAACCATTATATGATATGTTGAAGAAAGGTAGAGTTTGGCACTGGGGACAGTTAGAACAACGAACCTTTGATTGTATCAAAGCTTCGTTCATGAAAACCATACAATTGCATCATCCTGATTTTACTAAACCATATTATTTACAGACAGATTGTTCGCAAGTGGGGTTAGCTGGGGTATTATATCAAATAGATGATAATGGGCAAGAGAATGTGTTAGGTTTTCATAGTAAGGCGTTGAGAGGGGCGCAGTTAAATTGGACGGTGACGGAGCAAGAGTTTTATTCGGTAATTTGTTGTCTAGAAAAATTTGAAACATATTTGAGGGGTGCAAAAGTAATTATTCGAACCGACCATAGGGCGTTGTTATTTGTTAAGAATTGGAAATTGTATAATGCTAAAATAACTCGTTGGATCAATTATTTAGAAAATTATCAATATGAAATTCAGTATATAAAGGGGAGTGAGAATGTAGTGGCGGACATATTATCGCGATATCCACCGGAGGGGGAAAGATTACAGGAGGAAATGATTAAAGTGCCTAGTATTTTATATATGGAAAATGAACAAAATAAGGTGTTATTTCGGAAATTAAAGCAAATGGCAGTTTTGCAGAGAGAGGATGCAGGAATAAATAAGCTAATCGAACAAATTTGCGAATCAGAAAGGTCAGGAAAGGCGCTAGTAGGGATAGCTAGTAAATGCAAACTAAAGGGGGATGTTTTATTTGTAGAGAGAGGGGGGGGTAAAGGGTGTTCGATTTATTTACCGGAATGCCTTAGAGAGGAAATAATTAATCAGGTGCATTTAGAAATGGGACATCGGGGTAGTTATAAGATGCTGAAATATTTAAAGGAAAGGTATTATTGGAAGGGTTTGACCAAGGACGTTAAACGATTGGTTAGGATTTGTGGTATTTGTCAATTGACGAAACATTCTAATTCCAATAAGGTGGGACCGTGTTGCTCAATTGTTACGAAAGACATAGGAGATTTAGTTATGGTGGATATATACGGGCCTTTACCGTCAGGGAAATTCGGGATGAATTACATATTAGTATTACAGGATTCGTTTAGTAAATTCGTGAAATTTTTTGATTTAAAAAGGGCTACTACGAGAGCGGTACTTAGCAAAGTGAAAAAATTTACTGAAATTATAAAACCGAAAGCTATAATGTCGGATAATGGAACTCAGTTTACTAGTCATGCGTGGAAAGAGGAAATGGAGTTGCCAGGGATTAGAGTAGTTTACACAACAGTTAGGAATCCTCGTCCAAATACAGTGGAGAGAGTGAATAGAGAATTAGGAAGATTGTTTAGGACGTATAATAGCAAAAATCATAAAGGTTGGGTTGACACTCTACCTAAACTGGAAAAATTATATAATAATACTTACCATGAAAGTACTGGGTTTACTCCTTGTGAAATAATGTATGGAGAGTCAACTTGTCTGTCTTTCGATCAGATTATTGATAAGGAGGGGGTAGATTTGGACTTGGCGTGTGTTAGAGAACAGGTGAGGGTAAATTTACGGCAAGCTGCGGATAATCGTGAGTTAAAATTCAATAAAAGATACCGATTAGTTGAATATCAAGTGGGAGATTTGGTGAAAATTAAAAGATTAGTCGTTAGTAGTTAAAAGGTTATTATTAAGTCTGACGCTTCTTTAAAATTAACCAAGAAGTTCGAGGCGATATATGAAGGACCATTCCTTATAGCAGAAAGTCCTTATCGGAATGTGTATGTTTTGGTAGATCCTCAAACCAAGGAAATAAGAGGAAAATTTAATGCTATACATTTATCCAAATATTACATTTGATAATTTGAAGCTGGGGCTGGATCGGGGAGTCATTATTTAAGATTGTAGGATTTATAAGTTACATTGATTTAATTGCTGTATTGTAGTGTTTTGGTATAGACTTTAGAGTTAAGTTATAGTGATTAGTTGTAGTTTTTATATTTAAATGTAGTTTTGTAAGATGTATTGGTTAATTATAAAAAATAAAAAAAAATAAAAAAAAAAAAAGAGACAATATTGGAGGATAGGGTAAAGCCCATCTGACGGTATGAGGTGGAAATTAGTGAAGAAAGAAATCTTTCATTATTATAATAAGATTTATTTTTATTTTATCAAATTGAATTTAATCAAATCATCCCTTCAGATGGTGGGGCGTAGGGCGGCTTTACCATAAAATATATATGTATATGTATTTATATCTATATGTGTACATATTTATATATATAAGGAAAAAGAATTAACATCTACATAAATTAGATAAAAGGGAGTACAAGAAAGAGTAGGATATGTAAAATGAAATAAAACATAATCACCTCTATGTTGTTACATGATAATGCTGATCGGTTGGCAGCGAGAAAAGTCGCGAAAGCGGACTCTGATAGTGCAAAAGGGTTGTCGACTAGGTATGATTGGGATTTAAAATAGATGTGGAAGGCTGAAGTGGAGCTGGATGTAGTCATTAAATTCAGAATGGAGGGTCATCCCAATCAGCATTATTTTAAAGGGGGGGAGTGTTTGAGAGGTCGTGTTATGGTTTGATTCCCTGTACGCACCACATGTTGGATTATGAAGGATTGCCAGGAGTTAGGTTAAAAGACATATTTTGATATTGAGAAATCAAAAGTCTAGGCATTCCGTTAAGGTACCTTCATAATTCATCAACTATACAATTCGGTTCACAAGGCCAAGATCTAAGCACACTATACATACGCCCATATCAGAGTACTTGCTTGTCGATTCTATTTCAAGTGGGGTGAAGTCGTAAACATACGTTATTGTCTAATAGTCTTTAAGGAATTTGGCTTTTACGCGAGGGTGGAGATATTAGATCGCATAGAGAGCATAAGATTGCGTCTCTTGCCTCATCTCTTATCCGGTTCGCTTATCGTTCAGTGGCCTCACAACCCACTGCCTTCAGTGTTGAGTCAAATTCTGACTTGGATATTGTGTCGTGTTGAGATCAAGTTCACTAACAAACTTGGCGGTGGGCTCGAGTGGTAACTATTTTGATGTTGGGTTAAATTACACACTACATAAAACAAAAATGTGCAGGAATTGGATTATAACTGGAATCGATTATGTAAGGGAGGATTCAACATTTTCTAATTATAGGGAAGATTTTAAATTGGGATAATATTCAATGACAATATATTGGTTATAGGTTAGGGTGAATCTTTACTCCGGACGAAATTGGGAAAGATTTGTACCTGCGTCAACATTCAGGGGGTCGAGATGTAACGGAACGAAATCTGTCATCTGTTGTAGTAGAAGTACATTCTTAATCACACAGATGGCGCTAATATAAATTATGTTTATTTATATGAGGTATGAAGAAAAACCTTTTTGAATATAAAATTACGTGATAAATTATTACGATAATTTGGTTTTAAAGATTAATTAAACAAATAAGGACATTTATAAATCAGTTATTTATTTGAATATTCAAATGCCGTGTTTTATTAAACTTTAAGTTTTTGAACGAAATTCGTATGTGAAGGAAGTTCTGGTCGAATATCAGAGATATACGTTACATATTTAAGCAAAAATACTAAATGGATAAGATTTTGTCGATATTAATTGATCGCAGTTAATTTGAAAATAAATACAATAATTTTAAGTTATAGTTTGAACGATTTCTAGGAAGATAAATCCAAATTAGAATTATTTGTGGATATATTGATTTGACAATGATTTCAAACAGCGCTACGATTGGCTGGTTGGAATCGTACGATATTTTGTTTCGAGAAGTAGGGATCATTGCGGTTGGGGTGAGGATAGTTGAGGACAGAAAAAAGACTATTCATTAATTGTTGGGAGCTGCTGGAGAGAGGTGGTCAGGAGTAGAAAGTCTGGTGGGTCATTTCGCGTTTTATAAATTGTGTTAAGAGGGTACTGGGAGGTTACTATGTTAAAATTCCGTTGTACATTAATTTTATTCGCGTTTGAAATTATTTGAGAATCTTAACGTAACTTCAAGTGTTGAGAATATATAAAACTCGCATCGTTTCATGCTGAGATAGGACACCATTTCTGTAATTGCGAAGTATGGGCTCAAGGGCTCATATGGAGTAGTTACTCACGCCTGGGAGAGTCTTCCCCGTGACTTCATGAAACAATGCAGGATGGGAACGGAGATTTGGAAATCTACCTGTCGAGTGGATTGTTAGGATTTTGAATATCGAATTGGGGTATTAGTGAATATTATATAAACCCGCATCGTTTTATGCTGAGATAGGACACCAATTCTGTGACTGCGAAGTATGGGCTCAAGGGCTCATATGGAGTAGTTACTCACGCTTGGGAGAGTCTTCCCCGTGACTTCATGAATCAAGGCAGGATGGGAATGGAGATTAGGGATTCTGAAGTGGGTAGAATCAGTAGATAACATACAAGCAGCAGTGATGGGGGGGTTTTTAGCTAGGAGTCCCTTAGGAAAGCCAATCGAAGTGATCGGTCTTGGGTGGAACATCTAACGGTGCCAACGAAGCCCTTGTCCTCTGTCTAGCTAGGGAGCTGATCAAGTTAAGGCGAGCAGCTATTCGATTTTACCTGTCTCAGGGTCGAATAAAGCCTTCTGGGTATCGGTGACCAGTGGCCCGAAGTATCGGTGTCGTTGGAGCTGATAGCTCAGTCTTTATTTATATATTTATTTATACACACAATTATATATCTCGTTAGGGCTTTAGTTAACATCCCTGGCTTCGGCCGTTAACTAAGGCAAGCACACAGTCATAGGTCATACAAAATCAAGTCTGACTAGCTTGTTCCCTTACAGAATAGGAGTAGGTACATTACACACCACACGTTTAGAATTAACTAAAGGGAGGAGTTTATTGGGGTTAAAACACATATATAGTCTTTATAGGTAGAAGGAATAGGTACACATTCTTCTCGCGGTAATATAGGACGTCGGCTATGTAGGTAGAATCGAATTTGTATAGGTTTTTGATAGTCAGTTAATTGCGTTTAAGTTATGTGAACGGTTCTCATTATAATGAAGTTTTTTTTATTAGGCTATTATTTTGGTGTGAATGAATACTGGGGGATTTCGGGTTGGAATCCAGGCATTTAACAACGATTATCTAAAGTGTATCCTCAGTGTTGACTACCTTCATAATAAAATGTGAAATAGATCTTACATAATACCAGTTGAATGTGAAAGGCATGGTTATCATTGTGACGAATATCAGAAGGTGGTTAAATACTCGCCTATCTACATGTAATCTAGTAAGATTCAGTTAAGTCATTTGGCTATTGGATACCATAGACCGATTGATTATGAATGTCATTATTCAATATATTATTTATATTACCAAATATAATACTTGGTGCATTTATTTGATTGAATTGGGTTGAATGGATATTAGTGGAGCATTCTCACGGTAGTTGAGAACCGTCCAATTATGGACCTATGTTCTATTGTCCGGTAACCTAGACGGAAGTTCTTGTATATGAATGTCTTCAATAGAAGATGTAATTTCTATATGAGTTTCAATCAGAAGTGTAGCAAGTGTAGACTACTGTATGAAATACCTATCTATTCTATATTGAAATCTACGGCTTCTAATGAGTTGGTCTTGATCGCAACTATCAGTATATTATACTATATGCACAGTGATGCCTGAACTTTTGTATTCAATTGAGCTTATTCGGTTGTAATAAGTGAGAGAAATTATCATTAACGAATATTAACATTCTTGTAATTGAATGTCACGATTTTGTATTTATATAATACAAGTGTAATCCAGTTATGGATTTGGGGTAAAGGGTTATACCGGCTGCCGCGGTATAACTTGAACAAAGTGGACTAGGCCAAGTGGCGTCTGCTATATTTATAAGGCAGAGGGGAGTTGATCTGTGTTGGTGCAACTCACTGTCATGGCGAATTGGAGGAGCCTTGACCTCGGGGGGGGGGCAAATAAAAATATTTGTGTATTATTACTGTTCGCTTCACTTACATACTCTGTTGCTAAAATCCTCGAAATAAGTCTTATTACGCTTACATTACGTCGATAGAAAGTTTATTCATTATCATATTCTAAATTTAAATTAGTAACCTAAAAATAGGTTAGCCTAGAAATTTAGGTAGGTAATCTTATTAATAGTTCATTACATTCTGTTTTCCAAACAATCACGATAGGTTATATGTTGCGATAATTAAGTAAATTAAGTAGGTACAGAATTATGTTAGGAAGGTGAATTGGATAAGTAGGGACTTAATTTAGGACAACAGCACAAGCTACCTCTATAGAACGAGGGGGACTACTGGATCATAATAAGAGTCCTAGTTCCCACTAGAACGATCATTGGCCAAACTAGTTACTAAGTAGGTAGGAATTCGGAAACGTTTGAGTATAAGTATGTTTTTATAATAAATCGGAAGTCGAAATAGGTAGGGGATGGTATAGGTTAGGGAGGGTGTTACAATTTGGTGCCGCGTGACCAGGATTGGTATAAAATAGTATGGAAAGGTACAAGTGCGTTATTCAATGTGTGTAGTAGATTCCACCAAGTGCCATCAATCTCCAGTATAAACTGTACAAAATAGGAGTTGTGTGACCAGGATTGGTATAAAATAGTATGGAAAGGTACAAGTGCGTTATTCAATGTGTGTAGCAGATTCCACCAAGTGCCATCAATCTCCAGTATAAACTGTACAAAATAGGAGTTGCGTGACCAGGATTGGTACAAAATAGTATGGAAAGGTACAAGTGTGTTATTCAATATGTGTGGCAGATTCCACCA
The DNA here is from genome assembly GCA_914829495.1 of Eilema sororculum. Lineage (NCBI taxonomy): Eukaryota > Metazoa > Arthropoda > Insecta > Lepidoptera > Erebidae > Eilema > Eilema sororculum. Next base: position 22,382,836 of record OU618546.1, read on the forward strand.
AGCGCCATCAATCTCCAGTATAAACTGTACAAAATGGGGGTCGTGAGACCAGGATTTAAGAGTAGACTGGCTTCACGGTACAATTTAGTGGTCGTGAGACTAGGATGAGTGTTCGATTTGGAGTGCGTGTTATTGGTACAATTTCCTGGCGTGAGATTACGATTTAAAAATAGAATAGGTGTAACTGGAATAGTATATTTTGAAAAGTGAGTAGCTACGAATTATATTGTCGAATATGTGGGTGTATGTAATTATATTGTTTGGCATGCACCTACATTTAGTCAATATATTAGTAAGAAACAACGCTCGTTTCTTTACACGTATACATAACTATGATAAGTTATGGTTATGTATTTTGCTAAATGTGGTTGCAATGATGATGTTGAAATTAACAATATAGTTTAACAGATTAGTTTTGGTAGTTATAGCTCCAACGAGCTATATTAGTTAGTTATATTACATTTTATAATTTAGAAAGGTGATAATAACCGTGTTAGTTGATTTATAAAAAAATTATATAATGATAAAGTTTTATACATTTACCTACGTCAACAACTATTAGTAAGATATTAGCATCCTTGAAAATTAATGTAGCATTGAATTATAGGTAGATTATAAATGCAAACATGTTTTATTTGAATTATAAGGAAGGTACGGTATATCTATACCGTACAATTTGTTGCCGTATATAGTAGGTAAGGGGTCAGAACATTGTGCTGTTGTAATAATTGTGAATTCTTTTAGAAATTTGGAAGTTTAGTTAGAATTATTAAGAGATGGGGGTCGTAGGATTAATATAATCTATTATAGAATGTCATTTAGGCTTATTCGGATAGTTAATGTTATAAAAGAATGGGGGTCGTAGTTCGGAGTAAGTTATTCACAATTTAGAGACAAAAGGGTACATTTTGTTAGGTTTGATGTTTTAAAAGTGTTAGGGGTAGAGAGTAATTTTAAATACACGGTTTGGAAAAGTTGGGAAGTGCCATTACCGAGGAGGGCTAGACCGTAAGGGATGGCCCTGGGTCGGCCGGGGTGCGAGGGATGTGCCGATGACAGCCTCGCCTCCGGCCTGGCACCGCGACCCACGGTCGGCGTGCGGTTTTAGTCGGTTCGAGTCCGAGATAACCTCCCCTTCCGGCTCCGGCGGGGTATCCGAGGGGATTTCCGCACGTAAAAAAAAAATTGGAAGTGCCATTACAGTGCAATGACACTTTTCATTCTTGTATTTTGAGGTACAAAAATTTGATCAAGTTAAGAGGGTTCATGAATCTATGTCAGTGTTAACAAATCAGAGAAGCGCGGATTGGTCGGAAATAGAGACGGGGATAGTGTTAACTTTCAGGCAAAAGGGAAGAATTGTTGAAATTACTGTGTAAGTTCGAGGGATTATTTACTTCACGGATTGGTAGGGCAAATTGCTACCAACATCGAATTCTTATGAGCTCTAACGTACCTATTGTTAAGAAGAGTTATCCAATACCTTATGCTTATAGAGGGAGAGTTGAGGAAAAATTAAAAGAAATGGAAGAGTTGAATATTATTAGTAGGTCAGCCACTCCGTATTGTAGTCCATTAAACTTTACCATTAAAAAGGATAAATCTATTAGAGTATTACTAGACGCTAGAGAGATTAATAAATTTATGGTGGCTGAAACAGAGAAGCCCCCAATACAAATTGATGTTATGAATTCGTTTCATGGGGCTAATTATATAAGTATAATAGATTTGAATAATGCTTATTTCCAAATACCGATAACTGAAGATAGCAAGAAGTATACTGGGTTTACTTTTAACGGGAAATCTTACGTTTATAATGTGTTACCACACCACAGGGGTTGAAGACCTCAGTGGGGAGTTTTAGTAGAGCTATGGATATAATATTAGGACATGAAGTTAGGGATTATTGTGTAAATTATCTAGACGATTTAGCAATAATAACGACAGGAACCTTTGTTCAACATTTAGAGCATTTAGATGTCGTGTTGGGGAAGTTACGCGCGGCTGGGATGACTTGCAATATAAAGAAGTGTGAGTTTTGTTGTGAGGAGGTTAAAATGTTAGGATATATAATTTCTACTCGTGGATTAAAACCTGATCCAGACAAAGTCAAATCTATCCAAGATTTTCCAATTCCTAAGAAAATAAAGCACGTTAGGGCTTTTTTGGGTTTATGTAATTTTTATAGGAGGTTTATTCAAAATTACAATAAATTAGCTCAACCATTATATGATATGTTGAAGAAAGGTAGAGTTTGGCACTGGGGACAGTTAGAACAACGAACCTTTGATTGTATCAAAGCTTCGTTCATGAAAACCATACAATTGCATCATCCTGATTTTACTAAACCATATTATTTACAGACAGATTGTTCGCAAGTGGGGTTAGCTGGGGTATTATATCAAATAGATGATAATGGGCAAGAGAATGTGTTAGGTTTTCATAGTAAGGCGTTGAGAGGGGCGCAGTTAAATTGGACGGTGACGGAGCAAGAGTTTTATTCGGTAATTTGTTGTCTAGAAAAATTTGAAACATATTTGAGGGGTGCAAAAGTAATTATTCGAACCGACCATAGGGCGTTGTTATTTGTTAAGAATTGGAAATTGTATAATGCTAAAATAACTCGTTGGATCAATTATTTAGAAAATTATCAATATGAAATTCAGTATATAAAGGGGAGTGAGAATGTAGTGGCGGACATATTATCGCGATATCCACCGGAGGGGGAAAGATTACAGGAGGAAATGATTAAAGTGCCTAGTATTTTATATATGGAAAATGAACAAAATAAGGTGTTATTTCGGAAATTAAAGCAAATGGCAGTTTTGCAGAGAGAGGATGCAGGAATAAATAAGCTAATCGAACAAATTTGCGAATCAGAAAGGTCAGGAAAGGCGCTAGTAGGGATAGCTAGTAAATGCAAACTAAAGGGGGATGTTTTATTTGTAGAGAGAGGGGGGGGTAAAGGGTGTTCGATTTATTTACCGGAATGCCTTAGAGAGGAAATAATTAATCAGGTGCATTTAGAAATGGGACATCGGGGTAGTTATAAGATGCTGAAATATTTAAAGGAAAGGTATTATTGGAAGGGTTTGACCAAGGACGTTAAACGATTGGTTAGGATTTGTGGTATTTGTCAATTGACGAAACATTCTAATTCCAATAAGGTGGGACCGTGTTGCTCAATTGTTACGAAAGACATAGGAGATTTAGTTATGGTGGATATATACGGGCCTTTACCGTCAGGGAAATTCGGGATGAATTACATATTAGTATTACAGGATTCGTTTAGTAAATTCGTGAAATTTTTTGATTTAAAAAGGGCTACTACGAGAGCGGTACTTAGCAAAGTGAAAAAATTTACTGAAATTATAAAACCGAAAGCTATAATGTCGGATAATGGAACTCAGTTTACTAGTCATGCGTGGAAAGAGGAAATGGAGTTGCTAGGGATTAGAGTAGTTTACACAACAGTTAGGAATCCTCGTCCAAATACAGTGGAGAGAGTGAATAGAGAATTAGGAAGATTGTTTAGGACGTATAATAGCAAAAATCATAAAGGTTGGGTTGACACTCTACCTAAACTGGAAAAATTATATAATAATACTTACCATGAAAGTACTGGGTTTACTCCTTGTGAAATAATGTATGGAGAGTCAACTTGTCTGTCTTTCGATCAGATTATTGATAAGGAGGGGGTAGATTTGGACTTGGCGTGTGTTAGAGAACAGGTGAGGGTAAATTTACGGCAAGCTGCGGATAATCGTGAGTTAAAATTCAATAAAAGATACCGATTAGTTGAATATCAAGTGGGAGATTTGGTGAAAATTAAAAGATTAGTCGTTAGTAGTTAAAAGGTTATTATTAAGTCTGACGCTTCTTTAAAATTAACCAAGAAGTTCGAGGCGATATATGAAGGACCATTCCTTATAGCAGAAAGTCCTTATCGGAATGTGTATGTTTTGGTAGATCCTCAAACCAAGGAAATAAGAGGAAAATTTAATGCTATACATTTATCCAAATATTACATTTGATAATTTGAAGCTGGGGCTGGATCGGGGAGTCATTATTTAAGATTGTAGGATTTATAAGTTACATTGATTTAATTGCTGTATTGTAGTGTTTTGGTATAGACTTTAGAGTTAAGTTATAGTGATTAGTTGTAGTTTTTATATTTAAATGTAGTTTTGTAAGATGTATTGGTTAATTATAAAAAATAAAAAAAAATAAAAAAAAAAAAAGAGACAATATTGGAGGATAGGGTAAAGCCCATCTGACGGTATGAGGTGGAAATTAGTGAAGAAAGAAATCTTTCATTATTATAATAAGATTTATTTTTATTTTATCAAATTGAATTTAATCAAATCATCCCTTCAGATGGTGGGGCGTAGGGCGGCTTTACCATAAAATATATATGTATATGTATTTATATCTATATGTGTACATATTTATATATATAAGGAAAAAGAATTAACATCTACATAAATTAGATAAAAGGGAGTACAAGAAAGAGTAGGATATGTAAAATGAAATAAAACATAATCACCTCTATGTTGTTACATGATAATGCTGATCGGTTGGCAGCGAGAAAAGTCGCGAAAGCGGACTCTGATAGTGCAAAAGGGTTGTCGACTAGGTATGATTGGGATTTAAAATAGATGTGGAAGGCTGAAGTGGAGCTGGATGTAGTCATTAAATTCAGAATGGAGGGTCATCCCAATCAGCATTATTTTAAAGGGGGGGAGTGTTTGAGAGGTCGTGTTATGGTTTGATTCCCTGTACGCACCACATGTTGGATTATGAAGGATTGCCAGGAGTTAGGTTAAAAGACATATTTTGATATTGAGAAATCAAAAGTCTAGGCATTCCGTTAAGGTACCTTCATAATTCATCAACTATACAATTCGGTTCACAAGGCCAAGATCTAAGCACACTATACATACGCCCATATCAGAGTACTTGCTTGTCGATTCTATTTCAAGTGGGGTGAAGTCGTAAACATACGTTATTGTCTAATAGTCTTTAAGGAATTTGGCTTTTACGCGAGGGTGGAGATATTAGATCGCATAGAGAGCATAAGATTGCGTCTCTTGCCTCATCTCTTATCCGGTTCGCTTATCGTTCAGTGGCCTCACAACCCACTGCCTTCAGTGTTGAGTCAAATTCTGACTTGGATATTGTGTCGTGTTGAGATCAAGTTCACTAACAAACTTGGCGGTGGGCTCGAGTGGTAACTATTTTGATGTTGGGTTAAATTACACACTACATAAAACAAAAATGTGCAGGAATTGGATTATAACTGGAATCGATTATGTAAGGGAGGATTCAACATTTTCTAATTATAGGGAAGATTTTAAATTGGGATAATATTCAATGACAATATATTGGTTATAGGTTAGGGTGAATCTTTACTCCGGACGAAATTGGGAAAGATTTGTACCTGCGTCAACATTCAGGGGGTCGAGATGTAACGGAACGAAATCTGTCATCTGTTGTAGTAGAAGTACATTCTTAATCACACAGATGGCGCTAATATAAATTATGTTTATTTATATGAGGTATGAAGAAAAACCTTTTTGAATATAAAATTACGTGATAAATTATTACGATAATTTGGTTTTAAAGATTAATTAAACAAATAAGGACATTTATAAATCAGTTATTTATTTGAATATTCAAATGCCGTGTTTTATTAAACTTTAAGTTTTTGAACGAAATTCGTATGTGAAGGAAGTTCTGGTCGAATATCAGAGATATACGTTACATATTTAAGCAAAAATACTAAATGGATAAGATTTTGTCGATATTAATTGATCGCAGTTAATTTGAAAATAAATACAATAATTTTAAGTTATAGTTTGAACGATTTCTAGGAAGATAAATCCAAATTAGAATTATTTGTGGATATATTGATTTGACAATGATTTCAAACAGCGCTACGATTGGCTGGTTGGAATCGTACGATATTTTGTTTCGAGAAGTAGGGATCATTGCGGTTGGGGTGAGGATAGTTGAGGACAGAAAAAAGACTATTCATTAATTGTTGGGAGCTGCTGGAGAGAGGTGGTCAGGAGTAGAAAGTCTGGTGGGTCATTTCGCGTTTTATAAATTGTGTTAAGAGGGTACTGGGAGGTTACTATGTTAAAATTCCGTTGTACATTAATTTTATTCGCGTTTGAAATTATTTGAGAATCTTAACGTAACTTCAAGTGTTGAGAATATATAAAACTCGCATCGTTTCATGCTGAGATAGGACACCATTTCTGTAATTGCGAAGTATGGGCTCAAGGGCTCATATGGAGTAGTTACTCACGCCTGGGAGAGTCTTCCCCGTGACTTCATGAAACAATGCAGGATGGGAACGGAGATTTGGAAATCTACCTGTCGAGTGGATTGTTAGGATTTTGAATATCGAATTGGGGTATTAGTGAATATTATATAAACCCGCCTCGATTTATGCTGAGATAGGACACCAATTCTGTGACTGCGAAGTATGGGCTCAAGGGCTCATATGGAGTAGTTACTCACGCTTGGGAGAGTCTTCCCCGTGACTTCATGAATCAAGGCAGGATGGGAATGGAGATTAGGGATTCTGAAGTGGGTAGAATCAGTAGATAACATACAAGCAGCAGTGATGGGGGGGTTTTTAGCTAGGAGTCCCTTAGGAAAGCCAATCGAAGTGATCGGTCTTGGGTGGAACATCTAACGGTGCCAACGAAGCCCTTGTCCTCTGTCTAGCTAGGGAGCTGATCAAGTTAAGGCGAGCAGCTATTCGATTTTACCTGTCTCAGGGTCGAATAAAGCCTTCTGGGTATCGGTGACCAGTGGCCCGAAGTATCGGTGTCGTTGGAGCTGATAGCTCAGTCTTTATTTATATATTTATTTATACACACAATTATATATCTCGTTAGGGCTTTAGTTAACATCCCTGGCTTCGGCCGTTAACTAAGGCAAGCACACAGTCATAGGTCATACAAAATCAAGTCTGACTAGCTTGTTCCCTTACAGAATAGGAGTAGGTACATTACACACCACACGTTTAGAATTAACTAAAGGGAGGAGTTTATTGGGGTTAAAACACATATATAGTCTTTATAGGTAGAAGGAATAGGTACACATTCTTCTCGCGGTAATATAGGACGTCGGCTATGTAGGTAGAATCGAATTTGTATAGGTTTTTGATAGTCAGTTAATTGCGTTTAAGTTATGTGAACGGTTCTCATTATAATGAAGTTTTTTTTATTAGGCTATTATTTTGGTGTGAATGAATACTGGGGGATTTCGGGTTGGAATCCAGGCATTTAACAACGATTATCTAAAGTGTATCCTCAGTGTTGACTACCTTCATAATAAAATGTGAAATAGATCTTACATAATACCAGTTGAATGTGAAAGGCATGGTTATCATTGTGACGAATATCAGAAGGTGGTTAAATACTCACCTATCTACATGTAATCTAGTAAGATTCAGTTAAGTCATTTGGCTATTGGATACCATAGACCGATTGATTATGAATGTCATTATTCAATATATTATTTATATTACCAAATATAATACTTGGTGCATTTATTTGATTGAATTGGGTTGAATGGATATTAGTGGAGCATTCTCACGGTAGTTGAGAACCGTCCAATTATGGACCTATGTTCTATTGTCCGGTAACCTAGACGGAAGTTCTTGTATATGAATGTCTTCAATAGAAGATGTAATTTCTATATGAGTTTCAATCAGAAGTGTAGCAAGTGTAGACTACTGTATGAAATACCTATCTATTCTATATTGAAATCTACGGCTTCTAATGAGTTGGTCTTGATCGCAACTATCAGTATATTATACTATATGCACAGTGATGCCTGAACTTTTGTATTCAATTGAGCTTATTCGGTTGTAATAAGTGAGAGAAATTATCATTAACGAATATTAACATTCTTGTAATTGAATGTCACGATTTTGTATTTATATAATACAAGTGTAATCCAGTTATGGATTTGGGGTAAAGGGTTATACCGGCTGCCGCGGTATAACTTGAACAAAGTGGACTAGGCCAAGTGGCGTCTGCTATATTTATAAGGCAGAGGGGAGTTGATCTGTGTTGGTGCAACTCACTGTCATGGCGAATTGGAGGAGCCTTGACCTCGGGGGGGGGCAAATAAAAATATTTGTGTATTATTACTGTTCGCTTCACTTACATACTCTGTTGCTAAAATCCTCGAAATAAGTCTTATTACGCTTACATTACGTCGATAGAAAGTTTATTCATTATCATATTCTAAATTTAAATTAGTAACCTAAAAATAGGTTAGCCTAGAAATTTAGGTAGGTAATCTTATTAATAGTTCATTACATTCTGTTTTCCAAACAATCACGATAGGTTATATGTTGCGATAATTAAGTAAATTAAGTAGGTACAGAATTATGTTAGGAAGGTGAATTGGATAAGTAGGGACTTAATTTAGGACAACAGCACAAGCTACCTCTATAGAACGAGGGGGACTACTGGATCATAATAAGAGTCCTAGTTCCCACTAGAACGATCATTGGCCAAACTAGTTACTAAGTAGGTAGGAATTCGGAAACGTTTGAGTATAAGTATGTTTTTATAATAAATCGGAAGTCGAAATAGGTAGGGGATGGTATAGGTTAGGGAGGGTGTTACAGCAGATACCTGAACGGCTGATTGATCTAGTTAGCTGCGACATACACTATTTATATAATGAGCGTACAAATTAGCTTCGTATTGGCAGTACGTATAGAGTTACGAGGATTTGCCGTGACATGCCAGTATATTTAGGCACTTGTGAGGCTTCTGTTTTGTATTCAATTTATATTTGGATTAGCCACAATGAATGGTGGAAGTTACTCCGTAACAATAAATAATGGTAACGTATAAAACGTTTTTCATTTAAGGAAAGATCAAATCGAATGAGAGAGGACCTAACAGCAATGATATAAATTTATCATCCTACTTCGAAAAACATTGGAAAAAATGAAATGCTCAAGTGAGACTCGAACTCACGACCTTTCCCTTACAACAGTTCGTAAGAATGTTGGTAGATGGCTGCACCGTCGCCCTTATAGACGGATATAAAGAGAAGGAAAATTTGGAATGATTCAAGTGTCGCTCAATAGCTCAGTTGGAAGAGCAGTCCCCCTGTAAGGGAAAGGTCGTGAGTTCGAGTCTCACTTGAGCATTTCATTTTTTCCAATGTTTTTCGAACTTAAAAGTTAGCATAGTAAATGCTATACAAAAATTAATTCAAAAAGAAAAAAAATATATTATCATCCTACTGTCTATTACATAGGAATAATTTAAATATGAACTTGGCTTTTATAGGCGTGACTACCAGACAGCAGGAAGCCTGCGCTAAAGCCTCGTTCGATAATCACCTTTTTTTTTTTTTTTTTTTTTTTTTTTCGTGGTGGTATGCGTTTAGGCACTTCGCTCACCCCCCGCGGGGGCAGGGGGTGGGCTTCGTGTGGGACTCCTAGCCTCTGAGGGAGACCAGACTACCCACTAAACCACCACGGTGTCCGTCTTCACAACATATCGACGATGGCGGGAACAACATCTTCCGCCATCGTCGTGTGGGTCGCCTGCCACTGTTCGGCGGCAGGCCCGTCTCTGGTGCGGCAGAAGAGGAGTCCTTCTGCCACCCGCCTAGGCAAGGCACACGCGACACGACGTGCGCCTTCAACCTCGAGGCCTATGTAAGGGCAGCAGACGCCCCCGCGTCTACTGCCCGGCCCGGTTAGGGGGGGAGGAGTTGGTGGTACCGCCTCCTCCGAGCCCCGGTTCTCTTGCGGCGCTGTGGGAGGGAAAGGGGGTCACATTCCCTCTCCCTCTCCGCCGCCTCCTTCCGCGAGATAACCGTCTCGCAGAAGGTCTGAACCGCTGCCCACGCCTCATCGCCGCCGTCAACCATAGACAGAACTACGGCCGGCAGCGAGAGGTCCGTCCCCACTTCGGCGATGAGAGCACGGCGCTCCCCAGCCCACGCGGGGCACTCCTCTGCGCCGTGTCATCAACGCCGCCACAGTGGTGGCACCCACTGGTCGGCTCTCGTCCCACCCGGCACAGGTAGCTTCCGAAGCATCCATGCTCCGAAAGGACCTGCGCCATGCGGAACGTTACCGACCCCTTCGATTATCACCTGATTTACCTGCTTGCAGGTGACGTCAACTTTACCCCAAGAGCCTTAGTGAAACCCAAAACACCCAGAAGCTGAAGAGAAGGCGTCTTCTATTCTGTACCCATGAAACTCGACCCACGAATATTTTTTCCAAACTTTAGCCACATGTCCTTCCGTCCTTCCACATTCTACCGAAGAACATAAAAAAGTACATAAAATAAACGAATTGAAAACCTTCTCTTTATTTAGCTCGACTAACAAATGTACGGACATTATAATTGTCTAGTAAACCTACATAATAACACTGCCTATACCGCAGTAATCAACTAAAAACAAATAAAAGCATTTTGATCGTGATACCTTGACACCACTCAGATCGACACCTGTCATTACAATAACCATCGACCCTCACTGCCCGCGCCGCGGTCAAATACGATAATTTCTATGAATAAATCAATATTGTCGTGTCGAAAGCAGGTTTTCCCTGAGGGCAATAAACCCGGCCTATGCCTATAGAATGTGTGCTGCACACAATCCGTGTTATTACGAATAACTATGAAGTTATAATGTAGTATTGTTCGGAATTAACCTGTTCGTTAGATCGGGATTTATTTGCTGATTTGTTTAGATATACCTTTTGATATACATTTTGATACTGGTCTAGAATCTAAGTGGAACTCTCTTCGGATAAATCGAGATTCAGGCTGAGTGTCATTCTAGAATACGTGCCTTAGTCAGGCAGGTTTAAAAGGCTTTTGTGAAATCTTAATTTAGGTACCTAATCAAGTCTAAGACTCTCCAGGTATTTGAATGAATTTCTGAGCATTTAGTATGCTAATTGATTCAAGTAAGAGCGTCGGTAGATTACTCTACCGTCGCCTCAAAGACGGATTTATAAAAAGAGGAAAGACTTGAATTAGTTTGGGCGTGGGTCTGGTAGCTTAGTGGTCAAAAGCATTCTCCCTGTAAGAGAAGGGTTCAATTCCCGCCTGGATCGATCGATTTTTTTTCCTTTCTAAATCGATTTGAACTCTCAAGGTAATTGAGATAGACTGGATGCGAAATGCGAAGGATTGGGTGCTATCGCTATTGGACATATCGAAAGAAGCATTAATATGTCCAGGAGTTGACTGCGATGGAATACTTGATGATTAGGTTTTTCATGGTAAGCCCTCATACGAACCGGACGTCGGAGGTCGCAGAACGACCTCCGTCCTCCATGAGCGCTGGCCTGGGGGTGACCGGTGGAGCCGCCTGTCACCCTAGCAGAAGCAGGCCGCGGCGGCGGCGCAAAATGCGCCTCCCCGTAACCGGGGCTAGATGGGGACACTGTGGTCCCCACAACCCGAAGGGGGCCATCTCGATAGAGATGGTCCTGGGTCTGCCGGGGTGCGAGAGATATGCTTTTGGCAATCTCACCTCCGGCAACCAAGGACCCAAGACGGCGTGCGTTTTAGTCGGTTCGAGTCCGACATAACCGCCTCCACCGGCTCCGTGGGGGTGGTATCCGTGGGGATTTTTCGCACGATAAAAAAAAAAAAAAAAGCCCTCATTTCTTGCGTCACTATCATCAGCTGGGGTGTGATTACAATATGGGCTTATGCTTGATTTCAGAGACGGGGACTATTACTAGTATTGCATTCGTTGGTTAGAAACTTGTCAGTAGATTCAATGAGTTTGAAAAGTGCTCGGCAGTTCAGCAACAGCCTCACTCACTCAAATATACATCACTAGCTTTTGCCCGTTGCTCCGCTCGCGTGGATGTCGGTTATCGCGACCAAACATAGCCTATGTTCTTTCTCAAGGTCTAATCTACCCCTTTACCAAATTTCATCAAAATCGGTTCAGTGGTTTAGGCGTGAAAGCGTAACATACAGACAGACAGACAGATTTACTTTCGCCTTTATAATATTAGTATGGAAATATGGATTATTGAAATATGTGTGACTTGACAATAATTAGGTATACGGTAGGACACGATAATAGGCCTTCTGGTATTAGGTATATTGTTGATTTGTGCTGTGTGTGTCATCATCATCAAGTAATTGTACTTTGTGGTTTACCAATGATTCTGCCAAGTCTGGTGGTATTATGTGACAATTGATTGTAATTGTATTAAGTGGCCATAAATACCTATAGATTATTCCTTAGCTAAAGTAAACTATATATCAAGTTTTTGTTTTCAACGCAAAGAATAGTTTAAAAGAAAGTTCGTAAGACTAGTAAAAGGAGAAAAATCGACATTATTATTATCTTGCTATACATTACTTGATGATTTCCCACTGTTGTTAAACTTACTTACAATGACGTGCAATGTACATGATAATAATGTACTCAAAATCTTATATAATACGAGTTCCGATGACTTCTCAAGGTTTATAACCTTCAATGTTTACTTGTAATAGCAGAATTCATTATTGAAAGCATATCTCAGTATTCAGTTTCAACCAAGGTCGCAATATTTGGGTCGTGAAATTAACATAATTCGCTGTAAAAAATCAATGGTTTCGTCTAGATCATATAATACACAGATGTAGAATTATTTGCGAGGGATATGTCGGTGACAACCTCACCTCCGGCCTAGCACCACGACCCACAGTCGGCGTGCGGTTTTAGTCGGTTCGAGTCCGACATAACGTCCCCTTCTGGCTCCGGCAGGGGGGGTATCCGAGGGGATTTCCGCACGAAAAAAAGAAGATGTAGAATTATTATGGTGAATAAAACAAGGGTTAGAAGAAGAGCAGAGGTGGCTTATTCCTTGTATTATACATCTCTTCTCGTTCCCGTGGGTGTCGTAAAAGCCGGTTAAGGGATAGGGCCGTAAAGGCCCGCCTTTTATTACATGGAACTAAAACACGGTTGGCGAATTATTGTGGGTGTTAATTACAATGCTACATCTACAATATACAACTTAACCCTTCAGGGATGAACAGGTGTAAGTATATGTATAAAACGGAATTCATATACATAGTGTCAATTTTACTGCATCTGTAGGGACGTAATTACTCTAAATACTGGTAACAAATTGTACTATAAAATATATATTTTTTTAAAACCTCCGACCCATTCGATACCCACTTTAACCCGCATAACTTTTAAAAAGCTCAACCTATTTTCATCAACAATGTTTTTTCTTCATAAAGGACACGTCAATTTGACTTCACCTCGCCTGATGTTAAGCTAAAGGCAAAGTCTCAGAAAGAGGGTCACCATATCGTAAACATGTACCATGTTAACAGTGGTGCACTCAGCTTGACGGCCCCATCAGATGCCTTATCACGCCTCGCTTACAGGACCCGGGACTGTAGGAAGAGAAACTAAATTGAAATCGCTTCATACGTTCGATGCCATGCAACAGACAGACATACAGACACGTCAAACTTATAACACCCCGCTCTTTGCATCGGAAGGTAAAAAAAAACATACTTTTGTGTTTATAAGAGGTAAAAAAATCAATAAAAGTAAATTCAATCAAATCAAATATTTATTTGCTTAATAAAACATATTTACACATTAATCTTGAAGAAATTAATATAACCTGCATATTACATAGGCACAGAATAGATGAGGACATACGTCAATAACATAAACATAACATAATAACATAAACTCACGGCTGTATTCCCCGAAGGGGTAGGCAGAGGTGTTAGCACCCACATTTCGCCAGTTTATGTTGTAGGTCCCAATGTAATAATAGGTGGCGAGCCTATTGCCATTAACCGTCAGTTAATACGTCAGTATTCAGTATGTTATTTAGTATCACTATTTTGGTTTGTTTGAAATCAATTTTCTTTTTGTTTATTTTTTCATTACCACACAACTAACAGTATAAACGCAATAGACATCCTTAAGGCGCGACTGATCCAATTTGCGATTGGTCCAATGTTCAAAATAATTTCCAATTTGCGATTGGTCTTGTTCGCAATTATTCCAATTAACTCCAAAGCTTCAAAATTAAATGCATTCAGTGACCATTTTATACACTTCAAACATATTGACTGTTGGTTGTCGTGTGTGCAAGGTTTATATCATGAAACATTATCAGCACGAACTACGGTATTTCATATAAATTGCACGAATATTGCTTATTACCTTCTTGTACTGCTCTGTAATTTTATACATCCATACTAATATTATAAATGCGAAAGTAACTCTCTCTGTCTGTACGTTACGCTTTCACACTTAAACCACTGAACCGATTTTGATGAAATTTAGTATAAGGGTAAATTAGACCTTGAGAAAGGACATAGGCTATGTTTGGTCGCGACAACCGACATCTAGGCGTGCGGAGCCGCGGGCAAAAGCTAGTAGGTAAAAAGGGCAAGCCTATTGCGTAAACCGGACACTTGTACGGGCACGTAGTTCTAGAGATTAGTGCGTGAAAACAAAGGACTAGTCTCGATTCTACGAGCTTTTGTAAATGAAGCGTCGGTAGCTTAGTGGTTAAGGAGTCGGCCTTACGATCTAAAGATCCTGGGTTCGAATACTTCGAATCCTAGCCATTACACTACCGACGTGAACCCACTCCTAGCACAAGCCATTGAACTTAGCTGGAAGGGTTAAAAGGAACATCAGTAATTTCGGTTCTATATTTTTTAAAGACAAAAATTTTGATAGCTACCTTAGACAAACTGAAACAAAAATACAAAAAAGTTTCCTTTCTTCTAATCTATTTTCATATAATCCCAATCAAAACATCGAGTAACAAAATAACAAGTAACCTCAACAAAGTTCTGTCCGCAGACTCGAACTTGGAACTAATTGTACAAAGGACAACGAGATTCAAAGGACAAAATGAGTAAACAAATTAAGTTCGCAAACACCGCGAATGGCGCGAAACTGGCCTGCAGCCATAACAATGGCCGATCATAGCGAACACACCGCCAATTAACGATATTAATTAGAAATAATTAGTGAATAGCGCGAATTAGAGCGGAGATAGGGTTAGCATGCATACAACTATGCATATAATCCTTTATTTCGATAGGCAGGTTGTGCCGTCACTTCTATTAATATCTACTATTAGACAACAGTCACGATTAGTGAATACTTTCTTAACCCGCCAGTAGTCACGCCTCTTTTTAAGACATAAACAGTCGCGCAGAGTCGAAAAGACCCAGATTTTGAATGTTTTATTTTCAAAAACCTAATGAATGAAATAGAAATAAGACAGTGGCAGCAACTAAAATAATTATATACGTTCACTATTTAGAGAAAAACGTAACATAAATCACGGAATTCCGGAGATAACTGCTAATTTTTACTTTTCTTCTGGGTCTTTTCGACCCAGCGTGCCTTTACTCGCGGGCTAAGGGAAGCCGGTGAAAAAATCACTAAACCAGATATAATTTGTCACGCACCATGCAACTCATTAAGAAGCCGGCAGGAATCGAGTTATAAGTACCCTTGATGAATTTCGTGTGGAAATAGTAGAGGGCAGCTTGTAGGGGGAAGTAGGTCATCATCGTCTCAGCGCTTATCGTGATTGCATTCAAAGCAAATCCTTATCTTGGCTATTACAAGAGTGACTTCCACCTGAGCCCACGACTTTGAGAGAAAAGCGTAGGTACGCCAAAACCTCGTCCGTAAATCAGGTTGGCTCAGAGCCTGAGCCTCAAAGGCTGAAGCCCCATGCATCCAACAACAAGGACCTAACCTCCACACATTCCTCCCTCACGCAATCCATCCACGGTTAGGATAAAGTACTTCGTTATACAATATGGCGTTTATAAATAGTTATGGTTTGAAAAAATTACGAAATAGTATACAACAATGTGATGTTAAACAGAAAAAAGCTGTTTAATTAATAACCGGTTTTAGTTACAAAGTTACAAATAGATATACAAAATGCGCCGAGTCTAGAAAAAAATGTGACAGTCGACGACCATCTAGGAATGTGGCTGTCACAAAAAAGGAACTTATAATCGCATAAAAACTAATGACATTAATATATGTATACATATATGTATTATAAAGTCAATTAAGAATCAAACTAGTATTTCACATAAGGTGTGAGGACATTAGTCGATACGGTCAGGATTAATTGTTTTACAATTATCTTTTACGATTTGATGACTAGTCCCTTTCTAGAGAAAATACTTTTGGTGGTTTAGATACCTAAATGATAAAGCTTAGATACTCTTCAATTGTATTAGGTACCTATATGTACAGTAAATGCACACAGAGAGCACTTCGCAATAAGATCACCTAATACCACCCACGCACCAAAGTCTAAACCACAATATTAATCATATTCTCCATCACATTTTCCTAGAAAGCACAGAATTCAAGTAAATGACACAAACATGCAATATGAACTAATAAAAATAAAAGTATACCACAAAGCACGTGAAAATATGTTGTCTACATTTTTACACTGAGGTGCAAAAACTAAACGAATCGTAAAATGGCGCGAAAGAAAACAACGGTAACGTGTTTCTAATAAAAACATTCATCTAATAAACGGTCTCGTTCTGATATATTTCAAGAATCATTGAATGACACAACACTTTCACAGCTACATCAACCCTAGAGGACCGACAAAAGCGTCAATTACCCGCCATTTCGTATCGGTAACGTTCCGCCATGTTGTAGTCAGCCATCTTTGTTACCAACAAAAGGTATCTTGTTTGTTGGTTGTAATCTGCCAAGGTAATACCTTAGCTCCCGCCAAAATAGTGACGTATCGGGATATGTATACCATCCGGTTCTAATATAGAATCAATAAATATTTAATAAACTATTTTTCAGATTGAAATTCGATATTCGATTCGATATTTAAGGTTATTAAAATAAGTTTGAAATAACGGACATCTTCAGTTAAACATTCGATAGCTTGAACAGATACTTGCCAATTATTTTGATATCATCTAATATTCCCATATTCGTTTGGAACGTTTACTAGTCTAATCTCATGCGACTGATCACAGCAAAGCTATCATTATGCTAAGCATAATGGCATCATAATAGAGAAATATGCGATCTACGCGACATCATTTCGTATGAAATCTTTGCTTTTCTGCGATGTTATTTCGATAAAATGTTTGTACATAACGTGGCCTTAGGATTCTTGTTTCTGCTACAGTTGGTATATAAAGCAACAAGTTTAACAAAACAACTCATGGCGAAAAATCTAATGAAGAATCTGAGACGATAATTTAGAATTTAAAATCATGCCCCAATCACTACCTGCTTTGGTCCCAATTACTTTAGTAAGGAATGCAATGGAGCGGCGCAAGATGACGTTCTATCTCTGTCAGACGTCACCTTCTTAGTCACTTCTTCAGTTCTTTCCTTACCATATGCTCTGTGAGGACAATCAATCAATATTTTCTTAGGCCTGCTACTAAAGATGCCTACCCAACCACATATTTCTTTTTACATACAATCAAAGTCAGTGTTTGGGGTCAGAATGCGGGCTCCTTCGATATGAAAAATAAAGATGCGTTAGCTGCTGCGAATGTGTACTTTTACTTCATGAACAAGATGTAGTAATGCAGCCACTAGCCGTAGTGGTGTGCCTACACGACCACAGATAACTAAACTAAAAACTAACTTACAACTAGGGAGGTGCCCGGAGGTGTCGCAATCTTCAACAGTCAGTGTCACTTTTACTCATGAGAACCATACCAAAAATATCCCTAACAACATAAGTAATAGACGAACGACATAAAAGGTATGCCCAATTCATCACAAAAGGTACAGTGCCCAAAAAAATGCTCAATTACTTAATCCTTAACGTCGGTGAAAGGTTCACAAAAGGCGAAGTACAGACAACAGTTATGGGACGATTTGTCACGATCAGCCCATTGCTGAGATACTAAAGATAAAGTTCGAAGGGACCAATTAGAGAGATCGTTAGCATCGCTTTATAATTGGTGTCTTAAGATGATTTGAGATTACGTACATCACGATCTGTGGCTGCAACAAATGCATTTGATGCAGTTAAATATAATTGACAACCATTTTTGACGCATTCCATGAATTACTTGGCTGTTGATGGCAATTTTCACATCTCACGATGGTACTTATATCGGTAATTTCGGAGTACATAGTAAAAATAATTTAGGCTGATTTGTTTATTGTGTTTCAAGGTGTTAAACTAAGTAACTGTATTTAGTTTTCATATAAAATTATATAGTTATTGAAGTTAGTCTAATACATTGAAATTGTTATTGCCAGACACATAATTGATCACTTAACGATCGTCAAACGTCAAAACAACGTCAAAAACAAAGAAAATGCTGAATTCTTCGGCAAAATGTTTTCATATTTCATTACCACATTGTCCATTTTCAATTATTAAATTTACACAGACCCTAAAGGTGCCGCCAGCACGTCTGGGGTGGTCCTATATATATTTTTAGTAAAGATCTGATTATGAGATCCATTAAAAAACCATCAAACCTCTCAATTTACGATGGCATCTGCAAATGAAATTTTATATAAATGCCATGTAGTGGCAGTATTTAGGTAGGTTGAAGTTGTTTTCCTTTTTGAAAAAGATTGTATCACACACAAAGTGTACGCCGAGCCATATGGCCAGCATTCGACAGATTTACTGTACTGTTAATTACTTGTTAAGATATAGCAAGAGTTGTGCTATAAAATAAATCAGAAAATACTGCTTAAAATGCCGTGGATTCGCCATACGGCTGTTGGGTCGTGTGAGCACGTGTAGTAGAGAGATATTTCGAATTAGTATTGTGTAAAAGTACAAAATTCAATTCAACAAAAAATTCAGTACTCAAAAGCATTCTCCCTGTAAGAGAAGGATCACTGGTTCAAATCCCGCCTGGACTGATCACAAAATTTGTACTTTCTAAATTGATTTGAATTAATTTGCATACTGAGGCCCGTATTCCAAAATGACACTCATACTGAATCACGATTTATCTGAGGACAGATTGTATAGACAGATTGATAGTATGACATATTGCCTATAAAATTCGTCCTCAGATGAGTCGCGATTCAGATTGAGTGTCATTCTAGAATACAGGCCTAAATGTTTTAAAATTCATTAAAAAACATATTCAAAAATATCGCTGAAATACAGTAGTTTTAGTGAATTCAATGAATAATTTAATTTATAGAAATATAAGATAGTACAGCACCACAATATTATTGTGGTTTAGGTGTTCTTTGTTACTACCGAAGTGATTCAAGTTAATTTAATGCTAATTGAAATAATATTTTAACCAGTATACATCAACGTAAATAAGAGTCATTATAACCACCCTGAGACTGTTATAAGCCCCGAGCGATTCATTGGCAATAAATTGAAGCTAAATGCTGTTGCAGAAACTTCGAGAAGGCATTAAATACGCTTAAATATGCACTTAGTTATAATTATGATTGAGGAATATATTTGGAAATAACACATTCTTTTTATACAAAACACATCATAACATTTTGCATGACACCTTGCGTCCTAACATAATTTATACTTAATGGATGTTAGGTATTATTTTGTCATAGTTTCCAGCTATGTCTAAACACACCTGGTACTATTATTTAAATGCAGTTTTTGACTTTTATAATATAGTTGAATTCTTTGTAGTTTACAACGAATCTGCACTTCGAAGTACTCGCTAAAGAATATATAGAAAGGTATTAACGGATGGGTTTGTCCGTTATTCCTGTCTATACTTTACTATTTGTTGATTTTTTTACCACACAAATGTTAGAATTTATGTTCTTGTTTCCTTCGCTAGTTTAGTGGCAACGGTCTTCTGCCTAATCAGAATACCGTCACTCATGAAATCTTTTGACCACTTTGAATTTAGAATGCTTTTGATTATTTTGGAATACTAGATACTGCTTGCCGTCTCTCTCTCTCTTCTTCCCGACGAACAAAATTCGAAATGTCTTTCGAATATCTGCATCAATAGCTACCTATGTTTTAGTAGTTGACTAAGGAACGTAATCTAGAATGACACTAGCCTGAATCTCGATTTATTTGAGGACAGACTGTATAGGCAATATTTCAAATGATCAAGCTGTCTATACGATCTGTCGTCGGATAAATCGCGATTCAGGCCGTGTGTCATTCTAGAATACGGGCCTTAGATTGGTTGTCAATTTTTTTTTATGGATTAGGGAGGCAAACGAGCAGACGGATCGGCTGACAACACCAGAGGAGTTACATACAAGTGCGTTGCCTTCCTTTTAAAAGAGAGTACGCTCTTTTCTTGAAGATTTGACTCTAACACAACTACTAAAACATAATAATTGGATCAGAATCACTAAATATACCACAAAAGTGGTTCAAATACGTAACTGGTATTAATTTAAGTTTAAAAAAGAGTAATTTTGCTATCAAGCAATTATGTAGACAAGCTGTTGAACGAGTTTAAGAAATGAATCATATTATTACGCGTTACATTACTTGCTTTGTTCACTCGTACAATTATCGCTTGTATGCTGTATGCGCGTGTATGCTAATTTGACAGAGTTAATTTCTTACTAGATACTACCAACAATTTTGTACCAAACTGTTTATATTTTGTAGCAAACATTACAATATCGATTTTGACACCACTTTATTGTTTAATGGAGACTTATAGGATTTCTAGGATAAATTAAACGTGTTTTATGAATGACTGAACTAACCGTTTATACGTTAATCCGCCGAGGTGCGAGGGATATCTATAACAACTTCACCTTCAGCTATACATTTCGACCCACAAATGGCTTACGTTTAAGTCGGTTCGAGACCGACATAACCTCTCCCACCAGTTCCGATAGCCGCGGCGATTTACCGCACGTAAAAAAGGAGGTTTAATACTTTGTATTCTGCATGTTGTATTGAATATGTAATTGTTAATTTATTATCGTTATAAAATAACTTGTTTAAGACAACATTTGTATTATACAAAATGGTTATCGCAATGTGGAAAATAATATTATTAAATACTTTTTTAACTAAAATAAGTTATCAACATCTTCTGTTGTACAAGTACCTACCTACACCTACTGGTTAATGGCTGATTTCTGATGCAGGCTGTTCTATCAGGTCTTGGGGGGGCAGTATGTCAGCAGTTGCATCCAAGGCTTGTAGCAAAATACAGCCGAGCAATGTTTTTGCCAATGTCGAAGTGTTGAACAATGTGTTTTGACAAGATTTTTACAAATGTTGTATAAGCCTTGCATTATATAATATATATATAAGCCTTGCAGGCCAGGTGAAGTCAAATTGACGTGTCCTATATGAAAAAAAAAAAATTGTTAATGCAAACGAAGATGACAAGAGGTAACAATACAAACATTTTATCCCACTTTCTATCTCTCTAGCAAAACTAAACGTAACTTTCAAACATCTCAGCTTTAATGTGTCCGGTCCTAAACTATGATATTATTACCATTAACGAGTGAACCAGTAGCAATTATATTAAAAGGTCTGACAAACGGAGCGTGGAGAGGACGTTTCGCGAATAGCTGGAGGCTTTTACGCAATGGTCCCGTCCTGTTTTGATCGCGATCATTATATATGAGGTAAACACATTATAATAAGCTGACGATGACGTTGAGATCGAATAACAGCAGTGATTACGGTTAGACTGCTGACAGTTCAATGGATATTTCGTAAGGGTTTTAGAAGCTAATATTTCTATACAATAGGCGGTATGACTGATTGGAATACACGTGAGACAACATCATCCGTTATTTCTGATGGTATCCATAGCTTGGTATTTAAAGCCCACCTTTCATGCACTCTATACATCCCAGCAGTAGTATATATATAATATATATTTGTATAGTATATATATATGTATATATAGTATAGTAATATATAGTAGTATATATATATGTATAGAGTGTATGAAAGGTGTGTATGAAAGGCTAGTGCATAGGTGTTCTACGTGGACAATAATGTAAAAATAAATTAGTATCCACGAATAGCACCTGCCGAAAAGTCGAAGTCGGTCGAAGCGTCGGTAGCTTAGTGGTTAAGGAGTCGGCCTTACGATCGAGAGGTCCCGAGTTCGATCCTGACCATTACACTACCGACGTGAACCCACTCCTAGCACAAGCGATATTTAGCTTAGTTGGAGGGGTTAGAGGGAATATTAGTAACTTCGGTTCTAATATTCTTAAAAAAAAAAAAAAAAAAAACCTGCCAGGTGCTCCTCGTGGACATGGCTAGGTGCTATTCGCACAGGAGATATTCAGCTGGGTGCTCTAAGTGGACTATAACCTTTTGCTAGAATCTAGCAGACTAGCAAGGGTCTAGATAGCGTTATGTAGAATGTTGTGGAATATTTGGAATTTGGAATTGGAATATTTCTATGATTTGATTTGGTTTTGTATGAGAGTGTCTGCTGTCTGGCCCGTTGAAGTCGTCCATCAATGAACACGTTGTACCATATGTACCGGCTTGCAATATACGTTGGTTTAGTTCCATACATGCCAACCTATTCTCCCAAGCGTCGGTAGCTTAGTAGTCATGGAGTTGGCCTTACGATCCAAAGGTCCCGGGTTCTAATCCTGACCATTACACTGCCGATGTGAACCCACTCCTAACACAAGCAATTTAGCTTAGCTAGAGGGGTTTGAGGGAATATAAGTAACTAACTTCTGCCCGCGGCTCCGCCCGCGTGGATGTCGACTATCGCGACCAAACATAGCCGATGTCCTTTCTCAAGGTCTAATTACCTCTACACCAAATTTCATCAAAATCGGTCCAGTGGTTTAGGCGTGAAAGCGTAACATACCGACAGACAGACAGTGTTACTTTCGCATTTATAATATTATACTAGTTTTTGCCCGCGGCTCCGCCCGCGTGGATGTCGGTTATCGTGACCAAATATAGCCTATGTCCTTCCTCAAGGTCTAGTCTACCCCTTTACCAAATTTCATCAAGATCGGTTCAGTGGTTTAGACGTGAAAGCGTAACATACAGACATAGACAAAGTTACTTTTGCATTTTTAATATTAAGTATGGATTTCGGTTCTAATATTCTTTACAAAAACGATATACCTACCATAACTTCATTAATTCCCGCACACATAATTCAAAACATATATATTTAATTGTTTTTGAGAATCATAGTGTTGTTAAACTGAAATAGATAAACAACAATTCGCTAAATGAAGCCCATTCAGATTCCACAATTGAACAATAGTAGATTATGAAGATAACGATAGAATTATATTGCCTGTTTTGCATAGCCAATGGCATATCTGTTAATAAATATCACTGAATGGTTATACAGAGTGGAACAATATGATTGTTGACCAGCTTTAACGAAGTCGCTTCTAGACATAATCGTTTACTATAGTTAAAAATGCCATTAAGTAGTGTAAAGTTATATTTGCAATAATAGCCTTTTTTTTTATCGTGCGATAAGTCCCCACGGATACCACCCCCACGGAGCCGGTGGAGGCGGCTATGTCGGACTCGAACCGACTAAAACGCACGCCGTCTTGGTTCCTTGGTTGCCGGAGGTGAAATTGCCAAAAGCATATCTCTCGCACCCCGGCAGTGCAATAATAGCCTAATCGACCGGAAAAGTTCTTCTCTATTAGGCTGAATTTCACCAGCGAAAGTCCATTTGACTAATCTGATGAATAATTATAAATAACAAATCAATAAATATTCTACAATAATCTACACAACGCTATCCAGACCCATGGTAAACGTTTATAGGTTGTGTTATGTAATCTAGAATGCGGATAAACATACTTATATACTTTTATTGTAAATAGATACATATTTTACATTGAAACACCCAGCACAATGCAAATACCCATATTCATGCATACAAATATTTGCACTGAGCGGGGATCGAACCCGCGCCTCCTGCGTAGCAGTCGCATTCACTACCGCCACGCCACAGAGGCTGTCAATTGCTCCTTTTACTAGATTATTACCTATATACATTCATGAGTAAAATATGCTAACCAATTTTAAGTTATTATATTTTAAGAAAATTCATCAGTATAATCCAGTCGTTCGATTTCTTCAATTTTTTTTTTTTTTTTTTTATATATTCCTTCTTCTTATTCAGTATATTTATTTACCACATGTGGTCTCTGCCTACCCCACTCGGAAAGAGGTGTGACTGTATGTATGTTATTTTCTTATAAAAAGTTATCCATTTCAATTATCGCAATGTAATAAACTGTAAACTTATTAGGTTTACCATGGCACACACCAATGACTTTTCGATGCTTTCGAAAAGCATCGAAGAGTCATTGGTGTGTGTGTATTTATCGCAGGTTTATAAGTGCCCGGTTAATGGCAATAGGCTCGCCACCTATTACATTGGGACCTAAACATAAACTGGCGAAATGTGGGTGCTAGCACCTCTGCCTACCCCTTCGGGGAATACAGGCGTGAGTTTATGTTATGTTTATGTTATGTTTATGTTATGTTTATGTTATGTTTATGTTATGTTTATGTTATGTTTATGTTATGTTTATGTTAGGTTTATGTTATGTTTATGTTATGTTTATGTTATGTTTATGTTATGTTTATGTTATGTTTATGTTATGTTTATGTTATGTTTATGTTATGTTTATGTTATGTTTATGTTATGTTTATGTTATGTTTATGTTATGTTTATGTTATGTTTATGTTATGTTTATGTTATGTTTATGTTATGTTTATGTTATGTTTATGTTATGTTTATGTTATGTTTATGTTATGTTTATGTTATGTTTATGTTATGTTTATGTTATGTTTATGTTATGTTTATGTTATGTTTATGTTATGTTTATGTTATGTTTATGTTATGTTTATGTTATGTTTATGTTATTTTTATGTTATGTTTATGTTATGTTTATGTTATGTTTATGTTATGTTTATGTTATGTTTATGTTATGTTTATGTTATGTTTATGTTATGTTTATGTTATGTTTATGTTATGTTTATGTTATGTTTATGTTATGTTTATGTTATGTTTATGTTATGTTTATGTTATGTTTATGTTATGTTTATGTTATGTTTATTAGTTATACCATACCAATACTTTTGGTATCACATCATTTTGTAATACCTGTAGGTAGGTATACCTACCTACAGAAATATATTGATAGGTACGTACCTATGTGTGTGCAAATTCTAAAAAATAAGTATCTTATCACGTTTTACCAATAAAGCATTACTTATACATTACACCGGTTTAGCGGTACCCTATTACCCAATGGGTCGTATGACCACTTTTAAAGGATGTGCGTAAATCAACACGTATGTCGGTAGTTTTTAAAATGTAAATCAGATAATGATTCACACTTTCTCGGATGTGGCAAAACCATTTATAATATAAGTTCTCACAATATCCTGCGCCATTGATAGAAAGGGTACTGATGAGAATTGTAAAATACACAGTTATATTGAAACATCAGCCTCCTGCCCTCATCCCATTTATTTCCATTCATCTCTGGTAGTGAACCAACATTCTTTTTTTTATCTAGGACACGTCAATTTTACTTCACTCCTTCACTCCACTCCTATCATCTTTCATACAGTCCATCCATCTCCCCATAGGTATTCCTCTACTTACATAGTTTATGCCTGCCTACATAGTTTATGCCTGCCTTAAGACATTACTTTCATCCTTAAATGTCCGAACCAGAACAGCTAGATCAAAACATGTAAAAAAGTGTAGTGTTTAATGAGGATGGTTTATTTTCGAGTTAGGTGAGCAACGAATGTACTAAAGGGGGTGTACGTCAATACTTTAACGTGAACCCACTCTTGAAATCCATACTAATATTATAAATGCGAAAGTAATTCTGTCTGTCTGTCTGTATGTTACGCTTTCACGCCTAAACCACTGAATCGATTCTGATGAAATTTGGTATAGGGGTAAATTAGACCATGAGAAAGGACTATAGTGTATAGGAAGCTTAACTATAGTGAATTATACAAGGCTGCGTTTATCGAGTACTTAGTTGAAGTTTTCATTTCTTTATTGAATACAAGCTTTTGCCCGCGGCTCCGCCCGCGTGGATGTCGGTTATCGCGACCAAACATAGCCTATGTCCTTTCTCATGGTCTAATCTACCACTATACCAAATTTCATCAAAATCGGTTCAGTGGTTTAGGCGTGAAAGCGTAACATACAGACAGACAGACAGAGTTACTTTCGCATTTATAATATTAGTATCGATTCGCATCACTATATTTCATTTAGTAATTCGCATTCAATTTTGCACTCTTTCGTTCAATACGGGAAGTGCATCGTTATATAAAATAAATGACGTATCACAACAGTGAAGAACAAAGTTATGACATCGCTACACCATCTTGAGACCCAACACAGCCTCTATATCCACACTTGGCTCATACCTGTTAATAATGAATGACATAATCTTGCCAAAAAAGCTTGTATACAAAAATTTTGACAAAGGAATTTCGCACCAAAAAAATGCACTTACAGTAATGCCTCGATCACACGCACCGAAAAGACTTGCGAGACAGTGCATTCGGCCGAGTGCTGAGTACCTACGTGTTAACAAAACATCTTTTTTTCCCGCACTGTCCCGCTATGTCACTCATCAGGTCTGAACGTGCACGGTCTCACTACTCAGCCATTGTCGCCTTAATAATCTTATTACGTTTCAGAAATGTATGTGGTCTGAACTAAACATGAACTACCATGGTGAATATTCTGACGAGCTCTTCCAATTAGTCCCACCCTCCCCTTTCCTTCACAGGACGACACGTGCAGGGCTAAGATGCCATACATTTACGGAGCAGAGTATACCTGCTAGAACCAAGCGTTTCAGTGACTCATTCCTATGCCGCACAACTCAGACCTGGAACTCCCTGCCAGCTCACGTGTTTCCTTCTTCCTACAGTCCCGGGTCCTTTAAGCGGGGCGTGAAAGGCATCTAAAGAGGTCGTCAAGCTGAGTGCCACCACTGTTAACATGGTAAATGTTTATGATGGTGACCCTCTTTCCGAGACTTTGCCTTTAGCTTAACATCAGATGAGGTGAAATCAAATTGACGTGTCCTGTATAAAAAAAAGACAACAGTCGTGCTAATTTCAAAATACGTGTGAACTGCTACTCACCGACATTCAGCCGGGGTGCGAGGGATATGTTGAAGACAACCTCAACGCCTACCACCAGCACCGGCCTAGCACCACGACCCTCAGTCGGCGTGTGGTTTAAGTCGGTTCGAGTCCGATATAACCTCCCCTTTCGGCTCTGGTGGGGGAGGCATCCGTGGGGATAACCGCACGAAAAAAAGGCTACTCACCGACATCACTGTCTCGGCCGAGTTACATTATACTGACTCGCCAATCCACTCGGTGCGCCTGATCGAGGCATAAGTAAGCCAGTATCCAGTGCCGTACTGACAAACTTGTTATTACTTGTTTATCGTGTCAAGTTGGAACATGTCCATAACAGTGGATGGGACCGTTTATGTGGTTAAATATAGACAGGCAGGTGCCAAGACGGGTGGGGTAGGTTTGAAGAATGGCGGATTGTTCTTTGCTTAATAGTTACAATACTTTTGTGGGGTATACACGATGTTATCTGGGTCAATCAACTTTTAAGTGTACATCAATGAAAAATTTAACTTTTTAATTTTATTAGTTTTTTTTAAATATTTTAATACATTTTCTGTAGATGATTACTTATATTTTAAGAATTCACATAGAGCAGAGCAATTTATTTAAAGGAAATAGTTATTTTGACTCCGAAATCGACATGACTCTAGTTAAGATAGTCCCTTGGACAACTAAACTAAATAGGCTTCTGAACCATTTAAAATTCAGTCCAATTGTAAACCGGCACTTTATTCTCACTTAATATAGGATGGATTTAAATTTATTTTCTATAAATAAATGACGCGACTTTTAATTTATAAGTTATTTCCAATATTATTGTCTCTTGGACAACGACACTTTAAAATGTAACGAACTTTTCATTTAACTTGTAAAATAATAATTAATACGTAATATTTAATTGTCTATGAATTTACTTTTAAATATTTAATTCATAATTGAAATTGTTGTAAACCTTACTGTTTTCTCTTAAAGTAATAATGACGATAATGTGTCTCTAGGAGATAGGGACAAAATGGTTGTCCAGTGGACATACGGTTGTCCATAGGACATTCTCGGGAGTCCATAGGGGATACTAGAATTTTAATTGCTTGTATTTGTTCTTATTATGTAAAAACAAACAACGATAGACCATAGTAATCAGTTTTATTATATTTTTTATGAAAAAAACAACATTACAATATAAATCGAATATATAGGGAAAAAGAATCTTCTCGGGCGGGACTCGAACCCGCAGTCTTTCCCTTACAGGGGGAATGCCTGACCAATTCGGCTACCGAGACTCGCCCGAAATGAGTCCCGCCCGAGAAGATTCTTTTTCCCTATGTATTCGATTTGTATAGTTAACATACTTAATGCTGTAAAAATTCCTTCAATTACAATATAAGTTTTTTATTCTTGTGGTAGCCTTTCCTCTTTTTTCTCTTTCGCTCAGCTAATTTTTCGGGGTCTACTTTAAATTTTTCTCTGTATCGTCTCGATTTTCTTTTTCCGTCAAACCCATTATCTAAAAATAATTTAGAATTGAGAACCATTAGACTATTATAATATTAAATTAAAAATTTAAAAACCCCCGGCACTCCCTATCTCCACTTTAATCCTCATAACTTTTAAACGGCTTAACCGATTTTCACCAAACATGTCTAAGAACACTCGTAGATATGTCGCCTTTAATACACAAAAAACTTCAGGGACTAAATATTGAAAGAAAAAGTATTGCTTTATGTTGATTCTACCGTTATTGTCCTACGGACAACCAACATGTCCCATGGACAACGGTTTTAGTTGTCCAAGAGACTGGTTGTCCGAGTGACATTTATCAGTTTTTGCGCTCCCTGGTAATAAATGATGATATTTTGAATTCGATCTCACACGCAGTGAAAAATATAAATTAATTGGAATATATTTTACTTTAAATAACTACGACATATCAAATACTTAAGTTTTTGTGCTGGTTGTCCGGTAGACACACCATAAAGCCACGCACTCTTTCAGAACACACTCGGCCGACTGACGTCGCGGTAAAAATAAATATCAAAATGGTGACTGGATGAGTTGTCACCAAATGAATCGACTTGTTATGAAGGCACTGATAAAGTCATCTGTGTTTTGATTTCGGAACCTTTTTTGCCGTTGTCCGGTGGACGTCAGGAAAATAAATTAAAATAAGGACAAAACTGAACATGCAAAAAAGTCGTTAAAATTATAAAGCAAACAAGAATCGATATGCTAACAGCATAGTAGATATTGTAATAAATAATTATGTGTACAAGCGTAATTAATTGCCATATAGTATTTTTAGTTTAAAGTAATGTTTCATTGTACTAACCTGCTGGGGGACAAACAATAAACTACTTCATCAGATGTTTTGTCACCCGGACAACCATTAAAATTCCAGTATAATAGTGATTGATTTAAAATATATATATGTTTGCTTAATATTATGATAAACGCGACATGTGCCAACAAACCCTATTTTTCTTTAGAACTACGATTATATTGGCCAGGGACAAAACATAGTACTAACAGGACAAATAAAAGTTGATTGACCCATCTATAACCAAAGTAGGTAAACATAGCTTAAATGTAATAGAAAGAAAGACAGAAAGAAAACTATTTATTAGGTACAAGCACAGGACACAGAAAGGTTAATATTAGGTACTTCATAATAACATAATGTACCCATAGGTATTAATAATACATACTAATACATAAATTCTACGAAGTATACAATTATTATACATAAATACTGTTTAACTACAACTTTGATACGCTTGAGAAAATGAAAATTTTAGTTTATTTTATTATTTGCCGTAATTTCAGCTACGTTCTTGTACGACCACCTAGTTTGGACCCACGACGGCCGCGTACGACCCGGTATTAAACATCGTCTTTCGTCCGCCACTTTCAATACCTATTCGTTATGATACGTCACAGGGAAAGGCTCATTTAAATTTGCTCACGATTTGATGATTGGATACACAAGAAAGTCATAAAATCCTTAAAGGATTCAGTTCCCGATCCGCAAATCCAGACTTACGTCACCAATTGAGTACACAACAAAAATACCCTTTATTTTACATCATTACCCCATGTAAATTACAGCCTGCTAAGCAATGGTTAAGTACTTACTTACTCCATACTTACCACAAACGATGTACGATTAAACTGATTTGGTCATAGCCGATAGTTGTGAAAATAAAGCTAGAGGAACCTTTCTAAATGCTCTAATTATGCTCTAATTATGCCGGTTAGAACGATTTTTAAAAAGAGTGCTACTTAGTTAGTAGTTACTACGCATACTACACTGAGTGTCCCTCCATACTTAGGTAAGCACATAAACTTGTCACTAAAATCAATCATTCAAAAATTGAGTTCGTTAGCAACCAGTTTGTTTGTCAACAAATTGCGCCCTATAGGAAAAAGGGCGTGGTATCTATCATCATAACTTTATATTAAATATTATTTATAGCCTAACTTAACCATAACTTGGTAGCCTTGAATGACTAGATGACAAATATATATTATCGTTTAACATTATACCAGTATCAGTTACAATACTAACAATAGTTTAACTTGTTTTAACTCAACGGATAATGTTGCACTGTCTACCTCTACAGGCACGGAGCGTTTGTGTTAATATTCGTAACAGTTTTGTTATCAATGTTTTAGCTTTATTATATCTGCTTGAATAGATTTAAGAGTTAAAAAAGGGTAAGTACTGTTTACACACATAACCAACTGAAGCACACTGGAATTTTACCTGCACACGTGTTTCGTTTTACTTAACATTCCGGGTTCTTTTAGCGGGACGTGGGACATCTATTGAGGCCTAGGTAGGTATAACCACCATTGTAGGGCTGGCAGTATCTAGAAGCCTCTGTGGCGTGAAGGTAGTGAACGAGACTGCTAGGCAGGGGGCGCGCCTTCGATCCAGTGCAAATATTTGTATGCATGTTTCTATTTGCATTTGTGTGTCTTTCCACGCCTCGGGGAGCCATTTTAGCTCGTGGCTACAGTTTCGTGAAACGGAGCACGACAAGCCAAAAGGAACGGAAGCACGTTAAGCCGTCGGTCGGTCCCGGTTGTCATACAAACATCTATGACAGTCGTTACAATGTTCAGCCAGACTCGCAGTTGGATTGAAAAAAGATGACCACGGACTCTGGAGTCTGGGGTGTAAGTTTTGAATGCGGATACGGGTAGGCCAGGATTACCGCTAGAATGAAGAAGAAGTATGTCGTAGCTTGGGCAGTATCTTCTGCACTTCACCCTAGCTGCTTACCATCGCCATAGATAATCTGTCATGCCTGTGATACCAAGATGTATTTCATCAACCAATCATTGTCATATTAGGCCGTATCTTATGACTGTTAGATGAGATTGTTTCGTTCTCAGAATTCAATCGGACCGGACACTTATACAATACACAGTAAATGTTTTTGTCATTAAGATTCATAGCAAGAGAGTCACTTCCGCGGCTCGCGAGCTCAGTGTGAGTTTTATACGTCTAATACAGAATTGATTAGGTGTTGATTTTACAATCTAAAGGTTGTTACGGCAATCTATCATAAAGTTTATGGTAAGTTTATAAGTAGGACTAAATGAAACGTCCGTTCGCACGGGAAAATTTCGTTCAAAAACCTTATTAACCTGCAGCACTTCCTACCGGGAGCATCAAATTGTACTATGCGTACCTTCTCTCAAGTAAGAATAATGAGGGGCCAAGTTAACCTCCCTGCAACACTGCGAGCCTGTTCACCTGTTGATTAACGGACTAAGCTGAGCAGGTTTTCCTGTCGAGATTGAGGGTATAGACGATATTCGCTTCCTTATTAATATCGATGGCCGCGTGGTGCCCTGCAGAGTAGAATTCAGGCCACCTCATCTCTTCCCTTACGGTGTCGTACAAGGCGACTAAAACGGACCCGGGTTCAATTGGGAACTATAAAACGGCAGACGCACATTGACGCACCGACTCATTGTGAGTCGGTGCGTCAAAACACTGCTCCTCAAAAGAATCTCTGTTTATTCATTATAAAACATAGTATTTCATTGAAGCCTATACGTGCACCATTTCTCTATGCACTTCACAATATTACATTTTCATGCTGTTGGCAGCACGATATTCGTCCGGAGCACAAATAAAACACCGGTAGCAACTGGGGCATGCTGTATTCGAACCATTTGCATGTTTTACACACATCCCAAATGGATTAATGCACTTGTTGCTGGGCAATTCAATTTTCGAAATTCTTTTTTATTTTAACATGTATGCAGTCCTGTGTGGGATACACAGGACTGCATTTAAGTGATATTTAGGGATTTAAGTATGTAGGTATATCTGCATCATTGTGTTCATATTTTGCGAAATCATAGCAATGTTTTTTTGGGTGCTCTTTCCTTTCTTCAGGCCAAGCTAATCTATTTTGCAAGCCGTTGCGCCTCCTGCTTAAACGGGTAAGGATTTGGCGCAGGATTTTATCTTGGGTTAGGAGCTCATATGGCGGTCACTCACATAAACGTAAATAAATAAAAAACGAACTCATGGTAAACTAAATTTTAACAATCACAGACTCCAAAGTGCAATGATGCAACCGGAACAACCGCTGTGATGGTGATACATAATGATACTAAAAACGTGTACGAAGCTACTGTTCGCCTAAAACTCATAACCTACACCTACTTGTCTCCTCAAGTATTTAAAGGCCCCACTCGTCCCCTGGTCTAATCATTATCTGGGAACACGCAATAAGTACACGGTTTAACAAGATACATCACTCATATACGTAAAGCAATATTACCTTAAAACAATACAATCACGAATGTAAATTCCTAGCCACGCCCGTCAGTCTAAATACCCAGCAAAGGACATGTGAACCCGCGGTATTTAGCGAGAGGAGCGCAATGTTTAATGTAACTGGGTCGGATCTCGAAGTTACGGACATATGCTGGGCTAGTTTGCACGACATAGGTACAATCAGCATCAGAAATATCTTGACTAAAGGTCTCAAATGATGTTAAAACTATAAATATTCCACAACATTCTACACAACGCTATCTAGACCCATGGTAAGCTTTTATAGCTTGTGTTATGGAATCTACAATGCGTATACTTACGTATACTTATATCCTTTTTTTGTAAATACATACATATTATACATAGAAACACCCAGACCAATGCAAATAGCCATATTCATGCATACAAATATTTGCACTGAGCGGGGATCGTACCCGCGCCTCCTGCGTTGCAGTCGCGTGCACTACCGCCACGCCACAGAGGCTGTCACTGGTACTTAATAAGAGCAAATTATATTGTTTTATTGATTTAAATTGTATTGGTATCCGAGGTCATTTTGAGCACTTTGATCATCAAGACCGTTGATGCTGACTGTACTGTGTTCGTGCAACGATAATTCGTCCAAGATATCTTTGTGATATTTATTGCTATTATTGACTGTTAGTAGGAGTAGGTATGTATGTGAACAAAATTGAATCGTTAATGTTGCTAAGGTTAGAAATTGAGAACGGCTCGCACGGTTAGGATTATTTATTTTTTGTTTTGTCCGTGAAATTATCAGTTCGAGGTTTTTATGTATGAAATCTTTGGGTAGATAAGAATATTACTTATTGTGGTTGCAATCAATTCTTTCTTGCCAGAATATGCTTTAGGCTGCCCGCCTACGTCAGACTTTTTGTAGGACCGCTAAACGCTTTCTTATGACTGATTTTGTGACCGAGTCAACGCACACTTTGTCTCACACCTCACACCGATTTTATTTCTGACCGAGTTTTTGTAGGGTTTGTTTTTTGTTGCACTATTGCAAGAAGTACGTTCTATTTTTCTCCTACAAAAAGTCGGTCACCGATTATCGGACGTGGGCGGGTAGCCTAAATAAGTCAGAACTAGCATTAATATTCATAATGGAATGGCATGAATTTACTGTCATCAAATTTAAAAAGTTGCACCTAACCAATTTTAATGAACTAAAAGTTTTCATCGGGTAATTTCCGAGAGGAGTCAAGAGTCCAAAAAGAACCGAGAGTCGAATACAGGAACTCATACTCAAGCGTAAATTTACATCGTGGAACTAGAACCAACGAGACATACAACACGAGAAAAATACTACCATTACTACCATTATAGCGTAATTCTACCAAGGTCAATACACTGTAAGAATGTATAAAATTTCTAAATTTACCATTATCTGACGCCTACTGTTTTTCAATAAAAATATTTAGAGTTGTTGGGTACACACGTGGCTACATAATCAAGATATTTTTATCTGCAGTTTAATCGTCGTTGTGACCGGTCATACGAGTGACTCATGTGTAGGGAAGCCATCATAACATTACATTGTTTGGATAAATTCTACCAAGTGTTTCGCTGTTGGCTTATAATGGTGCATAATTGTAATAATAAAAATTATGTTGTCTTTTTAATGGGGTGCTTTATTCAACAGTAATTTTGAATATTAGTATTTTAGTTTTTTTATTGAATAATAGTACCTACGTGAACAAAAAACGTGTCAAAGAAAATGGTTAGTGTAAAAATGGGTATACTCTGACTGATCGAGTGATAACACACTGATAATGCATGATAGTTTTTAGTAAATTGGATGAATCAATATTAACATTCTTCATATCTTTTCAAATATTTATTTATTATTTGAGATTGACATGGTTATTAACATTAATAGTATAACACTCACCGGGATATTTACCATGTTCATAGTTTGTATTTGGTAACCTATATTTCGGCGCTGTTTCAAGCGCCATGATCACGGTGTACTGATTGCACGGTGTATTATGTACTAAGAACTTTAAATTGTTTTTCGGTTATGTTTTGATTTTTTTAATAATAATGTAGGTATTAGTTTGTTTTAAATTTCTGAAAAATAGGTACTACATATATCATGAGTGCAGACACATAGACAATGTATAGTTAAACTCTAAAAATCAAGCCAGAGTTCGAGATTTCTAGTTTATTTTGTTATCCGACATAACGCAAAATATTGGTAACCGTATACTTGTGCTAGTGGCAAGATTACATCACTATTCATCACATGTGAACAAACGAATTAAATACCCATCAGAGTGGCACAAACTGCTAAAATTAATGGCCAAATTGTGGTCAAACGAGGCTTATCGTGTTTACGTCTATTATAAAAGAGATTGACAACGTCAGACGTACACATTAGATATTATGACATTGAAAAAGGGATTTACATAAGAGAATATTATTTAAAAAAACTTAAATCCATATTGGTTCATCCGTTCTGGAGCTATGATGCCACAGGCAGACACACGTTGATAATCGGGCAGATAGATGTTGAAATGAAGCTGTAGCATAAACTTCGTACTGTGGGTTATCCATGCAACTACAATATGGGGTTCTTTAAGAAGGACATTAGAAGGTTTTTACAGGGATGGCGCGAGTGTGACGTCCCTGATGTAGCATACGTCCATAGGCCACGGTGACCACTTTCCATCAGGTAGGCCATACCGTATGCTTGTCTACCACCTAAGTAGTATAAAAAAGAAGAAGTCTTGCGTGATAGAAGAGATAATAGTAGGAAGATACTTTCAGACGACGCGAGTTGCGCATAGCGTCGCCGCGATGTCGCCACTCGCCAGTGTTGCCAGAAAGAGACAGAGATGGCGATTCGTAGCGATTCGTAGACTGTGCGACCGCAGTCGTAAGTTTCCGCTTCCAGTTTCGCGAAACCCGCCATCTCGATCGCGCGCGATTCCCATCGCGCCGCAACTCACGTGTCCACAAACTTCGACAAGATGGCGGAACAACAACTGAATATTCAATTTGTACAAGAAGTCGAGAAGTACCCGTGTTTATATAATTCTACATTACCTGAGTATGCGAGAAGAAGTGCGACAGATAGCGCTTGGGACGAAATTGGAGAGAAATTTCAATTAACAGGTTAGTACAATACGCGCCACACAACTTTGCGCCTATGAAGTTAGCCAAATGTTCAAGGTTGCGCGGGTACCGTCGCAAACAAAAGTACTAAGTATGAAAATAAATCTTATATATAATATTGACTAACGATTAGGTACTATACAATAAATCTCCTCAGTACCGTAGTCATTCTCATGTAGGTTTTAAATATATCCTTAGCTCAAGGAGGAACGAGAGACGCGGGCGATACCCAGATATGTTTCGGGATACATGTATTACCCTTGATTATGGTATAAGTTTAATTCCACATATCCTGAGCTATTTAGTATTTAGCTTAAGCGTAATTAACATCTAGGCGTAATTCGATAGACCTAACTTAGATAAAATCTATCTTTGAGGCGCACATAAAACAATTTACCTTTTTTAAATATAGATAGATTATAATGACTTTATTAATGAGGCAAACGCTTGAAACAAAACGAATAACAAACAAAACAAATAACAATATTAATGAAATAGTTATACAATAATAATAACGTGAATTAACGCGATCATGGTATAGGTACATACATACATAACTTTGATTTGCCTGGCGTTTCAACCAGGTTACACCGGCCATGGTCACAGGCAGACAGAGTTTAAAAGTTATTTTAACAATAGGGTATTTGACTAAGTCGTCGATTCTTCCCAATACTAGTTAATATGATAGCTTGTTGTGAAAAAATATACCTTGCAAAATAAAATATTGCATATCTTAACTGAAACTATGACTTTTCATTACTTGGAATTCCCAAAAAAAGTCAAAATATAAACAATCAAATTCAATTCAAATATATAACTTTTTAGATTCCTCATTAAATTTTAAATAACTTTTATTATGAACTATATAAGTGTAAACGCAACGTAGACCGAGATAAATGCGATATTATCTTGCACTCCATACATTTTCACTACGCGCTACCGAAGCGTGACGTCACAATTTAGAACGATTTTGTATGGAGCGTTTTCGGGCGGCGCGGCGCGACAAATTGAAATTTTCAAAATCAAATATCTTGAAAACTATTTATTGTCGTACGATAATTTTACTTTCACAGTTCATTATATTATGAGACAGTGGTCATTTTTCGAAAGTAAAAAAAAAATAGTCAAATAGCCCATTATGTTCACGACGCCGACGGACGGTACGTTTATTTATTTACTAATTAAGTACAACCACATTATATGTATTGCACAATTCGTCGCCTCAGTGCTTATTTGTTCTATCTACCAAATTTACAGAAAATTAACTTTAAATGTAGTATTGTTAAGACTCAAATTTCAATCTTATTGGTTAAGAAATTTTTTAAACTTTTTTGCTATAATATAGAAAAAAAGACATTTAAATTTTATCTGTGACACAACACTGTAATAAATATTTTGTGCTTGTTTGCTCTATGTCCACTGTTTGTTTTATATCCTACATCATAAC
Organism: Eilema sororculum; assembly: GCA_914829495.1. NCBI lineage: Eukaryota > Metazoa > Arthropoda > Insecta > Lepidoptera > Erebidae > Eilema > Eilema sororculum. The sequence continues at coordinate 22,420,375 of OU618546.1, forward strand.
AAATGTTGAGTGCTTGAGTGTTCTATGTCCACTCAATCGACCAATCACAGCCCCTGACGCCATGTCTGCCATTTTGTTTGATTTGTCATTGTGGCTGGAGACATTGTAAGATTCGCTTCGTTGCTCCCGAAAAAATGTAAAAATATTATTGAAATTGTTGTTTCTAGTAAAATTGTGTTCGACAGACATTAAATTATGTCTAGAACAAGCTATAGGAGCAAAATAAATGAACAAACACAGCCGCAAACAGAGCAGTAAGTACTTTTTGATTTACGTTCGATTCCGTTCTGAATTTTACACAGAGTGTTGTTTTTTAATAAACTATGAGCCCCGCAGTCGGACATAACAGGTATGTTCGACTGCGTGGCTCAACGATCCTTTTTCATCGTTATAAGAAGTATGACTTATTGATGAATGTAATGTGTCCTAATTTTCAAACCTAGTTTTTTTTTTCATACTTCTGCCAACTCCTAGAAAGAATTGTTTGGGATGTACAATGAAGGTATTTAAAAATTATTATTATAACTAACATTGGTTGTGGTGCTTAAATGCTTCGATAACAACTACTTCACTCTGTTTTGCGTTAAATTAAAACACTGAAGGATATTGATTGCTTGAACAATTTTTTTATACCACATATGTAGCAGATAAGCACATGGCCCACCTTATGGAAAGTGGTTACCGTGGCCTATGGCAATTTTTTTATTGAAAATAATTTACACCTAGATTTTTATTTTCAATTATTATTATTCTACGATTAATATACTATTGATTTTTATAAAAAAATTGTAAAAAGCACGATTTTTTTGTATAGGACACGCCAATTTGACTTTTGTTTTTGTCAGCATCTTTATTTTTTTTCTCATTGATATTTTATTTATTTATCAGCATCAGCTCATCTTGTTGTCACAATACAGTTGTATGTAAAGATAAATGCTGATCAAAACGAAGCCAATCACGTCATATTTTTACTTAGCTTACTTACTCCACATATAATTTTGGCTTAGGTACTCTGTAGCTACACTGATGTCCTTGCTCGATTATGTTATTACATTGAATTATTTTTTTATCAATTTAATGAACTTTCTGAAGCTTAATCAGTTTACAGGGTTTTGCTTTCTGCTTTTTGCAGTGCAAATTATCGATCGACTGTTATTTAATGTTTTTAAAAAATATAATTAGTTATTATAATATTTTTTTTGTTTTATATCCTTAACAGGCTTGAAAAAGTTAAGAAAAAGTTTTTTGTAAATCATGATGTTGCTGAAAAAGACTACATAGAAGACACTCCAAACAGATAATATACTCAAGGTAAACAAAAAGTTTTTGGAGCATCAAAAGGCAAGCAAGGAAACATGTATTCTATTAGCTATAAGCATTTAAAATCATTAGTAAAATAACTATAAATAAAAACTTTTGTTTAAAATGCATTTATTATTTGCGAGTTAAATCCTATCATCTAAAATACTAAATACATCATCCTGTATATACATCTGACACATAGACCAGTTAAGCACGAAAAATTAAAACAGTCTTTTTGTTCTATCTTTATTGAGGTATTGTTCTAAGTCCACATTCGTAATTATATTTGTGCAAATTTGTTCTATCTCCATATAGTAACTGTAAAATAAGGTACAATTAACCAACATTTTATACATTACATTATAATAATGTATTCATAGACAACTCATTTATAAAGTAATTCCTTAGAATCTACAAACTAAAGGTTATTATAAAAATAGGGATAAAAAATCTTCTCACTGTAAAATGTAACCAATGGTACAAGGACAAACAAGCACTGAGGTGACGAATTGACTCAAAAATGTACGTTGGAGTGAAAGGGGGGAAATTTACGAATGCTTCAAAGCGAGATGCACGACATAACACGCAGGAGCATCGTCGGCCGGCCACGTGCCGCCCTGCGCCCTTCCGCTGCATTATTATTATTATAATTTTAATTTAATATTTATAATAGCATTAATATTATTAATAGCATTCGAGGCCGAGGTAGTCTCGGAGCTCAAGGTTTCTTCCTCCACTTTGAACAATCTTGGGCGGCCATAGTTTTTAATTCCATTTGTACGCCATTTTCTTCACCTATCCCTTCTACCTGGACCTGATGGGGGCGCCATCGCCATAGCCAGGTATTTGTTACCCACGTAACTTTTTGCCACAAAACCTGACCGCACCAGCGAAGGCGGCTGTCTTACATTTTATCTGCGATATCACGGACATGAAGACTGCTGCGGATGCAGGAGTTCCTCACGCAATCTTTACGCGTGACTCCGCATATCCACCGCAGCATTTTCATCTCGTGACACGCAGCATCTGCTTGAGTCGCTTCAACGGCAGCCACGCCTCACAATCGTGTAAAGTCTCATTCATGTAATGATAATTAACTTATCTATACTAAAAAAGCTTACTACTGTTTGACTTTTTTTGCAGGTGCAGAATGTAAAGAAAAGTGGAAGAACCTACGGACTGTCTTCGTACGTCATTTAAAGCCCTTTAAGAGTGCATCTACTACAACACATAAAAAGTCTTACTATTTAGCTAAATACATGCAGTTTGCTATACCATTTATAAAACTAGCAGGGAACGTTACACCAAGTTTCACCGACAACAACCCAACAATACCACAACCACAGTCTATTTTCTTTCCCGAAGAACAACACACAACACAGTCTTTTTTACCCACTCAGTCAGAAATAGAGAATTCCACAAGCACTCAGACTGCTACAGTAACTCCAGTACAAATACTCTTCTCAACGAATTCGGAACCGACCTTACAACCGCAGTCTTCAACTTCATATCAAGAGATACCAAAACAAACAGACGAAAGAAAGTTGAGAATATTGAAAAAAGACATTACGAAATATTTAAAATTGAAACAGGCGAAACTGGCAGGGAATTCGGCAAATCTTAAACACAGTGCAAACAAAATGTTTTTACTCAGTATCTTACCAGACATGAACAAAATGAAAGACAAGCAAGTAAGAGTATTCAAACGGAGGCTACTTGCATTAGTAGATGAAATAATTGAAGATCAAGACATGTGAAACAATCCAATTGTACTTCATCGCCGAACAAAGCTAACATAGCTGATACTCGCAGATCAAGATTATCAAATCCATCTGAAGATCTAGAATCTAGATCAAGAATCATTTTGTATTCCATGTAATTTAAGCAAAATACCACAACTATAATGTCATATGTTGTTATTGTATAGTGTGTTCATCCACAAAGATAGTTGAACTTACTACCTTGTGGAAATCCGTTCCTGGGACCTTTACTAGTGAAAGCATGTGTCAACGAGATAAGAAATTCAATATGTTAGAATATAAACAGCCAGCAATACTTTAAAATCACGCGTGCTACCTCATAATTTATCACCTACAAAAATATAACCTCAACATGACCTTCGTATATTTATTTTCATGTACACACACAGACGCGATCATATGACATAATGTCATGCGCTTGCACACACATACGCATAATGATACTACACAGACGAATTACGCACGTGCGTATATTTACATACTCGTACACTCATACATAGACGCATTTCTTTTGACATTCGTTGACGTTATATAATTTTTTTACATGAGAATAAATATAGATAATAAATTAAGTTCTCGATGGAATGGACGCTGCAGATTCCGAGAAAATATATATATGTGAATAAATTAATAGTAAAAACATTAAAAAAGTAACGTTGGCCGTTGAAGAATTCTTTCACCAGGGGCCAAATGATGGATGTCGATTTAGGTGTTGCTTACCATTTAAATGTAAATTTATATCTATTCAATACGTTAGTTCTGTCAATATCAGATTAAATGTCAAAAACGCTATTCTCGTAAATAATTTTGAAGAAAGAACATTGACATCGTGATTGTTTTTAACATTAGAACGAGGGAAAAATAATGAATAAATTCTTACGAAAATTGGTCCTCTTTTTATTGAGGTCGTGATCATCTTTAACTAGATTTAAAGTATCAAAACTGCATTTTGAGAAATACAGAGAATTGGCCTTCAGCTTGAAACAGAGTAATGGTACTACATGGCATTGTTCTAGACGTTTCTATGCGTAGTTAATTGCATTTATTCAGAAAAGTATGTGAATATGTTTATATTAAAATCGACTGAGATAGGAAAAATTTTATCGGCTCAGGTGGGATTCGAACCCGCGATCTTTCCTGTATAGTTTACTGGAAAAAATGTAGTCATCGAGTAACAGTGTAACTAAATGGAATTTTTCGGCCCTTTGGGTGTAACTGGATGGTAAAAAATCAGAATAAAATATCTGCTTACAGCTCTGAACGTTACAATATCATCCAGTTAATAATGACATGAAAACTATGACAATAAAACAGCGCAAAAGTACCTACCGTACACGAGTAAATCATAACTTAACAAATGATAAGTTGAGGTCATCGCTCGTGTTGTGTTGGACCGGACGACACTATCTCTGCGATAACCTACCGACCGTCTGTGTCAGTCTTTATCTCTAGGACTCGGTCCAACTGCGAGCGATTAAAAGTCAAAGGTCAATTTTCAAGACAAAAAAAAAACTGCAAATAGCAACAAGTCGAGAATATTCTGTTGTGGTCTGATATTGTAAATATTATTCAGAATAAATGATAATAATAAATTAAGGTCACGCCGATTTATTAATTGGTTTGACCTTGTTGGCAGCGATTTCTCATAAAATAGTCATTATTTCAATGTTAACCTAAAATGCGGTAAGTTATTGGTTGAGCTAAAGTTAATTAAAACCACAATTATTATGACTACTTAATTTATCATAATAGTATTCATAATATCATTTTACATAACATAATGACCGTTCATCATTCAAGAATCCACATGATATCTAATATTACTAAAACCGTTAAAGAATTAAATGTGTCTAGGATCACATACCGCCTAAGCAAATAATGACGACATCGACTAGACAATATCTTATTAATTCTTTCCATTTTAGGCAGCTTAAAATGTATTTCCCAGCAATAAAAAACTATTTAGATGACATAAAATCATCTATTGTTGAGAGAGAATGAGTCGGTGATGTAATGAAACGTCATTGTTTAAATTAATAGCTGCTGGAAAGAATTAGACACCTTAAGAATAAGTAATTTAAGAACTTCAAGCTATAAAATAAAACTACACACTCTGATTGTAGATTACCTAGCGTTGATGTAACAGCATTACGACTACGCAGCATGGATACTGGCAGCTAAATGAAAGGGAGACTCACCATTACGAGAGAAGGTGGTATAGGTAAACAGAAAACGTGGTATTCAATAGGCGCTCGAAGATTATCAGGGATTACTTAAGACAAAGCGTTCCCTTTTGCATAAGGTAATGGAATACTGCGTTTTTCTGCTGCTCTTTTCATAGCTATCAGAAGCTTTATTAGTGAAACCAAAGTGACAATGGATACTAAAACTTAAATAAACAATAGACTGCGGGCGTAATGTATGGTATGGAACTATTGCAAATGTTTCAAGTGCAGGGAGTGCAGCGGGAACGGGATCTGACGCCACGCGGGCGATAAAAAATTGGCGGTACGAAGTTCGCGGGTCAGCTAGTTTTATTATAAATCAACCGAAGATTGCCTGTAAGATATTGCTATTAGTAGATGTCTACTTCTATCTTCGATTACATCAAGTATGTCTATGTTATGTACTTATGTCTTACTTTAATTGGCCGCTATTGCTACTCAGTCGGACAAAAGCTTTATGATTGAATAACCAAATTAACATGACACTTCAGTATGTGAAATGAGAAATGTATGAAGGGTCAGATTATGCGGTCGTAGTTGTAATAATTTCTTGGCTTATAGACTGCTCGCATAAATTGTGTAGTTATTAGTGATGTGCAAGGGTTAATAAAGGTGAACTTAGATAGTTTAGTTTAAGGTGAACGTACACTGTTAGTTGTTTTAAAGAATGTAGTGTTGAGCTTAAATGAGGTGAAAGAAACGAAGGGTGAAATACGATTGTGTTTCAAATAAATTGGATCTATACACTGCTTGCTTTATTTAATGTTCCTGAAATATTTATCATTTTAGCGAGTGTTGTACTGCGATATCATAGTAAACCTTTTCTATTACTAAATTGACTTGGATTTTTCGACAAGGAGAGAAATTTTGTTCTTGGTGTACCTATTCGAACCCGAGACCTCCCAATCGTAAGGGCAGTTCTTTAGATCGCAGAACGACCTCCGTCCTACATGAGCGCTGGCCTGGGGGTGATCGGTGGAGCCGCCTGTCGCCCTAGCACCGCGCCTCCCCGTACCCGGAGCTAGATGGGGACACTATACACGCAAAGTCTTGGAAAGAGGGTCACCATCGTAAACATGTACCACGTTAACAGTGGTGGCACCCAGCTTAACGGCGTCATTAGATGCCTTTTCACGCCCCGCTTAAAGGACCCGGGACTGTAGGAAGATAAGAACACGTGAACTGGCAGGGAGTTCCAGGTCTTAGTGGTGCGGCATAGGAATGAGTCACTGAAACGCTTGGTTCTAGCATGTATACTCTGCACCGTATATGGATGGCATCTTAGCCCTGCACGTGTCGTCCTGTGAAGGAAAGGAGAGGGTGGGACTAATTGGAAGAGCTCGTCAGAATATTCCATGGTGAATATTCTGACGAGCTCGGTAGAATACTGCCAAAGACGCAACATCTCTACGCATCTGCAAAGGCAAATATAACATTTTAATATAATTAATTGGTACTAGATTTATACAAAGCACCAATTACAGCCACACGTTCTCAGATAGTGCGGAGATAAAAGAATGACCTCAAATTTGGCTCTTGTTTTGATATTTCAGATGACATTGTTCTAGGGACGTGGTGTTATAGCTGTTATTCAATGTTATTCGTAGATATGAAATAACAAAGGCTAGGGGTGCATAATGTCATTAATGTAACATCATTAATTATGATATTTTATTTTGTTTTGGTACGTTATACGCGACGACAGAGATAATTGTGGAAAGAGAATGATAAAGATGTTTTATACCTAACTTATGTCAATAAAATCCACTGCTCAACCTAGGCATAGAAGAAATGTTACTCTGATATAAGTCTCTTGCCATTCGGGAGCAATGGCGCACATTGGGAGATTCACAACTCGCACATTCTTATCTGATCACGTGTATGTATGTGTTATATATCGAATGATTCGGCTTCTGTGATAGTACATATACTTGTGTATCACAAACCACACCTGTTTAGACACGAATTAGAACCCCGAACTATCCAGTAACGGGACTCTTTTGTCATGCCTCGCCAGAGCCAGGGAGTAGCCACACTATGGGCCCCACAACCCGAACGGGGCCATCTCGAAAGAGATGGTCCTGGGTTTGCCGGGGTGCGAGAAATATGCTTTGGGCAATCTCACCTCCGGGAACCAAAGACCCAAGACGGCATGCGTTTTAGTCGTTTCGAGTCTGACATAACCACCGGCTCCGTGGGGATTTTTCACATGATAAAAAAGGCAGTAGCCAGAGCTCAGCTTAGAACCCCGACCTATCGAGTATCGATATCGATTCTTATATCATGCTTCCCTAGAGCCAGAGAGTAGCCAGATCTCACAGATTTTTTGTGCGGTCAGTAAGATAGTTGCAGTTGTAGGATTGCTCCCAAATGGCGCACATTGGGAAATTGACAACTCGATCTATGTTGCGTAACAATGGCAATGACATGGCAATAAAAATGTTGCCTATTGGATACCAGACTTTTTGTTTATAATATGTACAATATTTTTTGTTTTTATCCTATTAATATGGACACTTACAAATGCTAAGGTTGCCTGGAAAAAATCGCTTTCATCGATAAGGCCCAACCATAGTATATTGAACTGAATATGCTACCTACTTGTGGTACTGTAACTCTATTGGGGTACAATAAATAATGTCAAGGGTACCCAAAACCGGCGAGCGTGTATGAAAACAATTATGAAAGTAGAAGAAGCGAAACATCTATGCCAGGATCGTAACAAGTGGAGAAGTGTAGTCTCTGTCTACCCCCCTGGGAAAAAGGCGACAACTTACATGTATGTACAATAAACAATTATCTATCTATCTATCTAATATTCATCGTACAGAACCATCTTAACACGAGTTTAGCTCACAATCATCCGGTTTTTATTCGCTATTCAATATTGCGAAACTGAGATATTTAAATTGAGTTACTCAAAAAGCATCGTGCGCATACCTCACGTTTGTAATGTATCTAGATAAGTCCAAAACCTAGAGCTAATACGTGATGACTGTCACTAGTCGTGTTAGCTATAAAGGGGGAACCACACTTCGTTCAGTGTTATTTGTTATTCGCCTTACTCGACCGTATACGACGAAGTGCATTTCAAAAGTCCCCGAAAGAAGTAAGAAGACGAAGAAGCGAGAGATGTATGCCAGGATCGGTGGAAACACGTGGTCTCTGCCTACCCCACTTGCAAAAGAGGCGGAACTTTATATATGTATGTACTATGTGTTAATATGTATGTCCAACGAAGTGGTTTTTTTTTATAAAGAACACGTCAATTTGACTACATCTCACCTGATGGTAAGCTAAAGTCAAAGTCTCGGAAAGAGGGTCACCATCGTAAACATGTACCATGTTAACAGTGGTGGCATTCAGCTTGACGGCCTCATCAGATGCCGTTTCACACCCCGCTTAAAGAACCCGGGACTGTAGGAAGAAGGAAACACGTGAGCTGGCAGGGTTTATTCGTCTTTATTTGCACGCAAAGCGCATAAGCGCGAACTTATGCTAACACTGCCCACTGGCTTGTTGACACACATTAAAGGTCATGACACGAATAAGCTTCACCGGACAACAGCATTAAAACATATATTTTGGCATGTTTAGCATTTATGCAAGAAGCAAGTGTATACTTATACACTTGCACTTCGTATGGATACTTTTCACTGAACCTATTTTGATGAAAATTGGTATAGGGGTAGATTAGACCATGAGAAAGGACCTAGGCTATGTTTGGTCGCGATAACCGACATCCACGCAGGCAAAAGCTAGTTTTGTATAAGTAATAGTTAAAGAATATTAGATCCGAAGCTACTAATATTCCTTCTAATCCCTCCAACTAAGCTAAATTGCTTGTGAATGGTATGTTTCTTGTTTGAATGACGAATATTCAAGAAAAATACACCCTAGCTGCATTATAAATCACACATAACGAAGTGTGGTTCCACCTTAAACGAATTATTATGGGTGAAACTTAATTCATTAAATAAAGTGTAAATAGTAGTGATTGGCATGTACCTACTGACCGAGATACCGGCGTAGATCAATTTTATCGCCCATTCTTATCTGATCACGTGTATATGTTATATATAAAGAATGATTTGGCTACTGTGATAGTACGTATAGGTATCACAAACCACACCTGTTTAGACACGAACTAGACCCCGAACTATCTAGTAACGGGACTCTTCTGTCATGCCTCGCCAGAGCCAGGGAGTAGCCACAATATGGTCCCCACAAACCGAAGGATTGGGAAGGGAAGATGGTCCTGGGTCTGCCGGGGTGCGAGAGATATGCTTTAGGCAATCTCACCTCCAGCAACCAAAGACCCAAGACGGCATGCGTTTTAGTCGTTTCGAGTTCGACATAACCACCTCCACCGGCTCCGTGGGGATTTCAACACGATAAAAAAAAAGGGAGTAGCAGAGGTCACAGGAGACTTTTTGTGCTGTCAGTAGGAAGACTTATCCTGCTTTGTCTTCTGCAGTGACAGCACAGAAATTCTCTATGTTTACAGGGTCGGCAGATACTTCCCTGTTGTTACACACATCGATTTGCAACGGTAACCACTTTCCATCTAATGGGTCGTGTGCTTGTACCTAAACCGCTTGTTCTAGCGGTCACGTTCATGAGCTATTCAAAATTGATTGATTGACTGCGACGAACGTGGTGGTCAATCGACCTCTAAGTGTAATTGAAATCAATGAGTTAGATAGGTCCCGGCCAATTTACTCATTGTTCGGCCATTGCGCAGATCGCTAGCTTTTTTCTGACGTTTGATAATAAAAGCAAAATTAAACCTTTTGAAAGAACCCACGACGTATCGATATCGATACTATTAATATTATAAATGCGAAAGTAACTATGTCTGTCTGTCTGTATGTTACGCTTTCACGCCTACACCACTGAACCGATTTTGATGAAATTTGGTATAGAGGTAGATTAGGCCATGAGAAAGGACATAGGTTATGTTTGGTCGCGATAACCGACATCCACGCGGGCGGAGCCGCGGGCAAAAGCTAGTAAAAAATGTTTACTGCAGCGCCCCCTAGTGGATTGTCACCGTAACACCTATCTAAGAACATGCACCAATAAAACCCAATCCAATAATTGAAAACTGCATCAAAATCAGATTAGTATTTTTGGAGAGAATTGGCAACATTGATTTGCATTAAAAATGGTTGCTGTAGCGCCCCCTTTTGTGTTGTCGTTGTAACACCTATCTAAGAACATGCTCCAATTAAAGACGAACCCATAACTGAAAACTGCATCAAAATTGGATTGGTAGTTTCGGAGAAAATGGCAATATGAATTTGACACACAAACATCCTCTCACCCCAAACGCATATACCGTCTCCGTTCCGTGATGAGTAAAAAATAGACACAATTGTAATGAAATTGACCTAGTTGTCTTAGTCTTGGATTGTGATATATAGTCGTATAGATACGTCTCCAATCAATGAATGAACAGTGTGTGAACTAAACATAGTATGAGTCAGTCTATTGTTTATTAACTCTACGTTGTAAAATATAAATTATAAGTAATGATCGTAATCAGAAAACGGATTGTTATAGTTAAACACTACATACCAAAGATATTACACTGGCAAGTATCGCGATCGTGAGAATAAAACAATATTCCCTCGAATAAAATATCACTTGGCTGAATTTTATCGATGAATAAGAACGCGTTTGATTTCATTTTAAACTGCTACAGCACATTAAAATAAAACCACCTTTTATTTTATTTTACTATTTATTTTATTTCATTCTTTATGTACACATAAATTACATTTATATACAATAGTGAGATGAAATGTACTTACAAAGGAAAGTTTTTACGGATTCTATCGCAATATATTTGTTATTATTTACTTTTAAACCGATGTTTCGGTTGTTTTTCAGCAGCAATGATCGCGGTATGAGTCATGACAAATGCCCACACTCGTTGTCACTTAGTTTGAAGTATAAGTTATCTTATACTTCAAACTAAGTGACAAATAAAATACCAGAATCACGGTGATAGAATCCGTGAAAAGTGGTTTTATTTCAATGAGTGACATTCGCGTAAACTTTAGAAAAAATCAATGGGTAAATAGTGTGGAAACTTAGTTTAGTTAACCGAATTTTGACTGGAGAAATGAAACAAGCATGATGTGTTGTACTAGAAGTATCATTTCTGTGCACTTTACATTGATACAAGAGATTGATACTTGATTGAGTCATAACCCTTAGTCATCATAATATTGAACATGATTGTACAGGTGAACACTGTTAGTAAATCCAAGAATATTTAAAGGATAAACAAGCTTAAGAATGAGCTGTTCGCTCAGCTATGCTACTCAAGCAAATCACTGTATCTAGATTATAAGTATTACACTAAGTGAATAGACCAAAAAAAATGCCTGATGAGTTTCTTACCGGAGTCTTCTCAGGTCTGGGCCGCATTTCGCACCGCGGTGGTCCATTTGCTAAACCAGACTTCAATATTTATTTTTATATTGACGTTTTGTAAGTTCCAATTTAATGGTCTATGTAGAATAAATGATTTTGAATTTTGTTTTTTTTTTGAAATTTCACACGTACAGTGTTCACCTGTGAGAAATTCCAGCACAGATATTCTATTTGTTTTCGATTAATATTGTAGGAATAAAACAAGACAAAACTCTGCCGACATACCCTTAATAGCGTTTTATGTATGAGCCATGGGAATAAATAAGGCATGTAAACAACTCCACTGATACTTCAATAATGAAGCTTGTCAATCACCCATGACAATTCCATTCTCAAGAAAAAAAGGATTACAAAAAAGTCTTTGAGGACTTAACATCTACATACCCTCATTCATCCACCCATCGAAGACAAGAACGTTAAAAAATACATTTATAAACTCTGAAAGGATCGTTAACACACCACCCTCAAAAATTCTGGTACACAATATTCTTAATGATCTTTTTTTTTCATATTTTCTCGTACACATATTTACACATTCAAACCGCATCCTCTTTCTCCCATGTCGGGACATGTCTCTAAAACAGGGTTGTCGCATATTGTAATTTATTTAAAAGACAGCCGAGACACGATTGGGGAAAAAAGAGAACCAAATCTACAATGGTAGCGTAAATAAATAATTTTGTCTGTCTTTGACGACGAAACAAAAATATAGAAACGGAACTCAATGAAATATCAGATATCTGCGCACACAATCCAGTTACATCTTCTACCTATTGAGAGTTAGCTACATGCATGGTGTCAATACCGTTTGACGATAGTGGTGACGTTGGCACGATCCCCATATCAGAATAAGTTATAAGTATGTATATAGCAACTTATGTAAAGCTATTATTGTATTATTTTTTGTACCTATTGTATTGTTAACATGGTAGGTACTGTACATGTTTCCGATGGTGACCCTCTTTCCGAGACTTTGCCTTTAGCTTAACATCAGGTGAGGTGAAGTCAAATTGACGTGTCCTATATAAAAAAAAGACTGGCTTGCAACATCACTTATGTGTTTTACCTGTTAGTCCTCTCTATTGCGCTAAATAAAAATACTAAGCCTGTAACTTTGTTTAACAATTAGCTGTAGGGTGGAAAAAAATCCCTAATTAACTGTAAAATCCATCTCCGTGATAAGATTTTATCCGATAATCTGAACTTATACGCAATCCTTCGCTGTCGAATTTGCTGTGGTGCAAGAAAACGTCGAAAAAAAAGAAAGCCGTCGAATATATAAAAAAAAACAGTTAAAGAAAGTTTTTGAAGAATTACATCGAGTCACGTTTTTCACAAGCCACGCCCTCGACAACCCTGTTTATAGGAATGCGCCGCGCCTTGAAAGGGCAAACAAATTCCTGCGTCCGCGCAGGTTGTCAACTGACGATCCACATTCGAAGAGCGGGGTACAGAGAGGGATAACTGGTTCCGATTGCCGTTTTCGGACTTTGTTACGTAAGGCACATCATTAATGTGTAATTGCTAGTAAGTCCGAGTGTTACGGTAGTTCATCTTAACGGTGAGGCAACATCAAACTGGGAGTCCTTGAGTGTTAAATGAGGGATCAGAAATTTAAAGGGCATAAGGCTTTAAAATAAATGAAATGCCGCTTGTTAGTTAAATAATTATTGCGCATAAATGTATAGGTATTTTATTACCCATAATATTTTAAGGTTTGACCGTAGAGGTAGTGTTAAGTGGCTATAAAAGACGGCTTTATAAACTACACTGGATGGTGACTTCATGCAACCAGTAGTATATACTATACTAAACATATTTCTGTATATAAATAGGTGTATACTAAAAATTATCACGTTTAAAACAGTTCCATTTCATAGACGTCCCATTTGAATACACTGTGGACGCTTGCTTGATATAGTGACGTCATAAATTATGATTGGTAAAATAAATCGACTGCTGAGACGAGGTCTCGGGTTCGATCCCAGGTTTACCATGGCACACACCAATGACTTTTCGATGCTTTTCGAAGTTATGTGTGTACCTATTTATCGCAGGTTTATAAGTGCCCGGTTAATGGCAATAGGATCGCCCACCTATTACATTGGGACCTAAACATAAACTGGCGAAATGTGGGTGCTAGCACCTCTGCCTACCCCTTCGGGGAATACAGGCTTGAGCTTATGTTATATTATGTTATGTTATGTTAAAATAGTAATTAAATAAAAACAAAAGTATCATATCATAACAGATATTTAGTGCTTCTCCATTTTTTCTGTGGTAATTTTTTACCCTTTATACGTTGAATGTTAATTAAAAACCAAGGCAATTAAAATTAATGACATTAGTGCACTCGGGTTAAGAAATCTAAGTCACCCTGTAAATAAAACCGTTCGCCTTTATTTGAGCTACTATCTAAATTGTGATTTCTGAGAACAGTCCTAAATCAACTCAGACACGTAGGTATGTCTCACAAATATTTGATAAGTTTTTGCCATTTAATTTGATATGGCATAGAAATATGTCGACTAGCGACATTCTGTTGCCAACGAATGTTATCTTATCAGAACAAGTCGGATGCGATATCGTACGACAATGTTATACAAACACATGATTCGCAGCGTTTTAATGGAAGTATATTTATTTGTTCGTGTATATTATCATTCATGTTCTATATTTATCTGTATAAAAATCTGCTGATACTAGAGATATCTGTGCATGGTTATGTTGAAAATAACCTTGCGATTCTTTATCGATAGCACGAGTTTTCACAATTTAATGCTACTCACGCGACCGCAGATTTAAGATCATAAACCCAATGGTTAGAAATGGGTCACTCGTCAACTCGCGGGTGAAAACGCGCGAGATGGCATTTTTCGATTTTATTTCATTTTGCTGTCATCAACTCTTGAATTTTTTTTTTTTTTCAAATATTAAAGTACGTACAGTCATATAAAAATATCCATCCATCCATCTGTATACTCACGTCTATAAGTCCCTAAAGGGGTAGGCAGAGGTGTACTTGCACCCACGTTTTGCTGGGCTGTATCAACTTCAGAACGATCATAAGTACAAAGCCTCAAAATGATCTTATTACTAATGTATAAAGATCAAATCAAACTGTTTTATAAATTTCAATAAAAGGTGTGTTTTAGGTGGCAAACAAGCACACGGCTTACCTGAATGAAAGTGGTAACCGTGGCCTATGAATGTATGCAACACCAGGGGCGTTACACTCGGGCTGACGACCCTGAAGAAACCTTATAATACTCTTCTTGAAGAACTTGAGAAAAGTACACCAGGGAATTCATTCCACAGCTTGAGCGTGCGTACCTTTTTTTTTCATGCCGAAATCCCCTCGGAAACCCCCTTGCCGTAGCTGGAAGGGAAGGTTATGTAGGACTCGAACCGACTATAACCGCACGCCGACTGGTCGTGGTGCGTGCGTACCATATATCAGAACAATCAGTCAACAGGACGGGGGGCTAAGGCATTAAGAACATTCTGAGTACGTTGTTCGTCAAGATTTATTTAATGCTGACTTTACAGGTAAAGGGTCACAAAAGTCAAGAGACATTAATGAACATACCTAGATGACATGAATAAACATAGACTGGAATGGGGCCCGCAATTACTTGCAACCGGTAAATATAGCCATATATTCCTCGCAACGGCCGAACTGGGATACGTAGACAATTTAATGACTTCCAAGTTGGCCACTGGAGATGATATCAGGCAGGTTTTCTTTCAGTCTGATGAAGTCACGTAGATACTCATACCTATGATCCAATTTATTATTTCTTCGAATAGGTAATTGTTCTTTTATCGATGCCCTCAGCTCAGACAAACAAAATCTACCAATGAATAAACAAGACTTCCATCTAAACTATTGCCTTTATAGCCACTTGTGGACAATCACTGTGACAAGTTATTTTTTTTTAAAAGAATACTTGAACCGAAGTTACTAATATTCTCTCTAATCCCTCTAACTAAGCTAAATTCCTTGTGCTAGGAGTGGGTTCACGTCGGTAGTCTAATGGGCAGAATTCGAACCCGGGAACTCTCGATCGTAAGGCCGACTCCTTAACCACTAAGCCACCGAAAAAATACTAGGTTTAGAACGTCATATCATAAAACATTTTCGCACATACCAAGTAATTGGCACGGATGTCGCGCTACGCACAAAAATAACGGCAGAACCAAGACACTCCTCAGTTAAAAGACGGTTAACCATCTTGGAATCGTCACATAATACTGCATGAGATTCTTATCTGATGGTAAGTGATGGCACAGTCGTGTACTGGCACGGAAGCTGCAACACAGCTCGGCCCAGATCTTATAAGGAAGTTTTAATAAGAAAGAACCGTAGCTTTAGTAAACTAGTTTCAGGTTATGGCTTAGCGCTTGTTATTATATTTGTCATTCTTTTAATTATGACCATCTCACTAGAGACATAATTAGTATTAATTTTCCGCAGCGAGCAAGTTATAAGGTGTATGGAGCTACACCAAGACGTTGTGGTATGCTGATTCATGGAGAAGGCTTTAGCGCAAGCCTAGAGTATGTCTGGCCTAAGAATAGAAGAGCTAAGGACGGTGTAGTCCGCTTAGAGCACCTAGTTAGGGGTATTATGGTATATAGTTAGGGGTCCAGTGGATACATTATTTATTGGGGGTCGAGGGGTCGAGAGTGGACTAAACCGCTGAATAACACCTAGCCATGTCCACGAAGTTCAACTATCAAGATTTTTGGCAGATGTTATTCATGGATACTAAGTTATTTTTACAACATTGTCCACGACGAGCACCTAGAGTACCTAGACCCCTTACTAAGTGTAAGCTTTGGATGCAACCGTAATTAATGTTGTAATGATGATGTTAGTCAGGTTACCGTGGGGAATAAGAAACATGTACTTACTGTGGCTAAGAAACATGTATGTACTGTGTTATTATTATAAACAAATATATGTATATATGTCGGACTCGAACCGACTAAAACCGCACGCCGACTGAGGGTCGTGGTGCTAGACCAGAGGTGAGGACCTTACGGTCTGGCCCTCCTCGAGAAGTATATAAGCCTAGCCTACATTGCGCGTGGAACGTCACGCATTTAACCAATTTTTACACTACACTTTCACAATACACATCTAAGCTACTAGTTTAAGTGATGTACAGTATGTGCCTATTACAAAGTAGATACAACGGCCTATTATATAATTACTACGTTATCACTCTGATAGGTACTACATAACAGACTTAAGTATTCATAAATCTATAATCATATCATAGAACCATAAATCAATTATTGATAACTCTTTTCTTGTTATGCGTAGTAGGTACGCATATTGAAGAGTCCATGACGTCGTAAATTCGTCCGTAAAAACCCTTCCATTAGATGTTTAGTCTGAAACAATCACTTTAAACTCTGAAATATACTTTTGGCCTTTTTTTCAGAAAGAGATTTCGGAGTCGAGTATGAACTAATATTATTATGAACTAGCTTTTGCCCGCGGCTCTGCCCGCGCGGATATCGGTTATCATGACCAAACATAGCCTATGTCCTTTCTCAAGGCCTAATCTACCTCTATACCAAATTTCATCAAAATCGGTTCAGTGGTTTAGGCATGAAAACGTAACATACAGACAGTCCGACAGACAGACTGAGTTACTTTCGCATTTATAATATTAGTATGGAAGTATGGATTAACTACAATTGCTGGGTATAACAAAAAAAATCTTTCAATAAATATAATTAAATGATAATGTATCCCTGCTGTGAATTTTCTAAATGAATACAATATGAGGTCCTTCTAAAAGGGCATTAAAATGTTGCTGTAGATTTGGCACCACGAGTGTAACACCCCTGGTGTTGCACACGTCCATTTAGGCCACACGAACCATTTGCCATCAGTTGTGTCATGTGCTTGTCCGCTATTAAGATGACATAAAGTTCATCAACTCATCTCTAAAGAACTCAATAAGAGCATAACACCACTAAAACGTTCCAAGTCGAAGCTGCTGCTAAGATCGCACTATTCGATAAACGTTAGCCAAGTTAACTACTTATCAGTAACTTAATCCATTAACTTGTACAACTTGTTGAAATGATAAAGCAGTAATACGATCTATTATTCTGTGGCTGGAGCGGTAAACTATCCGTCACGTAACTTGAACGTGAATAGTATTCTTTATTTTTCACTACTAACAGCAGATATTTGAAAAAGGAATTTCGTGATCATGGTTCTTAAATGGTAGTTGAATGGTCTAAGATCTGGCAGGTTTGGGTTCGTCGAACATTTCTGGGTGATCAGAAATCATAGAACTCACGTCATTGTCACCTAACGCTTGGGCAGTCCCGAAAACGAGGATGCAATTCAGTCTTGACGCAGAACGTCACTTTCGCAAAATGTCATCGTGAAAAATTTGGTCCCTTTAGCACAATGTCACTTTCGCAAAAATGTCACTTTCTTAGAATTAATTTTCACTTCTATCAGCAATCCCCTAAAGACTGTTCTGTATGTTATTTCTATCCTAAACCTCCTATAATAGGTATTTCTATTCGATCCTCTTACGTTCCTCGTGCCTCTTTAATGTAAGCCATGTTAGGCCCAATGAGGTTTAGATGAATCCATACTAATATTATAAATGCGAAAGTAACTCTGTCTGTCTGTCTGTATGTTACGCTTTCACGCCTAAACCACTGAACCTATTACCAACATCCACGCGGGTGGAGCTGCGAGCAAAAGCTAGTATACTATATTTTCTATTATTATGACTAAGTCCATCCAAAAAGGAGCATGAAACTCACTTTTACTGAACAGGCGGTCAGTTGACAGTGTAGACATATCTGGTTACGTCACTGACCATTTGTCAAGAATGTCAATCAAAATGTTTGACACTTTTGAAGTTTCTTATTTGCCGCTAATTTGATTTTCGAAAGTCTAATTGTTGTTGATGGATTCGGAGTTTTTACACTATTACTGACAAAAGATCCGATGACACTGCGCGAACCGGAAATCGAATTTGACGACCTGACGATCAAACATTACGCTAACAGAAAGTACATAACTTTTAGGGTGGAAATCAACGCGCACTGGAATAGCGTTTCAATATTCAGAATTACAAAATTACGACGGACATGTATGATTTAATGACAGAAGCTAGCAAAATTAGCAGAATCAGGATCAGATACCTGGCTGCTGTCTGTACCTACCCTGAGAGAGAAAAGCGTAAGTATATATTTGTAAAGAACAAATCACAATTGCCAATAACCTAAATTTGCTCTCATTCACCATTAATTACATAGGCTCATCAATTTTCTTTTTATTTCCATAAAGCTTTTTTAACATTGTTGCGATGGAAAGTTTCTCGTTAACTGCCTTCAGTTACAAATTACAAGACAGCCTTATCTCAAGTAATTAACCTTCGGAGATAAGGCCTGCGCAGATAAAGTAGTAATTAAGCTGCTCCATGAAAGGTCGCAGTCTCTCTATCTGGAGTGAGGGTAGGTCGCTATCTGCACCCAATGAAACAAGGAAAAGAATGGAATGGTCTACCGTATTTATGTTAGTTGGAAACTTTTATATGCCTACAACTTGGCTACGCGAAACAGGGCTGTCCTGCAAATATGTTTTAAGCAAACGCTTTGATGTCAATTTTTTGTTCAATATGGACGGAAATGGAAAAAGGAAGCAATGGACGTTCATGAATACTTTTTTCGTATGCTGTTGCTTTTAATACATAAATTCACACTTGTGCTTGTAGGGCCCGTGTTCTTAAACGATACTCAGTCCTGACTCTCGATTTATAACCAGTACTGAGGACAGATTGTCATTGACAATCTGTGAATGAAAATCGAGACTAATTATCTTTACGAATACAGGCCTAAAATACATTGTATGTCCAAATTTTTATATTGCATCAGTCAAGTCAAATACTTATGCGTAAAAGTATTATTGTATCTGCGGACCAACTTGAGCTGAAAATTAATAAAATAATAATAGACAGCTAGTAAACCGTAAATATTATCACCAGCTGCTATTCATGTCCCAAAATAAATATGCCTGTACTAGGAATGATTCATCTTTTACTGCACGGGGTGGGGCTCTAATGCATTTTAGACGACAAAGCCGAAACTTGTTGATAATGAAATTAAAATCTGTGTTAATTTTATTAGCTATATTTATTGGAATTGGTATTGGAAGGGATAGGGGTATGGAGAAGGCTTAGTCATCTTAAGTAAACCTGGAGACTGATGATCGCTTAAGAAGATTATGGAAGATTTTGAGTAGAGTGCACTGAGGTACCTACTCAGGATGCATTGTGCCCGATCCAGAGGTTGTGTGTTTATTTATAAATGTAATAAATTACTTACACTCAAGTTCATAATAAACTCATATTCTCAGAATAGAGATAGTGGATACTCAGAAATGTTATCAAATGTCCAAATTCATTGAATACCGTTTTAACAGCTGCATAAACAGAAGCTCCAACGGTAGGGAATCTTACTTCTCACATACATTCACAAGCTAATGCTTTTCATCATTCACATTTACGACTACTTAATCAAAATTAATTAAAAAGTAAACACGAAATTCTAAACGCAACGCAATAAATCTATAGTTCATGAAAGAACATCTTATTGTTTATGTTATCCGCGAATGACCGATTTCGAAAGAGCGAATAGGTCGTTGCGAAAATTTTTTAGCCAACAATATTTTAAAGAAATATGAGTTAAGTCTGTGTAGTTATTGTAGAGGTAGTATAGACAGTGAAGAAATTTTCGATGCAACGATATCCTTTCTTGGGACAATCGGCAATCCCGACCCGACAAAAAATAAAAGCAACAATCCTCTCTAAAACAGGTACTAACTTCTTGTCCGATACATGATAATGATCACACAACTAATGATGTGATGGTAATTATATTGTTTTTACACGGATCGATGTTCCCAGTTTGGTAACAACACACGCGAATACAAAATGTTAGTACGTGTGTCTATTAAGCTGTGAGCCTTTGTTCCCAGTACTTAAGTTACTGGCTTACGTACTCCGCCCACATAGCGCTTCTAATCACTCCGACTTCGATCAATAATCAATGTTGGTACTCTATTCTTCATTCTGTAGTTCTATTCTAACCGATGTTTTGTCAGGTTGGTACTACTGGTTGTGCTAATGTTAGGCCGCTTCTGTTTTGTTTTTAATTATTAAACAAGCTATTTACTTCAAGCGCGTTCCAGACAGGAATGAAATTGCTAATAAGATGGCGGATCTGACAGTTTAGAACCGCTGTGCTGACAGCTTTCCTGTACTACGAAACACGCAACGACGGCTGTCGTTCGGCTATGATCGCGTACATGTGACATTGCGTTAAGGACAGAGAAAATAATCGCTAGTTATCGCAACGTAACTCAGTAATGGTCGCTTTGTTTACCTTTTTTCTCTCGTCTCGTTGGCTTTACTTTACGTATAAGTTGAGCCTGGTTATCATTCCCCCTCACCTTATAAATCTGTTACAACAATCGTATAGTCTCGCGTACCTCATTAGGGAAGAGCCAGTCTTTTTTCTAATGAGGTCGGCAATGTCTGTACGATGTACAAGTATTTAGTAAAACAGTGGTAAAAAGGACATCCGCTTTTATCTTGGGATCGTCTTAGTTGATGAGATAACCAATTATACTAGG
This sequence comes from Eilema sororculum, assembly GCA_914829495.1. Classification (NCBI taxonomy): domain Eukaryota; kingdom Metazoa; phylum Arthropoda; class Insecta; order Lepidoptera; family Erebidae; genus Eilema; species Eilema sororculum. Next base: position 22,441,788 of record OU618546.1, read on the forward strand.
CATGTGAAAGAAAAACTTGCCTTATTATGCGACGACACCATCTAATGCGGCTTATGGTACATTCGAGCAAACGCAAGTAAAGTTTATTCCTAGAATAAACAGGCAATATCACCCACATATTGGCTGTTTATTCTAGGAATAAACTTTACTCTCGTTTGGTCGAAACGGCCCTTAATCATTCTACCGAATCTAAGAGCGTGCACTGCCTTATGCATTTACGGAATTCGCTCTGAAATCATTTTCAGAATTCTCGTTCCCTGAATCTAGCTTTGATTGTCCGGTAGTGGACTATTTCTGGTCTATCTATGTTTAGTGGTCCCCTTCGAACATTTAAGCCGTCAATCCTGATTGTTAAACATCAGGCAGTATGCCAATTAGTGAGGCTGCGGGGGTCAGGCGTCATGCACTCCGTTTATAGACTGATTAGTCGCATTAGGGCGACCTCAACGGCTCGACCCAATCAGAAATGTTCAGGGCAATATGTTTGGCGAGACGGTTCGTTTAATGTATTGGTATTTGCTCAAATTTGTGTACAGAGACTGTAGGCAGAGTGACATTCCATTAGCGAAAAGGCTACGGATCGAATCGTTATCTATTTGTTATATGTCACGTGACTTTTCGCTAATTTAGTTGTATTGAACATGTATTACAAGCTGTTGCACATCCATACGGGCGGAGCATGGATGTCGGTTATCGCGACCAAACATAGCCTATGTCCTTGCTCAAGGTCTAATCTTCCCCCATACCGAATTTCATCAAAATCGGTTCAGTGGTTTAGGCGTGCAAGCGTAACATGCAGACAGTACGACAGAGAGAAAGAGTTACTTTCGCATTTTTTTTTCACTTTATAATATTAGTATGAATTAATGAGGATTTATAATATAATTTGCATAAAATAAAAAAAATAAAACCAACATAAAGAATTGGAAATAATACCACAACAGATTTGGATGAAATATCACCACGAGAACGTAGGAGCCAGGAGGTGCTATCACTTTTTATGATAAGCGGTTCTCGTACAACTTACAATATGTCATTCAGCTTAGAGCCAAACATTTTATTTGGTATCCTCTCTACAAAATCTAAAGTGCCCTGTTCTATTTTCGGCAAAAGTTTGCAGTCTGTTTCCCGTTCATAGCTACCACACCACACATGCGCCTAAACAGCACCGAAATTTAAAAAAATATGTCGGCCATACTCGTAATCTTTAGGGCCACTATCGAATGCTTTCGTATCCATTCAAGGCCCGTGAGAGTCGAAACCGGTTGCTCCGGGAATCCGATCCTTGAGTTTTATCGCTTTTTTTTTAAAGTGACGACGAACGCACAGCCATGCAGCCAAAAGGCAGACGTTAATGATTGATTGCAGACGCTATGGACCTTTTTGGTAACTTGATTGTTCTTCTATGCGTTAGTTCGAATGTTTGTCTTCGTTTTAAGACGTTATTAAAAAGATTGGTGTGTTTTTTTTTTAAAGTTATGTTAATTAGTTCTCCTGAGATAATAATTAAGACAGTATAGTCATTTGTGTTTGGTAATTTTCTATTATAAAATGTTAGAAGCAAAAGGAATTATTTGAACAATGACTTTAGATTAATTATGCATGAATGAACATCTATATATATAAAAATCAATAGCTGTTCGTTAGTCTCGCTAAAACTCGAGAACGGCTGAACGGATTTATCTTATCTTGGTCTTGAAATGTTCTTGGAGGTCTAAGGAAGGTTTAAAAGGTGAGAAAAAATCGAATAATTGCCGGGAACCGACATCCATGCGGGCAGAACCGCGGGCAAAAGCTAGTTCTAATATGAAAACAGAGCAAATGATATTTTGCTACTAGTGATGACGACACACGAGACATTCAGTGATAATGCTTACCGTAAACAAATCGTCTTCAACCTACTCTAAATCTGTTGTTTCAACTGCGTAACGTGCAGATAACTGGCAGATTACATTAGGATTGCTTTAGCCACCCTTTAGATTAGACATAGTGCTACACTTGGTAATTAAGACGGAGAGGACTGTTTACCAAATATAGCAAGCTCTTAATCTTATCCCAGAATAGTTCGACAGACTTACTCAATTCTTTATTACAATGTCACTGAGTATAGCTACGCCAATAATGACCTATTATGGGGCTTACTGGTGATCCGTTCAATTGCTAAGTCAGAAGTCAGGGGTTTCGATTTCCGATCAGTGCATCCATACTATCCATACTTCCATATCCATACTTGCATACTTATATTATAAATGCGAAAGTAACTCTGTCTGTCTGTATGTTACGCTTTCACGCCTAAACCACTGAACCAATTTTGATGAAATTTGGTATAGGGGTAGATTAGACCATGAGAAAGGACATAGGCTATGTTCCGTCGCGATAACCGACATCCATGCGGGCGGAGCAGCGGGCAAAATCTAGTATTTTTATAAATCCATACTTAATATTATAAATACGAAAGTAACTCTGTCTGTCTGTCTATCTGTCTGTATGTTACGCTTTCACGCCTAAACCACTGAACCGATTTTGATGAAATTTGGTATAAGGGTAAATTATACCTTGCGAAAGGACATGAGCTATGTTTGGTCGCGATAACCGACATCTATGCGGGCGGAGCCGCGGGCAAAAACTAGTACATACTTAATATTATAAATACGAAAGTAACTCTGTCTGTCTGTCTATCTGTCTGTATGTTACGCTTTCACGCCTAAACCACTGAACCGATTTTGATGAAATTTGCTATAAGGGTAAATTAGACCTTGAGGAAGGACATAGGCTATGTTTGGTCGCGATAACCGATATCCACGCGGGCGGAGCCGTTAGCAAAAGATAGTAACTAATATATGTATAACTAGCTGTGCCCGCGACTTCGTCCGCGTGGAATGTACTTAATAAAAAAATCAGTTTTTTTTTTTTTTTTGGCATTTTTTTTTAGCCTAAGTTACTCCTTATTACATAAGCTATCTGCCAGTGAAAGTCCCGTCCAAATCGGTCCAGCCGTTCCAGAGATTAGCCAAAACAAACAGACAGACAGACAGACAGACAGACAGACAAAAAATTTAAAAATAAGTATATATTTTGGTATGTGTACCGTATATACATTCATATGCATGTAGTAGAAAGCGGTTATTTTAATATTACAAACAGACACTCCAATTTTATTTATTTGTATGTATGTATGTATGTATGTATGTATGTATGTATGTATGTATAGATGTATAGATTGAGTTGGGCAAGACGTTTTTATGTCTGAATTATTTCAAAAAATATTTTTAAATAGGTACTGTGGTAATGTACATTGACTCGTATTCTAGAATCCATATAACAAGTTCTGCTGAGCATGGTGCAGGCCCCTCGTAAAATGCTATAATTACAGCATGGTACTGTATTAGTTACGTGACTTATTTGTTACATTACATTATGTAACTTTGTTTTAATTCTTAATTATACCTAAAGAGTATATTATATATACTTGTTGACATTTAGCTTTAAGAAAATAAATACTGTAAATTGACGTCCAAAAAATGCCGCAGTGGAGTTTGTTGTACCGTTTCTTCTCCACCAGCGCCTTAGAAGCGGTGGTAAACTTAGATTAAGTACAATTAAAATTGACGTCAATAAGAAACAATTTTACTGTTCTATATTGAAAAATAAATGACTATGACTATGCCTAATTTGAGTTTAGATGGCGTGGTGCAATATATCTCGGTATTATTTATCATGTTTATAAAATTGTATCGAATTCACTAGTAGATTTGTACGTAATTATTCTACCAAATATTTACTTAATAAACATTTAGTGTAGCAACACCAGCGTCGTATAAAAAAGGTAATTACACACCATCTGTGTTCGTGACGATGCACGGTGGGGTGTAAATGAATAAAAACTTGTTACTTGAAACTTGAGAGCGCACGCTAGAGCGTGATAAAGCATGTTAATTTCACGCTAACACGCTTGCATAAAGTTTTGTATTCAGCAAGTGACAACTTGGATAGGAACTTCAAAATATTTGTTTATAAAACGCACATTGTGCCAAGAAATCCCGCGGCGGCGGCGACGCGCCTCTCCATTCCGGGGGCGAGTCGGGGACACCGTTGTCCCCCCTCCTGAGGAGGGCCAGACCGTAAGGGATGGCCCTGGGTCAGCCAGGGTGCGAGGGATATGTCGAAGACGACCTCACCTCCGGCCTAGCACCACGACCTACAGGCGGCGTGCGGTTTTAGTCGGTTCGAGTTCGACATAACCTCCCACTCCGGCTCCGGCGGGGGAGGTAAGCGAGGGGATTTCCGCACGAAAAAGAAAAGTACCAGGAAATCATACCAAAGCTGAAGCTCGATCGAAGACCAAAGCTTTACAACTTGGGCAATAATAAGTCAATGACTTCATATTATAAGGGTAACTAGACTTGACCCAGCGAACTTCATACCACCAATTTTTATTCAGCTCGCGTGGCGTTCGATCCCGTTCCCGATGCGCCCTCTACTATATCGAGCATGAATTAAACATATAAACCTTCCTCTTGAACTACTCTATCTATCAAAAGAAACCGCATCAAAATATGTAGCGTAGTTTTGAAGATATTTGCATACATAAAGCGACTTTGCTTTATACTATGTAGTGATATTACAATAATAACATTGGCTCAGCGATGATCTTATTATTAAAATGGTAAACATACGGTACTGACGTTTAATGAGTGTTGTCATTCTCAGTTGTAAATCTGCTGATTAACGGAATATCTCCCGAGGAGGGCCAGATCGTAAGGGATGGCCCTGGGTCAGCCGGGGTGCGAGGGATATGTCGAAGACAACCTCACCTCCGGCCTAGCACCACGACCCACAGTCGGCGTGCGGTTTTAGTCGGTTCGAGTTCGACATAATCTCCCCTCCCGGCTCCGGCAAGGTAGGTATCCGAGGGGATTTCGGCACGAAAAAAAAGAAAAAAATTATTAACGGAATATCTATTGCTGCCTACCGCATACTCTAGATCGATAGACTATTTTCATATATCGTGCTGTAATTGAACATTTCTTCACAGGGAACCCAATAACACACTATGATCTGAGAATCTACCTTATATAGTTTGTACCTAAGTACTATTAAACAGTCGCACTACCTTGCGCTCTTCACTGACCATAGTGTCACGTCATACTCCATTATTTCACATAAGTTCCCACAGTACTTACAGTTTGACATTTAATAACAAATAAACTGATTCACTTGACAGTCAAGTAGCCAATTCCTCGTGATTATCACGTTGATATTTCATCATATATGCCAAGTCAATAAAAACAACTGCGGATTACCCAACAACGTTTGGGCACATCAAAATCAACTCACGCGCTGCAATTAACCGCATTTCACGTAACAAAAACAAACAAAATTAGACACATATTATACAATTATATGGTTGGCGGTGTAATTATTATTTAGTCTTCGAAAAGGAACTGTTTTTAAGACCACCAAGGTCTTCGGGGCCCAGGGCACGCCGTAATAGCGGCGATAAGACCGATCATGGGGAACTGGCTAGAGAGACCGCACGGTAGTCTCTCGTACCGGCTGACACAGGTGATTACTGGACACGGGTGTTTCGGGAAGTACCTGTGTCAGATCCAGAAGGAGCCAACGTCCGAGTGCCATCACTGTGATGCGAGCGAGGCCACAAAGCTGCACACGCTGACCGAGTGCCCGGCGTGGGACACGCCGAGGCGGGTCCTTGTGGCAGCTCTGGGGGTGGCAGTCCTCACACTCGCCACTTTGCTCACAGCGATGGTACGATGCGCGAACGCTTGGGGTGCGGCCGCCTCCTTCTGCGAGCAAGTAATGCGGCCGGACGGGTCCGGACTAGACTCCGGGCCCGGGAAGCCCGCGAAGAGCGAAGGCGAACCGGACGTCGGAGGTCGCAGGACGACCTCCGTCCTCCATGAGCGCTGGCCTGGGGGTGACCGGTGGAGCCGCCTGTCACCCTAGCAGAAGCAGGTTGCGGCGGTGGCGCAAAGTGCGCCTCCCCGTAACAGCGGCTAGATGGGGACACGGGGGGTCCCCACAACCCGAAACCTCGAAAGAGATGGTCCTGGGTCTACCGGGGTGCGAGAGATATGCTTTGGGCAATCTCACCTCTGGCAACCAAGGACTGTCCACCCGTTTTCACACACTTTCCGCTAAGTTACGTTAAAAACAAGACCAAAACACATAGTAACACCCTAGCCTCTGATAGATATACCGAAAATATTAAAGGGACAATCATTAAAACTTGGTGCCCGTCACTCACACACCTGCACGAACTCATCAACACAACAGGACACACTTTTGCACTCACACAATTATTCACCAACCACGGCTATCACAAACAATACCTACACAGATTTCACATCACCGACAACGACACCTGCCCCTGTGACAACACAACAACTCAGACTTTTACACACCTCATTACAGCATGCCCACGATTCACTCGTACAAGGCTAGAACACGAACAACTCTGCCACTACGACAACCTGGACCCATACAATTTAACGACTCTAATTACCAGCAACGCCGCCACTCACACTTTTATGACTCACATCACCCACATAGTTACCACACTCAAGAAATTCAACAACACATAACACTCATCCAACAAAACATCATAATAATAATATATTGTTCATAAACAAAATGTAACAAAAAGTTTTTCTGTATCAAATAGCAGAATGAGACCTTAAGGTAATAAACTCCCCCTCAAGGTGGGTTAACCTTGAGGGGAAACAAAAAAAAAACCAAAGACCCAAGACAGCGTGCGTTTTTTCGCACGATAAAAAAAAGGTCTTCGGGGCCCAAGTAAACATCTCAAACCAGTTCATCTATTGATTGATGGATGAAACCATGGTGCAGATCGTCTCCTCGGTTTTGGAGGGGGTGATATGGCATTCGTCCCCGTAAAGATCAACTAAAGCAGGTTGTGGAAGGAACGAGAAGAGAGCGGACACTAGACTCCAGAATGAAATTTCATGATGCAACCGGGATTAACGCTAGTAAAGGAGACGCCGGCCGCCCACGCGTCCGCGCAGCGGACCATTGCTGTGAGCAGGGTGGCGAGGGTGAGAACTGGGAGTGAGAGTTCTCACCCTCGCCACCCTGCTCACAGCAATGGTCCGCTGCGCGGACGCGTGGGCGGCCGGCGTCTCCTTCAGCGAGCAGGTAATGGTCGTGAAGGAGACGGCGGAGCGGGAGAGGCGGCGCGAGCGAGAAAGACTCGCGGAACGCGCCGCCCGCGCGCGCAGGCAACTCGGGCGTCGGAGGGCACTGACTGACCTCCGTCCCCCATGAGCGCGGGCCTGGGGGTGAATAGCGCGCCTCCCCATTCCGGGGGCGAGTTGGGGACACCGTTGTCCCCCCTCCTGAGGAGGGCCAGACCGTAAGGGATGGCCCTGGGTCAGCCGGGGTGCGAGGGATATGTCTTTGACAACCTCACCTCCGGCCTAGCACCAAGACCCACAGTCGACGTGCGGTTTTAGTCGGTTCGAGTCCGACATAACCTCCCCTTCCGGCTTCGGCAGGGGGGGTATCCGTGGGGATTTCCGCACGAAAAAAAAAAAAAAAAAAAAAGGGGTGAAAGATACTTTGGAAGGTGAAAGATCTTCTTCTATCGTGGCGATGGCGCCTCGGCCCTCAAATTATCTTCTCCCAGTGTGCTGCCACCTGTACGGCGTTCTCGGAGGCGCACATAAGGTCCTGCGGTGTACATGTGTATGGGCATTTAGCACATGTCAACAGATGGGCCATTGTCTGTGGAGTAACTCCACATTCACATCGCAGGTCCGCCCCCTCCGAGAACCCCCATCTGGCCCGGCATTCCTTGCTTCGGCCAACCCGAGTCCGGAGTCTATTTAAAGACTTCCATCTGTTCCAGGGCAGATCATGTCCAGGCGGGAGTTCCTCTGAAAGCGGGACGAAAGGTGAAAGATGAATTGTTGTAGAATAATATGTTGCCTGGGTCATGAAAAAACCCGCTACTTAAACAGCAATTGACTCACCCCGGAATACATTAGTGAAATGTCGATTTTATTCACCTCTAACCTAACCCTTCGGGACAACAGGCGTGACTAATATCTAGAAAGCGATAAAAAAAACAATTACCGAAAAACATTCTTTATACCAAGTTAACCAACCGGTTTATAGTTTGTGTAATGTGTTTCATAATATATTCATTTAAAAGGTACACAGGATGTGAACAGAATTAAATTGATCGCTATGTTCTTTCACTTATTGGCACACAAAGTTTTATAGATTCTTAATTATAATCGTTATAAAAAAAATACAAATATTATTTTGACGCCAAAATCCATACTTCGAAAGTAACTCTGTCTGTCTGTCTGTATGTTACGCTTTCACGCCTAAACCACTGAACCGATTTGATGGTAGATTAGACGTTGAGAAAGGAGATAGGACTATGTTTGGTCGCGATAACCGCGACACGCTAGTGACGGTGAGTGGCGCTACACACCGCGAGGCGACCCAGAGGGCCACGACCGCTGTTGCTCAAGTCGTGGATCGGATCCGGCGGCTGGGTCTCGAGGTGGCTCTGCACAAATCCGAGGCCTTGTTCTTTCATGGTCCTCGGCGCAGGCCACCCCCGGGATCCAGCTTGACAGTAGGAGGTACTCCCATCGACATCAAGCCCCGGTTGAAATACCTGGGGCTCGTACTCGACGGTCGTCGGTGGGACTTCGGAGAGCACTTCCGAAGTCTGCGCCCCAAACTGTTGGTGTCAGCTAACGCGCTGATGCGGCTGCTGCCCAACTTGAGGGGCCCAGAGGACTCCTGCAGGAGACTCTACGCGGGTGTCGTGCGGTCCATGGCCCTGTACGGGTGCCCCGTGTGGGCGGACGCCCTGCAGGCCAGGTTCGTGCAACTGCTGCATGCGCCGCAGCAGACGATGGCCTGCAGGGCCATTAGGGGGTACCGCACGATATCCTTTGAAGCGGCGAGTCTCCTAGCCGGATCGCCACCGTGGATCCTGGAAGCGAGATCCCTTGCGGCACTGTATCGGTTCCGTAAGGAGGCGCGGGAGCGGGGATATGATCCCGAGCCCGAAGACATTCGGGCCGAGAGGTCCCGGCTCCACGGGATCATGGTGGCGGAGTGGGAGCGACGACTTGAGCAACGAAGCGCAGGGCATGCCGTCATAGAGGCGGTAAGGCCCATCATGGGGGAATGGCTCGAGAGGCCACATGGCAGCCTCTCGTATCGACTGACAGATTATCACCGGGCACGGGTGCTTCGGGAGATATCTGTGTCGGATCGAAAAGGAGCCAACGTCCGAGTGCCATCACTGCGACGCGAGCGAGGACACGGGGCTGCACACGCTCACCGAGTGCCCGGCATGCGCGGACGCGTGGGCGGCCGGCGTCTCCTTCAGCGAGCAGGTAATGGTCGTGAAGGAGACGGCGGAGCGGGAGAGGCGGCGCGAGCGAGAAAGACTCGCGGATCGCGCCGCCCGCGGGCGCAGGCAACTCGGGCGTCGGAGGGCACTGACTGACCTCCGTCCCCCATGAGCGCGGGCTTGGGGGTGACGGGTGGAGCCGCCTGTCACCCCAGCAGAAGCAGGCCACGGCGGCGGCGCTGAATAGTCCCCCCCTCCTGAGGAGGGCCAGACCGTAAGGGATGGCCCTGGGTCAGCCGGGGTGCGAGGGATATGTCTTTGACAACCTCACCTCCGGCCTAGCACCAAGACCCACAGTCGGCGTGCGGTTTTAGTCGGTTCGAGTCCGACATAACCTCCCCTTCCGGCTCCGGCAGGAGGGGTATCCGAGGGGATTTCCGCACGAAAAAAAAAAAAAAAATGGTCGCGATAACCGACATTCACGGGGGCAGAGCCGCGGGCAAAAGCTAGGTTGAAATAAATAAAATTTTGTCCCGTGATACCAATCAAGTCATTGATTTTATTTAAAGTTTTGCTCGTACCAAAATACCTTTTTTAAACTTAGAATCCATTTTGTGACTTAGGTCATTTTTCTTGACCGATTTTTTTTTTGACACGTCAATTTGACTTCACCTCGCCTGATGTTAAGCTAAAAGCAAAGTCTCGGAAAGAGGGTCACCATCGTAATCATGCACCATGTTAACAGTGGTGGCACTCAGCTTGACGGCCTCAAGGGGAGAGACGCTTAGACAATCGAGGTGGGAGTGGCCCTGTTAGGGGCAGCTCGTGGGCCCTCCACATGTCCCTCTGTTTGCAGAGGGCGTAGTGGAGGGCGCGCTCTAGGGCGGACGGGTTCTCCACCTTTGGCTTCGTCCAGAGGTGGGGAACAAGGTCTGGTGCAGACCACCGTGCGGCCAAGCCGTAAGCTTGACCTAGGTCAGGAACGGTGGCCCCTAGTGGGCTGCGAGGAAGACAACCTCTATAAAAAATTACCCCCAGGGGCGGACGGACTCGGTCTGGTGCAGACCCCGTTCGGCCCGGCCGTAATCCTGAACTGACAGGACCGGTGGATCTTCGGATCCGCGAGGAGTTAACCTCTTTTTAAAAAATCCCCAATCCCAAGCTCTGACGCCTGGCGATGGGATGAGTGGCTGGAGGGAGTCCAGTCCCAAGGGCGTCAACGTCGGAGGACGTTAACCTCAAAAACCAATGATGGCACAAACAGATACCAAAATATCTACCCAGGAGGGTCCCAGCCTAGCTGGGGAGTCCCTCCCGTTGCCAGTCGGCAACGGCAGTCCCCACTCGTATTCTGGGGGGGACAACCATCATTTGAGCCCGGCGCCGAGCTCTAGATCCGGCCCCAACTTAAAAAGTAGCGCGAAGGTCGCGCTTCCCCTGGACGATTCGTCGTCCTCATTGGCGGCGGCGGTGACGTCAGAGGAGTCTGGCGTCACGGCCGAGGTAGAGAGGCAGGCGCTGCCTGGGCTGCAGACGAGGTCTGCAGCTAAAAAGCGCAAGGGGAAGGGAAAGGGGAACAAACGGGTTCCCCTGCCGCTGGTGGACGAGCGGGATGAGGACTTCATCCCTCCCGGGCTCGGGTCGGCCGCCAGCGGCAGTAGTGGCAGTAGCAGCGGAGAGGAGGAGCGGACAGCCAAAGTCCAGGCCACCGGCCGCGAAAGGGCAAGGAGGAGCGGTAGGAAGGCCGCCCCCGCCCGGGACTCCTCCCCGTGGGTTGGTCCATCCAGCACGGAGAGAGATGTGGCGCTGGACTCGCCGATCTATAGGAGGACCATGATCCTCGCCCACCACCTTAACCGGATGGTGGCAAGGCAGGCGGAGTCTGCGACTCTCGAGCAGGCAGAAATGATCGGGATCGCCGAGCAAATAGCAGCCGCCGGTGAGGGTCTGGCTGACCAGATGGCCGAACAGGCGAGGAGGGAGGCCGAGGCCCAACAACGAGAGGCAGAGTCCCGGCACCAGCTCCAGAGGGTCACAGCGGAACTGGAGGCCCTCAAGAAGAGGGTGGAGAACTTGACCGAGTTGCCGGGAGTGGTGACTCGGTCAATGCGGAGGTCGCAGCAGGAGAAGTCGGCGCACTTGGCGCTGACGGGGCGGCCGGTGCAGCCGGAGCGGCCGGTACAGCCAGAGCGGCCAGCGCAAACTGCGCAGCCGCCGCAACCGGTGCAGCTGCCGACCCGACCGGCAGAGCCGGCGTCGTTGGCCGAATTGATGGCAACCATACGTGCCGAGATGGCGGCACAGGAGGAGCGCACCAACCGGCGGCTGGAGGCGATCCTCGATATCGCCCGCCGTCCTCCTCTCGCGACGCAGGCCGGGTACGCCGCCGCAGTGAGGGGGGGCCCTGCCTCCACGGTGGCGGCGGCGGTCCCATCGGTGCCGGCTCCCCGCCCTCCTCCAGGTCCTCCGAGTCCCGCTCAGGGTGCCCAGAGCGCTCAAGGCAAGGGGAAGGGCAAGGGCAAGGGGAAGAAGTCCCCAGCCCTGGCCTCAGCCCCGCCCACGGCCCGGGCTTCAGTCCCGGCCCGAGCCCTGGCTCCGGCAAAATCCTCCAGCCCCCCGTCAGGGGGCTGGGAGGTAGCCGGAGCCAATAAAAAGAGACGGAACGCCGCCAAAAAGGCAGCCAAATTGGCCAGAAGGGCCAAGGCTGCCGCGATGGCAACAGCACCGAGGAGACTCCGCGTCCCTCGATCGGCGGCCGTCGTCATAACGTTGACGGCGGAGGCGTCGGAGAGGGGTGTGGAGTACGCCCAGGTGGTGAGGCAGGCAAGGGCCTGCATCGACCTGGGAGCCCTCGAGATCCCGGATCTGGTGTGCAAGCCCACGCGCACCGGAGCTCGGATCTTCGAGGTCCCCGGCGCTACCAGCGGCCCTAAAGCCGACGCCCTTGCGGCTAAGTTTAGGGAAACGCTGGACGCAGCTGACGTCCGGGTGTCCAGGCCCACCAAGTGCGCAGAGGTGCGCATATCGGGTCTGGACGACTCCATCACGGCCGAGGAGCTTAGGCTCGCCGTGGTGGAGACCGGAGGCTGTCCTCAGGACACAGTGAGGGTCGGAGCAATACGCTTCGGCCGTCGTGGACTGGGGGCAGCAGTTGTCGGCTGCCCCATCGCGGCAGCCCAAAAGGTTGCCGATGGGCGGAGCCTCCTCATCGGGGGCTTCCAAAAGGTGCAGGTACGGCTCCTGCAGGCCCGACCGGCACGGTGCTTCCGATGCCTATCGGTGGGCCACGTGGGGGTGCAGTGCACGGCGGAAGTAACGGTCGGTGACCGTTGCTTCCGCTGTGGCCAGCCCGGTCATAAGGCCGGTAATTGCGAAGCTCCACTGCATTGTTTTAGGTGTGCAGCGGAGGGCAAGCCGGCCGACCATAGGGTTGGTGCCAAGGCCTGCACCGCGGGGAGGCCGAAGCCGGGAGGCAGGCGCTCCGTCTCTGATTCGCGGCAGGGCGCGGAGATGGGGGTTCCATAATGGATCCTCAGCTCCGCGTCCTGCAGGCGAATGCGAACCACTGTGTCGATGCTCAGGCACTTCTGCTCCAGAGCATGGCACAGTGGGGCATTAATGTCGCCGCTGTCGCCGAGCCGTACATTCACCGGTTTCTCGGGCCTGCCTGGGAAACCGACCTGAACGGGTCGGTGGTACTGGTGCATAACGCCGCTGCCGGCAGCCCCCCCTTGTTGTCGTAACAAGGGGGAATGGCTGCGTAGCAGCACTTGTGGGGGGAATAGCGGTCGTGGCAGTCTACTTCTCGCCGAATCGAGTCATAGATGAGTACCAGCAGTGGCTGGATCATCTGGCCGTCGTCGTCAATACCTGTTACCCTCACCCGGTTCTGGTGCTCGGGGACTTTAACGCCTGGTCTCTGAACTGGGGTTCCCGGCGCACGAACCCGAGGGGCAGGGCAGTGGAGAACTGGGCTGATAGTCTCAGTCTAGTTCTCCTGAATCGCGGGGCCGTCGCCACGTGCGAGAAGAGCTGGGGCGACTCAATTGTGGACCTTTCGTTCGCGAGCGCCCCGCTCTCAGGCCGTGTGCAGGGCTGGCGTGTCCTTGAGGAGGTGGGGACAGCGTCGGATCACCGATACATTCGGTTCGACGTCTCCCCTCCTGCGGGCGCCGCGCCGGTTACACCGGCTCCACGCGAGCCACGTTGGGTGCTTAAGCGAATGGATCGGGAGGTCCTCCTGGAGGCCGCCATCGTACAGGCCTGGGCCTCTGCGCCGGACAGGCCTGTCGATATAGACGATGAGGCGGCGTGGTTCCGGGAGGCCATGACGCGTGTCTGCGACGCGGCTATGCCTAGGGCTCCGCCCTATAATCCGAGGCGTCAGGTCTACTGGTGGTCAGCGGACATCGCGAGGCTGCGACAGGCCTCCGTGATCACTTTCCGCCGGTGGACCAGATTCCGAAGGAGGCGTAGCCGCCCCGCAGATACGGAGCCCCGAGAGGCGGAGCTTCATGCGGGGTACAGGGAGGCCAGAAAGGCCCTCCGAGTAGCGATAAAGCAGTCGAAGGCTGCAGCTCACAAGGAGCTGCTGAAGACGCTGGAGCGGGACCCATGGGGGCGGCCTTACCTTATGGTAAGGGGCAAGCTGCGCCCCCGGGCCCCGCCGTTAACCCGGTGTCTCCAGCCGGAGCTGCTCGGAGGAGTCGTTGGCTCCCTGTTCCCGGCGCGGGCGGTGGAACATATTCCACCGCAGATGACTCCGCCACCTAGGTCGCCTATGGCGCCCAACGTGGATGACGACGACGTGCCCGAGGTCACTTGGGTGGAGCTAGAGCTGGCGGTGTTAAGGCTCAAGGCCAAGAACACTGCCCCGGGACCCGACGGCATTCCAGGCCGAGCGTGGGTCCTAGCTCTAGGAGAAGAAGTCGCTCTCGAGCCCCGGCTGAGAGGGTTTCTCAGCGCATGTTTGGAGCGAGGCCAGTTTCCGAAGATGTGGAAGACGGGGAAACTGGTCCTCATCCGAAAGGCGGGGCGCCCGGCGGACTCACCGTCCGCCTACAGGCCAATAGTGTTGCTCGACGAGGTGTGCAAGCTCTTTGAAAGAGTCATTGCAAAGCGCCTCGTCGAGCACCTATCCAGGGTAGGGCCTGACCTGGCGGATGGCCAGTATGGCTTCCGCCGGAGGCGCTCCACCGTGGATGCCATCATGCGCGTGAGGACTCTGGCGAAGGAAGCCGTCGCTCGGGGCGAGGTGGTGTTGGCGGTGTCACTGGACATCGCCAACGCATTTAACACCCTGCCCTGGAGCTGCATTAGGGAGGCGCTCGTGTATCACGAAGTGCCTCTCTACCTTCGCCGCATAGTCGGGGCGTATCTGTCGGAGAGAGCAGTCGTCTACCCAAGTGCGACCGGGCTCGGTCGGCGAGAGATGTCGTGCGGTGTTCCGCAGGGATCGGTCCTGGGACCGCTACTGTGGAACATCGGTTACGACTGGGTGCTTCGCGGGGAGCTCGTGGACGGTGCCGCCGTCACGTGTTATGCGGATGACACGCTGGTGACGGCGTGCGGGGCTACATACCGCGAAGCGACCCTGAAGGCCACGACCGCGGTTGCCCAAGTCGTGGAACGGATTCGGCGGCTGGGTCTCGAGGTGGCTCTGCATAAAACCGAGGCCATGTTCTTTCATGGGCCTCGGCGCGTGCCACCGGAGGATTCCAGCCTCATAGTGGGAGACATTTCCATCGGCGTCAAGGCTCAGATGAAATATCTGGGGCTCGTACTCGATGGCCGGTGGAACTTCGGGGAGCATCTCCGAAGACTGGCCCCCAAATTGAAGGACACAGCTGCCGCTTTGGGGCGGCTGCTGCCCAACATGAGGGGGCCGGATGACTCCTGCAGGAGACTCTACGCGCGAGTCGTGCGGTCCATGGCCCTATATGGGTGCCCAATATGGGCGGACACCCTGACGGTCCACAATGCGCGTCTGCTGCGTGGACCGCAGCGTGCAATGGCCAGCAGGGCCATTAGGGGGTACCGCACGATATCCTTCGAGGCGGCGAGTCTCCTTGCCGGATCCCTACCGTGGAACTTGGATGCGAGAGCCCTTTCGATGCTATATCGGTATCGTAAGGAGGCGCGGGAGCAGGGACGGGAACCCGAGCCCGAAGAAATTCGGGCCGTGAGGTCTCAGCTCCACAGGGACATGGTAGCGGAATGGGAGCTACGACTTGGGCGACCAAGCGCAGGGCACGCCGTAATAGCGGCGGTAAGACCCATCATGGAGGAGTGGCTAGAGAGGCCACACGGCAGCCTCTCGTACCGGCTGACGCAGGTGATTACCGGACACGGGTGTTTCGGGAGTTACCTGTGTCGGATCCGGAAGGAGCCAACGTCCGAGTGCCATCACTGTGATGCGAGCGAGGACACAGAGCTGCACACGCTGACCGAGTGCCCGGCGTGGGACACGCCGAGGCGGGTCCTAGTGGCGGCTCTAGGGGTGGGAGTCTTCACACTCGTCACATTGCTCACAGCGATGGTACGATGCGCAAACGCTTGGGGTGCGGCCGCCTCCTTCTGCGAGCAAGTAATGCTCGAGAAGGAGGCGGCCGGTCGGGTCCGGACAAGACTCCGGGCCCGGGAAGCCCGTGCAGAGCGAAGGCGAACCGGACGTCGGAGGTCGCAGAACGACCTCCGTCCTCCATGAGCGCTGGCCTGGGGGTGACCGGTGGAGCCGCCTGTCACCCTAGCAGAAGCAGGCCGCGGCGGCGGCGCAAAGTGCGCCTCCCCGTAACCGGGGCTAGATGGGGACATTTTGGTCCCCACAACCCGAAGGGGGCCATCTCGAAAGAGATGGTCCTGGGTCTGCCGGGGTGCGAGAGATATGCTTTTGGCAATCTCACCTCCGGCAGCCAAGGACCCAAGACGGCGTGCGTTTTAGTAGGTTCGAGTCCGACATAACCGCCTCCACCGGCTCCGTGGGGGTGGTATCCGTGGGGATTTTTCGCACGATAAAAAAAAAAAAAAAAAAAAAAAAAAGCTTGACGGCCTCATCAGATGCTTTTTCACGCCCCGCTTAGAGGACCCGGGACTGTGGGCAGAAGGAAACACGTGAGCTGGCAGGGCTGATTTTTCTATTTTCACATGAATACCTACAGTTTTCAAATGCAGTCCCCGCATCGATTTACCTTGACACAATGACCACTCGTTATTGCGGCCTTTCTACTGGGCTTATCTATACCTAATGTATGTGCAAGAATAATTTATGGTAGGTAAATCAGCCTTTTCTTTTACGGTTAAGAAATAAAAACTTTCTAACAAAGAAAATTACACAAATGTAAATGTGCATCATTCGACTAGAAGTTCATATACCTACCATACATATTCTAATTACTTATTTAAAATATTTATTAATTAATTAATTAGTTTAAATAAATTATTTATCGGAGCTGCTTAAATTAAAAATAGTACTTACCTAAAAGAGCGCTAAAAATAACTGCTTATTTTATGTTTCATTTGAGTAGGTACTTATTTTTAATCGTTCCATATACATCCACTAACAGTAAATTACCGATTTAACTACATAAGTATGAAGAAGTGTGACGTCATACTTCCTTACTGGTTTGAGGTTAAAAATAAAGAAAATTACACATGACATTTAAGTAGCTAATTGAATATTACTTATTATTCCCCTAGTTCGCACGTAGTTTTTAAACATCAATTTTATGTTTTATAGAACCTACCGCAGAAATCTTCAAAGATATGCGTTTAAACGTGAAAATATATTTACCTAACACTATACAGTACATGTCTTATGTACAGTTATCACCATAAACGTTCAGTGACATGCAACAGACCATATACACCCATACACGCCATACCGAACGTTTCGAAATTCGAACAATAAACAAACCGATACTAATTGTAAATAACGTATGGACTACGGACTACGGCGCAATCGAAATGTTTGGACATTCCAATTTCAAAGCTGAGTTGCTTTCGCGTAAGTCCTATTGCTCTAGCAAAATTTGAATATAGAATTAATTTAAATTTAGAATTAATTTAGACATAACAACACGTAATAATTAATAGCGCGAAATTAGCAACTGTTTTGACATGTGTGTTTTAATTCATGATTTAAATTTATTTACAAAAAATGTTTTTTTTTTATTTACACTTTCTTCAAAAACTATGATATAAAATGTACTAAGGTGCTCGCAGTGGTAGGAATGTGGTTTAGAATGGTACAAATAATAGACTTGATGATAAGTTAAAAATAACTATACCTATAATAAAAAAAAGTAAACCTGTTGTACAAGAATACATGAATGTGAAAAATAGGGATATATTTAAAAGTAAGATTTAAATATAGTACCTACTATTTAAATTTATGAACATATCAAAACAAAAATCCATACTTCCATACTTACTTTATTAATATTATAAATTATAAATGCGAAAGTAACTCTGTCTGTCTGTCTGTCTGTCTGTATGTTACGCTTTCACGCCTAAACCACTGAACCTATTTTGATGAAATTTGGTATAAGTTCTTGAGAAAGGACAAAGGCTATGTTTGGTTGCGATAATCGACATCCACGCGGGGAGAGCCGCGGGCAAAAGCTAGAAATATATAAAGATACATACTAATGTGTAGATTGCGTAGATAAGTTACAGTTAAGTAGATATGCCATTTTGGGCATAAACGACATCATCATATTTTTATTTGGGTGAACAGAAAGCAACCTAATACAATTTAATATAATATGCATGGGCTAGGCAACTATACCTAAGTTATAGCTTTGTAAAATAGTACCTAAGTACTTTATTACTGGAATAGTATTGGAAAGAGAAACCGAATGAGTAATAAACGAAGAGACTGAGAAAACTAATTTAGAATTTCAATTATTCTTAGTACCAAAGATAGGTCATAACTCATAATATGATGCACTAAAATAAACTATGCAATTTGCATCACTTTCTCACGCCTGGCTTGCTTGCAAAACTATTCTATAGTTATAACTACGAACTAGTCTAAAGGTAAGTGTCTATAGATAAGGATCTCCTTAGAGATCTCTCTAGCATATTCTTTTATTAATCGGTTCTACCAGTCATTTTGCAATTGAGGAGGGCCAAACCGTAAGGGATGGCCCTGGGTCAGCCGGGGTGCGAGGTATATGTCGATGACAACCTCATCTCCGGCCTAGCACCACGACCCACAGTCGGCGTGCGGTTTTAGTCGGTTCGAGTCCGACATAACCTCCCCTTCCGGCTCCGGCAAGGGGGGTATCCGAGGGGATTTCCGCACGGAAAAAAAGTATTTTTTTTGGATTTTAGTCATTTTGTTTTTCAGGCATTTTGGGACTAAGTCAAACTGAGATTCATACATAAGTATGTAGGAAAATAGCTATGAACCGGATCGGTATAGAACAATGCATTTCTCTCAAGCCTGAATCTGCTAATTTATAAAGATCGAAATCAAACCTGACAAAATCAAATTAAATGTTAAAATTATCAAGATTTGAATAAAAAGAGTGCATCCGCATAATAAAAATCCTCTCCAAGATGGCAGACTATCTGTTTGAAATCCACCCCCATGATATGGGTATCAAATGAAAGTCACGTGACTTAAATCCAATATGGCGGACGTCCAACATAGTGGACAGGATTTTGTAAGTTTTAGTCTGTCCTAAAAGCGTGTTTTTAGTTATTTAAACTATTATTTAGATTCATTAGTTTATACAACTTCATAATTTGTGCTTGTTAGTTTAGCTTAAGGAACAATGGAGCTGACGTGCCCATGTGGGCAAAAGCTCCTTAAAATCAATAGAATAAAAAAAAACTATTATTTACTTACTATTCGATTATTTAACATTTGGGAATATCTGAGTATGAGAATCTAAACTGAATCTAAACCATCCTAAATATTGGCAGAATCGACCATCTGGTAGGTACAGTCAGCAGTAGATTGATCTAGACTAGACGAACAAATTACTCAATACCTTGGTTATCTCCAGGAAGGGGGGGCCTTCCTGTTGACTGATTGTTCTCATATTTTTAGACACCTTTAGTTCAGACATGAATACAATTATTTTAATCAATAAAACAGATTGATTTTCTCTTAACACCAGCTTCTGTGGCGTGGCGGTAGTGAACGCGACTGCCACGCAGGAGGCGCGGGTTCGATCCCCACTCAGTGCAAATATTTGTATGCATGAATATGGCTATTTGCATTGGTCTGGGTGTTTCTATGTATAATATGTATGTATGGACCAAAAAAGTAAGTAAGTATGTTTATCCGCATACTAGATTCCATAACACAAGCTAGTTAAGCTATACTTGCCATGGGTCTAGATCATTTAGACTTTGTTGTGAAGATCGTTTTGTTACCGATCTTTCGCGATATCAATTTTTTCCGTGGAGTCAGTATATCATCATCAAAATTCAATAAAAGCACGAGTAAATTCATCTTAATTAAGCAAAGTTTCTCTTCAAAATTATGTACTGAAAATATTAAAACAAGTCGAGGAATTCCTTCGTCAGAGCGGAAGCCAAATAAACAAACAAAACAGCCCCAGCGAAGACATATTTATATTCGAGTTTGTTTACTGTTGGGATGGTTGAACGGAGGTCATATCTCACTGGTTAGTGAGGTCTGTCGCCCTTCTAAGACCGGGACTTGACCGAACCGAGACAAGTATCGCAATGTATCGGGTGCAAGTCGTGACGTGTGTAGGAATTCATGCTCACAACTTTAGCAACCGTAATTACTAATATTCCCTCTAAGCTAACCCAACTATGCTAAATTATTGAAAGAAAGAAGAAAGAAAGGAAGAAAGAAACATTTATTTGGTGCAAAGCGGTCACACAATATAACAAA
Source organism: Eilema sororculum (assembly GCA_914829495.1). Taxonomy (NCBI): domain Eukaryota; kingdom Metazoa; phylum Arthropoda; class Insecta; order Lepidoptera; family Erebidae; genus Eilema; species Eilema sororculum. Next base: position 22,462,025 of record OU618546.1, read on the forward strand.
TTATACAGCAAACAGTAATGACATTTTTACAAATATCTGATATTGGAAGCATGCCGTACCACTAAGTGGAATACAAAATACCTGGAACTCCCTGCCAGCTCACGTGTTTCCTTCTTCCTACAGTCCCGGGACCCTTAAGCGGGGCGTGAAAAGGCATCTAATGAGGCCATCAAGCTGAGTGCCACCACTGTTAACATGGTACATGTTTACGATGGTGACCCTCTTTCCGAGACTTTGCCTTTACTTAACATCAGACGAGGTGAAGTCAAATTGCCGTCTACTATATTTAAAAAAATAGTAAACATACTTCCAAACTCCAAACGCAACTATTATTGCTTGTATACAGAGTGGGTTCACGTCGGTAGTGTATTGGCCAGTATTCGAAACCAAGACCTCTCGATCGTAAAGCCGACTTCTTAGCCACTAAGCTACCGACGGCAACGCTTTAACTTTGAATAACTATTAATCCCATCGTCAGTCTCGGATGTATAGATAAAAGTATACACCACTAGCTTTTGCCCGCGGCTCCGCCCGCGTGGATGTCGGTTATCGCGACCAAACATAACCTATGTCCTTTCTCATGGTCTAATCTACCCCTATACCAAATTTCATCAAAATCGGTTCAGTGGTTGAGGCGTGAAAGCGTAACATACAGACAGACAGACAGAGTTACTTTCGCATTTATAATATTAGTATGGATTTTGACCTTTTCATACAACTATATCCTTAGCCGTGTTGGAACCCGATTTAGTAGGAAAAGGGCCACTCTATCTCTTCGTCTAGGTGTCATAGAATGCGATTAAGGGATAGGACTGTACTCTATCGGACAGTAAACATATAGCCCATGACTTAGTGCCGGCAATAGCGGCAATAGCCTTGCCCCATATTACGCGTGACCGAAAATCATATTTGTCGAATGTTTTTTTTTATATAAAGGACACGTCGTCGTCGTCAAAGGCAAAGTCTTGGAAAGAGTGGTGGCAATCAGCTTGATGGCCTCATCAGATGCCTTTTCACGCCCCGCTTAAAGGACCCGGGACATCTGCCCAGGGTCGGCATTTACAGGCTATCCTACGTATACTCGAACGTATCCGTTCAATACTGATTGTAGACTTTATATAGAATACTAACAATAAATTATAAAGTACATAAACTTCCCCGACCATAAACATCAGTAGGTACTAAAGATACTGCTCTATCAGAACGTTAACTGTAAGCATTTAAATACAGAATATAAAGTCAAGAGGAAATGCCCTGCAGTTATTGCCTGTGACTATAAAATTGTTCAATGTCAATATAATTAGCAACGCGATAGTTTACAGACATCCTGCTACATGTATATTGCGCGCAGGCAACTCGGGCGTCGGAGGGCACTGACTGACCTCCGTCCCCCATGAGCGCGGGCCTGGGGGTGACGGGTGGAGCCGCCTGTCACCCCAGCAGAAGCAGGCCACGGCGGCGGCGCGCTAAACAGCGCGCCTCCCTATTCCGGGGCCGAGTTGGGGACACCGTTGTCCCCCCTCCTGAGGAGGGCCAGACCGTAAGAGATGGCCCTGGGTCAGCCGGGGTGCGAGGGATATGTCTATGACAACCTCACCTCCGGCCTAGCACCAAGACCCACAGTCGGCGTGCGGTTTTAGTCGGTTCGAGTCCGACATAATCTCTCCTTCCGGCTCCGGCATCCGAGGGGATTTCCGAACGAAAAAAAAAAAGAAAAGCTACATGTATATCGTGGGTTACTACTACTACTACTACTACCGCCAGTGGGGACGTCGTCGTTTGACCAGACGGATGATCAGCCCATCTATGTGGGCCATTTCACCCAATTCCTCTATAACGACTGTCATACAATTTCGTATGACAACCGGGACCGACAGCTTAACGTGCTCTCCGAGGCACAATCAAACCAATGCAAATACTCATATTCATGCTTACAAATATTTGCACTGAGCGGGGATCGAACCCGCGCCTCCTACGTAGCGACCGCGTTCACTACCGCTACCCCACGGAGGCTGTCTATATCGTGGGTTATAGTGGGGCAGGTCGCGCTTAAAGACGGATATAAAGAGAAGGAAAATTTTAAATGATTCAGGTGTGGCTCAATATCTCAGTTGGAAGAGCATTCCCCCTGTAAGGGAAAGGTCGTTAGTTCAATTCTCACTTGAGCATTTCTTTTTTTCCGATGTTTTTCTTGTTTTTCGATGCTATAAAAAAATCATTCAAACCTAAGCTAGAAGTCCGCTTTAGCTAGTAAGCTGCCAATCTTCTAAGAACACCTCTTTATTACAAATGCGTAGGTATTGTAAGACGTTTAGAGTTGAACGCTCCACAATAATCAATTTGATAAACAGTAAACGTTTCGCAAACCTTGGTTTACGTAAACAAACCTTGACATGCACTACATGACGTTAAGTATTGGAGTTTTTGGAACGAAAAAAATCTCTCATTACTTGCCTTTTTTTAGTTTAGTAACCTCAGGTACTTGGGTATCCGCGGTGGCGGCGCAAAGTTTCGAACGAGATGGTCCTGGGTCTGCCGGGGTGCGAGAGATATGCTTTCGGCAATCTCACCTCCGGCAACCAAAGCCCAACACGGCGTGCGTTTTAGTCGGTTCGAGTCCGACATAACCACCTCCACCGGCTTCGTGGGGGTGGTATCCGTGGGTATTTTTCGCACGATAAAAAAAAATTACTCGGGTATAAATATTCCACAACATTCTACACAACGCTATCTAGACCCATGGTAAGCTTTTATAGCTTGTGTTATGGAATCTAGAATGCGGATAAACATACTTATATACTTTTTTTTTGTAAATACATACATATTATACATAGAAACACCCAGACCAATGCAAATAGCCATATTCATGCATACAAATATTTGCACTGAGCGGGAATCGAACCCGCGCCTCCTGCGTGGCAGTTGCGTTCACTACCACCACGCCACGGAGGCTGTCAAAGGGTATGGAAAATAGTTCTATAAAGTTGAATTAACTGAAACTGCTATTACCATCTAATCTCATTATTATTTTGTAAGCATCACGGAAATAAATAATACCCACTGTGTAAAAAATTAGGAAGATACTATACATTTTATCCCTCAGGAGCAGTTCACCAGTATTAGCGTATCGCATCCCACTGCTGAATTTCTTAATGGGCGCTATTGCACCCAATCATATGCCTTACGCATCCCGTTTATTTGAGCTACTTACTTTTTTCAGGTCTATCTAGCTGAGGCATTCTGTTTTTTTTTTCTTTTTTTATCGTGCTAAAAATCCCCACGGATACCACCCCACGGAGCCGGTGGAGGTGGTTATGTCATGTCGGACTCGAACCGACTAAAACGCACGCCGTCTTGGGTCTTTGGTTGCCGGAGGTGAGATTGCCTGAGGCATTCTACTTTTGGTGATTCATGATCTCCACTCTGGTCTCCACATAGTGCGCAGAATAAGCAAGTTGAAGTGACGATGGACCTGTCCCTTCTGTCGAAGGATCGATAGCAAAAAAAAATGTGTTTTAAAATAGAACTTCCACTTTATGAAATTTTAATTCCGTTGGGATCTTACAAACGTACAATTAACCGTCATATCGGACTACACACAAACTCCAAGAAATATCTGTGACTCATCAAAGCAATTGTGATACCAACAAAAAACATATCTAAACAAAATAACCATCGTGTATCCTTAAATTTGTCATCATTAAACGACTCCGTTCGAATATTGTAGTCGGAATGATTAGTCATGAACTAATTCTAATGACTACAGAAGTGTTTCTACAGAAAAATATATTTGAAACATTGATTGTGACGGCAGACTACACCTTTAGAACCTCAACCATGTGGACATATAGAATTACTAGAGAAAATACTTCAAAGTAGCCAAAACTTTTCAATGGTACTACAGTTCGTTCGCGTTAGAGTAGTTAGTGCAGTGAATTCGCGTTAAGAATTTAAATCAGTTAACACAAATGACAGGACACAACCGTTGCGTTCGATCCAACTGGATACTGTGAACTTGACCTTGTAATTTCAAAAGATTTGATTGGTTAGAGGGCGGTGCAAGGCCGACGGACTATTTATTCACTGCATTCTTAACGCGAACAAACTGTAGGGTAGGTAACTTTTGTTGACAATTATGTGCTCAAGACGTGACACGAAGCCGTGACGTCATTAGTCATCATTTACAACAGAAAACAAGCCTAATGGTGTATATGGCTTCACCACAAGGTTCGGTATCATAACCAACAGCATCAACTGTTTAATGGACGAAGCTCTAGCGCTATCTTCCCTCTAGGACTCCTTAAAAGGAACAGAGAGAAGACCTGCTCTATAGTACAAGAAGCTTTGGATGCAACCGTGTTTGGAGTATTATGGAGTTAAAGAAACGTTCCAATTGGTACAAACACTCGAGTACAGCCGCGTACAAAACATTATAACTAAACAAGTAACACAGCATTCAATTAAAAAGCGTCTAATTGTCTCGGATTAAACAGTTTATTGGACCAATTTTCCCGGGGATCGCGAAAGCTTTTCAATACGCTCCCGGGCACGATCGCGCTTAAACGGTGCGTTTTTATTGCCGTTCCAATGAGCCATTCATAAAGATATTACGTAAAGTAAATATTTTTAAACGAGTTTTGTTTTACCTGCTAATCGCGGTAATGAACGTTTATGTTTTTTTTTAGAATGTTTAATACATTTCGGTAGTGTTGCCGATTTTGCTGTTACAAAACCTAAGATCCATAGTAAGAAAAGATAAGGCCTTCTAAAACGGCATAAATCAGAAACTATGTGAGTACAGCAAATGTGAAACCTAATTTCACTTTTGTCTATACAGAACAACTAATAATAACTGCAACTAATCCAGGTCCAACCTCTTTTCTTTATTATATTAGAAGTACTTGAAAACCACCGAATTGCCAGGAACTTTTTTTATAAAGGACACTTCAATTTGAATTCACCTCGCCTGATGGTAAGCTAAAGGCAAAGTCTCGAAAAGAGGGTCACCATCGCAAACATGTACCATGTTAACTGTGGTGGCACTCAGCTTGACGGCCTCATCAGATGCCTTTTCGACCCCCGTTTAAAGGACCCGGGACTGTAGGAAGAAGAAAACACGTGAGCTGGGGTTCCAGATCTTAATGGTGCGGCATGACAGCCTCTGTGGCGTGGCGGTAGTGCACACGACTGCCACGCAGAGGGGCGCGGGTTCGATTCCCGCTCAGTGTAAATATTTGTATGCATGGATCTGGCTATTTGCATTGGTCTGGGTGTTTCTATGTATAATATGTATGTATTTACAAAAAAAAAAAAGTATATAAGTATGTTTATCCGCGTTCTAGATTCCATAAAACAAGCTATAAAAGCTTACCATGGGTCTAGATAGCGTTGTGTAGAATGTTGTGGAATATTTAATTATTTTTATTTTATAGGAATGAGTCACTGAAACGCTTGAAAAACAAGAAGCGCCCTTATAGACGGATATAAAGAGAAGGAAAATTTGGAATGATTCAAGTGGTGCTCAATAGCTCAGTTGGCAGAGCAGTCGCCCTGTAAGCGAAAGGTCGTGAGTTCGAGTCTCACTTGAGCATTTCATTTTTTCCAATGTTTTTCGAACTTAACAGTTAGCATAATAAATGCTATAAAAAATTCATTCAAATATTTGGGCGCAGTCATCAAAATTCAATGTTTAAAAATGGTTGAAAAATCATTCATTGTTTCCAACAGTTCGTAAGAATGTTGGTAGATGGCTGCACCGTCGCCCTTATAGACGGATATAAAGAGAAGGAAAATTTGGAATGATTCAAGTGGTGCTCAATAGCTCAGTTGGCAGAGCAGTCGCCCTGTAAGCGAAAGGTCGTGAGTTCGAGTCTCACTTGAGCATTTCATTTTTTCCAATGTTTTTCGAACTTAACAGTTAGCATAATAAATGCTATAAAAAATTCATTCAAATATTTGGGCGCAGTCATCAAAATTCAATGTTTAAAAATGGTTGAAAAATCATTCATTGTTTCCAACAGTTCGTAAGAATGTTGGTAGATGGCTGCACCGTCGCCCTTATAGACGGATATAAAGAGAAGGAAAATTTGGAATGATTCAAGTGGTGCTCAATAGCTCAGTTGGCAGAGCAGTCGCCCTGTAAGCGAAAGGTCGTGAGTTCGAGTCTCACTTGAGCATTTCATTTTTTCCAATGTTTTTCGAACTTAACAGTTAGCATAATAAATGCTATAAAAAATTCATTCAAATATTTGGGCGCAGTCATCAAAATTCAATGTTTAAAAATGGTTGAAAAATCATTCATTGTTTCCAACAGTTCGTAAGAATGTTGGTAGATGGCTGCACCGTCGCCCTTATAGACGGATATAAAGAGAAGGAAAATTTGGAATGATTCAAGTGGTGCTCAATAGCTCAGTTGGCAGAGCAGTCGCCCTGTAAGCGAAAGGTCGTGAGTTCGAGTCTCACTTGAGCATTTCATTTTTTCCAATGTTTTTCGAACTTAACAGTTAGCATAATAAATGCTATAAAAAATTCATTCAAATATTTGGGCGCAGTCATCAAAATTCAATGTTTAAAAATGGTTGAAAAATCATTCATTGTTTCCAACAGTTCGTAAGAATGTTGGTAGATGGCTGCACCGTCGCCCTTATAGACGGATATAAAGAGAAGGAAAATTTGGAATGATTCAAGTGGTGCTCAATAGCTCAGTTGGCAGAGCAGTCGCCCTGTAAGCGAAAGGTCGTGAGTTCGAGTCTCACTTGAGCATTTCATTTTTTCCAATGTTTTTCGAACTTAACAGTTAGCATAATAAATGCTATAAAAAATTCATTCAAATATTTGGGCGCAGTCATCAAAATTCAATGTTTAAAAATGGTTGAAAAATCATTCATTGTTTCCAACAGTTCGTAAGAATGTTGGTAGATGGCTGCACCGTCGCCCTTATAGACGGATATAAAGAGAAGGAAAATTTGGAATGATTCAAGTGGTGCTCAATAGCTCAGTTGGCAGAGCAGTCGCCCTGTAAGCGAAAGGTCGTGAGTTCGAGTCTCACTTGAGCATTTCATTTTTTCCAATGTTTTTCGAACTTAACAGTTAGCATAATAAATGCTATAAAAAATTCATTCAAAAAAAAAAAAAAAAAGAAGCAGAGTATTTCATTAACCATTATGTAGTTTTATATATTTTTATTCACTGGCGCAAGGCGGAGAATTGCATGCTTTGGCGCACTTTGTGAGAGGCCTATGTCCATCAGAAGGCTGCAGTCATTGATTTATATTGTTACGAGTACTATAGTAACGTTGCAGTAGGCTAAATTCACTGATAGTTTTATATCAACTCTTATTATTTTTTACTAAAAATAACAGAATAATTGGTTTTCGCAGTACAAGCGAGTTAAAACGAGGAAATGTGGTTTTAACTAATTTCGTACAATCGCCATTGTACTACGAGACAATGTTCCTCATTAGTATTTCATAATTTATAATAATCTATTATGTATAATAACTTCCTCGGCCATAGCTGATTGGCAGACCTCGAGCACCTGTGGAGCATTGTTATGTTAGGCATTGAAGTCTATTAGATGAGCATACTATTTAATATTATACTACTTATCACGCCGGTATATCACGAAACCTCCCCATTCCCGGGGCGAGTCGGGGACACCGTTGTCCCCCCTCCCGAGGAGGGCCAGACCGCAAGGGATGGCCCTGGGTCAGCCGGGGTGCGCGGGATATATCGTAGACAACCTCACGTCCGGCCTAGCACCACGACCCACAGTCGGCGTGCTGTTTTAGTCGGTTCGAGTGCGAACTAACCTTCCCTTTCGGCTCCGGCCGGGGAGGTATCCAAAGGTATATCACAAACAGGTAAGCAAAGGTGTAAAAGTAAGTTCCACATTCCGTCAACAATGCATGTGTTTTTCAATTCATTCAGTTTTTTTAACATGGTACATGTTTACGATGGTGACCCTCTTTCCGAGACTTTGCCTTTAGCTTACCATCAGGCGAGGTGAAGTCAAATTGACGTGTCCTTTACAAAAAAAAATCGACATTGTCTAGATACACTTTCCACGATTTCTGTTCTTCATATTTTTATGTGTTTTGTCCGACAACTTTATTTTTTTTCCTTTGATACCGCGTTAAACGCATTCCATTGGTGGAAGAAAAAGAAAACAATTTCTTTGTACCTACAATGTCCAATAATTTAGTCAATAAGAAAATTACTTTACCTTGCTGTACTGCTGATTGAATGCTGATAATCAATCAGCAGTACAGTCAAATCAATTTGTTATCTGCGTCGAATATAATCATTGGAAAAACAACGTATCACAACAAAATCCTTTAAAATTAATTTTATTTCAACCTTTCCCTTCTATCCAGTTCTCTATATCACTGTACACTTTCAAAACATGATTAATGTCTACTTATAAAGCTTGTAAAGTGACCTTTTCTCACTTTTATAATGAAATGGTCACTATATTGGACCCTTGTCCCGCACTTAACGGGCTTGGGGAATTGAGTAGTTTTCTATCAAAGTGTGGGAAGACTGGGAAGACTTTATACACCTACGATTCGGGGCTTATGCTTTCATTATTAGAAGTGGTTTTTTAGTTCTTTTTTGCTTAATCTTACTAATACTTATTACAAGTTTTGTCATGGTTCGGACTTGTAATGATTAAGGATGAAAGCAATATCGTAAAGAAAGCATTAACTATGGAAGTGAATGGCCACAAGGGTAGAGGAAGACCTAAGAGTACTTAGATGAACGGGCTGAAGAAAGTAGTTAATGTTGAAATGACTGCAACCAGAGATAGACCCCAAATTAATATGGGATAAGGGCAGGTGGATGATGATAATTATGATTATAATAACGCGAAAGTTTGTCAAGATATTTTGAACGTTGAAGTGAAGTGAAGATAGTTGAAAGAAAAAAGAAAGGAAAGGAAGAAAATAATGCTCAAACAGCTGAACGGATCTGGCTGAAATTTGTTACAGGGAAAGATTAATGTCTGGAATAACAAATAGACTACTTTTGCTCATGGGTTCCCACGGGATGCGGGAAAAGAAAACGGGATAACTGTGTAAAATGACAGCCTGTTACACAGTTACACATCACATGTCTTTTATTGATTAACAAAGTGATTAACAAAGATACCTCCCTACTTAGGGTTTTCCAAGTGACTACAATATGTGGTTCTTCAAGAAGGGCATTAGAAGGTTTCTTCAGAGCAGGCAGCACGAGTGTAACGCCTCTGGTGTTGTACACGTCTATAAGCCTCGGTCGGTAACCACTTCCCATCGGGTAGGCTATGTGCTTGTCTGCTACCTAAGTGGTATAAAAAAAGATACTAAATACCTACAATAACGCTCGTAAATGTTGTTTCAACAAGTTCAACTCAAAAGAATTTATGAAAATAGAAATTCACGTCCCAGTTATGGAACATAACAGGAAAGCAAACTTCAATACTTGTACAAAAATTCTTTGAAGTATTTCCATAATTGTGTTAGACGTTTCGTATAAATATTAGCCGGACTTTTATCCGACTATTTGTAACACCACAACCACGTCCAAAGTAAATAATAAATACTTAGAGGCAAACAGAAATATACAGGCAAGTGCGAGTTGGACGGTACATGAAGGGTTCCATAACATCGTACGTGATGAGATCTTTTCAAATATTTTTGTAAAAGAAACAAGACAGACATTAATCCTAAGCTTCGGGTGTGTAAAATGCGTGGTAAGGATGCTACTGGGATGCGAGGGATATGTGTGCCAACCTCGTCTTCGGCTTAGCACAACGACCCACAGAAACCCCCCTCCGGCTTCGGCCTTTGGCGTCGGCGGGAATTTTCCGCACGTTTAAAAACGATCATACTGGTACCCAGATGCACAAGAGGCTAAGATGACCAGGAAACAATCTCTTCAGTCACAAGTTAACAACTGATAGCAGTACCTAAGACGAGGACATCTGATATTAAGTAATGTACGTATGATAAGATAACTATCGCATAATGAGTGGAAGTAACAATACACAGACACATTATATTAAAATCTTGCTGTTTTTTAGACAAGTAGTCGTAGCACCTACCAAAAATCTTGACAGGTTCTCTTCGTGGCTAGTTGCTATTCGCACAGGTGCTACTCAGCTGGGAGCTCTAAGTGGGCTACACCGTTTATGAGATCACCGATATAACCCTCTGACATTCGGCTGAGTTTTAGTAAAGAGTTCTATGGTTTATGGGTTACATCGGGTAAGGAACCCTAAAAATGCTTTCAACTTAACACATACTGACAAATATTTTCAAGTTCACGTTCGTTTGGAGCCATGAAAACAGCGATTAGCGAAAGACACAAACCTTGCTATCAAAATTACGACAATAGATAGACGACTTCCGTCTTTAGCGCAATACACATAAAGTTCAAATTTGTTGAAGTAACTTTTATTAAGTAAGGTTTCAGGCAGAAGGCATCTGTTTTATTTCTTTTCACCGGTATTCATGCTTAATTAGAGGGAACAGTTACCGTAATTTCATTGTTTATTTAGTTGTGTAAGAAAGATGGCTGGCAGCGGAGTTTTATCTTTGCTGGTTAAAAATAGGTAAGCAGTAAAAGGATACGCCAAGAAATAAACAACAACTATCTAAATAATGTTTTCCGGTTGGTAGAGAAATTTATTTTATGCTAGAATTGTGAAATGTCTGAAAAGGTATTTTAATGAACGCAATAAGTAGGTATATAGCCTTGAATTTATTTTATGCGAGAATGGAAAAATATTTGAAAATCCATTCAAACAAATGTGGTATCATCAGTCTCCTCTTAGTTGGGGCATTGGTGTACTATTGTCTGTTCTGTGGTAAGGATTAGTTTTCAGTCTTTAGTAATTTTCTGTGAATACCATCTGACCTCCACAATCTCCAACACACTGGTCATATCGAAGTTCTGTCGGATTTATTTAGAGCTCATACTACACGTAATAAACGCCACAGCTGTTCGTGAACAGGACCGATAGTTAACGTGTTCTCCCTCAATACCTATGTTATGAAGACTGACTTGGCTAGTATTACTTATTCTACACAGTAACCACCTAGCCAGAGGCCTCTGTTCACAAACGTACAATATAGCCTCTAATCAGAGACTGATTGATGATGTGAAGGAATTTAGCGATCTGCACAAAAGGCGAAGTTAAAACCGGTTATGTGGCTCTCAAGTTGAAACAACAGTAAGTATTTTTATTTTCAATAAATATACGTATACCTGGTAAATAGGTATATCTTTAATAATAACTAGGCTTACCGTTTTTACTTTGACGAAAAGTGAATGTTAATACATGAAATTGTCCGATGATAGCTTAGAGACAAACGATTTGAGCGGCTGCATGTCTATGTTCTAGGAGTCGGCCTTCTTCTTAAAAGTTCCGGATCCAAATAGGCCAGTATTCGAACCCGGGACTTTTCAATCGCAAGTACCTCCGATATGAACGCAATCCCAACTATTTAGCTTAACTGGAGGGGTAACAGCCTAGAGGTGTTACCAGTAATTTCAGTTACCAACAATATTCAATTCAAGAGTGTATTACTCGCGTATTTCAGAGCCAAACCATGAAACGTGCCTATACATTAAATCGATTTATCAAAATAAGTGTATTTGTACCTGCTGGCCTGCTGCTCACGCTCTGTTCAAACGCTTTCGTGTGACGTCATAATATGTGTAGAACATACAGATATGACCTGTTAAGTAATTAAGTTTGATATTGTTTGATTTTAAGTAGGCACCAAAAGTGGCATTGAACCAAAAATTACATTAAGTTTTTTTTATAAAGGACACATGAATTTGACTTCACCTCGCCTGATGGTAAGCTAAAGGCAAAGTCTCGGAAAGAGGGCCACCTTACCATCGCAAACATGTACCATATTAACAGTGGTGGCACTCAGCTTGACGGCCTCTTCAGAGTCATCGGATGCCTTTTCACGCCCCGCTTAAAGGACCTGGGACTGTAGAAAGAAGATCTTTTAGAAGTTACTATCTTTGAAGCACACATTGCAGGTCACGTGAGTCACGCCAATAACACTTCATCTCTATTCACCTGGTGGTAAGGTGGTAAGTTGAAGGTAGTCTCAGGAAAAAAGGATTACCAGTACGGACATCTGTATTACCCATTGGTGTATGTACAGTCAGCGTCATAAATATCTTGACAACGAAGTCTCAAAATGATCTTAAAACTCTCGTATTAAGAGTAAATCAAACTGTATTATTGATTTGTATGTTATTATTGTCCGAATGCCGTGTTTTTGCCATGACTAGGGAGTGTGTACACTATTCTGACCTGTACTCCCAAAAAGTCTCTATAAAACCCAACGCACTGGTCTGCCTCTCTTGTAAACCAAAAATAACCGAGCTCGATGATCCTCCCACAGAAGACGAACTATATAGGGCTATCCAAAGTCTGAAATTGGGTAAGAGTACAGGAGCCGATAACCTGCCGGCTGAACTCCTGAGAATCCCCTGTGTTCTCTCTCCTCTGTACACACTCTTGTTGCGCTGTTGGGATGAGGGGACAGTGCCACAAGATATGAGAGACGCTGATATCATCACCCTGTATAAGGGCAAAGGAGACGGAGGCGACTGCAACAATTATAGGGGAATATCGCTACTGAGTGTTGCTGGAAAGGCATTTGCTAGGGTCGTCCTACGTAGACTGGAATCATTGGCGTCCAGAATATACCCGGAGTCTCAGTGTGGCTTTAGGGCCGGCCGTTCGACTAGCGACATGATATTCTCCCTTCGACAGGTGCAGGAGAAGAGCCGAGAACATCGGATTCCTCTGTACATGGCCTTTGTCGATCTCAACAAGGCTTTTGACAGTGTCAGTAGAGAAGGTCTGTATGACGTACTGGAGAGAATTGGATGCCCTCCAAAGCTTCTCTCACTAGTCAAGACTTTTCATGACAACATGCAAGCGTCAGTCATTTACGACGGCGAGAAGTCTGCTGCGTTCGACGTTAATCACGGGGTGAGACAGGGCTGTGTTCTGGCACCTACTCTTTTTGGTGTGTTCTTCTCAGCGCTACTTATAACTGCTTTTGAGGACTGTAACGTCGGGGTACATCTGCATACCAGAAAGGATGGAAAGCTATATAACATTAGTCTTCTGAGATCCAAACAGAGGCGGCACGAACTGATCATCAGAGAGCTGTTGTATGCGGACGATGCCGCACTGGTTGCAAACTCGGGGGCTGATCTCCAAGAATTGGTGTCGAGACTGGAACGCGCCTGTCAGCTCTTCTCTATGAGCATTAATGCCAGAAAAACTGTCGTCATGGTGCAGGGCGTAGACCAGCCTCCTGAAATCGCATTAAATGGTTCCGTGCTTGAGGTCGTGGATCGCTTTTGTTATCTCGGATCCACTGTTACATCTTCACTGGTGACTGACGGGGAAATTGGCGCTCGAATTGGCAAAGCATCAACAACATTTGGTAAACTTTTTGCGCGCGTTTGGAGAAACAACAAGCTTTCCAATAACACCAAGGTTCTTGTATATCAAACCTGCGTCCTGAGTACATTGCTGTACGCTTCAGAAACGTGGACTACGTACGCAAAACAAGAACGTAAATTGAACGCATTCCACATGCGCTGCTTGAGAACCATACTTGGCGTCACTTGGAAGGACAGAGTGACAAACGAGGAAGTCCTCAGAAAAACACGCTGCTTTAGTATTACTGCCTTGCTGAAGCAGCGGCGACTTCGTTGGCTAGGTCACGTTTACCGTATGAGTCCTGAGAGATTGCCACGCCAGATAATGCTGAGTGAGATTGCGGACGCTAAGAGACCTGTAGGGCGTCCAATGCTGAGATTTAAGGATGTCTGCAAACGAGATATGCGTAGTTTTGACATGAAGATAGATGGTTGGGAGGAGCGCGCCGAAGTGAGACAGGAGTGGCGTCAGAACATAAAGGCTGGCATGACTCGGCACGATGGTGATTTGTGCGAGACGCTGAGACAAAGAAGACTCCTCCGCCATCTGCCACCACCTGCGGACTCGTGTCACACCTGCCATAGATGCGGCAAGAAATGTCGCGCTCAAATTGGCCTATACAGTCACCTGCGCCAATGCGGGCGACCGTGATTGAGCAAGCACTGCAAAACAATCATCTTTTAAGATGTTGTGGCCAATGATGATTGTCCGAATTAAATGTGTGTACTAAACATAAGAACAATCGGTCAACTGGAAAGGGGTCAAAAAACTAAATTAAGATAATTTTGAATAAGTACTCTGTTCGACAACATTTTTCTGATGCTGACTGTAGACTGTACCTATACAAAACTTCAGCAACATTTTTGAGACCCTAGCCAACGCTCACCTGCACTGATTAGCCGGAACAACTACTGATTGATGGACCAGTCCCCTGGTGTACGTTTTCTTCATGGAGTTGGAACGTTTGACCTTCGATAGTCGTAGGTATATTACACAAAGATGCACTATATCTGTAGGTATACCTCGGGAAGGGTATCAAATCACGGACCCAAGTCGCTTGACAAACGAGGCCCTAGCGCGGGTAGATTGTTTAGTAATAATCCCGTGCTGTCCTCACAAGACATCTGAGAAACGTGAACGGTACTGCGCTAATAAAGCACATTTTAGGTCCAAGATATATGTCCCGACTCCCGACCAATCAAAATAGGGAGTTCCCGTTCCACATTCGAAATTAAAAATTGATTCCCATCCGGAACCATGAAAAAAATTGAATTTGGAACATCTTGTCTAATAGTGCCCACTTATACATAGAATTCACTGCTGTCCAAGCGTATTATGATAAATGTATAAATGTAGGTATGTGTGACGTAAATGTATGCAAGCCAAACGCACCAGCTGTTGATTTTCCCATGCGATTGGTCAATTATGCAGTGACGTCACTCCTATGTGACCTTAAAACGTTTAGCGATTAGCGTACATACTTCGTACCTAAATGTTCTTCATTTTATTGACTTAAGAGGAATAAAAATGATAAATCTGGTTTTTAGGCGTATGCTTAGAGACCAACTCCTTTTTTATTTGTGGACGTATTTGAAAACTGTTTACACTGTTTTATTTGTTAGTTCTTTGTCTACATTTGGTACATTTTTCATAATTCTCACTTATTAATTACTATATGAAAATCATTCACAAAGCAAAAAGGTCACTCAAAAGAAAACTCGCAACTACTTCTAAATGGAAAAGCTTTTTTACGTAATTTTTTAACTAAAAGAAAGACAAAGATCTGGAGTATAAGTGGTACATTTTTCCGTTCAATTCATTGACTTTCGAAGTCACAGGCCACGTTTTTGTTACGTTCTCGAGAGTTTGGCTTAGCGGGTGCCTATGCGGGGGCCGGGCGGCAGTGCCGTGATGGCTGTTGAACGGGGAGGTTGTGCTTCACGTTTTCGCAGCTTTGACAGCAACACAATTCGAGACTAATGCATAAGTGGACAGATAAGACACTTCTATGAGACGCCGAAAGTAAATTCGGTAAAAAAGCTAAAGCTTTAAACTCTCAAGAAATACATGAAAATGTTTTGTTGATTATTTTATTCACACACTTTATTTGTTAATAGCTGTTGCCCACGGCTCCAGCCACGTAGATTTTGGATGCCGTTCCGGATGGTGATCCTCACTCATAGTGTAATGATATAAAACATATGACACTGATAAATACTTAGTGTGGGTTTCTATTGGTGAAATAATTCTTAGAATTGGTTCGTTAGATCCAGAGATTAACCTATATAACGTCACAAACTACGTCTGTATAATAATATATGTATATTAGAATACTATACATACCTATAGCTACATATATAAATATATAATATTTAAAAAAAATATCACTACATATCATCACTAGTATAAAATAATTCACTTCCCGCTGTCTGTCTGTCTCTATGTATGCTTAGATCTTTAAAATTACGCGACGGATTTTGAAGCGGTTTTCTTTAATACAATCCATATAATATAAAAATGAATCTCTATTTCCCAATAGGGATTCATTTTTGGCTAGACTAGCTGAGGCTGGACCAATTTCGCTTTTTTCTTTTTTTGTTGTGTTTGTTATTGTCTGGAGAAGGTTTTTATGAAAGAAAAAGTAAAAAATATGCGCGGAAAATAGAAACATTTAAGAATACTTAACCATTATATAAAATATCTGACCCGAAAGACTAAGACACTATGGAGTCTCTGTCGTAATGCTTTCTGTTCTCAAAATAATTAGGACAACTTAATACAGTCAATTGAGGTAAATTCTAATTTTTAATGTGAAATGAAGTTTGCCGGGTCAGTTAGTGCATAATATAAGAGGTTTGAACGTGATGTCATTTAGATAAACACATTTTTACCTTTTGAAATTGAATATGCCTGTTTGATCACAATGGACACAAACACTACTTAGTACACGGATTTTGATACGGTTTTTTTATTTAAAAGGTTTTGGTAGAATGGTACCCGAGATAAAACCAAAGTCGCGATAATAGACATCCATACGGGGGGAGCCACCGACCTTAGCTATAATAAAGAATCAAGAATCAAACAACATCGATGTCAAAAAAATACCAAATCAGTTAGGTACGTGAAATTAGGCTGAATATGATGGGTCCACTCTGTACCCCTTTTACCGACATCTTTTCCCATATTTTTATATTATAATCACTTTAGTGACATGAGTGCGGGGTGGTGCGGGGCTGCGATTATTACGTTCGTAGACTCCACCCATTCGCTCTAAGGCATCGTCTCTAGTAAGGACCTTAAAAACTTTAATCGGAAGATATCAGGATTGAATTTAAGCCCGCGACCAAATCTAAGAGTAGGGAAGCGGACAACAAGCTTCAAAGACAAACTTGTTGTATTGTTCGGATGAAGCAGGAGATGAGAGAATAGTTATATCTGTTACCCGATTCCGCACGCGTAGATGTTGGCTATCGCGACAAAATATTATATGTCCGCCCACATACATATGTCCTTTCCCAAGCTCGAAACTATCTCTGTACCAAATTTCACCAAAATTGGTTCAGTGACTTTAACGTGAAAGCGTAACAAACAAGACAGAGTTAGATACTTTCACATTCGTTGTTTATAAGACACGTCAATATTACTTCAGCTTGCCCAATGGTAAGCTGAACGTTAAGTCTTAGAAAAGGGAGTCAACAATAGACACCAATTAATTATTATAAACAAAAACATGTAGGTAACTTAATATCAGTATTTAGGCACCTACCTACTGCTCGATTCATATATCTTCGACCTAAATCATAACATAACATAAACTCACGCCTGTATTCCCCGGAAGGGGTAGGCAGAGGTGCTAGCACCCACATTTCGCCAGTTTATGTTTAGGTCCCAATGTAATAGGTGGCGAGCCTATTGCCATTAACCGGGCACTTATCAACCTGCGATAAATACACACATAACTTCGAAAAGCATCGAAGAGTCATTGGTGTGTGCCATGGTAAACCTGGGATCGAACCCGAGACCTCGTCTCAGCAGTCCATTACCCATACCACACAGTTTGAAGTATCTGTGACTGTTGTCCCAATATTATAATAACAAATCTCTATCTGTTTAATATGAGAGGCCCTAAAATCGATAGGCAGTAGGATTACAGATCAATGATAGAAATATTGGGACACTAAAATCAGAGATTGATGACATTTTCTATCCTTATTATCCCGAAACTGACAGTAGATACGTTATTGGGATCGGCCGTAAGCGGAGATTCGTGTACCTAACCTTAGGTTTCGTCTTCGTACTGTCAACTACTCGTTTCGGCGCATTTGGTCCATTTCGCATTTGGTCCACTTGGTCCATTTCGCATTTGGTCCACTTCTCAGAACGTCCATTTCGCAGATGGTCCACTTCGCGAAACGTCCATTTCGCATTTGGTCCACTTTTCACAAAATGAGTGCGTTAAGTGAAATTTGCTTTCCTAGCTACGTTTAACGCCATCTCAGAACATACTTCGTTGTTTTTATGATTTTAGAATATAAAATTAAACATTAAGAATCATTAAGAAGTAATACAATAAATAATATAATGGTTAATGTACCAAATACTGAATGCGCAAATGGAACTAATTAATGGAGACATAAGCATTGGCCTGTTTTTAGAAAAGATTCGTTAATTATTAGCTTTGTTCATAACCAACAACATATTATCTTAGTTATTTGAATAAATAATTTTAAATAAATCGATAGCAACTGGTTCTTATATTATTTTGGTTCACACTAGTTTATATAGTAATTTTGTTTTTAATTTTAACTTAATCGATAACTAGAGCGATCTTATTTCTGTTCACACTAGCGTGGTGGGTGGAAGGGTACTCGTGAATTACCCGTCCACCCACTGGTGGAAAAGTGCAGTGGGTGGACGGGTCGGGATTGAGCGTGGTGGGTGGAAGGGTACTCGTGAATTACCCGTCCACCCACTGGTGGGAAAGTGCAGTGGGTGGACGGGTCGAAACTCGTTGTAATGAGTAAACCTAATTATTCGGTATCATATTTCCTTACATACATACAATCACGCCTTTATCCCCGGAGAAAATGTTTCCAGAGGGTTAGGCAGAGGTGAATAGGCTATTTGACTAAGTCGTCGATTCTTCCAATACTGCTTAATGATAGCTTGTTCTTAAAAATATGCCTTGCGAAATAAAATATTGCATATCTAAACTGAAACTATGACTTTTCATTAGTTGAAATTCCCGAAAAAAGTCAAAATATAAACAACCAAATTCAAACCAAATATGTAACTTTTTAGATTCCTCATTAAATAAATAACTTTTGCTATGAACTATATACGTGTAAATGCAACGTAGACCGAGATAAATGCGATATTCTCTTGCACTCCATACATTTGCACTACGCGCTACAAAAGCGTGACGTCACAAATTCGTGCGATTTTGTATGGAGCGTTTTCGGGCAGCGCGACAAATTGCATTTTTCAAATGCAAATATCTTGAAAAGTAGCTCCCCACGCATAATGACCAATAATTTCTATCTAAAATACGCGTATTGACTAATTTGTCGTACGAAAATTTAACTTTTACAGTTCATTATATTATAAGAAAGTGGTCATTTTTCGAAAGTAAAAAAAAAAATTAGTCAAATAGCCTATTAACACCTACATTTCACCAAACATTGTATTATGTCCCACGTAATAGGGGGAGAGCCTATTGCCGTTTTCCGGGCACTATTGTTGACTAGAGCCATGTATAGGATGAGTCTGGGCTGTATATACCTGTCTGATGTTTCCTTCCTTCTGTTGGAAGTATTGTACGTACGTAATGCGTGAAAAAAAGGTTTTTATACAAAAACTTTTTTAAATAAAAACAAAACTCCAGATAAAGTTTATAAATCCACTACAAATTCATGGTGCAAGGAAACACTGATATACACTTACCTAAATCAATAAATCTATCTATTTGGAATTTATAACTAAAATCCCCGAAAGTGGACCAAATGCGAAATGGACGTTTCGCGAAGTGGACCAAATGCGAAAAGGACTAAGTGCGTAATGGACCAAATGCGAAATAGGCATGTTTTCGTCTAGTAGACCAAATGCGAAGTGGACCAAATGCGACGAAACGTCAACTACTGTCATACGAACTGATAATGAGTGTTTTATTATAGTTAAACACCTACTCTCCGTCTGTTACAGTTACAGTAGCTCTATCTAGTCACGGTACAGTCAACAACAAAAGTAGATGTTATACATTCAACTTTAAAATAATCTTAGCTGGTCACAAAACCACAACAAAACTTTTGAGAAATTGATAATTGATAAATGAAATGATCAAAAAGCCTTGTTCTGTCCGAAAAAGCGTAAGAGCACATCATATGGACATAAATTTAGTATGTAACATTTTGATGATGCAATATCATGTGAACTGATCTGATGATGGAGCCAGGGATCTGTCGAAGACAACCTCACCTCCGGCCTAGCACCACGACCCACAGTCGGCGTGTGGTTTTAGCCGGTTCGAGTCCGACATAACCTTCGCTTCCGGCTCCGGCAGGGGAGGTATCCGAGGGGATTTCCGCACGAAAAAAAGGTAGGTAAACATCTTGATGATGTAACATCATGTGAACTGATCTGATGATGGGGCCAGAATGTTGTAGTGGAACTCTTCAATAGCTGGTAAACCCTTCGAAATGTAGTCTATTCAGTTTGTTTTAACGAGTATATACAAATATTTGTATTCATAAATATTTATATTTGCGGTAAACTAGTGACTCACCAGAACACAGCGTAATTATGGGAATTAATTGAGTATTATGTAGGTTAAGTGCCATATTATGATACATATTTTAAAAAGTGAGGGTGCAAGGCCCTGTCAACACCTTTGTGGCTTGTCCAACCTCACCTGGTAATCGGTACATCTGCTAAACAGCTGACGAGGTGTGGATAAGACACCGGTTTCCTTTTCCGGGTTGGGAGGCCTGGCAGCAGACGCTCGCGTACAAGCGAACCGCAAATACAAAATGAGATGCAACTAAGAAATTGAATTTGAATGAAATTTTTATAGCATTTATTATACAAACTTTTAAATTCGAAACATATGGGGTCGCCCTTAAAGACAGATACAAAGAGAAGGGAAATTTGAAATGATTCAGGTGTGACTCAATAGCTCAGTTAGAAGAGCATTCCCCCTGTAAGGGAAAGGTCGTGGGTTCAAGTCCCACTTGAGTTCTGCTTTTTCCTGATGTATTTCGAATAAGAAATTGAAGTTTGCCTACACTGATGTTTGTGTTTAACAACCTTTTAATATTATAATGACAGGCTTATTATATCTTTTGTGGAAATGACTAATCATCTGTTACATCACTAGGTATTGTTAGTAATTATTAGGTATAACAAATCGGTAATAATATTTGTTTTCATTTCTGTGTCACCACCGCAGGTAAATTAACTTAAGTAAAGCCGACTAGAGAAAAAAGGTAAGCGACCATTGCTGAGTTACGTTGCGATAACTAGCGATTATTTTCTCTGTCCTTGTCGAACACATCACACGTACGCGACAATGGCCGGGCGACAGCTGTCGTTGCGTGTTTCGTAGTACAGGAAAGCTGTCGGCACAGCGGTTCTAAACTGTCAGATCCGCCATCTTATGAGCAATTTCATTCCTGTCTGGAATGCACTTGAAGTGATTAATGTTCGGAACCGCTAAAACTTTGTTTACCTTTTTTCTCTCGCTTCGTTGGCCTTACTTTACAAGAGCCGCATTCACTGGTGAGGCTAGGCTAGGCTCTGGGTAACAAATGAACTTATGGTCATAAAACATCTGAGCGCTGAGTCCGACAGAACTAAAGAAATGCTGGCTTGATGTCCTAAAAGTCATGTCCTCTAGCCTCTGTGGTGTGGCGGTAGTGAACACGACTGCTACGCAAGAGGAGCGGGTTCGATCCCCGCTCAGTGCAAATATTTGTCTGCATGAATATGGCTATTTGCATTGGTCTGGGTGTTTCTATGTATAATATGTATTTACGAAAAAAAAGTATCTAAGTATGTTTATCCGCATTCTAGATTCCATTAATCAAGCTAGTTAAGCTTACCACGGGTCTCTAGATAGCGTTGTGTAGAATGTTGTGGAATATTTATTTATTTATTTATTTGTATCTAGTGGATGTAATTTTTTAACATAAATAGAAACATTAATAAGTGAATATTTGTAACGCAAAATTAAGGAACAATCACCAAAATGCCATGGGATTCATAATACGACTAAACAGATTTCACTATTAAAGAATGTCACTTTGTCCACGGGCTAACTATCCAGGTTAAAGAAGATCGTGTGAATTGGAATATAAAAATAGGAAATCAGACCCTAGGCTTGGAAGGTGGAGCTTCAGAAACAACCAGGACATTCGCTAAGACATTGATAATATTGATGCACCAAAGGGTAATAAGGTGTAATTCACTTAGAGAACCCAGATGAATAGCATCTAACCATGTCCACGAAGAGCACCTATCAAGATTTTTGGCAGGTCTTTTAAGTGAGTTGTGAAGAAGCGTTTGTCGAAGTCAAGGTAAGGAAGTGACCATATTGGGATCGTTGACGTTGAAAGGAATCATCTGGACCTAACCCTACCTTCTCATTATCCAGAGGGGTGTATTGGCGGGCTGAATATATCGTATATTACTTATTTAAATATAAAAGTTTAAATAAATAAAAGATAAAAAATGTTTTTTATTTCATTTATACCCAATGTAAACACTCAGATACCTAAGTAGGTATAGAATAAAGAGGTGAAAGGGTTCATCAGAAATGACATACCGCTCATCAACAACTCGTGATTTTGATTCGATATGTTTATATTTCTACTCCCTCAAAGTATGTAGGTACCTAGTATTAATAGATTCTGGTCACAGCATTTATTTTTTTTATGTTTCTTAATGTGCATTTCGTTTACGGCAGTCTTTACAAGGATAACTATGTCATTAAATACTTGAGAAGATAGTTAATGATAGATAATTGACTAGGTTCTAGTAAACATTTCAGCGGAAGCTATACAAAAAGACATGCCTACCGACAGGTTTTAAATTTTAAATAACAACTTTTTTGCAGAAATGAATACCTAGTAAATTATGTTATGGTATAAAAAATAAAAAAACTCATCATTTCATTTAAAAAGGAAGTCTTATTTATTACAACGGTAGTCTTGTATACTAGAACGATATATTCATTCATGACTAGATTCTAGATGTGAGACTTGTTTTACTTACTTAAGTAGGTACAGAGTATATTCTAGAACTAGTGCTGAGCCCAGATTTTATGCAAGTTTAATCCTACAATGCAATAATATGTACTGTACACTTCTCTCTCACTCTTTCTCATTAAAATTAAGTCGAGGTTCACGGCTGGGCATCATTCTAGAAATACAGTTCTTAGAAACGTAAGAGACCTTGGCTGCAAAGTGCAAACATTGAATACAACCACAATTGGGTATTATCCCATAGTTAAAATAAATAGCTAACCGAGCTTATTACATTAAGAATGGTAAAAGAGCTGTAAAAATTGCGTCGGTTCTTATTTTATAATTTTTATTTATTTTTAATCATCCACCCAACCTATAATAGTAACTGATTTGACTATTAAATTTATGACGTCACTAAATCTTTTTTCATATAGGTTACCTTATATTAACTTATCGTTTTGACGTTTCGTAAAAATTAACTAATTTGATTAGTCAATACGGGTACCAATTGGAATGGAACTCAGATTAAGAAGAACCTAAACTAACGAAGCACAGAGTAGAGGAAGCGACAAGTCATCAGGACGACAGAAAAAGACTAAAAATAAAATCTGATAGCGTCATCATTGATTAGTTAGTATGCAACACAACGTGCACAATGACGCACAACTGTTGCAATAACTTGCAATAATTATATCCATGTAGTAAAATATCTTTGATGAATCATTTCTATAACAACGGTGACACATTCTACAGGTAAAGTAAATTTCATTACATAAACCCCTAGAGGGGTAGGTAAGTACAGGCTTATCAACGACCACATTTTATGGTCAAGAGGGTCCTATACCTACTAACAGGAGAAAAATCGAATTTAAAACGGGGATTTCTGCTATCTAGGACCTACAATGATAGCTCAGTTTGATTAGAGTATATTTTTCATTAATATCAGGTTCGCGTTTGATCATTATCTCACTTGATAATAAGTGATGAAGTGATGAATGATGAATTAAGCTTGCCTGGAACCTCGGGCAAGAGGTTTGCAGTTCCTACATACAATGAACGTCTTACCAAAACGTTTTGTCTATTTGAGCGCAATATGTATCATTTTCTACCTAACCTTTTAACCTGGCAGATATAGCCACATATGGTTAAATAATCTAAGAACCATTCTGTCTGAAGCAACCTCCTTTAAACAAGACTCCTTTAAATGCTCGATACTAACCCTTAGTCATGATCAGGAGTAAACAATTATAAAGAGAGAGGGTATTAAGCTAAGCCTGTATTCATGAAGCGGACTTTAACCTGAATGTTTAATGCCTGAAATTTCTGTTAATATTTCGTTGGGAGTAAGCTTAGGAATGGAAATAATCATGGTTATTTCGGCGAGCTTTACGAAGGCTTGGGCGATTCGATGTCTGTGTGAGCTCATTTTTGTTTTGCATAAATATAAGGTGATAGGTGTGAGCCATAATGAAAGTATTTTAGACAGGCCATCAGCGTATTAAAGATTATCGCTCACTAATCAACGCAAAAACATTTATGTTTTTTCTAGTGAAGATGCCTCAAAACACCTGGTAAGAGGAAAACATCCGCAACCTGTTAGTCCAATATCAATAGAGAACTGACAGAGCTGAACACTCAACCCAAGACCTCCTAACGCAATTGTACAAGAAGTACCGACCGAGGTCTAAGATATATCTGAGAAACGCATAATATTCTCCTCTCTTAATTCTCGTTTCAAACATTTCGTTCAACCAGTAGGTGCCTATTACTTACTTATGTTATTTTTTAATATAACTAGTAGTATTCTTCTTAGAATTACGAACTTACGAACGAATTAAGAGCTTACGAACTGCAAAATACATTACGGAACACAAACAGAACTGGTGAACATCCCATACAGCTATTCGTCAAATCCATAACCATCGTGATCTTTTAACGACGGTGCCTGCAGTCGCCACTGTGGTCAGCCACGTGCCAACACGCGATGGCCTCCTGTGGACACCGAGTGGACGCCGAGCGATGAGGCATGGCTCATAGTGCGATAGGTTGATAAACGAGCGACGTCCTTTAGGCTCAGGAAGCTCGATACTGCACGCAAACCCGCTTAATATATCTTGTTGATTTCGTTTCAGTATCTAAGTAGTAGCAGGATTGAAATGCTAAACTTCGTACTCGGTGATAGTCATCTATTTTTCCTTCAAGTTTATCTTTTATATTGACTTTTAGATTCTATACCTACATAGAATTCTCTTATGTTTGGGTAACCAAACTCCTCCGAATATTCATTTATTAAGAAAATAATCCATTATGATAGTAAACATCAAATGTCATGCACATGCAAATCTGCGGTAGCCTAGTGGTATGGGTAATGGACTGCTGAGACGAGGTCTCGGGTTCGTTCCCAGGTTTACCATGGCACACACCAATGACTTTTCGGTGCTTTTCGAAGTTATGTGTGTATTTATCGCAGGTTTATAAGTGCCCGGTTAATGGCAATAGGCTCGCCACCTATTACATTGGGACCTAAACATAAACTAGCGAAATGTGGGTGTTAGCACCTCTGCCTACCCCTTCGGGGAATACAGGCGTGAGTTTATGTTATGTTATGTTATGATAGTAAACATATAGACCATAATAGAGTGCTAGCTTGACGGAAACAGGCTTTACTTGGGATGGAAAATCATAGTAAAATGTGGGTGTTACTACACCTCTGCCTACCCCTCCGGGGAATTTACAGACATGAATATTTATAACGTATGCAAAGTAAGAAATTTAATATTCATATTTCTACCCCTTGCACCACAATACTTAACCTATTTCTCCCCGTTTAGTCTGCCTCCAGTGCACTTGGCGAAGTGGCGAAGGGGTCCTTATGACATGATTCCCATCCGTTTCCCTTTTGAATATGCAGCAATATTTATAGTTTGTAGGTCACCGCTGATAAACAGTGTTTTGATAACTTATAAATTTAAATTGAGTAGTCTTTCCCACTGGAAAACCTTATTACTTCTTCCAAGGCTAAGTAAGGAGAGTCGGCAAAATGGCCACTGCTCCTTATTATTAGATATCTATTAGTCTAATTTCTTACGATCTGGCCCAGGGCATGGACCACAGATTTAGTGCAAGCTAGATACATTAACAAACCGCCTGTCTAGTGTCACCAATTGGAACTGTACACAAGATTTCTATCCAGTTTCCGTGTTCCTAAATTTAGACTACGTAAGACCTTGCCATACAGTCAACAGGAAAATGTTGATTCATGCTTAGAGTCAGCATTATCACTAAATAACTCGTATGTCGTCATCGATAGCAGCGAAAAAATGACACGCTTAGTTTTCTTACCATTTAATGCAACATGTGGTATCTAGCTCACTCTAATTCTGTGCTTAGACCTTTGCAACTCATAAACTCATTACACAACTAACAAACGACTTTCACACAATCGCGCCAAATTGCCAACACCTACCGCTTTCCAAACATGCTTATCTTTACCTTGTCAAATCTAACGTGCTATATTCCAAACTTTTTAGTACCGACCAGCCCTTTAATCCCAACTTTCCCTTTTTTACTTTGCGATTAACTATAACTTGTTCTGTCGTACATTCAAAAAATAATATTAAACCATACCACACTACAGCTCGAACAATGCCACTAATAGGCGCTACTTACCCACACATGAAACCGCGTCCTCGGATTGGCAGGAAAGTCGGACAGACACACACATAGATAGGTATTGTGGTTTTGTTGCGAGAACTCGCTCCGCTCTAGTGCTTTTGTGGTATACTAATGTACGCACATGTCTCGAGTTAACATTTTATGTAGTTTTGTATTGGAAGTGATACTACTCGCTGGGTTATCAGGTTTTATTGCAGGAAGGCAAACGGTTTGAATAAAATCACATACGTTCAATTGAACCCGCATCGCTTGGGCAAATAAGTAATCCAATTTCACAAGGGAATAACATATTCCTGCTTTATCATATTAATGAGTTATTAGGAGAAGAAGAAGAAGTTCTAAATCAATTTTATAACGTGCAAGTGCTTTTAAAATAGGTAGATACTGAGAACACACATTTCGCTACGGCAAAAGAAACTCGTAACTCAAAAGCATCGCACTAAAACAATCTTTGACTTAAAGTACTTCGGTACCTATTCAAGATGAAGTTAACTGCTCATTAAAACAACCAACTCTAAAATCAGTTGTTCCTCTGAAAGATGGTTCATAAACGGAGCCAAAACCAGTTATTTGTTACCTCTAGCACAATTGTCCGTGCACCATGAGATCGGATCTAAAACAGGTTTCCATTGCGTTGTACTGTTTCGTATGAAGCATTTACGCGGGCATAAGTCGAGTATTATAGGTACTTGTATCAATTGATTTCAGACAGTTTCTTTTTTAAGTGTCCGCAGACCAACGTCCTTGCGCACAGAAATGGCTGTTTTAGAACGAGGACATGCACATAAAGTGCTCGATTTATATGAACATTTCTGAACGGAAACCTATCTGGATTGTATCTCCGCCGTGTGCGACTGCAGGAAATAAAACCATCGCAGGCGTAGGTACGTCGGGCAAACTAGAAACGGTATCATAAAGTTATTAATACACAATTCCTATAGCTTTGATACTATGGAGGAAGGATATTAGCAACCGAAGAGGTGTTCATATACTCTGTTGTTAGTTTGTTTGTCAAATGATGAAAATAAGGATGTTAATGATGAGAAACTGATAAATTTTGTTATTCATTTTATACGACAGCAAAATGTCAGCCTTAGTTATTCGTGTTCAGAAATACAAAGGTGAAGCAATATATTTTCAAGTTATGTCGGCCAAGAAGTAAGTACCTACCTATGTACTTTAGCCATAACTTACAATCAAAATATAGTGTCAGTTCTAATTACACTTTTAAAAGCAATTTCAGTGGACGAACGTCTCTTTATAAATCAGTATAGCGTACAATACTGAATACTTAGAAATTTCCAATCACATAATACTTAAGCATTCCATAAAGTTAAACAGGATGCTTGACTTAAAATTATGTTAATTCGTATAGCACGTGTTAGTTCCAACATAGCCGGTGTTCTTTGAGCTTGAGCAGTACCTATATCACTCAAGTTTCCGCCTCTCGGATTTTGCATGACTCTTGCCGATAAAAAATATTAACATACGTTATACCTAGTCCTAAATATTCTAATGAGGAAAACCAAATCAAATTAAGAACGTCCTCCAAATCGCGGTACAATTTAATAAAAGGAAATATGGCAGAGCCAGAATATAATAGGACCTTGGTGTTCAGATAGTAAAACAAAATGGTCCACTATAAAATACTAGCAGAGACCAAGGTAAGATAAAGACAAGAATAATCCTATATTCCTACATATCAGTAACTAAGTAATACCTGTAACATTTTGAGTAAGGCTATTACACTCTATTGTACTCACAGAAATGTTGACTGATGATATTATGACACACAATGATGAATGACGTAACATAAGATTTAAATTTTTCTGTTCCATAATGGTAATACCGTAATAATATTCATATTCCTTATGGTAATAATGAGATCGAGGATACAGTCATATGAACAGTACATAGAATAGACCCTTTGCGCTATGTATGTCTAATACGCAGTTCACCTAGCTCGCGTTATAACTAGTCAAAAGGATAAGTAGGCATAACGCTAGTTAGACCTACTGCGATATAGTTTAGAACAGAGGAAGACAAAAAGAGTCATAGACCTACTGCATTACAGTTCAACAGCGAGGAAAGGAATAATTAAACCTAAATTTTAATGAATGACCAGTAAGCAGCACACACACAGCACATTTATTACACACACATTAATTTATCATTTTAATTATGTACATACATACATACATAAAATCACGCCTGTTTCCCATAGGGGTAGGCAGAGATCATGGATCTCCATTTGCTACGATCCTGACATACTACTCTCGCTTCATTCACTCTCATTACATTCTTCATGCATGCTCGTCGGTTTAGGGTACTATGTAATTTATATATTTTATTATATAATTTATATATATATTATGTAATTTATGAAAATGACATTTAGACGTAACGCGAGCTAGGTGAACTGAGATTTAGGCATTTGTCGAAACAGTCCTTATGCGAAATTGGCAAACAGCGCTATAGGTATACGACTACTTAGGCTAAAAGCTATTGAAAATGACATTTAGACATAAAGTGATCTAGGTGAACTGCGTATTAGACATACGTAGCCCAAAGGGAATAGACGAGGTATACAGTATACAGGATGGAAGATTGACTGACCTGAAGACTGGAGGCGAAGTAGGTACTCGAAATACTGGAAATAGAGAAGATCACTCAAAGGAAACATTCCTTTATTTTTAAAAAGAAACAAAATTGCACATTAATATTTTCGAAAACTCCCTTGATTCACCCGGTAATCGAACTGACTAAAACCCGAAAAAATCCGTTGTGTATTTTTATGGCTTCAATCGATAGTGACAATCATAAGGATTAAATCTCTCTAACAAACTTGAAAGAAAGAAAGAAAGAAAATATTTTTTATTTCGCTTGGCAGTACTTCGACATATCATGCAACATAATATAATTCCTTACTTTAATTATTGTAACTTAGACCTAGGATACACACTTAACTCTAGGAACCGTGAAATTGACACACTGCCAAGTTGAAATAAACGGCCGCCTCTCAGCTTAATGCTATCCGCGTTGTAGTGCAGGCGGACAGCGCTGGTTTTCAGAGACTGCCCCGCACAGCGGGTGTGACATTTTTTTTTTTTTTTTAACTTATGTGTTTTTTTTTGTCACTATTTCTTGAGACAAAAAATAGTGGTAAATTAAATCCGGTCCTTAATTAGTTTCTAACCTAACCTCTCCGCGTCAATTGAGGATTGCGCTTGCATTTCTAAATAAACCTATCACTAACTAAAAAATCGTGTCCGGAACGAAGCAATAAGAAGTACCATTGTCAATAGTATCATTGATTGCCTTATTGATGTAGGTTGGTGCAATACAGTACTGAGCCAACCAGATTCCAGAAGAGCCAAAGAACTTTACAAATTAGTTAAGTTTGGAGTAGGGGCTAGATCATAAGTTGCTATAGTATGTAAGATGCATTACGAGGGCGACAGGGTCGCTTCTTTTGTGTACCAAGCCCTCTTTAAAAAAAATAAAGATTAAAAAAACTTTGTCTTCTTTTGTGGTGGTTCCTTATCGTTTCGAATGGCCAGCCAGTATAATAAATGTAGTGAGAATCGCTATGGCTGAATATCATCCAAGAAGCTTGTTGAACAGCTGATTAAGTTGGTTGGCTGTAACATAAATGCACACACTTTTCTCGAGCATAACTGAGGATCATGGATCCAACAAAGGCCAAACATAGCTGAACTCGTTAGCTTATAATTTTTTTAAATCAATATTTGAGCCGAAGTTACTAATATTCCCTCTGACCCCTCCAGCTAAGCTAAATTGCTTGTGTTAGGAGTGGGTTCATGTTGGTAGTGTAATGGCCAGGATCGAACCTGGGACCTCTCGATCGTAAGGCCGACTCCTTAACCACTAAGCTACCGACGATTTTATTATTAACTAGCTTTTGCTCGCGGCTCCGCCCGCGTGGATGTCGGTTATCGCGACCAAACATAGCCTATGTCCTTTCTCATGGTCTTCATCTATACCCCTATACCAAATTTCATCAAAATCGGTTCAGTGGTTGAGGCGTGAAAGCGTAACACACAGACAGACAGACAGACAGAGTTACTTTCGCATTTATAATATTAGTATGGATTAGCCAGTGCAACCTGGTGAAAATGTTCAAAGGTGTGTTCCATGCCTGTATCAGGATTACGTTAATTTCTGTAAACGTTTATACGTACCTATTTTGTGTAATGGATTCATGAGCTTCTGACTATACGTAAGTAGAATTTAGAAGCTATTTCACCACACTGACCTAGTGTTAATCAGAATGAACGTTAATTAACGTTAATTTTGAATAACGCTAGCGCTGCATATAGTTTTTGCACCGAAGTGTATATGGTTGGTACATATTATGTTGTTTACATTCAGGGAATGGAATTTCATTGCACTATCATTGTGTTATTTCCCGGCCGACAATTTGTTATTAGACAAAAGCGTAGGAGTTGATAAGTAATAGTAGCTGTACTGTGTAGCGTCCTCACCTAATATAAATAGAAAGCAGATGTAACGTCCCAAAATCATTAGGTTTCGACTAAGTAGTAGGTGTAGTAACTGCTTAGTCTTGCCATAAATAGGTACTGTTACAATTAAAAATAAACAAAAAATGTATTACATTTGAATTTGGAATCTGTAATTGCATTATTTTGTATTACTTTATCACTTAGGTATTAGTTTTGTGACGTTTTATAATCATAACTTTTATTGCACTGAGTGTTACACGTGCCATGGCCAGTGACAAACAAAGTATGTATGTAAGTACGTGGTAATATATAGTAATTTGGTTAGTTAACATTAGTCACAAAATAGATAGATACAGAAGACCAGGTTCAAACAGTGTGTCGACATACGTCTACTTACGAGGATCTCATACTCATCATAACATAACATTTTCGAGCAATGAAATGAGTTGTTTCTCGTCGTCACTTTTTGGTATTCAATTCATCAATTGATACTACCCTGCTTGATAGTTAAAATCTATGCTGAATACCAAAAGGTACAGGCCATGAGGCATCTTTTCTAGATGCTATCGTTCAAGAATTGGCAGTTTCAAGGGAATAGATGGGTAGAGCATTCAAATTCTTTGTCGTAACAAATTTTGTGGTTATTTCATTGGAAAAAGAGATACGAGTGACGCGACACCGAGTCATCCCAGGCATACTGAAGCTACTTTTGGTTTGGCAGCAGAACGTCCCATTCCCAAACTCGTCACTCTGTTTCAGATGGTCCCATTCCCAGATCGTCCTAATCCCAGATATTACCATTCCCAGATTATCCTATTGCAAGATGGTCCAACGGATGGCAGTATAAGCACGGTTGGTAAGTGAGCTTGCATTTATGCTCGTAGTATAAAGGAGGCTTTTTTTTTAAAGAATATCCCTCTAACCCCTCCAACTATCTGTTTTCTTCCCTGTTCTTTCTGTGCCTATTAATTTAGCGTATCTGTATTTAGTTTACTCAAAGAAACCAGACCCGTTTAATAACAGCCAAGAAGTAAAAAAGTGCCATACAGCCGGAAGGTGATTCATAAAAATATTATTAAACATGGTCAACTCAATCAATGTTGCATTCATTTAGCGTACGTGATTCACACTTGAAAATAATCAGTTAAATGACAAAAATTGTCAGGAAATGGAACATAAAGCTATCGCAGTGGTCCACTGGATGTTTGGAATTTGGTCGTATTAATATTTCTTTAAGTGATAATTAAATGAAGTTGATAGTTGATACTATCGAAATTTTACTAAAAGGTATATATTACATTACACATTAAAGTAAAACTAGCTATAACGGACTTTATCGCGACATAAAAACTTGTTTTATTTCTTTTGTCAAGGTGTAGTCGTTTGTACTACCTATGTGTCAGCTGCAAAAATATAAAATACTAGCTGTGCCCGCGACTTCGTCCGCGTGGAATGTACTTAATAAAAAAAATCAGTTTATTTTTTTTTGTTTTTGGCATTTTTTTTTTAGCCTAAGTTACTCCTTATTACATAAGCTATCTGCCAGTGAAAGTCCCGTCCAAATCGGTCCAGCCGTTCCAGAGAATAGCCAAAACAAACAGACAGACAGACAGACAGACAGACAGACAGACAAAAAATTTAAAAATATATATTTTGGTATGTGTACCGTATATACATTCATATGCATGTAGTAGAAAGCGGTTATTTTAATATTACAAACAGACACTCCAATTTTATTTATTGGTATAGATGTATAGATCTTTGATTATTTATATGTCTAGATGGAGTGTCAAATGCGTACAAACGTCTCAAAAAATATCAGCTTGTTCAATCTCATAATACTTACGCGCAGCTCAGTGACGTTCGCGTCGGCTCGGTGTCACAACGTAAAACCCGAGCAAAACATTAAATAAAAACTGTCGAAATATGGCGACTAGCACTATCAAAGTTTGCCGGAATTAAAAAGGACGCCTAAATACTACTACACACATTACCTTTTATGAATAAAGTAACCAAAATACAAGTTAAATTAATTATTTTTTTCATCACAACAATATGTCATTTATCACGCGCCATATTTGTAAGTGTTGCCAGTTTTTTAAATTCATGGTTTGGTTCGATTGGAGGAGCCTTGTACCGATTGGGGGAGCCAATGTCCCTCCTTTTTATTGATTTGGATTAGAACATTATTTCCGAAATCCGAAATCCGAAATCCGAAATCCGAAACCGAAACCGAAACCGAAACCGAAACCGAAATCGAAATCGAAATCGAAAATATGCACTAAGCGAGAATTGAAC
Source organism: Eilema sororculum (assembly GCA_914829495.1). Classification (NCBI taxonomy): domain Eukaryota; kingdom Metazoa; phylum Arthropoda; class Insecta; order Lepidoptera; family Erebidae; genus Eilema; species Eilema sororculum. The sequence continues at coordinate 22,495,189 of OU618546.1, forward strand.
CCGTGCCCCTTGCATACCATTCTCATTTACTACTGTCACGCTACAGTGGCTGTCAAAAAAAACAATTTAATTATACCTAGGTGATTTTCTTGGGAAATTTTCCTTGTAGCTGGTATCATATTTACGCACACAGAAGCACGAATGCAACGTGTAAAACACGGGCCGCACGCACACATGTTTGCACAGGTTGACTCGTTTTATTTCCGTTGACAGTAGGACGAGGCTCTATCTAGACATTATATAATCAAAGGTATAGATATAGGTAGGGTTTGACATTCTTTGAATTGACGTAAAAGTAAACAATGCCTTTTTATTTATTATTCAATTTATTTTCTGCACTTCTATTTAAAATGTACCTAATTGCGGACCTATAGAAAAGTGACAGTCACTATTCTTTGGACATTCTTAGATAAATTGCCTAATACATATTCAGATGTCAGTCAAAAGATAACACCGTGATTATACATAAGGTCATGACTAAATTTAGACGAAATACGTATAACGTACGTGCCTATTATCCAAAAATAGATGATTAGTATCTACAGCGGGCACTACGTCTTATTTAAAAAAAATAACATCCCTTACCCATGCATGAGTGGGGCCCGAAGTTAAACCACATTTTAATTCTCAAGTTAAACCGATATTGCCCTTTACCTATTTTTTTTTTCAATATTAGTGTTAATAGGATAGGTCCTATTGACATTACAATTAAGGTAGGCCTCGAAGAGTGGATTGTTTATAGTTTCTAATAAAAATTTATTTGTTATCGAATGTAACGCATAGCCACGCATGGCATTACGAACTTAGATTTTGTGGCCTGATTAGGCAATAGACTTATGTGAAGTATAAAAATAAATGATATAATTTATATTTCAAAGACGATGATGTAGTTTTTTTTTTAGATAACCACTAAAAATTCTATTTTATTACCAAGAGTTCAAACTCATTTCCATATCTACCTCACATATTATTACGTTTTGGCATGCCCAGCCAGTAGTCAGTACCTACCTACCGGATCTAAATGAAATCACCTAATAGCCCAGGTTACCTAACCTAAATTGTTAGTAGTTAAATTAAAATATGTTCATAAATGTCACATCGATAACGACGTAACCATAGATAAGCATTGTTTCAGATCGAGGCGATCAGTCAAAGTTGGGTAACTTTGGCTTTATCTGTGGCCAAGTTTGGTAATTTTTGGGACCTTTATATGCGCTATGCGATTGGCAATTTTAGTTGAACATACAAATAACAGATATACAAAAGTTATTTAATTGGGCTTCAAAACTGTTGACTGTATCCTGTATCGTCCAGAAGTGTTAACAAAATAATATTTACACATATTTCAAAAGTCGAGCGTTCCCTTGACTCATAAGCAAGTTTAGAGACGAATAATATCCACGGTCCACGGGTAATTTAATTGAAAAAAAATGAATAAAGAACATCGTCAAGTCAGAACGACACTACAGCACTTAGTCTTGGTAATAATTTTGCCCCTTGTTCCGTTTTCCTTAAAAGTGTTAATAATACAACTCAAATAAATCGGCTTCCCGATTAACAATATCCTTCGTAATAACAGGTTAAGCAATTTAATTGAACGACAACAGTTATTATTTTCCTGCTATTCGTTCGTTGCTATTCGTTTTATGCGATGGCGATCTAAAGATGAAGTCTCAGGAACGAACGCCAGACGAGCATAGGTTAGTCAAGATTAAAATGTCGGAGAAAAGAGTTTAAGGCATTGCTTATCTAAAAAAAGAAAAGCAGGTTGATTTGCAGATAATATCTTGGATTTGGGCGAGGGTTTAAACGTCCAAAACACGACGATGATGCTAATAGCTGCGCTGTTCATTTATCGGAGTAAAAGATGATACGTAATGCTTCTACGTAAGTAAACAACTAACCATAAACACAGAAAATTGAGAAACCAATGATGCGTAGTGAATGAAATCGCGTAACCTGTACTGTAAAAAACCTATACTTTCCTATTATGTCATGTTTAATCTAGAGCCCAATTACTTTTTTATAGAGATTTCTCTCAATATTTGTCTGACCGGAAAACCTAGGTTTTATTTCAAGACTCGAGATGAGGAAATGACACAGTAGCCGTTTGAGGCCATTGTTATTTTGGCGTGTGACTAAAACCAATGTCAGAAGAATCTTTATAATTATATCATCATAATAAAATTGTTATTAACTAACTCTGCTGGAAAGGTCACATTAAAATGTTTTTATTTTTATATTATTACATCATAATGACCATCTCGTTGTTTACGCTACTATTGCGTTCGATAGTGAGCTCCAGGATTCGTTTCCTGAGTCATGTAATCTGTCCTAAGTATCTTCAATACACGAAACATATTGTGCTGAATGTAGGTCATGGAGATCTATAGGTAGTTGTCATAAAAAAGTAACAATTGGAGACAATGTTACAACTAATTAATTACATTAATTACTCAAATAAACCAGCACGGACGTAAATGGAACATCGAATTATCTCGTAAGAGGTTCTGTACGCTATAAGCATAAATTTGTAATACATACGACCGGTGCAGATGCGTGTAATAGCACAGAATAGATAAGGACAGAAGTTGCACTCCTTTGATGTTGACGCAAGCCGCCGTTATAATAACCTACAAAATTTCGTAGGTATCGCCCTTTGTTCCGAACAAACTACGCCGCCAATTTGAGTGTTAGGGTTGTCATTTTGTCAATGAAAATAAAACAATCCAATATAATGTGAATTACTAATTAGTTTTAAACCCCGACACAAAAAAGTTGGTGTATTATAATAATAATAATTTACAAATCATACACCGAATTAAAATCAATGGGTACCTACTTACCGCAAGCTATCAAACTGGTAGCGATCTTTTCATCAACAGTCGGGTTTATATTATTTTTAATAATTTATTTAATCAGTTCAAAGTATAGTGATCGCCATCACAAGTACTGTCCCTAGCTTGAAAGCTTCGACAGATGTTTATTGACGCCCGAATGTTTTTCTTATAATATGTATAATGTAAGTAGTGCAACCAAATAACATGAATACAAACTTAGCAAAACGATAAAATCTACATTATGAGAAAGTGCACCCACTTTTGTAACCCATCTATATAAAGTAGTAGTAGGTACGTACCTAGTTAGTGTAACAAAATAACATGAAATTGTACCTAATTTACCGCATTTTGTAACAGTACCGTGTTCAGTTTTGATTTTAAGTAGTTCACCGATATCGGAATACTATACTATCTATAGGTAGGTACTGTCATAGATAAGTAGGTAGGTAGACACAGTGTAAGTATTTTACGTTAATTGACTTTTGACGCTGACTGTACTTACAAGTAATATTATAATTAATAAAATAAGTAGCCACAAAAATAACAGCGCGACCACTACTGTACATAGGTACTTACATAACAATTTTTCGTTCTCTCTATCTCGTTGTATGTAAGTACCTATCTATGTCACAAGTTCACTACGATTAGGTATTTTATAATGCGAAGATGTCAGGTGACCAGTACCTACCTAATGACTTTGTTACTTAGTAAACAAGATATATTCTGCGTATAAAAATAGTAAAATATTTTCTTTCACACTCTGTTGGTAATGTAAAAAACAACTTCGAGTTCTATAATGTATTTTGACATTCGTCCATGCAACAGGGATGATTACTGCGATTCATTATTTTATTTTTCTAGTAGGTACCTAACCTAGTGTACAGTACACAGTAACCTAGTGTACAGTACAGTGTACTATACACATAAAAAATGGTAACTACTGATCTCAAAAGATCGGTCACGATATTGGTTAGGTATACCTACGCAAGTCGCGTCACTCGTGCGCTCGCAAGCGCGGGCCGGCCCCGACTGCGCTAGCAGCCTGCGGGTGAGGCGCGCGGTAGGTACTTATCTCGGCAGTTCGGGCGAGTGACGGACGCCTGGTAATAGTTATCCGAATCAAGTTCTCGAGAACATCTGGCACAGCGGCCTCAATAAACGCCATTTTCGCCATGTTAGGCAAAACGACCATTTCCCATCAAGATTTGTGTGGCACGCACGCTTCGCCTGATTTACTACACAGGAAGGTCTCAATTTGCCTCTCGAGGAGTCACAATCGAAGGATGTACTCACCAAAAGGAATTTATGAGACTGATTATACTATGGCGCAATAGCAGCCAATAACGATAGACTGTGGACACCGTATGAATATCATTTGTTTGTGTCGAGTCTTTCAATGTTAATTTATCTCGGGAGGTCCGGTGTGTAGGGAATGCGAATTGATCAACGATGTGCCAGTATAAGTTTTGGGTTTGAATTAATAAGGACCGGACCCGTTTCGTTCCACATTGTTTCCAGCCGTAATTAAAGAAAATGGCGCCAACTTTATCGTTCCTCATTTGAATTGTTAAGCAGGTACCTACTTCTTTACTGAACCTGGTACAATATAGCGATTTGTTTCTTATTCGGATGTCTTAAAATGAGATTGTTACCATTCCGTTATCAAGCTATCAATCAAATATAGAATCGAGCCGGTTGCACTTTCAAGTGCTTTTATCCAGAGCAAACTCTTGAAAACGCCGATCGTTTCGCTGACTCGACAACAACATGCAAATTCGCCACTCGAAATGCAACGTGACATGACGTGGGGGGAGGCAGCATTCCTAGCGCGCGGGGCTGCGCGGGGGCGAGCGGCGGTCATCGACCGTCCTCAGGCGGCCGCGCATAAACTACGCAGCCGCAGAAGGTCAATACAGCGCGCGGCTTCCACGACCGGTCTCCGTCACCGGCCGCCGCCGGCTGACTCTCGCGACCACATTTCGAAACCGACTATTGTTCACGTCGAAAATTAATTACGTAGCCACTAGTCACCAACTAAATATCGTTCTTAGTATTAAGTAACAGGCGTATTCTCTTAAAATCATAGGACGCATACCGGTTTGTTGTCGCTTGCCGCCACCCGGACGGTGAGGGGGTCCACTTTTACAATGCGATTAAGCTCGAATGACCGTCGCGTGAATGGAGCGATTTCGCTATACATAAAACATGTACAATTTAACGGATTACATCGTTTCTCTGCATGTGTTGCGTCATCGCGCAAACAACATGTGCCTCTAGGAGCCTGATCACCTGATTCGATGAATCATAAGCAAACTACAAACATAACTTTATGGCTGGATACAAGCAACTATAATATGTGAGAAGTTATTGTAATGAAACACGTAAAACCAGTTTTTAGTATAAAAGATAAGAATATTTACCATGAAGTATTTGACTCATTTCAGTAACATCTTTGTAAAGTAGGAAAAATGTTTCTCGAATGACATCACGCGTAACTAAACGTGTAACTAAAGATAAGATAAATAATAATGTGCTGTAAATTAATTATGGATTCAAACGTAAAGTGTACACAATTGTTAAATTATTTCATGTAGAATGTCAGGCGGTTACTGTTCTATAAATAAATCCATTTGGCTGCAAGATTGCAAGCTGTCTGTTACAGCTAAGTGGCTTCATTGAGACTAGCGATGACTTTATTGAGAACAGCGTTATCTTCATAAACGGCCATTTAGATGGAGATTTTGCAAAAACTAATACTAAAATAAGATCAAAGAATATGTTTGTACTTACTTATGTCGTCGCAGCCGCAGCAGCAGATGTGTCTTCTAAACTTATTACTGATATATATATAGTTATAAATATCAAGTTATAATAACAAACTGTACATTGTCTTGACATCCGTTTGCTTTACATACATTGTGTTTACATCCGCTGAGTAGCCACTGATTTAATAAGTTCCTTGAAAGTGTGCCGTCGTGACGCAAGGAAGTACTTATGCGAAACATTTTAGTAGGATAATGTAACGATAGATAGGCCGTTACGAAGACGCAAGTTCAGTGAGCCGTAATTTTTCAGGTATCAACTTAGTAGATGGAGAGGCGCGCCAAGTACCTATCAAAATTATAGTCGTAATGTGTTAAAATGTGTTAAATTAAAATGTATTAAATTTCTAAGAATTCATACCCGTTTTTATAACCTTTATATTGCAATCTATTTGCACACATACTAGCATTAATACTTTTCAATACCTATTAGAATAGAAATTTGAGGATTTTGGGTCAGTGTCATGAAATGAGGCGCGCCGTCTCCGAACAACAAAACAGACTTACTTTCATATCCAGCCGTCCAGGACCACATGGAGACCATCGCCAGCAGCCAGTGATACATTAGTCCTTCGATCTTCCAATACAAGGGACCAGATACAGATTTGGTCATGCGCAGCGCCATCATCCACAGCACGTAAGCGGGGATGCAGTATAAGTTGTTGACGATCGCGAATGTCGTTCGCGCCACGATCCGCACGTACCGGCTGAAACAGCAGGGCCGCGTAGGTTCATCCATGACCGTCTCGCCACGCCGCGCGTACGTCGCTACCCTCGTGGGCCGGGCTCAACGCAACGACATACACATGATTGGTGATATGGAATGTGACGTGCTGGACACCACAGTTGAGTGATACCACCGACAAGGGTTCGAGACCGAGCGAGACGAGGCGGGATGGCACCGTACCGCGTTCACCCTGCCGACAGCTGCCGAGACGCGGGGGCTTTCGTCTTGCGCTGACAATGGCGCTGCACACTACCGCCGACGACAATCAAACACAATGTTATATTCGACGATATTTATTTATTGGAATCGTTCAGGGCATCACTGTCGGATATTTCTTTAAGTAGTGAGTACAAATTTTAAAATCGCCCGTCGGCGAGCGACGGCTTCGCTCGCCGACGAGCTCACATGCGATTTCGTTTGCGACACACATTTTACACCGATCGACGTAACATTAACTCGTACGACGCGAGCACACATAGACAGACATACACAATTTTTATTACGATGCTTACTGGGGCACGACCGCGGCCGGCCGAGCTCGTCGTGTAAAATTAATACAAATTTCATTATATAAAATTAAAAAACGACATCGGACCGCAGAAATGATACAAAAATTACAATATTAATGACTGTACACTATCTAATATATACAATATCTGCCAGCATAGATATGTGCGGGGGCTTTATATACAGGGCGGTGGGGTTGTCACGAGCTCCCACACGAGGCGATCACACGTTATAGTCATGCGCGATCAGCCCGTGCACCTGCTCGAGGCGGTACGCGAGCCGCTGTTTCTGCGAGAACTCGTCCTCCTCGAGGGTCACCGTTAGTTGCTCGTTGTACCTCTCTGCATACGCGTACAGCTCGTTCAACGCACAGTTCGTGTTGAACTCTTTAGTATGGAGGCGCGACTCCTCCGCGAGCATGGCGTTCATATCCTGATCGGATATCGCCGGCATTAACTTTATATCAGCATAGTAACGCTCCACCCACTCCTTATAAACCGGTATGTCTTTCGCGTACAGAAGCTTAGACGACGGGGAGTCTTTACCAAGAATATGATCGGAAGTGGAACATGAGTCCATGAAAGTTTGCGCTATTACTGATAAGCAAGAGTCCACCGTGTTGGACTTATGAACGTCAAAAACAAAGTTAGGATTCTTAATCAAATTCACCCAGAAACGAAGCGGGAGGGAATTGCTCTTCCAAGTGTGCACCACTTCGGGATCCGAGATAGTGTGCTGCAACGCCTGATCGTCGAGGAAGTCGAACATATACTTAATAGCGAGAGGAAGCGCCGAGCCGCGGTGCGCTGTGCTAAAGATAGTCTCGAATAAATCATCGACAAACTTTTGCAAAGTGCCCTTAGTGGCAAGAAGACGAGTGAGATATATTTCTGAGACCATTTTATTTCCACGCTCTCCCTCTTTACGCGCGTCATCATCGTGGTGTCTCACCAAATGCCAATATTTGAAACCACCGCCATGTTCGTATTTTAGAGGGCTGGCAGGTGGACTTGCCGATCCGTATTTACCGCGATTGAGAGTTTCATACGTATGAGATTTATCGTTCTTCTCCATATTAGATAGATTATAAACGGAACTTTGTTTCGCGACGAGACTAAGACAGGCACCATCCGGCACGCGGTAATGATTAAGAGTATTGAGCTTGCGCCATTCGCCTTCGCATTTAGTAGTACTGTCCTCATCATAGAGGATCAAGCGACCGCAAGTACCCGTACGCCATTCCAAGTCGAGGTCGTCACGACTTGGTCTCTGAGAATACGGAGTCGCACGGTAAATCGCGTCTAAACACTTCTCTTTTACTTGACTTATCGTATCACAGTCGAGAACTTTAACTTGAACGTTTTCAGTAGTTGCCTCTAAACCACTAACAAACAATGTCTGTTGCGATATGGACACGGTAACTGTCATGTGTTTAAAATCTATAGACTGCCTAATTAGCTTTTCCTCGCTGAGTGAATATCTAGCCTCTGAAGTGATCGCGTCTACGGGTCCTTTATCGACCTGACCCTTCATGGACCTAAATAACAGATAAAGTGGTTCGCCAGCACACTCACGTAGAAATTTATACAGCAAGAAAGTAAACCAAGCGCTCAACATTTTCTCGGCAACGCTTTCTGTGCGCCTTAACAAGAGCTTGGGATGATTCTTTCCTTCCATACACTTTTCAATTAACTCAGCTAATAATGTCTTTAATACATCAGTACAATATTCCATCTTACTCTGAAGAGTAACCATAATAAGAGACGCTACATTAACACGATCACGCATTGAAAAATATCTATTGCTTTCTAAAGTACGAATAAATAACAGAAGGAATGTTTTGTTCATAATTAGCTGCCCAAACATTCTGAGACCTTTTTCTTTTCTAATAAGCTCTGGGCGCTCCCATTGCAGGACGGCATGGTCGTCGATGTTAGGGAACAATATTTTCATGGCATACGTACGGTAATCTAAGAAAGGAATGCCACCCGTTACGTCTCCCGTCAAATCAGTCATTTCCGTTTGCAACTCTGCAAACGCTTCCTTACACTCAGCAGCTACCCTTAACTCTAGAATGTCCATTTGTTCTTGCATATTCTTTAAAACCCTAATATTTTCAGTAGATTTTCTCCTATACATAACTAAAAATCCGAAAAATATCAAAAGCAGAATACCGGCACCTATGATAATACCTATTAGAGCCGGTTTCCCTAGAGCAGCTTGCAGGCCGGCCTGCGATGAATAAGATAATTTGCCAATCTTGTACGTGAGAGCTCGTCCAACTTTGACTATAACATCGGGTGTATCTACACCGTCGGGAAGTTCATCGCGCGATGGAGGACGGCAAGTCAATTGATGTCTCGACATCGATGTCACGTTACACATGCTATCTCCTATGTGAACTTCTACATCAGTCTCAGTACAAGCTCTATCCAAGTTTTGACCATTAATAGTTAAATATTCAGACTTATAATATTTTACTTCCTCGTCGAACTTCTCATAAATAGGATCTGGATATAAAAGGAAACCATCGCCTGTCTTGGTGGTAAGGTTCTGCACACTTTGAACATCGTCCATATTGAAACCGTATTCTAATTCTAAAGGTCTATCAGGATCTAGATTGAGGCTAGCACTTTCGATACCGGGAGATTCACAAATGAGATGCGATTGATCAATTCTATGACATGGAGCGATGTAAGGTCGGTTATCGTGATATACGTATATCTGCGGAAATTGAATTGTATGGAAATTCTGTCCGGTTACTCTGATGTTTATCCCTCCGGACGGAATACCTTTAGGTTGTTTCCTTTGCGTCACTGAGAGCGGTCCGGACTCTACGGCCGCGACAATGGGATCCTCCATATATTCAAACTTTTCACGTTCTAAAGTTCGCATACCGTTATCGAAACGCATACGCAACGTTCCCATTTTATTTTGATACGAATGGCTAGTTCTACAAACTGCTTCATCGTGCGATACAGATAGAATAGCACATGGCAATTCATCTATAAAAGCTTGTATGTTACTCCCCGCATCGAGATATTCGCCCGTGATTCGCAGTTTTGTGCCTCCGGATTGAGGACCGTATTTTGGTTGAATAGAATTAAGTTTTGGATTAACAAATGCATAATGATATTTGGATTCACCACGATAATCCGCGACGCGAACAACCACGGGGCCATCCCGAGGTATTTCCTCACCCGGACCATCTACAGTACAGACAATTTGCTTAGTTTTTACGTATAGTTCTATTATAGGTTGACACTTAATTCCTGCAATAGTAACGCCATTATAAATATCAGATATATTACGACCCAAATTAATGCCTTCTATTGTAATATTAGTACCCCCGTCCCATGGTCCTGACTTTGGCCTAAAAAGGTGAATTTCGGGATTGGGACAAGTTTGCGTACGATTCAACCACACACTTGGAACACCACACTGTTCTTGTACTTCACATCTATCCGATCCCTGACACCAACCACATCCAAATTTCTCCGGGAGTGCGAGGCACATACCACAATTATCTGCCATATCATTACAACGATATATAAGTATATGAGTATTATCTGGATTATCTAAAGGCTTCGATCCTCCCCATATAACAGCGAACGAAGCAGTGATATTAGGAGCGCGCGATGTGTACGTAAATTCAACGGCTTCACAGTAAATAGTGTCAGCGAGAAGTTGAGCGTTAACATGAGTCACTCGCCCCTCTATATTGAATTGACAAACGAACCTCGTCTGAACGATAAATTGACCTATTATGTGGACTTTTACTTTTATGGCTTTCTTTACACCGGATGGTACGAGAATCTCATTGGTGCCGTCTGACGTTGAGTTTATGGTGGGACAAAAGCCCGGACCGGAGCGGTAACTGGGACCTATTCGGCTGACGCCGGTTACTAATATATCGTTACGACAATTTTCCGCAGTGTCATGTGTACAACGGTGTCCGTCTACACACCAGTCGCAAGGAAAGGACGAGCTGACGCATTGCGTGCACGAGCTGTACGTGTTGCAGTCGAAAAACGTGAAGTTAGTAGCTACAAAATCGGGTCCCTGCGTAGTGCGCACCGACAATTTCGCTGTAAAATGGTGTTGACCGGTGGGGATTGATGGGAGCGTGTCGGTACGCGGAGTGGTACAATTAACGCCATACGGCTTCCTAGTAGCATTGGTAATGAGAGTACGTTCTAAAGCTGTAAATGCACACAAGAATTGCCCATTAAGCGTGGGCAAATTTTCAATAAGTAAATCTAATGTTCTAGCTGTCGTTCGTTGCAATTGATTTGGTGTCACTTGGGTAATAGTGGTACATCGACCGCTACGATATGAAATCCAATATAGTGGATCCTTAGCTGCATCCTGACAGTCCGAACGTAAGCTGCACTTATTTTCTAAAGAACACCATCCACAATAAGGGTCTTTGGCTCCGAGACACGTTAGACACGATTTATAGACGCTACACTCTTGAACTTTCACTTTAGACACTTTACGTTCAGTCATCACATATAAATGCATAGATTGAGTATCGAAATACAAGTCTTTATTGACGGCGGAGCCCTCGTCAACCACGATGTCACCATACTCGAACGCGGACGTCGCGCTCTCAACGACGATCTTCTTAAGATGCCCCTGTGCGGTGCCGGCGAATACAACTGTGTAGTCGCCGGTAGCCGTTGCTGCCACTGCCGTTAGCCTCTTTGAAAATATTGCCACTGGTACCGCCTCCACTGGTTGCTCTCCCCCCAAAGGTGTATTCACATCCAATCCACAGAAGTCTTCACTTATCGATTGCAGTTTTGTCCCAATACATGAATGAGATGGTGATATGAAATCGAGTCCTCGGGAGCCATTGCCGCTAAAGCATGTCTTTATATTTTGCATGAATTTGCGTCGGATAGCTTTGAGTGAGTACACACAGAGTGCGGATAAATCTGAAGGTGTATTGGTGTTGATAGTTTCACTCTGACTGAAGGAAGCGAATAGTACTTCATGTTGAGCAGTGATTCCCAACTCTCCAGCTAAAACAGATCCAGCTTTTCCAACAAACGCTGCCTGTACAAGGTTGTAACCATAGTTTCCGCCTCCCTCTCCCATACATGACATAGGAATCTCAGTATAAGAATAATAATTCTCATCATCATGGCAAACTCGAACCAGTTTACTGTAATATGTATCTGATCCTACACCTCTTAGCTGTGTCGTCAAAAAGTAACTAAATCCATCCGAGCTGAAGCCGTAAACGTAATTAATTGGATAACGTTCACGGGATAGGGAATTGACAAACATTCTAGTACCAGTGGTAACTGCTGTTCTAGCTATCATAAATAGCCGATCATCTTCAAGTGAGCGACTACTCACAGTAGGAACTTCCGAGCGGTAGGGAGAGTTGCCTGTGAAAGTAACACCCACATACATGACTTGCGTCATAGGTGGATTCGGTGGTCCCGAAGCGATGAACGCCACAGTGGAGGCGGTGGCATTGTTCGCAACCACAGGCTCGCGAACCTCACGCACATCAAGAGAGATATTATTCAAATTTCGTACAGAACATAGTCCTTGTAGCACTGAACCGCACGTAATAAGCCGGCTGGTGGCGTAGTCAATCACTAGGGCTTTATTCACATTGTCTGTTGGCTTCTTCACATAATTAGAGGGACAGTCGAAGGTGCAGAGGGCTGAGTCGTTGACGGGGCCCGTGACGATCGACTGGGCAACGTCCAGGTCTGGGGACAACTGGTAGATTCTGTTGACGGCGCCGATGTACACCCGGCCGGTATTGCGATCGACGGCTAGGTGATTGAAGAACGAGAATGGCGCCGACACCGGGTCGCTGAAGCTGAGCACCACATCTTGCGAGGCGCGCGCGGCGGCGCACGCGGCCCCGAGGGCCAGCAGCACGCGCCACATGGCGCGAGCGCATGTGTGCGGCACTCTACCGGCCGCGCCGCCGCCCACTCGTCGCGCAGCTACCGCCCGCCCGCCCCATACATCTGCAACGCGAGACACCCACTCAGGCGCACTGTCCGCGCCGCTCTCGCCGCTTCGTTCCCAACGCACCGCACCGCTCCATCGCCTGCTACTCGCCTATGTGCTACTAACAATGGTCCAGTGACGCCTGTTAACGATTCTTTGAAGAGGACCTATCGCGAGATTTTACGATTTTACAGTATTAGCATTCCGCGTTATGGACGAGTACGCGTATCGGCTCGGAGAGGTCCAGTGCGGTCGGAGCGAATTCACGAGCGGGGACGCGCGGTGACCCTGATCCCAAACATACGATATTGGTAACCAACCTATTTCTACTTTATCGATCCGCATTTTTGTTACGAACCAAGAATTATTTACTTATGTGTAACTTTTATTTACACTTTTTACATATTTTTGTGTTTTAGTGTCATGTTACATTATTTAAAATTGTATAGTATGTTACATAAAACAGTTCTGTGTTGAATTATTGTCACCAGTAAGCAACCAGAAACTAAGCTTTGTTATCATAACATAAAATAACTCGAGCATATCTTAGTCATGAACCGGTGACTAATCAAACAAACGGTCAAAAATAGGTTAGTACCAGGATAGCGCGGGCGACCCCGACGCGGTCAGTGCACTGATACAAGTCACACGCCGACGAAAGCCTCAGCATCATTATAAAGGGAGTAACTAAAATAATAATTTGGCATGCTGTTCGCAACGAGGGAGTGAACGTGGTGGCGTAACGATAAAATAATGAAAAGAAAAAATCGGAGTAACGAAAAACATCGAGACAGAAACACCGAGTCATGTATACTCACAGAAATGCCATTGTGTTGTACGATGCGGGCTTCAAACGTGTATTTGTTCTATATTGAGATCATAAGCATGTGAAGCGCACTCGCATAGTGCGGTAACAGCAGTGCTCGTACTTGAGACCTGAAACAACAAACGTCATGTTTAAAGCCCGTTTGGGCTCGGTTTGAGCGACGCTTTATGGTCCTTTATAGCCCTAAATGAGACGTAAAATTACCAATTCTCTAGATTTTACTGCAATCTGCTTACGTCGAATACATTTAAATTCATCAAAATACAAATTTGATTCTTATTTTAATAACATTAGCTTTTAATTTGACGCATTGCATGAATTACTAATATTTTTGTGACAATATTCACAAATGTCTGTTTTTTGGGATAATTCATTTTTAATGTAACTTTAACTCATTTTCCCATACGAAATAAGAATAAAGAATAATAAACAGAGAATAGAAATCTGTCCATTGTTCATTATGAATTAACTAACGTCATTAAAGGGGAGCAGGATTATGCAACTGGCAAACTTACGATCCGCGACTACAATAATAATTTTGACGACAATTTTTGTACCTCGTTTGTGTTAATACGTATGATGATGGAGAAAAACTCCATTTCATTTAACCCTACTGCTGCGACTACAACAAAAATTTTGACGCCAATTTTTGACCATGCTTGTGCTAATATGTACCTACAGCTGATGGAAACAACTTTTATATTATTTTTTAACCCTACTGCAACTCCATTATCTCGTCAATCCCCTTTTACTAAGCCCCATACATGCATTAATGTCCTCACATTCAAGCGTACGACAGCAGCTGTTTTCGGGCCAGCAACCTATCTTATTTGACCTACTCTACTTCTTGGGTAACTCTGTCTTCAGAGATTTGTATGGCTTAAATAGTAACCTGGTTTCGTATTAAGGAGCTATTGTTTGTGTAATGCTCTGACGTTAGAGGCGATATTTAGACCAACTGGCAAGGAACATTGTGTGTACAATTTATGGGAATAGTTTATCAAAGATGTTGTATAAAAACTTAATTGAGAATCATAAATTTTCGTAGAAAATGATAATTTTTCTGGAGTCAAAAATGTCTACTAAAATGTACTTCATATATCGCAAAATGTAAATTTTTATGGTCATCAGGGTCATATTTTTACCTAACACGACTTTTCATTCATCTTGGACCCTGTCTGTTGATACAGAAGAAACCATGAATCACGAGACATGAAAAACCGAAACTAGCAAGAAAATTACGTAATGTAGTGATTAACAAAATGGTTCCAAAGAGCACTAATCTTATCAGGCAAAGGCGGAAGTAAACAGCTATTGAAATGAATGATATTCTGGCACACAATGCATACTTGCTTTGAGTCTTCAGATTTTGTCGATTCACTAACTTCGTTGTAATGGTTTCACTGTCGTGATCTTGAGAAAATTGAACCAAGGAATAAAACAACTAACGATTTTTTTTATTTTATACTAGAGAAGTTCTAGAATTATTTACTCCAAATAAAATGTTTCGCGATTTAAATGTGCCCTGCACTAAAAAGTTTTATACTGAAAGGTTTTGGGATCTCACGCTAGTAACAAACAACAAAACACGTATGGCGTAATTTTTTTTTAAACCAGCTGTTCGATTTTCTTAAGTGTACCGTGGTACATGTACCTTTCTATAGTAATCCCACGAAAATGGTAAATAAAATTATACCTACCGCACGGAGGGTTAAACTGTTGACCTTGTACGATTTTTTTACAATAGACAATATGGTACAGGTGGTGATTTTTATTAATGTCTATGACTTCAAAGTTCAATCATATAAATTGAGATAATCGAGCAGTAAAATAGACTAAATAACTGTTCTATTGTAGGAGATGCCTTTTTTTCATGTTTCTTACAACCTTCTATTTTATGTTTATTGCATTTCTACACAGTCAACGCTAAATCTTGGATTTGAAATAAGAAATAAAACTAAGCATGTTTCAAGTTCAAACACGAATTTATCGAATAGACAACACGCTACGCTGTACGGACGACGTCCGACCGGTCTACCAGGCTTGTATGCCGCAACATTTTGATTACATTCCCTACCTCCACCCACTCGATAAAATCTACCACCAACACGAGTATTTGGTATTAAACAGGTCATCAAATCAACTCTTGAAACGATAAACTTGTATGCGTCCTCTATTCTCGTCAGTATCTGTGTACAAAATCCCTTCTGAGAGAAAAGAAAGTCAGCCATTACCGCGCACGCGAGTCGATAAACGGAAGCCATTCCAATATACGCCACGCGTTACTTCTCCACAAATAAGTCGTAGCACCACTGATAATTGAAACTTACCTTAAAACAGATAATGTCTTCGCTGGTAACAACAATCCTTATGAATCCAGAATAAGTGAACTGCCGTGAACACTTGCACCACACACAATATTCTTTGTATAATTTTCACTTATTCGAAACGAAGCACTATCACTACAAGCGGTTGAATTCACATTATACTTATAAAAATATCTCTGTCGGATATCAATGCCCGTTACAATGAGTAAAATAGCACGTTTGCACAAGGAGTCCACGACAAGAGCATCAGTCTTGGTACATCGCCGTGGAATGATTTTAGTTTCGCTTTTCGAACGAGTCTAGGCGTGACTGACCCGAGCATTACCGAACATTGCCGATTCACGATTTTAGTATTGTATTTGGCCACTAGAGGCTCTGCTGTGTGCATCTGTTGAGATGCGTTCCGAATTCAGCATTTTATTTTATTTACTTTGTTAACGACTTCAATAAACAGATAAAAATGTTTTTTTACTGAATGATAAATTATACCTACATAAATACTGAATGTAACTGATCTCACAATATTATTTAGTGCCATACACGCGAAATATTAATGGATATTTATATAAGTATACAGTTAAAACCACAAGACCATAGACATAAAGATAGAGAACCCCTTCGTATAAATGTAAATTATTATAAAATACGTGTGTTATTAGAATTAGTGGGTTATTCTATGGGTATTATTTTATTCTTGCGAACAAATAAACACCCAAAATAACTGACCCCCCCAACCCTGAGAGGAAAGTCTACACTAGAGCTTCGTACCTTGTAGGAAGAACCGTAGAATCTTTCCAGAAGACTTCGGGAAGGGACAAAATTATTACTGCCCGGGCAGTAATAATTTTGTCAGAAAACAGTGATGGAAAATCAAAAGTGATCCAGGTGGAATTTGGAGAGTAATAAATAATCAGAAGCTTTCCTTGCTGGGTTTGCACATTATTTCATAAACTTTCTCTGCTGAGTGTTCTGTTTTTTGAGTGGCACAAAAATATACATCGTACAAAATGACAGTAGATTACACTTAGGGCACACCAGTGAGAGCAAGTAAAGCACACACGAGAGCATATCATAACATAACATAAACTCACGCCTGTATTCCCCGAAGGGGTAGGCAGAGGTGCTAGCACCCACATTTCGCCCTCACTAGCACACGTGAGAGATTTTAATATAATAATCATGTCTGTGATTTTTTGAGAAATGCTATGATAAGGAATGTGAATTGGTGATCTTTAATTATAATTACAAGGTGGGTAGCTTTTACGAAATTTCAATTATACATATAATAATATATATAATTTTTTTATATTCTTTAGTATAATCGCCTAACTTATTTTAACCGTCATGAGTTGCGGTTCTTTTTTATCGTAACTTAAAATAAATAGAGATTACATAATATATTAGACATCATGCGTCTTTATTATAAATTATTAATCTATATAAATCAATTTACCTGTTTTATACTAAGTAGTGCTATTAGAACTCGATTCTCATGTGTTAAAAGTAATAGTGTTAGTCGAAACGTTCACTCGATTCACTGATTACTAGTGATTACACATTGAGTTACGAATAAATATATTATACTTATTATCAGGACCTTTGAATAATTTTGAAATTCCCTCTTGATTAAGAATCCTACTTAAAACCTATTTTTTCAAGACTTACAGCCTACATAAAACCTATTTTAACAATACCTACAGCCATTATCTTCCAAAAATAAAAGCTCCTTAAGCTATGCATAGACAATCATGTCACGTTTATTTCTTTTTCATGCTTCAGCTTCACATCATTACGCTCTTTTTTTTACGTGTCAAAGTCAAAAGTGGTAATGTCTGATTTGATCCGTCTGTTCCGTATTTAGATCGAATAGGATTCAAGGAAGGGCAAAAAATAGACCCAAGAAAAGCCTGAAATCATGGCCACGCCAATTTTCAAAATATCTTCCGCCTTGATACTAACTACCAAGCAAGTCCGATGCGTTGCTGCCTGCAAAGTACTCCCTCATATTGCGAAGTGCAATATTTCTACCAGTAATGTCAGACCGGTAAGTTGCATAATCTTAGCAAGTCCTCGTAAAAAGTTGAAAGTTGTGTGAAACCTACCCTTTATACTTACTGTACCTCACTGTACTTAAATTTGAAAGTACTTTTTTTACCCTCAGCTCAGGAATCACGGTGGATAGGCCGTGAGACTGTGAATACAGCATCTATTTGTAGTCAAAATTTTATCCTTTCAGACTACTTAGTTCAACCTTTTTACTAAGATACCTTCTGTAATTACTTTATTATCTCTGCCTCTGTTTAGTCATGGTTTAGCATGGTTCAAATATTTTGATCTAAACTGAATTTTGGGTATGATAGTTTATGAGAAACACATATTGAATATTGCGCCTTCAGCAATTATTTTTTAACTTAAGATTTTTAAAACTTATATTTTATATTATTATTTCACCAAATATCTGTATCAGTAGTGCTATGAACTAAAAAAGGAAATTATAATTGTTTACATTTTTAGAATATCATTTCATGTATGTATTATGAATTATTGAAATATGTAAGTAGGTACATAAATAATACAACTTAAATCAAATTAAAACTAGAAACTATATTTAGGTAGGTAGGTACTAAAATAAATAAAAATTATGATGCATTTTTCCATGTTCAATTATATTATTAATTAAACTATGAAGTTTTACCTGGCGGGTGATCTATGTGTGGCCATTTCACGCTATCTAATAATAACGACTGTCACACACATGTTCATATGGCAACTGGGACGGACAGCTTAACATACTCTCCGAGGCACTATAAATACACACTGTAAATACTTATAATCATGCATACAAATATTTGCACTAAACGGAGATTGATACCTATGTCGCAGCTGCTTTCACTACCGCCATGCAATGCCAAGGAGGCCATCATGTAGTTACTCCATAATAATGAGAATAGTTTATTGACACACATAAGTTTTGATGAATACATTAAAAACATTAAATATATTTTTGGAAATGAAAGAGGTAAGGGCTAATTAGGTACAAGGGATATCCTGGCCATGAGGCTAAAATTGGCAGCTAATATTGTAGCAGCCAAAATTGGCAGCCAAATTAGGCAATAGGCAACAAAATTTAACAGCCAAACATATTCCCATTGCAAGGAGGTCTCAGACAATTTACAGAAGCCTCACCATCATCATTTTCGAATTACAATGATATGAGGCTAATATTGGCATAGCCTCATACCACTGCCTTGATGCTTATAGACCCACCTTAGCCTAACAGACCATATTACTATATACTACATGAAGATTATGAAAAATATATCAACGACCACAGATGCTGAGCTCCTGCAGGAGGATTTGGAGAGGTTTCAGGAGTATTGTGACCATAACAAGCTTGACCTAAATGTCGCTAAGTGTTACGTTTGTTCCTTCACTCGCAAGCCCAATCCCATAAGCTACGTCTATCAGCTGCTTGGCAGACGCCTGACCAGGGTCAATGTGATGAAGGATCTTGGTGTTACGTTCGACTCACAGAACTGGCTGGAGGAATTTCGCCCATTGTTTGGCCACGATCATGCACTCTGTAAGCACATGATGTGGCGTTTCTTCTGCCCCCATGCAGCCTCTGCACAGGGGGCTGTCCGTTACACCTATTGTAAATAGATGCTTGTTTAGGGGACAGTGACCGGTCAAGATGCCTATGACCTTACGGGACCTTACACACACATACACATACAGTCTCCAGGATCCTTGGGCAATAGCATTATGAGAAAAGAATGAAAGAAAATATTTTCATTCGGCACCATGTAGTGTGACAACAACATAAAAATGTGAAATGAGAATTCAATCAGTCTTAATTTTGACATCCTTACAAACCTTTGTAACTGGTAGTATTATGCAAGAGGTTGCTTGACTTCAGGTGAAACTTCTACAAAAATAGATGTAAATACATTGATAAAATTCTGATATCAATCAATCTATGTTGATTACAAGCTGAAAGGTTACTATAGGGTCTGTAGCACGAGTGTGATGCCCCTGGTGTTGTACACATCCTTAGGCCACAGTAATCACTTACCATCAGTTGGGCCATATGCTTATTAGCCACCCAAGTGGCATAATAAAGTGGCGTACAAAAATAAACATCACTTTACTAGATTGTGCTGTCTATGAAAGGGTAGGTATAATATTCAAATATTCATCTTTAAAAAAAATTATTATAATGGCGGCCAGATGATGTGCCCTTTGTGTGTAGGCCAGTTCAATAATTCCCTAGATGAACTATTATAGTACTAAGTATAGAAGCCAGCAACGTTTTGAAAGTGAGAATTTTAGGTCAGCTGATTTTGTGATATGCCGTCCTTCTTGCTCTTTCGGTTAGAGTCTGGGCTATCTGGCTGGCGGTAGTGGTTGCATTCATTACTGCGCATCCTACCTGTCCAGGTGATAATCCTGGATTTTTAAAACATTATAGAGGCGTAATTTTTAATTTTTTGTTTTTAAATAAGTCTACCTGACATACTTTTTTTATTGCCAGACATTTTTGACAATGCTAATTATGTGCCATACGCGATTATTATTATTTTTTTATAAAAATTTAAAAGTATTTTATAATGTCTGTAATTTTAATATCATGTTATTTAAAGATAAGAAAATCTTAAAATTAATTTGCCAGACATTAATTCGATTGTTAAACCTTGAATTAAAATAAAAAAGCCATGAAAAGTATTGCAGTATGACGAGAGAGGCAGTTTAAAATGCGAGAGAGATAGACATACATACCCAAGTACTTATAGGTGTCGGTTACGAGGAGTGATTTCAGATGAATGGAATCAGAGAGTTGAATACCTTCTGATTCCACTGTCCGCCCTCGCTTTACATGCATGACTGCAAATTTGTCCACACCAAACTCGATTTTGATGGGATCACTAAAGTTTTTGGTTATCTTTAGTAAATCCACCAATTGTGAGCTTGATGTGGCAAACAATTTTAAGTCATCCATGTAAAGCAAGTGCGATATTATCTGACCTCCTCCTCGTAACCTGTAGCCTAGACCTGAATTCCTCAGTAAGGTACTGAGAGGATTCAGTACTAAGCAGAACCAAAGGGGACTCAAACTGTCACCTTGGAAAATGCCGCGCTCAATATTTATTGGTTCGCCGTTACTGCACACCCCTTGACATCCTGGATAGCTAAGAACTGTTCTCCATTGCTTCATACATGACGCCAAGAAGATGCACAGAGTTGTATCTACTTTATACAACTCTAGCACACTCAGGAGCCATGTATGGGGCACAGAGTCGAACGCTTTCTTATAGTCTATCCAGCATGTCGATAGATTCTTACGGCTACGGCGAACTTGTTGACTAATGGCCATATCAATGAGGAGGAGCTCCTTAGTACCACGGGCCCCACTTCGATATCCATTCTGAGAGGCACTCTTAACAGTGTTTGTAGAGATGTGCTTTGTTATTTCAACTCTCACAACCGCCTTTGGAAGGCGTGCGTCGGGCCGAAGCCAAGACGTAGAGGCCCTCATAAGAGAGTTTAATATGCTAGGGATAGACACACATGGCGGATACCACCCCCGAGCGCACAATATGATACACCCGGGGATGGTCCCCGCTAGGTGAAGAGACTATTGGAATAATGGAAACTAGATTATGGGCTATGGGGTTGAGTATTGGATGGACTGATGAATGGGCTATGAGGCGAGACTAACGGACGCCTGCCATGATAATAAGTCTCAAAATTTTTAAAAAGGCAGGTGGTAGGTGACTCGCCAAGTCATTGCATGGGCCATTAAAATAGCCACGCATAGTGCGGTCATGGAGCAACACCCGTTGAGCGGCTAAGGTTGTCGAGAGGTGAGTCTGCGGGGTGCAATATCGCGATACAGAAGTCGGTCAGCAGGCCCCCGGCGTTATGACATTATACACTTCTAACCTGGAGCATAGGTTCCGCTCTTGCGATTCCATTTTTGGCCGGCCAATAAAGGCAAGCACAAGAAGCGGGGCGGAATAAATTCTAACCCTCGGGAGAATCAGGGTACGTGGTGTCGCCACTCACCAACAGCTCGCTACAAGCTGCCTCTGCGGGGTTATTATTATTATTATATATACAATGACAAGTAATTTACTTTCGCAATGGTTCTCCGTCTTGTTCTCAGCGTATTCTGCAACTGTCTCTTTCGAACTACTAGCATCATACTGCAATACTTTTCATGCCTTTTTTATTTTAGTTCAAGGTTTAACAATCGAATTAATGTCTGGCAAATTAATTTTAAGTTTTTCTTATCTTTAAATAACATAATATTAAAATTACAGACATTATAAAATACTTTTAAATTTTTATAAAAAAATAATAATAATCGCGTATGGCACATAATTAGCATTGTCAAAATTGTCTGGCAATAAAAAAAGTATGTCAGGTAGACTTATTTAAAAACAAAAAATTTAAAATTACGCCTCTTAAAATGTTTTTAAAATCCAGGATTATCACCTGGACAGGTAGGATGCGCAGTAATGAACGCAACCACTACCGCCAGCCAGATAGCCCAGACTCTAACCGAAAGAGCAAGAAGGATGGCATATCACAAAATCAGCTGACCTGAAATTCTTTCTCGAAAACGTTGCTAGCTCCCGTACCATAAGTGATAGCTCTACCTCTCGGAGCTAATGTATTTTCGGTTAATTTATTATTGTACGACATTGTAAAGCATATCTGGACATTTAGCTTTTTATGTACAGAAACAGACAGCAGTGGGCCCTACCATTAACTCTTATAATGGGTCAATGATTGAATCACTGCTGCAGTCATACTACCAACTGCAAATCTATTCTTGTATATTTTTATGCATTTTATAGTTATTTATGCAGTTGGTAGTATGATAGACACTCAACTATTGTCCTGTTTTAAGAGTTTAAGGTGTGGGCTCCGAATATGTGAGTACTAACAAATATTGAGGCATTGTTGCTTGTAAAATAAAGAAATTCATTCATTCATTCATTCATTCAATATTTTGGCTAACCTGAGTCCAATTACATAACATAACATAAACTCACGCCTGTATTCCCCGAAGGGGTAGGCAGAGGTGCTGGCACCCACATTTCGCCAGTTTATGTTTAAGTTCCAATGTAATAGGTGGCGAGCTTATTCCCATTAACCGGGCACTTATAAACCTGCGATAAAGTCCAATTACACCTGTATAATTTATAAAAGATAACTTGTAACATGTGTATATGTACAACAGTGATAATGGGAATTAACACAAACATATTATGGGTAATTTTCATTATTACTATTGTAATACTGGATATAAGGGGAACGCTCCCGAAACCGAAAGCCCTTAGTAGTACTCCAGGTCACACTTCGCATAAAAAAAATCGATTTGGACAAAAAAAAATCCAGAATGCACATTCTTAGACTATGCATAACATAACATAAACTCACGGCTATGTTCCCCGAAAGGATAGGCAGAGGTGCTAGCACCCACATTTCGCCAGTTTATGTTTAGGTCCCAATGTAATAGGTGGCCAGCCTCTTGCCATTAACCGGGCGATTAATACACACATAACTTCGAAAAGCATCGAAAATACATTGGTGTGTGCTATGGTAAACCTGGGATCGAACCCGAGACCTCGTCTCAGCAGTCCATTACCCATACCACTAGGCTACCGCAGATATAGACTATGCAAATATGTAATTTGCATTGAGCAAGAATTGACCTTGTGACAAGCTGCACTGTGATTCTTAACTAGGTCTAGATTTCACTATAGATATCCCAAAGTCAACTAATTAATCTGTGATTAGCAAAACATGATGGACTCTGTGGACAGCCAGGTGAGAAACCTGGCTCTTTATGCGAGAACATCATATCCTGTAACTTCACAGGTTGTAATGGGTTCACAATAGGTTAGCATAATGCAAGGTTAGGCAATAACAAACCCCAATATTTTTACGATAGGTGACCATACTGACCATTCGTAACACAGTGTGACCACACCATGCCTCATTGAGCATTTTAAGCCGTCGGACCTGGTTGCCACAAGTACATCTGTGATATTTGTTACGGATAACAACAGCTACCAAACTCTGTACTGTAGAACTTCGATGTCACCAGTGGATTGTGAATAACTCATCCTCAGGCAAAAACCGCACCTGGACGTGGAGTTGCAGATAGGTACTAGCCCGCGATTCCATACCATACTATGGGTTTTGGAAGCCAGATGGCAGCAGAGCTTCATGAAAAATATCGAAGCTAGGCCGTTTCGTCGCTTCACTTTTTCTTCCACGCCCATAAGTCTATTGGCAGTCAAAGGCCCAAGTTGACGAGATGATGGTTTGGCTGGTCGAACGCTTTCACCTTTTCCATGATGGTCACTGGAAAAAAACACTTCATTGTAACACCCTAATAGATATTATAAATGTATTATAATATCTATTAGGGTGTTAAAATGAAGTGTTTTTTTTTACTACAATTCGATGCGGGACTCGCTCAAACGAAGGAGCTTAATTTCGGGATTGCTCGGGATGCTTGCTTACTGGTCCACCCACCCAACTGAGGCCAACATATTCGAAATTGATGGGCAATCAAACGCTGTTAAGTAGGCAGGCTATGACCGCGTGGTCCGATCTATATCCCCATATATCCTCCGAATATACCACTTGGACTAGGGCCCACGGAAGTTCTCTTGGCGAAACGTGACATGTATTATTATTACAGAATTGGCTGATGCCCGTGGTTTCGCCCGCGTTAAATTCTGTTCCGGTTCCCGTGACTCTTTTTTAAACCTTCCGTGGAAAATTTTAGAACACGCGATAAAAAATTAGGCAAATCGGCCTTTTTGATTGAAACTATAAAATACCGGCTGGAGTTAAAGAATTTTTTATAACATGACATAAAAAACATGCTGTCATAACATTGTCAATCTAACGCGCAATATTTGTACACACTATCTTGGCAAAATTTTCAGTGTAAAACTCGTATTTCAATTAATTAAATTTCTTACGTGGATATAAAATGCATTGTCCAACATGCAAAGAAGTCGGACAGCCTGCTTTAGGCACTCCCGTGGAAGCAAGCCCACCTAAAAGACTTATAGTAATGGTAAGCACTTGCTTTGCTTGGTAATCACTTGCTTTGCTGCATTATGTAGTGATCTAGTGATCATTTGATCATTCAAACCTGGTTTCCATTTCCACTGAAGAATTAGAAGCCTTCAGTTAAAAAACCTCTTAATTCTATGGCGTGTAAATAAAGTGCTGAAGTCGTGTGCGGAAATTCCACTTACATTGGAAGCTACTTCTACAGTGTCAATATCACCTTACGAGCTATTAGCTTGACTGATGCCATACTTCGATTTCATTTCACTTATGATTAAATAGGCAAGGCAACTAGTCCTCAAGACTTTCATTTTGGACTTGTTGATTCTGTTAGGCCTTCTAAACGATGAGACATTGCTCATTTCTCTAAAACATTAATCGACAGTAACACGCCGCCTCTAAAGATATAAAAAAGAAGTCCAGAGTCATACTAAGAAGAATTTTCAAGTTAAAAATCCAAAACAAAATCTTGCCACCCATATCTAGAATTTTAGAGAGCTTTGCAAATGCCCTTTACAGATTTTTAATGGTTTACATGAAACTAATCTTAAACTCGAAATTAAAACTTAATTTGCATATGCCAACGATTGGGTAGGTCTGAAATTCAAAATACAAATAGGTACCAGCTATTTAGGTAATCTGTGCTAGCGGGCTGTCGGAATAATTAACCATGCTTCCATCAGCGATATTATGTGAATGGCCTTCGGGCCTTTGATTTTGCTTGGAATCCAAGATGGCCTAGTTATTCGGCCAAGTATTTTGATGACCGACCTCCGAGGATGGCGTGGCGGAATAGCGTTCGACTGATACGTCGGAGGTAGCGGGTTCAATTCCCGCTCAATGTGATTAATGCATGTATTTCTAAAAATATCTAAGTATGTTTGTCCGCA